>CP032572.1:15964219-18464219 GCA_008044935.1 Gossypium turneri
AATTATAAATTGAATAAAGTGAATTAAATTATGAATATGTGAATTGTATATTGAATGGAAAGTGGAAAGTGAATTTGAATTTATTTGTGATTGAAAGTGAAAAGTGGAATTGAATTGAAATGTGAATTTGGAAACCCTATTAACTAATCGGGCTGAGTCAGATATAGTTGGCATGCCATAGGATTGGAAGAGTTCAGGGATACTTCGACCTCGAGTCGATGAGAAACTGGGTGTCACTATATTTCTTCGGATAGATTCGATGAGGTACTAGGTACCAACTTACTTCGGCTTGGCCGATGAGACACTGGGAGTCAACTATTGCTTCGAACTATCGATGAGGCACTGGGTGACATATTGGTGTGTTTGGTTGGATTCGTGTATCCGCCAAAGTCCGAATTTTGTTAATAGGGTAATTAATGAAATGAAAAACCGAACGAGTTGATCAAAGAGCTACTGAAATGAAATGAAAAAGTTGAATTGTGAATTGAAATGTGACATGAGATTAAGAAATGAACCTAAAAGTCATGTTATGTCCAATTTCAAATTGTGGATGTATGATATTAATTGATGAATTATTATTGTTGAAATATGGAATTTAAATTTAAATTTGTATATATGATTTATGCATTATATGTTTATTATTGTTATAATTTGAATTATGGTAATACCACTGAGTATAAAATACTCAGTGTACGGTTGTTTCCGTGCGCAGGTTGATAGAAGTCAAAAATTCCGGTTCAGCACCCAAATCAATCCCGACTTCAGCATAACTTTGGTGATATATATTTTCTTTTGGGTAATGTGGCATGTACATAGGATGTGTCTAAAGGCTATTATGTTTTAATATAAATGGTTAAAAATGTTAGTATTAAAAGTTTATGAATTATAATGAAAGAAGTTTATCTATTTTTATTTAATTAGTACATTGTTAAATTTAAATTGATATTATATTGATTGAGTTAGATTAGAAAGAATTAGAATAGAAAATGTGAATGTGACATGAATTGGTTGATTTGATTATATTTGAAAATGGTATGGTTTTAAATTGCAGGGGGTTTTATGTAAAAATAAGCAGAAATGCTGTCGAAATTTTTATTAAAAAAATGAAGTCAATTGGTAAACAAACAAATCAATTTTATGATTTAATTTAATATGTTGGTTAGTTATTTAAGAATTGTTGTAAATCGTTTGATATGTCCGATAATGCCTCGTAACCCTGTTTCGGCGACGGTTTGGGGTTAAGGGGTGTTACATGATCAACTTCTTTGATTATATCCTCGAGTAAAACATCTATCATGTTATGCTCAGCAGAAGCTTGTTAAAGCTCATCAACTGTAATATACCCACTCCCATCCTTATCTGGAACTTATACACAATTTAGCAGAATCAACCAAGTCTAAAGCAAAGGAAGAGCATACCGAGCCAGGCAAGACTAGATTTAATATCACACTAGCAGAGAAGCATACATATGAACCTACGATACGAAAAAGATGCCTCAGAGGGCTTTTTGCAGAATCAAGTGACTCGGACCCTGCTAATCCCGAAAAGCCTCGACGACACGGTTGTCGCTTCAACTGTGTGGGGAAGAACAAACAAAAGGAGATGGAGGATCTCTGACCATAAAAATCAGAACTTTTTAAGAATTACCTGCTAGTTTGCTGACAGCATATGCAAACAAGATATAGAGAATGATAACTATACATTGATAATAATGATGCCATATTGTCCACAGCCAAGCTCCAGATCCATAACCTTTTCTAATTTCATGATATATTGTTATGTAAAGCAAATGCATTTTGTACTGCAATCTTCAAGTAAAGGAATATATCAGATAATCATCATTATTTGATTTTCCAAAAAGCATATAACAAGTAAGCAACATAACATAACAAGCATATAACAAGCAAGCATATAACATAACATAACAAACATAACAAATAACAAACATAACAAGCATATAACAAGCATATAACATAACATAACAAGCATATAACAACATAACATAACACTTCTCAAAAATGAATATATCAAATAATCATCATTTTTTGATTTTCCAAAAAGCATATAACAAGCAAGCAACATAACATGATTACTAACAAATTTCAGCAAACAATAAACAACAAACAACAGAAAAGTTCCATTCAAGAAAAGGCTAATGCAAGCTATTTTAGTTTAGAGGTGTCACCCTTATCTGAAAGTAGATAAATCGAACCTCATTCAAGTATGTTTCCCAAATTTGTAAGTTATACCCTACAACTGACGTTGGGGTCAATAACTGAGGCCTTTGGCATTTGGAGAAAATTTTTATCCATCAGGATTGAAACATAAAAGCAAAATTTGTAAATTTTCATTTAAGAGACATTCCAGCAAACGGCAGCTCAAACAGATTTATGAGCATGTCTTTGAAAGCTATGCTTAAGGAAGCACTTTCCCTTAAATTGACCTCAATAGCCGCATTAAAACCCTGGAAAAGAGATGAATGCATACGATTTCCCACGTTACAAAAACATCATAACTTTTGGAAAGCACATATACATTCCACAAGTCCAGGAATAAATAAACAGAGAAGAAAACTATTGAATTATCCAGGAAGGTAAACAAACACATAAAAAAATATAAAACAAAGGATTCAAATAAAAAACCAAAAGAAAACCAAGCTTAATCTTCAAGGAATTACACTCAATACAATTAAGTAATTAAATTTTTAACATAATTGCCTACAAAAGCAAATACCATTACGGCCACCAAATGATAAAAAATCTAATACTAATAGCATACAAGCCAAGGATACCTTGTCTTGATTGGAGAATATCTTTTGTTCCTGTCATTAAATGAGCCAAAAACTTGGACCGGGCAGCATCATTTACAAATAAAGAACGTCTTACAGATGCTAGTCTTACCAAGCATTCTAATGCTTGAAAAAAAAAACACCAATATAAATTTGCACATGGAAAACCCTTGAATAATTAGCAAGGAAAAATCAATTCGAGAACGATAATTTGATGAATCACAAGTCTTAAACTTTCTAAAACCTCATGTTAAAGGTGAATGCATGATTCAATTTCTAGAAATGTTGAATCTTTCGTCATAAAAAAACATAAAAGGGAAAACATGTTGAAAGAATGTTAGGGCAGACAATGTTTACCTTGATTGAATTGGAAAGGTTTTCTTGAGGGTTTATTTGGAGGTACTTGGGATTCACTGCATTTGAAGTCACTGCATTTGGAGATAATTGGCAGACAATGTCAAGAGACTTCCCTACTCACTGCATTTGAAGAAGACAATCTGTTTTTGGTCGACAAAACAATCGGAAGCAAGAAATGAAACAGGAATAGAAATGAAAGTGAAACAGGAATAGAAATCGGGAGCTTCTGTTTGATGTTGGGAGGGAGAGGCTGGAGATGGCTCTTGTATTGGGAGGATAAAACTGGGCAAATGACAATCAGGAGGGTTAAACGGAGCTAAACTGACGTTTTGGAAGGGAATAGAAAACACTACCAAAGCAGGAATACAGACGTAATGTAATAAGCTCGTAATAGGGCATTACACTCAACCAAAAACATGCATAAGTGAGGCCCACGGAATAGGGCTATAATGGCTATGCCATTACACCCAACCAAACATAGTGTAAATTTAGAAATTTGCTCTTCTTGGGGACTTAGTGCCTCCACTGCTGACAAAAAATAAATTATTAATTATTATATTTAAAATTTTAACAATATTAAAAGTGATTAACTATCTAAAATTAATATTAAAAAACATAAAAAATATTTTTACTAATGAAGAAAATAACTCCGACGTATCTGGAACAAATTTAAAATTTCATGATTGTTTAATTAATTAGGTATATAAATTTTTTAAGTAACTATGAAAACAGTAGCAGTATTATTCGACATGGCTACGAAATGTCAGGCATGAATACAGTTGGAGAATAGAAGGTTTTTGATTTGATACGGCACCGGGCTCGTAACCCTAAGCCATTCTCTTCCATGACTCACGTCACGTGCATACATACAAGTTCTTATTTAATGGATAAATTTATTCTTTTGTTACCAAAAAGATGTAATAATAAATTTCACATTTTATGAGGTGGCATGTCCGTATATAGAATTATTCACTATATAACTCTATTGCTGGGTCTACATCCAAATAAAGATTTGTAATTAGATGGGAGGCAAATTGGCATCTAAGTCGTCCTGCAATGTAATGCAAAGCAAAGCAAAGCCTCTGCCAAATTTCTTTGTGAAGACGTAGATGGATGCATGCACGAGGCTGATCAACTGGCGGATTCCATTCTGTAGCATAGCTAGCCTCGGAAGGGGACGTGGTGGGGGGACCCTTTACTATTTGCTTAGGATGTGTTCATCTCATAGGACAAAACTTTCAGTCGTCTTGCCCTTGTCATCACAGTATAATTTCATCCTTCTTTCATCTTTCACTTTTTATTTGGATTTCGATGATGTCATACGCAGAAATACGTTTGTGTTTGATAGGATAAACAAATATTGGATTACTTTTTGGGTTTTAAAATTTTATGACCGAGTTTGATACTCGAAAGTTATTCTAGTCCAGGAGATTTGCTAATTGCTTTACGTTATATGTATTTCTCATTCATATTATTTGGGTTAAAAAAGCTTAAATTTAAATAAAAGTAATTAACTTGCTAAACCTACTTATGATTACATCTAAATTAACAAAAAAAGAAGATTAAAAAATCGATTCTTAATTACAATAATTATGATTTTATTTATAATAATTTCAAATATTAAAAAATTTAATAATATAGACATAGCATGGTCCCCAACTGCTGGTTGAAGCAGTGCAGCATTCACTGAGTTGACAATTAACCAAAGTAGTGTTTTGGGACGGTACCAAAATCAAATAACTCAGTATTCATACTCCATATGGGACTTTGGGTGTTGAACATAATTTTCAGGCCTTCATTAATTTCTTTCTTTCACTTCATCATCTATTTTATAAGTATAAAGAAAAATAAAATCACAATTATTTGTACATCCATAAATCACAACTTAAGTTCAATAATCAATTAAGTCTTAAACCATATATATTTACCACAAGTGTAATAATATTTAACAATTGCATTCAAATATTCAATTTAATCTCATTCCTGTAACACTTATTATTCTTATCGTGATGTTAATTATATACGCTCAAAGTGTTTCAATAGGATTAGGTTTATATTATAAAACAGATGAAAATGCTTGTGTGTTAGTTTGGTTCTTTATTTTTTTTCATATTAATTTTTGGTTTTGAATTTTTAATCTTATTTAAACAAAACGAGCCTTATTTTATGACTTTTAAATATTATTTGTCAAATTTTCAAACTCTTTTTTATAAATATTTCTAAAAAAATAATATTTCAAGTAAAAGAAACAATAATTTTTATTTGATATTTTTTGAAAATAGTTTTTTATATATAACTTGTAAGTTATTTTTATTATTTTAAATATAAATAATTATTTCTATATCATAAAATTAAAATTAGTTATAAATTAAATAAAACATAAAATTCAATTAGATATGAGATAATAATTTTTAACTTAGATTTTTAAGACATAGTAATAAAGAAGTGTTTTTGTATAAGCAAGCTGCGGGATGGTCTATACAAGTAATTATATTTTGTTTTGGGCTTGTTTCTGGTATTGGGCCTTAACCCTTCATAACATAATAGAAAAGAGAATACTCTTCTACTGTAAAACTGTAGAAGTGTTTAACTTGGTGTGTAACACGTGTTCTTTTGTTTTTGTTTTTTATTATGTTTTAATCAGCTCTCTGGACATAAAAAGAGGTTTATGCATGCTTAATATTTTCATGATTTCTTTTTCCTTCTCAACTTCTTATGTAGTTGCATATTTTCGATGGTACTTCCAGTATCCCGATATTAGTTGTAATGTTTCGTTCTGATAATAAATTGAATTAAAAAAATTATATTTTACTTTGATGTAAATTTCGATCAATATCAATCGTATTAGATGATTTGGTTCGTACCGATTGAAATATGTCGATCAGTTTAAAAATTAATTTTAAAATATATTTTACATTTAAACTTAAATTTTTTATCATTCATTGTACAAAAAATAAATTTCATTTTTTTACCGAAAATAATTTTAAAATATATTATTTATTTTGAATTGTTATATGTGGGACTATCATATTGTTTTATGTATAAAATGAACTTTTTGCTTGTTTAATAATGGATTGCATTAGTGAAGCTTATTAAAAAATATTTTTATATAATTGATGAGATTTTTTTTATTTTTTGTATCTTAAAATTTACATATGATGAGATTTGAACTCATGCCTTAACATTTTTAAAATCTTTTCTTTTACCACTTGAACAAAAAGAATTTTTTATGAGTATTTATATTTGATATTTGTAAATATTTTTATGTTTTTTTAAAAATAACGATAAATTTGAAATCGCACGACAATATCAATAAAAAAAATAATACGGCACTTGCTACCATTATATTTTTTGAGGAATGTTAACACCTTCGGTGAGAAATATATTGTGTAAAGAAATAAGACTATCTCAAATATTGAAAACTGGAAAAGTATGAATGAATTCTTTTTATCCTCTGTTCTTTGTTTTACACTATGGTATTTATAGAATACATTAGTAACTATCATTGCTAACAACTCAACTGCTGAAATAACAAACTAACAAACTTAGCTTACTAACAGAACTTAGCTAGCTCAATAACAGAACTTAGCTAGCACACTTCTAATTCATATTCTTAACATTCACCCAACTTTTTGAGAGGCAAAACCCGAAGAAGATTTTGAAATCGATCAAAGTATAGGAGACAAAAAGTGGTTTAGTAAGAATATTGGCAACCTGTTCACATGCAGGAACCTCACCAATTAGAATAGAGCCATCGGCGACCTTCTCGCGAACGAAAAACAAATCAAGCTCGAATTGTTTGAATTTAGAATGTAACACAGGATTAGCTGCAATAGCAACCGCACTAGAGTTGTCACACCAAATGGTAAGTGGATCAACACTCTGAAGGTGTAACTCTTGTAGCAATAAAACTAACCAAGTGACATCACTTGTAGCAGCAGCAAGACTCTGATACTCAGCCTTAGTCATAGAACGGGAAACAACTTGTTGTTTCTTTGAACACCAGGAGACAGGTGTGTGACCAAAATATACACAGTAGCCCGTTGTAGAGCGTCGATCATCAAAATCCAGCCCCCAGTTAGCATTCGCATATCCAACTAACAAAAGCCGGTCGGATGGACAAAAACAATCTTATAATCGACTGTTCCACACAAATATCGCAGGATTCGTTTTAATACTACCAGATGAACAGTAGTACGTGCATGCATGAACTAGGAGATACGGTTTACCGAATAAACAATATCAGGATGAGTTAGGACCACATACTGTAAAGTACCTACAAGACTTCTATACTCAGTAGGATCGCACAGACGATTGCCATTATCTTTGGAAAGAGTAGATGAGCTAACCATTGGAGTATGAACCCGTTTAGCATGCGACATAGAACTCATATCGTGAATGTATTTTTTCTGACAAAGATGAAGACACTCGTCGGAAGAACGAGTAACCTCAATTCCTAGAAAATAATAAAGATCACCCATATCTTTAAGTGAAAACTCACCATTCAGCTGCTGAACAAAACTATTTATATAACCAGGCTCATTTCCAGTAATAATAATGTCATCCACATATACAAGGACGTAGAGAGTGGAGCTAGTGGTAACCCGAACAAATAAAGACGCATCATATTTAGATACAACAAAACCCACAGAAAGAAGAAAATTCTTCAACTTATCAAACCAAGCACACGGAGCCTGACGAAGCCCATATAAGGCTTTCTTCAGACGACAGACCAAAGGTTTTCCACTGGAATCATATTGAACATACCTTGGAGGTTGCTGCATGAACACCTCGTCAACAAGATCGCCATTTAAAAATGCATTGTTCACATCTACTTGGAACTGCCACCCTTTTGAGATAGCAATGGACAGAATGACACGAATAGTAGTAGGTTTTACAACCGGACTGAATGTCTCCTGGAAATCAGACCCAGGTACTTGAAAACATCCTTTTGCAACTAACCGAGCCTTGTGACGGGCAACAGTGCCATTAGGATTCTTCTTAACTTTGAAAAGTTATTTACACCCAATTGCCTTACGATTCGGTGGTAATGGAACAAGCTCCTATGTGAAATTTTTAATAAGAGCATCATATATATTCAGCTTGAGCAGTAACACGCCATTCTGTGGTAGAAAAGGCCTCCTCAATCGTGCGAGGCTAAAAAACTTCAACAGACAAAGCTTTGGGCTTAAAAATGCCAGTTTTAGACCGAGTAACAATTGCATGAGTATTTGTTGGAGGCAGACAGGATGATGGAGGTGAAACAGATGGAGTACTAGTGCTAGGTATAGTAGGACCAGGATTACTATCACTAGAGGGTAAGGAGACAGACCGTTGTTGCTCAGTGTCAGATCTCACTGCAGCCAGAGGAGTATCTCAGAGAGAGGGTGATGAGTAAGAACCAGGATCTGAATTTGATGCAAAAACCTTCGCAACAAGTGGAACAAAAGTTGTTATAGTCTCTAATGAAGACATGAGTCCCCTTGTAGCCAATGAAGGATACAAAAACCGCTGCTCATCGAACACAACATGACGCGAAACAATAATTTTACCATCCAGCAAAAGGCATTGATATCCTTTGTGTTGAAGACTATATCCCAAGAATGTACAAGGTTGAGAACGAAACTCCAACTTATGACGCATAAATGGACGTAAATATGGGTAACAACAACACCCGAATATACGTAAATGATCATATATGGGATCTTGTCCATAAAGAGCCTTATATAGAGTCTGACCATTTAGAACTGAAGTAGGAAGACGATTGATGAGTTGAACAGTACAGCAAAATGTATAACCTCAATATTCCATAGAGAGATTCACTTGAGCCAGAAGTGTGATACCCATGTCAACAATATGCCGATGTTTTCGTTTAGCCACCCCATTCTGCTCAGAGGTATGTGGACAAGATAACCGATGAATAATCCCTTGAGTTTCTAAAACAGACGTGAAAACCCAAAATTCTCTGCCCTAATCACTCTGAAATTGTTTTATAATCTTCCCAAACTGAGTTTTGACTAACTACTAAAACTGAAAAAAATAATCTACTACCTGAGACTTTTGACGAATAACATAAAGCCACATAAAACAAGTGCATATATTAATAAAAGACACATAATACCAATTACGACCACATGTAATTGATGCAGGCCCCACAGATCAGAGACAACCAAAGCAAACGGATCACTATATTCAGTAGTAGATTTGAAACACAACAACTTATGAGATTTTTCATTTTGAAAGGCAGTACAAATATTGTCAAGACAACATTTATCAGAGGCAATTTTACATTTATTGAGAACAGTCTTAACAACAGAAGTCGAGGGATGACCAAGTCCTTTGTGCCACAGAGAAAATAGCACCACTGTCACATTTATTTTAGAAACCAACATGAGTAGGAGGCGAAGTTTCAACAGACTGAGCAGACGCAACTGACGGAGAAAAATGATAGAGCCTATCACGAATGGCCCTTTAGTAAAATTTCCTAAGTCACGATGTCCTTAACCACACAATACATCAGATGAAATTCAAAAAACACATTATTGTCAGTGGTAAACTAAGAGACAGACAAATAATTCTTCCGGATATTAAGTACACATAAAACATTAGACAGACGAAACAATTTAGACTGTGTAGTTACAACTGAATTATCGATACATGATATCTTGGCGGGAGTCCCGTCACCCATCAAAAGAGAAGATGTACCTGAATATGGTGTAGAGTCATGCAAAGCAAACGTATCACGACAGACATGATGTTTAGCACTTGAATCTGGATACCAAGTGGTCGATCCAACGGGCATAGGAATATAAGACTCAGTGTCTGCATAGGTTGAATCAAATTGAGTGGCATTAATTTGAGACTCAGTAGAGTTAGAAACATCAGAAGCATGCAAGTCTGATAGATGAGGAAGCCCAATGCATGGGTCGAACCTAGTGTATAAATAAGCCATTGGCTTGGTCCACTAGGGAACAGACGGCCCAAACACATTAGCAACACCTGTGACCCCACGAGCTTGTTCATGACCCAGAGAAGGAACACATTCTACACAGTTCAAAATCAGCCTAGGTGGTGGAGCAGGAATTAACGGCCCAACAGAAGAAGAAGCTCCCTTAAACTGTTGACTTAGGCCAGAATATCCATTAAACAAATCAAACCCATTCGGCTTAGGATAAACAGGCCCATCAAAGTGTCCAAGCGGCCTAGATGGCCCATCGTTAGTGCACCTATATGCCGCTTACCCAAATTGATCCTCATAAGGCCCATAGTAAACCCGACAAGCATTATCCTGTAAAATGGGTTAGAAATCCTATTATTTTGAAACTGGCGAGGCTCAACAGACGGCCACACCTATTCTTCCAACAAATTACCCTGTGATTCCACCAAGACAGATCCAGAGAGCGGCGACGGACCCGATGAACTACGACCATGACTGTCCGCCAGATTAGACATTTGGTCACCAGATGAAGAGCTAACAAACTCACGATTAAAATGGAAGTAGCATCGCTGGGCAGAATTATCGAAGTGCCTGTAAATCTGGCATTGAAGACGAGTGCGAAACCCTCGACCACGACTTCTAGACTAGAACTGGCCGCCACGAATAGAGCCCGCCTGTGACGGAGTAGCTTCCAAAAGGTTCGCACAAAGAGGTACATCCTGTACCACACGCGCAGACTGACTCTTATATTCAAGCAGCACATTGACTAAACGCTGAAGTGTCAGAGGCTCCGACGAAAACGATGTGATGGTGATGATCGAATCAAACTCTTGAGGTAAACCTGCAAGCGTAATTTCTAATTTCTTTGCCTCCGAGATCTGAGATCCGAAAGCTTCGATCAACACACTTATATTTTGAATTTTCGCTATATACTCCGTCACTGATAAACTGCCTTTTTTATTGAATATATATCATGGCAAAGTTGAGAGAGTTTTGTACCTGTAAAGGCAGCAAAGAGATGAGTGGCGGTGTTCCACACATCACACGCCGTTCGAGTCTCTGTAAAGGATAAGAGAACTGAGGAACTAATCATGGACGTAGCCAAGAAGTGAGTAACCGATCTTGCTGAATAAACGCCGAGGCGTCCAGATTCAGAACAAGCGAGCCTTCAGAAGTCGACACAAATCATGGTGTTGCAGATACCGTCCCGTCCAAAAAACTAGTTAGCTCGTATCTTTCAACTATCAATCTAACATGTTGCTTCCACTGAACAAACGTGCCTTCATCCAATTTGACAGTCTCATGATGCGGGAACGAGTGAACAAGCCTAGCCTCAGTGAACACCAAACCTTCATGTTCGACGGAGGTAGAATTTGCAGAAGCCGTGGTGGTCATGTACACAAATCTCCAACACCTTAGGCGACTGATACCATGTTAACACCTTCGGTGAGAAATATATTGTGTAAAGAAATAACACTATCTCAAATATTGAAAACTGGAAAATATATCTAGTATGAATGAATTCTTTTTATCCTCTGTTCTTTGTTTTACACTATGGTATTTATAGAGTACATTAGTAACTGTCATTGCTAACAACTCAACTGCTGAAATAATAAACTAACAAACTTAGCTTAATAATAGAACTTAGCTAGCTTAATGACAAAACTTAGCTAGCACATTTCTAATTCATATTCTTAACAAGGAAAAATGAGTGTTTCCTGCTAAATGCTTTGAGGGAAGACAAATAAGATGTGATTGAGAAACTGGCGTTCTAGAGACCAAAATTATAACTATATTCTCAAATCTTTCTACAGAATGTATGGTTTTTGGTGTTTAGATTTGAGATTTATTTTAGTGTGTGTTGCTGCTAACATTTCATCTCTCCAATATAATTCTCAAACTTTTTCCTGTTCCATCAGTTCTACATTTTATAAATTATCTTTAAACATAATTGCATAAGTATATATATAAAGAGAGATTGAGTGTAAAATTAAAATGAATTTACATCATTCTATAATTTTTTATACGATTAATATTTTAATAATTTAATCGTTATATTTCATGCTCCATTCGTGTAAATTATGCATGTCAAGTTGAGCTTAAATTAAAATTTTCTAACTATTTGTTTTATGTAAAAAAAAATGTTCGACCATTAAATATATATTAACATGGACAATATTTTTCATTGATATGATAGATATATTGGATTAACTCAAAATTTTATGTGCATGACAAATACAAGTATCTTGATAAATTCAAGAGTTGAATGGTTAAAATATAAACAATTTTAAAAAATAAATTTAAAATATAGTATAATGTTTAAACTAAAAATATTAAAATGTATACAAATAATTTTAACAGAGTATTTCAAAAAAATATAATAAAATTTTTTTCTTCCGTTTAACATCATTAATATCTAGCTTGACAATTTAAATTATTTTATTTATTATTATTTTTTTTGTAATTTGCGGATTCTAGATCAGATTTGTATACTTTATTTTGATTTTGCACATTATAATCAACAAATCAAAATTCCTATATTAAAAAAAAATTCAATTTATTAGCGCCTTGAATTTATATTTTAATTATAAAAACATTAGAATTGATTCCTATATTTTAAAAATCCAAGTAATTACGGTATTTTTTTTTTTATAAAAAGTTAATGGCTAAATAAAGGCTATAGGCCATTTTTTTAAGAAAATTAGGCCTTTAAATCGTTTTTAACCTAATTAGGAGAATAGATCCGTTTTAGGAGAGAGAAATGGAAAGCGCGTTCAGCTGGGCGTGCTTCCTGTATAGATGGCAGTAAAGCGCGCCCAGTTGGACGCGCTTTCTGTTTCTTTCCAGGGTTCTGTTTCTTTCCAGGGTTAGGGTTTTTTTAATTTTTTTAGGGTTAGGGTTTAGGATATTTTAAAAGTGTTCAGGGTTTTCGACTGAAATGGCAAAAGTTGTTAGGTAGTTTTGAGGGGTTGGGGATGTGATAACACGCCTTAGCACACATACATTTCATATGTCATGGCAGGATAGGACCATCACCTGAGAAACCCATCCTGGGGAAATTAGGTTTTCGGGGCGACAGTGCTTGATACGATCAAGGGTCGAAGTCCAGGTGGATGTCCCAATCGGCAGCGGTAATGCGGTCACAAGTTCGCGTATAACCGGGGGCCCGGTGACGGTCATTACATGGTCAGGAGTTCAAACTTGTTGGATACTCGGAAGTAATGCCATATATATAACATACATAAGATTGATGTCATAATCATGCGGAAAAACTTTGGGAACTTCCGATGTAATCAACATAAAATTTTTTTCCAAGCAATCGGTATCTTGAGCCTTTCATTCTTGCCCGAAGGCTGACATCGAGGGATCTCAGGAATAGAGTGGATGTTCCGACACAGTAGAGGTCAAACTCAGGTCAGGGCGATAGCAATTCTAATTATTAATGGGTTGTGTAATAACGACAACCATTGTCAGCCCGAAAAGAGTATCACCTTTATTACACCACAACAACCGCTCCCCACCTGAGAGTCCCTATTGCGTCTATGATGGTGCAGACTGTAATATCCCTAAATCGGGTCTAGTAGTTTCGGGTATATTTTTGGGTTCTGAGTGTGAAACTAGAAATTTATGGAGTTTCTAGTAATTTTTAATTTAATTTAGGAGGTTAATTTTATCTAAAATCGATTAAACAATAATCTAGAAAAATAAAAATATTTTTAGAAAATTAATTTTAAATTAATTAAATAATTATTAGTGAAAATAATTAATTTGGGTCGAAAAAAATTTTAAAATAATTTTTATTAGGGGTTAATTTTAGCTAAATTTAATTATTAACTAAATTGGGTTTAATTGTAAAATAAGGGAAAATTTAAAGTATTTATTTGGCAAATAAACCTTAAAATTTGAAATTTTGAAGGGAAATGATTAAATGGTAAAACAAGGGAAATGTGGGACTGGCCATTAGGCAAATTTCCCAATTTTTAAATTTTGGTGAGTTGTTTCAGCTTTAAAAACAATGCATCTAGACTACTTTTCACACCATTTACATCATATTAGAGAGTTATAAATTTCGTTCTCTTTGCATGGTTTTAAAGATCTATCATTAGATAATAGATCCAACCTTTTTCCTTCTCAAAATACTCTCTCAATTCACCCGAAATTATTCTCAAAAGTTGCCAAAAATATTCCAAAATTTCTCAATATTCTTGAATCAATATTTTTAATCAAAGGATTTAGAGCGAATCAAATGTAATTATTATTTCTAAACTTATTTTTATGATGATTAGTAACATTTTTACATGATTTGAGAGTCAATTAAAGGATTTTTTATCAATGTCATCTTCTTCAAAAGCTTAAGGTGCTTTAACGGTGGATCTTGAATTTTGAGAGGAAATCCACAAATCAATAGATGTTCCAACTCAAAATGGATCTATTAAGAAATGTAGAAGCAGACGCAACAAAAAGGAAAAATAATTAAGAAAAGAAACAAAAAACAGGGAAGATGAGGGAAAATAAAAAAGAAAATAAAGAGAAAAAGGAAAAAAATGGAAGTATAATAGGACGCCACGTGACAACACGTGATTAGCCAGCGCTACTACGTTAGCAAAAAAATAACGGCGTTAGTGTCAGGTACCAATATAGTGGACGCAAAAAACCATAAATACCAATCTGGGAGAAGTGAATAAGTTCGGGTATTAATTTTATATTTAACCCCACACAAGTAGTATATATTTTAGCGATTTCCTTCCATGTCAGCAGGTCGCGCTGACGTGGACGCGATGTTGACGCGCGTGTGAACAGTGCCCAACGGTCAAAAAATTGACCGTTGCCCCCCCAACGGTAATTTTTTTTTACTATATAAACCCCCCTCCCCCTTTTATTTTCACAAACAAATTCACTATAAATTTCCTTCAAAAATTCTCTCAATTCCCTTCAAAATTCTCTCAATTTCCTTTCAAAATTCCCTCAAACTCTCAAATTCCTTCCAAAATCCTCTCAATTTCCTTCAAAAAATCTCCAAATCCATATTAAATTTCTTTTTCCATTCAATTTCATTTTTTTAAGAAAATTTTTAAAATTTTTTTAAATAATTTTAAATTTTTTAATATTTTCAACAATGGCCGGATCATTGATTCGTCTTGATAGGAATCACATATCGGTGGAGCAAATGAACATGGTAAGTATTAAATTTAAATTTTAAATTTTATTTAATATATTTTTATTTATGTATTTTTAGATATTTATTAATTTATTTTTTGTTATAAAAGGCTAAAGATCGGATATTGGAATGCAATATTCGGAATATGCATGCTCCTCCATCACCGTTAGTAGAGAACTACCTGCGAGAAGCGGGATTTTGGCACGTGGCGAGGGTAGGCCGGGGATGCAAGTTGGAGCCGAAACTGATCAGTGCGTTGATCGAGAGGTGGAGACCCGAGACGCACACATTTCATCTTCCATGTGGAGAGTGCACTATCACTCTAGAAGATGTCCATCTGCATTTGGGGTTGCCGGTGGACGGGCACCCAGTGATCAGGTCTGCCCAATCTAGCAATTGGGAGGTGGTGTGCTACGAGCTTTTGGGCGCTGTTCCGGATAAAATGGATGGAGGTAAGGTGGAGATGGGTTGGTTACGTGCCACCTTCCCCGATCTGAATGAAAATTCAACCGAAATTGAAAGAATCCGATATGCTCGATCATACATTCTTCAAATAATTGGAGGCTATCTGATGGCCGACACATCACGGAGCCGTGTACATCTAAGGTGGCTGCTAAAACTCGTTGATTTTAGAGCAGCCGGTGAATTTAGTTGGGGGTCTGCCGTCTTGGCAACATTGTATCGGGAGATGTGTGGGGCGACTAAACCGAGGAGAGCAAAAATCGGAGGATGCCTGTCATTATTGCAATCATGGGCACGGTTTCGCTTTCCATTTCTACGTCCTCGAGTGAACCACCTATATACATTCCCACTCGTAACGAGGTAAATTTTATATTACATTTTGAAATTGTTATGTAGATTTTGTAAGAATAAAAGTATGCTAAAAATTTATTTAATTAGGTGGAACCATCCGGCGAGTTATCGTGGAATACCGTCTGAACTTGAAGATATACGGCTTCTATTGGACCAACGGTCGGAAGCAGAAGTAAGTATTATTGCAAATAGATATTTCCATACATGAACAAGTGGATTGATATTTAGTATTTACTATTTAGTATTATGTGTATAAGTAATATTTCTATCATGTTCATGTAGTTTCAATGGACACCATACGAGGATCCGGCAATCCGGGCAGTAATCTCGGAAGAGTTTTTACAAAATCCAGACGCTTGGCACGTGAAAGTGGTGTTGATCAACTATGCAACTGTGGAGCCCCACCAGACAGACAGAGTCCTACGCCAGTTTGGATGTAGACAACTGATCCCTGCGGACCCTGAGGTGTTTGACGAGCACCACAAAATCGACCTTCGGCTATTAGGTACGGATTGGCCTAGATATTGGTCAGAGTACACGGAAATGTGGCAAAATCAGAATGAATATCTACCTACTCGGGAAGAAATCATCGTTCCCGAGTTAGCGTGCGTTCTAGAATACATGCCATGGTTTAGGATCCATGGGAAGCCGTATTTACTTACGCCAGAGGAGAGGCAGCAGCAAATACGTGTCAGAAGGGAAAGGCGCGGGCCTCTACATCCAAGGGGACAAGACTACGAGGGTAGCCCATCAACGAGGCCCAGACATTCACCCGGGTCATCATCAGCGGCCATGCAATCACCGTCCCCAACGAGAGTACCGACGCAATCACCTGACGCCCCAATCCAACAGATGATACCCACGCAATCGCCTTTCCCTATGATGCCACGTATGTTTCCTAGCCCTTATATGTACCCTAACCCGTACATGTATCCTTTTCCGAATCCTATGGCAGGTTGGAGCCAGATGCCCGGATCAGCTCCATTTCCTGTAATGCTGAGCGGACCACCGATAACTAGGCCAGCGGCGTAGGAGGGGTCGCAAGGGGGCCCGTCATGGAGCTCTCTTTTTTACCAATCGCCAGCAACGCATGGCTTTCAAACTCCGTCGCCGTTCATGATGCAAACACCTCCACATACACTATTCTTTGAAGGTGGATCATCGTCCCAAGTCCGACAAGTAGATGTCGAACCGGAAGAACAACAATCACCACTCGAGGAAGAACAACTGCCGCCAGAAGCTAGAGGAAGACGGAATCCAGTGCGTAACCATCGACGGCCGCCATGTGGAACCGAATCCCCCGGTCATAGACATTGATTACCGTATTAATACAATTATCATTTGATGTAATGAAATAGAAGTTTATGACGATGTAATACACATAGAAATTTTTTCGAGTTATTTTGACATTATTTGATTAAAAACCCTAACCTAACTTAATTAAAAACCCTAACCTAATTTAATTTAATTGAAAACCCTAACCTAATTTAATTTAATTGAAAACCCTAACCTAATTTAATTTAATTGAAAACCCTAACCTAATTTGTACACTTAAAAACCCTAACCTAACTTAATTAAAAACCCTAACCTAATTTAATTTAATTGAAAACCCTAACCTAATTAAATTTAATTAAAAACCCTAACCTAATTTGTACACTTAAAAACCCTAACCTAACTTAATTAAAAACCCTAACCTAATTTAATTTAATTGAAAACCCTAACCTAACTTAGTTAAAAACCCTAAACTAATTTAATTTAATTGAAAACCCTAACCTAATTAAATTTAATTAAAAACCCTACTTGTACACTTAAAAACCCTAACCTAACTTAATTAAAAACCCCAACCTAATTTAATTTAATTGAAAACCCTAACCTAACTTAATTAAAAACCCTAACCTAATTTAATTTAATTGAAAACCCTAACCTAATTAAATTTAATTAAAAACCCTAACCTAATTTGTACACTTAAAAACCCTAACCTAACTTAATTAAAAACCCTAACCTAATTTAATTTAATTGAAAACCCTAACCTAACTTAATTAAAAACCCTAACCTAATTTAATTTAATTGAAAACCCTAACCTAATTAAATTTAATTAAAAATCCTAACCTAATTTGTACACTTAAAAACCCTAACCTAACTTAATTAAAAACCCTAACCTAACTTAATTAAAAACCCTAACCTAATTTAATTTAATTGAAAACCCTAACCTAACTTAATTAAAAACCCTAACCCTAACCTAATTTAAATAAAAACCCTAACCTAATTTAATTTAAAACCCTAACCCTAACCTAATTCAATTAATGTAAAAACCCTAACATAACTCAGCGGATTTGATAATCTTACTAACCATTTAAGAAATTGTAGTTTTACATAATCCAGGTATGTTTCGTAAAATGTTTTGACTGGTACTAACATTGTTCGAAATTGTAGTAATTTGATAATTTTAGTAACAATTAATACAATTATCAATTAACAATTCAGTAAAAGGTAATTTTTTCTATAATTACATTCAACTATTGCGATTAGGGCATGATCGACTTGAATGGCCTGGGTTCCTACACCATCCGCACAACTTCTGTTGGCTGGCTGTTTCTCGGATATCCATATTGTTCCGTATTCTAGTGGAGCAAGGTCGACCCTTAGGCTTCCGACGCAATTCTCTATCTGGTAACAGCTTAAAAGGAGCAAGAGATATGGGCGGCCACTTACGTTCGTCTGGGACCGGTGGGAAAACGTGTCTTCATACGTTGTACATGTTTTCTAATTTGTACACTTCGTCCACATAACTTAGCGGATCCAGACGGAGTTTCTGACAGGCTGTAATAACGTGAGCGCATGGATAACGAAGTGCATCGAACTTCCCACAGTCACAAGTCCTGTTTTGTAAGTGTACACGATATTGCCCGCCAACAGCACCTTGATGCGGTATGTCAAACTCCGTCACGCGAAACCATAAGTTGTCTCGATCGTGACACACAGCGTGCATGATGTTTGCCCTCGCCTTCGCCTTGTTAATTTCTTCAACTACCTTACTGCACCATACATGCCCACCCTACATCTGGCCTGCATAAGTTGCTGCTAGCTTTGGAAATAGCGCCGCCAAACGGAAATATGTCTCTCGCACAACCGCTGTTATCGGTAGATGGCGCGTTCCTTTAAGAATAGAATTTATGCATTCTGCCAGGTTCGACGTCATATGGCCATATCGTAGGCCTCCGTCGTATGCTTGTGCCCACTGTTCGAAACGTATGTTGCATAGGTCGTCCGCCCCTTCTCCGTTTTGGGAACGCAAGATTGCCAACATCTCGTGGAAACGATCTTTATTCATTTCATACCCTACCAATATAAGAACATAGGTCATATTTTATACCGCTTCTACCAATAAAACTAATTCCTACATTGACAAATGAAATAATATAGTTATACAGTAAATACCCATGTTGGTCACTTGTCGTCGTTCCGTCTTAGATGGTTATTGCCTGTAGTAGTTTGAAGCAACGTGTCTCAGGCAATATCTATGGTGTGTATGCTGCCACAAGCTTCACTCTCGATCAAATGCAGCTAGTATACCGGCGCCCCGATCTGAAATAACACAGATATCAGGTTAGGGGCACACATGCCTCCTTAACCTAGAGAGAAAGAAATCCCAGTCATCAGACGACTCCCCCGGTGTTATTGCATATGCAATTGGAAGAATTCTCCCACCGCCGTCCTGTGCCACTGCAACCAATAGCCGATGAGTGTACCTACCAAACATGAAGGTACCGTCAATTTGAACCAACGGGTTGCAGTACGGAAAATGCGTCTCGACATTGCTTAAAGGTCCAAAATAGGCGTTTGAACACTTGGCATCCACGTAGCAATCGACCGTTGTAGTACGCATGTTCCGTTTCAAGGTCTGTGACGGCACCTGGGACATATCTCTCTACCACCTGACACCATTGCCATATTTCATTATATGAGGCGTCCCACCCACTATGCATCTTCTCCAATGCCTTTTGCTTAGCTATCCAAGCCTTACAGTAAGAGGGCGTGTACCCCATTTGGCTACGGATATTGGCAATTATCACCGGCACTGAAGTCCGAGGATCTGCTTTTATCGTGGGCAGTATCAAGCTAGCCAACATAGTTGAATCCATTTTCGGATGATCTTCTGAAACACCTACAAAGGGAGGGAGTACATTAATTACTCGTACATTGGGCAATAAAAATAATATTCAGACACATTCAATACTGTACCTGCAGCACATGTATGTGGACCTTTGTACTTTTTGATCTCCCACAACCATGTCCTCTTCCTTATCGAGGCGACGATTTTCCATGAACATGTGCCATCTTGCACGGCACACTTCGCCTCGAACTTATCAGATTTTGATTTAACGACGTGGTAATTAACACCGTTTTTGATGCTATGCTGTTTCAAAGAACCAATAAAACTATCCTTATTGGTAAACTGATTACCAACTTCAAGTTCACCGAGATCTACCCCCGAACTTGTACGATCGCGCACCCGGTGTGGTAGATCTGGAAACTCTAACGTATTATCTGCTGACAGATTGACATTATGTATGTGGGCTGGAGGTGAGTATGCTCTGAATCGTGGATTTTCTTCATCATCTACACTCCTATCACCATCGTCACCTTCTGTTAGAATTGGCTAAGGTTCAGAAAATAATCCCACCTCTGCACCATCCGGCCCGGGCTCTCGAGGTGGATCCACATCGAAGTCATCTTCTAACCCACAATCATCTACAGCGTACGACGTCCCCTCACCAGTTGATGTCGTAGGTAGTACGTCATCCCTTCTTCTGGGCATTTGATAACGTCCCCAATTGGACGTAGATTGCCATCCAGTAGAACTTGATGCAGTTCCCCAGCTCGTATTTCCAGCGTCAAACGTCGAGCCACCGACGTACATGTCCCATCCATCGACAGAGTGTCTTGGGGGATGTGCATTCGACACCGCTACCGAACATGGGCTGTTCCGTATTTTGTAACACGCTAACCGAGTGTCGGCCAGGGGTCGTGTAAACATCTTGAACACCGGACGGAAGTACATCAGTTGGCGACGTAAATTGTACATATAACTCAATATAAGTTGCTCCGCTAGCAAGATGAGTCTGCACCATTGCCTCTAAGCTACGAGCACCTTTTATGTCGAACGAGTCATATGTCACCGGATCAACAGAAGAACAAAATCGATACGTCATTGACAGAACTTTCATTGGCGTCGTTCCGAAGATTTTACGCCTAATTCTTTTACGGAGTTCTGTCAAATCTATGTTTTGGCTAAATGACAGTCGCATCGTATTCTCCGACCAAAAAACAACACCATTCTCGGTGTGGCAAACCTCACCATCGTAGTAAATAACAGCACTAATACGTTCACTCATTTTGAAACTCTAGCTTTCTTACCCTCTCTAAAATTTGTCTGCTCTTAGTTATGCATACTAAGAACAATTTCTGCCTAATTTATAGCCTCAGCCCAAACTTGCTACTGTAGCAAAATCGCGTCCACGAGGGCGCGATTTGACACTATTTACTCAGAAACGTCAAAAAAAATTATTTCCTACATGACCAACTGTAGCGAAATCGCGTCCTCGTGGACGCGATTTCACAATTTCTTCTCACATAGCATCCTGGTATCAGCGATTTTATACTATTTGCTCAGAAAACGTCAAAAAAAAATTATTTCTTACATGACCACTGTAGCGAAATCGCGTCCACGAGGGCACGATTTCTCAATTTCTTTTCAAATAGCATCCTAGTAGAAGCGATTTACCACTATTTGACCAGATACGTCAACTCGAAAAAAAATTTTTCGGGACCCCTAACCCCTAAAAAGCCTGCACCCTAAACCCTAAAAGCCAGAAAACCCAAACGTAGAATCAGCCCTAAAATCGCGTCCCCGGGAACGCGCTACGTGGCAGGACCTCGCGTCCACGTCAGCGCGACCTGCTGACGTGGAAGGAAATCACGGCCTTGAGGAAGCGATTTCCTTCCACGTCAGCAGGTCGCGCTGACGTGGACGCGAGGTCCTGTCACGTACCCTGACATCGCGCTGACGTGGCAGCGATTTCGCGAAAAATGGCCCATTCCGGTAAATAATAAAAAAACGGCCTATTTCGGTAATTTTTTAAAAAATGGCTTTTTTGGGTAAATTAGCCTAAAATATGAGAATTTTTTTATGTATTTTTTAATTTTTTTATAATTTTTTATAAAATTTCTAATTTTTTAGGATTTTTATAATTTTTTACCTTTTAGTAAAATTTTAATATTTTTGATATTTTTATTAAAATTTAATTTTTTTATACTTTTTATTGTTTTTTTATCTTTTATAAATTTTTTTTACCATATGTCACGCTGTGATTGTGACACGATTAGCTTTAACTAAAAAATTAGAGATAATTAACTTTAACAATAAACTATTAAGTTAATAATTAAAAGGACTTTTTAATATATTTGTCTGTCAAAGTTAACTTAATTACCTTTTTTAATATTTTTTTCATTGTTTTCCAATTTTCTTCAAAAGTCTTCTTTAGCTTTCTCTATTTCCTTTGGGCATAATAACTGAGTTTCACGCCTCGCTGCCCCCTCCAGGTCTAAGACGTTGGCTCTTTGTTTCTCATGGGTTTTGGCTATTTGCTCGCCAGAATTTTTTATTTGAACACTGGCGGTGTCGGATCTCCCTGCTTTTCTTTTGTTTTTCGTGAAACTCCTCTGATTTTGTTGTTGTTACGTTGAAGCCTCCCCGGGGTTTCGCCTGTTTCATCTTCGACAGTTTCAATTGTCATCGCACCAGATCTGACGTCTGTTGGTTGTTGTTGTTGCCTTTTGTGCAGCTTTGACTCTTCATCTTTAGTGGTCTTTTCGGTCCTTAGGCGGTTTCGACGTTCTTTTCTTGGGATTTCACGGAGGCATGGCCTCTGTCGGAGGCGTGCATGTCATTAGGCCAGTTGCAGAGGCCTCCTGCAGTATCCCGATGTTCTCTTCCTCTCCCCCCATCCAGGCGGCGTGGCACTTCTCCTCCAGACGGTTGGTGGCAAATTGGAAGCTAGGGTCATCAATTACCATTTAAATGATTAAGTTAATATATAATTGTAAAAATAGGTTAACCTAATTAGCTGCAATTAAAATATATAAAAAAATCATTTCATTAAATTAGGGATAGCTTGTTATCATAACCATCAATATCAGCGTTCCTGAAAACAAATTGAAGAAATTTTCTTATAAAAATAGTGGAGAAACCCCAAAAATGAAATTGATTTTTTTTTTAAATTTTAAATTTTGATCCAAGAAATTACTTTTTAAAAACCACAATTATTTCCCTATTGTCAAATACTTTTGTCTGAGTTTGTACGATTTTCTCTATTGTTTCTATAAAAAATTTTCTTTTCTTTTTCATGAGCATCAAAATGGTGGTGAGTTCACCATCTAGTTGGTTTTGGCGACAACACAAGGAAAAAGAAGAAAATGGTGCAATTAGGTAATTTGAGAGAAAAAAAGTGATTTGGGGTTTATGCCTATGACATGGAAAAGTAATATGATAATTTCTTCAAGAGAGCATTTTAAATGTTATTCTTCGTTGATGACGGTGTTTTGAGGGCTAATTAAGGCCATATTAGTGCAACAAATAAGAAAAAAGACAAACCACTAGCCCATATAAATTTTTTTTGAAGGTAAAGCAATATTATTAATGGTGAACTATTAAAATAGTCAATTTTGTTTTTCTCATGCTACATTTTATTTATTTATGTTTAAAATATTATTTTTAGCCACTTACGTTAACGTGTTGTAACATTTTAGTCATTAAATCGTTAATTTCCGTTAATGGTATAACGGTAAGCTGACGTGACACGTTAAATAATCATTTTAAACAAAATTTAGGTTAAATTATACAATTGGTTCCCATATTTTTTCGTTTTGAGCAATTTAATTTTTTTTATCTTCTTTTAACTTTCCTTTTTTTATTTATTTTCCACTCTCTTCTGCTTCTCCCTCTATTTTCCTCCTTTCTCCATTTCTTTTAACGTAAAAGAAAAAAATTAAATTACTCAAAACGAAAAAAATATAAGGACCAATTGTATAATTTAACCTAAAATTTTCATTTGAAATGATGATTTAGCGTGCCACATCAGCTTACTGTTGCATTGTTAATGACAATTAACGCCCAGTGACTAAAATGTAACATTTCAAACATAAATGACTAAAATGTAACTTGAGACAAATAAAATTGACTATTTTAATAGTTTACTCTATTATTAACGAAGAAACATAAGTAAACAAATCAACAAGGTAGAGTAACAACTAATTTCAAGTCATTGGGCTTACCTCATATATTTGATCCTAAAACCTCCACTACCATAAATCCATAATTGATTCAAAATCCAAAGCTAAAAAAGAATGAAGTGATTCAAAATCCAAAGCTAAAAAAGAATGAAGTGATGAAAGTACTCTAGTGAATATAATAACATCCACTATAATTAATTGAAAATGAAAAATGATCAACATAAAATTATATTAAAATCATATAAGATTCAATTGTTGAAAATGAAAAAAAAATTTACATAAAATTAGATTAAAATCATATATAATAAAATAAAAACCTTTCGTGTGACTAAACCTTTCGTATGATTTGTTTGCTTGCAGTCTATCGAAGTTATTTATCTTTAATTTGCATTGTTTTTTATTGTCTCAGTGCATGTACACCGAGGCACGATCAGGTTTCAACATTAATAATGTGATAGGACAAGTAGGTTTATCCTTGTGTAACACCCCAAACCTGACCTAGATGTTACGGCCAAATCTGGAAAGTTATAATGTCTCTTGAAACTCAACAGTCGGAAATCATTTAAACTATTAAATCAAACATAGAAATCCAATCTTCTAAGCAACAATTCGAAATAAAATAGGTCATAGTATAAGTTCAGCTAAAACAGTAGAATAACTAAAAATAGAGATGACAGAGCTCCAGCTACGTCGAACCGTTTAAGTCTGTGAGTTACCTGAAATCCAAACAAACACCCTAAACAAGTTTACAACTCAGTGTATAACTTATATATTTTAAGTAAGCGGAAGCATAATAGATATGTCTTCAAATCGACAATTACAACCAGTTCTCAAATTTAGATGCAAAAATAGAAACAAAATATATCAGATACAATTGCATATCACATTAGATGCACATGTAAATTTTCTACCCCCATCTACTACATATCATCTACATCTATCCCTACAAACCAAATAGGGTATCAAGTACTCATCCATCCTTACACACCACATAGTGACTGTATGTCACGTTTCAGAGTACTTGCAGACTAGCTGCCAGACCAGAGTGCGATATTTCGCTAGAATCAGATTTATATAAGGCTTAGCCACCAGAATCAACAGATAAATAATAGTCCACAGTTCACCTTTTATCACTAAATCCCAATCCAATGCAGTTACAGAATTGACAGATATCAGAAATGCACATACTGTTATTCATATTTAGATCATATTCAAATTAAATACATCATACTCAATTAACAGATACCACAATGAATATAAGCACATATAACAATTTATTCATCATTAGATCATCATATGACAATTTATAAAGCCTAATTCAGATCACACGAAATCTATAGCAAGCCTACGTTTGCCTAGAACGACGTTTATGACCCTAGAAAACAATTCTTGATTTTTGGCGAGTGTGGATTCGCACTGCTTGGATGGCTGGCCCGTGTGGTCCACACAACTTAGCAAATGCCCATGTGGCCCACCTTAGTGTCACACATGGCCTGTCACACGGCCTAGCACACGGCTGTATGACCTAAAAAAGTGAGTTACACGGTCTAGCATACGATCTGGACACACGCCCGTGTCTTTGGCCTGTTAGACTCTAATTCTAAAACAATGAGTTATGAGGCTTACCATACGGCCGTGTGGCGTCGACAACCATGGTTTCCAGCTTTCACTGGCCGTAGAGTTCTGGGTTTTCATTACACACCTAATATCCTTCCGACGTAGGAACAACAATGGTGATTCCATAACCTAAAAATGACATTCCATTGACCAATCAAACGAATTAATCAAACCAATTCGCTAAACTAATGATTAAAATCGAAACAATGTCGAAACACTTCTACTCCAATACCCGAAACGAAAATAATGCCTGCCCCCACACAAAATCAGCAGCACAAAAACCTAAGATGTTGGTGGAGCTTGATTTGCAACCCCTTCACCTAAGAAAGGAACAAATTGAACACTAAAATGAAAGAATTGAATGAAATAACGGGAGAACCTCATTTTGATAACAACGAACAAAAAGAATGAACATTATAAAAAATTCACAACAACTTACTCTAGTAACCCTTCAATCGAATAAACATAATGAAATTTTTTGTCAGTTCAACTGCAAAATCCACAGGAGAAGCAAAACAATGCCAAAGATATACCAATGAAAAGGAAAAAAAGTACAGTAAAAGAAGAAAAGAACACGTTCAGAGAAGTTTTAGAAGAAAAGAAAGAAAGAAAGAAGCAAAAAAAATTAATTTCTTTCAAAATGACTAAATGTTTAAAGTAACATAAAATATTTCCCCTTAGCTTTCACGGGAACTCAAACACAAGATACCCATAACACAGAAGCTTAACCATTGAACCAGTAGGCTAATTCTTGATATGAGATTACACTGACTTAAACCTAAGTCTAACGTTCACAACTAAAGGTTGAATAAAAAAATAATAAATTTTTCTCACAAGTGGGACTCGAACCCTAGTTCTCAAATACACACTTAAGACATTAAAACACTGAAGCAGACACACATGTAATGACAAAGCTAACTAGGCAGAAGTTTAATTTTTGGGGCGTTACAAATCTCTCCCCCTAAAAAAAATTTTGGCCTTGAAATTTACCTGATCTAAATAGATGAGGGTATTGCTGATGAAGTGAATCCTCAAGTTCCTAAGTGACTTCCTTCGTATAATGATTCTACCACAGAGGAATAATTTTCCTTCTCAAGAACTTAACGTCTCGATCTAGAATCTAAATAGGCTCTTTATCGAAAGTTAGATCCAGTCATACTTCTATCTCCTCAACGGGAACAATGTGAGATGGGTCGGATCGATACCGTCTTAAAATAGAGACATGGAATACATCATGAATCCGATCTAATTCAAGAAGTAGCTTTAGCTGATGGGCGATAGGTCCGATACATTTCAGAACACGATAAGGTCTAATGAAACTTGAGTTTAACTTGCCCTTATGTTCAAACTGAAGAACCTTTTTCTAATGAGATACTTTCAGAAAAACTTGATCACCCACTGAATACTCAATATCTCTCCTCTTTAGATTCGTATATGATTTCTGTTGGTCACACGCTACCTTAGGATGGTTTCAAACTAATCTAATTGTATCCCTAGTCCTAAAAACCAATTCACGATCCAACATTCGACGTTCACCTAACTGGGCCACCAGTATTGCTCTCAGAGATCTCTATACATCTTATTTCCATAGGGATGCATAGCATAAGGGCTATTATATGCCTATCGCAGAATTGTTTCCCTCAACTCTAAATTTTTGGGTACAAAAACTTGACCTCAGAAGCAGAGAACCCCATTACCATTTAACCCAAAATCAGAAGTCCCACTATCCTCAACTTATCAAAATTATGAAACCAAAGATTAATCACTCATCTGTTTAACTCAAATTTGATCAATATATGTCCGTTTAACATACAAATCGACCAAAAAACTAAAACCATTAAACAAACTCAGACGAGCAAGCGTCGCTCTTAGATCGGTCATCGCTGTAACAACCCATTTTTAGTGATCTCAGAAATAGCGGTTTCAGGACCACAATTCTAACGACCGAGTTATTATTTCATTATTTATTTAATGTTTACATGATGATATTAAGGTTGTATAAAAGTTTCGTTAAGAAATTTTGAGGTTTATATAGTTAATTAAGTGAAAAAGACTAAATCGTAAAAGGTGAAAAAGTTGATTTCTATTAGTTAAAAGAGTCTAATGGCTATGAAATCTTAAAATAAGGGATTTGAATGGTAAATAGACCATTTAAGGAATTAGTGGAAAAATATGGACAAGGGTTTGTTGTAATTTTTAATAAGTAATAAGGTTAAAATGGTAATTAGGTAATTAAAAAGAAAATTAAGTAAAGAAAAGATGAAACAATGTTGTCATCTTCTTATTTTCTTATTCTTGGTCAAATCCACCATTGTTAAATTGGAGAGAGCTTCATTTTGATTTCTTCCTTGCATGGTACGATTTTGTGTCTCGTTTTTAATGATTTTTATGTTTTTGAGTTTGTTGTAGCTTAATCTAGCTAGCCTGGGGGTTAATTTGCAAAGCTGTTAAAGGTTGAGGGATTTACCATGAATTATTTTGAATGATTTTTTATGTTAATTGATAGATTATGAATCTTTTTTGAAAAATAAACAAGTTTTGTTAAGTGATTTTTTAGTGAATTTTGGAATTAGGGATTAAATTGTTAAATGTGTAAATCTATATGTTTTATTGTGTAATGATGGTAACTATGAGTTGTATCAAGGTCCATTGCATCTATGCTTAACATGGATTTAGGTTAAAATGGTTAGATTTTAAGTTATAAGCTTAAGGATTAAATTGTGAAAAGTTAAAATGTTAGGGGCAATTTGGTAATTTTGCATAAATATGAAAATGGATTAAATTGAATATTAGAATTATTTAATTATTTAATTGATTAAAATATTTATTTAGATTAAAATAAACCACATACGGACTTATATCGAGGAAAAACAAAAGCTTCGGATTAGTTCGATTATACCTTTATGACTTTGGTATCGAGATAAGTTCGTATGAACTTTAATACTTTTAATGTTGTTTAAATTGAATGTTTATCATGTTGTTTTGATATAAATGAATCAATATACAAATGTATCAATCCTATGATGAATTTACCGATATCGAGTCCCGGTTGAACTTTAAGAATTCTTAGGATACAAATGACATATCATTAGAGATTTCATGTTTCGGATGCTGGTCTTGAATGTCCTACCAATGGCTGAGGTCTTGCATTTGTTTTGGATTCTCCACAGCTCGTGTGAGCAATATCGTGTAGCTTACATTCTGACCCACAGCTCGTGTTAGTAGGTCCATTTCACAGCTCGTGTGAGCATTAATGTAAAAGAAAGGTTACGATTATATGTAAAGGTACACTTTGTGTGAGCTTCCTGAGCATCTGATGTAATTCTAGATGGTTCAACGAGTAATAAAAGGAAAAGGAAATTGCAAATGCAATGAATCATAACATTATGCTAACATTGATGATGTAAAATGTTATGTTTATACATGGTAAACCACATATCTTATGGCTGATTTCATATGTATCATGAACAAGTATACTAACTTGTGAGTTTGATGATGTTGTACAGGCTCATGCTAAGCTTATGACATTGGTTTTGGTTTATACTTATTTTATGAATTGTATTATAGAAATGGTAAGTTATGTTTAAAGTTTATACGAGCTTACTAAGCCATCATTGCTTACGTAGTTTCTTTTCTTTGTTTTATAGATCATCGGAAGCTCGATTTGGTTGGAAGCTCATCAGAGACCTATCACACTATCCAGCAGTCAATTCGGTAGTTTTTGAGTATTTTGGCCAAGGCTTATAATGGCATGTATAGGGTGATTTGTAATGGTATTTTGATGAATGTGTTAATGGTGCTTTGGGATGTATAAGCTTTTAAAAGTTATGTTGGTTTGGTACACTTTGATGCCTTACCAAGTTATGTCATTTTGGTTGCTTAAATGTGCTTGTTCATAAAGCTTTTTTGATATGTTGATGTTGTCTTGAAAATGGTCTATTGTAACATGTTTTAGTACCTATTTAAATTAGGTTTATATGCATGAAATGTGACAATATTGACAAGTTTAGGTAAGTGTTGTTTGGATGCAATTGAGGTGTTTTTGAATGGTATATTGGTTAGGTGAATTAGGCTGTTTGAATTGGCATAATTATGTGTATTTGAATGATGCTTTACTCCCTTGAAAGTGTGTACAAATGGATTGAATGTTTATGCATGAATTGGTTAGGAAATGCCTTGGTTTTAGGTAAAATTTTGGGTCCACACGGCCTGAGACACGGGCTGTTACACATCTGTATGAGACACACAGCCGTGTGTCATTTGTGAGTTTCTTAGTGTACAAGTCAGTGAGTTACACGACCTAACACACGGCCTAACAGACGGGCGTGTGGGGCAACTTAGAGAGTTATACGGCCTGGCACACGGGTGTGTGACACAGATGTGTGACCATACTTAATTAGTGACACGGGTGAGGACACGGGCTAGGACACGGCCATGTATCCCTTGTTCAAAATTTACACGGCTGTGTGACCCCCATTTTTCAAAATTTATAACTTTTTCCTAAACTTTTCGCTTTGTTTCAAATTAGTCCCGAATTGCTTCCAAGCTATTTTTAGGGCCTCAAAGGCTCGATATAGGGACGAAATGTATGTAAATGGATGGTTTATGATATACTTAAATTATTGAATGTTATGATGTTTAAATATTTTTGATTGTATGGTAATGCTCTGTAACCCTAATCTGGCGACGGAAACGGGTTAGAGGTGTTACATTTAGTGGCATTAGAGCTACAATTTATTCGGTTCTCAGATTGAACGTTGCATGTATGGAGTCTAGAAATACATGTCAGTATATAACCTGTGATAGTGTGATAAATCCTAACTCAAATTGAACTATGTTTTCATATAGATAAGATGTTATCCAATTGAGCTGATTCCGATAAGGTAGAAAGTAATGTACAAGCATCCGTTCATGGAGCAGCTAGTTCTGGTAGTGGGCACGTAGTAGAGGGTGGGAAGGTGAGGCTAAAGAAGCCTTTTTCCAGATGATGTCAGAATGGTTTTCAGAGTTCGTGAGAACGAACCCATTGGCTCAACGACCTCCACCCCTCCCATTTCATCAGATCCATAAACGTAGCTAGAGCATTCGTCAAACTGAATGGCATGACGAAGAACTCGTAATACCCATAACAAGTCCTAAAACTCGTCTTATATACATCAATCTCTTTAAAATTGAGCTGATGGTACTCAGAACGGAGATCAATTTTTGATAATACAGATGCTCCACGAAATTAATCAAACAGGTCGTTAATCTTCGAAAGTAGATGCTTATTCTTTACTGTCAACTTATTCAGCTAACAGTAATCCACACACATTCTCATCGTGCTATCTTTTTTTCTTAATGAACAGAACTGGTACTCCCCATAGAAGCACACTCAGCCTAATAAACCCTCGATCAAGTAGTTCCTGAAGTTGAGCCTTTAATTCCATAAGCTCTTTTGGTGCCATGTGATAAGGAGCGATAGACACAGGTGCTGTACCCGGCAGAAGTTCAATACCAAACTCAACCTCCTTGTCCAGAGGTATCCCCGACAACTCCTCAGGGAAAACATCTGGGAAATCCCTTACTTTCTGAATGTCATTAATATAAGGTTTTACAGAACTGGAGTCAGACATAAAGGCCAAATATGCCTCACACCCTTTTGAACTAACTTTTCAGCTACCAGAGCGGAGATCACATTAGAGAGGTAATCTTAACGCTTGTCGATCATAACAATCTCGGTATTGATATCAGATTTAAAGTTACCCTCTTAGAGGCACAGTCTAGACTGACTCTATGTTCCACTAGCCAATCCATTCCTAGAATCAAATCAAACTCTCCAAACGACAATCCATCAGATCAACTGAAAACACAACACCTTGAATCTTTAACGGAACCCTCCTATAAACTTCACTAACCTGAACCGATTGACCCAAGGGACTAATCACAGAAACCTATCTAGCACTACTCTCAGCAGATATTCCCAAATTCAGTGAGATAATACAAGATACATATGAGTCTGTAGAACCAATGTCCACAAAAGCAAAATATGAAACAGAATGGATAAAAAACTTACCCGCTTTAATGTCAGCGTTGTCTCTTTCCTCGCGGTGCCTAACTGCATACACTAAGGCAAGTTATCATGCCTTAGTCTGATGCACACCTCTGCCCGGTGCTCTCTGACCTCTACCATAACATTACCACACCAGGCCGGACCACGGCCCCTAAGTGGTTGCTGAGCTGTCCTCTCTAGCTGAGCTGAACTCAGAGCTAGAACCTATACAGGAGCTTGTACCTAATCAGATCAGAAGGGACAGTCCCTAATGCGGTGCTCCATCAGCCTGCAACACAGATAGGCTTTCAGTTTCCTCCAGTACTCGCTTGGATGGCGTCTACCACAGTTGCTACAAGTCTGACTCTCAGTCAGTGCAACAAGTGCCTCAACCCTTGGAGGCCCTTTAAATCTAGCCTATTTTTTAGGGCGTTGAACAAAACTAGAGGAACCCGAATCCCTCTTAGGCTATACCTAGCTCTGATACCACAAAATATAACATTTCAAACTCAGACTAGATGTTATGGTCAAATCTGGAGAGTTACAATGTCTTTCTTCAAACAAATCTAACTTAAATCATTTAAAACTTAACAGTCAGAAATCATTTAAACTATTAAATCAAACATAGAAATCCAATCTTCTAAACAACAGTTCAAAATAAAATAGGTCAAAGTATAAGTTTAGTTAAAACGATAGAATAACTAAAAACAAAGATGACCGAGCTCCAGCTAAGCGAACCTTCTAAGTCTGTGAGTTACCTGAAATCCAAACAAAAAGCTAAATGATTTTACAACTCAGTGTATAACTTATATATTTTAAGTAAGCGGAAGCATAACAAATATGTCTTCAAATCGACAATTACAGTCAATTCTCATATTCAAAGACAAAAATAGAGAATAATCTATCAGATACAATTGCATATCACATTAGATGCAGATGTAGATTTTCTACCAACATCCGCTATACATCATCTCCATCCATCCTTACACACCAAATTGTGTATCAAGTACTCATCCTTCACTACACATTGCATAGTGACTGTATGTCACATTTCAGAGTATCTGCAGATGAGTTCCTGGAGTAGAGTGCGATATTTCGCCTGAATCAAATTTTTATGTGGCTTAGCCACCAGAATCAACAGATAAATAACAGTCCACACTTCCTCCTTTATCACGAAATCCTAACCCAATGCAGTTATAGAATTGACAAATATAAAAAATGAACATACCATTATTTAGATTTAGATCATATTCAAATTAAATATATCATACTCAATTAACAAATATCACAATGAATATAAACACAGATAAAGTTTATTCATCATTAGAGCATCATATAACAAGTTATAAAGTCTAATTCAAATCATACAAACTCTACGGTAAGCCTACCTTCGCCTAGAATGATGTTTACGGCCCTAGAGAAAAATCTCGATTTTGTGCCCACATACCCGTGTGGATTTACATAGCCTAGATGGTTGACCCTTGTGGTCCACACGGCTTAGCACACGCCCGTGTGGCCCACCTTAGTGTCACACACAGCCTGTCACGCGGCCTAGCACATGACTTGGACACACGCCCGTGTTTCTGGCCTGTTGTACACTAATTCCAAGATAGTGAGTTACGCAGTCTACCACACGGCCTGACACGCAGCCATGTGGCTCACACTGCCTGCCACATGGCTTGACACATGGTTGTGTGGTGTCGATAGCCATGGTTTCTGGCTTTTCTGATCACAAAATTTGGGGTTTTCGCTGCACACCTAATATGCTTCCGACGTAGAAACAACAATGGTGATTTCATAACCTAAAAATGGCATTCCATTGACCAATTAGACAAATTAATTGAACCAATTCGCTAAACTAATGATTGAAACTGAAACAACATCAAAACACTTCGACTCTAATATTCAAAAAGAAAACAACACTTGCCCTCACGCAAAATCAGAAGCATTAAAACCTAGGATGTTGGAGGATCTTGATTCGCAACCCCTTCGCCCAAGGAAGGAACAAATTGAATACTAAAATGAAAAAATTAAACGATATAATGGCAAAACCCCGTTTCGTCAAAAATGAGCAAAAAGAATGAACATTATAAAAATTCGCAACAATTTACACAGTTAACCCTTTTATCGAACAAAAACAACGCAATTCTTTGACAGTTCAACCGTAAAATCCATAAGAGCAACAAAATAAGGCCAAAGATATACCAAAAATGAACAAAAAAGAAAGAAAAAAACTACAGTAAACGAAGAATAGAAAACGTTCAGAGATGTTTTAGAAAAACAGAAAGAAAGAAAGTAATTTAACCATTGAACCATCAGGCTCATTCTTGATTTGAGATTACACTGGGTTAAACTTAAGTCGAACGTTCACAACTAAAGGTTGAATAAAATAATAATAAAAATTTTTACAATTGGGACTCGGACCCTAGATCTCAAACACATACTTAAGGCATTAAAACACTAAAGCAGACACACATTTAATGACAAAGTTAACCAGACAGAAGTTCAAATTTTTGGCGTTACACCTTGAGTACTTACTGAGTTCCTCGAGCTTACGTGTTAGTGGTTTAAATGCATAGGTATTGGATTCGTCAAGAAGTTATGGTATGGGCTTGGGAGCTTTTCATCACCCTTCATTTGAGGTTTTAAAGTTGTATTCCAATAATTGATCGTTCTTGGAATTAGAATTATGGCATGTATACTAAGACATAATTTGAATTTGAATTTGTAAAACTTTAATTTGTATTCCAAGTAATTTATGCGTTTTTAAATAAACTTTATTCCATGGTTTGCTTTGAATATGTTTATGGCTTGTATCATAGGTTTAAATGAGATTTGAAATTGATTTATAATTTTTTGGAACATAAGAAAAGTATATGGACATGTTTAGGTATGACTTTTAAGTGCTTTTATTTTTAGCTTTAGAGGCCCATGTTTGGTACCTTTACAATAGGTATCAAACCAAAACAAGTTAATAGCTAAAGTGTTGTAGTACAAAGATTAGCAACTGATACCTAAGGTATATGTATCATTACTTAGACCCCCTAGATAGTGCCTATACATTGTTTTGATCATTTTGAGCTCCCTAGAGCTAGTACTTGACCTCAATCATCTCTTATCACTTGAAAATTGTTTCTAAATGGTTTTAAGTTTATTTTAAAGCCTTCAAAAAAATTTTTATATTTTTTTATTATTTTACTTATATTTTTTTAAAATTTTAAATTTTGATAAAATTCTTATTTCTCTCAACCCAAATTACTTCTTTTTAAGATGATAGGCCTCAAACAATTGTTTTATGATTTGGATGTGCCCCTATAAATATTTAATACTTGAAATGATTCCTAATCATATTAAATCCTTTTAAACTTGATTAATTCAATTAAAAAACACTAATATGTTTCGCAATGAATGTTTTTATAATAAGAACTTTTTGGTTCAAGCCTGAAAGTGCTCCAATAGCATGTCCCACTCGTACCGTACGCCAGCACGGGTAAGGGGTGTTACACCTAAAATTTGGATAATCCCTTCATCTAGGATTGTAAGCATTTTAATAAGGATCATATCTCCTTTAAGGTGGCCGAAGAAATCCTCCAATTGCTTTAGCATGCTCACTTGAATCATCTTGGAGTGGGGGAGAAATATCAGTTTGGTGATGAAATTAGCGAAAGTCTTTTGACATCCTAACTATTTCTTATGGCCAATTATCGAATAAGAAAGGTTAGTTTCAAAATTTGATCAAGGGAAGTGTCATTTTCCTCATTCACTCTTTCGATAAGTCTTGTTTGAATTTGAATTTTTGTGAATTACCGACCATGATCAAAATCAATTCTCTAGCCTTTCAACGAGTCATGTTCACTATGGCACCTTCGCTAGCAGCATCCATCATTTTTCTTTTCATAGGTCTTTCCTAAAAATATTAGATAAGCAATTATTTTGAAATTCCATGTTGTTGGCAATTAGCGCACAATTGCTTGAATCTCTCTCAATACTTATGAAGTGTAACATCCCTAACCCGTATCCATTGTCGTAATAGGGTTACGGAGCATTACCAGAGTTTTCGCTTCAAAACTAACAAAATTTTAAACATTTTAATTCATAACATCAAGCATAGAAAAACCAATTAATGGCATGCATATTGTCCCTTATACGAGCCCTTGAGGACCTAAAAACACATTAGAAACAAGTCGGGACTAAATCAAAAACATATAAAATTTTTAGGCAAAAAATGAAAATTTCAAACTGCAGGGGTCACACGGCCTGTTTGACTCACACGGTTGAGACACACGCCTGTATCTCAGCCTGTGAGTGCATTCGAAGTAGGGACACACGGCCGTGTTCCAACACGTGTCCATGCTTGTATAACTCTCTAAATTGGGTCACACAGTTGTGTCCTAACTCGTGTGCCAGGCCGTGTACTAGGCTGTGTAATTGCCTGAGTTGCAACCCTTTGAAAGCTACAAGGGACACACGACAGTGTTGCTTGGCCGTGTGTCAGACACGGCTAAGACACACACCCATATCCCTGGCCAAGTGGACGAAAAATAGGTAATTTCCAAGCCATATTTTTCTCACCCAATCATGCACACACCTACAACCAATTTTCCAAATGTAACAAGCATTCAAAATGCACCAAATAATGCATCCACAAGCTAAACCAATAAGGTATATGTGCATACAACCAATATGCCCAAAAGACACCTCAATCAAAACAATTAAACATGTATAACCATATGCATAGTTTAGCCAAAAGTTCAATAAACTTATAACTAAGTTTATGCCATAACCTACCACTTTATTTACCTATCAAATTCACACCAAAAATACCAAATTTGCCATTTGACATTTAGCACCATTAGCTATATATGTCCATTACATTCCAAATACCAAAATGACCATATTCAACCATGTATAAGAACATTCCATTACACTCATTTTAAATACCATTCCAACTACCATCATTTAAGCATCATAAAGACTATAAAATCAACCATCATAAGGTCACATATATATACCATAATTACAACCCAAAACATAATGGCTATAACATACATTAAAACACCTATACATGTGCATATTTAACCAATTATAACTTAACTTGTTTTCATGCCAAAACATAACATAATTGATACATAACAACCCTACCAATTTTGGTCATTTCAAAACATACACCAATTTAACCATATTAACCACAACCAACAAGCTATCAATAGTACCTTAAGTACCTTAAATCCAAGACAACATTTCATGTTATAATCAACAACCAAAATGATATATATATACCAAACTCATCAATTAAATGTTAGACATAGTCCACATATACATGCCATTATAACCACAACCAAAGCATAGAAATCTATAGATAAAATTGATGGATAGTGTGATGGATCTCTGACTAGCTTCCAACCTAATCGAGCTTCCGATAATCTGAATAGTAAAGGAAAACAACTACATAAGCAATGAATGCTTAGTAAGCTCGTATAAACATTAGTCATATCAATCCATTTCAAATATGAAATTTATACATATCAAGAATAATCTTCTACCAAAACCGCAAGATTCATGAAACCATGTTCAACAACTCACAAAGTAAATAAATCCACAACATCACATATACATATCATCCCTAGTATAGTAGGATTTTATAAACTTAAACCTTTTCAATTTTTCTTATTTTCATTTGTATTTCATTACTTCCCATTGCACTTACTTTCTTTAGCTTAAAAAAACAACATCAATTCAACTCATCTTGCCCTTTTCATCATTTTACACTTCAAGTATAAACTTACTATTTCATTACCTTTCCACACCTGTTTCATATGCATAACACACAAGACATAAGCTTATCATCAATCATAACCACAAGCTAGAGCATTTAAACATAGCTCTTTTGGAATCAACCACATGATAAACCATTTCAAAAGAAATTACATAATTTAAACCATACCATTTTTTCATGAACACAAGCATATTTCCATTTGGGCACTTACATTTCAATGCATAACTTATAAGTAAACATAATACAATCCAACCAATAGCTTGGCACATGCCTAAGCATTAAACCTTAAATAAATTCATTTTAGTGAAAACCGTAGTTGTACTTTGAGTTAACTTAAAAGCATTCATTCATGAGGTCGTGTATACTTAGGATTCATTTTCTTGTTCATAGTTTTGTTTTAGAAAAATCGTTTACTTTTCGCTTTTCTTTTAAAAAAACTCGATGTTAAACTAATGCAGCGGAAAAACCATTTTTAAGTCATTTTGGAAACTTAGTTGCCTTATCGATTTCTTTTTCAAAAACGGTTCCTTTGCAATGTAGCAAAAACTAAGGAACAATATCAATTTTACTTAAGCCCAATATCATGTATTATCCAGTTATTATGCTTGAGTAATCCATGCATGCAAAAAATCCCCGAAAGAAAAGTTACCAAGCTACATGTAACAACCCGTTTTTATTGAAATCGAAATAGTGGTTTTAGGACCACAAATCTGACATTAAAAAATCTATTTTATTATTATTTTATTTCCTACAGCATGGTAGTAGTATCACATAAAAATTTCGTTAAGAAATTCTACTGTTTACATGTTCAATTTGATAAAAGAACTAAATCGCGTAAAGTGCAAAAGTTGAGTTCTAATAGATAAATGTACTAAGTAGCTATGGAACCTTAAAGTAAGAGTCCTTCTATGGTAATTAGATTGTTTATATGTTAGTGGATTAGCACGGCTTGGCATTTGTGTAATTTGTGATGTTTTCGAAGGTTGATTTTGTAATTAATTAAATTAAAATAATTTAATTAAAGGAAACATGAAATTAAAACATTATCTTCTTCATTCTCTACCCTAAGAACTGACCATCATAGAAAAAAAGAGGAAGGTTTCGGCTAGGCTAATTTCCTTGCATTGTAAGTGATTTTTATCTTATTTTTAATGATTTCTATGTTTTCGGGTTTGTTGTAACTTAATCTAGCCAGCCCGAGGACTAATTTGTGAAACTAGTAAACTATTAGGGTTTTACCATTGTTGAATACATATGATTTTTGATGTTTGATGATAGAAAATGGATGGTTGTTATTAGTTAAACAACTTTTGTAAAGAGATTTTGATGAAATTATTAATTAGGGGTTAAATTGAAAAATGTGATAAATTCATGATATAATTTGTGAATTTATGAAATATATGGGCTGCTATAAGTTTGTAGAATAATCAACTAGGCTTTGAGTAAGGGTAAAATTGCATGAATTTCATTTTCTGAGCCTAGATATTAAATTGCAAAGAAATTAAAAGTATAGAGGCAAAATTGTATTTTTGCCAAAAGTATGTTTTAGATTAAATTGAATGAATTATATATTAAATTGAGTTAAATTTATCCATATAGATCCAGTTAGACCTCGTACGAAGCTAGATCAGGGCAAAGAGAAAGTCTCAGATTAATCGTCTCGTATCTACGTATACTCGTCGAGGCAAGTTCGTGTAATTAAATTGTGTTTATATGTTTTAAATTGATATATATATGTTATGAATTGTCATACATAATTACTGATTACATATCCTATGATGTACGATGATTACCGAGCACTATTTAAACCATAGGAATCCGTAGGATACATATGACATGTCATTAGGGTTACATGATTTGGCTGAGGTCCTATATGTGTTGTAGATGCTCCATAGCTCGTAAGAGCATACTAACTTATAGCTCGTGAGAGCATATCAATTTATAGCTTGTGAGAGCAAACCGATCTATAGCTCGAGTGAGCATACCGATTCACAGCTCGTATGAGCATACATGTACATGAATTAATGAATTACAGTTAATGAGCTAGCACACTATGTATAAGCTATCCCGAGTATCCAACGATATTCTAAACGATTCAGTGGGCAATGCTCCAATACGTAATGATAAGAATTCGATACGAACTACATGGATTACATGGACATGTTATTTTATGGTATGTGGAAACTTGAATTGGGTGATACATGCGTATATAACTTGATCAATTATTGTGATCATCCATGTTTATTGGCTTATATATGTATTTACACGGCTAACATGGTTGGTAAATATGTGCTTAGGCATTTGGACAAATTTTATTGGGATATGCTTGTTTACTTACCTATTGTAAGACTAAATGGTAAGTTAAATTCTATGTTACATGAACTTACTAAGTTTAGAGGCTTACTCTATTTTATTTTTCATGTTTTTCAGTGAATCGAAAGCTCGTTCGGGTTGGAAGCTTGTCGGAGCTGTATCACACTATCCATTGGCTCTTTTGGTACTTTCGGTTGTTAAATTTTGGTTATAATGGCATGTATAGGTATTTTGGCTAATGCTGGCCTATATGTTTGGTTGTTAAAATGGCCATTTTTTTGGCTTGTGTTTTAACACTTTGATGATAGTATGAGTTTAGATATGGCATGTAAATATTAACTTTCTAATGGTTGATGTTTGGATTGATATGCTTGAATTATAGAAGATGAAATTTTGGTTTGAATATGCATATTGTATAAGTCTTGTAATTTGTTGGAATTGTTTTGATTTGACATTTTGTTTGAATGGCTTATAAGGTTTTAAATGCTAGTGATTGAATGGCATGATTAGTACCATTTGATATGTTTTAGCAAGTAAGCTCCTGTTATGTAAAAAGGCAAATATGCCTATAAGTTAATTGATTAATTGGCCAAAAGGATTACATAGTTATACATATTTATATACTGTTATTGAGGTGCCTAGGGGCATATTGGTTGTATGTGATTATAGCATATGAACGAAGATGGAATGTGCATGATTTTGGTACTTTGTGATGGCTTGTGCATATGTGTATATGGCAAGTCAGGCTGTTACATGGCCTAGTGTCACAGGCCAAAGTGCAAAACCCGTGACCATGGCACAATATGTGCCCCATGGATGTCTATCGATTAGATGGGAAACATTTAGCCCACGAAAACTAGCCTGATTCAAAGAACTGTTAAAGAAGTCTATCAGGTTGAAGCCTGGTTGGCCCGATAATGAAGATATAATAACTTAGGTTGTTTTTAGTAAGTAGGGGAATCATATTTTGTATATTTAATTTGATATGATGTAATCTTGTAAATCCCTAAAATCAAGGGATAGGCTAATCTCATTCGTCGTTGTAGTTTGATCTTAACCGTCGATTTTGGGGAGCTCAACTATAAATAGAGAGCCTCCCCTTCATTTGTATCTCAGCCATTATATGTTGAATTCTTAAGATTAATAGAATTGTTTGAGCATTTACTCTGTGTGCATTCTTTATTTGGCTTTCTATTGTTCATCTGTAGCTTCTTTTGGCACAATCGCTTCCGCTATAAATTTTTTTCTAAGTTTTCGATTTAATCCCTACTTATTTCTAACACGTATTTAGGGCCTCAAAAGCTCGTATAAGGGATCATATGTATGTTTTCTACTGGTTTTAATATGTTTCTTGATAAGTTATGAAATGTTTGAAATTTCTGTCCGTTTGAATTATAAACTCCAGTAATGCTCTGTAACCCTGTTTCGACGACGGGCATGAGTTACGGGTGTTATATTTATTGGTATATCAGAGCTACGGTTTAGTCTATTCTCGTGTTGAATGTAGCGTGTACGAGTCTAGCTATACATGCCATTATATAACTTGTGGTAGTGTGATATCTCCTGATCATTTTAAAATATGTTTCCATATAGCAATGACATCCAACCGAGCTGACTCCGATGAAGTAGAGAGTAACGCTCAAGCCTCTGTTCATGGTGTAGCATCGAGCGGCGCAAAGCCCATATCTGAGGGTCGAGGAAGAGAGGCTAAGAAAGCCTTCTTCCAGATGATGAATGAATGGTTCACCGAATTTGTATGGACAAACCCGGCTGCTCAACAACCTGCACCCCTCCTGCTCCCCAACCAGTTACCATTATTCCTCAAGGTATGGAACCAATTCGAGTTAGTAAGCCACCTATCGATAAGATTCATAAGTACGGGATTGAAGAATTCTAAGCTACTGCTGAAGATGATCTCGAGAGAGATGAATTCTTGTTAGAGAATACAGTCAGGGTTTTTGATGAGCTATCCTGTTCACCGGCTGAATGTGTTAAATGTGCGGTGTCATTATTGAAAGATTCGGCTTACCAATGGTGGAACATGTTAATTTCTATTGTGTTGAGAGAGCGAATCACCTACGAATTCTTCTAAACCAAGTTTCGAAAAAAATATATTAGTCAGAGGTTTTTGGATTAAAAACATAAAGAATTTCTTGAGATTGTATGACTATGTCAGAGTACGAGTAAAAATTTGTTAGATTGTATAAATATGCTCGTAAGTGTATTCTGACTGTGACTGCTATGTGTAAGAGGTTTGAAGAAGGGCTGAACGAAGACATAAATCTAATAATTGGAATTCTGAAGCTAAAAGAATTTGTTGTATTGATTGATCGAGTAGATAAAGCCGATGAGCTGAGTAAAGAGAAAAGATGTGCTAATTTTAAAGCTAGAGAATCAAGAAAAGGATCAACTAAGAAGTCATATTAGTCAGCATCAAAGAAATCAAAAGAATATCACAACCGTTCTACAGCTTCTGTGGGTTATTCTAGTAGAGATAGAGGTACCCGACGCTCTAGTCTAAAACCCCAAGCTACATCTGTAGCAAGTGTGGGTAGTGTTAGAGATGTTTGGCCCGAGTGCAATCACTGTAAGAAACCTTTTTATGGCAAGTGTAGATTAAAGAATGGAGCGTGTTTTAGGTGTGGTTCCTTAGACCACTATCTTAGAGATTGTTTAGAGAAATCTAAGAAAGAGAAAGCTCAGATCACGAGGCTGAGTAATACTGCTGCGAGAGGTAGACCATCTCATAATCCTAGAAATGTGAGTGGTAGCTGTGGTGTTACAAAAGATTCTGCTGTGAAATCTGAGGCAAGAGCACCATTAGGGCTTATTTTATTCGTGCACGAGAGGATGCTTATTCGCCAGATGTTATTACTTGTATTTTCTCTATTTTTGATACTGATATTACTGCTTTGATTGATTCGGGATCCACTCATTCATATGTGTGCACGAATTTAGTGTCTACTAATAATTTACCTGTTGAGTCCACTGAATTCGTGGTTAAAGTGTCGAACCCCCTAGGTCAATATGTGCTAGTTTATAAAGTCTTCAAGAATTATATTTTGATGACTCGGAGTTACAGTTTTTCGACTGATTTGATGCTATTACCGTTTGGTGAATTTAATGTAATTTTGGGCATGGATTGGTTAACTCTACATTATGCTGTTGTAAATTGTAGTCGTAAGCTTATTGTATTGAAATGTCAGAATAGTGAGACGTTTTGTGTTAAATTAGATAGTCTAAGAGGGTTGCCTATGGTTATATCAGCTATGTTTGTGCAAAACTATGTGAGAAAAGGTTGCGATGCGTATCTTACTTATGTTCTAGATTCTAAAGCTTCTGAATCAAAGCTTGAAATTGTGCCAGTGGTTTGCAAGTATCCTATGTGTTTCCAAAAGAGTTACCTGGATTACCGCCGATCAGAAAGGTTGAGTTTGCTATTGAACTTGTACCGAGGACATCACCGATATCAATAGCGCCTTACAGAATGGCTCCTACTAAGTTGAAAGAGTTGAAAGTACAACTGCAAGAGTTGACAGACAGGGGTTTTGCTCGACCTAGGTTTTCACCTTGGGGTGTACCGGTTCTGTTCGTTAAGAAAAAGGACAGATCGATGAGATTATGTATAGACTACCATCAGCTCAACAAAGTTGCAATCAAGAACAAATCTACTACTACCTCGTATTGACGATCTGTTCGATCAATTGAAAAGTCCACAGTATTCTCAAAGATTGATCTTTGTTCTGGTTACTATAAGCTATGGGTGAAAGATTCGGAAGTGCCAAAAACTGCATTTAGAACAAGGTACGGACACTACAAATTTCTTGTGATGCCGTTTGGTTTAACTAATCACCTGTAGTATTTATGAATTTGATGAACAGAATCTTTAGACCGTATTTAGACAGATTTGTTGTGGTATTTATTGACGACATTCTGATATATTCACAAGACGAGTCTTAGCATACTGAACATTTAAGAATTGTGTTGCAAGCCTTGCAAGATAAAAAACTTTTTGCTAAATTTAGCAAATGTGAGTTTTGGCTTCGAGAAGTCAGATTTCTAGACATACAGTATTGGCTGAAGGCATCAGAGTTGATTCGAGTAAAATTTCGGCAGTTCTTGACTGGAAACCACCTAGAAACATATCTAAAGCTAGAAGTTTCCTGGGATTAGCTAGATATTATAGAAGATTCGTAAAAGGGTTTTCAATGATAGCTGCACCGATGACACGGGTTTTACAGAAAGATGTAAAGTTTAAATGGTCTAAGAAATGTCAACAAAGTTTTGATCAGTTGAAAGCACTGTTGATCGAGGCACCAGTTCTGGTTTAGTCTGAATCGAGTAAAGAATTTGTGATTTTTAGTGATGTATCTTTAAATGGTTTAGGTTGTGTTTTGATGCAGGAAGGTAAAGTAATAGCTTATACTTCCAGACAGTTAAAGCCACATGAAAAGAACTATCCGACATATGACTTAGAGTTGGCAGCTATTTTGTTTGTATTGAAAATTTAGCGACACCATTTGTTCAGTGAAAAATGTCATATATTTACCGATCATAAGAGTTTGAAGTATCTAATGTCGTAGGAATATTTGAACAAGAGGCAGTGTAGATGGCTTGAATTGTTAAACGATTATGAATTGATCATTGATTATCATCTGGGAAAAGCGAATGTAGTTGCTACCACTCTAAGTAGAAAGTCTTTAGTTGCTTTACGAGTGATGAATACGTGACTGGCATTATTTGAAAATGGATCGATCTTAGCTGAGTTGAAAGATAGACTGATGTTTTTACAGTAGATCTATGAAACTCAGAAATGTGATGATGATTTGTTAGCTAAACAAGCACAGTGTGAGTCAACTTTTGATTTAGAATTTCTGATAGGATCTGATGGTTTCTTATTGTTTAGTGGTAGAGTTTGTGTACAGAAGAATCCATAACTCATTCAGGGAATCTTACACGAAGCTAATAGTGGTAGCATGCTTGTTCACCCAGGAAGTAATAAGATGTACAGTGATTTGCAACACATGTACTAGTGGCCGGGAATGAAGCGTGAGATATCTGACTTTGTAATGCTTAGTATGTCATCAAGTTAAAGCTAAACATCAAGTACCTTTAGGGTTATTGCAGCCAGTGATGATACCGGAGTGGAAATGGGATCGAGTTACGATGGACTTCATATAAGATTTACCCCTATCTCCGAGAAAGAAAGATGCCATTTGGGTTGTCGTTGATAAATTGACGAAGTCTGCACATTTTATCCTTGTACGTATAGATTTCTCCCTTGACAGATTAGCTGAGTTATATGTTTCTGAGATTGTCAGATTACACAGAGTGCTAGTCTCCATTATTTCGGATAGAGATCCACGGTTTACATCACGATTTTGGAGAAAGTTATAGGAAGCTCTTGGTACACACGGTTACATTTGAGCTCTGCATTTCATCCTCAGACTGATGGTCAATCCGAAAGAGTAATTCAAATTCTCGAAGATATACTTCGTTACTGTGTATTAGAGTTTGAAGGCAATTGGAAGAAATATCCACCGTTGGTTGAATTCGCGTACAACAACAATTTTCAATCGAGTTTAAAGATGGAGCCATATGAGGCTCTGTATGGTCGTAAATGCCGAACTCTATTATACTGGACAGAGCTCAGTGAGAAAAATATACATCGATTTGATTTGATTCGGGAGACTGAAGAAAAAGTAAAAGTGATCCGAGACAGTTTGAAAGCAGCTTCAGATCGTTAAAAATCATACGTGGATCTTAAGCATAAAGACATTGAATTTCAAGTCAGCAATAAAAGTGTTTCTGAAAGTATTGCCCTAGAAAAAAGTTCTTTGGTTTGGTAGCAAAGGAAAACTAAGTCCACGATTTATCGGGCCGTATGAGATTATTGAAAGAATCAGGCCTGTTACGTATCGATTAGATTTACCATCAGAAGTAGAAAATATTCATAATATCTTTCACGTGTCTATGTTACGATGGTACCGACCTGAGCCTTCACATGTTATCTCCCTAACGTATATTAAAATTCAACCTTATATGTTGTACAATGAGGAAGAGATCAGGATTCTGGCACGAGAGGTGAAAGAACTGATAAACAAGAACATAGCTTTAGTAAAAGTTCTCTGGCAATGACATGGTATAGAAGAAGCCACCTAGGAACCCGAGAAAGCTATGAGAGAGCAATATCTAAACTTCTTGTCTGGTAAGATTTTCGGGGACAAAAATCTCTCTATGAGGAGAGTTGTAACAGTCCGTTTTCAGTGAAATCGAAATAGTGGTTTTGGGACCACAAATCTGAAGTCAAAAAATTTATCTTATTATCATTTTATTTCCTACAACATGGTAGTAGTACCGCATAAAAATTTTGTTAATGAGCTAGCAAACTATATATAAGCTATCCCGGGTATCCAACGGTATTCTAAACGATTTAACCGGAAATTTTCCAATATGTAATGATAAGAATTCGATACGAATTATTACAGGTATATACATGAATTACATGGACATGTTATTTATGGTATGTGGAAACTTGAATTGGGCGATACATGCATATATAACTTGATCAATTGTTGTGATCATCTATGTTTATTGGCTTATATACGTATTTACATGGCTAACATGGTTGGTGTATATGTGCTTAGGCATTTGGACAAATTTTATTGGGATATGCTTGTTTACTTACCTATTGTAAGACTAAATGGTAAGTTAAATTCTATGTTACATGAACTTACTAAGTTTAGAGGCTTACTCTATTTTATTTTTCATGTTTTTCAGTGAATCAAAAGCTCGTTCGGGTTGGAAGCTTGTCGAAGCTGTATCACACTATCCATCGGTTCTTTTGGTACTTTCGGTTGTTAAATTTTGGTTATAATGGCATGTATAGGTATTTTGGCTAATGCTAGCCTATATGTTTGGTTGTTGAAATAGTCATTTTTTTGGCTTGTGTTTTAACACTTTGATGATAGTATGAGTTTAGTATATGGCATGTAAATATTAACTTTCTAATGGTTGATGTTTGGATTGATATGCTTGAATTATAGAAGATGAAATTTTGGTTTGAATATGCATATTGTATAAGTCTTGTAATTTGTTGGAATTGTTGTGATTTGGCACTTTGTTTGAATAACTTACAAGGTTTTAGATGCTAGTGATTGAATGGCATGATTAGTACCATTTGATATGTTTTAGCAAGTAAGTTCCATGTTATGTAAAAAGTCAAACATGCCTATAAGTTAATTGATTAATTGGCCAAAAGGATTACATAGTTATATATGTTTATATATTGTCATTGAGGTGCCTAGAGGCATATTGGTTGTATGTGATTATAGCATATGAATGAAGATGGAATGTGCATGATTTTGGTACATTGTGATGGCTTGTGAATATGTTCATTTGTGATTGTCCGTACTTGCCAATTTGGGTGAGAAAAATGGCTTGAAAAATAGCCCATTTTTGTCCACACAGGCAGAGACACGAGCGTGTGTCTCAGCCGTGTGTGACACACGGCCAGGTGACACGGTTGTGTGTCGCCTGTATCTTTCAAAGGGTTGCAAGTCAGGCTGTTACATGGCCTAGCACACGGCCTGGCAGACATGCATGTGAGGTTATTTCGAAGGGTACACGGCCTAGCACACAGACGTGTAGCTTGGCCGTGTGGCCCAAGCCAGTGAGTTACACTGGCACGGACACGGGCTGGGTCACAGTCGTGTGTCCCTACTTTGAATGCCCACACGGTCTGAGACATGGGCGTGTCTCTTGGCCGTGTGACCCCAACAGTGTTAAAAATTTTCACTATTTTTCTGAAAAATGTTCTGAGTTTTTGATTTAGTCCCGACTTGTTTCTAAAACATATTTTGGGCCTCAAAGGCTCATATAAGGGATCACATGTATGTGTTGTACTAGTTTTAATATTTTTATTGATAAGTTATGAAATGTTTGAAATTTCTGTCCGTTTGAATTGTAAACTCCAGTAATGCTTTGTAACCCTATTCTGAGGATGGGCACGGGTTAGGGTTTAGGGGGTGTTACACCACAGACCAGAAATAATTAAAAATTACAAACCAAAACCAATATAGACTTAATAATACTTATTAAGAAAAATAATTTGAGGTCTAAGGTGATTCTCCGAATGTCGAGTCTGATCCTAATTTCGAGGTTTACCTAAAAAGTTAAACACTATTGGTTGGTGAGCTTATGAAAAGCTCAGTGTGAGTCGAACAGTTATTTAAACAGGCAAAAACATCAAAGACAATGAAACATATTAGCATTAACATAGGAAAATAGAACGATCATAAGAATTTCATATCATTACATAACCACTATCAAATTGATGTTAAACGGTGTATGAGCATGAGACATCATTCATTTGAGTAACAATCATTAATTTCGATACCATTAAACACAACACAATACAACACATATCATAAAGCAATAACATTCGAATATGTCGTGAGCATGATGCAATATAAAAAGGTTCCTACCCATACAATCCGCTACACACCACGAGTCCCCCAGAACCCGTCATCTGAACTCCAAAACATTATGGGCTTAAGCCCGTTATGGTTAAAACCACCAATAACAATATGCAAAAAATTTTGTCAGTAAAAATACAGACAAGCTGCAAGTAAAAATCCAGTTGCACCGATAATAAATGGTCATTCCCCTCGATACTCCAGTTGTAGTGCACTGACTACAAATAATGCGGACTTAATATGCCGCTGGTACTCCACGAAACTCCTCTGTCAACCACAAAATCCAAATCCAATGCATATGCAATATGTCACACAATCTTATACATAATCATATCTCAATACTTTTCACATTCATTTGACATGATCAGTATGTCCTCAATAATCACATATTTTCAGTAAATGGAAACAGTGTTCCAATCTTTCAAATTACCATTATGTTGGTATCAATCAATATCATTCAATTTCACGTACTTTACTAATTTTTATTGTGCATAAATAACACCCTTTTCAATACACAATATAACAAATAACTCATGCGTTTAAATCATACATAAGCTTAATATCTCAACACATTATATCATTCAGTCAAACATTCTCATATCTCATAACTAAAATATACAATTACAAATTCCATCAAACATTCATACTATCAAACTAGCTATTTTGTCAACATGTCAATCTTTTAAGGCTCAAGACATATCTGGGCTTAAAAGGTTCCTACCCATACCATCCGCTACACACCACGAGTTCCCCAGAACCCGTCATTTGAACTCCAAAACATTATGGGCTTAAGCCCGTTATGGTTAAAACAACCGATAACAATATGCAAAAAATTCTGTCAGAAAAAATACAGACAAGCTGCAAGTAAAAATCCAATAAATGGTCATTACCCTCGGTACTCCAGTTGTAGTGCACTGACTACAAATAATGCGGACTTAATATGCCACCGGTACTCCACGAAACTCCTCTGTCAACCACAAAATCCAAATCCAATGCATATGCAATATGTCACACAATCTTATACATAATCATATCTCAATACTTTTCACATTCATTTGAGCATGTCCTCAAGAATCACATACTTTCAGTAAATGGAAATAGTGTTCCAATCTTTCAAATTACCATTGTGTTGGTATCAATTAATATCGTTCAATTTCACATACTTTACTGATTTTTATTGTGCATAAATAATACCCTTTTCGATACACAATATAACGAATAACTCATGCGTTTAAATCATACATAAGCTTAATATCTCAACACATTATATCATTCAGTCAAACATTCTCATATCTCATAACTAAAATATGCAATTACAAATTCCATCAAACATTCATACTATCAAACTAGCTATTTTGCCAACATGTCAATCTTTTAAGGCTCGAGACATATCTGTGCTTAAAAGGTTCCTACCCATACCATCCGCTACACACAACGAGTTCCCCAGAACCCGTCATCTGAACTCCAAAACATTATGGGCTTAAGCCCGTTATGGTTAAAACCACCGATGACAATATTCAAAAAATTCTGTCAGTAAAAATACAGACAAGTTGCAAAAAATCCAATAAATGGTCATTCCCCTCGGTACTCCAGTTGTAGTGCACTGACTACAAATAATGCGGACTTAATATGCTGCCGGTACTCCACGAAACTCCTCTGTCAACCACAAAATCCAAATCCAATGCATATGCAATATGTCACACAATCTTACAATAATCATATCTCAATACTTTTCACATTCATTTGACATTATCAGCATGTCCTCAATAATCACATACTTTTAGTAAATGGAAACAGTGTTCCAATCTTTCAAATTACCATTGTGTTGGTATCAATCAATATCGTTCAATTTCACATACTTTATTGATTTTTATTGTGCATAAATAACAACCTTTTCAATACACAATATAACAAATTACTCATGCGTTTAAATCATACATAAGCTTAATATCTCAACACATTATATCATTCAGTCAAACATTCTCATATCTCATAACTAAAATATGCAATTACAAATTCCATCAAACATTCATGCTATCAAACTAGCTATTTTGCCAACATGTCAATCTTTTAAGGTTCGAGACATATCTGGGCTTAAAAGGTTCCTACCCATACCATCCGCTACACAAAACGAGTTCCCCAGAACCCGTCATCTGAACTCTAAAACATTATGGGCTTAAGCCCGTTATGGTTAAAACCACCGATGACAATATTCAAAAAATTCTGTCAGTAAAAATACAGACAAGTTGCAAGTAAAAATCCAATAAATGGTCATTACCCTCGGTACTCCAGTTGTAGTGCACTGACTACAAATAATGTGGACTTAATATGCTGCCGGTACTCCACACGAAACTCCTCTGTCAACCACAAAATCCAAATCCAATGCATATGCAATATGTCACACAATCTTATAAATAATCATATCTCAATACTTTTCACATTCATTTGACATGATCAGCATGTCCTCAATAATCACATACTTTTAGTAAATGGAAACAGTGTTCCAATCTTTGAAATTACCATTGTGTTGGTATCAATCAATATCGTTCAATTTCACATACTTTACTGATTTTTATTGTGCATAAATAAGACCCTTTTCAATACACAATATAACAAATTACTCATGAGTTTAAATCATACATAAGCTTAATATCTCAACACATTATATCATTCAGTCAAACATTCTCATATCTCATAACTAAAATATGCAATTACAAATTCCATCAAAAATTCATACTATCAAACTAGCTATTTTGCCAACATGTCAATCTTTTAAGGCTCGAGACATATCTGGTTCAGCCACTTACAAAATCAATAATTTGGATGTTAAACCAATCCAATCAGCAAGCTAATTTATCAAATATAACATGATATTTAACATTTTCAACAATTTTGAGTTTAGGACCCATACCTTATTTTTCGCTTCCTCATAGCACACTAGCAAATCTTCCAATTTTCTTTAATAATTCCTTCAACGAATCTAAACTGAAATTCAGTATAAATTAAATCAATTTACCATTAAACCATCCCCCAAACACCCATTTATGAGTTCAAACCAATCGTTGAAATTATAACTATTTTATGAATCCAAACTAGTTAGATTCCTTACATTGTATCGATACGAACCGTACGTACAATCATTCTTCGCCTTTACGGATGATTTGGAACATTTGAGTCAGCACCTAATTCAATAATATACTGGAAAATCAGTAGCTAATTACTGATTAAATTTCTTAATTTAATCAATTCATAACCTTTACCCAACAACTATGTTGAAATAACAAACTAGTTATCCTTAATTACACTTACGCTTCACGATTTGTAGGATCTGATTGGCTAATTGATCAAGAACGTCTCTCCCTAATTAACATGAGATTAAAGGATGATTAGGAGGGTTCAAAAACACAATTTAATTATGGAAAAATATGGGTAAGACCCAAGAAACAAAACATCCCCCTTTCTTGCACATAGGCACACACACTACACCCATGGTGGCCAAAATTGGGGCTAAACTTTAAAATGGTTTGATATCTCATTAAAATATAGAAAAATACCTTTGAAATCATTTATAATCCCCCAAATTCCAGATCTAAAAAATTTGGTTTTTAATTGACAAGATTAATCAAGAAATTAAAAAGAAAAGGGATCCTACTCAAGCTAGTTGGGAGAAACGGTAATGACACTTTCTTGGAAATGTTCGGGATCGATCTTGGGGTTCAAGATTTCATATTTGGGGCTGATGTAGATTAGGACAAATGGTAGAAATAGAGTAAAGTAGATGGTGCACAATCCTGATGCAAAAAGAAGAAGAAAGAGATGGTAAAATGGGAGGTGTATGCAACCAAAACAATGGGAGAAAAAAAGTTAAAGAGAAAAGAGGAGAGGAAGAGGGTGAACGAATAAGGTAGGGAAAAATTGAATTAACGGCTGAAATTATACTTAAGGTTCAAGGGTATGGATGACACACACATTAAAGAAACAATAGATTTTGGAAAATTTAATTATTTCGCAAGGGAAAAGATTCAAACTTGGGACCTCATTTAATTTCCATACTTTCTCATATTTCTTTTAACCATTAGTTTTTTTTCTCATTCTTGAAATGATTTTGCAATTTTTTTTTAAAAACAAGGCATGTCACATACTAGGGTTTAAGGCAAAATTTGCAAAATAATAAAAATGATGCGAGAGAAGGGATTTGAACTTAGGTTTCAAGAAACGTTTCACTAACACTTAACCAACAAACTAATACCTCATTTATTTCCTAAAAGTGCATAGATAATCTCAATAATTAAGGCATGGCCACTCTCTCTCGATTCACAAACCTGATTCTACTATCCCTCGATTTTTTAGATGTTACACAATTGGTTATAAAATCCTTCATAACATAACATGCTTACCATGTATCTCATCATTTGGATATATTCCATGTATACATGTAATTGCTCATATTGAACATTTATAGTTTCCTTTCCAATTCATGCCCGTTTAATCGAATAGAATGTCGTTGGATACCCAGGATAGCTCATACAAAGTGTGCTAACTCATATAATCGTAATTCGTCAATTCATGTACATATATGCTCACGCGAGCTGTGAATATGGGCCTGCTCACATGAGCTTTGGGTCAGAACATAGCTACACGATGCTGCTCATATGAGTTGTGGAGTATTCACAACACATGTCGGACCTTAACCATCGATAGGACATTCAATACTAGCACCCGAATCATGTAAACCCTAATGACATGTCATTTGTATCTTATGAATTCCTAAGGTTCAAACAGGGCTCGGTAGTTGTCGTATGTCGTTGAATTTCTATCGTTCCATGACACAATAAATTGCATAATAACATCTATGTATTGATTCATGTACAATAGGATAGCACATTAAACAGTCAATTTAACTCACTTTTAAGTGTTTATAGTTCATACGAACTTACTTGGCTAAATTGTAGAAATGTCAAAGTATAGGGGCACTTTTATAATTTTCCATTCTCCTCGATTTTACTCCCGATCTTGATCTAAATTAATAATTTCATTCAATCTATTAATTTAGACAGTAAAAAATGTACTTTATGCAATTTAGTCACTTTTTGACATTTTTACAAAATTACCCTTAAAGTTTTACTTTTATTCAATTTAGTCTCTGCGCCTAAAACATGCAAATTAACCATTTTTTCCAAATTTAATCTTAGCCGAATGTTCATGGCACCCAAAATAGCCCACATTTACATCAAATCCTTGTACTTTTACTATTTTAATAATTTAGTCTTTAATCAAAAAATTCATCAAAAATCACTTAATTAAATACTTTTAAATAACAACTAATATCTCAAATTCATCACTTAACATCTAAAATCACAAAGTTTATCAATGGCAACATTCAAAATTTTTAACAGTTTCAAAATCGAAGGTATGGGCTAGCTGGACCTAGTTGCAACGATCTCAAAAACATAAAAAAATACAAGAAACAGGGCTAAAATCACATACCAATTTAGCTTGTGAAGTTACTGGAACCTCCAAGCAAAAAATGGCTTCTTCCCCCATTTACAGTCGGTGATGAAGCTCTAAAAAAGATGATAAAACTTTTGTTTTATTTATTTTAATATAATTATCAAATTACCATATTAACCTTAGATAATAATTAAATAAAACATCAAATCGATGTCCATTATTGTCCACTAGAACCTTGAATGGTCTAATTACCATTTAAGTCCCTTTTCCTTTATTCAAACCATTTAATCACTCAAATCAAATAGTGATCAAATTTCACATCTTTTACGATTAGTCTTTTTTAATTAATTAACTATCGAAACGTTAAAATTTTTCAACAAAAAATTTAATACCACCTTAATGACACTCCATAAATATTTATAAAAATATTACGACTCAATTTATAGAAATAAGGTCCGATACCTCATTTTCTAAAACCACTTGACCTTAGGGTCATACCACTTGAACTTAATAACTCACTTATATAACATAAATTATCAAATCAAAAACCTTTTTAAAACCATATTTGACTCGTAAATATTAAATAATAATATTTACGAATTTACTCGTCGGATTTGGTGGCCACAAAATCACTATTTCCAGCACCACTAAAAATGGGTTGTTACATGAAGGTTCTCCATGTCTTTTAGCTTGATGTTGAAAATCTCCTTCCTAATAGAAGTAGCACATGAATCAAGAATTTTTTTTATCTAAAAATAATCTTACCATGTTTGTCCTTGTGGTTATAGATCTGGAAGTGAAATAACAAGTCATTTTCTTTATCTACATGTGAAAAGGGAAAGGCCTTAGCTTGATTTGCTTTTTGGATATTCCTTGAGGTGTCATAGTCGAACATACCACATGAAATCATTCAAGTGCTTGTGAGGATGTTCATTTTCTAGACCACGAAAAGTAGCTAATAAATGAATTAGTCCAATTTCTTATTCACAAGATACCTCTAATTCAAGATATTCGATGCAAAGTGATGGTTGATCCAAATTCGACGCAACTAACTCTCTCTTAGTAGGTTCTTTGTGCACCATTGGTTCTTCTCCTTTTGATTTGTTAGATGAAGCAACTAAATTGTTTTCTCTATCCAACTTGGTAGATAAAGATAGATAGTTGGTTCTCAATCGAGCTTCCTTCCTTAGTTTTCAAGCAGTTTTCTTAATCTTAAGATCGTATTGGAGTTCATTAGCACAAGAAGATTGAGGTATAAAAAGAAGGCATAATGACTTATTTAGCCCACCAACTTTACAAAAAAAAAATCATTTTAGCCTTCTATTTAATTTTTCGCCTCTTTTAGCCCTTAAACTTGCATTGTTTGCCAAATCACCTCAAAATGGATAAAAAAGTTAATATCTGTTAACTTTGTTGATGTGACATCCACATGGAAGTCCACGTGTATACCACATTAGCAATTATTTTTTTAAATTAAAAGATATTAACAAAAGTATTTTAAAATTTTTATACTTTTTAAAATTTTTATATTTAAAAATTAATTAATTACTAACGTGACGTTCACATGTATGCCACGTCAGTAATGTTAACATATGTTAACTTTTCCATCAATTTTAGGGTAATTTGGCAAATAACGCAAGTTTAACGGCTAAAAGAGATGAAAAATTAAATGTAGAGCAAAAAAGACTTTTTTTTCTAAAGCTAGATGGCCAAACAAGTCATTATGCCTAAAAAAGAAATAACATTATTGACACCAGTCCCCAACAACGACGCCAAATTTGATGAGTGCCAAAACTAATAAAAATAAATTCCAACTAAAAAATATAATTTTGAGTACATAGAAGTGAGTAGGGTTGAATCGATCAAGACTAGTGATAATGTTATTTGTTTAGTAAAAACAAGTAAAATGTAAATAAAAGGTTTCAAAATGAAAATGAAAATTAAAACTGAAACTATATAAAGAGAGATCGCATTAAAATTTTAAGAAAAAAAGCAATATGATGAGAATCTAGTCAAAGGCAAAATCTCAATTTTGATTCAGAGGTTAGATCATCGATGTAAAGATAAATTTCAATATTCTACGCTAAATTGATTATAGTTACTAACAAACTCCTAGCAATCAATCTCTTCTTACCTTCTCGATAACCAAGATGAATACCATTGATAAATAGCCCTATAACGAGCGACTAAAATTTAATATATCAATAGCATTAAGAATGAAAGAGATTCAATTCTAGCCAACAAACACACAAACATAATTTATTTAGACTAGATCACATATTCACATAACGTGAATTACGTAACTTATACCCGATTATGCTATTTGTCACAAGTATTAGAATAATTAAATAATTATGGATTTAACAATTCTAATTAATAAGGCAAATATTCTAAGTTATTGAATACGAATTCATTCAACAAACCTAAATATTTGTAATTAAAATATAATATATACAAACACCAAACAATAAAAAAAAGATTAAGAACAAATTATATCTCACAAACTTGAAGAATCAAAACATTAAAATCCCTGTAACTAGAAAAAGAGTTTTAACATTTTAGTAGAAAAAAAGTATATCAAAGTAAAAATATGACAAAATGTCCCTAAAGTTTGTGCCAAACTATCATATTTATAGGTTTTGACTGAAATAATTAGTGTTTCACTCATAGTTGGATGTTAGGAATGGAAAGGAATCAAAAAGCTCGAAACATATTAAATAGAGCTTGGGAATGCTCTCTGTACATGATTAAGGGTGTTCATAGTTCAGTTAAAATCGAATTAATTGATCGAATCGATTTAATTCGGTTAATTGGTCGGTAGTTGAATTTAGTTCACTCGGAAGCCAATTAGTAGTTTTTTAAAATTTCGGTTACCGATTAATTCGGTACGAAATTAGGTAATTAACTAAATTAACCTAAATAAATAATTTATATTATATGTAATATATTTTTTATATTAGCAATGTATTTTTTGAACTATTATTTTTTATATTAATCAAAATAAATAATATATATTATATTATATATAATATATGTTTTGGACTATTAAAAAAGAAAATAAATATTAGTAATGTATTTTTTTTATGTTTTACTTATTTTAATCAAAAAAATAAAAACATATAAATTTTTACTAATTTAGTTAACCGAATGAATTAATCGAAATATTTTAGTTCGGTTAACTATTGAAAATATTTACATTTCTAGTAATTCGATTAATAATAAATCAATTCAGTTAATAACTGAACCGATCGTTTGAATACCTATATATTACTGCGCGCCACGGCTCACAGGTTGGGCACTACAACTTGCGCATGGTACATCTCTTGGGGGTTGCAGCTTGTGGCCTTGAGCTGCAACTTACACGTCCTTTGTAGCATTTCACATTTAGCTCGTTTTTGCTTCATCTTTTTGTTTTAGTTTGCTCTCGAACTCGTGCCTCAAGCTCGAGTTAATCTAATTGAAGTCAAAAAACATTTATTTAATTATTAATTATTAAAATCATATTAAATCTAAGTTAAGACATTTAAAAGTGCATGAAATGTAAAAGTGAGGTGAATGACATTTTACTCGGAAATCAATCAAATATTAAAGCGAAAAAGGCGTAAAATATATAAATAGTAAGCACTTATCAATAATTTCATACCATATTCACTTAAATATATATATTATATAAATTAATAAGATTTGAATTTTTTTAAGACTGAACTTCTAATTTCTTAGTTTATATAGAAACTAGCTTGTTGAGAAATAAAAAAAAATAATTCTAAAAGTGTATTTCTCTTCAACATTTTATTAAAATTTTTAAAATGAATACAAATATTTAAACTTTTTAAATTGGTGTTATCACATAATTCATTATCGCTGTATAAATATATTTTTAATGTAATAACTATTTTTATGTATAATTTTCATTTTAAGGTATCCACTAAAATGAATCTAATGATTTATCTTGTATGTTATGTAAATCTGGCCACGAATTATCAACAACCCCTTTTAAACTTTTAAATCAAAATAAAAACATATACTCAAATCTACATCGTTACAATGGCAATGAACTGTATGGCATAAATGCAAATGCATATATATATACATAGTATATTTAATGAAGGGGTTGACTCATGACTATTCTTCAACTCGCTAGAAATGATTTTGAAGAATCTTAGGTGTTTTGAATAACATTAGGTCGGGGATAATTTTGTTGGTCGATATTCAATAATCAAGACACGTTTTGTTTTAGGGTTAATCAATACACGTTTTAAGCTGGAATGTCTGTGCTGTTTCTAAGCTGACTTGCATGCAATGCGATAATGAGAGAAATCGTGCCAACTCATGCACCAGAACCAAACACAACTTCGCATTTATGTATACTGGGGGATCCCTTGCTTTGCTTAGAGAATTCAACCACCACTTCAAATATTTTAATGATTTATTCTCAAATATTAAATTATTTAATTCTATAAAAAAGAAAAAGCTTTCAAGAAATAAAATTCCAAAGGCTAATTTAAAACTTTTTTTAAGAAAAAAATCAATTTATTATTAAATTAAGAAATAAATTTATAAAATTAAAACTTAACTCGAATTTTTCTTAATGATTTCACTTTCTTAACTTGTAAAAATAAAAGTTGATATAACAATTGAAAATATATAAAATAAGTATAGAAAAAATTTAAAAGAATAGATGATATTTTTGTTTGTTTATTTTTATTTTTATTTTTATATAACCTAAAATAAAAATATATTAATTAGATTCATGAAAATATTAGAATTTATTAAATTATTTTTAAAAAACTATAATTTTAAAAAATGAAATGACTATTCATTTTGAATATCTAAAACTTTATTCTTAAGAGCAACTCGAATTTTTGTTAATAATTGAAATATAAAAATACTTGTATTAAAATCAAAGTGAATTTAAGTAACAAACATTTTTTCCTTTGATCTAATTTGCTCCCTCTATTATTATAATCTCATTTCTACATAGTTAACGCCTTAATTATTTGGTAGCTAACCAATATATTTTTTAGAACACTTATTCAAAATTCCGAAATAAAACTTTTTTTTAGAATAGTATTTTTTTACAAAAATTTACGTCAACATTTTAATGTAAATAATTAATTGTATTAATTACTTAAACTAATTAATAATATTATAAAAATAAAGGAATTAAATTATATTACAAATTAAAATACAAGGACTAAATATTAATTTTAAATATGATAAAAAAACCAAAACTGAAATATTATCATATTTTTATAAATGTGAAAAGAGAGTTAACAGGACACATGTTAGGATCGCTTTCATTTTATATAAAATTTATGTAAACATATATAATTGTTCACTTGCATTATTTTAATATAAATTAAATAAAATGAACCTTGTGTGCTGGCCTGATAGTCAGGATGTTTATCACTCTAAATATGGTATGGGTTCAAGTTGTATTAGTTACCTTGCTATTAAGATTTTATCCTTCTCTTGTCTAATTTTATACTTCGAAATGCTTTTTAATGCTTAATTGAATAAAAGAAGTGATGAAGGTTTATTTGGTAGTAGTTGATGGAAAAAAGGAGGGCAAAAAATTTGAACATACTTGAGACTAGGGCCTCTCTCCTACCTTATATCTTGGAGCAGTGCTTGGGCTCTGTGGCACCAGTACTTTGCTAGCCTTGCTGTCTAATCTTTTATTACCTAATTGCCTTATGGTATTTGCTGGCTTGGCTGTAAAACTTTTACCTTCACCTAATTTGGTTTGACCTTAATTCAAATTAATTATTAAAACTTAGTAATAAAAATATAAATATGTTTTCAATAGATTATATATGATTAATTAAATCAACCGACCAAATTCAAACCTAAGCTCAAAAATTTTTAGAATTGAATCACAACTCAGGATATCTATAAATATCTTAAACATTTAAGTTACATTTAGTATATAAATTAGTAATAAACTAATTCAATTGCTAATATTTTGTCACTTTCATGATTTATTTTAGCAAAGAGAATGACAAAAATTCGTTTATTTTGAATAGATCTTATTTTTTACAAGATTTTTTACTCATATTTCTAGGGCATAATGAAAAATTTAGTGTTCCACATTTATTTATTTATTTATTTATTTTCTTGTAATTTTGGCCCTTATTCCTTTTTTAACTAAATTTGACCAGTAACTTTTTAAAAAAGCCAACTTGTTTTTCTTTCATAGAAATGTTTATTAAAACAATAATTTTTTAACGATGTTGGTATGGTAACTCACGTAATAGTCCACATGCTAACTTGACACTATCTGTCTTCTATGCCACACGTCAACAAATAATTTGAAAATTATATATTATAAAATTATAAAAAACCATGAAAAATCAAAAGAGAATTAGCATGAAGTACATATGGATTACCATGTGGGCTTCCATGTTTAAAAATTCAACATTTTAGGCAATATTTTTACTAAAAAAAAATCCAATTGACCTTTTTTTAAAAGGTTGATGGTCAAATTTGACCCCAATGACAAATCTAGAAATCCGACTTGGGGGCAGGGGTGAAGTCACAAAATTCTTTTGGGGGGAGGCAAAGTTAAATTATATATTTTTATGATAGTAAAAATGTAATTTCACCATTTTAATAGCTTATCTCTTTATAATTTTTAGAGGATTAAATCAAATTTTTATCTTATTTGGGGGGCTAAAGTACAATTTTACCATTACTAATTTAAAATTTTATATATTATAAAGGGCCTAAATGGAAAATTTTTCATTTTAGGGTCTGCCCTTGTTTGACTCTTTTTAAAAGGTTGAGGGTCAAAATTAGCTAAAAAGAAGAATAAGGGTCCAATTAATTAAAGATGTAAATATTAAGGGTTAAATTTGGTATTATATCTCTTTCTAATTTCAAAGCTTAAATTTGTACTAATTATTTTTTATTTTAGATCTAACTATTGTAATATATATAATAAATAATTTTCCCCATTAATGATAACCTTTAAACTTAGTTTAACAAATTAATTAGTGGTGTTGTGATAAAAATAGGTTACTTTTTATAACATAAAAATTTATTTGGTTGAGGCATTAATCTCATTGGCTCCTACGAACAAAAGATATTCTATAACTCATTTTCCCTATATGGGAATATAATAAGTGTGAGCAAAGAGAAAGGACATACAACTCCAGTCATGTGGGCTCCAACTAACTACATCTTTTATCAAAATCACTAATTAGATTATGCAGAAAGGAAGTTTAAATTTTATAACAATTAAGAAAATGTTGGCATAAAAAATTAATGATTAAAAATTTAAATTTTATGAAAAAAATAACATCTTTAGAAAAATCTAAAAGATAAAAGAAAAAGATAATTTATTAATTTCATTTATAAAATTAAAAAGTTTTATTATGTAATTATTTAAAAAAATACGAATTATCGTCAGATGAATTCCTTCTATTACTACATGATCATCATACCAAAGTGGCTTGACCCGAATAATTTAAATTATAGTTTAATTTTTCTCTTTGTAAAAAAAAAAAAAAAAAACACTATATCGTAATTTTTCTTACATCATTAATATTTACATTTATTGGGTCAATTGGAAGGCACTTAGACCCCATTGGTACCCAAATACTTTGAAACATTAACGCTGTTTCACATTTTAAATTCGCATTTGAAAGCCATTGTCTCTTTAGTGTTTCATTAGCTCTCGACAACTCCATGCTCTGTACTTCCTTGGAAGGAATTGGTGAATTAGACTTTGCCGACCAAACTTTGAATCTGAATTACTAATATTTTCAAACACTAACTAATTAATTTATTAACAAGAAATATGTAAGCAATTTCGTTGTTCACTAGATTTATTTAATTTCAGTATTGGTGGACCTAGTTCCTTTCATTGCATGGGTACGTACTTAAGCACGTAGGAAGCTAGTGTGCATGTTCATGAAGTCGGTAGATAATAGGGAATTTTCTTTAAAAAAATAAAGGAAATTTAAATATAGTCTAGATAAGGTTTTATTCTTTTTTCAAATAATTTTTTTTATAATATTTGCACGTGTTATGTATTGCCATTTGTAATCAAGTTTGAAAATCTCAATTTAGCAATAACATTAATAAATTATTTAATAAAAGATAATATATTTTTAAAATAAATAAAAAATAAACGTATTTTTATTAACTGATGAGTAAATTCTATTTATTTTTTACACTTTTTTATATAAAAAATTATCTAATAATTTTATTGAGAATTATCAAATATGTTTAAAAAATTAAATTACCAAAAATGTTAATTTTTAGAATGGTTCTTTTCAAAAGTTAATTCTAATCTTTTTCCCTTAAATGTGATTAGAGTCAATATATTAGTTGTTGATTGCTAGATTTAATTACATTACATTTTCATAAATACAATGTTATCTTAAAAGAAGTTCTTAAGATATTTGTTAATGTGGTTTGAACTCAAGATATTCCTAAAGAAAGTGAACAATCAATCAATAAATCATAATTTGGGTTCGTTAATATGAAGCATTTCATTCACAAGCTATTTTACTACAATCACTTAATTGTTTAATCATTATACATGTTTACACATGTTTTGTTCGCAAGCCACCCTCTTTGGGACCATCCACAAGTAGTGAGAACATCACCAACATCAGGTAACCCACTACTATAACCAAGCCACTCGCTTTTCATTGTGAACACTACTCCAAGTGTGAACGTTCTTTTTAGGAACTATTGGGGGTCCACCTGAGCATAACAACCTCATTTTGCCTTGAAGGGAATAACAAAATGGATCTCACCATGTAGTCCCATATGCACTTCATGATGACAACTCTTTGGTAATAGCCTACCACATCACCACTACTAGAAAAAAGGGTATCTCTTATAAGTACCCTCTAAAGCTAAGGAAAGGGGATTTTCGTCCTCATTGGAAACCTTGAGTACTTATTCTATAGTTAGTCTTCTCTACCTTTACAACATCCATCCTCTTCCTTTTGACCTTCTCTGGTTCTCCTTCTATCTAGGTGAACCAGCCTTCACTACAGGAAATTAAGCTTTTAGCGGTGTTTTTAGTGGTGTTTGGACCAAAAAAGCCGCGAATATGTATTAAAATTTCGTAAAACGGCACTGTTCCACTACAGGAAATAATTTTTTAGTGGCGTTTTGATTGAAAATGCCGCAAAGGTGATACATTAGTGGCGTTTTTTATAAACGCCGCAAAATTGCAATACCAATTCGACTTAAACGTCGTCATTTCACTACAGAGCATTTAACTTTTAGTGGCATTTTGACTGGAAATGCCACAAAGGTTATACGTTATGGGATTTTTCATAAACGCCGTAAAATTACAATACCAATTTGACTTAAACGGCGTCGTTTCACTATAGGGAATTAAATTTTTAGTGGCGTTTTGACCGAAAACGCCTCAAAGGTTATACATTAGTGGCATTTTTCATAAACGCCACAAAAATGCAATACCAATTTGACTTAAACGGCGTCGTTTCACTACACGGAATTAAGTTTTTAGTGGCGTTTTTCATAAACGCTGCAAAATTGAAATACCAATTTGACTTAAACGTCGTTGTTTCACTACAGGGAATTAAGTTTTTTAGTGGCGTTTGGCCTGAAAACGCCGCAAAATTGCAATACCAATTTGATTTAAACGGAGTCGTTTTGTTAGCCCCGAAAATCCTTTAGTTATTTCCCAAATCAGATTTCCCCAAAATTTTTCCCAAAACCCTTTATTTCTTCCCCAAATTCTTTTCCCCAATTTCCCCAAATCCTTTAGTTTTTTATAACAATGTCGTAAAAAATATTTTATTTTAGGGTTTAAGGTTTATGATTTTAGGGTGTAAGGTTTAGAGTTTTAGGATTTTAGGGTTTAAAGTTTAAAGTTTTAGAGTTTTAGGGTTTAAGGTTTAGAGTTTTAGGGTTTAGGGTTTATTTTCGTATACAAAAATCCACCTCTTAGTAATTTTGAATTTGAGAAGTTAAGCAGATTGAGTCTTAGCTCAATTAGTGTGAGCATTGTTATCAAGATAAGAGAACATGGGTTTGAGTGTGTTGAAATGCATTATTCTCCTGTTTATGAGTTGGGGAGGAATTATGAGTAGTTGTAGACATAATATCCAAAAAGAATTTGAGAAGTTAAATTTTATCAAAATATCAATTTGGATAAATTCTATCAACTGCACAAAAAATTAAACTCATGGATATAAATTCTTCGTAAGGAAGTTTGGTTTCATTTTTTAAAATTATTTTCGTACACAATTATAAAATTTTACAAATTAAATATATTGTTTGAAACAAAACAAACTTAATTTAAAGGAATTTAAGAAATAATTAAACCTTTCAAATATATAAACAAAAAAGAAAATTGGATTGAATCTTAACTTTGAATATTTATTAGTATCAAAGGCATTAGCAGCGTTTATGAGAAAAATGCCGCAAAAGGTAAGTAATAGTGGCATTTTTTGTAAAAATGCCACAAAAAGTCATTTTATTTTAAACAAAACGGCATTGTTTTGCTCCCTATATTCTATCCCTTCTCTTTCCCCTAAACCATAACCCCAAAATCCCTTAGTTTATATCCCTAAACCCTAAATCCCTTATTTTTTCCCCTTAAAATTTGGCATCCCCAAATCCCTTGATTTTTCTCCTAAATCGAAAACCCCAAATCAAAATCCCGAAATCTCTTTGATTTTCGCTGTCCGTCTACTGCATCGTCATCGATTGTCTCCTCTGCTACATCGTTGTCGACACTTTTTTGCCGCATCGCCGTCACACTCCTCTGCCGCATTGGCGTGTAAGTTTTTTCCATTTGTTTGTGATTATTGTTAGCCCTAAATTGCATGTTCCTTGATGACAATAATTTACTTTTAAATCGAGTAAATGTTATCCTATTTTGTTTATTTTTTTAAAGAAATCGAATTCAGGGATGGGTTGGGTTGGGTTGATTTTTTCATTGAAAATTTTCAGTTTTAGAAGCATTATTTGCATTAGACCTTCCGATGTTAAAACTTTTTAAGTTATCATATCAATTCTCAAGTAAAGTCCCTTCCTATCTTGACTGCCAATGATATCCGCATTTAATAAGATTTTGAGAAATATATTGCTAGTAGGTGAAGTGCCCTCGAAAATTATGCCAAAAGGTAGCATATATGCTATTGTTGGATCACCGGCACTCCTACGGCGCAGCGGAAAAATTTAATAATCGGCGACCCTAACCACGAATCCATGTGTGAGGAACGAATCGGGGTGAAAAAGGTTACGAAATTACCTAATGTTTATTCTAAGTAGACAACAACTCCTCACCAACGTGTAATCTGATCTACAGTCGAACCAAGCCGCAATCTATCGAGACTCCGACCTCTACATAATCCACCCAGTTGACTACAAACGGAAGAAATCCCCAAAACAGTTTTGAAAGTGATTTTTCTTTGACGGCTGCTAGACCCAAAACAAAAAAAATGGGATTCTTATATATCCTTTTGTTTTAGGGTTTTTTTAGGAATTAAACAAATAAAATAATATTTTAAACCGAAAATTACAATTACATTAATTATAATATAATTTCGGTAAACCATATATTTATTTGAATTCATATGCTAACCAAATTCATGTCCTCATTATGCGTACAACAAACTTGTACATAATGTGTTGGAAATTTGATTACCGAATTAAATTAATTCTATAATTAATTTAATTCAAGAGACACCCAAAAACAATACCAACTATGGTTTATTCCGTTCATTTCAACTATAGGGTGTGACCCTATAGGTTCTTGTAACGTTAGTAGTAATACTAGAATGATTCCAATGTTACAAACAATGAGTGGCATCTAGCAATGCATCATTGCTACCTAAGTCACAAGAGATCATGATTCGACATAACCTTTTTATGATTAACCTTTTATGCAATAATCCTTAAGTCCTTTATCTCTGGATTGGACACAAGTCATGGAATAGTCACACTTGTATAGTCCATTCCATGTTCCTTGATATCTTAAGCAGACTACGATATACAAATAAGTATGACATCTCATATCAACTTATTTGAGCATGGCCATGCATTTCTAGTCTTACTTAATCAAGTGGCCTAAGATATTACTCCCATTATGTAGGAGGGACTTATTCTATATCGACCAACCACACCCCTCTACATTGATTGTGGTATATCCAACATCAGCCTTTATAGAACAACCAGTTACGGTGTACGTTTGACTATATTAAAATATACTACTCACGATGTTGGGATTATGATATCTCAAGTCTGAGGATCATATACATATTAATTACTATGAGTAATGTCGTGACAATTACATAATAATTCAAAAACATACTCCTAATGGGTCAGTCCAATATGTTGTTCTCTAACACACATATTCATACATCGATTCTGACATTCCATATCAATGACAACTCTTTATCATCAATCAACTACATGTTAGTCTTAATGCATTATCGTTGTCCTATCCAACAATAATACTTGACTAAGGTTCTTTTAAGAATAATCATATTATTCTTAGGACATTATTATAAAACACTTTATTTATACACACAAAAAAGAAACTGAAATAATAATGGTAACGCCTTATATTAATAAACATGATAAATCAAGTATGTTATTACAACCATCTCATGATTGATCTTTGGGCATACTCTAACAATCTCCCACTAGCACTAAGACCAATCACTTATATATCTAATACCAAGTGACTTAGTGTGACGATCATGCTTCTGTTGTGTCAGAGGCTTGGTCAAGGGATCAGCAATGTTATCATCTGTAGGTACTCTGCATATCTCTGCATCCCCTCGATCAATAATCTCTTGAATAAGATGGTAGCGCCTAAGTATATGTTTGGATCACTGGTGAGATCTAGGTTCTTTAGCTTTTGCAATGGCTGTATTGTTATCACATCGGAGTTCTATAGCATCTGATATGCTAGGCACAACCCCTAGTTTAGTAATGAACTTTTTGATCCAAACTGCTTCTTTTGCTGCCTCACTGGCTGCAATATACTCGGCCTCTATTGTAGAATCAGCTACTGTACTTTGCTTTGAACTCTTCCAGCTCACAGCACCACCATTAAGGCAAAACACAAAACCTGATTGTGATCGAGAATCGTCCTTATCGGTTTGGAAGCTGGCATCAGTGTAACCTTTTACACTTAACTCTTCCTCACCTCCATATATTAGGAAAGTATCCTTAGTCCTTCTCAAGTACTTAAGGATATTCTTGATTGTGGTCCAGTGACCTTCACCAGGATCTACTTGGTATCTGCTCATCATGCTTAAGGCATATGAGACATCTAGACGGGTACATAACATGGCATACATGATAGATCCAATAGCGGAAGCATATGGAATTTTACTCATGCGTTCTCTCTCTTGTGGAGTTCAAGGACACATTTCCTTCGAGAGTGAAATACCATGTCTCATAGGTGGGAATCCTCTCTTAGATTCTTCCATACTGAACCTTTTTAGTACTTTATCTATGTATGTACTTTGGCTTAGACCTAATAGTCGTCTTGATCTATCTCTATAGATCTTTACTCCTAAGATGTAAGTGGCTTCGCCCAAGTCCTTCATGGAAAAACAACTTCCTAACCAAGTCTTAATAGACTGCAGGGTAGGTATGTCATTTCCTATGATAAGTATGTCATCCACATACAATACCAAGAATGTTATAGTGCTCCCACTAACTTTCTTGTAAACACATGGCTCATATTCATTTTTGGTAAAACCAAACTCTTTGATTGCATCATTAAAACGAAGATTCCAACTTCGAGAAGCTTGCTTTAATCCATAAATGGATCTTTGTAGCTTACATACCTTTCTAGCATCCTTTGGACTGACAAAACCTTCAGGTTGTGTCATGTACACATCCTCTTCAAGTTTCCCATTAAGGAAAGCTGTTTTGACATCCATCTGCCAGATTTCATAGTCATGAAATGCAGCTATAGCAAGCAAGATCCTGATGGATTTAAACATAGCTACAGGAGAAAAAGTTTCGTCATAGTCAACACCATGAACTTGGCGAAACCCTTTAGCAACTAATCGCCCCTTGTATGTTTGTACATTACCATCCATGTCGGTTTTCTTTTTGAAAACCCACTTGCACCCTATGGGCTTAACCCCTTCGGGTGGGTCAACCAAAATCCATACTTGGTTTTCATACATGGAATCCATCTCAGATCTCATGGCTTCAAGCCATTTCTCAGAGTCTGGGCTTGTCACCGCTTCTTGATAAGTCCTAGGCTCATCTTGATCTATAAGTAGAATGTCACCATACATCGTAATGAGAAATCCATATCTTTCGGGTGCTTGGCATTCTCTTAAAGATCTACGCGGTGGTTGTGTTTCTACAGCAATTACTTGTTCCTCAATCCCTTGTGTAACTTGCTTGAGTTCTATATCTGGTTTAGTGGTATTTTGCGATTCTCGAACTTCATCAAGTTCAATCTTTTTCCCACTTCCTTTTCTAGAAACAAATTCTCTCTCTAGGAAGGCTCCAGTCCGAGCAACAAGTATTCTGTTCTCAGTGGGATTAAAGAAATAATATCATTTGGTTTCTTTTGGATACCCTACAAAAACACATTTTTTAGATTTGGGTTCAAGCTTAGTAGACGTCCGACGTTTAACATAAGCTTCGCAACCCCAAATTTTCATAAAAGACATACTGGGACGTTTCCCAGTCCACATCTTATATGGTGTCTTTTGAACCGATTTAGATGGAACACGATTTAGTGTGAAAGCAGCTGTCTCAAGTTCATGCCCCCAAAAGGAAGTCAGCAGATGAGCATGACTCATCATGGATCGAACCATGTCTAACAAAGTTCGATTTCTTCTTTCAGAAACTCTATTCCATTGAGGAGTACCAGGAGGAGTAAGTTGTGAGACAATCCCACATTGCTTCAAAAGATCATCAAACTCTAAGCTCATATACTCCCCACCTCGATCAGATCGAAGTGTCTTGATAGTTTTTCCTAGTTGATTTTGTACTTCATTTTTGAATTCCTTGAACTTTTCAAGGGATTCAGACTTATGGCGCATGAGATAGACATACCCATATCTACTAAAATCATCAGTGAAAGTAATGAAGTAGTGAAATCCTCCTCTAGCCTGTGTATTTATTGGCCCACATACATCAGAATGTATTAAGCCTAATAAATCACTAGCTCGTTCACTTTTACCAGTAAAAAGGGATTTAGTCATTTTTCCCAATAAGCAAGATTCACATACTTCAAATTGTTCAAAAACAAATGAATCCAAGAGACCATCTTTATGGAGCTTGGATATGCCTTCCTCACTTATGTGGCCCAAACGACAATGCCATAGAAAGTTTGATTTGAGTCATTTATTTTTGATCTTTTAGTATTTATGTTGTAGATGAGATTTGTTTGATCTAAAATATGGAGGCCATTAATCAATTGTGCCGAACCATAGAAAACATTATTGAGATAAAAGGAACAACAATTATTCTTAATAATTATCTCAAAACCAATTTTGTCTAAACAAGAAATTGAAATAATGTTTTTAGTCAAACTGGGCACATAATAACAATCCTCTAAACATAAACCAAGTCCACTATGCAAAGATAAATTATATGTTCCTACAGCTAATGCAGCAACTTTTGCTCCATTTCCAACTCGTAGGTCTACATCTCCTCTAGCCAAAGTCCTACTCATTTGCAGTCCCTGTACAGAAGTACAAATGTGAGAACCACAACCAGTATCTAATACCCATGAAGTAGTAGTTGATAAATTAATATCAATAACATAAATACCTGAAGCAGACGTTCCGCTTATTTTGGCCTTCTTCACTTCCTCAAGATAGATAGGACAGTTCCGCTTATTTCAAGTGGGTTAAGGATCTATATTTCACCTCCTTTTAAGTCAGTTTTGGCTTTACTCTCAAGATTATGGTTATCTAGGTAAGCAGCACTTTTCTAATTACATCATATGTACCTCCTAAAGTTTGGTGAACAACTCTTGTTCTGATCATCTTATGATTTATCCAAATTACTTGCCTCTAGGTTTCTAATCCTATTAGAATAACCTAGTTAAGTCATTAACCAATTTTAACCAGCAAATATCACTTGTTTATTCTTTGCGTTTAACCAAGATAAATACTAGTACTTCGCTTTAGCAGAACCTACACAGTATTGATCAAGCCCTTAACGAGGGCAAAATTGGAAGGCTATGTTGACTTAATATTTTAATAGAGGGATTTTATTAAGATCATTCCATCTCACCAATTTTGGTTTACTTTAGTCCATTTAGCCATTTAATTGATCTCATCAATTAATGTGGTTCAATATTATCAAACTTTAACATGTTTGAAATTTGGCATGCTTTAGACATCCATAGCATCTCATACATGAATAAAGCAATAAATAAATGCAATAGTTATAGTCCATAAACTAAGGTGGCGCAACCCAAGCCAATGGGAAAACCCAAAGGAAACCTAAAGGTGTAAGCCGGTTTTCAAGCTATCAGTCCACGCTGGTTGGCCCATCTTCTTTCTCGGCTAGCCTACAGCAACTATTGCAAATTATAATATGTAGAAACTCTTTTTACATACGAGGGAGTAAGATGAGAAGAGAAATACGAGAGAATAGTAGCAAGGCACGACACGCAGGCCGTATTTATAAAATTACAACCTTTTATCAAATGGGCTGTCGGGCTATAACTATGCATTTCAAACACCGTGCATGTCAAAAATAGCATACATAAATAAACACTTTTGTTAAGGTGTATTAAAACATATCCTTTCAACTTTTATGGCCCACCAAGTTTTATTAAAAAAAACATACTTTAAGAAGATGGGGGCTAAGGTGGTGGAGGGAGCGGGCTGAAGTATCATTTAGATTTGTTGTTTTTGGTTGGATTTTATGCTACAAGAAGGGTTGTATATGGATAAAAATTGAATGTTACAAATCTACCAAAGTTAGTGGTGTTTTTTCATAAACACCGCTAAAGAATGGTACTTTTAGCAGTATTTGTGATAAAAGTGCCACTAAAAATCATGTTGTTTAGCAGCGTTTGTGAAAAAAAAACCTGCTAAAAGGCATTCTCTATAGCGGCGTTTGTGATAAAAGCGTTGCTAAAGGTCATGCTCTTTAGCGGCGTTTGTGATAAAAGCACTGCTAAAGGTCAGGTTCTTTAGCGGCGTTTGTGATAAAAGTGCCAGTAAAGATCATGTTCTTTAGCGACGTTTGTGAGTAAAGCGCCGCTAAAGGTCGTGCTCTTTAGCAGTGTTTTTTATAAAAGTGCCGCTAAAGTTTATGTTCTATAGCAGCATTTTTTTCACATAAACACCGTAAAATTTAGTGGCATTGTCTATAGCGGTGTTTTTTGCGGCGCTTTAGTTTTAGCGGTGCTTTTAAGCGCCGCTATAAGCCTAAAAAAAGTCGCTAAAAGCCTATTTTGCTGCAGCGCTTCTTTGAACCACCACCTTCTCCTCCTTGTCTCCTTCATTGTTGATACCACTTATCAACAATTGTACGATAAACGTGGACCTCACCATGGCTTCTTCTCAGACTGATGCTCCCATCAAACTAGCTAACTCCACAAACCCAACAAACTTATTAGCTCCGACGAGTCCTATCAACCCTGCCACATCTATGCCCCCTTCAAACCAAAAATTTGCTACCTCGACCTAACCATTTGTATCAGACAGCCTTTTTTCTCCTCTCTACATCCCTCATTGATGTTCTCCCGACCTCTCCTAATTTTGTCTCTCTCATAATTTGCCACCACTTTCCTTGATACTTGTATCACCTTCAATACCACCAACCCACAGCTTTACTCCACCCATCTCTACCTAGCCTCAATTGACCTCAAGGACCTCTTTTTTTTACCTAAGAGGATTCCCCACCCAATACCTCTAACACGCTCTCTCTTATTATCTTATTCTCCACCACTTCAGGCAAATGCTATTGTTGGCCTCTTAAATTAGACCTCTCATCACCACCCCTCTAGCTCTCAACATCAACTCATTGAGATGCAAAAGAAGATGAGACATATGGAGGAGTAGGTTTCTAAGTAGCAACACCACTTCCAAGAGTAGTTGGAACATCAATGTCTCATTAACCAAAAGAATAATCAAAATGAGCAATTGATAGTTGAGGTCAGGCAGCCCGTGAGAATTTGAGGGGGACAATTTGACCCATCCAGATAATGAGGCTCGATCTACCATCTGTAGATACCTCAGACACCATCAACTTGATGACCCACTCATTGGCAACAATCATCCCTCAGTTGACTCCTACAATACCCATGCTAATGACACTTCCTTAGAGAAGTGGTTGATGGCCCTAAGAATGGACCTGTTGTAAAAAGTCTGAGAGGCAAAAACTAATGAAACCTCTTAGAGTTATTCTAATGGATCTCTCCAGAAGTATTAGCTTTCAACCTCTTGATGTTCTACAAGTTTTCAAAAGTCATGTACAATGGTATGGGGGACTCGAAAAACCATCTAGAGCATTACAATAGTCATATAAATATTTTGGGCACCATTAATGCCATCAAATACCGAGCCTTCTCCATGACTTTCACCTATACTGTCCAGGCAAGGTATCTATCACTTTCAAAGGGTTTCATCTCACTTTCAACCAATTGGCTGAATTATTCATGAGTTATTTCTTTGCAAACAAAACTACACAACAATCTTTCATATACCCCATCCCCACTCGCTAGAGAGAGAACGAGTCTCTCTATGACTTTATTCATCATTTAAACACAACCACCATGATCACCAAGGGAGTATTAGATTATTTGGCTCTCCAGGCCTTTATTGCTAGTGCCCATCACTTTTTCAAGTACCATATTGTTAGCAACCCACCGGATAGACTCTCTACCTTCTATAAGGTGACCAATAGATTCACAGATAATGATGAAATTAAGTAGAGCAATGCTAGATCTTGTACTGTCATCTTCTAACATTCCAACTTGTCCATAATTCCTCCCTATCACGTTGTTATTCCAACCAGTAGAGAAGTCATCCCGTGATAGGTAAGGGGAAACATGTAGTACAACTTTTTGCATCAAGGAAGCCATCAAATGGTTTATTTTGTCAATTCCCTTATTTGATCAAGATCCCGAGCTCCATACAATTGCTAATACACTTATCATGATCTCACTTGCTCCATGGTGCATATTTTTAATCAAATGGAGTATCAGAGGATTTTGTAAACTCCACCACCCTTAACCCCCCAGCTAATACCATAGTAATTTCAGTCACTACTATCAATTACACAATGCTCTCATTCACCATACGAAGTATTGTGTCCATTTGAAGGATGCTAATGAATTAGCCATCTAGAAAGGGAACTTGAAATAATTTTTGGCCCATGAGACACAACACTCAAACCAACCCTACGATAGAGAGGTATGACCATCTGATGCTTGCTGCGATGACAAGGGCAAGCAATCGATAGTTGGGCCATTGATGTCTTAGTTGGAGGGATTGTACAATGGACCACTTCCTTCTCCAAGTAGAAGGCTCACTTGCAGAGCATCATGTTTGTATCTTCTTTAGTGAAAAAAGCACAAATATACTCCTTGGGTCCTCAGAAGTTGATGAGCGTAAGGTTCTTGATGTAGATGGTGATGATCCTCTTGTTTTTTTAGCCACTATATCCTTATTTCAAGTGAAGAAGATACTTGTTGAAATTGAGATCTCCGTCAATATCCTTACTACCAATGCCTTCTAAAAGACAGGTTTTAAGGGTGTGAGGTTGAATAAGGCAAGCCTTGTCTATGGCTTTGCAAACCAACCTATTATAGTTAAGGGATCAAATTTACTTCTAGTGATGTTGAGAGATGGTGAGCATACCACCACAAAGATGGTTGAGTTCTTGGTAGTAGACCATTTGGTTGTATATAACACTCTTTTCGGTAAACTTATCATGTAGATGGCTAAGATGGTGGTAGCTACTTTTTACGTGACGATTAATTTACTTACACCTATCATTGAGAAATGCATGAAATGTGATCAACAAACATCTAGAGGGTTTTATATCATTTTTTTAAAGCTAATAGAAGACCATAAGACACTCTTTCCCTTGCTGGTATGTTGCAATATTGCCGACTTGAGATCTTCAACGAATGTCAACATGATTGGGGGAACAACTTTGGACCTAGATATCCTTGATGTAAGGTTTGAAGCCAAGCTCCCCAAAGCAGGAGCAACTAAAATGATGAAGACCCTTTATCTATGTGATAAGGACATCGAGGGAGTCACACAAATCGATGCCACCTTTTTGCCCTCAGAGAAGGAGTTATTGAGCTCCTTATGAGTTTAATGTCGGGATGTGTTTTTTTTCTCAATAATTGACATGGCAAGAATCAATCCATCCATCATTCATCATTCCTTGTGGGTAAGACCAATGCGGTGCGTAAAGTAGAGGAAGATACGCTTCTCCAATGTAATAGTATCAGTTGCAAGACAAGAGGTTAGTAAATTGCTAGTCGGTAGATTATCTGAGAGGTTACATATCCATATTGGGTCTCGAATGTAGTAATTGTGTCTAAGACCAATAATAAATGGAAAATGTGTGTAGATTTCACCAACCTGGATAAAGCCTGCCCTAAGGATAGCTTCTCATTGCTTTCCATTGACCGATTGGTGGACACTTCTACTGGACATGAATACATGAGTTTTATGGATTCTTTCATTGGGTAAAATCAGATTTTTATTATCGAGAAAGATTATGAGGAAACATAATTCATAATAGAAGATGGGCTGTTTTATAATAAGATGATATCATTTGGTATTAAGAATGTAAGGACCACTTATCAACGACTGGTCAATAAATTATTTAAGAATCAAATTGGAAAATACATGGAGATACATGTTGACGACAAGCTTGTCAAGAGTGTAACAATAGAACAACACGTTAATGATTTGGTAGAGGCATTCATAGTAATCTAGAGGTATAACATGAATCTTAATACCAACAAGAGCACCTTCGGAGTATGAGCCAACAAGTTTCTAAGGTTTATTATCTTCAATAGGGGAATTAAGGCTAACCTAGAGAGAATCAAGGCCATTTTGGAGATGAACCATCCGTAAATGCCAAAGAAGTTCAACATTTGACTTGTTAGGAGGTGGCATTAAACTGATTCGTATTAAAGATGGTCGAAAAATGTATACCTTTCTTCAATGATATAAACGCACCGTTTTAGTGGTCCGAAAAGTGTCAGCAGATGTTTCAACAACTGAATTAGTACTTGAGCACCCCTCTTTTATTGACATCCCCCTTCCCTAGTGACACTTTATATGTGTATTTTGCAGCTTTAGATACTGGTAGTTGTCATATTTATAAAAGAAATGGATGTTCAATAGCCTTTTTTGTACTATGTCAGTAGGGCCCTTTAGTAAGGTGAGCTAATTTACTTAAAGATTGAGAAAATTGTCTCCGCCTTAGTAGTAGCTGGAAGAAAACTCCAACTATATTTTCAATCTCACTCGATCTTGGTGTTGTCAGACCAACCTTTTTGCATCATTTTAGGAAAAGTAGAAGCACTGGCCTGTATGATCAAATAGTGTGTAGAACATAGTGAATTTGGGTTGGATTTCTTGTGGTGGAAGACCTTGAGGCTCAAGCACTGACAAACTTTGTTGCTGAATGTTCCTCCTCCAAACAACCTGAGCCACTTGTTGTAGAAGAGCCCCTTGCAGATCATAGTAATGTTCTATCTAAACCACCTACTGAAAACCTCAATTAAGAATAAAGCTTAGACCTTGCATATTGGTGGTTCATTTGAAAAGTTTGACTCTGGCTCTGGTATCTTGTTAGTTGATCCGGAGGGTAATAAATGACAATATGGTATGCATTTTCCTTTTCCACCTAAAATAAGTCCACGAAGTACAAAGCACTCGTTGCTGGGCATAGAAGTTGAACGTTTAGAAGCTTCATGTCCATAAAAATTCTCAATTGGTGTCCAAACAGATTCAAGGAGAGTTCGAGGTTAAAGAACCCACTTTGGGCAACTAGTACTCCCTGGTAAGTTTGTTGATGCACTTTTCGGAAGTCTAGGTAGACAGGAACTTACATGCTGAAAATACATGGGCCAATTCTTTATCTCAATTGGCTTCTATAGTTGAAATCAAGCGAATGTGAATAAATTTGCTAGAGCACGAAAAGTGTCATAGCTTCAAATTAGCATGTTAAGATTATAATTTTAACTCTAAGGACATTAGGATAACTCCATTAGTTAATTTCTTATCCTGTGATGTTAAAGCTTCTGATTGCAAGAAAAGTGAGAAACTTCAATGTGTAGCCTCCTGTTTTCTAGTGGTATTGGAAACGGTGGTTTCAGAAGCCCATTTTTGAGGTTATTTAATATTTATGAGGTTAGTATAAGGTTTAATTAAATTTTGGCTCTTTAATTTTGTCATTTAGATAGTTAATTAATATACAAGTGTTTCAACACTAAAGTCAGTGGTGTTGGAAAATGAGGTACCGGGACCTTGTTTCTTTAAATTGAGCCCATAATCGCACTGGTAAATTAAACTTTTGATAGATAATTTTGTCAAATTAGTTACTACTTAAGGTACAAGTACTAAATCGTAAAAATCATAAAAGTTAATTGCTATTAAATTTTATTAGTTATAAAGTTTAATTAGTGATTATTTAAGGATTTATGTGGCAATTAGACCAAATATATATGGTGATCGGTTAATGTGTAATTTAATAAAATATATGTAGATAATTAAGTTAAAATTAGTAATAATAATACATTAAAACATAAAAATTGTATCATCTTCAACCATTTCTCCTTCCACCATTCGAAATCAGAAAAAAAGAGATAGTGAACACTTCCAAGCTTTGGTCTGTTGCATGTAAGTACATTTGAGGCCCATTTTTCATAAATTTTTATGTTTTTGAGGTCCTAAGAGCTTGATTTAGCTAGCTCAGGTACTAACTCGTGAAACTGTTAAAGTTTTGGAATGTTACCAATGATGATTCTTGAAGTTTTTGATGTTATATGGTTCGATTTTAAGCTTAGTAATGAAAAAGGTCTAAATTGTAAAGTGAAAATAGTTAGTTTTGAACACAGGGATTAAAGTGCAATAAATTTGAATTTAGCATGAATTTTATGTAATTATAGGTTTTAGTGGTTTGTATAAGGATGAAATTGAGATTAAAATCAAATTGAAGCTCAAATTTGAAAGTTATGACATTTTTTTATTTTAGGGACTAAATTGAATAAAATGTAAAACTTTAGAGAAAATTCAAAAATCAAAAATCAATATTAAAATGTCATATGCATATATTTTATTGTTATAAGATATTTGGAATTGATAAATTGAAATTAAATTATTGTATAGGTCAAAATTTGAATCGAGTCGTGGATAACCAGGGAAAAAGGAAAATTGCTAACTAGTCCTATGATTTAACTTGTTTTTGAGTTTTATCATGTAAGTTCATATGGTATAATTATATTTAATTGTTATAAGTACTCGACTTATAATCTTTGTATGTGTATATGAAATTTGAGTTATTTACAAATTGGTTCAACAAAGTGAGATTTGGACTAAATTCTAAAGAAATGGTTAAACGAGTAAATTGTGCCCAAGTAAACATATGAAAGGATAGGATATAATTGAGATGCCAATAGGGTTAGTTGCACTATTGTACGGGTTTGCACTTCGGTGCCTCTGTTAGTACTTTTGTGCCCTCTAGTGTAGTATAGTTACCCGTGTATCCGAATTTATTTATTATAGTTCATCGGGCTATCGAATTAAAGTTATGAAATGGAAATGATGGATAAATGTTGTAAGGTTGTGCATAAATGATGGATAAATGTTGTAAGGTCATGCTTAAATGATTATATGTAAATATAAAGATGTAAATGATGTATATATATTTGATGATTCTAATAAAAGGAAATGAAATGAATTGATATTATTCAGATTGAAATGTCTTATGACTCGTATTTGATGATCTCATCTTACTATTGTGAAATGTGATTATAAGAATGTTGTGTAGTTAGTTAACATGTTATGTTAATTGTGATTTGAGGTAAGTTTATTGTTACTTACCTATGAACTTACTAACATTCAAAACGCTTACCTAGTTGTTTTATGTTTCTGTAGACCGTTATCTGCAGAATTCGTTGGTCAGATTAGCTTGAAGATCACACTATCCCTTGGTTGACTTGGTAGACTTTCACTTGTTTAAGATTGATATTGTGGCTTGTATCTAGTAGGCTGTATATGTGTTAGTTGTGAATGAGTGGTTAGTTAAGCCTTGGTTGATGTTAGATTTTGAAACTAATGTATATGCATATGTCTAGATATGTTTTTGGCCTTATGGGAAACTTATGTTTATGTTGTTGTCTGAATTGGTTATGCATGAGACCACATAAATTGTGTTGAATGATAAGTATTGAGTGGTATATTGACTGTGATAAGGCATAGTAAATTGATGAGTTTGGATGGTTATATGCTAAAGATTGATTGGATGAATCGGTATAGTTTGGATTGGTTTGTGGTTGTCGAAGTTGTGAAAATGTTGCAATGGAAGTTTAGAAGTAGTTAAATGAATGGTTCGACATGCTTTTGTATTGATTTTATGCATGTTGAAAGTGTGCACAAAGCACCATTTGAGCTAGAGGTTGGCTTGGTATGGAATAGGTACCAAATGGCCTAATATGTACCAAAACAGAGTCCATATTGAGACGAGAAACTCCTCATGTTGCAACTTCGAGCAATAGTTTGTGATGTCCCGACGTCGAGTGGTCGAACGTCGCAACACAAAAACTATTTGGTGATGTTACGATGTGTAGAGGCGACGTCATGACATCGACCCTGGATTTTCAAAACTTTGTAATTTCGTCCTAATTCGTGCTCGAGTCAACAAAATAGCTTTTGTAAGATCAATCAAGGCTCGAATTTAGTTGTGAATCATATTATGAATGTGTTTAAGTTATAAATGTTTGTTTAATTGACATAATTTCTGTATTTTCATCGGTAATTTCTCCAATAATGTTCGTAGCATTCTATAACTTGGACCCGATGATCAGGCTAGGCGAGGACTGTTACATAGGCAAGCCTCAACACTTAGCCAAAATTTTGACACAAATCCAAGAGGTGGCCTATTGAAGACAATGTCACGACATCTATAAGCCAAAGTCGTGACATTCAACCCAAGTATCAACGAGGGAGCATATTGCCAACGATGTCAAAACATCAAGAAGCCAAACCTGCGACATTCCATCTAGTCTTAAAGAACAAGCATTCTCCTATTGAAGTCGCGACATCAGCTATAGGGTGTCGCAACACTGACTTCACGAGGCCTATATAATTTGTCTGTACAATTTTATTTAACTTGTTTCACAATCTACAATTGACCTAATTGGTCATACTACACAAACACTATAAATATTGGCTCATAAGATCTGATTAGGGAGTTCTGATTTATGTTCTTAAATTCTAAATTCTTTAATAGGATTAAATAGGGTTTTAGGTAGATGTAAATTTTCTTTTCAATTGTTAAATAATCGGTGATTTTAATATAAATTTATTTTCCATTTGTTTAATTTACTTTGTTCTTTTCTTTTCTTCTTTGCAAAATCAAAGATCAACATCATTCACGGGTTTAAGCAATCAAACAATCAAGCATCAATTCTAGACCTTTGGATTTATTAGCATTCTTTTCCCTTTTCTTTTATTTTAAGTTTAATTGAATGTCTGACAATTGGGTAGGAGAGATTGCATCTAGAATGACTATGAACTAAAACCCTAGGAAGGTTGATGAGCTGAAGTGGGAGTGATTAATTTGCATTTAGGGTTTCAAAACTAATTAGTTGGATTAGGTTAAGTGAATTATACCCTAGAATTCACGAATCTAAGAAGTAACTTAGGATGATGAAGCCGTAAGGATAGTATGCTTAGCACCAACTTAATTTAACCTGGTTTAATTTATCTGGTTGAAATATAAGTAAGTTAAGTCGATCAATTAATCTAGTTATAGTTCGAAAGGTATCAACCAGGTTAATTGTTATCTAATTAGTAAGAACCCTATATCTAAGTTAATCATGAACATGGAAGTGAGTCACCCCTCTACTTGCTTATCACTACACCAAAACAGGCTTTTAGTGGCGTTTTTAGTGGCGTTTAGTTAAAAAATGCCGCTAAAGATCGATCATTAGTGGCGATTTATGGAAACGCCACTGAAAATAAGCATTAGCGGCATTTTCCAACAAGTGCCGCAAAGAACCTAAGCCCAACGACGCCGTTTACTGAGCTTTTGGGGATTTAGCGACGTTTTTGAGAAAGCGCAGCTAAAAAACCTAAGCACAACGGCGCCGTTTTTTGAGCTTTCAGGGATTTAGCAGCATTTTTAGGAAAGCACCGCTAATGCTCAGGGATTTATCGGCATTTTTGGGAAAGCGCCGCTAAACAACCTAAGCCCAACGATGCTGCTTTCTGAGCTTTTGGGGATTTAGCAGCGTTTTCAAGAAAGTGTCGCTAATGCTCAGGGCTTTAGCGGCGTTTTTGGTAAAGCGCCGCAAAAAAACTAAGCCCAACGGGGCCGTTTTCAGAGCTTTCGGGGATTTAGTGGCATTTTTAGGAAAGCGCCGCTAATGCTCAGGGATTTATCGGTGTTTTTGGTAAAGCGCCGCTAAACAACCTAAGCCCAACGACGTCGTTTTCTGAGCTTTTGGGGATTTAGCAGTGATTTCAAGAAAGCGCCGCTAAAGCTCAAGGCTTTAGCGGCGTTTTTGGGAAGGCGCCGCAGAAAAAACTAAGCCCAACGGTGCTGTTTTCGGAGCTTTCGAGGGATTTAGCGGCGTTTTTAAAAAGCGCCGCTAATGCTCAGGGATTTAAAATAATATAAAATATTTGTTAAAAATGGAAAAATTAAAATACTATTATTTAAAATAATTTTAAAGTTTTTTGGATACATTACTAATTTTTTTAGTTTATATATTAAATAATTTCTTATATAATCGTAAAAGAGATAGTATTAATTTTAAAATATTGAATTAGTTATCACTATAGTATATGGTTTAGAGTTTAAGAAGTAGGTAGGGGTATGGATTTAGGGTTTGGGATTTAAGATTTAGGGGTTAGGTGTTATGCTTTAGGGGTTATGGGGATTTATGGGTTAGGGGTTATGCTTTAGGGGTTAGGGGGTTAGGGTTTCAACGCCGTAAAATGTTAAGTAAAATCCATCGTTTTATTTTAGGTTTTAGGGTTTAAAATTTAAGATTTAATGTCTACAGTTTAGGGTTTATGGTATAATGTTTATTAATTTGGGTTAAGTGTTTATGTGTTAGAGTTAGAGTTTCGGGTTTAAGGTTTGAGTTTAGGGTTTAAGGGTTTGGTTTGGAAATTGAAGAACATTTGGATTTTACTGGGATTCATGCCATTTTGTACTACACAATATTATATAATATAAGAATATAAAATATATGTGTTGTACTACACTAACACTGGCAACACGAATTCCAAAAATATGGTTTAGGATTACGATTTGGGGTTTACGGTTTAAAGTTTAGAGTTTCAAGTTTGGGGTTTAAGATTTATGATTTAAGGTTTATGGTATATTGGTGGTTGGATTTTGGGGTTTGGTTGTTGGTTTTAGGGTTTAGTGGCTTAGGATTTTAGGCTTTAGGGTTAGATTTTTTAGAATATAAATCTAAATAAGATAAATATAAAATATTATTTCAAAAAATATATATCAAAATGGGTTAAGTCCCAAAAGCCTACATGAATAAGGGTTTAATGTTCAATTGTATACATGAACTTTAATTTGATCTAAATCTCGTAAAATATTAACACAATTTTTTTTAGAACATGAATTTATTTTTAAAAATGCATTATTCTCCCATTTTTTATTAATTAATAATTTCATTTTATAAATTTTGTTTTAATTTTGGATCAATTTAACTTCAATCTTGGAGGAAGGCATTAGCGGCGCTTCAGAAAAAAAGGCCGCTAAAGGTGATGTATTACCGGCGTTTTATGAAGAAATGCCGCAAATTTCCTTTAAGTGTAACAAAGACGGTGTCGTTTTTTTGTTTTCTTTTAGTGGCGCATTTTAAAAATGCCGCAAATATTTATTACGAGTTAAGGAAACGGCGCCGTTTCCTATTTTTATTAGTGGCGCTTTAGCTAAGGTGCCGCAAGGTTATCTAATAACGGTGCCGTTTTGTCCATTTTATTAGTGGCGTTTTTAGTGTAAGCGCCACAAATATTTATTAGTGGTTGAGGTAACGGCGCCGTTTCCTATTTTATTAGTGGCGCTTTAGATAAAACACAGTAAAAATGTTTAAGGTTATCTTATAACGGTGTCTTTTTGTCCATGTTATTAGTGGTGTTTTTACTCTAAGCGCCACAAGTTTTAGTTTAATGTGTGTTAAACGGCTGCGTTTGTACTGATATTAGTGGCGCTTATTGATAAGCGCCGCAAATGATTTCATTTTCATAAAAAAACATCGTCGTTTTTTTCCCATACATTTTACCGAAACTTAAACCCCAACTATCGTGACTTATCCCCCAAAATCCCATTCTCCTCCAAATCCCTAAAATTTCCCCTAATCCACATTTCCCCAAACCCGACCTCTTGCAACATTGCCATTTCCTCTGGCGCATCACCGTCTCCATCCGTTGGTCTCCTCTGCCGCAACAATTGGTAAGTTTTCGTGATATCCTCTGCTGCAGCAATCTCCGTCCGTACTTGCTTCTTCTTCTTCCTGCCCTAATTATAATATTTTAAATTGTTGTAATTTAATTTAATTATTTTTAAAATGTAGATTATGTAACAGATAAGCTATGTATACATGTCTTGATTTGAGTCATGAGATTAGAGAAGAGGGTGGAAAATTATGACCCTATTCTTTTCGTAACCAAGGAAGTTAAGAGGGCAGTGAAACCTTGATCTGAGTCGACCTACTTGGGCTTAAGTTATTTTTTTTTACTCTACAATACAGAACCAGGCAGTGTCATGAAGGTTGATATTGTACCTGGTTCTCTTCAGTCATGCATTTGTATGTATTGTGCATTAGTTTCTGACGATTCTTTTCAGTTGCATTTACATGGTAGTAATTAAATGGCTTTTGATGAAAATCATAACCAAAGTATTTTAATCGGTATTTTACGGTGTTAATTATTTATTTTAGCAATGCAAATAATTATACTAAATATTAAATATCAATGTTAAACACTGCAAAGGGATTAAAATTGGAATTTAACCTAAAATTGCCATGTGAATTCAGTGTTGTTAAAATTGAGCCAGAATAAGCTTAGAATTAGGCTGGACAGAAAGCAATGGAATGGAGGTAGGTATATATGCTATATATGCTATATTAAATTAAAAGCGTTAAAGGCAGATTAACCCTAAATTTTAAGCTATATATGCTATTAAAATATATATACTTGGTCCAAATATATTTATTTTGTAATGCCAAATCAAAGTATTATTTCTTGTTTTGATAAATATAAACAAATTAATTGTAAATATATTTAACTTAATAAGTGGTACATATTATATCATAACTCACATTACATAACTTATTAATATTTATATATAGTTTTAATATATATCTATTTAAAATTTATATATTAATTTTTTTAATATTGACACATTACATAACTTACATAACCTACATAATACATAACCTACATAACTTATATAACTTACATAATACATAATGTAAATAAATACATAACTTACATAATACATAACTTACATAGTTTACTTAATACATAATCAAAATATATTATATCTTAACTTACATAATAACTTACATAGCTTATATAACTTACATAACTTATATAACTTACATAATACATAACTTACATAATTTACTTAATACATAATCAACATATATTATATCTTAACTTACATAATAACTTACATAGCTTATATAACTTACATAATACATAACCTACATAACTTATATAACTTACATAATACATAACTTACATATCTTTTATAATATATACATAACTTACATAATTTACTTAATACATAACTTACATTGAGAAAAATATTAACTTACATAATAACTTACATAGCTTAGTTATACTTATCCCTAAATCCTAAACCCGTGCAATTTTTGTCAACATCAGACTTAAAGAATTAAGAAATGGACTGGTCTTGGATGAATTTGTCAAGGGTAAGCAACGGTTATCGGAATGGAGTACAAACTTTTTTAGATTTTGCATTTCAATATGCAAGCCAAGAGAACATGATTTTTTGCCCGTGTAAGAAGTGTGTCAACATCAACTGGCGTTATCGTGAAGTTGTATACGAGCATCTAATAGTTGATGGGTTTGTTCGGGGTTATAAACAATGGCTTTTTCATGGAGAATGCCCGCCTAGTACTTCCTCTTCAAGGATGGATGTATCTTATCCTGGTTCTGCTTACCATCAGTCTGTTAGAGGGGATGACATGGAAGGTATGTTGCGGGATGCATTTAATATGCACAATCATGGTTTGCAGTCGCTCCCAGCCGACTTTGAGGCATCTGATGATTGTAATCTTGGTGGAAATGCTTTTACTGAATCGGGCAGTAGTGTACCTCATGAAGAGCCGAATGAAGAAGCGACGAAGTTCTACGCGCTACTTAATGACATGAATGAAGAACTGTATGAGGGATCAAAATTCTCAAAAATGTCTTCCTGTATTCATCCTTTTCAGTTAAAATGTTTGGGAGGGTGGACCGGGAACTCATTGACAATGCTGCCAGAGTTTTTGAGAGATATGTTTTCGTTTGCAAAAATCCCTCAATCATGCAAAGATATGAAGAAAATGATAAAAGATTTAGGTCTTGGGTACACCAAAATCCATAGTTGCCCGAATGACTGCATGTTGTATTGGGCCGATCGGAGAAACCAACAGTGCTGTGATGTATGCGGCCAATCCCGTTGGATAAATAGCAACACAGAAGATGGGAACGACGATGAAAATGATACACAGTCAAGAAAAAAGCCAGTCAAGATTTTGCGATATTTTCTGCTGATACCAAGGCTTTAAAGACTTTTCATGTCATCAAAGACAGCGGAGTCTATGGCGTGGCACCATGACGGACGAACCGATGATGGATTACTAAGGCATCCGGCAGATTCTTTAGGAAATCATTTGACAATAAATTTCTAAGCTTTGCAAGCGATCCTAGGAGTGTGAGGCTTGGGCTAGCATCTGATGGATTTAATCCTTACAAGATCATGAGCATTGCGTACAGTACTTGGCCAGTGGTGCTTGTTCCTTACAATCTGCCTCCGTGGATTTGCGTGAAGCAATCTTCCCATATCTTATCTATGATTATCCCTAGAGAGAAAGGGTCCGAGAATGATATCTACATTTATTTACAGCCACTTATTGAAGAGTTAAAACAATTATGGGCTGGTGTCGAGACATACGATGTGCTCAGAAAGGAGAACTTTAATTTACGAGCAGCTTTGATGTGGACCATTAATGACTTCCCTGCTTATGCCAATTTATCTGGTTGGAGTACCAAGGGTCGTTATGAGTGTCCTTGTTGTGCTGCACAAACATGTTTGAAATGGTTGTACAATGGGAAGAAGTTCTGTTACATGGGACATCGTCGGTGGTTACCGAAAAATCATAGATTTAGATTTTAGAGTTCTGTATTTGACGGTACTAAAGAGTTCAGAGAAGCTCCTTCACAGACCAGTGGCTTTGAAATCTTGTTCATGTTGGAAGATATGAATTTCATTTATGGTAAGATGAACCAACCACCAAACACGCAAAGAAATAGAAGATCAAATGATGAAGCTGATGATGACTCTGATGAAGAGGACGATGCTAATGAGGCGAACTTGTGGAAGAAAAGAAGTATTTTTTTGACTTGCCTTATTGGGAGCATCACCTTTTACGACACAATCTTGATGTTATGCACATTGAGAAAAATGTCTGCAAGAACATTGTGGGTACAATTTTAAATATCGACGGAAAATCAAAAGACAATCTTCAGAGTCAACTTGATTTAGTCCAAATGGGAATTTGGCCTGATCTTCATCCCAATCCACTTCCGAATGAGAAATATCGGTAGTCACATTCTATTTTTTCAATGTCGAAGACGGAAAAAGAAGTGTTCTGCACGGTGTTGAAGGATATAAAGGTTCCAGATGCATATGCATCAAATATATCTCGATGTGTTAGTGTTAAAGATCGAAGATTATATTCGCTAAAATCACATGACTATCACATCTTAATGCAAGATTTACTGCCAGTTGCTCTACGATGTTGTATGTCCAAGAAGGTGACGTCTTCTATAATTGAACTATCCAATATAATGAAAGCCATTTGTGGCAAAGTTTTGGATGTTCAAGAACTTCAGAAGGTACAGGATCGAACTGCTTTGACTTTATGTAACATGGAGAAAATCTTCCCACCTTCCTTCACCATTATGGTTCACTTGATAATCCATCTCCTACATGAAGCAATTCGTGGCAGACCTGTTTTCTATCGATGGATGTATCCCATAGAAAGGTGTTAATTAAAATTTTTAAAATTTTCCTTCATTCACCTCTATGCCTTTAGTTACAACTTTTGATAATGTTGTATATCGTGTTTAGGTTCCTATCCAAATTAAATCTTACTGCCACAACAAGCGATATCCAGAAGGATCGATTGCTGAAGGCTACTTGGCAGAGGAATGTGTGACCTTCTGCTCAAGATATTTGGAAGATGTTGAAACAAGGTTGAACAGACCAAATAGGAATGCTAGACTCACGGACCATAACTTCGCCGATACTTAATTGTTCCAAAGTTTTGGAGAACCAATCGGCAAAGTTGAAATTGCAGAATTAGATCATTTATCGTGGGTACAAGCACATCGATATGTTCTGTTTCACCACGAATCAATGGAACCTTTACGAAAGTAAGTTCTACAAATTTGATAAATATTTATCAAATTAAAAATTGTTTATCTTCTAACAAAGTGAACATTTTTTTAACATAGTGAGTACAAACAAATATTGAGATCTCGTTCGCGCTCCCGAAGAACACAACATCGAGATATCAATAAGTTGTTCACAGAATCTTTTCATGAATGGTTAAGCCAAACGGTATGCAGTTGGAGCTTCCACTTACAAATAATAATGTTTTCTCATAACATTTTTAATTACTCAGTTTACTTTCCATTCAATAGGTTTGGAGTGGGAAGAACGTAAACGACGAAGTTAAATGGCTCTCCCAAGGTCCAAATCGAGTGGTTAAAAGATATAGTGCTTTCCTCATCAACAAATTCAAATTTCATACAAAATATCGCGAGAGGTTGAGGAGAACGCAAAATTGTGGAGTAGTTGTTAATTCCTCAATTACAAGTTATGCTAGTGCTAGGGACAATAATCCTGTCGAGGGAAATGTGGAATATTTCGTACTTCTTACTGACATAATTGAGTTGGATTACTATGAAAAATGGAAAGTTGTCTTATTTCGAGGTGATTGGGCCATGTTAATACTGCTCGTGGAATTAAGCAAGATCAATTTGGTTTTACAATAGTGAACTTCACTCGATTGATTCACACAGGACAACAACTGATAGATGAGCCGTATGTATTCTCATCTCAAGTCAAACAAGTTTTTTACTCAAAAGATCCAACTGATGAGGGTTGGTACGTTGTACTCCGTAACATCCCTAGAGACTTGTTTGACATGGGCAGTGGAAGTAGAGATAACATCGACGACAGATCAAAAACTTTGCCTTTTTCAGAACAAAACTTAAACGATAATATCCCTAGTACTAGTACACAATTTCAACGGGTTTGTCAGGATATGGATGAAGATATTTACGAATAATGACGTAGTAAGATTTTACGATTGTTTAATTAAATGTAATATCATAATTTAAATCTTGGTCTTATTATATATTTCAACTATTTTATATGTGTTGTTATTGTTGTAATTAGTTATTAAGTTTTCAACTATTTTATGTGTATTGCAGATAAAATTCCTAGAAGAAAAACTCCATGGGAAAGCATTGTTCAAAATGATCCAAACTTGACAGAAGCAAATAGTACTGAACAACAGACAGTAATTGGATCTTCGAATGTTCCGATTACTCCTGAGGATCCTACAAAAGTTCAAAGTAATTTTACATTTAATTTACATGCGTGTTGACTTATAATTGATTTATTTTTCAAATTCTTATATTATAATATACCATTTGCAGCTGAAAATGGTGGGACGAGCAGAGGTCGAGGACGTACGCTACTTAGAGATTTATACGAGTTAGATCTAGTCAAGCGTGTCAAGGTATGCAGAAATAATTTTGGTCAGCCTGTTGGATCAGAAGCTCGACTTTTAGCAGGATACATGGGCATTTTAGCACGAAATGTGAATATGTTGCCTATCAACTACGAGTCATGGCATCAAATGCCTGATAGCAACAAAAACCAAGCCCTCGATAATATTAAGGTAACAAAATGTTAATGTCATCTGTAATGCTTGGGAAATAGTTTCATTTATATTTACTTTATTAACTTGTGTTTTTTGTAGGCAAGGTTTGCTTTAGAGGTCTCGGATGCTTATGTAAAGAAGGCATTGGGAAAAAGATAGAGAGACCATAAAAGTACTTTGAAGAAATACTATTATAAGACAAAAACAATCCTCGATGAGAAATTGCAAAATGTCCTGCCGGGTATGCTGAGGTACCAATGGGAAGATGCGGTTAGATTTTGGCATTCGAAGAAAGGCGAGGTATGACGTACTTCCAAACTATTGTAATTATTTTGGTTTATAGTATTTACTATTTACGTACTAAAAATTTCATAATGTAGGATCCTGAACGAGTTAGAAAAAGTAGCAGGCAGAAACAAAAATTCACTCACACAGCCGGGTCGAGAAGTTTTACATGTGTAGTTGAGGCGGAGGTATTTTTAATTTTTTAATATTGTCAAATATGTATAACTTTCCATTAAATAATATTTTTACTACTATATTGTAGGAACTATCGTCCGGTCAAAAAGTTGGACGCCTTCAACTTTTTGAAATTACACATAGGAAGAAAGATGGATTTGCTATGACTCCTGAAGCTGGTGAAATTATGGTACGTTTACTTAATACGATTTGACTTGTTTTAGTTATTTATAGTGTTTATTTTCTAATGGTTTAATTCATTGCTTGTAATGCAACTATTGTTATGTTGCATTTGTTTTTTTAATAGATATTGCGTTCTTAACTATGTGATTTATTTATTAGGAAAAACTAAAGGATAAAAAGGTGGAGTACGAAGCGATTGCTTCTAGTGATAGTTCTATTCATCCTGAAGACATTGATAACCGGATTATTACTGAAGTTTTGGGTCCTGAAAGGTATGGTCGGGTTCAATTTCAAGGATCTTTTGTTAGCCCAACCCAATATTTTGGATCCAGCTCGTAGCAATACATGGCTTCGGGGAGTCAGGCTCAAGCTGAAGTTCAAAGGTTAAAAGACCAGATGGCTCAGATGCATGCGACCACAGTTGAGGTTCAAAGGAAATATGAAGAACTCCAGCTACAACTTAAAGCACATGCGGCATCGAGGGAAGCAGAGGCTGCAGCGAGAGAAACAGAGGTTCAAAAGAAATATGAAGAACTCTAGCTACAACTTAAAGCAGATGTGGACTCGAGAGAAGCAGGGCAGAGCAGAAAGTACAACGAACTCCAACAGTAGCTTCAGAGTATGATGAAGATGTTTCAGCAGTCGCCATTTCCGCCGTCATAGTGTATTGCATAAATATTTTTATCATTTTAACTTTTAACATTTTTGTAAAAATAATATGAATTCACTTTTATATATTGATATTAATATTATTTTATTCGTTTAATTTGAAATATTATATAAATTTATTGCTTTTGGCTAGTTTAGATCTGGTTGCTTTTGATTTGTTGCTATAGGAGGGCTAAAAAAATGGAAAATTTTATTTTACAAAAATCCCAAAATTAGTGGCGTTTTTTATAAAAGCGCCGCTAAAAGTCATGTCCCTATAGCGGCGTTTGTGAATAAAGCTCCGCTAAAGAACATTTCTTTTCGCGGCGTTTATGAAGAAAGCGCCGCTAAAGAGCATGATCTTTAGCGGCGTTTTTTATCAAGCGCCGCTAAAGAACATGATCTTTAGCGGCGGTTTTCTTCAATCACCGCTAAAGAACATGATCTTTAGCTGCGTTTTTTTCTAAGCACCGCTAAAGAACATGAACTTTAGCGGCGTTTATTTTTGTAAACGCTGTAAACGTTAGCGACGTTGTCATTAGCAGCATTTTTTGCGGCGCTTGTGGAAGCGCCGCAAACACCTTTAGTGGCGCTAAAAAGCGCCACTACAGGCCTAAAAAAATGCCGCTAAAAACCTGTTTTGGTGTAGTGTATGTTGATTGATATTTTGGTATTTAGATTGTATATATTATTTTATTCTACAATTAATCTCTTTATTGTTTTGTCATAATATGACCAGTACGTGAGTATCTATTTAGATGTAGGTAGTGTGTTTTTCATGTTAATAATTTAGTTTAAACAAACCTCCATTAAGTATGATTCTCAAAATATTTCCCAATGTTTTACTATAAATTTTACTATATTACAATTTGACCTGTACACTTGTAGATACCGCACTTGATTGAGATATTCAATTGCATTTTTAAGCCCCGACGCACTCACGCTGGGACATGGTCGAGTTGTTGGCGCCGTTGTTAAGGGGGTTTCAGTGTTAAACTAAATTTTTAGTATTTATTGCATGCTAAGTTGGATAAGTAGGAACACTGAAGTTCATAGATATGGTGTTTGTTTTAATTACTTAAAATTTATTTTTTTATTTATTAACTTAGTTTTTTTCTTATTTGTAGTGTATGACTCCAAGCATAGGGCAATCTGATCGAGTCTGACCCTAAACCAAAATGCATGTTAAGATGAACACGAAGAACTCTTATCCCGAGGGATGATCCACTAATGGCTAATCCACCACATGAAAATTTATTGTGTGACGACCAACCAGAACAAATACCACCAGCAGAACCAATTCCACAAATTGTAGAGCCAATGGCGTATCAGAATCGCATGTTACGTGACTACACAATGCCGATTTTAGATGCTGTGCAAGGTAGTATCAATAGATCAGCTGTGAATGCGAACAATTTTGAGATCAAACAACAATAATACAAATGATGTAGAGTAGCCTACAATTTTGGGGCTGAATAAATGGGGTCACTGATAATGTTATTTGTCTTCTGTTGTTTGTATTCTCATTATGTGATAACGCGTTGAGTTGGTTGGATTCACAGGCTCTAGAACCAATCGATACGTGGGAGGAACTTGCAAACATATTCTTGGCGAAATTCTTTCCGCTAGGTAAAATGATGCAGTTAAGGCAAAACATCACCAACTTTCACCAAATTGAAGGGGAGACTCTTTATGAGGCATATGAGAGGTTTAAATTGCTACTGTGCAAGTGTCTATCATACAAACTTGCTAAATGGTTGCAAATGTAGATATTCTATAACTCTTTGGATGAAAACTTGAGGTTGGATTAGATGGAGCATCTACCGAGACCTTCATGTCAAAAACTTATGCGAGTGCTTGTTAGCTTATTAAGGACATGGCCATGAATTCATACATGTGGTTCGTTAACAGATTTGTGTATAATATGAGACCACCGGTGGCGAAGGCATTTCAAGAAGATGATAAATATCAACAAATTCTTGAAAAGTTGAACTGTCTGGAGATTGGTTTCAGTTAGAAATCACCCATATCTGAGCCATATGGAATAGGTGGCAATTGTGCAAATCCATCCTGGGACAAAGACTCTTAGAATCAACTGTAGAAGGTCAAAAAGAGAATCAACTACAGAAGGTCAATTTTTGGGGAATAGGGGCAAAAATCCCTATTCTAATACATATAATCTCGGTTGCAAGGATCACCCAAATCCAAAATGAAGGGAGAACGAAGGAGGAAACTTTAATTAGAAGAAACCAACTCCTCATTATAAACCACCTCATATGGCTAAATCTCAAGAGTACGAGCAGCGGTATATAGGTTGAGCCAATTACCCTCGAGCTAAAAGAAGAAATGGATTCATTATGGGGTGACGTGTAACAACTAATAGCATAGATGACTTAGATGCTTAGATAAGGTAGTTGGAAAATTCTCTTCAAACACATGGGAACATTGGAATCCCAAGCAACACTGAGAACAACCCTAGTAGGGATGGGAAATAGCACGCAAAAGCTATTATGCTCCACTCGAGGACAATTCTAGAAATCCCAAGTGTCGCAGCTCTGAAGAAAGTAGATGGGGAGAAAATTGATTACCTTCGGATAATTCCCAAGGAGATGAAGAGAATGCAAAAATCGAGTAAGAAACAAACGAACCTGAGCTAAAATAGAGTGACAATTCAAGTGGTAAGAGCATTAAATTCCCATTGAGGATCTAGGATAAGAAGAAAAGGGACGATGCTAAATTTGTAAGTTTTTAAAATTTGTTCAAGTCCCTGAATGTGAATATACCCATTATAGAAATTATTGAAAAAATTCCAAAGTAAGCTAAATTCTTAAAGGAAATCATGGCTAGGCATAGGACACTTAAAAAAGGGGAACAAATTAATATAAATGCCTCATATAGTGCAATAATAACTAAAAACATATCCCCTAAGCTTAAATATCCGGGGAGTTTCACAATTCCTATAGAGATAGAGGAGCTTAACTTTGGGAAGGCCCTATGCGATTTAAGGGCCAACATAAATCTAATGCACTTATCTATATATCGTAAATTAGGTTTAGGGAAGCTAAAAAATAGATCCATCACACTGCAGTTGGCTGATAGGTCCTTGGTACACCCAAAAGGTGTATTAGAGGATGTACTGGTTAAAATTAGACAATTTATATTTCATGTTGATTTTGTAGTCCTTGACTTAAAGGAAGACCTAAAGATTCCCATTCTGTTGGAAAGACCTTTCTTAGACACATCCAAGTCTACCATCGATGTGCAGAAAATTGAATTAATTATAAAAATTGATGGAAAAGTTGAAGTGTTTAAGTGCGTTACTTCTTCTAAAAATGAGGAACATGTTGGGTACTTAGTGGAAAATTGTCATGCTATATCTTATCGTGCCACTAGCAACCAATCGAAGGTATTTTCAGTGTCTAGTGTATACAAGAAGGCAGAAAGGTGCTTGAGCAAAGGACAAGTGGAAAGACTCAATTTGGAAGGGATGCAGCTTGACCGATTAGGACGATTGAGCTCAAGATCGAAAGTCAATAGAGAAGCCAAAAAGTCTGTCAGATGATTCCGACAATAAAACTTAAGATTTAGCCATTGAACTTCATCTTTTGTATAATTAGTATATGTTTTTTGAACTTATTATTAACTTTCATATAGGAGTGGGAGATATTAAATTAGGAGTTAAGGCATTATGAATATTTAGTTCACTTAGAATGATGTGGGAACTTTAAAATCAAGATGATGATATCACGACACCCCTAAAGATAAAACTTTTACACAAATAGAGTCGATATCGCAACATTGGCCCAACAATGTCACAATATTGGCAATAAAATTGGAATTTTAAACTTTCAGGGGGATTTTAAGACATCGCACATCGGTGTCACGACACGGACATTCTGTTTAGAATTTCGCAACATTGGGAATAAGTGTTGTGACATTAAGTCGGGTTCTACAGCAAAATACCCAACCTAGTGATGTGACCCGACACTAAAACCCTGAAAACCCATCAGTTCTAACCTGAAAAACCTGAATATAAATTATATTTAAACCCTATTAACACCTAAAACACAACATTAGTTTAGTAAACCTCTTTCAAACTCTTAAAACCCTCTTTCAAACTCTGAAACTTGCAGTAAGGCAAGAAAGTGTCTTCAACCTTAACAGTGTCAACAAACAAGGTTAACGGTTCTAAACTTCTCTGGGTTAAGGATAATTTTGAATTGTTGAATTAGTTGTTTGGTTGTGTTATTGTTAAATTCTAGTTTTGCTTGAAAATTTTGTTGAATATCATAAATGGCACCTAAGAAATTTAGAATTACCAAAACCCAAGAGTCGACGATGGATTTCAGTACCACTCATTTTCAACACAAAGTTGTTAAAAAAATACTTTTTGGATTTACAAGGTAAAACATTTATTCAAGAGAGGGGATCTATAACACCCCGAAAGTTGCTATAGTGAGAAAGTGAGATATGTCTTTGATATAGTAAAATAAGGAAATAAAGTGAAAAAAGGGAAAATTTGAGTTATGTCATTAAAATTTGCTTAGGAATTATATTTTGATGTATTAATTCAAGAAAGGATTAAATTGAAAATGAAATATTGAAAAGTTGAAGGGGCAATAGTGCCAGTATTTTAAGGGTGGAAGGATATAGAAACTAAGAAAAATGTATGAATTAGGACCAAATTGAATAAGTGGAAAAAGTATGAGGGGTTAAATCACAACTGTATCAAGATGAGTGATGATTCAATGTAGGAATTTGAAGGATCATAAGGAGCAAAATGGTCATTTAGCAAGAAATATAATTTTGAAGAGTAATGATAATGTTCGTGATATTTTAGATTAATTAAATAAATAATTATTAGTTTATTAATATTTTGATTTGATATTTATTTATATTTATATTTATTAATTTTTACTTAGTATTTAAGGAAGGAAAGATGAAGAGAATTCTTCACCCTTCCATCTTTCAACATGAGAGAGAAGAGAAGACAAAAGCTTTGTTTCTTTGTAATCTAGTCCTTGCACAAAAAATCATCATTTTCACTTAGAAATCAAAAGAATTTCCATAGCCACCAAGAAGGAAAAATGATAAATAGACTATGGGAAGCTAGAATATAAAGCTAGATTCAAGAAAACAGAAGTTAGAGGAGAAAGAAAGTCAAGTTAAGGTTTGGTTTCAAGAGAATAAGGTATAAATGTTAAGGTATTGTGTTATTTTCAAGTTTAGTAGTGATAGAAAAAAAACATAAATATGGTGTTAAAGTAAAGGTTTCTCATGGGGAAATATTGTATTTTGACATGTTGATGAAGAGAAAAGTTGATAAAGAGATTCAAGTGGTAGGAGAAGTAAAAAGGAAGAGATTTTGATAGAAAAATAGGAAGTGCCCATGAACTTGCTTGTTATTTAAGGATTAAAATGTGATTTTTGTAAACGAACTGATAATTAAGTAAAATATAGTGTGAAATAATTTATTATGTGAAGTAGGAAATTATAATAAAAGTAGAATAGTTGGGTTATGAGAAATACATGTGGTGAAAATAATACAAGTGAAATACGTAGAAATTTGATGTGAAAAATGAGATAGTAGAATAAATTATGTGAATTAAATGAGATGTGAAATAAATTTTATTTTATAGTGAATAGAGAACTTTTATGAGAAAAGGTGATTAAATTGGAAAATTATAGAAGTTTATAGGAAAATATTAATAAATAAAGTATAGAGTGAAAAATACAAGAATATATGAATTTTTGCAATCCAAACTACAATTATTTCCTAAGTTGTGGAAATTAAGGGCTAAATTGTGAATTTGGGAAAAAATATATTAGAAATAGAAATGTGAAGTGTATAACACTTAAAATGAGAAAATTGATATTGTGGTGCATTTTGTAGTATTAATAAGTATTAAATTATGTTATATGTGTTATTGAAAGTAAAAGATATTACTACATGAAATATTGTGTTGAGGACTAAATTGCAAAATATATAAAAGTGATATGTAAAATGCATGATAAGAATTATTAGTGAATTATAGATGAATATTGAGTTTAGAGACATATTATATGTATTAAAGATAGTGGAAGATATAAGTATATGGATTATTATTACAAGGACTAAATTGTAAAGTATGTAAAAGTTTTATGTGAAAGTGTAAAAGTGATATGCATGCATGATATAATTTGCCCAAGTAGATGAGATTAGAACTATTGGGATATAGATGACATTCCATTATGGAAATTTAGCGTGCTTATCATCTTGCGATTTATTGCTTAGTGTTTCGAACTTCGGTGCTTATCGTTCTGCACTTCGGTGTCTACTTTTTGCATTTCGATTCCTACTGTTCTATTAGTGCACTTTAGTGCACCTCTGTATCAGTGTTGTATATCTTAAGTGTTTGAATTAGTCTACTAGGCCTATGTTAAAAAGGTAAATAATTTTCATTATAAGGTAAAAGTCTATCACTGATTGATGATTGAAATATTGAATCTGTAAAGTGAAAATATAAGTAAATCGAATATGTTCAAGGGAATATGAGGAAGATATGGAAGGGTAGGATAAATGTGTAAAAGTATTTTGAAAAAGGAAAAATAAAGATTTGTGATGAAATTGTGAAAATTTATATAAAATGTTGTAATATGATACGTGTGTTAAAAGAATAGTAAATTCTATGGGTTGAATTGAGGATGTAACACCCCAAAATAGGGCCTAGAAGTTTTGAGGGTACTTTAGCTTTAGTAGGCTCGAGAATTTCATTAGCATGGTATTCGAAAATATTTTTGACTATGACTTTTCCTATTATTTGAAAAAATAATTAAAAGAGTCAAAGTTGTGAGTTTTTAAGAGGCAATTAGACCAATTTTTAAAATTCAACCTAAAAACCCTATCTCAAATTTTATTTTCACGAAAGCTTTTCCCATTATTTGTTCTTGTCGTCCCATCCTCCTCTAAATCCTCTCATTCAAGTTTGTTTATTGAACCTTCATCCATTTGATTTCTACCATCACCCAAGCCATAAACCTTCATAGAATTTCAAGAAAACACCCAAAACACCATAGATTTCTCCATTTTTGAATTTTGATCAAATGCTTGATTTTTCATCGACTAAGGTAACGATTTGATTTCTTATTGGTTTTAAATGTTATTTAGTTCTTAAAACTAAGTTTTTAGCTACTAGATTGCATGTTTTGAATAAAAGCCAAAAATTGGTCCGTTAATGGTGGATTTCGGGATTTTAGATAAAAACATGGTTTCAAAGTGTTTTTCAATTAGTTTTGATGTTTCTAAACTTATTTTGAAGTTTCATTAAGGATTTCCAATGTCTTAACAAATTTTCGCTAAAATTGCCATAAAATGTTGAAAATTTCAATACCATGAATTGAGTAGTTTTGTGTAGTTTAAAGGTTGAGAATTAATCATGGGTGAAGAATTAGATGAATTGAATTTGTTTTAGGAAAAATATTGAGTATATACTGAGATATTTAAATATTAAGTTTGCTATGTCGAAGGTTTCGGTTACTTGAGAACTTAGTTTAGGCTTATCTTTTTTATTATTTGAGCTGAGTCCTTAGCTGATTGTGACTTTGTTGTTGTGTGCTTCATGTTGTTGAAGCTTCGGATTCATTAGGACCTTCTACAAGTTAAAGAAAGGTTAGTTGAGCTTTCAGCTTTTCGACAAAAGCGTAATTGGTGAGTGTTTAGAATCGCTGCTTGTAGACACGCCAATGCGTTAATTAGAAATTTAGATGTAGCTTAAACCCCTACTCTAAGTTCTAAGTGTAAGCTTTCTTGTACTCTTAATTTAATATGTGTTTGTTGGTTGTAAAAATGTGAGCTAAGATGAGATGCTATATAATGTGATATGTGTACATGATTTCCAATGTGAAAGTGTAAATGTAAGCATGTTATACATGCTAGATGACAGTGATAATGCTATGTTTACGATGTCATATTTGCAGTGGAAAAAGTACAGAAACGGTTAGCAACATGTGTGTTAATAATGAATATTTTGGCCTTGTAAACTTGAGACCATTGGACATAGTTGGCATGCCATAGGATTGTGAGTACTCACCTATGTGTTATGTGATTTGGGCATTGAGGCCCTAGGACATGTTGGAGAGATAAGGGAATGTGAGCTAAGCTCCATTCAACGAGACATGTTTGGTGTGATGGCGAGTGTTAGCTATATGCTTTAGATTTTGGGATATGTCTGACTCTATGAGTCATTTGGTGTGTTGGAGATCTGTGTATCCAGTGTGTAGTGATAAAACCCACTTTTATGTTTCATAGCTGAAGTTCCAAATTATCTCTAAATATGATTGTATGTAAAGTGTTATAATATGATTGTATATAAAGTGTTATATGTTTAAAAGTGAATGTGATTTTTATGTAAATGAGATAGTAAGTAATGCATGTGTAAGCGTAATATGACGCTAGAGTTGGAACTGTTGAAATTATGCTATGGTTGTTTCATTAATGCTTGATGAATTGTTTGTATGGTAGTTGTTCTAAGCATTCATTGAGCTTGTTAAGCTAACCCACTCTTTTTAAACCAATGCAGATTAGTAGTGTTCTAGTGTGAGTGGTGTGGTTCTAAGGGATTAATCCAAGCAAGATTATATTATTATCTCGTACTTGCTATCTGTTCGTTTATGTTATGGGGAAATAAAGGCAATGTGGTAGACTTTTTGCAGGTTGTTAGCCATGATATTTAGATGTTTTCATAGCTTATTAACTATTCGAATTTATGGATATTGTTCTTGTTATTTCTCTTGGTTACTCGGATATGTTTTCGATGATTGAACTATTATTGTGGCCATTTTGATGTTTATTTGATGAGGTATTAGTTACATGTTGAGTGGTTTATGATTGGGATGGATTATTTCCCTTATTATGCTGTATTTTTGGTATCTAGAGCAGAGGTATCGATATTCGGGTTTTAAAAATGATACCTCTGTGAGTTTTTGTTGTGCAGTAAGTCAGTATTGTAATTTGGTATTTATACCTTATCACAAATATCGATACTCGAGGCAAAATAATCGATACTTTAATGGTACCAATAATTTTTTAGACTTGATTTTCAGACGAGAAACAAAATGCTATTTTGATACCAATTTTCTAATCGGTATTGATACTTTTTAAAGGAAATATCGATACTTTTGTTTCAGTATCGATACCTACATAGTCACTTTTGGAATTTTGCTAAATGAACCCTATGCATGTTTAATTATATTTGTAAGACTATTTGATATGTGTTTTGTATGTATTAAGGATGATCAGAGTAAGTTTGACTCATAACTTGTGCATATGTTAAAATGGAATATGTTTCTTTAAGAATGAGCTCATTTGTACTATGTATATTATGAGACTATGGTGTGGCATCCTAATATTCGGGCTCGGTGATCGGGTTTGGTATAGGGTGTTATAGAGGACTTAAAACTAAATTGTGAAATAAGTAAAAAGTGACAAATGAATATGATAATAAGAAATTGAGATGTAATATAATAGGTAAACAAAGAAATGAAATATTAAGAATTAAGGAATTTAATAGACTTTAGATATCATGGGTACTTAGCAAGTCTTCACAGACTTAACATGTTTATTTTCAGCGCGTAGGTACAGTGGTTTTGAAGAGTTGTAGTTGAGGTCATGGACATCCATCTCATCACATCTCCAAGTGCCAATAGGGTATGTTTTATATTTTGGAATAGAATGACATGTACTTAGAAAAAACAAGTGTGTTCTAAGTAATATGGACTAAAATATAAGTTATGAAAACTTTACTTATTTTGGTGTATAATAAAGAACTTTAGTGATATTCACATTAATTATTAAATTATAAATGCATGCATGCATAAATGACTGAATATTTGTTAAAAAAAGTTGATTTGGGACTTTTTTGAATTGGTCTTAAACTTTGAAATGGTTTGAAAACAGTGTAGTGGTTGTTAGCAAATTTTCCAAATGTTTTTGAGCAAAAATTGCCCACAGTATTGATACCAGGGATCAAGTATTGATACCTATATTTACACCAGAGTAAATGGAAAGTCAGAATACATTTCTAGTATCGATTTTTATGTTGGTATCAATGATGAAGAAAAAGTGTCGATACTTAGGCCAAAAGTGTTGATACTTTGCCTCTGTTTCGTGCAAAAGTCATATTTTAAACATTTCCAAGCATAGTTGATTAATCGTTAATGTCCTTAAACATCGAGAATGATAACATTGAATTAATGCAATGAAAACTTTATCATTTAATGTTTAAATTTATTAGTGATTAGCTAAAATCACTTTGGCACCAAATGTAATATTCCTATATTAGGTTCCTTGGGTCGAATCAAGTATAGGGGTGTTACAGTTTTGATCCATCGTTAAACTTGCGTGAAGAAGCGTGGGAATTGGTTAATCATTATGATTGGTATAATTATTGTTTAACCCTAAAGAACCCGTGGTGATTCCCTCAGTACAAGAGTTTTATGGTTCCTTGATGCATCGAGAAAACATTAAACGTATGAGTGAGGAACGCCGCGAGGTTCGTGTTAGAGGCAAAAATGTTATAGTAACCTCTCGCCAAATTTGTGAATATTACAATGCTCCGTATCGTAGGGACAATTTTATTGAAATGGTTGACACCAAATTTTATGATACTATTTGTAACACCCCTAACCCGTATCTGTCACAGAAACAGGGTTACAGAGCATTACTAAAGTTTAAGATTTAAAAATAGTTTACACATATCATTTACTATTCATAATCGAAATCAAACATATTCAATCATAATGTCCCTTGAATGGGCCCTCGAGACCCAATTTATACTTTAGAAATAAGTCGGGACTAAATCAGGAACTCAAAGAATTTTTTGCGAAATCTCAAATTTTTTTCTTAGGTGCAGGGGACACACGCCCGTGTCCTAGGCCATGTGGGGATTCGATGTGAGGCACACGGTCATGTACCAGCCCGTGTCCATACCCATGTAACTCTCTGACTTGGGTCACATGGCCAGCCACACGCTCGTGTGCCAGGCCGTGTGGACAATTTAATTTTCGAAAATGAGGCGCAGGGTTCACACGGCCAAGTCACACGCTCATTTGCTAGTGTGACACATACGGCTGAGACACACGCCCGTGTCTTTGTCCATGTGAAAAATTTGAAGTATTCTATTTCTCAAACTTTAAGATGCAGGGGACACACGGTCAAACCACATGCTCGTGCGCATGGCCGTGTGTCACACATGATTGAGACACACGTCTATGTCTCTACCTGTGTGGACAAAATAAGTACATTTCCAAGCCTTATTTCTCACCCAAATTTGCATTGCACCTACATTAACATTTTAACAGATTTCCAAACCAATTCAAAACATTTAAATCAAGCCAAAACCAATTATTATGCATGACATATCATCACATATTTTCAAGTGACCAACTTACCAATTTGGTCAAATATTCATTGAAGCATATTTATACCTAATATGGGTATCAATTTAAGCATAGAACACATATAAACATAATATGGTCTCATACACATATACATCAAAACATACCATCACTAGCCATTCCAATGGCTAATTACAACCAAATATTAATATGCCATCGTTTGGTCAATTTAACCTATACATGTCATTATACTAAGGGAAATTTTACTAATTATACCAAAATAAGCTGAAGGATAGCGTGAACTTGCTCTGACCTGCTTCCAACCTCTACGAGCTTTCGAGTACTATAAAACAGAGGAAGTAAAACAGAGTAAGCATATTATGCTTAGTACAGAAAATTAACTTACCACTCATTTACATTTAAGATAAGCGTACAAAATTCATCGAAAGAAATTTGGCAATTTTGCCTAAGCATATATAATCTCAAGAAACTTGTTAGTCATGTGTTACATGTAAATATCAAGAATCAAGGATGAGCTCATCATATAATAACTTTCATATAAATATGCTTTGCATATTATATTTCCATTTAACATGTGCATTTCCAGGAAAAATCATCTTAAGCTCAGTTTAACCATGTCAGAACTTTCCCCGTTGAATTTATCTGAAATATCGATGGATACACATGTAGTACACTTAAAGTGTACAAAATTGTAATCCTTCAACCCCTATTCAGGGGTACCCATTAAGGCACATAATCTGGAAGCACTCTCCCGAGCATACAACTGGATGCTCATATGAGCCATGTAACGGGAAGCTTATCCGGGGTATAACAAGAAACTCATAAAAGTTTAAAACAAAAAGCTCACTAAGCTTAATAGGTAACTCCGAAGATTTATTATCAGGGAGCTCCAGATAGCCATATAACAAGAAATTGAAGTTAGCCATATCAAGAAGTTCACAAATAGCCTATATTAGGACGCTCATAAAGAGCTGCGGTATGTCCGCATTTTATGTAGGATCCATACTGATCATATAACAGGACGCTCACAAAGAGCTGCGGTATGACTGCAACACATGCAAGGTCAATACCGATCAGGATGCTTCCAAGGACCATCTAACGGGAAGCTCGAGAGGGCTTATAACTGGATGCTCATAAGAGCTATGGTGTGTCCGCAGCATATGCAGGACCACAACTAATACGGGAAATCCTATATCCATCGAATTTCATTTATTCAAACGGGCTTAAGGTTTATCGTTTATTGTCGGATATGTGATTGATTTTCATACATACGACATTTATAGATTTCATAGATATACAAAATTCAATTCAAACATATTAATATACATAATTTAGTTACACGAACTTACCTCGATAATTGATCGTGTTCGTAGGCTACTAATCCGAAACTTTTTGTTTTCCTCGATCTAACTCTTTATTTGTTCTTTTCAGATCTATATAAATGAATTTAACATCAATTTAACACATTTCATATTCAATTCAATCCAACATACATCTTAGGTAAAAGTACCATTTTGCCCCTATACTTTTAATTAATTCCAATTTCATCCCTAGGATCAAAAAATGAAATTCATGCAATTTAATCCTTATTCCAACCCTAGTCGAATTTTCATATAACATTTATAGCCCATGTATATCATAAAATTTATAAATTTTCCATGAATTTTACACCTTTACAATTTAGTCCCTAAATCATAATTTCATAAAAATTTCCTTTACAAAAGTTGTTTATCCATCAACAACCTTTCATTTTCTACCATAAATTTCAAAATTTTAGCATACTTATCCATGGAAAACTTTTAATAATATGATAACTTTACAAATTAATCCCCAAAATAGGTAGATTAGGTTACTACGATCTCGAAAATATAAAAATTACTAAAAACGGGACAAGAATGCTTACCCAATTAAGCCCATTTAGTTTTCTTGGACTCTTTTCTCTTAGCTAGGGTTTCCATGAAAATAATTTGGGGAAAGATGATGAAAAAGATGATATTTTGTTATTTAATTTAATTATCATCTTTTTATTTTTCCACTTTCCAATTTAGTCCTTTTCTTTTCTTAAATTTTCATGGATGAATCATCATAAAAATCTACTAACTTCTCTTAAAGGTCTATTTGTCTTATAAGGACCTCAAATTTTGAATTCCATAGCTATTTAATCCTTCTAGCTACTAGGATTCAACTTTTGTATTTTATGCAATTTGGTCTTTTTTATAATTAAACATGAAATCGGTAAATTTTTCTTATCGAAATTTTCATACGTCTTTCCTATCATAATGCATACCATGCAATATTATTAAAATAAGTTTTCTTTCTGACTCAAATTTATGGTCCCGAAACTACTGTTTCGATTTCACTGAAATCGGGCTATTACAACTCTCACCCCTTAAAGAATTTTCGTCCTCGAAAATCTTACTAGTAAAGAGGTTCAGATATTGCTTTCTCATTGTCTCCTCTAGTTCCCAGATAGCTTCTTCTAGTCCATATCGTTGCCAAAGAACTTTCACTAAAGCTACCTTTTTATTTCTTAGCTCTTTCGTTTCCCGTGCAAGAATTTTGATCTGTTCTTCACTGTAAGCCATGTCAGGCTGAATCTCAACTTCTGTCGGAGAAATAACATGTGAATGATCTGACTGATACCGTCGCAACATAGATACGTAGAAAACATTATGAATTCTATCAAGCTCTGGTGGTAATGCTAATCGATATGCAATATGTCCAATTCTTTCGATGATCTCATATGACTCAATGAAACGTGGGATTAGTTTTACTTTACCATCAAATGGAATAACTTTCTTCCAAGGTGAAACTTTCAAGAATACCATGTCACCAACTTGGAATTCTATCTCTTTTCGTTTAAGATCAGCATAAGATTTTTGACAATCAGAGGCTGCTTTCAAACTATCTCTGATCACTTTCACTTTTTCTTCAGTCTCACGGATGAAATCAACTCCATGTATCTTTTTCCCACTGAGCTCTGTCCAATACAACAAAGTTCTACATTTACGACCATGCAAAGCCTCGTACAGTGCCATTTTAATGCTAGACTAATAACTATTATTGTATGCAAATTCAATTAAAGGCAGATACTTTTCCTAGTTACCTTCGAATTCCAGCACACAACACTGAAGCATATCTTCTAAAATCTGTATCACACATTTGGATTGTCCATCAGTCTGAGGATGGAATGCGATGCTAAAATGTATCTGTGTACCTAGGGCTTCTTGCAACTTATTCCAGAGTCGAAATGTAAACCGAGGATCCCTATCTGAAATAATGGAGATCGGTATTCCATGTAGTCTGACAATCTCAGAAATATATAACTCTACTAATCTATCCAGGCAGAAATCCATATGTACCGGAATAAAGTGCGTAGACTTCATTAAACGATCAATTATTACCCAAATAACACCTTTCTTTTTTGAGGATAAGGCTAATCCCGATACAAAATCCATGGTAACTCTTTCCCATTTCCATTTCGGTATCGTAACCGGCTGCAATAATCCCAAAGGCACCTGATGTTCAACTTTAACTTGCTGACATATCAAACATTTATATACAAATTCAGAAATATCTCGTTTCATTCCCGACCACCAGTACATCTTTTTCAAATCATTGTACATTTTGTTACTTCTCGGATGAACAGTTATAGTACCATTATGAGCTTCGTTTAAAATTTTTTGTACAAGTTTTGAATTCTTCGATACACATATTCTGCCTCTGAATAATAAACAATCATCAGACCTAATTTGAAATTCTAAATCAGAATTTGACTTACATTGTACCCTTTTAGCCTGTAATTCATCATCATTTTTCTAAGCTTTACGAATCTGCTGTAGAAACGTCGATTCAACTTTTAACTCAGCTAGAATTGAACCATCATCAGACAACGACAATCAAGTATTCATTACTCATAAAGCAAACAGAGACTTTCTGCTCAGAGCATCTGCAACCATATTGACTTTTCCTGGATGATAGTCGATAACTAGATCATAATCTTTAAATAATTCAAGCCACATGCGCTGTCTTAAGTTCAAGTATTTTTATGACATTAGATACTTTAAACTCTTGTGATCAGTGAATATATGACATGTTTCACCGAACAGATAGTGCCGCCAAATTTTCAATACAAACACAATTGTTGTCAATTCTAAATCATGTATCGAGTAATTCTTTTCATGTGGTTTTAGCTATCTAGAAACATAGGCTATTACTTTACCTTCTTGCATCAAGACACAACCTAAACCATTCAATGACATGTCACTATAAATGACAAATTCCTTACCCGATTTAGGCTGAACTAGCACTGGTGCTTCAGTCAACAAGTTTTTCAATTTGTCAAAACTCTGCTGACATTTATTAGTCCATTTAAACATTACATCCTTTTGTAACAATCGTGTCATCGGAGAGGCTATCATTGAAAATCCTTTTACAAACCTCCGATAATATCCAACTAGTCCCAAAAAACTTTTGACTTTAGACACATTTTTTGATGGTTTCCAGTTAACAATAGCTGAAATTTTATTTGTGTCCACTCTGATGCCTTCAGCAGATACTATATGTCCAAGAAAGCCTACTTTTCGAAGCCAAAATTCACATTTACTGAATTTGGCATACAGTTGTTTTTCACCCAATGTTTGCAGAACGATTCTCAAATGATCGTCATGTTCATTTTCATCTTAGAAATATACCAAAATATCATCAATAAACACCACAATGATTCTATCTAGATACGGTTTGAAAATTCTATTCATCAGAGCCATAAATACTGCAGGTGCATTAGTCAAGCCAAATGACATCACCAGAAATTCTTAGTGTCCATACCTGGTTCTGAATACGGTTCTCGATATATCTGAGTCTTTCACTCGTTTCTGATAGTAACAGAACGAAGATCAATCTTCGAAAACACTGTAGCACCTTTCAAGTGATCAAACAAGTCATCAATATGAGGTAATGGATACTTACGAGGTAATGGATACTTATTCTTAATAGTGACTTTGTTGAGCTATCGATAGTCAATACATAATCTCAAAGATCCATCTTTCATTTTAACAAACAGAACCAGAGCACCCCAAGATGAAGAACTAGGTCGAGCAAAACCTCTGTCAGTCAGTTCTTGTAACTGTGCTTTTAATTCTATTAACTTTGTAGGGGCCATTCTATAAGGTGCTATAGATATCGGTGTTGTTTAAGGAACAAGATATATGGAAAATTCCACCTCTCTGACCGGTAGTAATACGAGTAATTCCTCTGGAAATACGCTAAGAAATTCACAAACAACCAGCACTGATTGAATCTTACATATGCAAAATAGACATCATACCCTTTCCTGATGTATTTCTATGCTGACATGGCTGATATCACATTAGACAACCCATCTAGTTTATCAGATTCAATACGGAGCAATTCACCATTCTGACATTTTAACATAATATATTTCTTTTTACAATTTACCAGTGCATCATGCTAAGTTAGCCAGTCCATTTCCAGAATCATATTAAATTCATCAAATGACAGTAACATCAAATCAGTAGAGAAACAATAACCCTGTACCATTAACGAACAATTTTTATAAACTTTATCCACCATCACATACTGGCCCAAGGGGTTTGAAACTTTTCCATGAATTCAGTGGATTCAATAGATAAATTTTTAATAAATTTTAACTTCGTGCAAATCTATGAATGTGTTGAACCAGGGTCAATCAAAGTAGTAATATCAGTATCAAAAAGAGAAAAAGTATCAGTAATGACGTCTAGTGCACAGGCATCCTTTCTAGCACGAATAACATATGTTCTTACTGGTACTCGTGCTTCAGATTTGCTAGTTGAATATTTTCTTGTACCTTGGTTATCACTCATATTACCGGGGTTACGGGGTGGTCTACCTCTCAAGGCGGTGTTAGTCGGCCTTGAAGTCTGAACAGTATCTTTTTCAAGTCTTTTCGGGAAGTCTTTGAGATAGTAATCAAAATGAAATTTATTACAATGTTTGCATCTAGGTTTGGGGCTTCCAACACTTCCTACAGTTGTTACTGATGGGACCGGAGATCTCAGCTTAGAACATTGAGCACTTCGATCTCTTCCCGAATACCCCACAGATGTGGTAGAATGATTATCATATTTCTTTGATTTCTTTGAAGCCGACGGTTGTGACTTTCCTATAAATCTTTTAATCAAGGTTCAGGCTTCCATCTATGCATGTCTCTTTTCTTTACTTAATTCTTCAGCTTTAGGTGCTCGATCAACCAGTACGACAATTTCTTTTGATTCCAGAATCCAACTAATAGCATAATGTCTTCATTTAATCCCTCTTCAAACTGTTTAGACATGGCAACTTCAGTCAGGATACACTCTCTGGTATATACTTAATCTGACAAATTCCTGCTCGTATTCAGATAATGGTGTCAGCGCTCACATGAGGATGGTAGTGGACGTCTCTGCTAATGATGCTCTCCTTTCTAAGTCTTATAATGAGGCTTACGAAATTATTGAGAGGATTGCTAGCAACAATTATCAATGGCCAACCAATCGAGCAGAGTCAGGAAGACGAGTCACTGGAATACATGAAGTGGACACTCTCACTTCACTCCCATCTCAGGTATCTTCAATATCCTCAATGCTTAAGAATCTTACCACTAATGGGTCTAACAGTTTTGCAGCCCAACCACCTAACCATTTTGAGAATATAGCCTATGTGTATTGTGGGGAAGGACATTGGTTTGAAGAATGTCCATCGAACCCCGAATCCGTCTATTACATGGGTAACCAAAACCAAAACTGAGGGAGGCAAGGACTGCAATCCAAATTTTATAACTCATCGTGGCGAAATCACCTGAATTTTTGCTGGAGTAACCAAGGGGCTGGACCCAGTAACACTTACGCCCAGCCTAGACTAACTCAGTCGCCTAGTTTCCCCCAACAAGTTCAGAAACCAACCCAAGTAGAACCATCCAATAGCTTACATAATCTATTGAAGGCATACATGGCAAAAAATGAATCCACTCTAAGGAATTTGGAGAATTAAGTGGGCTAGCTTGCTACTGAACTCAGGAATCGACCACAAGGTACTCTACCTAGTGACACGAAGAATCCAAGAAATCTTGGGAAAGAACATTGTAAAACATTGACATTGAGGAGCGGAAAGATAGTAGAGCCCAACACTGTCGAAGTTTAAAAGGAGCCAGCTGATGCTCAAGATTCAGAAGAAGTTCAACCAAGTGTTGAAATTCCAATTTCACCAGAACCAGAATTTGTAAAAGTCGACAAAGTAACCTTAGGAGCAGCTAATTCTGATCAACTAACATTGTCATTAGATACAGAATTACCGCCGAAGACAAATCAACCAAAATTAGTCCCAGTAATGAAACCACCACCACCCTACCCTCAAAGACTTCAGAAACAGAAGCAGGAGATTCAATTCAAGAAGTTCCTTGACGTACTCAAGCAACTTCACATCAACATCCCGTTGGTTGAAGCACTTGAGCAAATGTCAAACTACGTCAAGTTCATGAAAGATATCTTGTCTAAGAAATGAAGACTTGGAGAATTTGAGACTGTAGCTCTGACGAAGGAATGCAGTGCATATCTTCAAGACAAACTACCCCCAAAATTGAAGGATCTTTGATGTTTTACCATAACGTTCAACATTGGAGCAACATATAATGGTAAGGCATTATATGACTTAGGTGCAAGTATCAACTTGATGCCTATGTCAATATTTAGGAAGTTAGGGATTGGAGAAGTTAGACCAACTACAGTTACGCTTCAACTAGCGGATCAATCCTTATCACATCCAGAAGGAAAAATCAAGGACGTATTGGTACGTGTATATAAGTTTATCTTTCCTGCTGACTTTGTAATTCTAGATTTTGAAGTAGACAAAGAAGTACCAATCATCCTAGGAAGACCGTTCCTAGCAACTGGAAGGACCCTTATTGATATGCAGAAGGGCGAGCTCACTATGCGTGTTCAGGATGATCAGGTAACATTTAACATCTTTAAGTCTATGCGATTTCCTGACACAATGGATGATTGCTCTGCAGTGTCTGATTTAGAGGATTTAATAGTGGAGAAGGAACTCAACTGTGTTGAGGACCCACTGGAAAGAATTTTGACATCGGATCCTCTAAATTAATGAAGAGGAGGATGAATACTTAGCTTTGCTAGAAGCTAATCAAAGGGGATTTAATCCACAACCCCAATTTGAATCTTTGGAGTTAAAAAAGAGGGACTATTATCAACCAAAAGCGTCGATCGAGTTGCCACCTAAATTAGAACTCAAGATATTACCTTCTCATTTAAAATACGTTTATTTAGGTAACACTTCTACTCTTCCTGTGATTGTTTCAGTAGAATTGACCACTAAGCAAGAAGAGAAACTTATCTTAGTTTTGAAACAATTCAAGAAGGCCATCGGATGGACCATAGCCGATATTCATGGTATTTGTCCATCTGTATGCATGCACAATATTATCCTGGAAGATGGCAAAAAAAGGGATGATCGATGGACAATGGAGACTGAACCTCATCATGAAGGACGTAGTAAAAAAAGAGATCATCAAGTGGTTAGATACGGGTATCATCTATCCCATCTGAGACAGTTCATGGGTAAGCCCGGTCCAGTGCGTGCCAAAAAAAGAGGTATCACGATCGTAGAGAACAAGAACAACGAATTGATACCGACTAGAACGGTTACGGGATGGAGAATCTACATCGATTACCGAAAGCTGAACAAGGCGACTAGGAAAGATCACTTTCCTTTGCCACTCTTAGACCATATGCTGGATTGACTCGCAGGATAAGATTACTACTATTTTCTCAATGGATACTCAGGGTATAATCAGAATACAGTAGCACCGAAAGATCAACACAAAATGACATTCACCTGCCTGTACGGTACGTTTGCATTTAGACGCATGCCATTTGGTTTATGTAATGCACCTGCTACATTTCAAAGATGTATGATGTCTATTTTTACTGACATGGTTGAAAAATATTTGGAAGTTTTTATGGACGATTTTTTAGTATTCGGAGATACTTACGATGATTGCTTAGCCAATCTAACTAAGGTACTAAGGCAATGTGAAGAAACGAATCTCGTACTCAACTGGGAAACGTGCCATTTTATGGTACGAAAAGGATTATTCTAGGGCATCAGATAACGAGACATGGGATCGAGGTAGACAAAGCAAAGGTAGATGTTATTAAGAAACTCCCACCTCCAACATCTGTAAAGGGTGTTAGGAGCTTTTTGTGCCACGCCAGTTTTTATCGAATTTATCAAGGACTTCTCCAAAGTTGCTAAACCCTTATTCAAATTATTGGAGAAGGACTCTATATTCAAGTTTGATTAGGAATGCTTAAAAGCCTTTAACGATTTGAAGAGTCGATTAGTCACGGCACCCATAATCGTCACACCAGACTGGTATTTGCCATTCGAATTGATGTGTGACGCAAGTCACTTCGCAATTGGAGCTGTCTTGGGCCAACGAAGGAATAAAGTCTTTCATCCCTTCTACTACGCAAGTCGAACCCTAGTAGGAGCTCAACTGAATTATACGATAACAGAAAAAGAGTTACTTGCTATTGTGCTTGCTTTCGACAAGTTTTGATCTTATCTGGTAGGTACCAAAGTAACTGTCTATACGGACAACTTGGCAATTAAGTATTTACTTACGAAGAAAGATGCTAACCCGGGGCTGATCCGATGGTTACTTTCACTTTAAGAGTTCGATCTAGAAATTCAAGATCGAAAGGGAGTCGAAAATCAAGTAGCACATCACTTGTCCAGATTAGAGCCACAAGAAGAGAATTCTCCTATTATACCAATTCAGGAGACGTTTCCAGACGAACATATCCTAAAGATAAATCATGTCCATAATACCCCTTGGTTTGCTGATATTGCTAACAATTTAGCTTGTGGTTTGATGCAAATTGATAAGAAGTATCAACAAAGGAAAAAGTTTCTTCATGATGTGAAGTACTATTTTTAGGAATAGCCATATGTGTTTAAAAAGTGTGCAGATCAGATGATCAGGAAATGCGTGGCAGAAGATGAAATACCGAAGATTTTATACCACTGTCACTCAGATCCAAGTGGGGGACAATTTAGAGGTACACGTATAGCGGCCAAAGTATTGCAAGCCAGATTCTTTTGGCCAAAACTATTCAAGGATGCATATGCTTACGTGAAGAGCTGTGATTGATGTCAAAGGGTTGGAAATGTCACCAACAGAAATGAGATGCCTCGAACAAACATCATTGAGGTAGAGTTTTTTTATGTATGGGGTATTAACTTTCTTGGTCCTTTTCCTCCATCTTGCGGTCACAAGCACATACTAGTAGCAGTAGACTATGTGTCTAAGTGGGTTAAGGCTGAGGTATATTTAACAAACGATGCTAAGGTTGTGATTAAGTTTCTGCAGAAGCATGTGTTCACAAGGTTTGGAACCCCAAGAGCTATCATCAGTGATGAAGGATCCCACTTTGTGAATAAGTGGTTAAAATGGTTATTAGACAAGCACGGAGTGAAACACAAGGTTGCAACAGCTTACCATCCGCAGACAAATAAGGAGATCAAAGGCATACTTGAGAAGGTAGTCTGCCTGAACCGACGAGATCAGTCCACAAGATTATATGATGCTTTATGGGCTTACAGAACAGTATACAAGACACCGTTAGGGATGTCACCCTATAGGTTGATCTTTGGGAAAGCCTGCCGTTTACCATTGGAGTTAGAGGACAAAGTTTATTGTGCTCTTCAACAGCTTAATTTGGATCCTAAGCTCGCGAAAGGGAAACGGATGTTCCAACTCAATGATTTAGAAGAGTTCCGAATGTTCTCATATGAAAATTCCAAATTACTTAAAGGAAGACTCAAGAAATGGCATGACAACCACATTCGAGTTCGAGAATTTGAAATAGGTCAGCAAGTCTTGTTGTTCAATTGCAGATTGAAATTCTTTCTAGGTAAGCTAAAATCACGTTGGTCCGGTCCATTTACGATTCACCAAGTCTATCCATACGGAGTTGTTGAACTCCAAGGTAAGGGAGGTAATTTCTGAGTTAATGCTTAACGCCTGAAACATTATTGAGGAGATAAAATTGAACAGGATAAAATCTCGTTCATTTTATTGGATACTTAATTTTTTGTTTTTCTTTTTGAATAAATGATTTAGGGTATATGTTCGGGTAAAGTATGTTTAAATAAATTCTGTTTAGGAGATTGGAACTTAAGCGGGACCGTTTGTGACCCCTCCAATCTTTCCAAGGAATTTATTTTGACATAATTTTCCAAGAAATTATCCCCTAAATGGAAAAATAAATTTTTAGTTTCAAATAAAATGGTCAATTTTGATCCAAGTTTTAATTTGCAGCTCAATTTTAAATTTTCATTAAATCTAGAGACTTAATTGAATTATTTTTAAAATTTAGTCGCTCTTTTTGTAAATAAAAAACTAGGTGCCTTTCTTTGTGAATATTTTGAAAAAGCATCTAGAATTAATATCTTTAATATTATTAATAATTTGATAAATTTTAATATATAATTATATTATTTATAATTTGTATATTAATTTTTATCAACTTAGCTTAGAATTAGGATTAATTAGGAATTTATTATTTTTGCACAATAAAATAAGAGATGGGAATCAAAAGTAAATATGGACAAGTAGTAAAGGCTAAAGTGTGGCAATAGGTATATACATGTCTAGGATTAGATTTAGGAAAAGCTTGGTACTTAACCAGTCAAATTGACTCACCTCCTCTTTTCTTGAATCCTACCTGGTGTATAGTATCTATTCACTTTAAACAATGAGGACATTGTTCATTTTAAGTTGGGGGGACTGAAAATCGAAATTATTTCCACTCAGAATAAAATTTTTCTTTTAATTATGAATATGATATATTTTTGTTCAATAAATTTGAATTTTGTTAAGTATGCTAAATTTAAGTATGAATAAAGTTTGATTATTTCAATAAATTGTTATGTTAGCTTAATAATGACATGAAATGCATTTCTAATAAAGAATGCAAATCATACCATAAAATTTTAGTTCTTTAGGAAAGTTAGGCATGCATGAAAGTTTAAGTGACTTAGTAGTTTCTTGAGGCGAAATCCTAGGAAGCATGGAACGTTGAAAATGATTTAGGCAATAGTTGTTTGGAACGTTTGAGCCTTTCAAGCCAGCCATGATGAAATTTTTATCCTTTGAAACCCAGCTTTGAGACTTTATGGCCTAATTTTATTTGAACCCTTACAAAGTTAGCCATCACTTTTCTTAATTATCTTAAAAATGTCCCAAACACTAGACTCAGTATTATTCAGAGTTATCTTTGAAAATAAGTTTGGGGGAGTTGCAAAGAAGTATGAAATGATCTAAAAATTGTAGTACATGCAGTAAAATACTCGAAAAAAAAGCATATGTACTTGAAGTAAATTGCATTAAAGAGTATGTGAAAAGGAAAGAAAAGTTGATGTATTGAAGGTAATTATTTCGAAAGGTCCGATACAAGCTGAGTCTAGGGTTTTTTTTTTAACCTAAAATTATCTATCTTTTACCTACCCATAAGCCCAGCCACGTTACAACCTTGTTAAAGACCTATAGATTCAAAGTTCCAATGTTACCTACATTAGTGGAGAGAAATTGCTCTGTTTAACATATGAAGACATCAGTTAAGCTTAATTATTGCAGTTTAATTTTTAATAAGGCATTAAAATCAAATTGGTAAGGATTAACATGTCTTTATTAAGAAACATTTAGTCTAATTTTGCTATTGTAGTAATTTTGAGATTAATTGGAACGATATATATACTTGAGTAGCATAATTATCAAATTTCTTGTTTCTGAGCATAAGTATATTGATTTCATGATTTTGGGAAGAATGTTGTTCTGAAGGAGTTTTTCAAAAAGTGTTTCCAAGAAAATTCTTTTCAAATTGGTGCATTACTTGGGACGAGCAATGAATTAAGTTTGGGGGTGTGGAAACACAAAAATTTATGTGTTTTTACATGCCCTTTTCAACTTAAAATCATGCTATTTCAGTTAAATTCTTGTCGAAAAATAATTAAAAATTATAAAATACTTAAATTATGTTAAAAATATGAACATGATGAATTTTAATTAATTTTATAGTTAATTTTGATTAATTTTGACTATTTTTGACAGATTCGCATAAAGGGCGAAAATTGGCTCGGCAGACAATGCTCGAAGAATAAAACTGGGAAGCAATTTAAAGCATCGAGGCAAATTTATTTCCAACCTAAGATGATCCAAAAATGTGTGTTAATTCATAATATAATTAATTTTAATTTATTCCCAATTTAATTTGGGCTAAATAAATTATTATTAATTAATTATGGAAAAAAAAAGGTCCAGTTGAACCGCATTGGTTGAACCGAATCTAGTGAACCAAACCTGCGACCAATTGGGTTGCCCAGAACCATCCATATGCTGACCCAAATCAGCATTTTATCTGACTAAATAAGCTTGCAAAGAAGCCCTTGAAGAACTTTCAGCCTTGTATTCAAAACCCTCCAAAAAATGTGGCTTTATGGATTTGCCCCAGGCTATTTTTAGCAAAGTTGAATCTCTCAACTTTTCCATGTGTGTGGCCAGCCAAGGGGGTCTCTTCGGCTGATGGAATTTTCTATTTTTAGCAGCCACAATTAGCTATAAAATCCACCCCTTGCTGATCATTCAACTCGTCCCTCACACTCTCATTCTCTCTTTTCCTCTCTCACTTTCTCTCAACTTTTCCTTCCCATTTTTCCCTTTTGTTCAAGTGCTGATTTCTTCTCTTGGGGAAGAGGTCCTCATCAGCCATTTTTGAACAACAATTAAAGTGTTCATAAGCCACCTTGATAGCCGAGGACAATGGAGAACGATGAACAGAGAAATCAGTCAAGCCACAGAGAAACACCGGATTTGCTTCTTGTTCCCTATCTCCTTAAATTTCATTGTTGTTTTGACAAACATGTTTATCAATATTTATGCTATTGAAATGGTTATTTTAATCAATCTAGCTTGAATTTAATCCGTGTTGGGTTGATTTTATTTTGCCTGCTTGAATTATTGAAATTGTGTTTGTGCTATTATAGGCCTTGGTAAGATGCTTGATTAAGTAAAATCATGCCTAAGTTATTCTTTCAATATTAATTGTTAGATAACTAATGAATTAGTTATTAAATCATATTGAAATTGTAATTAATCGACACGATACTTAATCAGTGCATGTTTATTCTTCTAAGGTAGCTGAAGTTAATTTAGCATTGTATTTGGCGATACATATGCCTTGCATAACTTGCAAGATTATTGTGATTAAACTATTTCAAGGTAGAAATACTCTGTTACCTCACTTGATCTTTTATATGCTTGTAAAGATTGATTAATCGCTTGGATTGACATTGAAAAATGTTCAAGAGATTGATTAATTTAATAAGTATGTATGAGCAGTAGTTAGCAAATTACCGAGTTGCCGTGAATTTGTTCGTAGCAGTATAAACATAAGTTTAATAATTCTAAGTTAATGGAATGTAATTAATCCAACACAATTATATCATCTTGATTAAACCTTATTTGAAATCGTGCATTAGAACTTTTTATTCTTAAATTTTATTTTTACTTAGTTTTTAACCCTTAGTTTTTAATCATCTTTAAACCGAAATATTTTCCATCACCAAAGTGTTTTAACATTAATTTCATAAATATTCCTTTTTACAATCCCTGTGGGTACGATAACTTGACATTTACTTGTCACTTTATTACTTGTTGCGATTGTGTACACTTGCACATTTTCGTCGTTCCAACAATGTCCCTACATCATTTCCAATGAGTACAATGTCATTGACATATAGAACGAGAAAGACCACCTTTCCATCCCCAATACATTTATAAACACAAGGTTCATCTACGTTTTTCTCAAATCGAAAAGTTTCAATCCCTTGATCAAATCTTTGATTCCATAAGCAAAATTCTTACTTAAGTCCATGTATGGATCTAAGTAGTTTGTAAACGTTATGCTCATTTCTTTTAGCTATATATCAAGTGGGTTGCACAATATAGATGCTTTCTACAAGATAGTTGTTCAAGAATGCTGTCTTGACATCCATTTGCGAGATCTCGTAACTTAGAGCAATCGTAATAGATAACAATATGCAGATTGACTTGAGTATGATAATTGAAGAGAAGGTAAATTCGTAATGATACCTTCTTTATGGGTATAACCTTTCGCTACAAGTCTAACCTTGTAAGTTTCCATATTTTCATCCACATTCTTTTCTTCTTGTAGATCCACTGACACCATATGAGTTTTATCCCTTCTTGTATGTTTACAAGTTCCCACATTGAATTTGAATGCATAGAATCCATCTCAGCTTTCATAGATATTTCCCAAAGCTTGGAATCAACACTCTGCATCACTTCATCAAATTTTAGTGGGTCATCATCTTCTTGTTCGGTAGACTCAGTGTTTAGAGCACTTCTACTAGATTGGAAGAATTCAGGCCTGTGAGAGACCCTCTCATTCAAACAAAGCTCCCTATGGTACTAATCCTTTGCAGGTCTACTATTAGGAGCTGGTTCTAGAACCATTACTGTAGGGTTTTATGTATTTCTCAAAAGTTCCTGGAGTACTTATTTACTTTAAGGCTTAAAGTAATTCATATAACTTTCTTCAAGGAAAGTACATGAGTCGGCACTATCATTGTTTGCTCTTTCGAGTTATAAAACAAACCACTCTTTATTCCCTTATGATATCCCAAAAACATGCACAACTTTATTTGTGAATCCAACTTCCTCTCATTTTTATCCAATACGTGGGCTGGACATCCCCAAATCCTTAAATGGCTAAGACTTGGCTTCCTAGTATGTCATAATTTGTATGGAGTTTTAGATGCAAACTTAGTTGGTACATTATTCAAAATTTAATTAGCCATTTGCAAAACATATCCCCAAAAGGAGATTGATAACTTCGAATAAATTAACATCAAACAAACCATGTCTAATAAAGTTTGATTTCTTCTTTCTGCCATGTCATTCTGTTTTAGGGTTCCCGACATGGTTAGTTGGGATAATATCTCATTCTCTATGAGATACCCTAAGTAACAATTAACCCCTATTTGAGTGCAATAGGTGATTAATGCTTATAAATACAAATATTCATGGGTTCGATTTACAGAAACGAGGTCTCCATACCTCATTTTCCAAAACCACTTGACTTTCGGTACGCATCACTTGTACCTTAACTAACTAACCAATTAATAAAATCTATTAAATTATGATTCACTATTATACTATATTTAACTCATAAATATTAGTTAAATATATCTATGATCTCTATCGTAGGAATTATGATCCTGAAACCACTATTTTCGATACCACTTAAAAATGGGCTGTTACAACTCTTCCCCCTTTAGGAAATTTCATCCTCAAAATTTTACTTGCGAATAAATTTGGGTACTGTGACCTCATAGATTTTTTTTTTAGTTTCCCAAGGAGCCTCTTTTGTACCATGTCAATTTCACAAGACTTTCACTAACGATATTGATTAATTACGTAGTTGTTCAATATCTAAGGCTATAATTTTGACTGATTCTTCTAAATATAACAAGTTAGATTGTATTTCTATCTCTACGTAGCATCGAAACGTGGAAAACATTATGAATGTTTTTGAGCTTCGAAGTAATGCTAGTTTGTAAACTATAGGAATAATTCTATCAAAAATTTCATACGGCTAAACAATTCTCAAACTAAGTTTCCGTTTTTCTTTTATTTTATCGAAATACCTTCTTTCACGAAAAGAATTTCAGAGTTACTCTGCCACCAGTCAAAAGTTCAATATCTTTTCTTTTTAGATCTGTATACAATTCTGACAATCATAGGTAGTTTTCAAACAATATCAATAATCTGAGCCTTTCCTTCTGCTTAACTAATAAATCAGTTCATGTCAGTTTCTTATCATTCAATTTTGATCAGTACAGAGGAATTCTATAATTGCATCTGCATAAAACCTCATAGTGCCATTTTAACAATCCACTGATAATGATCATCAAACGTAAACATTGTCAATGGTAGAATTTCTTTTATACAACACTGTAGTTGCCTTCTAGACTATGAATAATTTGTTCAGATTGTTTATTAGTCTGAGGGTGAAATGTTGCACGGAAATTCTGTCTAGTACCCAAGGTCTCATGTAACTTACTCCAAGCCTAGAAGTAACCCTCAGATCATGGTCAGAAATAAAATATAACAGCACGCCGTGCAATCGAACAATCTTTAGAGACATATAACTCATCTTACTTCACAAGTGCATAATCTGTTTAAATTAGAATAAAATGGGTTATTTTTGTTAATCTTACAGTAATTACCCAAATTGAACCTTTCTTTTTCAAAGATAATGGTAGTCCCAATTTGAAATCCATTGGAACATGTTCCCATACCACTTGGGAATTTTAAGAAGCTGTAGCAACTCTAACAGAACCTGATACTCGACTTTTATTTGCTGACATATTAAACATCTCAATACAACTTAGATATTTCTCTTTTCATTCCCTGCTATTAGTAGATTTGTTTCAAGTCATAATACATTTTGTTACCACTCAGATAAATATGCTTTCTTTTTAGTTAACAAAATTTGGATCGTTTCTATGAAATTCTTGAATTCTTTGATGAAATAACAACTTAACTCTCATCTTGGTGATATTAGAACTATTAAATTCTCAAATCAAGTGAATATTTACAGCTTTTGGAGATTTCTGGCTCAACAACTTAGTCATCAAATCAACTTTTACTTAAATGATATCTGATGATTAGATCATAATCTTTCAATAAAGCTAGACATCTATGCTATCTTAGATTCAAATTCTAGAATTCCAGTTAATATAGCTTCAAAGTGCTCAAAACTCTGCTGACATTTATCCAACCGAACATAACTGACATTTTTTCGCAACAACTTTGTCAATGATAAAACTATCATCGAAAAGTCTAGACAAACCATCTAAAATATACAACCCAGAGAACTACACACTTCAGTAACATTTCTCAGAGATTTCCTAGTTCACAATTATCAGGAGTTCACTTGAAGTAACTTAGATATCTTCAATTGTTATTAAAAGGTTTAGAAAACATATTTCTCGAAATTAGAATTTACATTTACTGATATTTACACATACTCATTTCTCTCGTAAACTCTGTAATATTGTTTTTCCAATGCTGATCGTATTCAATTTCATTCCTCGCATAACTTGAATATCATTGATAACATATCAATAATTTTGTTCAGATACAGCTAGAAATTTTTGTCCGCTAGATTTATAAATGATTGAACTATTGATTTATTCAAGCGATGATATCATAATCTCACATTGTTTAAATCAAATCTAAAAAGAAACCTTTTGTATATCTGACTCATAAATCAAATTTAACAACAATCTGATCAAAAGTCAATACTCAAAAATATGGTAGTTTTTTTAACTAAATAAATAAGTCAACTGTATAAATTAACAAATGTTGGTTCTTCATGGTGTCTCTGATCTGTTACATGTGTTTTATATTCTATTTTCAAAATCTAGTCTTTCTTTTTCATAACATATTATCGTTTCCTCGGATTGCACACTCAATTGAACAATTCTCATATCAAATAGCTATTTTAGCAATGCCTACAATTCTTATAATTTTGTTAGTAATATTCTATACAAAACAATAGAGATCTAAGGGGTTCCGAGTGTCACATCAATTACAAACTCATCTTCTCATACAAGGGATAATCTAGATAGTTCTTCTAGAAATATATCAATCAATTCTTTAATCATTTGTACCTAATTAATCATCTATTCTGACATTCTAATATCTAGGATATGAACAAGATACAATTCACAACCTCTTCCTAATCATTTCATGGATTGTTAACACTAACTTGCTATTGTTCACACAATCAAATTTGTTAATCTCAACATTTATTGATTTTTCTCTCAACACTTAAGTACAATTTGTATCTATCTACAGTCAATCACAATATCATATAAAATCAATCAATTCATATTGAATACCACATAAAACTCATCAAATGTCAATGACATCAGCTCAGCAAGAATTTCACAACAACGAACTCTTAGTGAAATATGTTACTAGTTAAATATACTGATCTAATAGATTTGTTATTCTAATTTCATAATCAGTCAACTCTACTGGAACAATCTCCTCAGTTATTAAAATAATTCAAAAGTAAGAATACATTACTTGTAACATGCCAAATTTAGGTTCATAAAATTTTGAAATATATCAAAAATAGGGAATTGACCCAATGGTTAGTCATTAAATATGAAAGCTTGAAGGTTTGTTGGAGGTCCCAAGTTCAAGTCTCAAATTTTACAAAAATATTTTTTTTTTTTTACAAATTCCCTTGTTTTTTGTTATGTGTTAGTATCCAAGCTTAGTGAACCTAGGTATAAATAAAATTTGTTATCAAAATAATCAGCCTTTTAACCCATTTTCTTCTACCTTAGCCGTCCCTAACCCCTTCTCCCTCTGTTCATCTCTATTTTTTTTCTTTTCCCTTTTTCATTTATTGTTGTTGTTGCCTACACCTCCCCTTTTACCATCTTCTTCTTTTTAAATCAAGATTGTGCACCATATCCTTTCCTATATTGCTGCAATTTTCCCTTAATTAAATTATCCCTAAAACTAAAATTTTAAACTCCAAGATCGATCCCAAACATTGCCTAGAAAGTGTCATTGTCTTTTCTCTCGACTAGCTTGTGTAAGGTCTCTTCTCTCTTCAATTTCTTAATTAATCTTGTCTATTAAAAACTTAAATTTCCAAATCTGGAATTTACGGGAATTTAATTTTTTTTGAATTCAGCCCCAATTTCGGCCACCATGGGTGGTGGTGCGTGCGCATATGTGTAGAATATAGGGCTGTTTTGTTTCTTGAATCTTGCCCAGTTAATTCTAGCCTTAATCTAAGTTCTCGAACCCTTCTAATAATATATTAAACCCATTTCAATTAGGGAAAAAATATTCTTGATCATTTGGGCATTCGAAACTCACAAATCAGGAAGCGTAAGTGGGGTTAAGTGTAAAATTAATTGTTGTTTCGACATAGTTGTAAGGTAAATGTTATGGATTGGTTAAATGAAAGAATTGAATAATTATTAGCTACTAATTTTCCAATATATTATGGAATTAGGTGCTGATCCAAACGCCTCGAATCAATCGTAAAGTTGAAGAATGATCGTACATGCGGTTCGCATCGATACAAGGTAAGGAATTGAACTAGTTGAATTCGTAAAATAATTATTAATTCGACAATTGGTTTGAACCCATAAGTGGGTAATTGGGATATGGTTAAGTGGTAAATTGATTTAATTTATACTGAATTTTGGTTTAAGATTGTATAAAGGTTTATTAAGGACAATTAGAAGATTCATTAGGGTGTTGCGAGAAAGCAAAAAATAAGGTGTGGGTCCTAAACTTGTAAAATTTGTTTGATAATGATAATGTCATGTTATATTTGATAATTTAGCTTGTTGATTGGTTTGGCATAGTAGCCAAAATATTAGTTTTGTAAGTGGCTGAACTAGGTACGTTTCGAGCCTTAAAAGACTGATGTGTTGGAAAAATTGCTAATTTGACTGTATGAATGTGTAATTGAGATTGTTATGCATAATTATATTATGTGATATGAGAATGTTTGATTGAATGGTATGAAATGTTGAGATATTAGTTTTATGCATTATTTAAATGCATGAAATATTTACTATGATATATATATATATATATATATACGTGAGGTTGCTATTGGTGCACAATGAAATTTGTAAAGTTTGTGAATTGAACGATATTGATAGATACCATCTTAATGGTAATATGAAAATTGGAACACTACTTCCTTTCTCTAAAAGTATGTGATTATTGAGGAAATGTTGAGCATGCCGAATAAATGTAAAAAGTATTGAAATGTGATTATATATGAATTTTTATGACATATTACATGTGCATTGGGATGGGATATTGTGGTTGACAGAGTAGTTCTGTGAAGTACCAACGACATATTAAGTCCGCATATATTTGTAGTTAGTGCACTGCATTTGGAGTACCGAGGGTATTGGCGATTATATCACATTATTTATCTGGAAGTTTCACTGTATTATTGATTATTTATGGTTTTACCACATCAAGCATTGCTCATATACGTTGGAGTTTGGCAGACGGGTTCTAGGGAACTCGTGGTGTGTAGCGGATGGTATGGGTAGGATCTCACATGTGCATTTTTCACGATCATGTGCATTTGAAAATTATTATTGTTAATGTTTGATTGTGCTATTGGTACCTCTATGAAATTGCCTGTATGAATGCTTAATACTCATTTAGTCTCACACTAAGCTTGTTAAGCTCACCTCATTATCTCAACTTCTCAAGTAATGATCGAACTTAGGATCAAAATTGACATGAGGACGTACAGTGGACTTCGGAGTTTACTCTTTGATATTCTTTTAATTTAATTATATTTGTTTGGTTATTTTATTATTATTATTATTATTATTTGGTTTATGATTGTAAAGTTTCTTTAAACTGTGGTTTGGGACTGTTTGAGATTTTGGGGTTTTTCATGCATGCATGAAACGCATATTTGGTATAGATACACGGTTTTTATAAATATGTTAAAATGGATTATGCATGATAAATGGCTAAATTAATAATTTGACTAGTAATGGTACATTCCCGCTACTAAGAAGTTAACAAAAAGATTTTTCAAAGGCAAAGCCGTCTGTAAGGTTTTACAAAATCTCACCTAATTCATTAATTTGACCTAAGCATGGTTGGACTAAGAAAATGGACATTTTCCAAAGCTAACAATGGAAACCGCGGTTTTATGAAAAGGAGTCCTTGAAAGTTTTTAACTAATGTTAGGGTAGGTTTGTCACTAAGGTGTCCAATGTGGCCTTCCCGATTCGATCATAACGTCTAAGCCGGGTTTGGGAGGTTACATTACTCCAAATGTAATCATGATCTGTATAAAAAATTATAGATAAAGAAAATATACTTGTAATATCATCAGGAATAGTGGCCTCTTCTCTGGCTTGATCAGTATAAACTTGGGAAGGTGCACAAGTTTTAGTTCTTACTCATATATCTCTACTTCATTCTCAACCAAATTATCAATCAGAAATTGTTGATCATTTACCATATTAATATTTTGAGTACAGGGAAGTGTCAAAAAAGACACAGTCGAGGGTAGAGGTTGTCAGTCGCAGAATTGACTTGGAAAAACTATGAAAACCACTTATTCATTATGTTGAAAAAAAACATTTTTAATTTCACTTTCTAACGTTTACAAAACTAACAGACAGTGACTCACTTATCATTCGAAAGCCAAAATGTTACTATCACTTCATCAGGTATGGCATGGTTAGACTCGATTGATGATATGCCACAAATTGATGTGGCGAATTAAGCTCTTCCGATATACTTAAGGAGATTTTTCTTAAGCAAAATAGCCTCTTTAGCGTAGTTTTTTTTTTGTTTTTTTTAATTTTTAGTTAATAAGTGAAAATTTCTCATTTTTTTTCCATTTTGTTACCCAATTTGGTCAATAGAGCCATTGGGAGGCCAAACGTTTGATTGAGTGGTGTAGGGACGTGTTGGAGGTAAAAAAATGAGTGAGAATGGCAGCAAGGGAAAAGGTATTGTGATATCCACACCTTGGAATCACGATATCTTCAACAGTAGTTTCGCGATATCCTCTTGGGGTATCGCGATATCTACAGTTCAAAGAAAACCCCAAGGCTCGACGCTACCCAAGGTATCATAATATCCATTCCAAGTATCGCGACATTACCTTGGTCAAGGAGACAAACTTGGACGAAAAAGGTAATCTTTGTCCACCCAATCCACCAATCACCCAAGGCCTGTGTAAGGGCATTTTTCGTAATGAAAAGTCATCAGAAGATACCTTAAAACTGGAAAAGTTGGCTGAGGAGGAGACACACACACATTAACTTAGTTTTAGGTTTTTCTTAGTTTTTCTGCATTTTTTCTAAGGTTTTCATTTTCTTTTCTTCTTCCTTAGTTTATAGTTTATTTTTTTTGCATTTATTTCTTTTCTTAATGTTCTTAGTGTTAGTTAAGTTAGTTATTACTATAGCTAAGATTTATTTACACTTTTAGTCATTGTACTTTGGTTTCAAGACACTTTAAGCTTTAGTTTAATGTATTTCGATTTCTTTTACTTTAAATCTGTTAAAGTTTGCTCCTTTTATGTTTATTGCTTTAGATTTTCTTGTTAAATGCTTTTAGTTTCATGTTATTTAAGTTTTCTTACATAAAAATCTCAACTTTCATATTTTCTTAAGTTTTACTTTCATAGTTGTTTCGTTTTCCATCTCCATCTCCATTTCTTTTAATTTTAGCATGAGTAGGTAAACCTCAAAAGGGGTAGGTTAATAGAGATGTGGGGAAACTGAAATATTTGGACAAAGGACTAAATCGTAATAAATTAGACTGAATTGAATAGACTTAAAAACTTAGGAAGTGACACCCTTGAGGCAGTATCGAGGCAAGTGAGACCGGAAGGTAATCTTGTCGCGCACTCATTCATTAATCCAGAATTAACTGGTGAGATCGGAAGATAAATCGGAGTAATTTGTCTATGTTGGTAAAATTGAGATCAAAAGATAAAATGGAGCTGCTTAGCAATTTACACGATTTAATTCCATTGTTCGAGGATCAGTGAACCACATTGAAATCAACCAACCACCATTAGTTATTTACTGAATATTCTCTTAGTTTTATATTCTTTTCAATTTAGTCCTTAGAGTGGCATATTTAATTTTCTTGAAATCTTTTCTTGATATGAATTGCCGTACACTAAAATCGTATCAGTAACCGCTTAGACTCTATAGTGTATGTTAGCTATCGCTCAATCACCATCTCCCTTGAGTTCAATCCTTGGAATACTCCGATGTTTCATTGTAACATTATAAATATTACAACTGACCTGTACATTTGCAATAAAATTGGTCTTGAAAACTTGTTTTATAAATTCATTATTTTATTGCACATGCGCGATGCCGATCAGCCGATATTGCAAATCTATAAGAAAAATAATGTCAAATTGGGTCAGAAGCATCATTCCAAAAATATAGACTATTATGGCTTGTATTTCTAGACTCAATACACACTACATTCAATCCTAGAATTGACTAAATCATAGCTCTGGTACCACTAAATGTAAAACCTCATACTCGATCCAGTCGCCGAATTCGAGCTACAGGATGTTACAACAGTAAACTGCAATATTCATATGCAATTTAGTCAATAACATACAATAAATTAATATATACAAGTTATGTCCATGTTAAACATGCATTACAATCCAAATCAAGCTTAAAAAAACTGTTAAAATAGACTGGAACTAAATCAAAACCATTTTGAAACATTTACAAAATAATAGGTAAATAGGTAAAATAAGGGTCACACGACCATGTGACAGACTGAAGTCGTCTGGTGCAATATGACACAATTGTGTCCCCAAATCGTGTAACAGACTGTTGTTGTGTAATCCATGGTCACACGGCCGCGTTGCCAGGCTGTGTAAGTCACTATGGTCGTATGAACTAAAAACCAACCTAAACGGGTTAAAGACACGGTCGTGTCATCCAACCATGTGTGGCACATGGTCATGTGGTAGCCCGAGTGCAACAACAATGACCTATTTGAGCAAGCTTTCACACCATTTATTCAAAGTGACCTATAATGTCATTTTTTTTTATTCAAACCAACACCAAAACCTACATATTTCAAAGCCAAAAAACCAATTCACCTAACCATTTAAACATACAACCAATATGCCATCATTGGCACCAACAATTCATCAATTCAAATCAACAACCAAATATGTTTTAGCAATCTAAATTCACAATTTTAAGAATGCCAATTATAACATTTTCTTACCACAAACCAACACCAAAACATACATATTTCAAAGCCAAAAAACCAATTCACCTAATCATTTAAACATACAACGAATATGCCCTCATTGGCACCAACAATTCATCAATTCAAATCAACAACCAAATATGTTTTAACCATCTAAATTCACAATTTTAGGAATGCCAATTATAACATTTGCTTACCACAAACCCAAGTTTATAACCAATTGCTGCCACCATCCCAAACATAAGAACAATGCCATCCAAAATACCAAACTTGGCATTTACCATATATCAAGAATCAAACCAAAACCATAAGCTTATATACAAGACTATTATACTAAAGTTCACACTATTTTACATAAGTCAATCCAACCTAAGTACATGCCACAAGAAACCAAAATGATACATCAAAAGTCTACTGAAACAAGAGACAATAGGTGTGTGCTTCTCGCTAATCCAATCAACACGTTTCGGATGTCCAAAATCTATAGAAAAGTAGTAACATGAGTAAGTATTTAAAATACTTAGTATGTTCATACAATATAAACAATTAGCTTACCTTAATTACTTACAAAAAAACATGATTAAATATGAAACAATCTCACCTATCATGGCATCCAAAACAACATGAGCCAAATGAGGTTTAAGCCAAATCCAGATAAAAAGATATAGCTTCAAATGGTGAATTACCAAATTCAACCCAATATATAACATGAAATCATTTTCTAATCTATCACCTTGCTCACATGCACCATTCAATTTCATCATATACTCTTATTATAAACATTCTTTAAATACATAAGGTTTTGAGCACAAACCATAAACATAATCACAATAGTTCACATATCCATCATAACAAACTTATAGTAACTACCCATGTCATAAACTTTCTTTTGTCAACATCCAATGACATATTATCACATTTTCATTTCATAATTCTACTTGATGAAACTTTGTAAAAGAACTCTGTACACAGGTGAAAATAATAGTGTTTGGTTACCCGTTTAGGTTAAACCTACACGAATAATGAATCATAGTGTCTGGTCAACCGTAAGGGTTGGACCTACACGAATAAGATAATAGTTCCTGGTCACCCATTAAGGTTAAACCTACCTTAATCGGAGAATAGTGCCTGGTCACCTGCTAGGGTTGAACTTACACAACAAATAGCGTGGCTAGGGCTTAATAAACATGTATTCTTGAGTCTACAATACATGTTGGAGCTCGAAACCTACGAGCAATAATCTGTAACCTCGTATACGAGACTTTTACTAATTTCATTGGGATTTAACCACATATTATACCATTTCGCAACAATCCATTTCAATTTGATTTATTTCTGAATTTAGGTACTAATTCATAGCCACTTTAATATATCAATATGACATTAATGAATATACAAATGAAACTTAACAGCAAATTAAACATATTTATATTGTATGAACTTGATAAAACAGTAACGCTTTAGATACCAGGGCTATTCGACAGTTTTCCCTTTTTCGCCTAAATCAACTTGATCTATATAATAGTTAAGATGTGAAATATCAATACGAATTTCATAATGACACTAAAAATTCATGCTTATAATATTTCAATTTCATTTTACATAATTTCCTTGAATTTTAAATTTTTTTTAATTTAGTTCCTAAAATCAAAACAAGTATAACTTTCACAATTGAGCTTCATTTTTCTTTCTAATTTCAATTATGTCCTTTTACAGCCCTCAAAAATCAAAATTTATATAAATTTAATGTTACTTTTGATATATTCACAATTTAGTCCCTAAATGCAAAATTAATAAAATTTACTTTATCAAATAACCCTTAAACATTTCATAGCTTCCAAGTCTACCATTTTCTATATAAAAAAAAAGTCTAGATTTTATCAATGGAAAATTTTAAATTCTTTAACATTTTTGAAAACAGAGATACGGGTTAGCTGGACCTAGTTGCAACAATCTCAAAAACATAAAAGTTACGAAAAACCAACTTCGTTTAGCTTGCCATGCGACGAGTCGAACGTCTAAGAATGTTTGAAGATTCTCCTTCACTTATTCATGGTGGTTTTTTAGTAGAAAAAGAATAAAATGAAAAGATGATACATTTGTTTTATGTTCTATGTTTTATTACATTATTCATTAACATTTTAACATAAATAAAAATTAACATGTAAATGGCTAATTAATAAGAGTTAACTGACCATTACACTCAAATAGGGGTTAATTGTCACTTAAACCCTTGACAAATCATTAATCATGCATTTTAGCTAATAAAAATTAATGGCGATTAAATTTTACAATTTTTTATGATTTTATCCGTTTTCTTTAATTAACCATCCAAACACTAAAATCTTTGGACCAAAAGTCGATTCACCTATATAATAGCTCCATAAATATTTAATAAAAATATTCATGGGTTTTTTTACAGAAATGAGGTCTCCATACCTCACTTTCTAATCCACTTAACTTTCGGTATGCACCACTTGTACCTTGACTAATTGACCAATTAATAAAATCTATTAAATCAAGATTCACTATTATACTATGTTTAACTCATAAATATTAATTAAATATATCTATGAACTCTCTAATTGAAATTGTGATCCTAAAATCATTATTTCCAACACCATTGAAAAATGAGTTGTTATAGTAGGTGGTCTAGATTTATATGTGAACCACTCCGTTGGCCCCAAATACGAATTTATCCCCATATCCTCTATAAGTTGACAACCCACAACATAAGTTTTAGACATGAATGCCCCCGCAGATGCTCCGTATAAACTAAACCTCAAATTTTCACCCAATCCATTATAGAAAGTCTACAATTCTAGCCAATCCTAAAGACCGAGATAAGGGCACTTACGCAACATTAGCATGAAACATTTGCATGTCTCGTAGAGTACCTCCCCTTCAAGTTGTCAAAAGTTAGTAATGTCCATTCTCAGCTTCATCATCATGCTTGGTGGAAAATATTTCACCAATAACCTATTAGCAAGCTTATCTCAACTAGATTTCAACTTTACAGCCTGTGACTCTAACCACATTAATGCATCATCACACAAGGAAAAGGAGAAAAGTCAAAAATGAATAGCGTCAATTAGAAATCATTTAATATGCAGGTTTAGGTCTTCGTTCATCAATCACTCAAATTGTAGATTACTCTGGATTATCAAGATCATAGTTGATTTAATCTCAAATTTATTAACATTGATCAACGACCTATTGATGCTACCTTGCATATCATCCAAATTGGGCATGGGATAATCCCTTAGAAAATGGTTGTGGTTTTTCATATACTCTTCGAGTTGTAGAATTTGCTCATTGAGTCGTGGAATTTTCTTTTCTGGTTCCTCAAAAAGTGGATTTTCCCAAATTTGATGATGTGTGGTGGCTCTTCCCTCGTAAATGTTCTTCTTCTTTAATTGTGTAATGTCCTTTCAGGTTTAAGATCCAACAGAATTGGCTTATTACTGCTTTGTGTCACACACAGCGAAGACAACACCACCAAGAATATAACTAAATTAAATAGAAAAAATTAACTAAAACTAAAAATATGCAATTGAAAATAAATAAAGAAAAATGTTATATCTATAATACTACTATCACACCCTCATTTGGCGAGCTGGTTCCATTTGGGAGACTACGCTGGTGAAGACTGTCTAAGTTGCTAGCTTAGACCAAATAAGGTTGGTAACTTCGTGGTGAAGTAGTTTGTAGAACTTCGCCAGCACTGTATAGTTCACTTTGCGGACTGGCGAGTTCTTGGTCATGGCAAGAACCTTATTAGGTAGACCTTCCCAGTAATAAGTCAGCCACCCATGTTTTTGTGTCACTAGTAATGTAAGTGTAATGGATAGTATAACACATTTAAGTCATCTAGCATCCTAGTGGAGGTTACGCGTCAGTAATTAGGACACCTATAGAGCCTTGTAGGATTTGATTAATTAGTGGAAACATCTAAGAATGATTACTGATTAGAGTTAATCCTAAGTGATATTTGGGTGTGAGTTATCTATAAATACGAGAGCCTAGTAGTGGAGAAAGACTTTTGTTTCATCTTCTCTGCTAGTCTTTATTATCAACTATGAAAACCAAGAGAGTTCTTTGTTATTAAAGAAGGTGTTGTCCGTTAAGCTCAAAAAGATCTTTTTTTCCTAGTTTTCTACTAGTAAACTCTTAAATCTTCATTTAAGTTTTACCAAATAGAAGAAAGTTTTTGTAAGAGTGGTTTAGTAAGATTTTCATTTGGATACTAGGTAAGAAGGAAACTTCTATCTAGAAATTGTTTGCATGTCTACATATTCATGTTACTTCATAAAATTTTGGTTGTTTTTTTATGTATAAAGAAGTTGTTTTATTGTTTTAGACAAAGAAATAGGAGAAGGTCCCAGTACCAAATAAAATGAATTGGTAAAGTTGAGAAAGCTTTGAGTAAAGAATTCTGGTGAGTTTCTACGTTCCTTGAGTCTAATATCTATGTTATTTCATTTAACCTTATCATTGTACAACCAGGTAAGAGGCTTTATCCCATGGTTCTGGTGCTCGTGTCTAGGAAATGCGTTTAAAGAGTCAATGCATGCAAGGGTATACACTATTAAACATATCAGAAATTTGGTAGATACATGGTGTTAATACTCCTTTCGGTAGTATCTGCTAGCGGATACTCTGGGTTAGAGAAAGTTGTATATGCCAAATATGGAATGTAACACCCTTACCCGGTCCAATTGTCGAGTGTGAGTATGGAGTGTCACAATTGAACCGGTTTGGTCTAACATCAAACTTTAATCAGAAAATTTGCCAAAAGACTTTATTACTTTATTCATACTATTTCTTACAACAAAAACCTTAAATCAAACATAATTTGACTACCTTGAAAATAAAAATTCTAAGAAAACTACTTAATTACAATATATCTAACCCCGAGGCAAAGCGTTTAAAGGTGCCCCTTTTATGTGCATGAAATCTTAATGACGATGTTCCTTGATTTTACAAGGTTTGGCTTGGCCCCTCCTCAAGTTCCTTATTCACCCAATGAGTCCTGTAAAGATAGGCCAAAAATCCTGTAAGTTCAAAAGAACTTAGTGAGTGTCTTTCTAATATATATATAACTAAGCCTCCATCTCGCTTAAGTATTAACTAAAAAGGAAACAAACATGCTAACTCCCTATTTTACTTAGACGTTTGTGATTTATTTAGAGTGGCGGACTCCGATACGACTTTCACAATTCTTTATTGGCGGATAGATCGCCAAACGGTCATTACCTAGTCGAGCTTATGACCAGTCGGCTTGTTTGGCGATTCCTAAATGTTTCGTCATACTTACGATTTCTTACTTTTTACCTTGCACATGTTACCTTATTTCCCCTTTTCCACACATTTCTAGTCATGAACAACCATTTACCTTTATCCTGACTGGTAAACCCATAATTTTGTAACTTGGCGAGTTGTTGCCCACATCATCATCCTTGAATGTAAGTCTAATTGTATGCTCTATCTTTAATAGAACTCTCATTACATGGTACCCTTTAGACGATTCTCTTATCTCAAAATAGTTCTGGTGTATTTATCGACATTCCACTCCCAAGGCCATTAGTAAAGACCCATGCCACACTGGCAGACTTAACTTTATTTCATCTTTTCTACTTCTACCCTACACTCGGGTTGAAATGTTGTTTCGATTAGTCCCTTGTAATCCACCTTATTTGCAATACCTTACTTTTAAGGTGTAACATGCTCATTTGCAGTGGACAGTTTTGGCCTACAATATCCAACAAACTGTTATTTGAGCAATCTTTAGAGTTTATGATCTCCCAATATGATGGTTCCCTACAGAAATAACTCTATGACGGGTATACTCGCAAAAGATTATCCTCAAAGAGGAATAGTCTTACAAACATAACTGTCACTTGGATAATCCTTATTACTTCCTCTCTCTATCAATAGGCTCCAACTGACCCCTCTTTACAGATTAAACTATCAGGAGTACATACAATTGAACCTCTACATATAAACTATAGCTTCAACAAAGCCTTATACTGGGAGTGAATCTCTCATTACGCTTCTAAGACCTCCCTTAACATAGAGAGTTTCTTTAAGCACTTTCTAGCAGTTCTTAATGGTGGATCCTTATCTACGATCCTTGTATAAATCCTCTTTCATTGGCCTATATACAAGGTATTGTTGTCACGTCATTCTCATATTTGATTCTTGTTGGGTTACCACCATATTCCTTACCGACTTACATGTTTACTGTTTTGGTAGATTTTTCCCATTTCTATTACTTTTGTCTTTTCTGACGGATTCCTTAAACCCATTGGGTAGCTATCTCTTACTCTTTTTCCTTGTTTTGTGATTTTCCATTATTACCTTCATGGCAAACTACTCCTTTTTTACTATCTTAGTGGGCTATCCATGATTATTGTCTTGGTAGACTACCCCATTTTTATTGTCATAACGGACTCCATATTCTACCATAGTCGAGCTATGGTCTTACACATCATACCCCATGTTTAATGTCCTGGCAGACTCTCTATGTTGCCATAGTCGAGCTATGGTCTTACACTCCATACCCTATGTTTAATGTCTTGGCAGGCTCTCTATGTTGTCATAGTCGAGCTTTGGTCTTACACATTATACCCCATGTTTAATGTCCTGGTGGACTCTCTATGTTGCCATAGTCGAGCTATGGTCTTACACATCATACCTAATGTTTAATGTCCTGGTAGATTCTCTATGTTGTCATAATTGAGCTATGGTCTTACACATTAAACCTCATTACAACCCGTCCATTCCACCTCACTTTTAACATTGATGCTTGAACACCATAGTGTCCCCTCTGAAAGGCTAGGAGCTTCACGCATCACGATTTGCACCCAACAATTCCGAATGTATGGTAATCAGAAACTCTAATTTCCAAACCATCCTCCCAATCCTCAACATCACAAAACCCTAACTTCATCTAGCCCGTTAAAAATGTTCCCTCCGTACTCCATCGTTATAAACATGCAACACATGCATATCATAAATGTATTATCATGGAGTACGCTACTTTTTAGGCATGGAATCATAATTATTTCATGCATATCGAAATAAATTTGTGGATACTCATATACCTACACAATCTTATACATGCAAAGCATTCTCAATCAATAAAGATCATACATTATCACGGAACTCTCTCTAAACTTAAATAGACTCATGTCAACCATACAACATCCCAAGAATGGAGTATAGAAACTAAAATGATGCTTTTTTGCCTCCTCGGCTTAGCTTTTTTGAACACTAGATCTTCTATTCTTCTGACAGCTAAGCATTACAATTGAAATCATAAGTTATACTCAGCATTCCAACTAAAAAACTTCATTTTCAGAAACATGTAGAACCCCTCAAAGGTTCTGAAAATTCCTAACTCCATTTTTCTCAAATTTACAAACACCAAAAGACTTACGGCACGTTTGGTTCACTGGAATGGAATAGGGTTGAAATGGAATAGAGCTGCAATGAAATAAAGCTATAATTAGTAATTCAATTGTTTGGATGAATGTAATGGAATTGAACTGTAATAGTATTCTTGTGTTTGGTTGAATGGAATAGATTTGTAATAACATAAGGAAAAAAGCTAAAATGACCAGAGTACTCTTAGCAAAATTTTTTTAGATAGATGATTATTGTTATTAAATTTTAATAAGATTATTATTAAATATAATTTAATAAAAATAATATATAATTTAATGAAATTCTTAATATAATTATTTTTATTTTAAATTATAATAAAATATTTAAAATATTTTATTGACTACATTTTAAAACAATACACTATTATTTGAATCCATTGTTTCTCAAGTTATCTCCATTATAGTTGACACACAACAAACACATGGTCAGAGTAGTGCATTTGCATGGTTTATTATGATATTTACACGTTCAAATCACAACCACTTGCATTGTACCTGCTAGAATAAGAGGTCAAGTTTATGGCATAAAATGTTGTTTCATTAGAAAAAGAATTCAAATTTAACGTTACATAGATTGTGGTTTATCAACAAGAGATATGAAAAAACTTGAATTAAATGGGAAAGAAAATCAAAAAAATTAAATGGGAAGTCTAGAATGATTCAATTAAGCAATAACACAATCAAATGAATAAGGCAATCTCGACTCAAGAGCCATAACCCATTAACTCAATCTTATATTAATTAAGTCTTTCACCCCTTCCTCAAGAATCCTTTGAAATAAAAATTACATTATGCACAAAATTACAGTAATTGTTGAATCAAAAAACATATATATCAAAAGAGAAATAGATTCAAATATTGGAATAAAGAAACAACAAGTCTAAAAACCAACTTTGGATTGCAAAGAGAGAATCAACAAAAGCAAAAAAGAAGTTAACATTCATGAATAAAAAACAAATGCTAATTGAAGAAAGATAAATCAAAGGAAATGAGAAAGAAGAACTAAACGACGACATGGTCAAAGAGATATGAGAACTTTACCACTAATTAATGAAGCCTTTGTAACTGTGCAAGGGAGATGGCATATAAGGTTGTAAGTGTAAACTATTCAAGAGAACAAATCTGAATAGAGAGATGAGAAATGATAAAAATCTTGGTAGATTTAATTTTCCTCAATGTTTATACATATACGTGATGAATTTGTAGACATTTCACTAACATCAACTTCCACAATTTAAAAACTATGCTTGCATATGCTAAGAATGCAAGCATCTATTATAAGTGGCTGAATAAACACTATAATATAGAATTTTAAGGACCACAAATAGGATTCACAATCCATATACCCTTTTATTATGTACAAAACCAGAGATACCCTATTTAAAATTCTTGTATAGAATTGGCATAGTAAATCCTTGACACTTGGAGAATAACAACATATGAGTGGTCCAGATTTCTCTAAGGGACATTGCTTTAAATACCATCATAGTATCCACTGAATGTTATTTGAGCTCTGGTGATTGGTATTCCTCTCACCGCTGAAATTGCGTCATTGTGTTTGATTGTGTGATGAACCACCTACTTCATCCTCTACAATCACAGCAAATTAAGTTACTTAAGCTACAAGTATTATCTAAAAACGGGGACTAAATTTGGTGTGATGTGATTTGCAAGAAATGGTGTTGCTTTTGAATTTAAACTCTTAAATGATGAAATGTGTATATCCTTTTCATAATTATTTGAATTGTATAGGGTAATAAATAAGACAAAATATATCTCTAATGTTCACATAAACATGTTTAATTTAATAAATATCTTTATCAGATCAGTTAAAACTTCAAATTTACAAAGACTCCAAATTTTCCAAGAAAGTTTAAAAAATAGACAGAAAAAGTAAGAAAATTTTCATACCTTGTCATCATTGTCACGTTGGAACAGTAGTTTCTAGTTCAGTTGTTTTTTGTGCCTTTGTTGAGTTCCAGAAATGATGATGCAAAAGGTAGCACAGCAACACCAAAAGAGCAAATGGCTCCAATACCAGTCAAACTCCATTTCCATGAATTAAAGCCACAAAAGCTTTGTTCCTAGTAGACATCTTTGTTCTCAGCTTTCTTTTCCGCCAAATCTTTTATTTTGGGGGAACTCATGTTCTCTAAAAATCCAGTTTCATTATCCAAATTAAAAGTACCTATAACATCCAATTGAGGGATAACTCCTCTTTTTCCAGACAATTCAACCAAAACTTTTTTTTCGATATGGAAACACAACAAGCAGAACAAAAGGACAAGTGAAATTAGAAGAGCTCATCCCAAGACAGACATAAAATTAAGATTTTACTCCATGCAAAGCTCTCTTATCTTTTTTCTTCTTCAACTTCAGATGAAGGAGAGAACAATACAGGGTTGAGAAGAATTCACCCCAAGAATTCATTTCCCTACTATTTATAGCCCTTCACGCTCGATTAACCTTAAAAAAATAGTACATTGGTAATCCTTTTGTCTTCTACTAAGGAACCAATTGCTCTTAATCCAACCGAACTAGAATCGGAACTAAACTATATCCAAATCAGCCACTAAATTTTTCCTAATTTTCAGTAGAATCAACTAACTTACGACTTCTTTCAATTTAACCACCAATTATTCCTAAATTTCAGACTTAAGGAAATTCGAGTATGACCTAGCATGCTAGTTTGTTAGTTTGAGTCTAACCTCTTAATGTTTGATGGTATTCCTAGGTTCTCTCGACTTACCTAATTTCTTCTTCTTATTTTTAGGTCGTAAGTTGAACATGCTAGTAGTAAGGGAACAACTAGATTAGATGCTCATTTGTGAGCCTTCTTGATTTTCTCTGTGTGACATGTATATGTTGGGGGTATTAGGACAATTGTTAGATGCCACTAATTGGAAATCACGAAACTGTATTTTGAAAACAATATTTTGTACTTTTGAATTTTACTTATAGCGTTGCTGGTTTATTATTGAACATGGTTTACAAAGTCATCGACTTAAATTATGTTGAGTTCTTAACTTATTACTCGAGTAGTAACTCGATAGGAAAATTCTATATGAGTTTATGGTTATTCTCTATGTTTGCACCAAAAGCTATATACTTGCACCTTAAATCTTTAAAAGTAGCACAACACTTCTTTTACTTCTTTTTCAACCTCATACATTTTCAAAATAACAGGTCACTTCCCTGGTAAGCAGGCACCCGCCAATCTGGAAAGTTATTTTTTATCAAGGTATAATCTTTGAAAGGTCTGACTCGTGACGCTCCATACCCAGATCCAAAGAATTGGGTCAAGAGTGGGGTGTTATAACTACAATTCGATGCTTATCTTCCTAAGCATGCAACTATAACTACTAATTCATTTGTAAGCACCAAAACCTCCCCGATAACGGTGCCAATAACTTGACTGTGTCTTGATGTGTGTGTACCGAGGTAGAAAAATAATGCAATTAAATATATAAAAGTGTGGTATACTACAGCTATATAGGGAAAATTGTAATATAGTTTCATTACAACGAAATACAGAAGTATTCTAAGGATCATACTCAAGAGAGGTATGAACTAATATTGAATTAAACAATCATAAAGAACATGAAAACCTAAGTTTAAAATCTACTTCCCTAATTTCTATAGTACGGCTAATCATAAATTAAAAGTGAAGAATTTACTATGAATGAAAAAAGGATCTAATTGTAAAAAGGCATAATTGAAAAAAATTCCCTCAACGTTTAAAAGTTTTTGGTTTTATACCCTTAACTTTTTTATTTTTTGATTGACACCCTTAACATTATGATTTTTTCAAAAATTAGCCCAATTTTAACAGTAAACGTAGTTGACCGTCAATCAAACTGAAGGTCAGCAACCACATAAGCACGATGTCATAAATTTTTTTCATTTTATTTCCACTATTTCTTCTTCTTTCTCTCTTTCTTCTTAATTATTTCTGTATCAGATGGAAACCAATAAAATAATCCAACAAACTTCCTTATGTAGCCTTTCACAAATCCGTTCACTAGAAATCCACCCTCCAACGATCTTGCTCCATCGTGATCTCTATTGCCAGCAGAGCGTCCTACATCAACTAGTACATGCACGGCTTAATTCGTCTTCCTCATCACATATCTACCCATAGGAAACTAAAAAAAACTCTGTACAAACTCCATTAACTCCTCCACTGCAGCCAAATGTTCTAGAGTTTGAATCTTATCTTCCTCAATGAGGGAGAAAGAGGTGTCGTTGGAGCCCGCCTAGCTAACCCACCAACTGAAGACATGGATATCAAAAACCTTTACTTCTCTTCCCAAAACCTTAATGCTAGAGATGATGCCAATGGTGACTCCAAATCGAAGAGCGGGTGAGAGGAAGATGACGAAAAAACCAAAGACGTTTCCAAAAAGTAAAAACTGGAGAAGTTCATAGAAGAAGAAAGGTTGGAGAAGAAGTCAGATGAGTCACTAGATTCAAGTCATGTTTGACTCAGTCCGAAGGAGTTCGGTTCATCATCAGAGATGCTTGATTACTTCTATTATTTTCTTCATCGTTGGGGTACGAAACTGAACTTTAACAATGTACTAATTAAATTTTCTTCTTCTTCTTTTGTTTCATTGTTAGTTTTCATTAGTATTTGTAATTTATTTGATGATCTGTTTTGTGTAGAAGAAAATTTTTATTTTTCTTTATGTCAGTAGTAGTATTACAATAATAGCTTTCATGGTGAATGAAGATAGTAGAAGAAATTTTTATTTTATTTTTTTATTTCGCTGATAATTTTCATTGGTTTTGCGACACTCAGAACAATATTTTTATAGATGATGTCATCTATGACATCGTGCTTATGTAGTATGCCACATAGGCTATTTTTTTGACCTGCAATTTGATTGACGGTCAACTCACATTTACCATTAAAATTGGGCTGATTTTTGAAAAAATTGTAACGTTAAGGGTGTCAATAAAAAAATAAAAAGGTTAAGGGTACAAAACCAAAAGCCCCTAAACATTGAGGGTATGTTATGGAATTATGCCTTGTAAAAATGATAAAACTAGCAAACAAGTCATGCAAAACTGACAAACAGGAGTCGATCAATTTCCATGGTCGTAACTGATGCAGACTTAGTGATTTTTACTGTCAATTTCTTAGCTGATTTAATTAACACCTTTAGGCCTATAATTTTACCAATTTACAATTTATTCCACATTATCTTAGTGAAATAAGAACTTAATCATGATGTACCAAGCGATTAAAAGTGGAATGAGTTTAAGTGACATAGTTACAAGTCTCATAATAAGACAAGCTTGTGAACACTTGTGAAAAATGAGAAATAATTCAATTAGTAGCTAATAAATTGATAACTTACGTAAGTGCTTAACAAGTAAGTAAAAGAACTAATAAATGAAAATTATTTTAAGAGTATAAAGTGGTTAAATGAGTGGAATTACGTTGAATTTTAATGAAATGGATGGGTAAGTGAAGAGAAACAAATTCTCATTATTATCTGAAACTTTTAATTGATAAAATATTCAATACTAAGTGTAAGAATTGGTAAATCTTAGTTTACTTACTAGGCTCTATGAGCTTAACGCGTTAGTGGTTTAAACACATAGGTGGAAAACCATCTCGTAAGGCTAGTGATCGTGTTAATGAAAGATTGAGTCATTGTGCAAGGTTTGAAAGGCTTAGTGGATTTAGTTTGATTTACCTTATATTAAAGGAGTTGAAATGGCATTTACATAGAATAAAAGTATTCTTTAGTGAACTTGTTAATATTGAGATGTTTTATGGTATGTGTAATGTAAACTGACACTTCCCAATTAAATCTTTTAGTATTGAATCAATTAAAACATGTTTTATGATGTATTTGTGTACAAATGAGTGTTGGCATTGTTTTGAAATGAATTGAAACTGTTTGCTAAGGTTTGATCTCATTTTGGTATGGTTTTGAAGTGTTTTTGGGTTGCTCAATTTCAATGTCGCGACATTGAGCTTATAGAGAGTAATTTTGTGATACGATCCCACACAATGTCATGGCATTAGGTATTACAATGTCCCGAAATTATGCAATGTCATAACTTCATGCACCAAGTTGTCTCCCACTAAATTATGCATTAGTTGACTTCTGGCTTGTTTTGGGTTTCGGACACCTTCGATCACTTCCAAATCTTTTCTAAATGATGCTAAAATTTGTGAAGCCCTAAAAAAATCTTAAACTTCATTTTATGATTTTATAAAATGTCTCAAGGTTTGAAATTTTGAAGAACTCGAGATTTCCATTACATATGTGTTTTGCTAACATCTCATTTTCTTACTGTATGTCGAGACGAGTGAGAGGTGTTACATCAATCCTCTTTACATTATTAGCAACCTTATACCAATACTAGCTGCAAACTGAGTCACCAAATGGTCTCAAAAGAATACTTTCAAACTAAATAAAATGTTCTACTTCTTCACCCATTGAATTCAAACAAGCCCACAAACACACTGAATGAAAGAAGGTATGAAAGTAGAGTATATATAATGCTTTAACGAGAAACCAAGAGATGGAATTCATACCCAATAGCTTAATGAACAATTTTCTTGAATGTAAGTGGATGTATCATATCAAAATAGAAGTTGTTGGTTCTTTGGATCAGTATAATGTGAGGCTAGTTACTAAGGGCTTCGAACAATGCCCTGGGTTTGATTCTATGACACGTTCATCCTTATGGCCAAGCCAACTACTATTAGACTTGTTATTTCAATTTTTGCTCAAAATAATTGATGGTCACTAAACTAACTATAAATACGACAAAGGTACGCGCACCTATCGAACAATAGTATAGCTATGGTGAGTAGAGAATATCATATCCGCGAGGACTAAAAGTACTAGTAATTACCGTCTTCTTATTATTTAGCTGACAAATTGGAGTGATTGTGTTTTAATCTACAATTTACTAAACTAATTTAACTAAGAACACGACAGAGAATGAAATAGGAAAATAATCGAAGATAACCAATGAGATAGGCAATACCCAAGAAAGAATCCACCTAGACTTCACCTCTTATTATAAATCTGAATTAAACGATTTATTCACTTGTTACTTGATCCGTAGAAATCCCTAAACCATGTTAATATCTCTTTCGAGAGTAAAAAAAATTGACTCTAGGTTGATTAATTGAAATCTCTTTCTATTTAAAACCCCTATTGTCGCATTAACTTGATCTATGGATTCCCCTATTAGATTTGACTCTAATTCGGTAGATTTATGTCGTCTTATTTCTAGGATTGCATGCAACTTCAATCAATTATGCTAGATCTACTCTTAAATAGGGTCTTTTGCTCCACTGAATTAAGCACATTAAACATGAATTAATAACCCGAAAATATTAAAACAAGAAATAAGCAAACATAATTGAGAACATGAATCAAGTATTTATCGCGTAAAATAAAATTTAAGTAATAGGATCCATCATAGGTTTCATCTCCCCTAGGTATCTAGGGGATTAGTTCATAATCCTGAATGAAAACATCTCAAAGTTAGAAAAAACAACAAGACATAAAGAAACTCAATTAAACTTCGAAAGAAATTAAAAGGAGATCTTTAATCTTGATGGAGATCCGCTTCCGAGTTAGCTCCGATAGTGTTCTTCGAGTGTTTTCTTTGATCTTCTTCGATTGCCCCCATTATATCTTCTTCTAATAGGTATTTATAGACTTTAGAATGCTCAGAAACCCTAAAAATTAGGTTATTCCATGTATTTGGAAAGTAGGATGCGAAATCGACACGGGCTGAGACATAGGCGTATGTTCAGCCCGTGTGATCTAGCCCGTGTGCAAATGCCCAAGCCGTGTGGATCCCAAAAACAGTTCTTTTTTTATTTTGGCTCAATTTTGGCTCCTTTAGCTCCCAAATTCTCTCCTAAGTATAGAAACCTGAATTTAAAGGATTAGGAGCATCAAATTCACTATTTTGCATAATTAATCATCCAAAAATGCATTAAGAATGGGATTAAAATATGTTACTTTTATAGCTTATCAAATATCCCCACACTTAAGCGTTTGCTTGTCCTCAAGCAAAATCCTCAACTCACATTAAAATTAATCTTTCTCAACTTATAATTCTCATCAATAATGTTTTGAAATAATTTACAAATAATTATACATTGAGAATTCAACTAAAAGAGCACTAAAAATTCAAACAATCCAAGTCAAAAAAATTTTAAAGCACAAAAACATAAGGATTTCCCCTTAGCTAAGTAATTACCTTTAATTCAAAATGACAAGAATCGACATCATCACTAAGGATTCACTCAAATCACTCAAAGTGTTTAAGGTTCAAGAATAAGCACTTAATAGTCAAACAAGAAAAGTTATTACCATAGGCTTACATGAAAATCAAATCTCCACCACTATAAAATGATATGATACACAAATTAAAAGGTCTCTAAGAGGTTGTAATAGGGCTTAGGTTAAGGGTGTGGAGAAATGCCAGAAAAGTTGGTTATAATCGAGACCGAATTGGTAAATTACCAAACTAGAAAAAATAAAGAAGTACTGAATTAAAAACAATTACATCAATCGAGAACTATTCAAGAATAAAACTGAACTTTTTCTCAAAATATGAATTTAACTGTTCAAGCTCAACCAACATAGAACTAAATAATGATCAATTTTTTTAAAAAATATTTATTAATTTTTTCTCTTTTTTTATCTAGAATAATTAGAACTAATTCAGCAAATTAAACAGAAGAGTATAGTTAAGAAAATAACCAAAACAAATCTCAACAAAAAGGGGTCAATAAAACAGGAAAAAGTCTCAACGAAAAAAAGAGTTATGGGTTAACATTAATGGGTAATTAAGAAACGGTGTGTTCGACTCAACGGGGTTTACTATGGGTTAATTATGTAGGTAGGTTTTTTATGGGATAAGTGGGTTAAAACGTAGGTGTCTTTATCATCTCAGTATATCAAATCAAAGGTGTGGTCTCAACATGTATAATCGAAGCAAGTTCTAGAATAACAAATCAAATTGACACACTCATAACCAATAATAAAATGAGCAAGAAAATGTATGCTCTAAAGGCTCAAAATCTCACAAAAAATCATGGTTTTTTATTTCAATCTTGCAAATCTCAAACTTCAAGATAATACTTCAATTTAGGGAAACAACCTAAAAATTTTTAATTTCTAAAAAATAACTTATCATGTTTGATTATCTCATGTCTTAAAGTTTAAATCAACCAATACACAAATATCTACAAATTAATCCAAAATGCATCAACAAAAATCTCAAATTGACAAAAATTCATTCTAATGGAAGCATGAGAAATTTACTTAAATATAAGACATAATTCAGAGATTTTCTACTAATTATACAAATAACCTCCTCACACTTAAGATGTACATTGTTCTCAATGTACAAACATATATAATCACAGTATAAGCAAAATATCATAAGAGAGGGAGAAAACTGAAACTACCCTGAATATTGGATGAAATTGTCAGAATGGTGAAAAGCAGAATTGTAGGCAAATCTAAATGTAGTGCATGATTCCGAGCAAAATAGTAAGAAAATAAACACAAATAGTGAAGAACATTAAGAGGGTACAGCTCAATTAGAAGCCATAAAAATAAAAACATAGTTCAAAAGATAATAAATAAAATAAGTCTAAGAAAATAAAAATAAAGCAACTAAAAAATAAAATAAAGATGAAAATGAAAATAAATAAACTCAATGAAAAAAATACTAAAAATAATAGAAATATAACTAAATACCATAAATAAATTTAAAAAAAATTAAAAGCTGAGCATAAGATTAATAAAACAAATAAAATAAAAAAAGAAAACAAATCAGTAAAATAAAAATAAATAATATAACAAATAATAATAAAGGAATAAATAAATAAAAACAAAATAAAAATAAAATAAAGAAAAGGGTAAAAGGGGAAGACCGACGGAAGATGGTGGCTGGAGTTACGACGGGGAGTTGTGCCTGGGAGGCGGTGTTGTGCGTGGGTGGGGGCAGGGTTGGTTGACTATGGGGGGAAGGGAGAAGAGATGGGTAATAGGGGAAAGAGGGTGGCTTGTTTGGGAAAAAGATAAAATGAGGAAGAAATTTTAGAGTTTAGGCCAAACGACTATGTTGGGTGTTTTCAGCCCGTGTGCAATTAAAAAAAATAAGCCCAGTCTTCACACGACCTCTGTGTCTAGGTAAGATCCCCACATGTCACACGGTCGTGTGCCAGGCTGTTTGTGCTTTCCTCGCTTCTCCCATGCCTATGTAAGATCCCACATGCCAGTGTAGCCAAGCTGTGTGTGATCTCCTTCGCTTCTCCCACGCCTATGTGAGATCCCACACGCCCATGTGGCTCAACCGTGTCTCTCACACAGTCATGTCTCCTACCTGTGTAACTCTCTGACTTGGAATAAAATTGAAAAATTTAGCTCCAGGATTCACACGGCCGTGTCTCTAGGCCGTGTGGACCATTTTAGGCTATGTAACCGTCGAATTTTTGAAAATTTAAGTCCCATTATCCACATGGCCAAGGACACGCCCGTGTGTCCAGGCTGTGTGGGTCACATGGCCATGTCGCCAAGCTGTGTAACTCACTGTCGAACCCTTTATTGTGCACACGGCCTGGGACATGCCAATGTGTCCAGGCCTTGTGTGCCACATGCCCGTGTATCCAGGTTGTGTGGGTAAAAAAACACATTTTTTTTAAGATTTTAAATTAGCATGCAATGGAATTAAAAGAATTAGCAAAATTTAAACATTCGGGTTGCCTCCTAAGAAGTTCTTATTTAAAGTCTAAGCTCGACTTACCTTATGCACGTGCGGTCACAGTGGTTCATGGAGCCGAAGCTCCTCTTTCTCGTTATCAATTCTATTATCAAAATAAGGTTTAAGTCGAGTACTATTTACCTTAAATGTGCCAAATTCAGAATGAGTTACCTCGAGTGTACTGTATGGGAAGACATTAAGCACTGTAAAAGGGTTTGATCTATTTGCATCAAGCTCCAAAGTGGTAATTCGTGGATCTGTTTAATCTAGCAATACCTTGTCCCCAACCTTAAATCGGTTTGTTCCATCACATGCTCATCATGGCATCGCTTTGGCTCTTCATTGTGTTTTTTCGGTTTCTCTTTGACATATGTTCACCATTCATCTAGTTCATCGATTTGTAACATTCGTTCTTCATAAATCATTATGTTTCTATCGTACTGACTGGAACATGGCTCCATTATGTTTTTTCAAAGGGTTTCCTACAAAGAAGGTTGAGCTACATGGTCACTAACATTAACAGAATATTTCAAATTATCTCGACCACTAGATGTTCTAACAGAACCACGAGCTTGAAGAGTAATTGACTCATCACCTACATGAAGTACTAACTTTCCCGTACCAACATCAATTATAGTTCTAGCAGTTACTAAAAAAGGGCGACCTAGGATTAAGGGTACCTCACTACCTTCATCCATGTCTAACACAACAAAATCAATAGGGAATATGAATTTATCTATTTTAACAAGCATATCCTCAATAACACCCCTAGGACATCTAATGGTTTTATCCGCTAATTGAATACTCATCCTATTTTTTTTGGGTTTCCCAAGACCTAGTTGTTTAAACATTTTGTAGGGCATAATAGCCCCTAAATCAGTCAAAGCATTATCAATATTCAAACTACCAATTAAATAAGGAATAGTAAAACTCCCTAGATCTTTCAGTTTGTTGGGTAGTTTATTTTGTAATATGGCTGAGCAAACTGCATTTAGCTCCACTATCAACGAATCATCTAACTTCCTTTTGTTTGTCAAAAGCTCCTTTAAGAATTTGACATAATTGGGCATCTACGAAAGAGCTTCAACAAACACTAAGTTAATATGTAATTTTTAAGAGTTTAAGGAATTTACAAAATTGTTTGTTTGTGTGGTCTCTTTTCGTCGTATTAGAATATGAAACTCGAGGTTTATATTCCTTAACAACTAGTTTTTGCTCTTTTTGGCTTACCTCAACCTTATCATTATTTACCACAATTTCTTGCCTTGGTTCTAGTTCAGATTCAACTACCTTGTGGTCTTTTTGAGATTAACTTAGAAAGCTAACCTATTTGGTTCTTGAGCCCTTGAATTGATGCTTGTTGATTCTTTAATGCTACCTCAGTGTTTTGAAAGTGGATTTCTAACACCGAGATAAACATCATTAACATCTCATTGAGGTTCATTTTTTTCTCTTACTCGTAAGGTTGTTGTTGGAAGCCTAAAGGGGTTTGTACTCTTTGATTTCCTCGACCACCCCAAGAAAAATTGGGATGGTTCCTCCAACCTGCATTATAGTGGTTACTATATGGGTTATTTTGAGACCTAGAATTATTACCCATATAATTGATTTGTTCGTTCTCTATGCTAGGAGCGAAGGGTAAACATTTTGGATTATTCATTCCACTTCCATTTGTATCGTATTGCATCACTGGATGTACCTGCATAGAAACATATAAACCATCAATTTTCTTATTTAATTGTTCTACCTGATTAGATAAAATGATGACTCCATCTAAGTTGAAAACACCGAGTACTTTCATCGGCTTTGTCCTCATGACTTGCCACTGATAATTATTCAGTGTCATCTCCTCAATAAATACATAAGCCGTTTCGGGTGTTTTATTGTTAAGTATTCCTCCGGCTGCTGCATCAATTAACTACCTCATTGAAGGGTTCAAACCATTGTAGAAGGTTTGAATTTGTAGCCATAGAGGTAACCCATGGTGAGGGCACCGTCTCAATAAGTCGTTATACCTCTCCCATGCATCATATAACATTTCTAAATCGATCTGCACGAAGGAAGAGATATCATTCCTCAACTTGGCTGTCTTAACCGGTGGAAAGTACCTAGAAGGAACTTGTAACATCCCAAATTTAGCTCCATAAAATTTAGAAAAATATCAAAAATAGGGAATTGACACAATGGTTAGTACTTAAATGTGAAAGCTTGAAAGTTAGTTGGAGGTCCCAAGTTCAAGTCTCAACTGTTACCAAATAAATTAATCTTTTTGCAAATTCCCTTATTTTTTTATGTGTTGGCATCCAAGCTTAGTAAACCTAGGTATAAATACATGCTTTTATCAAAATAATCAGCATTTTAACCCATTTTATTCTACGTTAGCTGTCCCTAACCCTATTTCTCTCTCTTCACCTTTATTTTTTTCTTTTCCTTTTTTCCTCTATTGTTGTCGTTGCCTACACCTCCCCTTTTACCATCTTCTTCTTCTTTTTGCATCAAGATTGTGCACCATTTCTTTCAGTATATTGCTAAAATTTTTCCTCAATTAAATCATCCTCAAATCTTAAATTTTGAACTCCAAGATCAATCCCAAACATCGCCTAGAAAGTGCCATTGTTGTTTTTCTTGACTAGCTTGTGTAAGGTTTCTTCTCTCTTCAATTTCTTAATTAATCTTGTCCATTAAAAACCTAAATTTCAAGATCTGGAATTTAGGGGATTTTAAATGTTTTTAAATGTATTTTTCCATATTTTAATGAGGTCTCAAACTAGTTTAAAATTCAACCTCAAATTCAGCCACCATGGGTGGTGGTGTGTGCGCATATGTGTAGAATAGGAGGCTGTTTTGTTTATTGAATCTTGCCCAATTAATTCCAACCTTAATTTAAGTTTTTTAACCCTCCTAATCAGTTATTAAACCCTTTTCAATTAGGGAAAAACGTTCTTGGTCATTTGGGCATTCGAAACTCACAAATTGGGAGGCGTAAGTGCAGTTCAGCGTAAAATTAATTATTATTTCGACATAGTTGTAGGGTAAATGTTATAGATTGGTTAAATGAAGGAACTTAATAATTATTAGCTACTGATTTTCCACTATATTATGTAATTAGGTGCTGACCCAAATGCCTCGAATCAACCGTAAAGCTGAAGAACAATCGTACGTACTGTTCGCATCTATAAGGTAAGGAATCGAAGTAGTTGAATTCGTAAAATAGTTATTAATTTCACAATTGGTTTGAACCCATAAGTGGGTAATTTGGAGTTGGTTAAGTGGTAAATTTATTGAATTTATACTGAATTTTGGTTTAAGATCGTATAAAGGTTTACTAAGGAAAATTAGAAGATTCACTAGCGTGCTGCGAGAAAGCGAAAAATAAGGTGTGGGTCCTAAACTTGTAAAATTTGTTTAATAATGATAAATTTCATGTTATATTTGATAAATTAGCTTGCTGATTGGTTTGACATAGTAGCCAAAATATTAGTTTTGCGAGTGGCCGAACCAGGTACGTTTCAAGCCTTAAAAGACTTACTGGTTTGATTGTATGAATATGTAATTGAGATTGTTATGCATAATTATATTATGTGACATGAGAATGTTTGATAGAATGGTATGAAATGTTGAGATATTAGGTTTGTGCATGATTTAAATGCATTAAATGTTTACTATGATATATATACGTGAGGTTGCTATTGCTACACAATGAAATTTGTTAAGTATGTGAATTAAATGATATTGATAGATACCATCTTATTGGTAATTTGAAAATTGGAACACTGCTTCCTTTCTCTGAAAGTATGTGATTATTGAGAACATGTTGAACATGTCGAATAAATGTGAAAAGTATTGAAATGTGATTACATATGAATTTGTATGACATATTGCATGTGCATTGGGATGAGATTTTGTGGTTGACAGAAGAGCTCTGTGAAGTAACGGCAGCATATTAAGTCCGCATATATTTGTAGTTAGTGCACTGCATTGGAGTACCAAGGGGATTGGTGATTATATCGCATTATTTATTTGGCAGTTTTACTGCATTATTGATTGTTTTACCACATCGAGCATTGCTGCCATATGTTGGAGTTCAGCAGACGGGTTCTGGGGAACTTGTGGTGTGTAGCGGATGGTATGGGTACGATCTCGCATGTGCATTTTTCACGATCATGTGCATTTAAAATTATTATTGATAGTGTTTGATTGTGCTATTGGTACCACTATGAAATTGCTTGTATGAATGCTTAATACTCGTTTAGTCTCACACTGAGCTTGTTAAGCTCACCCCATTATCTTAACTTCTTAGGCAATGATAGAACTTAAGATTGGAATTGGCATGCAAACGTACGGCGGACTTCGAACTTTACTTTGTCATATTATTTTAATTTAATTACATTTTTTGGTTATTTTATAATTATTCAGTTTTGGATTGTAAAGTTTCTTTAAACTGTGGTTTGGGACTATTTGAGATTTTGAGGTTTTTCATGCATGCATGGCACACATATTTGGTATAGATACATGGTTTTTATAAATAGGTTGAAATGGTCTATGCATGATATATGGCTAAATTAATAATTTTACTAGTAATGGTACATTTCCGCTACTAAGAAGATAACAAAATGATTTTTTAAGGGCAACACCGTCAGTAAGGTTTTACAAAAACTTACCTAATTCACTAATTTGACCTAAGCATGGTTAGACTAAGTAAATGGACGTTTTCCAAAGCTAGCAATAGAAACCAAGGTTTTATAAAAAGGAGTACTTGAAGGTTTTTAACTATCGTTAGGGTAGGTTCGACACTAAGGTGTCCAAGTAACCTTCCCGATTCGATCATAATGTCTAGGCCGGGTTTAGGAGGTTACAAAACTTCTCGGTCATTTGAACTTATGTGGTAATGGAACCTCATGGTAAAGAGTTCAACCATTATTTCACTTTGTTCTTCAATGAGAAAGGAAATAACCGTAAGCGAATGGCATCGTCAGTGACGCCATTAAACTTGAAAGTATCGCAGATATCTAGAAAATTGGCTAAATGACTATTTGAATCTTCGTCTTGCAAACCATCGAACTGAACAAATTTTTGTATCATCTGAATGGTATTCGGCTTTAGTTCGAAATTATTTGTAGCAGTGGTGGGTCGCACAATACTCGATTCAGTCCTAGTTAGAGTGGGTTTGGCATAATCGTACGTAGCACGAGGAACAGGATCTGGATTTGTAGGATTTGCAACAACTACAGGAGATAGCTGATTATTCTGATTATCACCCATCTCTTTAGTAATAATAATGTCTTCTTGTTCATCTACTATATTCTATTGACTTTGCCCTACTTCTCTATGATTTCTACGAGCAGTACTTTCAATTTCATTGTCAAATAATAATGGTCCCGATAGGTTTTTTCTTGTCATAAACTAAAAGAACCTACCAGAAGCAAATAAAAGAAAATAAATTAGAATATAAAAATTAAACTAAAAAATAAAATGTAATAAAAATAAATGGCTATATTAATAAAAATCAAGTGTTCCTAATATTTTAGTCCCTAGCAACAGCACCAAAAACTTGATGGTCACTAAACTAACTATAAATACGACAAAGGCAAGCGCACCTATCGAACAATAGTATAACTATGGTGAGTAGAGAATATCGTATCTATGAGGACTAAAAGTAGTAGTAATTACCTTCTTCTTATTATTTAGCTAACAAATTGGAGTGATTGTGTTTTAATCTACAATTTACTAAATTAATTTAACTAAGAACGCAACAAAGGATTAAATAGGAAAATAATCGAAGATAAATAATGAGATAGGCAATACCCGAGAAAGAATCCACCTACACTTCACCTATTATTATAAATCTGAATTAAACGATTTATTCACTTGATACTTGATCTGTAGAAATCCCTAAATTATGATAATATCTCTTTTGAGAGTAAGAACAACTAACTCTAGGTTGATTAATTGAAATCTCTTTCTAATAAAACCCCTATCGTCGCATTAACTTGATTTATAGATTCCCCTATTAGATTTGACTCTAATCTAGTAGATTTATGTCATCCTATTTCTAGGATTGCATGCAAATTCACTCAATTATACTAGATCTACTCTTAAACAGAGCCTTTTGCTCCATTGAATTAAGCACATTAAACATGAATTAATATCCCAAATATATTAAAACAAGAAATAAACCTACATAATTTAGAATAAGAATCAAGGATTTATCAAGTAAGAAAGAAATTAAATAATAGGATCTATCATAGGTTTCATCTCCCCTAGGTATCTAGGGGATTAGTTCATAATCCTGAATGAAAATATCTTAAAGTCAGAAAAACAACAAGACATAAAGAAACTCAATAAAACTTCAAAAAGAAATGAAAAGGAGATCTTCAATCTTGATGGAGATCCGCTTCTGAGTTGGCTCCGATGGTGTTTTTTGAGTGTTTTCTTCGATCTTCTTCGATTGCCCCCAGTATGTCTTCTTCTAATGGGTATTTATAGACTTTAGAATGCTCAGAAATCCTAAAAATTGAGTTTTTCTACGTATTTGGAAAGTAGGGTGTGAAATCAACACGGGCTGGTACATGGGCGTGTGTCTAGCCCGTGTGGAAATGCCCAGGCTGGGTGGATCCTGAAGACAGCTCTTTTTATCTAATTTTGGCTCAATTTTTGCTCCTTCCGCTCCCAAAACTCCTAAGTATAGAAACATGAATTTAAAGGATTAGGAGCATCAAATTCACTAGTTTGCATAATTAATCATCCAAAAACGCATTAAGAATGGGATTAAAATATGTTAGCTTTATAGCTTATCAATAATTTATTGATTTGCCAACTAGATGTTTATAATACCTTCTTACAAGGCAACTTGAAGAATAAGATTTCATGACCTAGCCTCTTAGTTTTGTGAATCTTTATTAGCTTTGATGTCCCAAGCTTTTGATATAACAACATTTAAGATAAATTTTATATGTATTATATTTCAAAAGTCATTTGGTGAAGATGTGGTTGAAAATTTTATCAAACATTTTCAAAACATTATCAAAGGCTTGCAATATACTTAAAAATATATTTTTTAAATGAGTTTTAATTTATCCCAATATTTTTTAAGTTAATACCAAATTTTTCTAAGGTGTTAAAAATTTTTTTAAAGGACTTTGGTACGTAAGTCTCGAGATAGACAACTATATGTCTCGAGACATGAAAACTTCAAAGCAAAAATCTGCTTCAAAAGTTGCATGTCTAGAATTTATGTGAACTGCTCAAATTGATTAGTTTGTTTAAATTTTATCTTTTATGCATAAAAATAAAAAAAATACTAAAGCATTAGTACAATAAAATTTAAATTAAATAAAAGTAAATAGTGAGAAAATTATTATTTTGAGTAGCATTCCAATGTTGAAAAAAAGAGGGCAATTGCCAAATGAGAAGATTTTGTAGATAAGAAAAAAAATGATGCGGTGATTTTAGTAGGGAAAAAGATGGGAAAGGAGGTTGGGGAAAGCCCCCAATCAACAAATGACCATTAGCGACTGAAGAAGAAGCCCCAAACTGCCTTAAGGGGAGGAGAATGTCATATAAGAACAAGAGGGAATAGAGAAAGAAAAGAACGAAAGAGAGGGAAAAGGCTACCATCAAAAGGCTAGGGTTGTAGTTGCTACCCCACATGCTTAGGGTTTGGAATGTTTCACTACTTGACCTTGACGGAAGGGGATTAATTTTTTTTTGTTCAATCTCATTCTTTTTTTTTATTGAAGACCAATTTATTGTTTGATAATAATATAATAATAAATAGTGAAAATATCTTTTTAATTTGAAAAATAATTATTTTTCATTCAAATCATTATTATGTCCTATAAAAGTTACAATTTCAGTGAATGATAAAATATTTAAAATGTTAGTATTTAGTATGTTTATAGTGCATATTTTTAACTCTATAAAAAAAATTAAAAGGGAAATAATTTGATACACAACTTGTGGGGTTTTTAGGCTAACCGTTTTACTATATAATTTAAAACACCTAAGAGATGTTAAAAGTTCTTCATGGTATTGTGATATACCATAGTTAATGCTATCCTTAGATGGCATGTAATACATAGTCATGGTAAGATTTCAATAGAATGTAATTCCTAAGATTTGTGATTTCCATGAAAGTAACATTACAACATTTGGTAAATTGGAATATGAACTAGAATCTTGAGAAAGTTATATCAATGTGTTTGGTTCACTAAGCACTTTACAACAAATGTGATGGTAAATTTCAAAATTTTCCCCCACTAAATAGAGGTGCTCATGGGTCAGGCTTATGCAAGGTATTTAGAACACTTTTCTAGCCCGGGCCTGACCCGAAAACTAGGCTTACTTTTTTGCCCAAGTCCAACCCGATTTAAGAAAAGTAAACCCAGGCCAGACCATTTTTTACTTTTTAAGTTTACTTTTTATTTAAAATTAATTTTTTAAAAAAATATAATACAAAATGCACTAAATATGCTAAAATAAAAGTTTTCTAACACATTACAAATACATTAAAAAGTAGGGTAAACTACCAAAATAGTCATTGTTGTTTGCCTCAGGTTACATTTTAGTCACTTATGTTTGAAATGTTACATTTTAGTCACTTATGTTATCGTGTTGTAACATTTTAGTCACTGAGTCATTAATTATCGTTAACGGTGTGACCGTAAGTTGACGTGGCACATTAAATCATCATTTCAAACGAAAATTTTTGGTTAAATTATACAATTGGTCCCTATATGTTTTCGTTTTGAACAATTAAATTTTTTTCTTTTACATTCTTTTAACTTTACTTTTTTTTTCTTATTTTCCACTCTCTTTGTCACGAAGTCTATACAGAAAGATTAACTTATCAGTAAGAAAAAGATTATTGAGATAAATATGAGGGTGGATAGTTTTTTTTCTTTAAAAAAATAAAGGAAAAATGATGATGAGTGTAGTGCCAGAGAAAAATCTTGAGAAGCAAATAGGGAAACAAATGAGATGCATGGATGGTTTCCTTCAGATCTTTGATCATCACCAGCTTCTTTTTGGCAAATGCCTTTACTCCCCTAAGCGCCTCCCTCCCGAGAAAATGCTGGTTGGTTTTATTTTATGATCTCTGTCTTTCATTTTTTTTACGTTGGTTTGGATTGTTTTATCGACTTTTTTTTAATTTGTTTTAGGCGAGTGAAAAGAAAACGAAGCAAGTGAAGACCATTAAGACACTAGCAATATCGAGAGAAACAGCCACAAGGTCGAGGAGTAGTGCCACCGAAATGTTCGAAGCAATCTACGGTTACATTGGAGCTTCGATCTTAGACATCATAACTTTCCACGCCTATTGGTAATCAGAGCAACTCGCCTCTCCCCTTCCAGTTTTTGAGTACAAAGAAGGCAACGCAAGGTCACCATGGAAATTCTTCAAGGAAGCTCCAAGGCTCTCTTTGGATAATAGAGCCATCGTTGATGCCAAAGGAAGCCTTAAGCCTCGAGAGATTCGTATGAATGCCTCCATATTATCTGCGAACCAATGCGAAGATGAGGTGGACAATAACGATAAACAATGACGGTCACCAAGCATAATTGCAAGGCTTGTGGGACTGGAATTGTTATCAGATTCGAATCCTAAACTAAACGGAAAAAATATAGGGAGCAATTGTATAATTTAACTTAAAATTTTCATTTGAAATGATAATTTAATGTGCCACGTCAACTTACCGTTACGCCGTTAACGACAATTAACGACTCAGTGAATAAAATGTTACAACACGATAACATAAATGACTAAAACGTAACATTTCAAAACTAAGTGACTTAAATGTAACCTGAGGCAAACAAAAGTTACCTTATTATTAACAAACAAGTAATTTAATATATTTATTTTAAATAAAAATAATTTATTTATTTATCCTATTAATATAGTACTAAATTGAAAATAAAATTTAAATATTTCATATGTATTGAATTAGAATATAATTTAAAAAATTTAATTCAATAGTATTTAAAATAAAATAAAATTTTTTATTATTTTGTGACAAACAAGTATTGCATAATAAAAATAAATAAATAAATAAATAATTTTGTCTCAAAGATAAATTTTAACTTTTCAGCTAAATGAGAAAAATTACTTTCGCAACAATATTAAAAGGAATGCTTAAAATATATTTGGTTTTTCTAATGTGGTACCAATGTTATTTTTTTGTTCAATATGATAACTATATTTGACAAAAGTTATACATTTTAGTACATAAAAGTAATTGTGTTAAGTTTTTTAGTGTTTAATTCGAGTTTTAATATTGATTTAATGAAAATTCATAATTAAACTAATAATATTAGAAATTAATTTTCATCAAATAAACCCTAAAACTCAAATTAAATCAAATTCATTAGATTGTATTTGACAATTAAAACACAAAATTAAACAAATTTACACTTCACACTAATTTTTTTCTATTAATATAATCATGACAAATTCAAACATAATAATATTAGCAATTAACTTTCATGAAATCAACTCAAAAACTTGAATTAAATACTAGAAAATTAACACCGTTATCTTTGGGTACCAAAATATCTAACTTTTATTAAATACAAATACCATATTAAAAAAAACACAAATACCATATTAAAAAAATATTAAATTTAAATACCAAATTATGAATTAAACAAAAAAGAAATCATATTTTCATGGTTGAAAAAACTAACTCTGGAATAAAATTACATTAATAGTTTTTAACGCATAATATGCAATCACCCTCCCACCAATTAATTCAAAAAAGTAATTGCCTTTTATTATACCTAGAAAAATAATTGTATGAAACATGTGAAATTGGTTAATGCTATATCAATAATTTTATCTTAAATTTCGGAATTTTAATTTTAAAAAATACTACTGTAACATTAAATTATTAAAAAAATATAGATGACGGTAATATCCTTGTTTGATACCATCTTACCCCTTCCTCTGGTCAGAAGCGAGGCGGATAGCTTAAGCTGCTCGCCTCATGCATATTTGAAACCACTGCGGAAGGGAGAAAGTTATTGTTACTTAATTTGAAACAAACATGAATTTTTTAAATCTAATAAAAGAAAACGTCATACTTAAAATGTATTTATATCTGCTCTTTGCAAACCAAAAACCAAAGAGAGAGAAGCTGAGAAGAAACAACCTTGAGTTGATAAACAGAACAAAATCCTTTTCCTAAACCTCTACGCCTCCGTTAACACCTCCTTTCTTCCTGCCAAAACCCTTTTTTAACTTCAATATTTACTCTTTCCATATATAAAAAGAAAATCTTTTTTTTTTCTTTTGTGCATTAAAGGCCCACCCTCCCCCACTCTGGTATTTTTTCTTCCCATTGACTCCTACTCTTCTCACTCTTGGGTGCTTTTCATCTCTCTTTATAACTCCCAACTCATCCTCAAAAGATTTTTCTCAGCAAGCAAAAAGAAAGTGAGAAAACAGAGCTTTAGAGAGTAGAGAGAACAGGGGTTTCTTGTTTCTTTTCAAGCCCTCCTCCACTATCCTTTTCCTTGTTTTCTTTTCGGGTCCTCTCTTCTTTTTCCCCATATCCTTGGTTTTTCTCGGGATTGTCCAAACATGGGTTCTTCTAAACTCCATCAGAATGATGCAAACTGTGTTTGGGTTGATGGGCCTATCATTGTAGGTGCAGGGCCATCGGGTCTAGCAACATCAGCTTGCCTTACTCAGCAGGGCGTCCCTTCTCTTATTCTTGAGAAAAGCGACTGCTTAGCTTCTCTATGGCAACTTCGAACCTATGATCGTCTCAAACTCCATCTCCCCAAACAGTTTTGTGAATTGCCACTCCTTGGTTTCCCTCACAATTTCCCCAAGTACCCAAACAAGCACCAGTTCATCTCTTACTTGGAATCCTACGCTGGACACTTCTCAATCAAACCTAGGTTCAACCAAGCGGTGCAAAGCGCAGATTACGATCACATTTTGGGGTTCTGGAGGGTTAAAACTCAAGACTCTGAATACATTTCAAGGTGGCTTATTACAGCTACTGGTGAAAATGCTGAGCCTGTAATACCAGACATTCCTGGGATTAACAAGTTCAACGGTTCTGTAGTTCATACCAGTTCGTATAAGTCGGGTTCTGAGTTTAAAAACCAAAGGGTTTTGGTCATTGGATGCGGCAACTCTGGCATGGAGGTCAGCTTAGACCTTTGCCGGTACAATGCAATCCCTCATATGGCTGTTAGAAACACGGTAACTTCATCTAATTCTATATCGGACTTCCTTAACTTCAATGTAAATCATAGTTAAAAACGTACTCTATATTGTTTATATGTTTGATTTTTTTCGATTTTGCAGGTGCATGTATTGCCAAGGGAGATGTTTGGTTTCTCGACATTTGGAATAGCCATGGCGCTTATCAAATGGTTCCCATTATGGCTAGTTGATAAGTTCCTGTTGCTGGTAGCTAACTTCATCTTAGGCAACACTGACCAAGTAGGCCTCCGGCGACCAAAAACTGGTCCAATTGAGCTCAAGAATGTCACTGGAAAGACACCGGTGCTCGATGTTGGTGCACTATCACTGATAAAATCTGGGGAAATTAAGGTAAATAGACCCATGTTCGATCAATCACATCTTGTTCCAACATATATATGTTTAGTTGATTTTGTTAGGTATTTCAGGTGATGGAAGGTGTGAAAGAGATAACAGGAAATGGAGCTAAGTTTATGGATGGACAAGAAAGGGAGATTGATTCTATAATCTTGGCAACTGGGTACAAAAGCAATGTGCCTACTTGGCTCAAGGTAATAACAATGAGTTGTTGCATTTTGTTTAGTTTTTAGTTCTATCTTATTGTGTATCACACATCACTTTCTGCCTTGGACACATGTATTTAGCCCACAAGCCAACAAATCTCTTCTTTTCTCCCTGCAGGGGAGAAAAAAGGAAGCCTCTTTTTCCATGAAAGAAAACATATTTTATGTGTTCAAACTTCAAATGTGTTAAATATTTGTTTATTAGGGTTTGCCGGAAATTAAATTCTCTGTGATGTGTAACTGTCATCAAATATAGTGTTGTTTTTTAGGATTCATTAGCCTAAACCAAGAAGAAAATGGGTTTTTGTTACCATATTTTGACAGATTTTTCACCATTTCTTTTGGCACCAAACATTGATTAAAAGAGTTGATTTTATTAGTGGCAGTAAATTTTTTCCCGTTTTGGAAATATAGGGATGTGATTTTTTCAACAAAGACGGCATGCCAAAAACGCCGTTTCCTAACGGATGGAAAGCAGAGAAGGGATTATACACAGTTGGGTTTACAAGAAGAGGGCTCCTAGGAACGGCTTCTGACGCCGTTAAAATTGCTAGGGACATTGCTCGACAATGGAGGCCAAACGACAGTTGTAGTAATTCTCATGTTATCCTGCTCAAAGAAACATGATTCTAAAACAAAATAATAATAAATACAAAAATACTTCTAAGTTCGATTTTACCGGAGGTTAGGCTTTTCGTTTTCTTTCTAGAATATTGTAAATGCACCAATTTTGTTACAAAGGAGTTTTGCATCCATTTACCTCTTATGATGAGGTAAGTTTAACTTTGTACAAAATAATCTCATGAATAGAATCTACTTTCAAAATTTATTCAACAAATTTGTTTTTGAAATTGTGTTAGATTTGTGATTTTGGTACCCATAATGGTATGGGATAGATAGAACAAAAGAAAGATTTGCATTCCATTTTGGAAAATTGGTCATAAAACATTTTCTAATCAAACTTCATAAAGAAATCTTTCAGATTGGAGGCCAAAATTATATGAAATGAACTGACAGCGTGTTTGGTTAACATGAATAGTGAATCCATTCACACATATTCTTTATTTTATATGTTATTAGTAAAATACCCGATTTTTTTTTTCTAAAACCAAGTATAAATGTTTTAATCCTTCTTCCTTAACCACTCAACCACCTAGTTATTATTATTTTGTGTCAAGAAATATATAAAACCGATCCCCACTGTAGAAGAAAAGAAATTAAAAAATCACAAGTAAAGGGATTCAATCTTTCACCTTCTAATATCTATGAAAATTCATTCATTTGAGGATCAAAGATCAAATTTATTCCTCGAGGTCTTAGACACAATGAGAAGATTTGCAAGAAGTTTTTTTAAAAATATTTTCTCTTGATTAACTTTAATTCTAATTCATGATTAACTATGATTGATTTGATTAACTTGTTTTATTTCTATCGTTTTTAGGATAGTGAAAGATTTTATCTCACCATTGATTTTGATTCTTTATCTTGGATTTATTGAGTAAAATTTTGATTGGTAAAAAGCCTCAATGTTTTTTAACATATGACTGTAATTATTATTTTTATTTGTTCTAAATATGATCAAAATTTTGAGTTAGATTATTAAATATTGATGGGTTCATAAGGTTCATTAATGAACCTTCGTAGTATATTATTTTCAAATGATTGTCTAATTTTGTAAAATATTTGAAAAAAAAAAAGTCGTATAGTATTCATGGTAGTGTGCCATTGTAACTCACTGACTTAGGTCACACGACCAAGCCATATGTCAATGTGCCAAGCAGTGTGCCCTTCAAAATAACCCTACACGCCTGTGTTTCAGGCCGTGTAACAGCCTGACTTGAAACCCTTTGAAAGCTACAGGGGACACACGGTCGTGTCACCTGGCCGTGTGTCACACACGGCTGAGACACACGCCCATGTCTTTTCCCGTGTGGACGAAAATAGGCCATTTTACAAGACATTTTTCTCCCCCCAATGTGTCATGAACCTACAACCAAAATTTCACATAAGTACAAGCCATAACAAGGCACCAAATTCAAGCATAATCAAGCTATAAACTTAAGGTATACAAACATACAACCAATATGCCCATGGGGCACCTCAAACTTAACATTTAATCTTGTATAAATATAGTCTCAATTTGACTAAAATGTTCAACTAAACTTGAACTAATCTTAGATCAATAACCAACCATTGAGTCCAGCTACTAAACATACTAATTGGTACCAAAATTTCCATTCAACAATTAGGACTAAAACTTACATATATTTCATATAAAACAATGTACCAATTCATCACATTTCCAACACATCACAAGACATTTATAGCTTCCATTTTAGACTACCATCTCATCCTTAATCATCTAAGCATCATGATCAAAGGTAACATGTAACACCCCTTACCATATTCGACACCGGAATAGGGTACGAGGCATTACCGGAGTTTACTAATTAATTTTCAGACATTTCATTTTTATCTAACGTTCATATTTATAACCAATCAAAATCAAAACATTAATGAGCTAACCTTAACCAAATTAACTTATACACGCCATAATAACCAGAATCAAATCATCCAAAATTACCGATAGAACCAATGGATAATGTGATATATCTCCAACAAGCTTCCGATAATCATTTCAAAACATCTAATAACTATACATATTACCAATAATAATTCAGTTCCAATATAAAACACGCATATATATAATATTCATTACCAAATAGCATTCACTTCAATTTAAATTAAACAAAATATAGTTCATACGAACTTACCAGGCTAAATTGCAGAAATACCAAAATTTAGGAACATTTTAGAAATTTTCTATTTTTCTCGAATTTCCACCCAATCTTGATCTAAATTAAAATTTTATTCAATTTACTACTTTAAATAATAAAACAATTCATTTTATACAATTTGGTCACTTTTTGACATTTTTACAAATTTACCCTTAAATTTTCACTTTTGTTCAATTTAGTCCCTGAAACATATAAATTGGTCATTTTTAATAAAAACTCATACTAGTTGAATAATCATATATTTTCCTCCTCCTCCTCTCCATTCCACATCCTTAATATATATAACATGCTTATATGTAACATTATCTATAATTTCACATTTATTTATATTCATTCAAAGCTGTCCACTTGAGTCATAGTCACTAAATTATTTATATCCTGAGCTACAGAGCTCTAAATTGAGATCCGTTAATTTTATCTGAAACTAGACCCACATATATTATTACCATAAAATTTTAAGAATTTTTAATTTAGCCAATAAGTACATTTTATTCTTTAAACTCATCCCTGTTCTGCTGTCTGACAGTTTCAACCCTTCTTCACTAAAAATTAATTATCTCATCGTACGGGATTCGGATGATGTTACTGTTTATTTCCATTAAAAATAGACTCAGTAAGGATTTAAACATGTAAATTTAAGCCTCTAATTATTTTTCTCCAATTTTTTATTATTTTCCAAAGTCAGTACAGGGGAACCCGAAATCATTCTGACCATATCTCACAAAACCTATTATATCTCATAATTTACAATTCCATTGCTTACACCATTTCTTTTATGAGAAACTAGACTAAATAAGCTTTAATTTCATATTTTTTTCATCCTCTAATTCAATTTATACGATTTTTGGTAGATTTTCAAAGTCAGACTACTGCTGCTGTTTCAAAACTATTTTAGTGTAAAATGTTGATAACTAAATTTATAACACTTTCCTTTTCTTTCTCTTCAATATTTTCCATCACTTTCTCTTATTTCCCTTTACTAACATAACAAGAATATAGAACCTTATCTAATGAAACTTTACCTTAACATTAATTTCCTACTTTTTCAATAATATCAAACTCAAAAGTATATAAAAATCTTGATGTTCTTACCTTATGCCATTGATTTCATTCTTTAACTTGATTTTCTCCCTCCTCCAGCTTCTATTTCTTGAATCTAACTTGATATTCTAGCTCCCTATAGTCTCCTTGTTATCTTTCTCTCTTGATGGATATGGAAATTCTTTTGATTTCTAAGTGAAAATGGTGGATTTTTGGTGAAAGGACCAAATTGTAAAGAAAGCAAAGCTTTCTTTCTTCCCCTCTTCTTCTCACGTTAATGCATACAAAAATGGTGGGAATGGATGGATACTTTTCATCCTTCTTTCCACATATATATTTTCGAAACCGTTTTTTTGAAAAACAAAATTTTTTTAGGTTGTCGACTTAAAAAATAAAAATTAGGAGTCGCCACCAATCTTTTATTGAGGTGTGATTGGATCACCAAAAAAACGACTTTGGTCTACGAATTTTAGAAAACGGTTCCGGGAGTCGGTTACGTATGAGGAAGGATTAGCACCGTCATTACGCCCAAAAAATTGGTACCTAGTTAATTAATTAATGTCTTAAGGTCGAAAATTTTAAAAATATAATCTTTAAAAATTTAAAACGATGCGTATTAAGACCCATCTCAATTTAGAGAAGCAAAATGCCACACCCAATACGTTAGGGCACAACATTCTAATTTCCTCCAAATACAATAAAACGTTAAAAGAACATCCACTTATCCAAGATTTAAGAAATCACACCCAATACGTTAGGGCACGATCCCTTTAGAATCCCAAACTCGGAATATTTCCTTTACTTTAAAAGAACATCCACTTATCCAAGATTTAAGAAATCACACGCAATATGTTAGGGCACAATTCCTTTAGAATCCCAAACTCGGAATATTTCCTTTATGATTTTCTTAAAAAATCTTCATTTCGAGAAATCAATGCGTCACATCCAATACGTTAGGACATAACGTGTTGAATTCCCAATAATGAGCTCTTATTTTGATTGAAAGAATTTTCATTTTGAAAAAGTTTGATTTTAAAAATCGAGTAAAAAAAATGTAATGTTATGCTACATTAAATATATAATGCAATAATAAATACTACGATAGCATAGAAATAATGCAAATATACGAACAAATAAATAAAATAATGGCCTACAAAATATCAAATAAATGGACAAGATAATAAAAAAAATATGTAAACCTAAATTAATAGACAAATAATTGAAATAAAAAAATATATATATATGTACCCCAGAAAATATATAAGCTTAAAATAATATCAAAATTAATAAAACATGTATCTAAAATATATAAGAAATATTAGTTTTTTAAGGTATAAATAGATACAAAAGAAACATATTTATATATATACATATAATAATAACAATAATTGCATAAAGAAAATTATTAGAAATACTGATTTTAAGAAAAATATGGAAAAAGGACTAAATTGGGTAGCAAGTAAAAAAACAGGGGTGAATCCACAAATAAATAAAGTCTGGAGGACCAAATTGAACGCGCGAATTACATAGAGGGGCTGAAAGGGCAATTTTTCCTTCTCCTTTAAAACGGTGTCGTTCAAGAAGGGTTAAATTGAAATTAAAATAAATTAAAGAGAAAATTTAAAAAAATAAAAAAACCTAATTATAAAGACATTTAAAGGCGGAGGGGCTAAAAGTGCAATTTTCCCCTCCGCATAAAAAACACGCGGATCCTGGGTCCGGGTCGGGTCGACGCGTAGATCCTCCCCTCAAAACGGCGCCGTTTTCAATTGGCTATTTAAGCCAAAATTAAGACAAAATTTCATTTCAAAAACATTTTTTAGGAAAAAAAAACTTTCAAAAAAAAACCCCTCAACCCTTTAGTCCTCCGACCATCGGTCGGTCATAGGACGTTCACCGGCCACCGTGCCGACCACCGATCTCCGACGCCGGCACCGCCGTCTGCGGTGGCCGAAAATATTAAAATCTCTCTTTCGGCCCTTTTAACCTTTCCAAACGCAAATCGGGGCTCAAAACTTCCAAAATCTGACGGAATATGCGAGGAAATCACGAAAACCTTTCGGTTTTCGGCCACCGATCCTCGGCGTGGCTCCCTCAATGCTTCGACGTCGCTTCAAAGTTAGAGAAAGGTGATTTCTTTCCTTTTATATTATTTCTAGATATGTAAACGATAAAAATAAATGCGTATAAAAAATAAAAAAAATAACAACCTTTGATTCGGTTTTGCTCTCTATATTGCGAAAATAGTATTTTATTTCTGCTTTCAAAATCGAATCCTTTTACAATATTGTCTATGGCTTTATATAGCCGAATGAAAAAAATTAAAAGAAGAAACAATATCTGTTTTCTTTTGATTTGATTTGCAAATCTTCAATCTTGTTTTCCATATACTGTTTATTTCCTTTGTTGTGTGCAGATCACGAAGATTCGGGGACGAGACTTGGCTTGCGGTGCTGCCCTAGGGTTCCATCTACTCCCCGAGCTTCAATTTGGGCTAGGGTCCGATTTGGGCCACTGTTTTGTTTGGATTTGGGCCATATAGGCCAATCTTTGTTTTTATTAATCGGGCCATGCAGGCCTGTCTGTAATGCGGGTCTTTTAGACCCAGGCCAAAATAGGGTGTTACAGCTGCCCCTCTTTGTTCGTTGTTGTGTAACGGGAACAGAGCAAAGACTTTAAGATGCCCGATTTTGCCCGGTCATTCTGGATCTAGGTATTCTTCTTCTTCAAGTAACCTCATTCCTTTCTACTGCATCTTCAGAGGTATAGGGGCTAGTGCTTCAATCTATTCCACTGCAACTGTAGGGAGATAAGACTTACAATCTTCAATCTATTCCACTGTTGCCCAGGGAAGTAGAATTACTGGCTTCAGTATACTCCACTATAACCACAGGGAGGTAAAATCTGCCATCTTCGATCTGCTCCACTACTGCTTAGGGAGATAAGATCTGAAATCTTCAACCTTCTCCGCTGCTGCTCAGGGAGACAAGGCTTAGTGGCTTAAATCTGCTTCCCACTATCTTAGAAAGATAAGATTTACCATTTTCGTTCTGCTCCACTACTGCTTAGGGAGATAAGATCTACAATCTTCAACCTTCTCCACTGCTGCCCAGGGAGACAAGGCTTGGTGGCTTAAATCTGCTTCCCACTATCTTGGAAAGATAAGATTTGCCATTTTCGATCTGCTCCGCTACTGCTTAGGGAGATAAGATCTACAATCTTCAACCTTCTTCGCTGCTGCTCAGGGAAACAAGGCTTGGTGGCTTAAATTTGCTTTCCACTATCTTGGAAAGATAAGATTTGCCGTCTTCGATCTGCTCCACTCGATGCAGGAAGGCAAGATCTGCTATTTCACTGATCTGTTCTCTGTGGAACATGACCTGTATAATGAACCTAACTATGCCTAATGATTAGGATGGCATGATCAAAATGCATCAAATGCTCCTAACTAGACATGTGTGAATTTTGCATGAATGTAAAATTTATTTTTTGAGAATGATCCCTCTTAGGTTGTCATTACTCGAAGTTTATTAAGGCTTTGTGACTGACGTACTACAACACCTTCTTGCTTCACTGGCTTTTCTAAAGAAACATTTAGCCAGGCTGCCCCCTACTGTGAACCTCTAAGTTTAATCCATTGGGATGCAAAATTTGTACCCTCTTTCTTCTAATGTGACCCAAGGGTAAAAATATCTGGCCTTTTCTCAATCTTCTGCTATCACCATTCGAAGATACAGAATGCGAAACTCTTTGGTTTCCTACACCATTCATAGGGTGTCATATCAAATGATCACGCACAAATGAAGGATTCTCTTCTCCAAGGAAACCCCTTCTTATTGTTTGGTGATTTAAACTTTGTCATCCATCTGACATCCTGTCATTTTGTTTGATCAATGTTTTTGACAACAAAATCCAAAGAGATAGTCTTCATTTAGACTCTTCCTTCTCAGATTTCCAACCTTTAAACTTGGTGCGTTCTAAACAATAGCTCTATTTCAGGTTACTAAATTATTTAGAAATTCCCAAAGTAATATACAAAACTTCTTTTGTTAAAGTTTATTAGTCCATCAATCATTATTCTAATGCAACATGCTTGCACAAAAATAAAAATACTGAGTAAGAGATGGATTAATTCAAGAATTTATTGATAGTAAGTGTCCTGAAAAGAAAATGTATTCAAGAACAGCAAAATAAATGAAGTTTTTACAAGAACCAACCAACTTGATACAAATATTATGAAGACTAGGTGCTTTGGATATCGCCGCTTGAACTTCTCCGTGCAAGCGAAGAACCATCCTGAATTTAACATGTGTTTAGGGGATCTACAGTACTTTGCCAATGCCTCCAAGACGTCGTACATCCTTTTATTGTTGACTTTAGCGAAGCAAGATCATCATGTGCCCCAATCTGACAATGTTTGAGCTGCCCTTTTCGGGTTTTCAACTCAAACCCCCCTTTGGTCTTAAGGCACCCTTTTCGGGTTTTCACCTTGGCCTCTTCTTTTTTTTTTTTGGAAATCAGAGCGCCCTTTGCGGGTTTTCACTTTGATTCCACCCTTTCTTCAAGTGAAATATTTCTTAACCGAGTCTGAATTTACAGGATTTGGAAGATTTTTGCCATCTATTTCACTCAAAAACAAAGCACCTCCAGAAAAAGCCTTTTTCACAACATAAGGTCCTTCCCAGTTTGGCATCCATTTCCCTCTGAAATCCTTTTGCAAAGGGAGGATCTTTTCAAAACCAAATCCCCTTCATGAAATTCTCTAGGACGAACCTTCTTATTATAAGCTCGCATCATCCGCTTTTGATACATTTGGCCATGATGAATGGCTTTTAATCTTTTTTCTTCAATCAGGTTCAGTTGATCATACCGAGATTGGATCCATTCGGCTTCATCCAATTTTGATTCAGCCAATACCCAAAGGGAAGGGATTTCAACCTCAATGGGTAATACTGCCTCCATTCCATAAACCAACGAAAAAGGTGTTGCCCCAGTAGAAGTCCTGATAGATGTTCGGTAAGTAAGAAGAGCAAAAGGTAACTTCTCATGCCAATCTTTGTAAGTTTCATCCATTTTCGCCACGATTTTCTTAATATTTTTATTCGCCGCTTCCACTGCACCATTCATTTTCGGGCGATACGGTGATGAATTATGATGTCTAATGTTGAACTGATCGCAGACTTCCGCTATTGTGCTATTGTTCAGATTCAACACATTGTCAGATATGATCCTTTCAGGCATTCCATATCGACATATGATCTCCTTCTTCAAAAACTTACTGACTGCTGATTTCGTGACATTGGCATATGAGGCCGCTTCTACCCACTTAGTGAAGTAGTCAATAACCACAAAAATGAAACGATGTCCATTAGAAGCCTTCGGTGATATTGGTCCAATGACGTCCATTCCACACATGGAAAAAGGCCATGGAGAAGTCATGACGTGAAGAAGAGAAGGAGGCGCATGCATTTTATCCCCATAAATTTGGCATTTATGGCATTTCTTGGCATGATTGATGCAATCTCCTTCCATGGTGGACCAGTAATACCTGAATCTCATAATCTGTCTAGCCATGGTGAATCTATTAGCGTGTATTCCACAAACACCCTCATGGACTTCTTCTAAAATTTCCTTAGCCTCTACAGCGTCCACGCATCTCAATAATACTCGATCCTTTCCCCTTTTGTATAGGATCTCCCCATCTAAGACATAGTCAATAGCTAGCCTCCTCAATGTCCTCTTATCATTCTCCGTTGCCTGATCAGGATATTCGCGATTCTTCACATATTGCAATATATCTTGGTACCAGGGATGATTATCATTCTCTGCCTCCTCAATGCTGTAACAGTGGGCTGGGATCTCATAAATACTAATTTGAATAGGCTTTATGTCATCTAATTGATTTACTTTAATCATGGAAGCTAAAGTAGCAATAGCATCCGCCATTTGATTTTCTTCTCGTGGGAGATAACAGAAGGTAATATTGTCAAACTCTTCGATCAATCCCAAAACCAATCTCCGGTAGCGGATCAATTTAGGATCTCTCGTCTCCCATTCCCCTCTTAGCTGGTATATTACCAATGCTGAGTCTCCATACACCTCTAATGTCTTGATTTTCTGCTCTATGGCTGCCCGTAGACCCATGATGTTTGCTTCATACTCAGCCATGTTATTAGTGCAATCAAAGTCTAATTTACTGGTGAAAGGATGATAATCTCCATTCGGAGACACCAGGACTACCCCAATCCCATTGCCTAATGCATTCAATGCTCTGTCAAAGTTTAATCTCCAAGAATGATGATCCTCTTCAGCATTTGCCACATACATCAAATCTTCATTCGAGAAATCAAAGTTTAGAGGCTCATAATCTTCCAGAGCCCTGCTAGCCAAGAAATCTGCTATCGCACTTCCCTTGATGGCCTTCTGACTTACATATACGATATCAAACTCAGAGAGCAAGATTTGCCATCTAGCCATTCTTCCATTCAATGCTGTTGACTCCATCATATACTTTAAAGGATCTAATTTTGAAATTAGCCAAGTCGTATGATAGAGTAAGTATTACCTCAACCTCTTGGTCGTCCAAATCAAGGCGCAACACAATTTTTCGATAGGCGAATATCTCATCTCACAATCAGTGAATTTCTTGCTGAGATAGTAAATTGCCTTTTCCTTCTTTCTAGTCGCATCATGTTGACCTAGCACGCATCCCATGAGTTGTTGAACACTGTTAAATACAAAATCAAGGGTCTATCCGGGCTGGGTGGTGACAGAACTGGGGTATTGGATAAGTATTGCTTTATTTTTTCAAAGGCTTTTTGACATTCTTCATTCCAAACATCAGGATTATATTTCTTCAAAAGGCGAAATATGGGATCACATTTTTCGGTCAACTGTGAAATGAACCGAGCAATGTAATTCAGTCTTCCCAAGAAACCTCGAACTTCTTTCTGGGTACGTGGTGGCGATAAATCTTGTATTGCTTTGACTTTGTATGGGTCGATCTCAATTCCCTTTTCGCTGACTACGAAGCCTAACAGCTTTCCTGATCTGGCTCCAAAAGTGCACTTTGCCGGATTAAGCTTGAGCTGAAACTTCCTTAATCTTAAGAACAATCTTCTCAGGATCTGTACATGTTCCTCCTCTGTTCTGGATTTGGCAATCATATCATCAACTTACACCTCGATTTCTTTGTGCATCATGTCATGGAACAAGGTTACCATGGCTCTCTGATATGTTGCTCCCGCGTTCTTTAATCCAAATGGCATCACCTTATAGCAAAACATTCCCCATAAAGTAATGAACGTAGTCTTTCTCATATCTTCTGGATGCATTTTTATCTGATTATATCCTGAGAACCCATCCATAAAAGAAAACAACGAAAATCCCGCTATATTATCCACCAGCGTGTCAACATGTGGCAATGGGAAGTTGTCCTTTGGGCTTGCTTTGTTCAAATCCCTGTAATCGACGCACATTCATACTTTTCCATCTTTCTTAGGGACTAGGACGATATTAGCTACCCACTCAGAATATTTGACTTCCTGCAAAAAACCAGCATCAAACTGTTTCTTAACCTCCTCTTTTATTTTGAGCACAATATCAGGCCTCATTCTTCTGAGTTTTTGTTGAACTGGTTTGCAATCCTCTTTTATAGGTAAGCTATGCACTACAATGTCAGCACTCAATCCAGGCATATCCTGGTATGACCATGCGAAAACATCTTTGAATTCATGGACTAATTCAATGAGGTCTCGTCTTGTTTTTGCGAGAATTTTAGTTCCAATTTTCACCTCTTTCCCTTCTTCCAGGCTCACAACTTCTACTGTCTCTTTGTGAGGTAGGATTTGCTTTTCCTCTTGCTCCACCATCCTCAACAAGTCCAAAGATAGACCACCCTTTTCATCATCTTCAAAGTCGTGCGATCCCTCTAAACACACGTTTCATTCAAAAGGGCACTCTGAGCTCGTAGCAGTGTCATTCACGTCATTGATACACAGAGACCTATTATGGTTACAAAAGAATGTATGAATTTATGTACAATTTATTTATGTAATGAAAGAATATATTTTAGGCGTATGAAAGAATGAAAGAATATTTACTCAAAATAATTGCAAAGATGTATTTTATCAAAATAATGATTCTTAAACATAAGCCTATTTCACAAAAGAATTCTTGTTATTTCTAGGCTAAAACAACAAGTTTGTTCTGAATATTACTCTAAGACAGTTCTAAAGACTTTAGGTATTTCTTCCGTAGTCCAATTGTTTAGAACACTCCCAAGCTCATATGGACGAATGTCTAGCCAACTTCTCTCTTCATTCCCATGCTCATGAATGGCATTAATGTGCATATTTCCCAACGTCTCCTCGATGCTTTCCTCATCTAATTTCCTTCTCTCCTGATGAATAACTCCTCCAGAAACGAAAGTTTTAGATATGTGGGGAATTATCATTGGCTCCCATTTAGCTTCCTCCCCATTTAAACGCGCCCTTCTCCTTTCCTGCCTTTTTTCTATCTCTTTCCTTTTCTGTCCTCTGTCTAGCTTGTATCCTAAGCCAAAGTGATCCTGCTTTTCTTTCAACATTGGAACCTTAGTCCTCCCTTGAAGATATTTCCCTAGCCCTCTTCCAGGTAAAGCTCCTTTTCCCACCAACAACTGTGAACCCATCTCCGTAGTTTTGGATAATTTTGGCACCAAAATTTTGCTCCCTTCAAGAACAAATACCGTATTTACAAACTCCAAAGATCGAAATGAGCATTCTATCGATCACCACTAGTCTCCACATATGGCGTCTCATTCGATACCGCTGCTATTATATCTTCTTCAGCTTTTATTATTACTAGCCGACCATCTGACACTAACTTCAACATCTGATGCAATAATGATGGAACTGCCCCCGCCGAATGTATCCACGGTCTTCCTAATAAACAATTATAGGAAGGTTTGATGTCCATCACAATAAAGTCTATCTCATAAACTGTTGGGCCAATCAATAGGGTATCTCAATTCTTCCCATGACCTTCCTCTCTGTACCATCAAACGCCCTCACTACATTTTGACATGTTTTCATGTGCGAACTGTCTATGGGCAGCCTGTTAAGTGTAAATAATGGCAATACATTCAAAGTTGATCCATTGTCAATCAATACTCCTGGCAAAATATGCCCCTTGCATCGTGCAGTGATATGCAAAGCTTTGGTAGATCCCATGCCCCCAGGAGGTATCTCATCGTCATTGAAAAATATGAAATTATCAGCACTAATATTATTGACCAACCGATCCAGTTTACTGACAGAAATATCTTTGGACACATAGGTCTCATTTAGCATTTTCATCAATGCATCTCGATGTACCTCTGAATTCAAGAGTAAGGCTAGTACAGATATGCGAGTCTGTTGTTTATGCAACTATTCAACGACATTATATTCACTATGCTTCAGAAATTTGAGGAACTCCACAGCTTCTTCCTCTTTCACTGGCTCAACTCTTTTCTGCTCCCCTATTATCACCCCTTTCGTAGATTCTGGATTGGCACTCTCATGCTGGCTCTTTGCAATCTCTTTTCCTGGGACAGTTGTATTGCACTCGTAACTCCATGGAACTCTTTTGCTGTCTTGATAAGGAAAGGTTGCTGGTTTCTTTATTATGATCCTTGGCATTGATGGTGTTCTCAATTCATCCTTCTTTGGTCGTGAAATGATGACCACAGGTTGCACTACTCTTGGAACCTTCAAGGACTCTGATGTGCAAATGCTCCCCTCCTCCTTAATTTCCTCATAAAATTCCATCTCCTTATTATCCATCAGGTCTTGAACCAAGGCTCTGAATTCTGTGCATTCTTGGATTTCATGTCCCTCATCGTGATGGAACTCACAGTAATTTTCTACCCTTCCAGAGCTTTTCTCTAAATTCGGGACAATCAATCCCCTTTTTACCATATTTCTCCAGACCCACTTCAAAGGAGTTTTCACCTCTGCTACATCTTCCTTAATTCTTCTACCCATGCTCCCACCTATCATATTCACTCTATTATGATCAGGCAACGGATTATCTGTACTAGGCGAATCATCCAGTTTAACCACGCCCATGCTTATAAGCCTTTCTACCAGCCTCTTGAACGTCGTACAATGTTCTATAGAATGCCCCACAATTCCCGCGTGATAATCACACTGCGCGTTCGCATCGTACCACTTGGGGTATGGAGGTTGCAGAGGTTTTAAGTGGTGAGGGGTAACCACATGTGCATTGAATAGATTCTGATATAGCTCCCTATACGACATTGGAATTGGTGTAAATTGAAGCTTCTCTGTATCAGACCTCTTCTTAGATGATCCTTGCTGGTTAACAACCACTTTTCCCGGCTGATTCACTGTAACTGTCTTTGAATATGAACTTGTGTTGTTGACCTCGTTCTCTTTCTTCTTCGAGGCCGTCCTTCTGTTACTTTCTCCAACATCTATTTTCCCGCTTCTGATAGCATTTTCTATCATCTCACCATTCATAACTATGTCGGAAAAACTCTTAGTAGCACTCCCTAACATATGTGTAATAAATGGTGCCTTCAATGTGTTGACAAAAAGCATCGTCATCTCTCTTTCTAGAAGAGCCGGCTGAACTTGTACGACAACCTCCCTCCATCTCTGCGCATATTGTCTAAAACTTTCACCAGGCTTCTTCTCCATATTCTGAAGAGTAATTCTATCAGGTACCATGTCAGTCACATGGCCGTAATACTTTATGAATGCCTGTGCCAAATCTCTCTATGAATTAATCTGGGTACGATTCAATCGATTGTACCACTTGGATGCTGCCCCTGTGAGGCTATCCTGGAAGCAATGAATCAAGAGTTGGTCATTATTGACATAACCAGTCATTCGCCTGCAGAACATGGTAATACGAGCTTCGGGGCTACTGGTTCCATTATATTTCTCAAACTCTGGCATTTTGAATTTATAAGGGAGTACTAAATTCGGAACCAGACTCAATTCTTTAGCATCCATTCCATAGTAGCCTTCTGTACTTTCCATTGCTCTAAATTTCTCTTCCAGCCATTTGTATTTTCCCTCTAGCTATTTTGATAATTCATCATTCATTTTTTCCTTTCCAGCCGTCTCATCAAAATCAGGAATAGCAGGATTAACAAAATTGGCTCCAGGGTTAGAACCTGATCCTGTCTGGAAATTCATTTGCATTGCAGCGTCACCCGGAGGATTAATGGTAACAGAGGACCTACGCGGGTATATCTCAACTTGTTGGGGTGTAAAGTTCGGAGGATAGACAAGTCTCTCATTATCTCCTTCTTCAATATTGAGCATAGAACCCTTTCTTTTATCAGTTCCTTTGTTGAACCACTGAGTTAGCTGAGCCATCATACTCCCTTGAGACTCCATCATTTTGTCTATCATCTTTTGCTGCTCATTCATTTGCTTTTGAAGCAGCTCCTGCATTTCCTTTTGGGTTTGTTCTAATCTTTCCATTCTTTGATCCATATCCCTGGTTTTTGATCGAGTACCGTAGTGGTGCTTAGTAGGTTGGTTGGTTTCCAGATTAGCTGAGGAGTGATTTAGATTAATTAGAATCCCTTAATGTATTTATTAATGCATATGAAATAATGCAATGCATGAAATGAATGCAAAAAAGGCGTCAATTTTGATTCAATTCCATATCAGAAAACTTTTCTAGAAATTAAATTCCTTTACATAAAGTGAATTACAAATAAGCCTTTGCCCTAGTACCCAGAACTCTAATCTTTCTAAGTAACAAAGCTAGTTCTTGCCCCCGATCTGATTCTAATTCATACTTCACACTCAGCGTGTCAGCCTGTACTGCTAAAGTCTGTATATGGTCAGCTACTTCTCGAATCTAAACCACAACTTCCTTGATAAGATGATCTCTGCTTCTAACTTGACTCTGAAAATGGTGAAGCTATTCATTACTATGACTCTCGTTTGCTTTCAAGTGCTTGATCTGGATCTCACAATTTTGCAGCTCCGTCTCTAACTCTTCAATTCTTTTCTCCATTTCTTCAATCTTGCTCAAGCTAGCTTTTAACTCTATCGTAGAATTTCGGCTTCGATACTGACGAAGAGATCTTTCCAATACAATCACCCTATCCTTTAACTCACCCTTTTCCTTCTGGCTTTCTGACAAACTCTTTTCTAAGGCCTTATTTTGCCTTTGCATCTCTTGAAATCTCTGTTCCCACTTATCGGCCTTGTCCTTTTCTTCTTGGATTTCTACTCGCCACTGTTCTGATGTCTTTCCCAGCCCAGCAGTTCTCATTGACAAACGCATTTTTTTTATAATCCGTCTTCAGACTACCCAGCTCATCCTCAGCCCTATTTTTCTCTTTCTTTAACTTTTCATTTTCAAGCTTCTGAACATCTATATCCAATCTTAAGTTCATCTTTTCCGCCTCCATTTGCTCTATCTTTTTCTCCAACTCTGTATTTCTCCTTTCAAAATCTTGCTTTATAATTTCCAACTCAGAAGGAATGACTCGCAAATGCTCTTCTATTGACTGGCTTTCTTTCTGATTTAACTTAGGTGTATTATCATTAATCCTTCTAGCCCACCATTGATGATACTCAGGAGTTGTCATTGGACCCACAGCTAGCCTCTTCATTCGGCGAGTTTGTTTCCACGCACTAGCCATCTCTTGAATCTTCTTTCTATAACCATCATCCTTGTACGAAAATTCACAATCAGCTATCCCTTGGGTCGCAGGTATAAATTACCTTGACCTATATTGCCTTAGCACAAATAATGGGGCGTATCCAGTAGCTCCCCAAACCCCTAGCAAAAGAACCCAATCAAAACTACCACGCCTATACAGGATCTCATCTGGAAGTAACCAAGGAGCTCTCCACTCAATGTCCTCCTCTCGAAGATTTTGAAGAATTGCTATCCACTTCTCCTTCGAAATGTCGTCTCTCCTGGGCGTAGCGACTATCTCCTTTAGTGGTGAATAATTTTCAGAGAAAACCCGATACGACACTTTATCCACCTTCCAAAAGTGACTGTGGAACCATGCGAGTAGAAGCTATGCACATCCAATAAATCTACCTTTACCTGTCTTACGGCATGCACTCAATGACCTGAAAGTTTCTGCCAAAATTGCTGGAATCGGTGTAACTTTCTTATCGAGCCGGTCGAATAAATCAGTGACTGTTTCATCCACATACCCCAAGGCTTTAGGGAAGACAACCAAGCCATATATACTTAAAGCAAAAACATCTAACCTTTTCCTGACATCTGGGTGTATGAGGATTGCATCTTTCAAGCCTCTCCAAGGAATGCACTTACTGTCCCCCTTTTGCTTAATTCGTGCGGCAACCCACTGCTCACTCATTCCTGTTACACTCATCAGCTTCTTGGAAAAGGTTGGCACATTTACCGCTCTCGAATAGACCTTGTCCACTTAAAACTTTGAACAACGGAGTAAAGCCATATACTCCTCTATCGTAGGCACTAAATCGACCTTTCTGAATGTAAAGCAGCTGTAAGCAGGATTCCAGAATTGGGCGAGGGCTTGAAACAAATGCTTGTCTACCTTCACATCAAGCAAATAAGGTAAATCCCTATAATTATCATAAAAGAGCTGTCTAACCTCATCACTCCACTGACCCCAGATTTCCTTCAATTCTTGCAAATTGTTTTGAGTTGCATTGATATGCGTAAAGTCCCATAACTCCGATACATACCCATCAGCCAAACTATCACCCTTTTCTTGCTGCGTTGTTTTAGACCAAGTTTGAATAGCCGCATTGTCCTCCACTTTATCAAGAAACCCGCTTTCCATGATAAGCCTTCTATCTAGCAACTGAATTTGAATTGACGCCTTTTATGATGAAATGAAATGTCATGTCATGCAAATAAAACACCAAAAGTCAGTATAACATAGAAACACAAGATATAATCAAGAAATAATAAAGATCCCTAATTGGTTATCTACTAGGGTTTAGTATGATTCTACCTAAGGTGGATTCCTAAGGTTCATTATATGAAGTTTGGCTTCTAGAGTAAAGGTACCCGAACCAGCAGATTCCTCAATCCTCACCCATTATAGGCTCATATGGACCGAGTTCAGTTCAGGGGAATACATTTCCCTATGGCTGCACGGAGATGAAAAATCTCACGAAGACATAGGTACGGATGTATCCCGAAAGCAATCCACTACCCTACACGGAGGTAAAACCTCACGAAGGCATAGTTTCTCACTCCCACTTAAAAGGGTAACATTGTTCCACTTCATGAAATGTATAATGCAAATAATGTTTGAATCAAGAAGATAATGAATGCAAAAGGATGTCATGAGTTTTTTTATAAAAAATATTTTCTCGACCATAAGACAAAAATTAATCAACTTTGTGGCTCGACTCTCTTATTTTTTAAAAAAGTTCCCCAGCGGAGTCGCCAAGCTGTCGAAACCATTTTTTTGAAAAACAAAATTTTTTTAGGTTGTCGACTTAAAAAATAAAAATTAGGAGTCGCCACCAATCTTTTATTGAGGTGTGATTGGATCACCAAAAAAACGACTTTGGTCTACGAATTTTAGAAAATGGGTCCGGGAGTCGGTTACATATGAGGAAGGATTAGCACCCTCATTACGCCCAAAAAATTGGTACCTAGTTAATTAATTAATGTCTTAAGGTCGAAAATTTTAAAAATATAATCTTTAAAAATTTAAAACGATGCGTATTAAGACCCATCTCAATTTAGAGAAGCAAAATGCCACACCTAATACGTTAGGGCACAACATTCTAATTTCCTCCAAAATGAATTAGGTCAGAATACTTATACAATAAAACGTTAAAAGAACATCCACTTATCCAAGATTTAAGAAATCACACCCAATACGTTAGGGCACGATCCCTTTAGAATCCCAAACTCGGAATATTTCCTTTACTTTAAAAGAACATCCACTTATCCAAGATTTAAGAAATCACACCCAATACGTTAGGGCACAATTCCTTTAGAATACTAAACTCGGAATATTTCCTTTATGATTTTTTTAAAAAATCTTCATTTCGAGAAATCAATGCGTCACATCCAATACGTTAGGACACAACGTGTTGAATTCCCAATAATGAGCTCTTATTTTGATTGAAAGAATTTTCATTTTGAAAAAGTTTGATTTTAAAAATCGAGTAAAAAAAATACTAGTTTGCATTAAATATATAATGCAATAATAAATACTACGATAGCATAGAAATAATGCAAATATACGAACAAATAAATAAAATAATGGCCTACAAAATATCAAATAAATGGACAAGATAATAAAAAATATGTAAACCTAAATTAATAGACAAATAATTGAAATAAATAAAAAAAATATATATGTACCCCTGAAAATATATAAGCTTAAAATAATATCAAAATTAATAAAACATGCATCTAAAATATATAAGAAATATTAGTTTTTTAAGGTATAAATACATACAAAAGAAACATATTTATATATATACATATAATAATAACAATAATTGCATAAAAAAATTATTAGAAATACTGATTTTAAGAAAAATATGGAAAAAGGACTAAATTGGGTAGCAAGTAAAAAAATAGGGGTGAATCCGCAAATAAATAAAGTCTGGAGGACCAAATTAAACGCGCGAATTACATAGAGGCTCTGAAAGGGCAATTTTCCCTTCTCCTCTAAAACGGTGTCGTTCAAGAAGGGTTAAATTGAAATTAAAATAAATTAAAGAGCAAATTTAAAAAAATAAAAAAACCTAATTATAAAGACATTTAAAGGCGGAGGGGCTAAAAGTGCAATTTTTCCCTCCGCATAAAAAACACGCGGATCCTGGGTCCAGGTCGGGTCGACGCGCGGATCCTCCCCTCAAAACGGCGCCGTTTTCAATTGGCTATTTAAGCCAAAATTAAGACAAAATTTCATTTCAAAAACATTTTTTAGGAAAAAAACTTTCAAAAAAAAACCTCTCAACCCTTTAGTCCTCCGACCATCGGTCAGTCATAGGACGTTCACCGGCCACCGTGCCGACCGCCGATCTCTGGCGTCGGCACCACCGTCTGCGGTGGCCGAAAATATTAAAATCTCTCTTTCGGCTCTTTTAACCTTTCCAAACGCAAATCGGGGCTCAAAACTTCCAAAATCCGACGGAATATGCGAGGAAATCACGAAAACCTTTTGGTTTCCGGCCACCGATCCTTGGCGTGGCTCCCTCAATGCTTCGACGTCGCTTCAAAGTTAGAGAAAGGTGATTTCTTTCCTTTTATATCATTTCTAGATATGTAAACGATAAAAATAAATGCGTATAAAAAATAAAAATAAAAAAACAACAACCTTTGATTCGGTTTTGCTCTCTATATTGCGAAAATAGTATTTTATTTCTGCTTTCGAAATCGGATCCGTTTACAATATTGTCTATGGCTTTATATAGCCGAATGAAAAAAATTAAAAGAAGAAACAATATCTGTTTTCTTTTGATTTGATTTGCAAATCTTCAATCTTGTTTTCCATATACTGTTTATTTCCTTTGTTGTGTGCAGATCACGAAGATTCGGGGACGAGACTTGGCTTGCGGCGCTGCCCTAGGGTTCCATCTACTCCCCGAGCTTCAATTTGGGCTAGGGTCCGATTTGGGCCACTGTTTTGTTTGGATTTAGGCCATATAGGCCAATCTTTGTTTTTATTAATTGGGCCATGCAGGCCTGTCTGTAATGCGGGTCTTTTAGACCCGGGCCAAAATAGGGTGTTGCATATATATATATACTAAATAAATTAATAATAATAAAATAATATCATTAAAAAATCAAATTAAAATATTAATAAACTAATATTTATTTATTTATTAATCTAAAATATCTCTAACATCATCATTATCTTCTAGATTTCTCTCTCTTCTAATTGACCATTTTGCCCTTTATAATCTTTTAAAATTCCATCCTTGAGTCATCACTTAATTTGGTAAAATTGTGATTTAGTCCCTCAAACTTCTTCACCTTTTTCAATTTGGTCCTAATCCATCCATTTTTCTTAGTTTCTAGATTATTCCACTCTTAAAATATTTACACTATTGGTCCTTCAACTTTTTCATATTTACACTTTAACCCCTTAAGTTTTGAGTATTTACTCTTGGGCAACAAAACTTTTCTCACTTTTGCAATTTAATCCTTTCTTGGATTAATATGTCATAAATATACTTTCCAATGTTGACATAACTCAATTACCCTTTTTATCACTATATTTTCTTATTTTACCATATCAGTATTTTCATGCAACCTTCCTATCATAATGCAACCCATGTCATAATTTTAAAATAAAATTTTCCTTGTTGAATTTGTGGTCCCGAAACCACTGTTCCATCTAGCTCCAAAATCGGGCTGTTACATAACAACCACTTTAAGACTAAATATTTACATAACAAACTAAGTTCAGATTAACACACAAAACCCTAAATACAAGCCAAGCATATGGAAACTTTAACAAGCATATGGAAACTTTAATAACCAAAAAGCCTATACATGCCATTATAATTGAACTTAAAAACATCCATAGGTACCGATATAGCCGATGGATAGTGTGATGGATCCGCGACTAGCTTCCAACCCAATCGAGCTTCTGATAATCTGTAAAGTAAGAGAATAACAATAACGTAAGCAATAAATGCTCAGTAAGCTCGCATAAACTTTAAACATAACATTTCATTTCAAATATGAACTTTATATGTCATGAATAAACCTATATCAATGCTTCAAGATATACCAATCTATATAAATACTATCCCACAAATGAATAGGTTCATTAACAACCCGAACACTTTCCATTTGTAACACAATAATGTCTCATACGTTGAATTACATAATCATCTCTCTTTTTTTAAACGGTAATCCATTTCATTTACTTGCATACCATTTCATTTACCTATTCTCAATTGTTTCATTTGTATAACATACAAGACATGAGCATAAACATCAATTATAACCACAAACTAGTACATTTAAGTATGACTCTTTTGAAATCAACTATACAATAAACCATTTCATAAGAAATTGAATACTTCGATTCTTACCACCCTTTCATACATCTAAGCATCTTTCCATTTGGTCACATACCATTTCAATGCATTTCTTTAAAACTAACATAATACAATCCAACCAATAGCTCGGCGCAAGCCTAAGCACATCAACAACACATGTTAGTTCATTTAGACATGATTCATATGAATTTGACATGGATAACTATTATACTTAAACATGATTCAATCGGATTTATAATTCTTCATAACATATCATGTCTTCCATTTAACACTATTTCAATAAGTTTCATACACACATGTCTTGGTTCATATTGAAGATTTACCATAATCACAAGCTAGTGATTAAACACATAACTTAATGATATCATCACATGGTAAGATATGATACATAAATATAGCATCACTTAAATCATACCTTTCATAATCATGAATATTGATACTTTGATCAATAGTACATCATACCTTTCCATATTTGTCGTAGTGAAGTCATTCGGAATCCTTACCGAAGCTTGCACGAAGTATGCTAAATAATATTTGTAATCGTCCCTTTTCATATTCGATGTTCGAAACCATCCCTTTTCATATTCGATGGTTGAAACCATCCCTTTTCATTAATTAATGGTCGTCACCATCCCTTTTCATAATCGATAGCTGAAGCTATCCCTTTTCACGTTTGATAGTCGAAGCTATCCCTTTTCATATTTGATGGTCGTTGCCATCCCTTTTCATGGTTGATGGTCGTCACCATCCCTTTTCATAATCGATAGCCAAAGCTATCCCCTTTTTATATTCGATAGCCGAAGCTATCCATTTTCATTATCTGAGGGTTGTCGATACGTCGTTGGATTTTCTATTGAGACATGATATGATTATATAACATAATAGCATTTAAAATAACAATTTAAAATGCTATTTAAATATATGAACTTACCTGGCTAAATTGCAGAAATACCAAAGTTTAGGGGCATTTTGGTAATTTTCCATTTCCTCTATTTTACACTAGATCTTGATCTAAATTAGTAATTTCATTCAATTTATCAATTTAGGCAGTAAAACAATGTATCTCATGCAATTTGGTAATTTTTGATTTTTTTACAAAATTACCCCTAAAGTTTTACTCTTATTCAATTTAGTCCCTAAGCCCAAAACATGGAAGTTAAACTTTTTTTCCCCAAAATTGAACTTAGCCAAATGTTCATGGTATCCAAAACAATCTATTTATGCAAAAATTTCACATTAAATCGTTGTAATTTATATTTAATTTTAGGCCCTAATCGGTAAATTCATAAAAAATCACTGAATAAAAATACTTTTAAATATTAATAAAAATTATAAATTCATCATTTAACATCTAGAATCACAAGGTTTAGCAATGGAAACATTCAAAATCTTTAACAGTTTTAAAATCGAAGGTACGGGCTAGCTAAACCTAGTTGCAACGATATAAAAAACATAAAAATTATTAGAAATGGGGCTAAAACGGGCTTGCATGCATACATGGAAGTTTGGCCGAAGCTTGAAGGTATATCCATGGGTTCATTTGGTTGAAAACTAAAAGAAAAAGGAAGATGACAACCATTATTTTACTTATATTTTGTTTAATTTAATTAATTTATCAAATTACCATTTTAACCTTGGTTAATAATTAAATAAAACACCAAAATCATGTCCATAATTGTCCATCACATAAATATATGGCATAATTACCATCAAAGGAAGGTTTAATTTCACAATTGGTCCTTCAATTAAATTAAATTCTAACTAAATAAACTTATTTACAATTTAATCCTAAACTAATTAGGACTAAAAAACAATTAATCCACAAGCTAGTGGATTCGATCATAACACCAATGCTTGGAAACTTTGACCATGGTTTAATTACCATTTAAGTCTCTTTTCCTTTATTCAATTAACCATTTAATCACTCAAATCAAATAGTGATAAAATTTTACTTCTTTTACGATTTAGTCCTTTTTAATTAATTAAATATCGAAATGTTAAAAATTTTTAACGAAACTTTAATACCACCTTAATGACTCATCGTGAATATTTTTGATTTATAGAAATGAGGTCCCGATATCTCATTTTCTAAAACCACTTGACCTTAGCGTCTTATTACTTGAATTAAATAAATCATTTATAAAACATAAATTATCATCAAAAATCTTTTAAAAACCATATTTGACTTGTAAATATTAAATACTAATATTTACGAACTTACTCATCGAATTTGGTGTCCCCCTAACCACTATTTCTGATACCACTGAAAAATGGATTGTTATACCGGTCGTATCGCCTAGTACATACCGTTCTGGTCCTAAATTGGTACAAATAGTCCATGTTCCATCTCAATCAAATTTTTGATGTGTTTCGACCATTTCAGTGTGTTTCAGCCCCCTTTTTTTTTCAATACTAGCTTTAACTTGTAGAGTGTGTCTTGCATTTTTAGACACTTTGCAGGCATTCATCAGAGTCAATATAAAGACGTCGAAGACAAACACAAACTCTTGCAAAATAGAGGTCATGTCCCGATAAGAAAGCATGAGATGTCACAATGATGTGACGATGACATCTCAAAAAGGAAGCATGTGAAGTCATGATAACACGACAGAGACGTCCCGACAAGGAAGCATGTGACACCATAATGACGTGACGTATTCCTTAAGTAACGCAGCTGCGTTTTGACAATCAAGCAAAACTCTTTCTCCCAATCAAACTCTGTTTACTCCAGAGATATTCTAGTCATATTAGACCTCTAATCTTAATCTATTTAATGGGCCATTAGAACCCTAATAGAAGAGAGGGAAAAAAGAATAAGAGAACTTTGTATTCGAGAGAGGGTTGTGCTTTTGGGATTAGGATTTACACATCAATATTAATTTCATCTACATCTTGTACTCTCATATGTTTTGCTCATTAGTGAAAAGTTGTAGCCTTCTTTGCCCATGGTTTTTATCCTCTTGGTCATATAGATCAGATGAGCTTTTCCATGTAAATTTGTGTGTTTGACCTTCTCTACTCTTTCTATTCATTGTTTATTCGGGTTGATTCCCAAAAAACTAGTATCAGAGCTTATTTAGGGTTCCACAATTAACTCGTTTAGGGATGGAAATGATGAAATTTGATATCGAGAAGTTCGATGGGATCACAAATTTCAGTTTGTGGCAGGTTTGGATGACTGCAATCCTAGTTCAAAACGGCTTGAAGAAGGTCGTTACTGGTCAAAAGCCTAAAAATTTAGGTCAAAAGCCTCACAAATAATATGTTGTAAGAGGTGCTTATGGAGAAAATGACATCTGCCTTATGGAGGAAGTTAGAATTCCTTTATATGATAAAGTCTCTGGCTAATCGATTGGTGTTGCAACAACGTTTGTACACGTTCCATATGGCTGAAGGTACGTCCATTAAGGCTCACATTAGTGAATTTATTACTCTCTTGAATGACTTAAAAAACGTCGAGGTTAATATAAATGATGAAGATCATGCTATGCTATTATTATGTTCTCTGCCTCCTTTGTATAAGACTTTTAGGGAGACCTTGATTTACGATAGAGATAAGCTCTTGTTTGAGGATATGAAGGGTAACTTATTGAGCAAGGAAAATCTTAATAACGAGTTGGGTTCAAGTAACAAGTCCAATGGGCAAGCCTTGATTTTGGTTGCTAGAGGCAGTAAACAGTCTAAGGATTCAGGTCTAGCAGGTCTAGGTTAAAATCAAAGACAAGAATCAAGAGAAGACATGTGACTACTGTAAGAAGTTAAGTTACATTAAAGTAGAATGTTGTAAGCTGCAAAATAAAAATAGGAGAGTTGTCAAAAATGATGAGATAGGGAAGCAAAAGGTTGAGGTAGTTAATGTTAATATTGCTGAGGATAAGGGTGATGATTTGTTACTAGTGTTTACAACTGAAAGGTCTAAGCTTACATTCAAGTGGATCCTAAATTCGAGGTGTTCTTACTATATGTGTCCCAACAAGGACTAGTTCTCCACATATAGTTCAATTGAAGGTGGAGTTGTACTTTTGAGGAATAATTTATCGTGTAAAATAACTGTTACTGGCACTGTTTAGATTAGGATGCACAAAGAGATTATTAGGACATTGTCAGATGTCAGACATGTTCCTGATTTGAAGAAGATCTCATCTCCTTGGGAAGTTTAGACTCGAATGGTTATAGAATCATCATCGAGGCAAACAACATTAAGGTATCTTATGGAGCTCTCATTTTGATGAAAGGTCAGAACACAGACAGTCTATATATTCTATAGGGTTCAATAGTGACTGGTGCAACAATAATTTCCTCGACTATTTTAGAGTTAGACTCGACTCGATTGTGGCATATATAACTCAGTTATATGAGCGAGAAAGGTATGACTGTCTTGAGTAAGAGAGGACTTCAGCATGGTACAGGATTTGGAAAATTAGATTTCTTTGAACACTACATTTACGGGAAACAGACACGAGTCATTTTGATTCTGTAGTACATAGGATGGAAGACACTCTTGATTAAATTCATTCAGATTTATGGGGTCTAGCTCAAGTCACCTCCAAAGAGGTGGCAAATATCTCTTGACCTTTATTGATGACCACTTTAGAAAGGTTGGGGTTTAATTCCTAAAGCATAAGAATGAAGTCTTTGGGATATTTAAACAATGGAAGACTTTATTGAAGAAGCAAACTGGGAAATAGGTAAAGTGATTAAGGATCGATAATGGACTCGAGTTTTGTGTAGTTGAGTTTATTAGCTATTACAAACATGAAGGAATTGATCGACATTGCATTGTTGTCGGTACCCTGCAGTGGAATGGCATCACATAGGCTTAGGAAATCAGTTTTGGGTAGAAGTTGTCAACCTGGCATGTTATTTGGTGAACCGATCACCATATTGAGCATTGGATGAAAAGATTCCTAAAGAGCTATGGTTAGGTAACCCTCTAAATTACTTTAATCTCAGAGTATTCAGTTGCCTTGATTATGCACCTGTTAGTGAAAGAAAGCTTGAACCTAGGGATTTGAAATGTATATTTCTTGGTTTCACTACTGGTGTAAAGGGTTTTAAATTATGGTGCCTTGAAACTAAGAAAACCATGGTTAGTAGAGATGTTACTTTTGATGAAACCACGATGCTTCACTCGAGAAAAGAGTTGTTCTTTTTGACACAATAAAGCAGTGTGTTTCAAGCAAGGTGGAGCGTGATTGTCATGATAAGGAGGCCCATGACATCGCAGTGATGTGATGATTTCTTTACGAGCAAGAGACAAAATAATGGCAATGTCACGATGAGGAAACTCGAGATGTTGTGATGAAATTCTCACTTATGTGAGGCTAAAGTTTTTTCAGAATAATAGGAGGTTAATAAAGTCACTTCAGATCAGTTAGAGACTCTATTTGATTCATTGGCATCTCCTACAGATCAACTAAAAAATTATCAGTTAGCTCATGACAGGAAGAGACCAGAGACCAAGCTGCCTCAGAGGTTCTGTCACACCCAATTTTCAATAGAATCCTAAATATAAAGTAGAGTTAGGAGTTAATTGAATAATATGGTAAGTTGGTGGGTCCTATTGGAAAACTTGGAAATATTGGTGGTTGTTTGGCAACTAGATAAGTTCTAATTTTGGTTCGGTTAAGTTGGAATCGACTTATTCCTTATTGGGAGATAGAATGATTAGTGATGGATGGTTGTTTTAGACTATGGAGGCCGTGCAAATAGGGTATATAAATATGTGTGTGTGAGAAAACAATTCTTCTCAATTTTGTTTACAATTATTTTGTGGCAATGATCGTGAGATTTGAAGTTTAGAAGTAGAAAATCCTAAGAATTGGTATGCCTTTCTATCTTTTTGTATTCGTGGATTGATGAAAGGGGAGTAAGGATTTCTGAAAATTTTGGGAAGCCTTTGAATAATGCTAAATTATGGGTTTTAAGGTTTGAATATTTTCGTTTTAATCGACATAGGGTTGTCATGCTTGCTTCTAGGATGGAAGAGGCTTTGGCGTTGGGACAAGCTAAGCTAGCGGGAACGAAAGTTCAAGGTGAGATTTTATGCTCTACCTTTAGGTGGTTAATAATGTTGAGATGCTTGAATGATTTGTGTCTATGTCTACTATGAATATGTCTGAACTCAATGTTATGTATGAAAATGTGTTTGGATATACTGTGTATTCATAATATAGTGAGATTATGAGTAAGCTGTTAGTAGGATCATTGGTTGTCGAATGATTGTGAATTAGTGTTCTAGTCAATAGCGTATTGTATGTTAGTAATATGCAATGACTTGTGTGAAATGCATGGTTATTATATATGGAGTATGGAGGAAATCAATTTGATGGGGTAGATGGAGATAGGGAAAACTGGAGTAATGGAGGAATGAGCGGACTAAAGGGATTTAAAAGAGTTTGGCGACATTGTGGAATGGTTATCTACTGGTTCTATAGAACAACATTGTGATGATGGTCTATTGGCTTTATAAAGTGACATCGTGACAATGATTATTGATAGATCCTTTGAGATGACACTATGTAAATGGTATATAGGTCCTTCAAGGCGACACCTCGGAAGAGGTTTACTGATTCTTCAAAATGAAAAGTCCATAGGTAGACATAACATGAACCAATGGTGAACAGGTACATCCTATGGTGGAATGGAGTCCGCCTAGATGACGAGCAAGAATTTTATCAATACATAATTAGGGAGGTTACAATATGAATCGCATGGCGAGTAGGTTGACAAGATAAACATGGTGCAACTTAGAACATGAGCATATGTGAAATAAAAGGGTATTTCCTTTAGAGAAGTTATGAATAAGTATCCGACATTAAGGGTCGGCTAGAGTTGGCGTGTAAACCATCAATTTCAATGAGGTAGCTAAATGGTTCTTGCAACACCCTAATTCTAGCGAATGTAAAGTTGTGTGTATAGCAGTAAATAGTTTGTCTAGCATGTTATCCGCCCAAATGATCATTTTGGCGTATACGTGTAGGCATATAGTAGCTGCCACATAAGTTAGTAAGAATTTTATTTCATGATATTCTACTATATTAAGAAGGCGTTCGTGTTAAGAGATAAAGAGAAATATGGAATGAGTATTCGCTAAAGGTACGGTACGCCTGATTTTTCCAGAATACTGTGCTAGTTATGCTTTAAGTAACTTGGTTAGAAATCAACGAGATTTCCAAGTTTAATAATTGATATTTCAAGGTATTTATTAATATTTATCTTGGAAACTGTAGGCCATTAAGAAGGCAAGTACTGAAACATATGACATTTGTTAAATTCCACTAAGTAAGTTAAGTTATATTTATATGTGAGAGATGAGTCCTGACAACGGGGGTTCTTCTTTCTTCTTTCTCTTCCCTAAGAGGTATTTGTTGAAACTCTCCTTAAGTCTGAATGTGCCTTACATTGATGATCTAGAAGCTATGGTATTTTTATGATCAGTGGTTATTTCACATCAGGTAAGTATTTCAATTTTGCATGTTAAATTCTGAGTGAGTGAATCTGTATGTGGTAATTGAACAGTAAGCTATAAGAATAAAGTTTTTCCATGAGATTGTCAGCAATTGATATGATAAGAAATTTGCATGAATAAAAGTAGTAATAATGAAATTATGTTTCTAAGTAATGGTTGTTGTTGGTTCGTGATGGATATTTAGATTTGGAGCTTTAAACTGCAGTAGGTGAGAATCATGTGAGTTTATACACTGACTCTTGCATGTATATTATTCATTCCGAAGTATGTTTGTAGGAAATTGATCGAACTATGAATCCGAAACCATGGAATGTATAGCATGAATATGATATGTATGCGACTATATGAATGATTACTAAAGAATATCTATGAATGTATGAATGGTTACGGAGGTTATTATGTGCATTTGATATGGAGTCTAATAAGTTCAAGTATGTGATGAGTGGTGTTTGAGTATTGTGCTGTTGAAGTATGGTTGTATATATCTGGAATGTATGCTATGAGATGTGTGTTCTATTGGGTGTATGTTAGTAAATTAAATGTTGAACTTAAATTGTGTTAGCGTTTGAAGAGTCTGTCAAGGGAGTCTATGTTTGTTCATCACGATGGTGTCTGATGGAGTTTTTCAGGATAGAAAACACGAACTCTGATATGAAATCTGAAGGAAAAGTCTATGGTCGTGGCACCATCTGCAAATGAACTAATGAATGGTCATTTCCTGATGTGGTTCTCTGCGTGTTCCAAGATGATGATGGGTAAACCTCACGTAATGTGAGTTTAGAAAAATTCAAATTGTCAACATGACAGCTAAGAATGTCTTTGTGACAGCTAAGAATGGAACGCGTCAGTGGCATACTCTATATGATTGTCTGTATGGAATGTTTTGTTAGGCCTATGTGACGTAAATTGTCAAGGATGTGTGGTAAGATATGAATCTAAATGTCTATCTCTATTGTAATATATGAGTAAATTCTTTTAGTTCTGTAATAAGTAAGACTAAGATATGGTATCAGTATGTTCTGGACTAAGAGAAAATAAGTTTCAAGGGTTTTAGTGAAAAGAGATGTATATCCGTACGTTTAGAAGGGTATCCGTCATTATGATCTCCAAGTATGAAAAGTGAGTGGTATTGTATCTTCTTCTAAAATTATTTTGAATCTAAGTTAATGCTAACTTGAATTATGGGATTATGATATAGCATGATGTGGGGTGCAATTGAATGGTCTACATAATGATTTATTAGTATGAATATGTGGTATTGAATCAGGGGTTGTCTGAGTTTGAATTGATGGTATTAAATTCTGCGTAAGTATTCGCAAACATATATAAGAATCCGCCCGTGATAAATGTTAGTGAACAACTGTTAAAAAAGTATATTATGTTAAGAAAGTAGCATGGGACAAGAGATTTCTGAAATGAGTGGAAGGATTCCTTAGTTAATTAGATATAAAGAATCAAGTATAATGAGGGAATGATAACTAGTGTATAGAGGAGTGATAAGACTATACGGTATTAGCTGAAGTACATGATGCAAAGTAATAGTTGACTTGTAGTAGTTTGTACAAGATTGAAAAGCATCCATCAAGATATGGTTAATGAGCTCACTAAGTACTCTTCTAGTTACAAGATTTGTTATTTCTTTTAGGTATTTGAGAAGAGTGTTCGTCTTGAGGGACAATGCCAGGAGTGCGCCAAGTTGGTGGCGAAGAGACGTATTATGCATACAGTGGAATTGTGGCGTATTCTGGGAATACACCCTTTCAAGTCTGTTTTCGATAAATTTCTATTGTGTAAGGATTTGTATTAAGATTTATGTAACAAACAATTGTAAGATACTTCCCTTGTTTTCATATAATAAAATTTTCAATTGAAACGTCACGGAACATGTTTTAAAGAAGTAAAAAGTTGTAAATTGTTTTTGTTAAATGGTAAATTTTTGTGTAGTAACACTCGAGATCCAGATCAGGTGAATTGGGTTGGTTGGAGGGCGTTACAATTCTTTAGGTTTAAATTCTAAGCGTCTTAGGCAAAAAAGTCTTTAGAAAAATGGGGGAAGTCTACTAAGGACTCTTTAGAAGGAATTCTGCTAAAGATTTATCTGAGGAAGGAGAGTAAGTCGGGAATTTACAAAATAAGTGGATTGTTAGGGTCACAAATGGGGTCACTAGTAAACATGTCTTCTTTTAAAGGGGGATTTATTTATAGTTTATGTTATAGGAAGTGGATTGCTAGGAGGGAATTTAATCACTCCATACCGAGTTTAGTATGGAATAAAGAGTTCAAGTTAAGGATATGCATTTATGGCATGATCCCTACTAAATTGCTAATAGTACACACAATCTATATTTATAGTTCCAGATATGGTCGTATTTAATGAGTCAAACTAGAAAAGGTGAGATGGAACCTTGAGTTTTAGATGAATAGGGTCAAGCCCTGAAAGAAATTATTAATTGGAAGAGCACAATTGTGGCTAAAATAGCGGATATGTTCGCCAACTATAGGCCCAAAGTGATCAAGTTCAGGAACATACGGTGTTGGCCATGTCAGCCAAACCACTAAATCTTCTAAAAAGACTAGGGAGTTTTGATTATGTAATTTTATCTTTATTACCAGAAAATTTTGAGTCTATTATGTCTAACATTGTACAGAATCTCACTAAGTTCTTTTGAACTTACGCATGTACTACATTGTATGCAGAGACAAGGGTGACTTAAAAGTTGTATGATAGGACCAAGCCAGACTCTGCCAAGCTTGCGCGAATGACGCCTGGAAACACAGAAATTTACAAATTTTTGCATACCCTTTTTTATCTTAAAATCATACAATTTCGATAAAATTCTTATCGAAAAAATAATTAATTTTTACAAAATAATTAAAGTGCACTTAAAATATGAACATGTTGAATTTTAGTTAATTTTATAATTAATTTTGATGAATTTTGGTTATTTTCGACAGATTTGCACAAAAGGCGAAAAATGGCTCGGCAGACACTGCTAGAAGCACAAAATCGAGAAGAAATTTGAAGTATCGAGGTGAACTAAATTTTAGCCTAAGACAGTCTAAAATTATATGTATTAATTCATAATATAATTAATTTTAATTTATATCCAATTTAATTTGGGTTAATAAATTATTATTAATTATGAAAAAGTGGTCTAGTTGAACTGAACCGAGTGAACCGAACCGACCAAGAAATGGATAGCCTAAAAACTGTCCCAAGAGCTGACCCAAATCAGCTTATTAGTTGATTATTTAAGCTTGCAAAGAGGTCCTTGAAGACTTTTTCAAGTTGCATTCAAACCCCTCCACAATTGGTGGCTTTATAGATTTGCTCCAAGCCTAAATTAGCAAAGTTGAAACTATCAACCTTGCCAAATGTGTGGCTGGCCAAGGGAGGTCTCTTTGGTTGAAAATTTTAGCTATTTTTAGCAGCCCTCCTCAGCTATAAAAATCCCCTTAGGCTGGTCATTTTAGAAACACACCTCAAGCATTCACATCATTCCTCTATTCTCTCCACTTTCCTTCTTCTTTTTCATTCCAAAATTCCCTTGCTCTCTTGCCGATTTCTCCTCTTGGGAAAGGGGCATTCATTAGCTATTTGGAGCAGCAATTAAGTGTTCATAGCAACCTTGGTCGACGAGGACAACGGAGAAGGAAGAATGGAGCAACTAGTCAAGCCAGGAAAGGTATTGTTTTAGGGCAACAGAAAAAGAGTTACTTGCTATTTTGTTTGTTTTTAACAAGTTTCAATCTTATCTTGTAGGTACCAAAGTGGCTATTTATACGAACCACTCGAAAATTAAGTATTTACTTGCCAAGAAAGATGCTAAGCCGAGACTGAGCCGATGGGTACTTCTACTTGAAGAGTTCGATCTAGAAATTTAAGATCGAAAGGAAGTGGAAAACCAAGTAGTAGACCACTTGTCCAGATTGGAGCCGTAAGAAGGGAAATCTCCTCTTATACCAATTCGAGAGACGTTTCCAGATGAACACATACTAAAGGTAAATCATGTCCATAATACCTCTTGGTTTGCTGATATTGCTAACTTTTTAGCTTGTGGTTTGATGCCGATTGATAAGACGTATCATCAAAAGAAAAAGTTTGTTCACGATGTGAAGTACTATTTCTAGGAAGAACCATATTTGTTTAAAAAGTGTGCAGATCAAATGATCAGGAGATGCATGGCAGAAGATGAAGTACATATGATTTTATACCATTGTCACTCAGTGCCGAGTGAGGGACACTTCGGAGGTACACGTACTGTAGCCAAGGTATTGCAAGCCAGATTCTTTTAGCCAACACTATTCAAAGATGCATATGCTTACGTAAAGAGTTGTGATCGATGTCAAAGGGTTGGAAATGTCACCAACAGAAATGAGATGCTCGAACAAACATCATTGAAGTAGAATTATTCGATGTTTGGGGTATTGACTTTCTCGGTCCTTTCCCTCTATCATTTGGTCACAAGTACATATTAGTACCAGTAACTATGTGTCTAAGTGGGTTGAGGTAGAGGCATATCCGAAAAATGATGCTAAGGTTGTAATAAGGTTTTTGCAGAAACATGTGTTCACAAGGTTTGGAACCCTAAGAGCCATCATCAGTGATGAAGGATCCTATTTTGTGAACAAGTGGTTGAAATGGTTATTAGATAAACATAGAGTGAAACACAAGATTGCTACAGGTTACCATCCGCAGACGAATGGGCAAGTTGAACTGGCAAACAGGGAGATCAAAGGCATACTTGAGAAGGTAGTTTGCCTGAACTGACGAGATTGGTCCAAAAGACTGGATGATGCTTTATGGGCTTACAGGACAACATACAAGGCACCTTTAGGGATGTCACCCTATAGGTTAGTCTTTGGGAAAGCCTGCCATCTACCCTTGGAGTTAGAACACAAAGCTTACTAGGCTCTCCAACGACTCAACTTGGATCTTAAAAGTGCCAAAGAGAAACGGATGCTTCAACTTAACGAGTTAGAAGAATTTCGAATGTCTTCATACGAGAATGCCAAATTATTAAAGGAGAGACTCAAGAAATGGCATGACAAGCATATTCGAGTTTGAGAATTTGAAGTAGGTCAGCAAGTCTTGTTATTCAATTCTAAATTAAGGTTCTTTCCAAGTAAGTTAAATTCACGTTGGTCCGGTCCATTTATGATTCATCGAGACTATCCATACGGAGTTGTTGAAATTCAAGGTAAGGGAGGTGATTTTCGAGTTAATGCTCAACACTTGAAACATTACTGGGGAGATAAAATTGAACATAACCAAATCTTGTTCATTTTATCGGATATTTAATTTTTCTTGTTCTTTTGTTTGAATAAATGATTTAGGGTATATTTTTGGGATTAGTATGTTTAAATAAATTCTGTCTAGGAGATTGGAACTTAAGCGGGACTGCTTGTGACCTCTCCAATCTTTACTGGGAATTGATTTTAACATAATTTCCCAAGAAATTATTCCCTAAATGACAAAATAAATTTTTAGTTTTTCAAATAAAATGGTCAATTTTGATCCAAGTTTTATGTTGCAACTCAATTTTGAATTTTCATTAAGTCTAGGAACTTAATTGAATTATTTTAAAAAATTTGATTACTCTTTTTGTAAATATTAAAAATTAGATGCTTCTTTTTGTAAATATTTTCAAAAAGCATCTAGAATAAATGTTTTTAGTTCAATAAAAAAAGAACAAAAGATGATAATTATTAATATATAATAATATCCATTATAATATATATTTATTATTATCAGCTTTATTTAGAGATAGAATTAGTTTTAATTTAATCATATTTTATTCGATAAGTTTTTATCTTAATAAATTAATAGCAAATAATAATTTAATATCCATTATATTTATTATTAATTGTTATTTACTTTGAGTAGAATTAGAACTTATAATTTTTAAGAATTCTACGCTAGCTCCTACTCCTTTCACTATAAATTCCACCCATCTATTCTTATTTTTTTTATTCATACACCATTCCCTCCAAAAACACCAAAACCCTTAAGTGCCAAAACCTACTAACAATTCCCTAGCCACAGCATTGCCTAGCTGATCAGTCAGTAGCACCCCGTGCGTTCCCACACTAGGCCTATTCAACGATCCGCATGCTACTCACATCCATCCCTTGCTGCGCTCTGCTGCCTTGCATACCCGAGCTGCACATCACCCTTTCACCTATCCTTAACAAAAAACCCCTCAATTTTTTTTAATTTGCCATCTTTTGATTCAAAATTATTTTTCTTAAGAGCTCTTAATTTTTACAAAAAAGGTGGTAAGACCAATTTTTCTCCTAAATTTTAATTTAATTATCTAATTTTTCAATTTATTGAATTATTAATATTTTATATTAATTAAAATTTTGAGAAAATAATTGTTACCATCTTATGATCAGCTTAATCATGCCTTGCAAGAGAACTTGTGCATCTGCCCAAATTGATGAATCACAAAACAAGTTCCACTGTGAATAAGCCAAAGCAAGATACGAGAGTATCTTTAAGAATCAACAAATGCATCCAGAGAAAGGTTTCACATTGAAAGAAAGCAACTATATTGGTTTTATGGCATTTATTCGTCAGGTTGTTGAAACTCTCAATTGGGAGTTGTTTTGTGAGAAGAGACCTAGTGTGGATGAGGAGTTAGTGCGCGAATTCTATGCGAATTTAACCTCAAGCGAGTTGATGGAAGTTCCAGTTCATGGAATTAAGGTACCAATAACTTCAAACGCTATTAATGAGTTCTTTGAATTGCCTAATTTCGAAAATGATGAATATTCCTCCTTGATGAGCAATATAGAGCCTAAAAATTTGCAAGAAATTCTCGAGGAACTTACAGTTCCAGGTTCTAAGTGGATTGTGTCAAAGTAAGGAATCCACACTTGTCGAAGAGAATATTTGACACCACTCACAAAGGTATGGTTCTACTTCATCCGATTCAGCCTTATGCCTAGCTCACATGGGACTACAATCTCATTAGAGTGAATGGTCTTATTATACTCGAATCTAACAGGGAAGACCATTGATGTAGGAAAAATCATCCTGAGGGAAATGCGAAATTGTGCCGTTAGACGTTCACGTTTTGGCCCAGCTTACTTTCCCTTTGCGATAACAATTATGTGCTTGAAAGCTAAAATTCTTGCAAATGTAAAGAAGACAGGCTATAGCTAAGGCACAATCACAGATTGGGACCTTTATCGAATAGCTGGAGACTTTGTTCTATAGCAATGAGTTGAAGAAAGTGAGGATCCTAAAAAAGAAGAAGAAGAAGATCCCATAGAGATCGAGCCAGTGCAATCGGCTGAAGTCCCCGATAAGGTGGAACCAATGGAACCAGAAGCTAAACCTGACTTCAATGTTCAGAGCTCAACCGCCTCACCCAGATCTTCGAGATGAGCTGTCAAAGTTAATGGACATAATGCAACATATGTAGTGCCAGCAACAAGCTTACTGGAAATACTCAAAAATAAGGGATGACTCGATGAGAAGTGCTCTTACGAAAGTTTACAATGACCCATTTATTTTTGTACCTGAGTTTCCAGATTACATATTTGAACCATGGAGCCCATTATCAAAAAAGGAGCGAAGCGATTCATGCAAAGAGAATAATGATGGAGCAAAAGATGAGTCGAATTCGGAAGGATCTGAAAATAAATAAAGAGGGAATCTCGAATTTATTTTATTTATTTTGTTAGGTTATTTTAGGATAAAGTTAATTAGGAATTTTTGCATAATAAAACAAGATATGGAAATCATTAATAAAATTAAACAAGTCACGAAATATAAAGTGTGACAATAGATATAGACATGTCTAGGATTGGATTTAGAAAGAGCTTGGTACTTAAGCAGTCAAATTGACTCACCTCCTATTTTCTATAATCTTACCTGGTGTATAGTATCTATTCACTTTAAACAATGAGGACATTATTCATTTTAAGTAGGGGGACCATAAATTTAAATTATTTCCACTCAGAATAAATAGTTCTTTTAATTATGATTAGGATATATTTTGTTCAATAATTTGAAATTTTGTTAAGTATGCTAAACTTCAGTATAAATAAAGTTCTATTATTTCAATAAATTGTTATGTTAGTTGAATAATGATATAAATGTATTTTTAATAAAGCATGCAAATCGTACCGTAAAATTTTTAGTTCCTTAAGAAAGGTAGGCATGGATGAAAGTTTAAGTCTCTAGAATTGACTTAGTAGTTTCTTCAGGCGAAATCCTAGGAAGCATGGAATGTTGAAAATGATTTAGGCGACTATTTTTTGGACCGTTTGAGCCTTTCAAGCTAACCTTGATGAAATTTTATCCTTTGAAACCCAACTTTGAGACTATATGGCCTAATTTTATATGAACCCTTGCAATATTTAGCCATCACTTCTCTCTTAATTATCTTTAAATTGTCCCAAACACTAGACTCAGTACTATTCAAAATATTCTTTGAAAATAAGTTTGGGGGATTTGAAAGAAATATCAAATGCTCTAAAAATTATAGTACAAACAGTAAAATGCTCAAAAAAATAAAAAGCACATGTACTTGAAAGAAAATAGATGTACAAAGGAGCATGTGAAAGAAAAGTAAGTTGGTGTATTGAGGCAAATTGTTCCAAAGGTACGATTGAAGCTAAGTCTAGGATTTAAAAGCCTAAATTTATCTATCGTTTACCTACCTCTAGCCTAGCTACGTTATAACCTTTTTAAAGACCTATTGATTCAAGTTTTCTATGCTACCTACATTAGTGGAGAGAAATTGCTATGTTCAACATATGAAGGCATAAGTTAAACTTAATGATTGCAACTTAATCTTGAATAAGGAAATAAAATCAAATTGGTAAGGGTTAACATGTCTTGTTAAAGAAGCATTTAGTCTAATTGTGCTATCATAATAGTTGTTGAGATTAATTTGAACGATATGTATACTTATGTAGCATAACTATCAAATTTCTTGTTTTTGAGCATAAGTATATTAAATTCATAATTCTGGAAAGAATGTTATTCCGAAGGATTTTTCAAAGGTGTTTTTGAGTAATTTTTTTTAATTTATGCATTACTCGGGACGAGTAATGAATTAAGTTTGGGGGTGTGGAAACACAAAAATTTATACATTTTTACATACCCTTTTTAACTTAAAATCATACAGTTTCGATAAAATTCTTGTCGAAAAAATAATTAATTTTTACAAAATAATTAAAGTGCACTTAAAATATGAACATGTTGAATTTCAGATAATTTTATAAATAATTTTGATGAATTTTGGTTATTTTCGACAGATTTACACAAAGGGCGAAAAATAGCTCGGCAGACACTACTAGAAGCACAAAATCGAGAAACAATTTGAAGTATCGAGGCGAACTAAATTTCAGCCTAAGACGTCCAAAATTATATGTATTAATTCATAATATAATTAATTTTAATTTATATCCAATTTAATTTGGGTTAATAAATTATTATTAATTATAAAAAAGTGGTCCAGTTGAACTGAGCCGAGTGAACCGAATCGACCAAGAAATGGACAGCCCCAAAATCGTCCCAAGAGCTGACCCGAATCAGCCTATTAGTTTATTATTTAAGCTTGCAGAGAGACCCTTGAAGACTTGTTCAAGTTGCATTCAAACCCCTCCACAATTGGTGGCTTTATAGATTTGCCCCAAGCCTAAATTAGCAAAGTTGAAACTATCAACCTTGCCACATGTGTGGCCAGCCAAGGGAGGGTTCTTTGGCTGATAACTTTAGCTATTTTTAGCAGCACTCCTCAGCTATAAAAACCTCCTTAGGCTGGTCATTTTAGAAACACACCTCAAGCATTCACATCTTTCCTCTCTTCTCTCCACTTTCTCTCTTCTTTTCCATTCCAAAATTCCCTTGCTCTCTTGCTGATTTCTCCTATTGGGAAAGGGGCATTCATCAGCTATTTAGAGCAGCAATTAAGTGTTCATAGTAGCCTTGGTGAACGAGGACAACGGAGAAGGAAGAATGGAGCAACTAGTCAAGCCACAGAAAAACACCGGATTTGATTCTTGTTCCCTATCTCTTTAATTTTTGTTGTTGTTATGCTGAACATTTCTATGAATATTTATGTTGTTGGAATGTTTAATCAATTTAGCTTGAATTTAATTCGTGTTAGGTTGATTGCATTTCGTTTGTTAAAATTATTGAAATTGTGTTTATGTTGTTATAGGCCTCGACAAGATGCTTGATTAAGTAAAATCATGGCTAAGTTATTCTTGCATTACAATTGTTAGATAACTAATGAATTAATTATTTAAATGGATTCAAATTGTAATTAATGGACATAGTACTTAATCAGTGCATGTTTAATCATCTAAGGTAGCTAAGGGTTAGATTAGCAACGGTATCGAACGATACCTTTGCCTTGCTTAACTTGCAAGATTTTTTTGATTAAACTGTTTCAAGGTAATGATACTTTGTTACCTCACATAGTCTTTTATGTGCTTATTAAATCGAGTTAATTGTTTGAATTGACATAGGGATATGGACAAGAGATTATTTCGATTTAATAAGTATATATGTGCAATAACATATTTGCCTATTAAGATTTGTTTAATCAGTTGAATTGACATAGAGATATAGTCAATAGATAAATGGAATTTGGTAGGTGAGCATGTTCATAAGTTAGCAAATTACCAAGTTATCGTGAACTTATTCGTAACAATATAAACATGAGTTTAATAATTAAGTTAAGAAATGTAATTAATCTAACACAATTATGTCATCTTGATTAAAATCATGTTTTGAAATCGTACATTTGAGATTTATTTATTTATTTCACTTAGTTTAAAATCTTAGTTTAGTCACCCTCTTCAAACAAAATATTTTTCTTCACCAAAGTGTTTTAAATAGCATTCATAAATAATTCTTTTCACAGTCCCTGTGGGTACGATAACTCGACATTTACTTGTCACTTTATTACTTGTTGCAATTGTATATACTTGCACATTTCTGTTGTTCGAACGCCATAAGTATATCATGTATATAGAGGGGCATCTTTAGAGGCTACGCCTCAGGGGAAAAATTGATATAGTGTAACTACAATTAGAGTACTACATGTCAAGCTAATATAATAAATTAATTATACATAATAAGGTAGAATAATTGTAGGGACTAAATAGTTGTATGGAATAAAATGTACTTGAAATTTAAATGTTGAATTTGTTGTTATTTATAGAAGTCAAGTAAGGGTTAATTGGTACTAATAGATGTATAATTTAGTATTGATTAAATCTATAAGTAACATGATAGTGATCGTTAAGTTATCCAGGTTATTAGTGACACTTGACACTCAGATTCGGTGATTGGGTCGGGCATAGGGTGTTACAATTTAGTGGTCTCAGAGCTTAGATTTAGCTGATCCTTTAAACATGGAAAGTTATGAAATAACCCCGATATGCATTTTATATCAGACCTAGCTTAGTTTTTTAAGTTATTATAAGATTAATATATGGAACGAGAATAAGTGTAGGTTGGGAAATCATTTCAAGTTGGTAGTAAATGCAATAGGGAATAAAAGAAAGAAAGAGGAGTACGGTGGAAATAAGAGACAAGGGAATAGAGACAAAAAAAGTTCTTTTAAAGAAGATAAGTACAAGTAAAAAGATAACTACACATTGTCCCTAGTCTGCGGATCAAAAGTCCCCTCTACATCTTCCTCACCTTCATTTTTGACTTCATCTATAAAGGCTGGAGTAGGTGGTTCAATTTTTGGTGAAAAGAAAAGTTTGTTAGATTCTTTCCACTTCTTTTAGAAATCTTCCCACTCAATACTAGAAGGATTCATTCCATTGAAGCCCAGATCAACGTTGGTGAACTGGCACATGCAACTGAAGTTCACTTGGCTTACATCAAAAGGCCCCATGGCGAATTAGGCTTGTAGAATATGGTTGGAACTCAACTTGGGAATATAATCTGTAATTCCCATTGTGGTTTCTACCTTATATCATTCAAGGGCTTTATTGTTTTCCTTCTGCACCCTCTTTGGGTCTATTAGACGTTGCTCCGCCAAAGAATTCATTTAGCCTTCCAACTAGTGTATCCTCTCCTTAAAATTGAGTTTCAAGGAATTGTACTTAGTCTCCCAACTGGAGACAAATTCAGTGAGCTCTTGGTTCTAACGAGCTATGACATCATGTATTTGACAAACTTGGGCCAGTTATTGGTCTCGGAAAGCTAGGACCATTTCTAGGTAAGCACATTTAGATTCACTTCCACTGTAAAATTTGCAGAGGGCCCAACCAAGCAAACCACACTTCTCCACCATTATCTGAAAGGAGTCCACCAACTCTGACAACGATGGCTAGCGAGATTTAGAAGAGGAAATGAAGGCACAGTCTTTCAGTTCTTGGGGCAACCCCTTTTCCATCTCTAGCTGATATCAAGTGGAGAGAAGGGATATTAACCCTTGTTCAAGAGGTCTCCCAATGGGAAGAACTTTGATGCTCTGCCAGAAGAAGAGTGAATTGGCTTGGAGCTAGTAGGAATGGAAAGTGGAGTAGAGTGGGTAGTACTGGGAATAGGCTCTTTAGGTGGACACTGGCCAAGGGGAGATAAGTCCACAAGAGTGGTGGACTCTGGTTGTGCCTTAGGATGAGAAGGGAGAGTTGGCAGAGTAACTTCCCTTTCGTAGATGTCTGGCTTCTTACCTTGCCTACGGTGGACCAGTCTATTGCCACTGCTCTCTTTAATGCTTTAAGAGCCTCCTTCAGCCCTTAACCTTTTTTGGTTGCTACCACCCGGTTACACCCTTGCATCTACTGTTGCAATGGCTACTTATGCACTCTCCATTAATGCATCCACATCCATACTGCTCGAGGCTTGTGAAAGGGTAGATGATTGAGCAGAACTTGCAACAGCAAAATTAAGGTCAACCATACGAGGAACCAAACCTCTACTAAAGTACTCATCAATGACAACTTCTAGCGAGGTAGACTAGCATCACTTGCATAGTTTGCATACGGTGTAGAATAAGTGTGGGGGCTCATCTTCCTCCCTATAACACTTCAATCAGGTCATCAATGGCATTGTAGGGCCACACCTTTTCGGCTGTGCTACTTGTGGATTAGCTCTAGCGGTAATATCAATGGGCTTATAGCCATTAGGGCTTTGATTCTCCATAAAAACAATAGAAGATTTTCTAATGGTGATAAGTGTAACACCCCTCACCCGGTCCGGTCGCTGGACCTGAGCTACAGGGTGCTACCACAATTAACACAAAAATCTATTATCCACCCTCATTTCAATTTCATTTATACTCGATTTCTCAATTCCACAACATAATTTTATCAACCAATCATCAAATCACATATGTGACAACATAATTCAGCATCAACTGAATTAAATTGCACAATTATGATGACATATCATATTTTCAAATCTATTCAATTTAGTCTTTATCATAACCAACTAATTCAAATCGAGTTCGTTCAATCATTTCAAGCTTACCTTATATTATTACCATGCAAGCAGTTCAAAATTTCAACAATTGAAAAGGTTCAAGTTATAGAGATACAAATCATAAACTTCAAGCTATTTGTCGATGACTTTATCTTTTATTTTCTATTTTGAGGAATTCGGGTCGATGTTAGCTACAGATTAACATAATTACACCAAATCATCTGTACACAATCATTTTCACATTCAATAAAAAAATCGAGACTAACATAACTTTCACTCTAGGACCAATTTAACTTCAAATTTTTTATTTCTACCTCAAATTTTGAATTTAATGCATTTTAGTCCCTATTTAACAGAACTATTAATTAACTTTACAATTTAATCTGTTTTCAACTCTAAACTTAAAATCTATCAAATTAACCCCTAAAACTTCAACTGTTCATAAATGGTAACATTCTCAATCTTTAACAGTACCGAAAAATACTATATGGGTTAGCGAACTTAAGCTCACGGGATTCAAAAAGTATTATAGAAAATGACTAAATTACACTAATTGATTTTGGAATTGAATTAAAATTTCTAAGGCCTAAAAGTTCTCCTTTCACCCTTTCTTCTATCAGTTTGCATGCTTTAAAAAAGAAAAAGATGTTTGGTTCTTCATTAAGATCCATTAACTATATTTTAAGTTATTTTAATCATAAAATTTTTTTATTATAATTTTATAACCTTTTCTTCAATTAAAATTTAAGTTACTATCCACAATTAGTGTAGTAGTGGGATAATTGCCTTCTAACTCTCATATCCTAGATCTAATTAAAGATTCCTTAACCATTGAAATTTTTCAATTTTTACAATTTAGTCACTGTACCTTAATTAGACACTAATTTGATAAAATTACTTGACTGATATTCAATTCAATTGTAATATAACTCTGTAAATATTTAATAAAAAAATTAGACCAAATAACCATTGACTTTAGAACTGATACATTTATACATTGTCTAACTTTTCAAACAACCAAAATTATTAGACCTAACTTTAGTATAATAATGTAATACCCTCGTAAATATTAATAAATAACTTTCACTGACTCTATCATTGAAAAATAATATTCCAAAACCACCGTTTCTAACTCTACTGACTTATTGGCAATTACAAGTTTTTCTTTATTTCTTTTTGGACTCCAATTGCAATCGGAGTTATCTTTGCAACCATTAAAGGAAATCTTGCTTCCATGCACAAATCGATATCGAAACAGATTTATTTTCATATTCCCTTATTTTATTAATTTATTGTTTTGTTTGTTAAATATGAGTTTAGAGATTATTGCATCTAGATCCATGAGTGGCTAATTTCCTTAGGGAGATTAACGAACGTATGTGTGACTATTTAATGGATGAATTAGGGTTTAAATCTGAGTTAGTTGGTCTAAATTATGTGCGATTAAACCCTAGAAGTTGAGGACCCTAGGATGTAATTTAGGATAAATGAGATCGAGAGATAAGTTTAACGACTAAATCATAATTTATCTCGGTCAAGAAAGTGAGGCCAAGAGGTAAATGTGTATTAGTCAATTAGTTAGCTAGTTAGAGCTTAAGAGGTAATAACCAGTTAATTTATAGCTAACTCGATAAAACCCGAGTTCTGAAGTTAATTAGGAGCATTGAAGTGAGTTAATTCCCCGCTTGGTTTATTAGGATTAATTTTGATTGTTAATTGGTTTTTTTTTATTTTAGAAAATTTATGTTCATTTGGTTTTTCATAATATAATTTTAAATTAGTACTGTTTAGCCCTATTAGTGTAGAAAATTAGTTTAAGTTTAATTCAACCTCTCTTTGGTACGATCCTTGAAATACTTCCAAGAATGTTTAGTTGTAAACTCTTTTCTATACTACAATTTGACCCATATACTCGTGGACACCGCTGTTTAATTATTTATCTATTTTGCTGCGGTATTTCTAGTCCAAACATTCACACGTCTAGCGACGACCAACTCAACAACCATATTGCAAAATGGATATCTGGGCGTGTGCATAACATAGCATACATGAGACTTCCTTCTACTAAAGTATAGGGAACCTTTCTCATGTTCTCTCTGTAACACCCCTAACCCGTATTTATCGTCGAAACAAGGTTATGGAGCATTACCGGTGTTTGCAATTCAAACAGACAAAAAATTTCATACATTTCATAACATATCAATAAGCATATTAAAACCAAGTAAAATCATACATATTGTCCCTTATACTAGCCCTCAAGGCCCTAAATATGCATTAGAAATAAGTGGGGACTAAATTGAAAACTCAAGAAATTTTTCAGAAAACATTGAAAATTTTCAACACTGCAGGGGTCAGACGGCCGTGTGACTCGCACGATCAAGATACACGCCCATATCTCAGGCCGTGTGGGTATTCAAATTAGGGACACACAGCCGTGTTCGTGCCTGTGTAACTCTCTCACTTGGTCACATGGCCAAGCCACACGTCTGTGTGCTAGGCCGTGTACCTATCGCAGTAATCTCACATGCCCGTGTGCCAGGCCGTGTGCTAGGCCATGTAACAGCCTGACTTGCAACCCTTTGAAAGCTACAGGGGACACACGATCGTGTCACCTGACAATGTGTTACACATGACTGAGACACACACCCGTGTCTTTGGCCATGTTGACGAAAATAGGCCATGTTACAAGCCATTTTTCTCACCCAATTTGGCATGTACCTACACTCAACATTGCACATAATAACAAGCCATACCAAGGCATCCAAATTAGGCATAAACAAGTCATATACATATGGTAAAACTTCATACAACCAATATTCCCTTAGGCACCTCAAATGACAATTTGCAAACATGTATAACTATGTATTCAACTTGACCAAATAATCAACTAACTTACATGCATATTTGCATCAATACATACCATATAATTTACTTACCAAAACACAATCATTTGGTACCAAAATGCCATTCTACAATTAGCATCATTATTCATTTAAGCTATACAAACAAAGTACCAATTCTCAACAAGTCACAAGCCATATATATATTGCATATTCATCTATCATTTCATCTTCCATCATTCAACCACATTAAGCAAACCATCAACCATATTAAAGCTAATATTTACATGCCAAAACCAAACTCATACCATCATCAAAGTACCAAAACACAAGTGATCAGCTGTTTAAGGTCACAACAATAATGTGTAAGCGTACACTGTCGATGCAAGTATAGTAGACAGATATGAGTCTGCTGGATATCGTTCCTACGAGGATGGTTGTCGTTTGTCAATCAATGTCAGTGCAATAAATAGATAGAAATGAGATAAATTGTGAGAGTAGTTGTCGAAGCAATAACTTGAAAACAATAAGATAAAATATGATAATAATAAACTGGGATCCCCAACGTGAATATTCAACAGAATAATAAGTGCTCTCAAGGTATAAAAGGATAGGTGATTGTTGATGCATTAAATTGCAATGAATATCTTATCAAGCTTAACTTCTATATTTAATCTAAGACTTAAACATGCACATTAACCACACCTTCCGATGATGGTAATGGAACACTATTAAGAACAAGTGGATTAAATTCCTCTAATCCTGAAGCAGCTTCCATTGTCATGCTTGTTAGCTTAAACTGTCACTGTACCTTTCAGTGTCAGTGACTGCAATAACACTTCCATGCTAAAAACATTTAAACCTAAAGATTAGATAGTAGAAGCAAGATTGAATAAAATAACATTTAACCCAAAAATCATGTGTACTTCCATACTAACATGAAATAGAAAGTAACCACCAGCATTTAGAAAAGAGAAATAAAAGAAACAAGTGGAGAATACTATTCCAAGACAACTCAACTTGAATCTCTCTATTCCCTCTTGTACTGCACTCAAAGGCTCCTCGTCAAGAGCTGGTCTGCATCCCTTTCACATCTATTCACCCAGAGGAGACTTAAGCCACCATAGCCGAAAGCTTCAAAGGATAGGTTGAAGAATATGGTAATCCAAAAGCTCTTTTTTTTTCTTTTCACGTGAATATATATATTTTCCAAATAGCACATGTGTCTTTTCATCAGAATCATGCTGCCTATGTACGTACAAGTTAGTTGTACCAGACTGGATAGCTCACGTATTTTTGTTCTTATCCAGACAGCTTTCAGGTGCAGTGACAATTCTGGGCAAATCTGGAAATACTCATGTAGCGACATCAGTATCAAAACATGACAAAATTAAGGATAAATAAGCTAAGATCCACTGAGTTATAAAATCTAAATTACTGAACTAAAAATGCTAAAATATGTGCTAAAAATAACTAAATGGAGACAAATTAACCAATAACTAGGGAAAAAACATATGTTCTTTGTAGTACTATCAAAAATCCAAACAAATGACCATTCTATAATTAGCATCATTAGTCATTTAAGCTATACAAACAAAGTACCAATTCTCAACAAGTCACAAGCCATATATATATTGCATATTCATCTATCATTTCATCTTCCATCATTCAACCATATTAAGTAAACCATCAACCATATTAAAGCTAATATTTACATGTCAAAACCAAACTCATACCATTATCAAAGGACCAAAACACAAGCCAAACAAATGGTTATTTCAACAACTAAACATATAGGCCAACATTAGCCAAAATACCTATATATGCCATTATAACCAAAATTAAAACAATTGAATGTACCAAAAGAGTCGATGGATAGTGTGATATAGCTCCGATAAGTTTCCAACCCGAACGAGCTTCCGATTCACTATAAAACACAAAAAGTAACACAGAGTAAGCATTTAAGCTTAGTAAGTTCATGTAACATAGAATTTAACTTACCATTTAGTCTTATAATAGGTAAGTAAACAAACATATCCCAATACAATTTGGCCAAATGTCTAAGCACATATACATCAACCATGTTAGCCATGTAAATACATATATAAGCCAATAACCATAGATGAACATAACCATTGATCAATTTCTATATACATGTATCATCCATTTCATTTATCTATATATCATGTAACATCATTTCTATGTAATTCATGTGTATACTTGTAATAGTTCGTATCGGAACTCTTATCATTTTGTATCAGTACATTACCCGTTGAACCGTTTAGAATACCATTGGATACTCGGGATAGCTTAAACATAGTGTGCTAGCTCATTAATTGTAATCCATCAATTCATGTACAAGTATGCTCACGCGAGCTGTGAATCGGTATGCTCACTTGAGCTGTAGATCAATATGCTCTCACGTGCTATAAATCGGTATGCTCTCACGAGTTGTGGAGTATTCGCAACACATGTAGGACCTCAACCAAATCATGTAACCCTAATGACATATCATTTGTATCTTATGGATTCCTATTGTTCAAACGAGGCTCGATAATCGTCGTATGTCATTGGTTATGCAATCGGTAATTATGTAGGACAATTCGTAACATTATATATTTTAATTAAAAACATATAAACATGATTTAATTACATGAACTTACCTCGACGAGTATACGTAGATATGGAGGCAATTAATTCGAGACTTTCTTTTTGCTCCGATCTAACTCCGTACGAGGTCTAACTAGATCTATACGGATAAATTTAACTCAATTCAACATATAATTCATTCAATTTAATCCAAAACATATTTTTGGCAAAATTACCATTTTGCCTTTATACTTTTAATTTTTTTGCAATTTAATCCCTAGGCTCGAAAATTGAAATTCATGCAATTTTACCCCTACCAAAGCCTAGCCAATTATTATACAAACTTATAGCATCCCACATATTTCATAAATTCACAAACTATACCATGAATTTATCATATTTTTCAATTTAACCCCTAATTGACAATTTCATCAAAAATCTCTTTACAAAAGTTGTTTATCTACCAACAACCATCCATTTCCTATCACCAAATATCAAAAATCATGTATATTCAATAATGAAAAAACCTAATAGTTTAATAGTTTCACAAATTAGTCCCCGAGCTAGCTAGATTAACCTACAACGATCCTGAAAACATAGAAATAATAAAAAGGGACAAAAATACATACCAATGAAAAGGAAAATAGGGTTGTCAAAACTTCAAGCTCCCATGGCTATTCTTTCCTTTTAATTTTGCTTGAGAAAGATGAACAAAAGGTGATGGCTTTGTTTAATTTGATTAATTTTATCATTATTTACCTATTTACTAATTTAACCTTTAAAAACATTAAAAATTTCACAATTGCCAAGCCATGTATGTACACTATCACTATTTATGGTATAATTACCATATAAGGACTTCCACTTTAAAGTTATATAGCTATTTAATACCTTTAGCCTATAAAAATTCACTTTTACACTTTACACGATTTAGTCCTTTTTATGAAATTGAACATGTAAACTATAAAATTTATTATCAAAACTTTATACAGTAACACTATCATGCTGTAGACAATAAAATAAATTTTTTGACTTTGAATTTGTGGTCTCAAAACCACTATTCCAATTTCAGTTAAAACAAGATGTTACACTCTCTTTCTTCCTCTATTTTATGACAGTCCTCCAAAGAGAGATGAAATCCTAAAACAAAAGGTTGATTTCCCTTATGTGAATTGATCATTGCATAACCCTCTAATATTTTTTCTATGTATGAAGCTTAAAATAGTGCTATCACTTAGGATTCATATTCCTGGAACAATATTAGTTTTTTCCAAGTTGTAACATCTTGAGATAGGGCTTGGAAGATTGAACTTCGCAAGTAAGGGGTTCACTAGTGGTACAATGAACTGGTGTCCATCAGAAGGCGTTCAGCAGAGCTCGCCAGCAAGATCGATGAGCAGTGTACTCTTAAGGACATGCTAAGGAGTGTTCGTTAGTTGGTTTGGCGAGTTAGGGTTCGCCGGTTGGTTTCTCGAGCTTGGGTTTGCCAGTTGGTTTGGCAAGATGGGTGATAAATCTTGAAAAGTGTTATATTTTATGCTTTGAGATCTAGCTAATTGCCTGTACTTAGGTACATTTAGTTGCATTTTAGGACATTTCATTAGTATTTTTTGTTTTAACATTACATTAGAAGCTTGAACTATACTTAAATATTAGTTAGTTTTAATTGCTTGTGGAAGGGTTGTGTGTGGTGGTGGATTAGTAAGTCCAGGATGAGGAACAAGAAGTAAATGAGTGAAGGTTTGCCAGGGCAAAGGGTTGGACAGTTTGTCAACACGAATGTCGTGGCAATGCAAGGAAGATGTTTAGTCAGCACTTAAAGTGAATTGGTGTTAGGCCCAGTTGAATTTGTACCAGATATAACTACCTGAAAAAGAGGGAAGAAAATCTTGGACTATTGGATTTACCCTAGGGAAAACGATTATAAAAGCCAAAAGAGGAAAACCTAAAGGGGGTGGACAACAAAAAAAATATCCTTAGGCAGAAAAATAGAGGGTAACGATTAAGTGGAGATGAGTAGAGGAAGACGATTAATTTACGAAAAGTCTTTTTGCATCCGAGGTAAGTTACGTGTAAATAATAGCAATATATTTTTATAAATTGTGAATTATATTTGAGATGTGAATTAATATTAAATGTGGCAGGAAAATTGTTCATGAATTATTCAAGTGATAAAGTGTTTAAAATAAAGTGTTAAGTGTAAATTCCCGGTTGAACTTACGAATAGAAGTGGATACAAGTGACGTGTCACTAGAGACCAGTGTTATAGTGTTACAGTGAGTCTCAGGTGCTGGGTGATCTAGCATGTGTTGCAGATACCTGATAGCTTGTATGAGCAAGCCCGTGGACATTTCCAGTGTTATTGATCAATGGTAGCTTCGGCTACAATTTAGTGGTAGCTACGGCTACATATCAGCGGTAGCTTCGGCTACATTTCAGTGATAGCTAGGGCTACACATCAGTGGTAGCTTCAGCTACATATCAGTGTGGCACTTATGTGCTAATTCTCTACGTATCCGTGTATACTTTGAGTGTTCAACGGAATTAATAATGAGTTAAAGTGAATATGAAATGAAGTGTATGTGCAGGTACAATTGAAAGAATGAGCATTTGTGATTAAAGTTAAGTGTATAAATGCATGTGCAAGTGAATTGGTAAGATTATGTATGTGTAAGTGATTGAAATTGCTAAGAAATGTTTGATTAGTTATATAAGAGAAATGTTAATTGTTAAATGAGTATTTATAGTTTACATGTAACTTACTAAGCTATTAGTAGCTTACACCTTTCTTCCTTTCCTTTGTTTTATAGTGTTTTGAGCTTACTCGAATTGGGGATCGTAGGAGCTCGTATCACACTATCACAGCCATCTCGGTATTATGTGTTTTCAAAATGTTTAAAGTTATGGAATGTATAGAGTCTTAATCATTTTGAGTATGTTCAAATGATATGGCTAAGATTAGCTATTGAAATGGTTAGTAAATAATATGTTTTGGTGTTATGTATGTTTAAATGGTAACTAATACAAAGAAGAAGTTTTTGGACAGCAGCAGTGACGTGAATTTGAAAAATCACTAAAAATAGTAGAAATGGAATTAGAGAGTGAATGATATATAGAATAAAAGCTTATCAAGTTTATTTTTATATAAAAGAAATGGTGTAGGCAAAGAGATTTTATATTTTGAGATATTTGAATTTTAGTGAGATAGGGTCAGAATGGTTTTTAAAGTCCCCTGTTCTGATTTTAGAGAATCATTATAAATTGTACAGAAAGAATTATGGGTCATAATTTATATTTATAGATTCCTTAGTGAGTTTATTTTCAAAATATATGAACAATAACATTATATGAATTCTGTACAATGAGATAATTTATTTTTAGTGCCAAGAGGTCAGAACTATTGATATCAGAGCTACAGTTTAGTCGATTCTCAGACTAACGTAGCGAGTGTAATAGACTATCTATACATGCTATAATTGAATAATGATAGTGTGACGACTCCTAACATCTTAAAATGTTTTTTTATAGTAATGGATCCTAATCGAGACACAACTGATGATGCCCAAAGTAATACGCCTGCTCTCGCGCAAGAGATGGCACCAAATGAAAGTCGACCCGAGACTCAGGGTCAAAGAAATGAGGCTCGAGAAGCCTTTCTCCATATGGTGAGCAATTGGTATACTGAGTTTATTAGAACTAATCCTAATGCTCAACCTCCTCCGCCCCCTCCTATTCCTCAAGCTATTCCCATAGCTCTTCAACAAACTAAAGTGTTAAGATTGTCAAAGCCTCCAGTGGACAAAATTCGAAAGTATAGAGCCGAAGAGTCCCGAGCTAATGTAAATGATGATCCTGAAAAAGCAAAGTTCTGGCTTGAAAATACTATCAGAGTGCTGGATGAATTATCTTGTACTCTAGAAGAAAGTCTCAAATGTGCTATCTCATTGTTGAGGGATTCGACTTATAATTGGTGGAAAACTTTAGTGTCAGTGGTGCCTAAAGAGAAAGTTACATGGGATTTCTTTCAAGAGGAATTTCAGAAGAAGTATGTAAGTCAGCGTTTCATTGATCAGAAGAGAAAAGTGTTTCTTCAATTGAAATAAGGGCGCATGACGGTAGCTGAATATGAACGGGAATTTATCAAATTAAGCAAGTATGCCCAAGAGTGTGTATCTAATGAAGCTACATTGTGCAAGAGGTTTGAAGATGGATTAAATGAGGAAATCCAATTGTTAGTGGGAATTCTTGAAATTAAAGAGTTAGTGGTACTAGTTGAAAGAGCTATCAAGGCTGAAGAATTGAGCAAAGAGAAAAGAAAAGTGGAAAGTGAAGTAAGAGATGCAAGAAAAAGATCAATGGGCAAGTCATTTCAGTCTCAAGCAAAGAAATCTAGAGAAATGAATACTCGATCGAATGCTTCTAGTGTGAATTTTCAAAGAGATCGAGGAAGACAATATTCAAGTTCTAAAGCTCAAGCGACCTCTATGGAAAGTGTAAGTAGTGTTAAACCTACTAGACCAGAATGTTAACATTGTGGAAAATGACATTTGGGGGAAAGTTAGTTAATCAGTCGAGCATGTTTTAAATGTGGATCTCAAGATCATTTTGTGAAAGATTGTCCAGAAAGAGAAGAGATAGAAAAGTTTCAGAATGTGAGATCGAGCAGTGTGACTATTAGAGGAAGACCACCGAGAAATGTGGGGATTGGAACTAGTGGTAAAGGTGTAACAAAAGATACTACCATAAGATCTGAAGCGAGAGCTCCAGCGAGAGCTTATGCCATCCGAGCTAGAGAGGAAGCATCTTCCCCTTATGTGATCACTAATATATTTTCTCTTTACGACACTAATATTCTTGTATTGATTGATCCTGGTTCTACTCACTCGTATGTATGCATAAATTTAGTGTCTGATAAGAATTTGTGTGTTGAATTGACTGAGTATGTGGTTAAAGTGTCGAATCCTTTAGGTAAGCATGTGATAGTTGATAAAATATGCAAAAATTGTCCTTTGCTAATACAAGGTCAGTGTTTCCCTGCCAACTTGATGTTGTTGCCATTTGATGAATTTGATGTTATTTTGGGAATGGATTGGTTGACATTACATAAGGCCAAGATAGATTGTAATCAGAAAATTCTTGAGTTGAGGTGTAGTAGTGGTAAAGTTCTTCGGGTTGAAACAAATAAGTCAAATGTTATGCCAATTGTGATTTCTGTCATGTCTGCTCAGAAATGTTTGAAAAATGGTTGTGAAGCATATCTTGCTTATGTGTTGAATACAAAAGTGTCTGAAATAAAGATCGAATCAGTGCCAGAGGTATGTAAATATTTAGATGTGTTCCCAGAAGAGTTGCCAGGTTTGCCTCCGATTAGAGAAGTAGAGTTTGGTATTGAAGTAATGCCAGGTACCGCTCCAATATCGATTGCTCCCAACAAAATGGCACCAAATAAACTGAAAGAGTTAAGAGTGCAATTACAAGAGTTGACGGATAAAGGATTCGTAAGACCAAGTTATTCTCCGTGGGGTGCTCCTGTGCTATTTGTGAACAAAAAGGATGGAACATTGAGATTGTGTATTGATTATCGTCAACTTAACAAAGTGATAGTGAAGAATAAGTATCCATTGCCCCGAATAGATGACTTGTTTGATCAGTTAAAGGATGCCATAGTGTTTTCCAAAATTGATTTGAGATTCGGATATTACTAATTGAGAGTTAAAGAGACAGATGTGCCAAAAATTGCTTTCAGAACCCGGTATGGCCACTATGAGTTTCTTGTAATGCCTTTTGGTCTGACTAATGCTCCAGCTATTTTTATGGATTTGATGAATCAGATTTTCTGGCCCTATTTGGATAAATTTGTTGTGGTGTTTATAGATGATATTCTTATTTATTCCCGAAATGAAGCTGAGCATGCCGAACATTTAAGAATTGTGCTAGAGACTCTGCGAGAAAAGAAATTGTTTGCTAAATTTAGCAAGAGTGAATTTTGGTTCAACAAAGTTGGATTTTTGGGACATATTGTCTCGAGAGATGGCATCCGAGTGGATCCGAATTAGATTTCGGTAATAGTTGAATGGAAGACTCCAAGAAATGTATCTGAAGTTAGGAGTTTTCTGGGCTTAGCCGGATATTATCGTCGATTTGTAGAAGGTTTTTCGATGATAGCTTCACCGATAACAAAATTGTTGCAAAAAGATGTTAAGTTCGAATGGACCGAGGAGTGTCAACAATGTTTTGAGAAATGAAAGAACTGTTTAACTGAGGCACCAGTGTTAGTGCAACCCGAGTCAGGAAAGGAATTTGTTGTTCATAATGAAGCATCGTTAAGTGGGCTCAGATGTGTGTTGATGCAAGAAGGAAAAGTGATAGCGTATGCTTCTCGACAATTGAAACAGCATGAACAAAATTATCCTACTCATGATTTAGAGTTGGCTGCTATTGTCTTTGCTTTGAAGATTTGTCGTTATTATTTATATGGTGAGAAATTTCGTGTTTATACAGATTATAAAAGTTTGAAATATGTTATGACACAAAAAGATCTGAATTTGTGGTAACGAAGATGGTTGGAATTGTTGAAAGATTATGAACTTGTGATAGATTATCATCCAGGAAAAGCCAATATAGTTGCTGATGCTTTGAGCAGAAAGTCTCTCTTTGCTTTGAGAGCTTTGAATACGAGATTAACATTGTCTAAGGATGGATCATTGTTTGCAGAGTTAAAAGCTAGACCATTGTTTCTTCAAGAAATTTGTGAGGCTCAAAAAGTGGATAATGAATTGCAAAGCAGAAAGACTCAGTGTGCAGTTGATGATAATTCTGATTTTTGGATTAATTCAGATGGATGTTTAATGTTTTGTGACAAAATATGTGTGCCAAAAAATGTTGATTTAATTCAGAAAATTTTGCAAGAAGCGCATGATAGTCGTTTGGCAGTTCACCCCGATGTGTAAAAATGTACAATGATTTTAAGAAATAATATTGGTGGCCGGGTATGAAAAGGGATATCTCCAAGTATGTGACAATGTGTTTAGTGTGCGAACGAGTAAAAGCTGAACATCAAGTACCTTCAGGGTTACTTCAACCTATTATGGTGTCCGAGTGGAAGTGGGATAGAATTACTATGGTTTTTGTTTTCGGATTGCCAATGTCACTGAAAAAAAAAGACTCAATTTGGGTGATAGTTGATCGATTGACTAAGTCAGCTCATTTCATTCCTGTGCAAATGAGTTTTTCACTTGACAAGTTAGCTGAACTGTATATTGCTGAGATAGTCCGATTACATGGTATGCCTATGTCTATTATATCTGATAGAGATCCACGGTTTACTTCAAGGTTTTGGAAGAAATTACAAAAGGCATTTGGTACTAAATTGAATTTTAGTACAACATTCAATCCCCAAACCGATGGACAGTCTGAAAGAGTAATTCAAATAATCGAAAACATGTTGAGATGTTGTGTATTGGAATTTGAAGGTAATTGGGAAAGATATCTACCTTTGGTGGAATTTGCATATAATAATAGTTATCAATCGAGCATAAAAATGGCACCTTATGAAGCATTGTATGGACGAAAGTGTCGGACTCCATTATTTTGGACTGAACTTAATAAAAATCAGTTACATGGAGTCGATCTGGTAAAAGAAACCGAAGAAAAGGTGAAGATAATCTGTGATTGTTTGAAAGCTGCATCGGATCGACAGAAGTCGTATGTGGACTTGAAAAGAAAAGAGACTGAGTTTCAAGTGGGTGATAAAGTATTTTTGAAAGTGTCTCCATAGAAGAAAATTTTGAGATTTGGCCGTAAAGGTAAATTAAGTCCAAGATTTATTGGTCCGTATGAAGTGATAGAAAGAATTGGTCTAGTGGCTTATTGATTGTCTTTACCACCGGAATTGGAAAGAATTCATAATGTGTTTCATGTTTCTATGTTGAGGCGATATCGATCGGACCCATCGCATGTGATTTCACCGACTGAAGTGGAAATTCAATCGGATATGACATACGAAGAAGAGCCAATTCAAATCTTAGCACGAGAAGTAAAATAGTTGAGAAACAAAGAAATTGCTTTAGTGAAAGTGTTATGGCAACGACATAGAGTGGAAGAGGCAACATGGGAAACTGAGGAGGCTATGAGGAAACAGTATCCCAACTTATTCACTGTTAAGATTTTCGAGGACAAAATCCCTAAGGGGGAGAATTGTGATAGCCCGAAATTGGGCTTAATCAAAATAGTGGTTTCATAACCACAAATTCGAAGTGAAATAGTTTAATTTTATAAATTTTTATTAATTACTGATTGATTGAAATATTGTGTGAAAATATGGATAGGAAATTTTAATGATTTAGTGCCTAATTGAATTTTTAAGACTAAATTGAGAAAAATGCAAAGTGTGTCTAATTAGTGATTAAATGACTTAATTGAATTATTGCATGAAATTGGAAGTGTTTATGTGGCAAATAGACCATAAATTAGTGTTATGGACACATAAGGGTAATTCTAGAAAAATATTTAAGTAAATGGGTCAAGGGTATTTTTGTCAAAATTGAAAAAAAACAAAATAAGATGAAAATAAGTGTTCATCTTCTTCAAAGGAGATGCTTGCTGCCAAAAATTTCATGTTACCATAAGCTAGGGTTCTTGATTTTTCTAAGCTCAATTGTAAGTGATTTCTTGCCCCGTTTTTAATTATTTTCGTATTTTTATGCTTATTGAAGCTTGAATTTAATGTTTCTACCCTTTATTTTAAATGAAATTAAAGTTTAAAAATTTACCCTTTCATGGTATAGTTGTAATTTGAAGAGTGATGATAGATAATGAATGTTTGAAGTGCTAATTACAAGTTTTACTAGATGAATTTCGATAAAAATGTTGAAAAAGGACTAAATTGTGAAAGGTAGTAAAGTATGCATAAAGTTGTGATTTTGTGAAATTGAGGGCTGTTATCAGCATGAAATATGATTTAGTGAGGTTTGAAATTTAAGAATTTAGTGAATTTTATTTTTACGAGCTTTGAGACAAAAGCGGAATTTTTGAAAAGTTATGGGAAAAAAATGTAAATTTGTTAAAATGTTGTGTATGAATTGTATTTGAATGGAATGTTGATAAAATATATTAAATTGTGTTAATATAGATCAAGAAAGAAGAAATAGTGGAAGTGATCGGGGAAAAGAGAAGGTTATCGACTAATTTACAAAAATAGTCGTTTTGCATCCGAGGTAAGTTACGTGTAAATAATAGCAATATATTTTTTATAAATTGTGAATTATATTTGAGATGTGAATTAATATTGAATGTGGAAGGAAAATTGTTCATGAATTATTCAAGTGATAAAGTGTTTAAAATAAAGTGTTAAGTGTAAATTCCCGGTTGAACTTAGGAATAGAAGTGGATACAAGTGACATGTCACTAGAGACTAGTGTTACAGTGTTATAGTGAGTCCCGGGTGCTGGGTGATCTAGCATGTGTTGCAAACACCTGATAGCTTGTATGAGCAGGCTCGTGGACATTTCCAGTGTTATTGATCAGTGGTAGCTTCAGCTACAATTCAGTGGTAGCTACGGCTACATATTAGTGGTAGCTTCGGCTACATTTCAGTGATAGCTACGGCTACATATCAGTGGTAGCTTCGGCTACATTTCAGTGATAGCTACGGCTACATATTAGTGGTAGCTTCGGCTACATATCAGTGTGGCACTTATGTGCTAATTCTCTATGTATCCGTGTATATTCCAAGTATTCAACAGGATTAATAATGAGTTCAAGTGAATATGAAATGAAGTGTATGTGCAGGTACAATTGAAAGAATGAGCATATGTGATTAAAGTTAAGTGTATAAATGCATGTGCAAGTGAATTGGTAAGATTATGTATATGTAAGTGATTGAAATTGCTAAGAAATGTTTCATTAGTTATATGAGAGAAATGTTAATTGTTAAATGAGTATTTATAGTTTACATGTAACTTACTAAGCTATTAGTAGCTTACACCTTTCTTCCTTTCTTTTATTTTATAGTGTTTTGATCTTGCTCGAATTGGGGATCGTCGGAGCTCATATCACACTATCACAGCCATCCCGGTATTATGCATTTTCAAAATGTTTAAATTTATGGCATGTATAGAGTCTTAATCATTTTGAGTATGTTCAAATGATATGGCTAAGATTAGCTATTGAAATGGTTAGCAAATAATATGTTTTGGTGTTATGTATGTTTAAATGGTAACTAATACAAAGAAGCAGTTTTTGGACAACAGCAGTGATGTGAATTTGAAAAATCACCAAAAATAGTAGAAATGAAATTAGAGAGTGAATGAGATATAGAATTAAATCTTATAAAGTGTATTGTTACATAAAAGAAACAGTATAGGCAAAGGAATTTTATATTTTGAGATATTTGAATTTTAGCGAGATAGGGTCAGAATGGTTTTTAAAGTCCCCTGTTCTGACTTTACAAAATCATTATAAATTGTACAGAAATAATTATGGGTCATAATTTATATGTCTAGATTCCTTAGTGAGTCTATTTTGAAAAGATAAAAACAATAACATTATATGAATTTTGTACTATGGGATAATTGATTTTTAGTGCCAAGAGGTCAGAACTGTCGAGCTGTGAAACATGGGAGACTTTAATGAATAAACTATACTAATTGGCTGAGTCAAAAATTCTGAAAATTTTATGGAAAGAAGATATATGAGTCTAGTTTCAGGAAAATTTATGGATTTAAAATTTGAGTTTCGTAACTCGAGTTATAATTAAATTAGTGACTGTCGTGCAGGTGGATAGTTTTGTTGTGAACAGTGAAGTTAATTCTAAAAGCAAGTTTTTATGCTCCAAACTTGTAAGTTAAGTCAGATAACGCCTCGTGCTCGACTCCGAAAACGGTCTTGGGTAAGGGGTGTTACAACTAACCATGTGTGTGTTTCTTTATAGAGGTTCAACGAAATAAGAAGTCTGCGTGACAGGAGTCTCTCATTGTGGACCAGAAATGAGAGCTATGTTTCAGCAGAAGTAGTAGAAGAAGTTATTTTACACTTTGATAATTTTAGGAAGATTGTTTTAAAGAATGTGTTTTACGTATCTCATTTTAAGAGGAATTTAATTTCTGTATCATGTTTCTTTTATGACGGTTATACAGTGACATTCAATAAAGGGATTCATAGAAATCATTCTTTAATCTGTAATGGATGGATGAAAAACGATCTCTACTTTATCAAACCAAATAACTACTCGATGCTTCATACTGAAATAGTGAATAAAAAGCTTAAAACTTCTCACTCTAATGAGGGGTACCTATGACATTTAAGACTTCGTCATATTAACCAAGAAAGAATCACTAGACTCGTGAAAGATGGTCCCTTTAGTATGCTTAAGGAAGTTAGTCTTCCACAATGTGAATTTTGCTTGGAAGATAAAATGACTAAGAGGTCTTTTAATGCGAAAGGTACAAGGGCCAACCAAACTTTAGAACTTGTGCACACTGATGTATGTGGTCTCATGGACATTAATGCTTGATGAAGTTAAGATTATTACATGACTTTTATAGATAACTATTCTTGATATGGATATGTGTATCTAATGCACCGCAAAAGCGAAACCTTTAATAAATTTCGAGAGTTTCGTGTGGAAGTGGAAAAGAAATTAGGTTTATCCATAAAGAATCTTCGGTCTGACCAAGGTGGGGAATACTTGTCTGACGAGCTCTTAGAATACCTCATAGAGAAATGGATTTTATCCCAATTGACTGCGCCGGACACTCCACAGCAGGATGGCATAGATGAGAGAAGGAATAGAACCTTGCGTGACATGGTTCGCTCAATGTTAAGCTATTCACAACTTCCTACTTCCTTCTAGGGATATGCGATACAAACGGCTTTCTATATTTTGAATGATGTGCCAATCAAATCTTCTTGTAAGACACTTTATGAACTGTGATATGGAAAGAAACCCGCTCTAAATCACTTTAGAATATGGGGTTGTCTAGCATACGTTCTGGGTAAGGATGTAAAGAAGTTGGATGCACGGGCAGAATTATGCATGTTTGTAGGATATCCAAAAAGAACAAAAAGATGATTATTCTACAATACGAAAGATAATACAATTACAGTTTTTACTCATGCTACTTCCTCGAGGAAAGCTACATAGACAACTTTAAGCCTCGAAGTAAAGTGGTACTCGAGAAACTTTCGAGAATGGTAGAACAATCACCAAGTTCAATTCTCGAGAAAGTTGTAGAAAAACCTACAAATGATCAACAACATAGGGGAATCCGTTGTAGTGGGAGAGTTTCTAAGAAACCAGACTTCTTCATCTATGATGGTAATATTTATAATACGGAAGCCAATCATGAGGATGATGATCCACTCACTTACGATGAGGTTATGCAGGATGTTGATTCCAAGCTCTAGAAATGGGCCATGGATGCCGAGATGGATTCTATGAAATTCAATACGGTGTGAGAACCTATAGACTTAACGATTTGAATTAAACCCAAGGGTGTAAGTAGATCTACAAGAAGAAAAGAAATGCGGAAGGGAAAGTCGAAACACACAAAACTAGACGTGTAGGGAAATGCTACACATAGAAAAAAGACATCGATTATGATGAGATCTTTTCTACGATAGCCATGCTCAAGTCTATCTGCATACTCTTACCAATTTATGTTGCCCTCGATTGCGAGATTTGGCAAATGGATGTCAAGACAGCATTCTTGAATGACTATCTTGATAAGACGATATATATGGCTTAACCCACTGGCTATGTTGTCAAAAGAAATGAATAAAAAGTTTGCAAATTGCTAAGATCCATTTATGGATTTAAGCAGGCATCCCACTTATGAAATAAAATATTTGATCAAAAGATCAAGACTTTTGGATTTGAGCAAAATGCTGATGAACCTTGTGTTTATAAACGTATAAAGGACAAAAAGGTGGTATTCCTCATTTTGTATATCGATGATATTCTACTTATCGGAAATGATGTAGGAGAATTAACATCGGTTAAACTATGTTTAGCTCAACAGTTTAGCATGAATGACTTGGGTGAAGCTAATTATATTCTTGGAATTCGAATCCTTAGGGATCGAAAAAATAAAACGATAACTCTATCTCAAGCTTCATACAATAATAAGGTACTGAAACATTTTGTAATGACCGATTTGAAACCAAGCATTCAGCCAAATGCATTAAGTTTTCATCTTTATTTAGATGATTGTCCTCAAATAGTGGAACAAAGAAATCATATGAGTAAGGTTCCATATACTTCGATAGTTGGAAGCCTTGTATATGTGATGCTTTGCACACGTCCAGATATTTGTTTCGTAGAAGGAATTGTTAGTCGATATCAGGCAAATCCAGGTCTCAGGTATTGGCAAGCTATAAAACATATATTAAGGTATCTTAAAAGAACCAGTGATTATATGCGTGTGTACTCTGGGGAGGACCTTACTCCTGTTGGATACACATATTCAGAATTCTAAACCTGTAAAGATTTGAGGAAATCAACGTCAGGAAATATATTTGTTCTAGGTCGTGGAGCCATAGTACAGAGAAGTGGAAAACAAATTTGCACTGTTGACTCTACTATCGATGTCGAGTATGTGACTACTTCTGAGGCAACGAAAGAAGCAATATGGCTTCAAAAATTCTTAACCGAACTTGAGGTTATTCTTAGTATAGAAAAAGCTATAACATTGTATTGTGATAACAGTGCTGCAAAAGCTAATACCAAGGAAATGAGAAGTCACACTAGGATGAAACAAATTGATTGGAAGTATCACTTGATATGAGAGGCAGTAGTCGAAGGAATTGTAGATGTGATGAAACTAACTTCTGAAAATAACCTTGTAGATTCGTTTACTAATACTCTTGTAACTAGGAGTTTTAACAAACATGTCGAGGATATAAGAATGCGAAACATGACACATTTACTTCACTAGGGCAAGTGAGAGATTGTTGGGAAATGTGCCCATATTGTAGTAAACATGTAATTGTTTTCTATTTATTTTAACAATGAATAAATAAATAAAATTAATTTCACATTTTACTATTATGTTTTTTTTTTTGTATTTTGTGTCTTTTATATTTTGCATGCATAGCGAAATTGTAACAAGAAAATATTAGCTCATTGATTGTCTAAAGTTCAAACTGAAGATAAGTGGCTTTGTAAAGAACATTTACATTGCGAGAAAGACAACTTACTTCACTTCAGTAGATAATCTAAATGAGCCCGTAATACCGTAAAAGAATCAAAGTGAGATTTAATTCAAATATTGAGAAGTATTATTATGTCGTCTACAATTCCAATTGGGGAGATGACTTGTCTTGGCTATCAAAGCAGTTGACTCCACGAGTAGAGGCATAAATGTAGTCATTGGTAGAATGATACATTGGACTGGACCCAAAATGAATTAATTCTAAATCCGTTTGTGAATTAATTCAATTGTGATGTTCATGGTGTGATTTACCTAAATCTTGAATTAGTCATTGACCATAAGTATGCAATTCATATGCTTTGATATCAGCGGAGGCTTATGCTCTAAAGATGATTGAGCCCATAGCCGGTATGTTGTGTAACAGCTTGTTTTCAGTGAAATCAGAACAGTAGTTTCGGGACCACAAATCTGATGTCAAAAAATTTATTTTATGGTCTGCATCATGTTAGTAGCATCTTATAAAAATTTCATGAAGAAAATTTATCGTTTGTATGCTTAATTTGATAAAAAAGACTAAATCGCGTAAGGTGCAAAACTTAGGTTCTACTAGAAAAAATGTCAATTTGTTATGAAATTAATATATGAGTGGCCTTAAATGGTAATTAGACCATAATTATTGTTAGTGGACAAAGATGGACATTAATTAAGCATTATAAACGATTATAAGTAAGGTTATTTTGGTAATTAATGAAATAAACTAAAATTAAATTAAGAAAAAGAAAGACATCATCTTTCTCCTTCATTTTACCAATTGAAAATTAGCTTGGGAAGCCATTAAAGACCATCCAAGCATTCGGCCATCCTTAGTTCTCATGCATGTGAGTATTTTTCATCCCGTTTTTAATGATTTCTATGTTTTCAGAGTCGTTGTAGCTTAATCTAGCTAGCCCAGGGACTAATTTGCAAAATTATTAAAAATATACGATTTCACCATTAATGCATGTTGGTTGTTTTTGATGTTTGAGAGATGAAAATGAATATTTGATGATAGTTGAGCAACTTTTGTAAAGGAAATTTTGATGAATTTGTCAATTAGGGATTAGATTGAAAAATAGAAAATTATTCTTGGTGAAATTATGAAATAATTGAAATGTAAGGATTGTTAAGGGCCTAAGTGATGTTCGGTTAGCATGGTTATGGACTAAATTGCATGGATTTGCATTTTTATGAGCTAGGAACTAAATTGTATTGAATTCAAAATATTAGGGGCAAAAGTGTAATTTTTCCAAAATAAGATTTTTGGATTAAATTGAATAGAATGAAGTTTGAATTAGTTAAATTTGATTATATAGATTAAGAAAAGCAACGTACGGATTTAGATCGGGGAAAAGAAAAAGTATTAGATTAATCGATCATACTTCTCCGTTCGTGTTTGAGGTAAATTCGTATATTTAATTAGCATTGAGTTATGTTTGATTTAAATGCTTTTATGCTATATTCTTGGTATTATAACTTTACAGAAGAATCCAACAAAGTTTTGGCGACTTTCGGATCCCGTTTGAACCTTAGGAATATATAGGATACAAATGACATGTCATAAGGGGTTACCGTGTTTCGAGTGCTGATCCTGTACATCCTACCAGTGGCTGAGTTTTCGGCATGTGTTGCAGTTACTTGACAGCTTGTGTGAGCAGCACCGTGTAACTCCGTCCTATCTGACAGTTTGTGTGAGCAGACCCATTTATGGCTCGAGAGAGAGCATTGATACGAGGTATGAGATAGTTGTGGTTTTGACCACATGATGGCACATAGCGTGCGAGATTCCTGCGTATTCGGTATTATTCTAGTGGTTCAACGGGTATACAAAATGGGAAGAATCGGTATAAACATCGACTTATAATGTTACAAAAGCTTAAGAAAGGTATGATAGTATATTGATTAAAGATTTTTAGTTTGTTCATAATAGAATGAATGTTTACATGAAAAGCTTAAGGAAGTTATTTGTTGTGTAATGAGTTTGGTTAATTTATATGCTAATCACATTTGTGAATTGTTGTTGGTGCTTAAACTTGTGCCAAACAATGTTGGATATGTTCACTATTTGCCTTTAAGTTTATAATGAAATGGTAAGTATTGTTAATGACTTACGAACTTACTAAGCATTATATGCTTACTTGTGTGATTTTCTCTTATGTTTTTAGTTAATCGGAGGTTCATGTGGTTTGGGAGCTTGTCGGAGATCCATCATACTATCCGTCGGTTATATCGGTATATTTTGAAGTTTTTGAGTCATGGTTATAATGACATGTATAGGTGTCTTGTTTAATGAATTTAGCCATTATGTGTGGCTTTTATATATGTTATTTTGGTTGATGAATTAGTTGATGTGATATTAAGATTATATGGTATTTTGTGTGGATGTTAATTTGATGTTGTGTTGGTTAAAATGATGGTAAGGAAATGTTGATAGAAATAATATAGTAGCAATTAATGGTTGATGTGGAATGAATGTGGCATAATGTTGAAAATGGCTAGTTTTTGGTAAATTTGGAAGTGAGCATCTTTGGTCAAATTAGTATAGTACATGTTAGTTGAGAAATGGTCATTTTGCATTGGTTGTTTATGAATTTTTGGTACAAGATCATTATGAAAAATGTTGTTGTGAATTTGTTCAATTGTTATGAGTTGAACATGAATGAATTGGATAGTTTCTTAGGTAAATTTGATTGTGGAAGTTGAGGTGCCATTTTGGCATATTAGTTGAATGGATAGTTTCTATGTTGTGTAAGCTTGATTATGTATGTGTAAAGTGTGTTTTAAATGCTTGATTATAGGTTCAAATGGATTGTGCATGAGGTGTGAGTTTGGGTGAGAAAAATGACTTGGAAAATGGCGACACTGCCGTGTGTCCCCTGTAGCTTTCAAAGGTTGCAAGTTAGGCTGTTACATTGCCTAGCACACGGGCGTGTGGCTTGGCCGTGTGACCAAGTTAGAGAGTTACACGGGCACGGGCACGGGATGGGACACGGTTGTGTGTCCCTATTTTGAATGCCCAAACGACCTAAGATACGAGCATGTCTCTTGGCTCTGTGAATCACACGGCAGTGTGACCCCCGCAGTTTGAAAAATTTTAAATTTTTCTGAAAAATTTCATATTTTTTCGATTTAGTCCCGATTTGTTTCCAGTGTCTTTTTAGGGCCTCGAGGGCTCGTATAAGGGACTGTATGAATGTTTTTGATTGACGTTGCCATGGTTTAACTTGTCATTTATTTATGGTTATAAGTTGTTCATTGTATGATGTTATGCTTCGGTAATACTCTGTAGCCTTAATCCGGCGATGGATACGGGCTAGGGGTGTTACATGTTGGGTACATGATTTGTGTATGGGATGACTTTACTAGCAACAGTGGAATTCATAGCTTAATTAAAGAGTTAATGATATCCTCTCATTAGCATTGTGTGGATTGATAAATATGGAACGTGGCCACGGGTTGTTTATTATTGGGCGCACTTTTCGTTTCTCTCTCCAAAAATAGTCTATTTCCCTAAATTTTCAAAAAATCAACTTTTAAGCCTAATTAAAAAAAATGTAGCATATATGGCTAATTTAGCTGACTTGGAGTATATTTTAACCGTAATATTGATAGTAATAATAATATGGGGATAAATATCAAAATTATACATGAACTTTGATTTAATGTGCAATTATTTACATGAACTTTAATTTGGTGCAATTATACACATGAAACTCTAATTGTGGTTTAAATGTATACTTGAAATTTTATTTTTGATTTAATTATATATATATTTAAAGAAATAAATACATCAAATATATTTTTATATTGGATAAATGTAACTATTTATGTATGCAATATATAAATATAAAATGATGTTATATCAATAATTGTATTAATAATTTACAAAGTCAAATAAAAGTTTCATGTATAAAGTTACACAAAATCATAATTCATATATATAATTGCACATTAAACCATAGCTCATGTATAGTTTTAGGACTTATCCTTAATAATATGCAATAAATTGTTTAAGTATAGTACCTCTTTGATGTTGTGAATCAAATAACTTGATTTATGACTATACATTACATCATAAAGTTGCATAATTAAAGGTAAATAAATTCATAATATGTTGTATTTGTAAACACAATTATTATTATTTTAATAAATTAAACACTATTACAGTTTAAAACATTTATTTTTTAAATCCAAATTAAGGGTAAATAAATGGTGTTTAAATGAATGGAATGTATATCAGTAATGGTTATGCCATTAATTAGGATTTGTATTTTAAAAAAGGTGCGTATTCGATACATGGTCTAAGAATGCATTTTTTATTATTTCACAAGCTGAGTTTTAAATTTGCCATCATCCCATTTTTATATATTTATTTTTAAAATTCTTTTGGTGAAAAGACTTTTTAAGTCTTTCTCAATTTCGAAATTGAGTAAATTAGTTACTCTCAAAAAATTGGAGTAATGTAATCTCTGTCAATTTTTAAAGTGAGTAACTAAGGACAATCAATCATGATGTCATAATGTTATATCAATTGTGTATAATTTTGATTGGTATAATAACAAATTTGACCTTTAATGTTTAAATATAGTCATTTTAGTCTTAATTCTAAAGAATTTAATAAATTCAATCTCAATATTTACACATTTATACAAATGTTGTAGGATAAATTTGTTAAATTAGAACCAAATTGGCAGAATGTGTAAACTTTAAGAACTAAATTTGTTATTATACCAATCAAAATCATGTCAAATTGATAGAAAACATCAACATTATGATTAATTGTCCTTAGTTGCTTACTTTCAAAATTGATAGGAATTAAATTACTATAAATTTTTGGAGGAATTAATTTACTCATTTTCGAAATTGATAGAGACTAGAAATGTCTTTTTACCAAAATTTTTACTATATTTTACATGTTATCACTCTAACCTTATTTTTAAAATTCAGGGAACTTAAAAAGTTGGTCAATATCTTTAAATATTAAGTCAAGGGATAAAAAGTATATTTTACATGCTATAGTACATTGATGTTCATAAATATTTTGATATAATTGCATTTCTAGTCAATTCTATTTTGAAACTATAATTTATTTTCTTTTATTGTAAAATATATTTTATTGAGAAAACTAACAAAATAAAATAAATAAAAATTAGTAAATTCAAATATTCACTTAGTAATTTCTAAAATATAAAACTTTAGACCAAAAAAAAAACTTGGAATAATTTATAGAATGACGATTTTCAGTTTTTTGGACAAGTTAAATAAAAATAAAAAACTAGCTACATGGCCTCAAGGCCCTTCCCCAAATGGGGAAGTCTCAAACATACGCAACTCGTAGCTTCTTTCATGTATCATCTTTATCAATCTATCAGCATCCTGATTATCTTCTCTATGTATGTGACAAATGCTCCAGTGACCAAGACGTAACAATATTTGATGAATTATCCTAACTAGAGCAGAGTTAGAGCCCTCCACAAGACCCTCTTGAATGTTCTTGACCACATCAAGATTATTAGACTGGATTATTATATTATCATAACACCGATCAACTAGACAAGTCAACCCATCCAAAATGCCCCACAATTCTGCGTCAAAAACTGAACAACTTCCCAAATACCTGTTAAACTCGAATAACCACTTCTTATAGTGATCCCGCACAAATCCTCCTACTACAGCAAAGCCATCATCATGTCTAACTGAACCCTCGGTATTCAAACAAACCCCACTCTCGCTCAAAATTGAGCAAGGTGTCGCTCCGCACACCTCAGTCACATGTCTTCTACTTACTGAAATATACTGCTTAGCCCAACTGTAGGAACCTTTAATGATATCACTGCTACTCCAAGATTTTTCTTGAAAAATGAAGAGGTCTCGATTCTTCCAAATACGCCATATAATAATCCCAAAGAGACACTACCAATCTACATCCCCCAGGCAATTAAGCTGACAATTCTATAAGTTGACATTAAGCCATTCCTGCAAATTCCCATAATAGAACCTATCATGCTCTTGATGCCAAATACTCCGTGCTGCAGGGCAATCTCGAATGGCATGAATTACATCTTCCGAAATATGTCCACAAACTGAATTGTGTCTAAGGCCTCGATGAACTCTCTCTGTATTAGTGAGCAACTGCTGTTTGAAAGCAAGCCAAAGAAAGAAAGGAACTCGTTGAGGTACTTGATATTTCCATGGAAGATGCCACATCGTCTCCTTCGGCTTCCAAGACATTTCTCGAAGTTTTCGGTAAGCACTCTTGACAGAGAAAGAGCTCGTCGAAGTACCACCCTAAATAACTTTATCAGTCCCTGCTCTCGCATGGGAAGGAGGAATCCCTACTATCCTTTTGATCAGCTCCTCTGGTAGCCAAAGCCGAAAGAGATCAAGATTCCAACCTCCACCATTTGTAACCATATCACTAAGCAAACAATCTAAATCAAGACAAGAATGCTCAGGAATCCAATTGACTAAAGGATCTATATTTGGCACCCAAGGATCACACCAACACCTGATATTCCTTCCATCTCCCACTGACCAAAGAAGGCTCTCCCGAATAAGTGTCCAAACTTTCGCAAGGGCTCTCCACAAAAAAAAGAGCATCTACCACGAACAATTGTCTCTGGCAAACCACTAGTGACCCCGTATTTGGCTTGAAGTACCTGAACCAACAAAACCTTAGAATCTGACACAAGATTAAAACCCAACTTCATCACAAATGACGTTTTAGCGTTCAAATAATTCTCCATTTCATTAATGTAAAAAATTGTAATCTCTTGAATTGGCGGAATATATATATTTTTTGGGAAAGACTCTTCTTCCTCAAAACTGTAACGTAAAAGTTTTTGTTAAAAAAATCATGAATGAATAAACCTATTAAAAAATTACACATTCAAATAAATCATTCGTTTGAGGGAACACATAATTAACATTGTTAGATTAATTTCATTGGTATATGTTTTGTCATTTGCCTTTGCCATTTTTCTAGAATTGTGTCCTTCCATGACTAAAATCGATAAGTAAAGCAACATACAAATTCAGAAAATAGAAATAGTAAAAAAAAAAAAATGTCATTCAAAACTATTTTAAAGAATACTGATTGTAAAAGAATTATGTTAAAAAAAAACTAACACTGTATGGTTTAAAAATTAATATTTTCTTGATTTAGTAAACTTTTCATAAAATTCATCACATCTATCGTATCTTACTATTTTTATTTTTTTATTATCTAATTACCTTTTCAGGTCATTAATGCATATCTCAAAGTCATTTATTGATTGAGGTTTTTCATCAAGCAAATAGATATCAAGCAAATAGATATAAGACTACCTAGAAAAATTATCAATAAAAGTTCTAAAATATTTTTCTCCATTAAAAAATGGAACATAAAAAGGTCAAGATATATCGATGTGTATTATCTCAAGAAATTAGATACTTCTTGTGACACATTTCTTAGTATGTTTGGTTTGTTTTCCTTTAATGCAATGCACAAATACACCAAGACCGATAAAATTTAGATTCAGTAAAATCTCATTCTTTACTAATCTTTCTAATATTTTATTGGATAAAAATCCAATCGTTTTATGCCGAAGTTAAAATTTCATTTCGCATACCACGCTTAATTTCAACTAGTAAGGATTCTGTAAAATGAAATAGCACCTTCCCTTATTTTAATCGAGTTATTGCTACGATTCTTGTTGTTGGGGGTTCGAAAGCTCTGGCAAATTCACCGTAGGCTCCACTATCATTGTTGGCCAATAGGGAGTCAGTCAATACCAGGGGATTGAGCACTGGTTGGATTTGGAAGTTAAGCTGCCCTGAACGTATTAGATTTTTCTTTGATTGGCTTCACTTAATCGACTGAATATTAATCAGTTGCAAGTATGTAAACATGTATTAACTGATGCATCTTACTCATTTTGTGGCTGTCAGGTGACTCTACTGATCATATACTTCGTGAGGGTAATATGGAGAAAGAAATTCGGCACTCTCTGCAAATTAAAGCTCATTATGCTACCTTCTTCAGTCAAACGTTCGATGACTAGTTGAGACAAAATTGCAAGTCGTCCAAAATGTTATTTTTTTCTAGTTCCATGGGAGATCCTTTATACTACTTTAACTTGGAGATTATGGATATGTTGCAACAAGAGAGTATTTAGTAACCGGTCTACTACAACAGCACAAGTTTTAACTTATGCAAAGTATTTTGCTCTTGGTATCTACAAAATAGAACACTTGGCAATGGCTAAGATGGCCAGGGGTCCTAAAATTGTTGGATTGAAGAAACCATCACAAGGAACCTATATCCTGAATACAAAAAGGTGCTAAAAGGACGAATACTAACTCGGGTTCTGTAGGGGTACTTTTGCGAAATGATCAGGGAGAATGGGTCGAACAAGGATTTATGGTTAACATTGACCAAATCGATAGTTTACAAGTTGAGCTTTGGCATCTGCGAGAAGGTTTGCGGTTAGCTAAACAAATTGGGATAACTAGTCTAATTGTGGCACTTGATGCCCTTGTTGATCCAGGAACATCCATCCAAGACTGACTCGCAACGATTCGAAGAAGGTTGAGTGATGGAAACACGTCACATATTTCGCGAGGGGAATCATTGTGTTCATCATTTGGCCAACCTAGCTCAAGATGTGCCATTGGGTGTATTACAACTGTTGAGCCCACCATCAAGCCTAATCCCTCTCCTATAGGCGGATGCTTGTGATTATGAGTCCGTTCGAGTTTGATTTTTGTTATACGTTCAATCACTTTGTACCAAAAAAAAAAAAAAAAAAAAATAGAAAAGAAAAAGAAAAACAGTAAACATATAGTAAGTTAAGAGGTAGGCGAGGGCATGGGCTCTCCTTTGAATTTATCTAAAAATTAACAATTCAATTTAAATTATTTGAACACAAAATTTTTAATTTTATTTAGACAATTCCTTTTTAATTTTTTGGCTCAAAATAGAAAATTATACGATGTACTTCTGATCATGATCAATTAAATGTAAAAGTGTTAGGATATAATTATGAGATATTATCTTTTAGCAATTTGATTCCTAATGGGATATTATAGGATATTATGATGGGATATTATCTTTTAACAATTTGATTCTTATGTAACTTTAAATTGAATTGAATTGAATTTATATACACATAGTATATAAAACTTTCAAAATCAAATTTTTACCTTTAAATTTTGTGAAAATGAAGTTTCTCTTCCAAAAGCAGTGGACAACTCCACCCATTTGATCATCGAAATTAAGAAGAAGAATAAGGCTTAAGGCATCTATGGTTATATACCACATAATTTTTTTTCCTAGACATTCCGAAACACGTAAAGCTATAATCCATGGGAAAATATAGAATGAACTGGCCAAGTTAAAATTTTATAAATTATTGTATTTTACATTTGGAGAAGCAGAAACAGAAAATGTCTGATGTGACCTTCACATAACAATACAGCATAGACCGTAAAAATATTATGCAAATAAACAACGATAAAGGGATTGATAGTAACAACAAACCATTAACATCCTTAAAATTAAAATTATGTAATGAGAGACATGATGTTGCAATGTGTCTACAATAACAGGTGGCATTAATTGAAAAGCATAAATTTTTTTATATTTTCGAAAACAAATATTTTAAAGTTTTTTAAAAAATATACTTATTGAAAATGTGGAAAGAATATTTATATTTTTAATGAGTAAGAGCTAATTTGATAAAAATTGAAATTGTTGATAGCTATAAAAGTTAATTTGCCTTTTCAGCTTGATTGCCATGTTAACATCTAATGACATAGTTGGATAGGAGAGTGAGGAAAAAATTTATATTTAGAGTTATCAAAAGGTTAAAATAAAAATAATAGATATTTTTAACCTTTTATTCAAAATTTAAAAATTTTAAAAAAATAAACTTAGAGATTTTTAAATTTTATAAATAAATAAATTTATAAAATTTTATCCTGAACGATATAAAGAAATTTTATATTTCATCCCGATAAAATTAAAAGAACAAAAAAAAAACCTTTGAAACCAATATATTTCACGCTTTCTTCAGTGAAATCTTTGGTGAAAGCGCTGCCTTCTCGTCCCTCTCAAATCCTTTCAAGAATCAGAACAAAAGAACAGTGAAGATCAAAATTCAATCTCAAATTAGGTAAAGAAAAAGCATCTCAATTTATCCATTTTTTTATTCCTTTCTTAAATTGCGTCTTTCTTTTAATGTGTTCTCCAGTTTCTTGAAACCCACGTAACCAATTCTCATTTTATTTCTATTATCGAGTTCAGACGAGGTTTTTAATGTCGTCATCAAATCAGTGTTTGGCTTCATCTACGGAGAAGAGACCGTCTGTCGCTGGGCTTCAAAGCATGAAGCTCGGTTCTGCTGCGAAGAGTAGAGTCGCTCTTGGCGACATAACCAACCAAGGAAATGGTTGTGAAAGCAGGTCACGAGCCTTGTTAACTCAATCAAAACCCGTGGTTCATTACTTTCTTGAATTTTAGGAATCTACCTTTGCAGTTGATATAACTCTGGTTCAATTAATTTTTTTTCTCAGTTTAACCATTAGATTACATTTCAATTACTTTCAAGGAGGGTGAAATTTGATGATGGCTGTAATTATCATTTTAGCAACTCCATTTTAAAGGCATGTTGGAGCTTAAAGTGATTTTGGTTTTTAAGGTGCCTTTTCCCTCAGAAGTTTCCAAGGATTTGGAAAATCCTACTTCGCCTGCAACTCCAATGTCTACTCGCGACCCCTTGGAGTGCTTGGAAACAACAAATGAGGTATTGTCTTCCTTGGAGCATAGAGAGAAGGTGGAGTGATTTGATGAGCCAACATCTACTCGCGATCCCTTGGAAACAAGGGATGAGTTATTAGCTTACTTGGAGAACAGTGAAACATCGGATGAGATGATGTCGTACGTGGAGAGCTCCATGAATATGGAGACAATGTCCCCGTTCGCGCTCCTTGGAGTGCTTAGAATCATTTGATGATATATTGCCTTCTTTTGGTTCCTTGGAGTCCCCAGAGTTGGAATATTTAGAGAGTGAGGATGCTTCAGTGAGTGAATCGATTGAGACCAAGGCTGTTGGAAATTTGATGAGGGAAAGGTTGAAACAGAAGCAAAAATGATAATAAAAAAATAGAGAAGAATAAGTTTGAGATGAACTTGTTTCATTAAAAAATGATATAATGTTTACATGACGTCAGGTCTGGATGCTGTCAAGTAAAACAGACATCCCACCAAGCTTCTATAGCTTGTTTCATCAACCTTTACAACATTTTCATTGTTGGTGAGCTTCTCATCTTGAGAGATGGGAGTGCTCGCAAGTTTACAATTCTCCATACTATATCTTCGAAGGATTTTTATTGCGAACTCCTTTTGGTTTAGGAAGATTGTATTGTGAGCTTGGTTCACCTCCAGACCGAGGAAGTATGTCATTTCACCAAGTCTGACATTTCAAACTTCTCTTGCATCTAGTCATTGAATACAATCTCCAGTTTGTTGTTGCTGCCAATCACAAGTAAATCATCAACATATAATGAAATAATGAGAAGTATTTCATTACTAGTTTTCTTTACATATAAGGTGGGTTTGCTGACACTTCTTTCAAAACCCATCTCTGTAAGGTGACTGTCAATTCTTTCATACTACGCTCTTGATGCTTGCTTCAAACCGTACAAGGCTTTATGCAATTTGTACACCTTGGCCTCGCAATCGGGTATTGTGAACCCTTGTGGTTGTTCGACATAAATCTTTTCCTTTAAAAAACCATTTAAGAAGGCTAACTTCACATCCATCTGATGCATTCTCCAACATTTTTGAGCAGTAAGAGTCAATAACAACCTTATGGTGTCTAACCTCACAACAGGGGCAAAGGTTTCAGTTAAGTCCACTCCATATTACTGGGAAATTCCTTCATAACCAACCTCACTTTATATCTCTTAACTGATCCATCAAGATTCATCTTGGTTCTAAACACCCACTTAACTCCAATCACTTTCTTGTGAACTGGTCTATCCACAAGCTTACATGTTTCATTTTTGTTGATCATGGTGATCTTATCTTTCATAGTTGTTCGCCATTCAGCTTCTTGAGCAGCTTTTTCAAAAGTGACTAGTTCTAGTTTTACCAGATTACACTATTGATAGATTTTAGTGATGGACGTGGTTCATTGTATTGGTTGTTCATCAACTTCATCATTTTTAGTTTGCTTCCCAGTGGTTCACAGATTAGGCCTTGGACTCCCTTATTCACACATCTCCTCCTTTGTTGCAGTTTAATTCCATATTTTTGTTTCATCAAACTTCACATCTTTACTTATGATCACTTTCTTGGTGAAAGGATTATAGATTTTGTATCCTTTCTTAACACTGGAATACCAACAAATATCCCTAGCTGCCATCTACCGTCCAACTTACTTCTTTCTCTTATTGAACATTAACAAAACAGGTGCAACCAAATACTTTTTATTTTTTTTGAAGTGGGCAACCAAATACTTTTAAATGTGAAATAGAAGGTTAAAAATCATACCAGGCTTCAAATGGTGTCTTCCTTTCAACCGCTTTAGTAGGTAGTCTATTAAGCAGATAAACTGTAGTGTTTACTGCCTCTGCCCAGAAATCATTTGGCAATTTACTTTCAAATAGCAAGCAGCGAGCCATGCTCATCACCAATTCTATTTTTTCTTTAACTTACACCATTCTGTTGTGGAGTGAACACATTGTTTAGTTGATGATGGACACCAGTTTCTTCGTAGAATTTTTCAAATTTTTCTGAGGTGTGTTCTGCCCCATTGTCTGATCTTACTATTTTGAGCTTGCAGTCTCTTTGGTTCTTAACCATGGGTTTAAACTTGAAGAAGATTTCAGCTACCTCAGACTTGTTCTTCATGAAGTACACCCAACAGAACCTTGTACAGTCATCTATAAATAACACAAAGTACCTACTTCCATTTACTGAACTTTTTTTCATGGGTCCGCAAATGTTAGTATGTACTAAGTGCAATTTTTCAATGTCTCGTTATGCTGTGTTCACAGAAATTAGAGACCTCGTCTGTTTTCCAAGCTGGCATACCTCGCATACATCTTCATGTTCCGCCATATTTCATAAGTTTTCAACTAAGTTATTCTTGGACGTTTGACTTAAGGATTTGTAGTCAACATGTCCCATTCTTTTGTGCCACAATTTTGTTTCATCCAGTGAGTTGGTTTATGTTGCTGAAGTTGCTAAGTTCCAGTTGACAGCAAAACTTCTATCTGTCATCTTTGTTGATATGAGCTCACATCCATTTGGATCAAGAATTAAACATTTGTTGTCCTTGAACATAACAAAATAATTTTTCTCGAGCAGCTGTTTTACACTTAGCAGATTTTGGTTTATGTTAGGAACTAAAAGAAGATCTGTGACAAATTTAGTACCTAATGGAGTTTTGATCAAAACATCTCCCTTTCCAACTGCCTCAATATACTAGTCATTTTCAACTTTCACCTTGGAATGAAATCTTTTGTCAACACTCTTGAAGATGTTCGCATCTGCTGTCATGTGACTCGTGCAAAAACTATCTACGAGCCAATTATTTCTTACTCCATTGGTGAGTTCGCATGGTGTTGCAAGCTGGGCTTCTCAGGAAATTGTGAACATGAGTTCTTCTGCTTCTGCTGTCTAAGCTTTAGCATTTTGTTGTTGAGTATGCCTTTTGTTTTTGCATACTTCCTCTACATGGCCAAAATGCTTATAATTTTTGCATTGAGCGTCAGGCCTGAACCAGCAAAACTTCTTAAGATGCCCTAACTTTTTACAGTGTGAGCACGGTGGATTTTTTTCTTTCCACCCTATTTCTTTTAACTTCTCCTTTTTATCTGACCAACTCTTTTTTTTCCTTTCTGACTTGAGGAGCTTGCAGCATCTCTGTTTCTGGCTTGAAAAGCTCCTTCAGCATGTCCTTCTCTACTTGCCCTTCTTTATTGTAGAGCATACACAACATTGATTAGCTTTGAGAGTGAGATGGTTGATAGATCCCTCGAATCTTCCAGTGAGGATATCTTTGATTTGTATCTTTCAAGAAGTGTGGTAGTCACCTTCTCAACTACTCAACTATCCACAAACTAGTCACCTAACCGTCTTGTCTGGTTCTCCACTGCCATGATTCAATCTGAATATTGCTTCACAGTCTCAGCTTCCTTCATATTAAGGTTTTCAAAATCTCATCTAAGATTGATCATCTATTGCTACCTTGTTTTCTGTGATCCCTGGGACTCCTCCTTGAGCTTATCCCAAGCTTGTTTGGGAGTTTCACATGCCATGATTCTTGTAAAGATCACGTCTGAAGCACCGTTTTGTAGGTAGGACATCGCCTTGTGTTTTTAGTTCGCAGATTTCTCACTGTGCTGTTTCATTTGAGGGAGTGTGGGATTTGGCCTCAACACTAGTGGTTCTATTTCAACATTTACAACCTTCCAAAGATCAAAGGCTTGAAGACAAGTTTTCATTTTTACTACTCAAATGTGGTAGTTTTCTCCTGTAAAAACAGGGGGTGGTGGTGGTGTAAAGTTTGCTAAAGAAATTTTTATGAAAATAGACCCTCAAAAATAAAAGGGCTCTTAATACCAATTGTTGAAAATTTGATGAGGGAAAGGTTGAAACAGAAGCAAAAATGATCAAAAAATGGAGAAGAATAAGTTTGAGATGAACTTGTTTCATTAAAAAGTGATACAAAGTTTAAATGAAGGATTAAGCTTAAATAAGCTGAAAATAATAATAAAATATTACAACTTGGCTTAATTCAGTGACTAGATTCATATAACTTTCTTTTTCATTAGCTGATTTCTGTCTTATCACCTGCCAAAATGTCTAATCAAAATTTATCACAGTTCAGTGCAAGGTGGCAAGTTGGCAACTTGCAGAGTGAAGAACTCGCAGGTGAGCTATCAGGTTTGGTGAGCTCGCAGTGTTGGTGAGCTCATGGTCTCGATGAGCTCGCACTTTTTTTTTTGTGAGCTTAGAGTTTTGTAGAGCTTGCACTTTTGGTGAGCTTGTGGTTTTGATGAGCTCGCAGTTCGCATGGATGGTCATTTCACAACAAAAGCAAGCAACAATCTGTACATATTAGAGTACACACAGAAAGAAGGTCCTTTTCTTCTAGTTGAGTTGATTTTGCTTAATAGTGTCATTTTCATATGAATGTCAACTAATATTATTGGCCTGCCAATGCTGTTGTTTACACCAGCCTCAGGGAAGGATTCCATTGCTCATGTGATCTACCAGAACTCGGGTGATTCAGAGGTATACCATCTGTTATACTTTTTCTCTTTAAAACTTATGCTTGATATGTTCCATCCTATTCCCGATGCTCTATAGGCAACAAAAAGGCCTCGTGCGGACTACATGGAGATGGTCCAGGAAGATATTACTGACTACATGCAAGCTACTGCCATTGCTTGGCTGGTGAGGGTAAGTTATGCCAGGGCCCTTTCCACGGATTCTTCTTCTCATTATTATAACCTACCCCTTTTTGTTTCAACGTAAACACTGATCTGATTTCAACCGTAGGTAGCTGGAGAGTACAGGCTTCTACCCGAGACGCTATTTTTGACCGTTAATTAAATTGATTGTTATCTTTCTGGCAATTCAATTAACAGGGAACAGTTGCAGTTGGTTGTAGTTACCTGCATGATGATTGCTTGGTAAGATTTCATGTTTCTTGTTGGTTTTTTTAAATTATATATCGTTCCATCTTGGTGCTTCTTTTTCTCCCATTCTTGTCTTGCTTTCTTTTTCTTTTTCTTTTTTTATTTTAAATCCTGTTTTATTTTACTTTTATTGTGGTTTGGATTTTTGAGTTTATGATTCTTTATATGGGTTTGAAGATTATAATTTTTGTTTTGATTTTTAAAAAAATTTAAATCTAATTTTAAAATTTTCAACTAATATTGTGACTGCTTTCAACATATTGAAACACCAATAATTTGCATTGCTTGTACGTAACAATCTATTCTGAATAAACTATATTATTTAGAAAAAAAATTGAGATTTTGTAATATTATAAATTATGAAATTCAACTATTTTTATTTTATTTTATGAAATCCAAGAAAAGAAAATGAAATATAAGCTAAAAGTATAGGAAAAGAAAAACATAGAAAATAAAGATCTTAACGGTAAAATGGTACATTAATAAATAGCAGATATTTTAATAACAAAAGAACAGTAACATAAATCATAATTTTCAAAAACTAAACATAGTATATTTATCTTTTCTCCATTGTTTTGAAAATATAACACTTGTCTTTCACATCAAGAATATTGATGTTCTGTGCATGCATATGTGGTTTCTATCCTTAGTGTTTGCGTGCACAATATAGCTTTTGTAAGAATGGAGTATAACTAAAAAAGTGATTTCATGGCAGTAAATACAAGGAGACAACTAAACTAAGCGTGCAAGTGATCTGCCATATTGCTGATAACAAATACCGGAAAGAAGAGGTCAGGTTCCATTAAGGATTCATTTCCAATCTTCTTTAGTCTCCACCACAACCTGCATAAACATATTTTCCCTGCAGATCTTGCAAATGGAATCCGCTGTGCTGAATTACTTGAAGTTTGAAATGGCTGTCCCAACAGCTCATTTTTTTCTGAGGTAAATGTCTCACTCTTTAAGTCCATACAATAAGAAGTTTATGGAAGTTTTACCAGATTATTGACATGATTCATGCAAAATGCCAAGGCAATTTGTTTCTGCTGCCGAAATGGCCAATCAGGTATCTTTTATTTGTTCCTTAGTTAAAAGGGGAATCATTAGTGTTGAAACTTCAATGACCACTGACAGTAATATTTGCCTGCCATTTATAGGATCATCCATTGCATTTCGAATGCATGGCCAACTACATTGCACAGTTATCACTTGTTGAGTACACAATGCTTCGTTATGGCCCATCGATAATAGCTGCTTCTGCTGCTTTCTTGGCCAGATTTCTGCTCTCCCTTAGAACTACCTTGGGTACGTACGTTCCAGGCATAGTCTATTCGTGCTATACAAACTCTGAATTGTTCAGCTAACATTGAGGGGCTTGCATATTCTTTTTCATGGTATTGGGTAGGATTCTAAATTGAGGGATTTCACACTGTACTCTGATTTGGGTGACTGTGTATTGTCTCTACCGTGATGGTGGTATTGCTAATTTGGCTGCACTAAGTGAGAAGTATGGTAAGTTCAAGGAGAGTAGGTACTCCATCTTTATGCGGTAAGGATGTTTACAACAATGTTACACAGTTGGTCTTAAGCTTTTGATAAATATGCACCTCGTACATAAGCTGAAACACAAATTGTGTAATTTGTGGACACGTAGATTGATTAGTTTCGTTGTTAATGTTAACCCGATATTCGTTATTCTAATGTTTCATATGGTCTGCATCAGTACTTTTTTGTGGCAAAGAGGAACTGCCCAGCAATACCAAGGGAGTTTTTTCAAGATGTGTGAGAAGTTAGTAGAAGGTTTTCAGGTTTGCTTCCGACACTGCTGGATTTATATTAGTATTTAGATGTAAAAATGTTGATTATTTTTTTTAAAGCAAATGCCATTAACTGCAATCATTCAATTAACGTAAAATAGTAACATCATCAATAAACAATGAATGTATCGAATGAGAAGAGTCCAAGCCAAAAATGACCTCATTCTGTCTCTAAACCAAGCCTACTAAAACAATTAGCTACCTTATTGCCCAAATGGGCTACATAGCAAAAAAGAAAACAGTTGAGGTCCTAGCCTCATATAACAAATAGCTCAATAATGATAAATCTAATATTGAAGACCGAAGCTTAGTAATGATAATAGCACAAACACATTCCAATAATACTTGTGAAAGCCCATAGAATGCACAAGATGTAGCCCAGCAATCACTGCATGAGCCTCCGCCCACGATGGCTCCCCATAGCTTGTCACCCTCGTCACAAGCCTGCCGTGCACAAAACCACCAGAATTGCGGATCAGAACACCAATTCCCACTCACTGTCCGGCACATTCAAGGGCAACATCGACATTTATCTTAAGAGCATGTCCGCGAAGAGGCAAACATTGAACCTTGCATGCACGCATTGGAAGCACCGGCGGATGAATCAAATTATGAACCCGAAATTCTATATTAAGCCTTTTTGCCCAGTCCAATATCATGTGTGGTGTCGTGGAATGACCTTTCATCACCCCATTGTTATGTTCATTCCAAAGGTTCCAAAGTAGAACCAACAAATCGGTAAAAGCAGCTTTATACAACGTCAGCATGGCCATTTCCATCCAATCAATACAACTAACTGCATCAGCATGTGACAAACCATCTTTAATACTGGCAAGAGGAAGGGTATTATAAGATACCAAGGAATCACATGGATCATGCATAACGGTCTCAGTTGGGCTACCACAACACGGGTAATGTGCATCACTAGAAAAAGAGGTTGAGGCAATCTTAGTAGCCTTCAGGTAACAAGTCATGATCAATTCTCCATGTGACACCCCTCATCCATCCTGATGCGCAGTACGAATGGGAGGTGCTACCGAAACACTTTCATGACAAAAATTATTGATTTAATTAAGAAATTAAACTTTAAAGCATTTTGAATAAAACCATAGAAAATAGATAAATTCAATTTTATTACCTTAAATCATGTTAAATCTATTTAGAATTTATTTTAGGAGTTTGAAGGTGTCCAGGATCAATTACAAGCCTCGAAGCACTCAAAATAACTAAAATAGTGTAGTGGGCAAACTAAGGGAAAAGTACAACTAGAGATGTACATGTACATATCAGGGGAGATGTACAAGTACATCTAGAGATGTATAGATAGAAGTCAGACTTGTTACGATACCACAATATACGGGAGCCCAAAACATGTAACACCCCATACTCGACTCGATCATCAGGTTTGAGCTTTAGGATGGCACATTCGTTGCCGGAGCAACTATGATTGATTACCAACAAATTTCATAATTAATCATTAATTTATAAGTACTACAAGTGTAAAACATTATATATAATCATTTTTGGGTCATATACGAGCTTACAAAAGCTCAATACCATCTCGAGGTCGAACTAGGACTAAACTGAAAGTTTTCAAAGTATGTTAGATGGGTGTCATGATTTCCAGGGTTTGGTATAACGACTTGTTGGGAAATGTGCCCATATTGTAGTAAACATGTAACTATTTTCTATTTATTTGAATGATGAATAAATAATAAAGTTAATTTCACAATTTACTATTATGTCTTTTGTATTTTCTAACTTTTATATTTTGCATGCATAGTGAAATTGTGACAATCAAATATTAGCTCACTGATTGTCTAAAGTTCAAACTGAAGATAAGTGGCATTGTAAGAACGTTTACATTGCGAGAAAGACAACTTACTTCAGTAGATACTAAATGAGTCTGTAATCTCGTAAAAGAATTAAAATGAACATTTGATTCAAATAATGAGAAGGATTATTATGTAGTCTACAATTCCAATTAGGGAGATGGCTAGTCTTGGCTATCGGAGCAGTTAACTCCATGAGTAGAGACATAGATGTATTCATTGGTAGAACAATACACTGGATTGGACCCAAGATAAATTAATTTTGAATCCGTTTGTGAATTAATTCACTTGTGACATTCATGGTGTGATTTACCTAAATCCTGAGTTAGCCACTGTCGACACGTATGCAACTCATGTGCTTTGATATAAGTGGAGGCTTATGCTCTAAAGATGATCGAGCCTATAGCCTGTATGTTGGGTACATGACTTGCGTATGACATGACTTTACTAGCAACAGTGGAATTTATAACTCAATTAAAGAGTTAATGATACCCTCTCATTGGTATTGTGTGGATTGATAAATATGAAACGTGGCCACGGGTTGCTTGTTCTCGAATGAGCAATTTAGTGATCATATTAGTCATTAAGAAGACATAATGGTGGCAATGAGATAAAATAGGATTGTATTGAGTGAATAGATTTAACTGAAAGGAATCAAGGATATCATATGAGGTCAATGGACAAAGTAGTTGGATGAATTGCTCTTGTAAATAGTATGCAATAAGGAGTTTTCAATCATGTTACTTCTTGTGGACTGACTCCATAATTAAGTAATTGCGAATTATTGGAAGAATGCTTCTGGACATAATTGCAATCATTGGAGCCTAATTGTATATGACAGACTGGTCCTTCCACTAGATCAACAAAAGCTCTATCGAACTACATTTGAATCAGAAGAAAATTCTATGACTTTGGAAATTATTTAATTTAGTTGATTTATTCGATGTGGAATTAAATTAGGTGGTTGTAAGAATTATTCAACTAGAGAATTTGATTAAAGAATTTTCTTGAAAAATTAATTTGGAAAATCTAAGTGATTTTTGGAAAAATTAATTTTGATCAAGTAAAATTAAATTAATCGAATTAATATGATATTTTTAAAAATTAATTTTCAGGTTAGACAATTGACCCAATAGATAATTGAACTTAAAAATTGGACCTTAGATCGTAAATTGGGTATGGAAGCACAAAATCGAGACCAATACACAAAATCTAGTCAAACCGGGCCTAGTATGTGAAACTAGACTGATGATCCAACCAATGGCTAGATTGGACCGGTTAGGTCGTCACTAACTCGAATTGAACCGACAATAGTTGAACCGGCTTGGGGTGCCGTAAGGGTGTTGTACCTGCATCACCAGACATGGCGGTGCCGACAGCTACGATAGCGACATCCTGATGGCTGACAGCGATTGATTTTCGGTGGCTGAGCAGTGGAAGAGTTACACTTCTACTGGGACTCTATCAAAGAATTTGATTTCAGATTAACTATTTAAAAATAATATTATTTTAATATTAAATTTAATTTAATACTTATCTTAATAGTATTTTACTAATTTAATTTTAAAGTGATTATCTTAATATTAAATTTAATTTAATGTTTAATTTAATTTTAAAGTGATTATCTTAATATTAAATTTAATTTAATGTTTATCTTATAAATAAATATTCTATTATTTTAATAAGGTTTAATATTAAAGTGATTCAGTTTAATCATAGTTGAACTTTCTGAACCCTTCCTATATAAAGATAGCATTAGGTCATTATTTTCTACATACTTGAATTCAAGAGAAAGTTGTAGAGAGAAAATTCTCTAAAGAGATTATTTCAGAAAATTTCTGGAGATACTTTTTTAATTTACAACTTGACCCAAAATTTTAGAGAAATTATGAAATTACCCCATTGGTAATTGTTGTAAAAAATTTTCTAATTCGAAGCAAGCCCACATTCGACAGATGTGAGCTTAAGGATAGCGGAGAAGACTACTCAGTCGAATCGCTCATCCTAGACAAATGGAAAAGGTATAATTTTGTTTTAGTATTTATTACTTTAGATATCACAACGAATATCCTGTTTTGGAAAAAAATTAAAACTCTAGTTTTTCCTTAAATTTATTTTTCGCTGCATTTTCCAAACCCGTTTTTTCCAACACGACTTCGAAGACAGTAGCCAAAGTTTTCAACTTCAGTACCAAATTGCAAAGTTTTCAAAATAAAACAGGGCCGATATCACAACATTGAGGGTATGATATCGTGACGCCAGAAACAGACCACTAAGTCCTTGTTTTCCAAAGCTTCCAACCTAGAATATTAACCAATATTTGGCCCTAGGACCCCAAATCAACCATTTAATGTATTCGAATATGCCAAAACATAATTACCAAAACATCCACCTAACTTATATGTATAATTATACCATTTCAATAGAAATGCAAAATATATACAAACCATTTTAAAGCATTTATAGACATTAGAACAAGTATTCCCAAGATACATGCCTTAAAACCAAAATGAAATACAATTTACAAATATTGTTGAGTCGTAACGGTTGCCTGGATGTTGGCTTCAAGTCTTGGAGATTCAAGAATCACCTGAACTTGGGCACAGAGAAAATAAACTGTACACTGAGCAATAAGGCTCAGTGGTACATTTATAATTCAAGTATACAACATAAGCATTAACAAATCAATCCCAAAGTAAACATGTACATTTAAAACAAGCACCAAATTATCCTAATTCAATTCAACACATGTGGACATTTCATTTTACTTATAGTAGCACATTTCAAACCTACCAATGTTAAAACAGTCAATTATAAGTCCTTCTTTCGATATGCCACTTATAATATTATATATTTCAATCATTTCTATAGTCTACTAACTCATTCATATTCGTTTCATGTAACACTTGGTTTTGGCAGGTTCTAAAATTGGCAGGTAAATCGAGTAGTACTTTGAGTGGTGTAGTGCTATTCGTCCAACTAATGCTCTTGGTGTGTAAAAGTGGGCGCATAGTAGGCATTAGATTATTATGAGGAATTGTCTTAGAAAGGATGAATTGTTAAGGAATGAAGCTTGGTAATGTATTATGGAATTTTAGGTAATAGAGTTATCACTAAAGAGTATGGTACTCCAAGTTTGGTTAGGCACGGTACTGGTTACGTTCTAATAGGGTGGTTAGAAAGGAACGATGAAATTACTATATATATGTTGGGTTTTCGTACACGTTTCTCTACAGCTATAAACCACTTGTACGATAGATTGAACAAGATTATGACGCGTGTCAAGTTTCCATAGGGACATAGATTGTATATCTAGATAATCAAGATTGGAAAAGAGGAGTTTTTCTTCATCATTCTTCAAGAAGAATTTTTGTCTAGCTCTAAATAAACCTAGAGTATTTCCTTCTTTCACTTAAGCTAAGTTGTAGGTTTTGATCTTTACCTGTGAATGCTCTATGTCAAGGTAAGATTTTTGACCCTCCATATTATGTTGTGAAAGAGTAAATCTATTAACTTGGTAGATCCGTAAGATGGATGATATAAGGTTTTGTTTGGGGATTTTTGGTGTTAGAAATGATGGTAAAAGGGGAGTATTTGATTAGATCCTGATGAGTTTTCATGTTTTGTAGTAGTAGTTGCTACTAATATCACAAAGAAAGTCTGGATCTAGAGTTTGGAACTGCTGTAGGTAAGAATCAGGTGAGTCCCAAAGTTAACTCCTGTGTGTGTATACTTGTGTATTCTAGATACTCTTATGAAGAATCATATGAACCAGAAACCGAGTTTAAAAAAAATGGTATAATGGGTATGTTGGTATATGAATGTTGGATACGATTTGCATGTATAGTTTGTAAGAATCTGACAAGTGTAGAGTATGTGATAAGAAATCTGGAGCTGAGAACATGATTGTAAGAACATGTCTGAGATGTGTAAGATGAAAGGTATGTTAAATTTGGTGCTAATACATGAAAGGTCTGTTAAGTGAGTCTGTGTCTGTTCATTGCGGTTGACACTAAAAAGGGTCCGTTTGGTCTTTAAATAGTTCTCTAATGGAAAAGTCCATGCCCATGGCACCATATCGTGTAAGACCATAGCTGGTGGGCTATGACATTATATGGAAAGAATTAAAGGAAGGTTATTACCTAATGGGGTTCTCTATGTGACCTAGGAAGATAAGGGGCAAACCTCATGAATGTGAGTCTAGGCGAATCCCTATCATTAACACACAATAAAATGGAAGCCCTTGTGGCAATCTATGAAATGGATGTCTTTGTGGCAATCCATGAAATTGAAGCCCTTTTGGTGTATCTGAAAGGGAAGCCTTTGTGGCGTATCTGAAATGGAAGCCTTCATGGAAACCATCTAAAGGGAACACCTTTGTGGCGGACCCTGAATGAAAAAAATAGAATGTACGACGAACTCTAAAAAAATTAAAATTTTGGTAGACTTTGTAGAAATGATATGAAAGGCAATATCTAAAATTAAAGTATTAATAGCAATGTAAGAAGAAAATGCCCTTGTGGTGGATTGTGAAGAAACAACCTCTATGGCGAATTCTACAAGGAAGGTTTTTATGGCACACACAAGATGGGCTACTCCTGTGGTGTAATCCTGAAGGGCTTCCAATGATGAACCATAAATGACGCTCTTACGACGGACTCTGTGCTACTTAATTGACGTATCCTATATTGTCCTTAAATACGAACACTAAGACTAGTAAGTACGAGTCGTATCCATGGGTATAATAATAAGGTATTTAATATGATTAAGATTTGTATAGATATAGGGAATGAAAGAGATAAAACGAAGTAATGAAAATATAATCTGGAAATGAATGTAAACATGATACGCTCAAAAGAAAATACTAATCATCTATGTATGGGTCTCTTTTTGAAACTCGATGGAGTCATGACTTAGTGATTAAAGAATGTAAGTAAGGTCTCGAAGACACTGAAGGGATGGAAAGAGGGCCTTAGGGTAAGGTATGAAAATGAACATGAGTATAAGAATGACAATAGAGGAAGTAATCATTTAAGGGAAAATGATGAATAAGGGTGATGAGACGATAATTGAAACATCGAATGTAATGCGCAAGTATGATTCAGGTAAAAGAGTATTTGGCTCACTATGTTCTTTCAAACTTACCTCTGTATGTTATGTTTCAGATGGATTTTTTTAAGGTCTTAGCCTAGATGGACGACGCCAGGACTGCGTCGAAGTAGTGGCGTATTGGGCATTATACATATAGAGCAAGCTTGATGGCAGGATCGAGTCTAAATTGATACATTTTTATAGAAACCTTTTTTACGGGATAGCTATATTACGGGATAGATATTTTAAAGTTGATAAGTTCTATTCAATTGTAATTTGTACAAGTATAACTATGTTTTAATTGTATAAGACCGGTATTGTCCAAGATCCAAGTTCAGTTTATCGGGTTGAGTTTGTGGCGTTACAAGTTTGGTATCATAGGCTAGGTTTAGTCAGTTCTCAGATTATGATAGATTAAAAAGCCCTATATGCATAATGCACTGAGCTTGGTAGTGTTCTTCAGGTATGATAGACTCTACCTACCTTGAGATTAATACATCTGTAATGACTTAATGAAAAAGTGATAATGATGAACAAAGAAACCAAGGAAAGGTAAATGATTGCTCCATTAATAACAAGGATGTTGTACCAAAATGGAAGACAATAAAAGAAAAGTACAAGGCAAGACAAAAGAAAATTTTAGTTTCCTCATTTGATGGGCTGGTTGGTGAGTTCAATAGAGACCTCATCTGGTTAGGGATGACATTCAGGGTTTTGCTCCACGTTTGTTAAGTCCCCTTCATTATCTTCAGCTACGGGCATAGTAGGGGTGTAAAAGATAGCTGATTGTTTCCACTCTCTTTGGAAAGCCTCCAACTCATTGCCCTCAAGATTGTAAACACCGAAGCTGAGCGATTCTACAGAGATATCCCTTAGACAATCGAAGTGTAACACCCCAAACCCGACCTAAACATTAAGGCCAAATCTGGTGATGTCACATTGTAACACCCCTTACCCGTATTCTACGCTGGAATAGGGTACGAGGCATTGCCAGAATAAATACACTTATAAACATATTAAACCGAGTTATAAAATTTCATCCAAATTAAATACTTTCAAATTATTATCTTCGAGTCGCTAATTAGGGTTTACGAGGCCCAATACATACATATTCATATGCTCAATATATCATTTAAATCAATCCAATATTGAAGAATCCACTTTAAGTCAGAATCAATATTAATCACAATTATAAATCTTTTCATGTTATTTTCATGTATCACTAACTGAACTTTGAATGTCAATTTACGAATATGTAATTCACTAACACATTCTGGTATACACAATGTTTAATTGATGAAATCATTTAATTGAGCTAAATTTAATATTCACTCCAAATTTTCTTCTATATTTATAAATGCTTTCACTTCCCATTTACCTAATAAATTTCTCGAACCAAGCTATCACACAACAATAATACATCACTTGTGCTTCATGAATTCAATGTTCGAATCTTATCACCATCAAATCCATGTCATTCGAATACTTAAAGTTTATTCAAGCATATAATATTACGTTTCATATACCAAGCATATGTCAAAATTACGAATACGTAATCAATTCATTTGTCATTTATTTGACTAGCAAATTAATCTCAAAATTCATAACATTCCATTACTTAAGATATGCCATAAAACACTCCTTTAACATAAACTAGCACCATGGTCGAATTTTCAGTATGCTATTTATTCCCCTTTTTCCGAATCATATAGCAAAATATTACAAATATGTATATATTTGAATACTATAATTATGCATCAACCTACCAACATGAGTTAATTCATGAGCCACTCATGACATCATTTCATGCCAAATATACCACACGCATATGCTATGAAACTTTATTTTCTCTCATGAGCTTACCATGACCAGTAATGCACCAATATAAGCATCACTCCTATTTCAACATTTATCGATTATAATTAGACATTTAACCAATTATACACAATTCATTCATATACTTTATTGTCCTCCTCCTCCTCTCCATCCCACATCCTTTATGTATATAACATGCTTAAATAGCATTATACATAATTTCACTATTCACTTATATTTAAATTCAAAGTTGTCTAGTCGAGTTATAGTTACTAAATTATTTTTATCGAGAGCTACAGAGCTCTAAATTAAGTTTTGTTAATTTTTCCCAAAACTAAACTCACATATATCCTTACCATAAAATTTTTAGAATTTTTGGCTTAGCCAATTAGTACAGTTTATTCTTTAAAATCACCCCTATTTCACTGCTCAACATCTCTGACCTCTCTTCACTAAAAATGAATTATCTCATTCTACAGAATTCAAATGATATTTCTATTTATTTCCTTTTAAAATAGACTCATTAAGGATTCTAATCATATAAATTAAAACTCATAATTATTTTTTTATAATTTTTAATTATTTTCCAAAGTCAAAATAGGGGATTCCTAAATCAATCCGACTCTACCTCACTAAAATTTAAATATCTCAACATATATAACTCTTTTGCTTGCTTTGTTTCTTTTATGTAAAAATAGACTCATTAGGATTTCATTTCATATCTTATTCAATCTCTAATTCAATTTACACCATTTTTTGTGATTTTTCAAAACCACACTATTGTTATTGTCCAAAATTATTTTGTTGCTAATTTTACTTTTTCATAATTTCACTTTTTCACTTTCAATCATTATTCAATTCAATTCCACACATATATTCATCATTCAATCACACTTAATCGTTACATGATCTCATGTATTTTCACTTAGTCAATTTTCCGATAAACACTTCGGAATAATAACAGATACACGGTGGATTCAGCACACAGCAACCACCCTTTGTAATCAATGATATCTGGTGGGATCAGCACATAGCAACCACTTTATAATTAATGATACTAGTTCACATAGTAGCCTGCACATAGTACTACACATGTGACCATCACTATCCGATACAGGTAGTAGCCTGCACATGGTACTACACACGTGATCAAAGCTATCCGGTACGCATAGTAGCCTGCACATAGTACTACACATGCGACCTATCATTCTAGTACACGTAGTAGCCTGCACATAGTACTACACATGTGACCATCACTTTCACTTTCACATAGTGGCCTACACACAGTCCATGCCACACATGTGATCATTTCTGTCACTTCATTCGTATCCCTTTTTATTCCGAATGTTCAATCGGGAAATTTCTCACTTTTTCTAATTTTTTTCCCTTTTCACTAATCAAAGTCAATTCCTTATCTTTCTTGACTTATAATAACACATTTAACTTATTTAACACTCACATTATTCAATCCAGTCCAAAAATCACATTTTGGCAAAACTACATTTTTTCCCCTAAAGTTTCACAAAATTATGATTTTACCCCTAGACTCAGAAATTAAACTTTATTACTTTTTCTTATGTTTTATGACATGCTGAACATTTTTCCCTTCTATGGCAACATCAAATTTTCACTCTAACACTTACTTATGAACATTAGGTATTTTTACTGATTATGTCAATTTACTCGTTTTCACTTAAAATCGGCTAGCAAAAGTTATTTAACATAATTTCAAGCTTCATATTCTACCATAAAATATCAAAATAAACATATTTCACCTATGGGTATTTTTCCAAATATGAACCCTAGATTAAATTATTGCTAGAATAAGCTAAATCAAGTTACCGGGACTCCAAAAACGTAAAAAAAATTAAAAACGGGGCTTGGAATCACTTAATATGGAGCTTGGAAGCTTGAAAACCCTAAATATGGCTTCTCCCTTACTGATTTCGTTCACCATGGAGAAGATGGACAAATTTTTGGCTATTTTGGCCTTTTTAATTCTTTTAATTACTAAATGACCAAAATGCCCCCAACTTAAAAATTTCCTATTTCACTTATCTCTTATCCATTTTTGTCCAACAAGTTAACCAATGGTCTAATTACCATTTAAGGACCTCCAATTTAAAATTTTATAACAATTGGACACTTCTAACATGTAGAACTCAACTTTTGTACTTTTTACAATTTAGTCCTTTTGACTAAATTGAGTGTCCAAACGTCAAAATTTTCGAACGAAATTTTCACGAAATCATTTTGTGAAATCGTATACCATAAAAATATAATGAAAATAATTTTTTTTCTCTTTGAATTTGTGGTCCCAAAACCACTATTTTGACTAGCCCAAAATTTGGGCTATTACAACTCTCCCCCCTTTAGGGATTTTCGTCCTCGAAAATCTTACCAGATAGTAGATTAATAATTTGCTTCCACACAATGCATTTCAAATTTACACATGATTTTGGACTTTCATATCTTTTATAGATAATCACATAAATTCATAAGAAAATTTGGATAGCGATATTTCAACATCTGAAGCTACACAAAGTATCGAAAAATTACAATCCATATAGAATGATATCCATTCCTATGATAAAAGAAAATGTCTAGAAATATCAATGTCACTCATAATTAATGGAATCCAAAGTAACAGAAGTAATATAATCTTTACGTATATTCAATAGAACAATAACCAGTAGAAACAAAATATTAGCCTTACTCAGACTTTACTGTCGATTTTCATATTCACACAAGGGAATAAATACCAAAAAAAAACATGGCAATGTCGAACATAACCCAAACAAACCAATAATTCTTTCATCTATTAATATGTTTAGCTAATGTTCTCATATGATAAGAATTCTTTTTGAAACTAAACAGTCACATATACTTCTGAGGATAATTGTACACACAGAATGTCTAAAAGGAATCATAGCAATTACTCCATTATAGGTACTGTACTCAGCTATTAATACAATACAAACATTACTCAATTGTCTAATTCTATCATTAGAATTTTCACATTATCTCTTTACTAACAGAAATCGATCCAGAAAAACTTTCAATTAATTCTTTCTTTAGATAACATACCTGAATAAATCATTTAATCGAATTTAACTTCTTTTGTGACAGTAACTTTGCATAATCTGAGTAGTTTTCAGAACTATCCAATATCTCTCTTTTTATATTGTCTTCATTTGCTAATTCATTCACTTTTCCGACCACATTATTAATCTTCCATACACAAACTTTTGTAACACTACACTCGTAAGCTTATTCAACCAACATCTTACAAATTTCATTGTAACATTTTACTGATATGGGGGGTGAGTGTAGTAAAGCCTATCTTACACATAAATGCGCATGACACATACTATCACAAATAGCCAATTCATTACTAATTTCACATTCTCAAAGCATTTAATAAACATTTGCTTTCAATCACTTTTGTTCTCAACACATAATTCATATGCCAACTCAAATCACTAATTCACAATCGAAATTTCTATATAGCATCATAATCCAAATATCATAACTCATGTGCTCATATAATTATAACATTTATCAATAACAAAATGTTATACTCTTTGATCCATGCCTTTATGAGTTTCAACTCATAATTAATACATTTTCACTCAAACATTTAAGTGTTTACTTCTATACTGTCAGAATTAATTCAGTTGAAAAACATATCTGTCTCATTAAGATAATTTTCGTCATAAAACAATACTGATGAGGGGGTGATGGTGAGGAAATAAAACTTTTAACTTACTCTCATAGATACACATATATATATGACTTTGCATTCATCATCAATGTAATACCATCATAACCACGTAGTTCATTCCAAACAAATTAACACATCTATTTACTATGAATATTTTCTATCACCCATAATTTCACACAATGAATTTACTTACTCGAGCTCAATATTAATATCTATTTAAATTCCGATACTTAGCTTCTATTTTACTTACTGACATTTATTCAATTAGAGAACGTCTTATAGAATTGAGTACTTCGTTTTCTCTATGCCATAGTCCAACTATGGTCTTATACATATTTACATATTGATGCCATAGCCCAGCTATGGTCTTACACAGTAGCACATATCACACCGATACCATATCCCAGATATGGTCTTATACGGAAATCACAAATCACATGTTGTCATGGTCCAACCATGGTCTTTTTCGTTAATTTATCACATATCACTGAACGAAAGTACTCATTCTTGTGTTCTACTCAATTTAATCTTCCAATTCAATTTTCATACTATTATAATATTCATGGTTTAATAGTACATACATAAAACAAAATATCTTATTATCTTTAACTTAACAATTAAACATAAGATTCTACCATATGCACGTACTGATTTCACTTATTCCAACAGATATACATAAACACACATTTCATCTATTTAAGTAAATTCGTTACCATATTCACTTAATCAAATATGTTGAACATATAGCATCATATAATCACCAACATACTTGGATGAGCTTATCACAATATAAGCTTTTTTTTTTAACTTATGATCATCTCTTTTCATACTTTCTGAAATATAAATTTTTTTTTTCATTCCGGCTATCTATCTTCATACTCATAAGTGCACCGAATTTATTCTCTTAGCTGAGGACATGCTTAGTTACATATAACTCAAATCACATCTCGATAATTCAATTCAATTTAATAAAACAATTGTATTGATTTCAACTATCAAACACTAACATATCAAGATACTATTTTCTTCATGCTGAGGATACAGCTCAAACACACAATCTTTCAACATTCTTTTAGCATGCAAACCAAAGATCCTTTAACCGTATTAGTTTAAGGAAACAGATATTTTGATTGAACTCATTAACTTTAATCAAATTTACCTGAGGAAAAATTCAATCATATAATTTTAAGTTTATGCTTTCATTATTTATACCTTTCTAAATTTCGTTTCTTCATAAACACATTTCAATTACCTCAATATAAATTTTCAGCATTATTGAAAGCAGCTAGGTTAGAAGTCATCTCTGTCTTAACAGAACAATTTTCTTAGAGCCAGAAGGTATTACACTATCACAAGTAATAATATCACATATATAGCTAAACTCACATACGCTATGTTAGTCTGAGAACCGACTAAATCATAGCTCTGATACCACTAAATGTAACACCACAAACTGACCTAAACATTAGGGCTGAATCTGGTGATGTCACATTGTAACACCCCTTACCCGTATTCTACGCTAGAATAGGGTACGAGGCATTGCCAGAATAAATACACTTATAAACATATTAAACCGAGTTATAAAATTTCATCCAAATTAAAAACTTTCAAATTATTATCTTCGAGTCGCTAATTAGGGTTTACGGGGCCCAATATATACCTATTCACATGCTCAATATATCCATTAAATCAATCCAATATAAAAGAATCCACTTTAAGTCAGAATCAATATTAATCACAATCATAAATCTTTTCTTGTTATTTTCATATATCACTAACTGAACTTTGAATGTCAATTTACGAATATGTAATTCACTAACACATTCTGGTATACACAATGTTTAATTGATGAAATCATTTAATTGAGCTAAATTTAATATTCACTGCAAATTTTCTTCTACATCCATAAATGCTTTCACTTACCATTTACCTAACAAATTTCTCGAACCAAGCTATCACACATCAATAATACATCACCTGTGCTTCATGAATTCAATGTTCGAATCTTATCACCATCAATCCATGTCATTCGAATACTTAAAGTTTATTCAAGCATATAATATTACGTTTCATATACCAAGCATATGTCAAAATTACGAATACGTAATCAATTCATTTGTCATTTATTTGACTAGAAAATTAATCTCAAAATTCATAACATTCCATTACTTAAGATATGCCATAAAACACTCCTTTAACATAAACTAGCACCATGGTCGAATTTTCAGTATGCTATTTATTCCCCTTTTTCTGAATCACGTAGCAAAATATTACAAATATGTATATATTTGAATACTATAATTATGCATCAACCTACCAACATGAGTTAATTCACGGGCCACTCATGACATCATTTCATGCCAAATATACCACACGCATATGCTATGAAACTTTATTTTCTCTCATGAGCTTACCATGACCAGTAATGCACCAATATAAGCATCACTCCTATTTCAATATTTATTGATTATAATCAGACATTTAACCAATTATACACAATTCATTCATATACTTTATTGTCCTCCTCTTCCTCTCCATCCCACATCCTTTATGTATATAACATGCTTAAATAACATGATACATAATTTCACTATTCACTTATATTTAAATTCAAAGCTGTCTAGTCGAGTTACAGTTACCAAATTATTTTTATCCAGAGTTACAGAGCTCCAAATTAAGTTTCATTAATTTTCCCCAAAACATATATCTCCTTACCATAAAATTTTCAGAATTTATGGCTTATCCAATTAATACAGTTTATTCTTTAAAGTAACCCCTATTTCACTGCTCAATATCTCTGACCTCTCTTCACTAAAAATGAATTATCTCATTGTTCAGAATTCAGATGATATTTCCATTTATTTCCTTTAAAAATAGACTCATTAAGGATTCTAAACATATAAATTATAACTCATAATTATTTTTGTACTATTTTTAATTATTTTCTAAATTTAGAATAGGGGATTCCGAAATCAATCCGACCCTACCTCACTAAAATTTAAATATCTCAACATATATAACTCTTTTGCTTGCTTGGTTTTTTTTATTAAAAACAGACTCATTAAGCTTTCATTTCTTATTTTATTCACTCCCTAATTCAATTGCCACCATTTTTGGTGATTTTTCAAATTCACACTATTGTTACTGTCCAAAACTATTTTGTTGCTAATTTTACTTTTTCATAATTTCACTTTTTCACTTTCAATCATTATTCAATTCAATTCCACACATATAATCATAATTCAATCACACTTAATCGTTACATGATCTAATGTATTTTCACTTAATCAATTTCTCGATGAACGCTTCGGAATAATAATAGATACACGGTGGATCCAGCACACAGCAACCACCCTTTGTAATCAATGATATCCGGTGGGATCAGCACATAGCAACCACCTTATAATTAATGATACCGGTTCACATTGTAGCCTGCACATAGTACTACACATGTGACCATCACTATCTGATACACGTAATAGCCTGCACATAGTACTACACACGTGATCAAAGCTATCCGGTACGCATAGTAGCCTGCATATAGTACTACACATGCGACCTATCAATCTGGTACACGTAGTAGCCTGCACATAGTACTACACACGTGACCATCACTTTCACTTTCACGTAGTGGCCTACACACAGTCCATGCCACACATGTGATCATTTCTGTCACTTTATTCGTATCCCTTTTTATTCCGAATGTTCAATCGGGTAATTTCTCACTTTTTCTCATTTTTTCCTTTTATGCTAGTCAAAGTCAATTCTTTGTCTTTCTTGACTTATAATAACACATTTAACTTATTTAACACTCACATTATTCAATCCAGTGCAAAAATCACATTTTGGTAAAATTACATTTTTTCCCCTAAAGTTTCACAAAATTATGATATTGCCCCTAGGATCAAAAATTAATCTTTATTCCTTTTTCTTATGTTTTATGACATGCTGAACATTTTTCCCTTCTATGGCAACGTTAAATTCTCACCCTAACACTTACTTATGAACATTAGGTATTTTTACCGATTATGTCAATTTACTCATTTTCACTTAAAATCGGCTAGCAAAAGTTATTTAACATAATTTCAAGCTTCATATTCTACCATAAAACATCAAAATAAACCTATTTCACCTATGGGTATTTTTCCAAATATGAACCCTAGATTAAATTATTGCTAGAATAAGCTAAATCAAGTTACCGGGACTCTAAAAACGTAAAAAAAATAAAAACGGGGCTTGGAATCACTTAATATGGAGCTTGGAAGCTTGAAAACCCTAAATATGGCTTCCCCCTTGCTAATTTCGTTCACCATGGAGAAGATGGACAAATTTTTGGCTATTTTGGCCTTTTTAATTCTTTTAATTACTAAATGACCAAAATGCCCCCAACTTAAAAATTTCCTATTTCACTTATCTCTTATCCATTGTTGTCCAACAAGTTAACCAATGGTCTAATTACCATTTAAGGACCTGCAATGTAAAATTTCATAACAATTGGACACTTCTAACATGTAGAACTCAACTTTTGCACTTTTTACAATTTAGTCCTTTTGACTAAATTTAGTGCCCAAACGTCAAAATTTTTGAACGAAATTTTCACAAAATTATTTTGTGAAATCGTAGACCATAAAAATATAAAGAAAATAATTTTTTTCTCGTCGAATTTGTGGTCCCGAAACCACTATTTCGACTAGCCCAAAATTCGGGCTATTATACGAAGTCTACCTGGCTAAGGTCCAAAGGACCAACGACCACTTGGGCATGCAGGATAAAGTTCAATTTTCACTCTGGTAGAGCCTCGACAAGGTTATTTTAAGTACCTTCTGGATAGTTCTTGAAGGTTTCCCTATGAGATTGGTACAACCTCTCCAACTCTGCCTTATGCCTCTCCTCTTGATTATTTTCCATCCTTTAAGTGGTTGATCTTATATTTCAGCTGATTATTTTTGGTTTGAACATACAAATACTTGCTCTTTAGAGTCATGAGCTGAGTAGATAGCCTTGCAATCAAACTACTTGAGTTTTGGTATTTCTAGCAGAGCTCAACCAAAGTGTCTTCATTAGATTTCACAAATTTTTCCAAATATGCCATTCTGCTATTGTAGTGCCTACTAGCATCTCTCAAAGCCTCGCCTCAAAGACCATGTTTGAGAGACGAGATCTTTGAGACTTGAGCCATGAAAGATAGAAGATCCTCTAAAAGACGGGATACAAGATAAAAACAGAAGGTCTCTCTTAACTGTTAAGGCAACAAGCTTAGTTTTTGGTGAAGAATAGAATTGAGAGGCATGGGAGAGGGTACTGATTCTATAAGGCAGTGCCAAGAAAGTTACTACCTAATTCTGTAAGGGTTGCTTCCTGTACTGGAGGAGGAAGGATAGGTGATTGAATTGGAGGGCTTGTCTCCAAGGGATTCTCTATTGTAGTGGGACTAGGAATATTTCTAGGAGAGCATGTATGAGGGACGGAGCCTTCAAGCACTGAAGGAATCTCAGTAGGAACTGGTACTGAAGAAGAATAAGTGATGGTTGCAACTCGTTTCTCGATTGGTTTATGCCTCACTAAGGGTGGGCATTCGCTGCTTCCAGATTCTTGAGTACCCTCAGTTGATCTGGCCATTTTCCTTGCTACTATTTTTTGTGGTGGTGTAGCAGTGGTCTTCTCTTGACCACGAGTCCCCTTAAGAATTGAGGAGGTATCCATATCTTAAGGGTGAAAACGTGATAAAGATCATGTACCAGTAACAGGCAAATTAGCTTGATTAGAAGATATAATTATCCAATTTCTTGGGTGTGCATTATAGATTAGATAAAAGTATGATGGAGGTTCTCTGATGTGCCCTAGAAAATGTACGTTAATTCACTATTTGAGTTGTATAGCCAAGCTTTGAGGGCAGATGGCACAGAAGGATTAATTCTATAATGGGTGGAAAAAGTTGGTTGTAACCATTTGGACTTAGGTTTTTCAAACAATGCTGGAACAGATTTATGAAAAAAACCAACTCCACCAAATCAAGTATACGACCCCTTTTTAACCTTTAGTGTTGCTTTTTAGCCATATGAGCATCCTCAGACTAGCATGTGGCATAGACACTTTCCCGAGAAAGGGACCATTTGGTTGGGAAACCAAAACCAAAACTTAGCTTGCTTACCACCCTTATGTACTTGTCCTTCCTTAGGTAAAGATTGGAGATCTTATTTTAATGAGGGTTCATAGTTGAGTTGTAAACTAAAGTGAGCACTGCCAACAAAAGCTCCGGTTCTCTGTATTTTGAGTTGGTAAAATCTCTGGAAGACACCTAGTAATGGAAGCTCATTGTGTATGCAACAGTTGATGAAAAATGCCACTAATGTCCACCAAGATATGGCTGATAATTGACCCAGTGTAATCCCGTAACTGTTGAGTACGACACAAAAGAATGGGTGGAGAGGCAAATGGAACCTAGCTTCCAATAGATTGAGTGGTAAGATGAAGCCCAAGAAACTATCACTTGGACGACACCGATTGAGAAGTTTGAAATCATAAGTAAACTTTAGGTTTCGGAGACCTCGGGCTCTCAGGTAACAATTCATTTCCTCTCGAATTGTGGCGCAGTAACAAATCTAGGTCTCCACCACGCGTGGTGATGTTTCATGAGTGACAGATTGGTTGGTCTGGTCACGGCCCCTTCCTTTGATGGTGGTTCTTCTCATATTTTGGGTTTAAAGGTTAAAAGATGAAAGAAGAAAGAAGAAAGAAGAAAGAAGAAAAGAAGTTATATTTGAGGAAAATCAAGAACAAAAGATGAAGATTACATGAAAATTCAGTAGAGGAAAGTTAGGGTTTTAAATGATTTTGCAAAGTAATCGATGAAGTGTTTGAGTGTCTATTTTATAAAAACAAACTTGCTCGGAAAGTTTATTTCAGAAGGGGCTATTCAAATTCTCCAATGTAAGGTTGACATCTGTCATAATAGGGTAAAAGTAACATTTGGAAAATTCATGGTGACGGTTAAAATTTGAAAGAACCTAACTCTTGGTATGTGCCTAGCAGGAAGATCAGCCGTCAGGTATACAAGTGTAATTTTTCAAGTTAGAAATTTTGAAGACGAATTTTTTTATTAAGGGGAGGCGGGTTGTAACACCCGATTTTGGCAGAATCCAAAATTGGCAAGTAAACCGAGTACTACTTTGAGTGGTATAGTGCTATCCTCCCAACTAATGCTCTTGGTGTGTAAAAGTATGTGCGTAGCAGGCATTGGATTATTACAAGGAATTGTCATAGAAAGGATGAATTGTTAAGGAAATGAGCTTGGTAATGTATTATGGAAAAGTAATCAGGTTATCGCTGAAGAGTATGGTACGCCAGGTTTGGTTAGCCACAGTACTGATTATGTTCAACCAGGGTGGTTACAAATGAACGATGAAATTACTATATATATATTTTGGGTTTTCATACACGTTTCTTTACAACTGCAAATCACTTGTACGATAGATTGAATAGGATTATGATGCGTGTCAAGTTTTCATAGGGACAAATGTTGTATATCTTGATAATCAGGATTGGGAAAGGGGAGTGTTTCTTCTTCCTTCTTTAAGAAGTATTTTTGTCTAGCTCTAAAGGAACTTAGAGTATTTCCTTCTTTTACTTAAGCTAAAGGTAAAATTTTTGACCCTACATATTATGTTGTGAAAGAATAAATCTGTTAACTTGGTAGGCCCGTAAGATGGATGATATAAGGCTCTGCTTGGGGATCTCTAGTGTTAGAAATGATGGTAAAAGGGGGTATTTGATTATATCCTGATGATTTTCTGTGTTCTATAGCAGTAGTTGCTATTGATATTACAAGGGAAGTCTGGATATGGAGTTTGAAACTACTGTCGGTGAGAATCAGACGAGTCCCAAAGTTGACTCATATGTGTGTATACACTTTAAACACGTTCTTTAAAGGATATGCCCATGGCCATGGCACCATATTGTGTAAGACCATAGTTGGTGGGCTATGACATCATATGAAAAGAATTAACGGAAGGTTATTACCTAATGGGGTTCTCTGCATGACCTAGGATGATGAGGGGCAAACCTCATGAAATGTAAGTATAGGCGAATCCTTATTGTGAACACACCAAAAAATGGAAGCCCTTGTGGCTATCTATGAAATGGATGTCTTTGTGGAAATCTATGAAATGAAAGCCTTTGTGGCATATCTGAAATGAAAGCCTTCATGGCATTCTCCGAAAGAATGGGCCTCATGGCAACCATATGAAGGGAACGCCTTTGTGGCAGACCTCAAATGAATGAAAAGGCATGGACGATGAACTCTAAAAGAATAAAATTTTTGGCGGACTCTGAAAAAATGGTTTGAAAGGCAATCTTTGAAATTAAAGTCCTAGTAGCAATGTAAGAAGGAAATGCCTTTGCAACGGATGATGAAAAAACAACCTCTATGGTGAATTCTACAAATAAGGTTTTTATGGTGCACATAGGATGGGCTTCTCATGTGGGGTAATCTGGAAGGGCTTCCAATGATGAACCATGAAGGATGCTCTTGCAACAGACTCTATCCTATGTAATTGGTGTATCCTACATTGTCCTTAAATGCGAACAGTGAGACTAGTAAGTACGTGACGTATCCATGGGTATAACATTAAGGTATTTAATATGATTAAGATTTGTATAGAGATAAAGAATTAAAGAGATATAGCTAAGTAATGAAAATGTATTCTAGAAATGAATGTAAACATGATTTGCTCAAAATGAAATACCGATCATCTGTGTATGGGTCTCCTTTTGAAACTTGATAGAGTCGTGGCTTAGTGATTGAAGAATGTAGGTAAGGTCTCAAAGACACTAAAGAGATGGAAAAAGGGCTTTAGGCTAAGGTATGATAATGAACGTGAGTATAAGAATAATAATTGAGGAAGTAATCATTAAAGGCAAAATGAAGAATAAAGGGGATGAGACAATAATTGAAACATTGAATGTAACGCGCAAGTATGTTATGTTTTAGGTGGGTTTTTTTAGGGTCTTAGCCTAGAGGGACGACGCTAGGATTGTGCTGGAGGAGTGGCATATTGGGCATTATGCATATTGAGCGAGCTTGATTGCGTGATCTAGTCTGAGGTTATACATTTGTATAAAACCTTTTTCATGGGATAGCTATATTTGGCCAAGGCCTGAATTTTGTCATACTTGTAAGAAAATTCTCAATGTGTGTTAGTAAGATTTCTTCACTATTTATACTTACATATTTTATTAAAGATATGTTAAAGTTGATAAGTTTTATTCGATTGAAATTTGTACAAGTAGAACTAAGTTTTAATTATATAATATCAATAATGCCTAAGATTCAGATCCGATTTATCAGGTAGAGTTTGGTGAGTTACGTTTCGGCCCCTAGGGCTCAATTCCATTTGATTTGCATGTTCAACTGTATTATTACAATATTTAATTTGCATTTAATCACAATTCATTCTAAAGATACCCCTATTAAACTAACTCGAACTCAGACAGATACTCAGATTGTCCAACGAACACACAAAACTAGCACCGAAGTGGAGCATTGAATAAACTGGAGTAAGGGAAACTGACACGTAAAGTGCATGCTAACGTACGAAGTGCATTTCTGGCACACAAAGTGCATCCTGGCACACGAGGTTCATCTTGGTGCATAAGCACAAAGCCAGCACACAAATCAATCCTACGACATGCCAACTATATCCGACTTAGCCCATCTAGTTAATAGGGTATCAATATTCATTTCCTTTTTACAATTTAGTACATGTATCATATCTCAATCATTTTCATCATCACAGTCCAATTCAATAGCATTTCACATATATTCATGATTGGTTGCGCGCGTGTGCATTAAGACAATAAATTTATTTAATAATTTTTAAAGTTCGATTTTATTACAAGCGTATTGGTAAGTTGTAATATTTATATTGTTACAATGAAACATTAAAGTATTTCAAGGATCAAACCCAAAGGAGTCGATGATTTAATGATTTCTATTAAAAAATACATGTAAGAAAGGAGTTTAGCTAGCTACTCACTAATTGCTACAGTTCGGAAAAGAATAAACAAAGATTTTTAACACTTATTTATAAATTAACTATCCTAAGGACTAAATTGCAAGGTGTAACAGCCTGTTTCCAGTGGTGTCAAAAACTGTGGTTTTGGGACCATAATTCTAACGAGTGATTTATTATTTTAATATTTATTTAATGTCTAGGGGATTGTATTAGGGTCGTATCAAAGTTTTGTTGAGAAATTTTGATGTTTAAATGGTTAATTAAGTAAAAAGGACTAAATTGTAAAAAGTGTAAAAGTTGAGTTCTAATAGTTAAAGGGGTCAAATGGCTATGAAAGTTTAAATTTATGGACTAAGATAGTAATTATACCATCCTTAATGTTAGTGGACAAATATGAATAGGTTTTACTGAAATTTATTATTATTATTAAGGGTAAAATAGTAAATTGGTAAACAAGGCTAAAATAAACTAAGAAAAAGATATCATCTTCCCCATTTCTTCTTTGCTTCAGCGAATACACCATTGAAGGGGGGAGAGTTTCGGTTTTGAATTCTTTATTGCATAGTATGATTTTGTACCCCGTTTTTATTAATTTTTATATTTTTGAGTTCGTTTTAGCTTAATCTAGCTAGCTCGAGGGTTAGTTTACAAAATTGTTAAAGGTTGAGGGACATTCCAAGGTTTTTTTATAATTTTTTAATTTTTTTAATTTTGTAATTTTTTCATAAATATGAATTATGGGTTAAATTTAATACTAGAAGTACTTAATTGAGTGAAATTATTTATTTAGATCAAGATAAACTATAATCAGACTTAAATCAAGGAAAAGCTAAAGTTTCAATTTAGTTCGACTTTACTTCTACGACTTTAGTTATCGAGGTAAGTTCGTATGAACTATGGTCGTTTTAATGTTAGGTAAATTGACTATTTGCTATGCTATCTTAATAAAATGAATCTACATATAAATGTATCCATGTTATGATGAATTGACGGATAACGAATCCCGGTTGAACCTTAAGAATGCTTAGGATACAAATGACAAGTCATTAAGGATTTCAAATTTCGAGTGCTGGTCTTGAATGTCCTGCCGATGGCTAAGGTCCTGCATTTGTTGTGGATTCTCCATAGCTCGTGTGAGCAACATCATGTAGCTAACATTCTGACCCACAGCTCGTGTGAGCAGGCCCATTGCACAGCTCATGTGAGCATTGATGTAAAGGAAAAGTTACGGTTATATGGAAAGACACACTATGTGTGTGAGTATTCCCGAGTATCTGATGCAATTTTAGATGGTTTAACGGGTAAGAAAAGGAAATGAAATGGTAAGTATGCAAATGGAATGAATCATGATCTTATGATATCATTGATGAATTAAATGATGTGTTTATATATGGTAAACTACATATCTTATGGTTAAATTCATTTGTATCATGGACAAGTGTACTAACTTGGGAGTTTGATGATGTTGTTTAGGCTTATACTAAGCTTATGGCATTGATAATGATTTATGCTTAATCTATGAATTGTATAAATGAAATGGTAAGTTATGTTTAAGTTTATATGAGCTTACTAAGCACTCGTTGCTTATATAGTTACTTTCCTTTGTTTTATAGATTATCAGTAGCTTAATCGGTTGGAAGCTCGTCAGAGACCTACCACACTATCCAGCAACCATTTCGGTAGTTTTTTAGTATTTTGACCAAGGTTAATAATGGCATGTATAGGATCTTTGTAACGTATGCTTTGGTATGTTTAAGCTTTTGAAGTTATATTGGTTTGGTGCACTTTAATGCCTTACCAAGTTATGTCATATTGGTCACTTTTAAGTGCTTGTAAATAAGGTTCTTTTGGTATGTTTTGATGGCTTGCAAATGGTCATGTGTGATAGTTAATTGAACTAGGTTATTATGATTGGGAATATGCAATATTGACTTGTTTTGGTAAGTGATGTTTTGATATATTTGTGGTGCCTTTGAATGGTATATTGGTTAGATGAATTAGGGTGCTTGAAATGGCATGTTTATATGTGTTTGAATGATGTTTGAATCCCTTGAATGTGAGCCCAAATGGTATGAATGGTTAGGTATGAATTGGACTTGGAAATGGCTTGATTTTAGGTAAATTTTAGGTTCAAATGGTCGTGTGAAACAGATAGCCTGATGACACAACCATGTGTCATTTGTAAAATTTCTTAGTGTTTCAAGTCAGTGAGTTACACAGCCTAGCACACGGCCTGTCACACGACCATGTGTGGCAACTCAGAGAGTTACACGGTCTGGCACACGACCTACGGCACGGGTTGGGACCTGGTCTTGTGTCTTTTTGGTTGAATGTTACACGGCTTGGGCTATGTCACACGGCCTGACCACACGACCTGTGTCCCGTTTGAACTTTAGGAATATATAGGATACAAATGACATGTCATTACGGTTACTATGTTTCGGGTGCTGGTTCTGAATGTCCTACCGATGGCTGAGTTCTAACATTTGTTACGGATACTCGTCAGCTTGTGTGAGCGGCATTGTGTAGCTACATTCTGACCATTAACTTCTGTGAGCAGACCTATTTATTGCTCGAGTGAGCATCAATGTAAAGGAAAAGGAAAATAAATGGTTTCGACCATATGTTTAGCACACTTTGTGTGAGCTTCCCGCATATTCCATATTATTCTAAGTGGTTCAACGTGCATGAAAGGGAAGGAACAGTAAGTGTTCCAATAGCTAAGTTATGAACCTACGGAAAGGTATGAATTGATGAAGATCAAAGTATGAATAACCATGTTTATGGAAAGTATGAATTCAAATATCCTATGTTCATGAAATCTATCTTACCATGTGATGGTTTTGTTAAGTTATTTGTTTAAACACTAACTTGTGTTGTTGATGATGCTTAGGCTTGTGCAAAGCTTATGTTGAATTGGTTCATGTTTAATTTTAAAGTTATGCATTGAAATGGTAAGTAATGTTCATGTTATACGAACTTACTAAGCATTTTATGCTTACGTTATTTTTTTCCTATGTTTTATAGATTATCATAAGATCGATCGGTTTGGAAGCTCGTCGGAGTCCTATCACACTATCAAGCGATTATATCGGTAGTTTTTGGTGTTTTGGCCAAGTTTATAATGGCATGTATAGGTGGACTTATGTTTAATGATCTAGTTGTTATGTTTGACATGTATAAATGGTATTATGGTTGATGTGCTTTTGGCATTTTGATGCCTTGGTGGTTGTTGTTATTATAGCTTAGTTGATGCATGATGGAATAACCAATTTGGTATGTGATAGTATGCTTATAATGCAGCTAAGTTAGGTTATCCTTTGAGATAGTTATGAGTTATATGTATTGGTATGAATATGGTCAATTATGCTTATGACTAGGTATATTTGAATGTTTGTGTTTGAGGTGCCTATATGGAATATTGGTTGGATGGTTAAATGGCTAATTGAATTGGTTTTATTATACATGATTTGGGCTTGTTTTAAGATCTTGGTTATGTGCAAGTTGCTTGTAGGTTCATGCTTGAATGGGTGAAAGAAATGGCTTGATTTTGACCATTTTTTTATCCGCGTGGCCTAAGACACGAGCGTGTGTCTCAGCCGTGTGTAACACACAGGCATGCGAAATGGTCGTGTGTCCCCTGTAGGTTTAAGAGTTGCACTTCAAATGTCACACGGCCTAGCACATGGCCTGGCACATGGGCGTGTGAGGCCATTTCAAGTGTTACACGACCTGCCACACGGGCGTGTGGCTTGGCCATGTGACACAAGTGAGAGAGTTGCACGGGCGTGGACACGGGCTAGGACACAGTATGTGTGTCGCTATTTCGAAAGCCACACGGCCTGAGACACGGGCATGTGTCTCAATCATATGAGTCATATGGCTTGTCCATACGACTGTGTTACCCCTGCAATGTGAATTCTTCTAACTTTTTCCTCAATGTTTCAAATATTTTTGATTTAGTCCCAAACCATTTTTAAAGTATTTCTAAGGCCTTGAGGGCTCAATTAAGGGACGATTTGCATGTGCATGAATGGATTATGCTATGATTATTGAAATTTCTGGAAATGAATTTTTTTAAGCTATGTTTTCACAGTAATGCTCTATAACACTAATTCAGTGACAGATACGGGTTAGGGGTGTTACATTTAGTGGTATCAGAGCTACGATTTAGTCGATTCTTGTACGAAACGTAACGTGTATGAGTCTAGAAATACATGCCATTATATAACCTGTGGTAGTATGATAACTCCTGACTCGATTTGAATTATGCTTTCAAAGAGATAATGTTATCCAACTGAGCTGGTTCCGATGAGGTTGAAAGTAACACGCAAGCCTTTGTTCACGGAGCAGTGTCGAGTGGTAGTAGGCCTGTATCTAAGGGCCAGGGAGGAGAGGCTAAGGAAGCCTTCTCCCAAATGATGAATGAATGGTTTACCAAGTTCGTATGAATGAACCCGATGGTTCAACGACCTCCACCCCACCTATTCCCCAACCAGTCCCTATAGTTCCTTAGGGTTTGGAACAAGTACGAGTTAGCAAGCCTCTAGTTGATAAAATTCATAAATATAGGGCTGAAGAGTTTAGAGCTACGGCTGAAGATGATCCAAAGAGAGTTGAGTTTTGGTTAGAAAACACAATCAGGGTTTTCGAAGAATTATCTTGTACACCAGTTGAATGCGTGAAATATGTTGTTTTCTTATTGAAAGACTCAACCTATCAGTGTTGGAATACCTTGGTTTTAGTGGTGTCGAGAGAGCGAGTAGACTAGGAATTCTTTCAAACCGAGTTGAGAAAGAAATATATAAGTCAAAGGTTTCTTGACAAGAAATGTAAAGAGTTTCTCGAGCTTAAACAGGGTTGGATAATCGTATCTGAGTATGAGAGGGAATTTGTTCGATTGAGCAAGTATGCCCGAGAATGTATACCGACCAGGATTTCTATGTGTAAACAGTTTGAAGATGGGCTAAATGAAGATATAAAGTTGTTAGTCATGATTTTATAATTGAAAGAATTTGTGGTTTTAGTTGACCGAGTGCAAAAAGCTGAAGAATTGAGTAAACCTAAAAGAAAAAGTGATTATGAGGCTCGTGATTCGAGTAAGAGATTAACAGGAAAGTCATATCAATCACTATTAAAGAACTCAAAGGAATATCATAACCTTTCGTCATCTGTAGTGGGTTATTCTTGTAGAGACCGAAGTAAACAACATGCAAGTTCAAACCCTTAGGCTACATCCGTAGTGAGCGTAGGCAATGTTAAGAGTAACAAGTCTGAATTTCAAAATGTCGATGTTGACACTTCAGTGAGTGCAAGATGAAAGATGGAGCATGTTTTAAATGTGGTTCATATGAAAATTTTATCTGAGATTGCCTAGAGAAGCCCGACAGAGAAGGCTCAGACTATTCGACTGAGCAACACAGCTGTGAGGGGTAGACCACCTTGGAACACTTGAAATGCAGGAAATAGCCGCAGTGGGACAAAGGACCCTATTGTGAGACCTGAGGCACGAGCACCGGCTAGAGCTTATGTGATCCGTGCTAGAGAGGAAACTTCAACGTTAGATGTTATCACTGGTACATTTTCTATTTTTGATACTGATGTTACTACTTTGATTGATCTCGGGTCAACACATTCATATGTATGTACGACTTTAGTGTCAGATAAGAAATTGTCTGTTAAGTTCACTTAATTTATGGTTAAAGGAATGAATCCCCTAGGTTATTATGTGTTAGTTGACAAAGTCTGGAAAAACTGTCCTTTGATGATTCGGGGTTGCAACTTTTCGGCTAATTTGATGTTAATACCATTTGATGAATTTGATGTGATTTTGGGTATGGACTGGTTAACTCTTCATGATGCTGTTGTGAGCTGTAGATTGAATCAGATAGATTAGATAATATGTGTAGTGTTATATCGGCTATGTCAGCACAGAAGTATGTTAGAAAAGGCTGTGAAGCGTATCTCACCTATATATTTGATTATAAAATTTCTGAGTTGAAGCTAGAATCGGTTCTAGTGGTATGTGAGTATCTAGATGTGTTTCCAGAGGAATTATCCTAGTTACCGCTGGTTAGAGAGGTTGAGTTTGCTATTGAGTTAGTGCCGGGAACATCTCCGATATCGACAGCTCCTTATAGAATGGCACTTACCTAGTTGAAAGAGTTCAAAGCATAGCTGCAAGAACTGACAGATAGGGGTTTTGCTCGACCCAACTTTTCTCCTTAGGGCGCAGCTGTTCTATTTGTTAAGAAAAAAATACAGATCCATGCGATTATGTATTGAATATTGACAGCTTAACAAAGTCTCAATTAAGAACAAGTATCCATTACTTCATATTGATGATCTGTTTGATCAGTTGAAAGGTGTGATAGTGTTTTCAAAGATTGATCTTCATTCGGGTTATTATCAGTTGTGAGTTAAAGACATGGATGTGTCCAACACCGCGTTCAAGACCAGGTACGGACATTATGAATTTCTTGAGATGTTGTTTGGTTTGACTAATGCACTTGCAATATTTATGGATTTGATGAATAGAATTTTCAAACCGTATTTAGACAGATTTGTCGTGGTATTCATTGATGATATTTTATTTATTCATGGGATGAGATAGGGCATGCCAAGCATTTGATAACTGCTTTGCAAACTCTGTGTGAAAAGAAATTATTCGCTAAGTTTAGCAAATGTGAATTTTGGCTTCTAGAAGTTGGATTTTTGGGACATGTTGAATCGACAGATGGCATTAGAGTTGATCCAAGCAAAATTTTAGCTTTTGTTGATTGGAAGCCTCAGAGAAATGTATATGAGTTTAGAAGTTTTTTGGGTTTAGCCGGATATTATAGAAGATTCGTCAAGGGAATTTCAATGATTGCTACACCGATGACGAAATTGTTGCAAAAAGATGTTAAGTTTGAGTGGTCAGAAAAATGTTAGCAAAGCTTTAATCAATTAAAAGCATTATTAACTGAGGCACTGGTGTTAGTTTAGCCATATTCGGGTAAATAATTTATGATTTATAGTGATGCATCGTTAAACGAATTGGGATGTGTTCTGATGCAGGAGGGCAAAGTAATAGCTTATGCTTTTTGACAGTTGAAACCACATGAAAAGAATTATCCGACGCATGCTTTAGAGCTTGCAACGATTGTATTTACTTTGAAGATTTGGCGACATCATTTATACGGAGAAAAATGTCACACACGGATCATAAAAGTCTGAAGTACTTGATGTCATAGAAATATTTGAATTTGAGACAGTGCAAATGGCTCGAGTTTTTAAAAGACTACAATTTGATCATTGATTATCATTCGAGAAAGACAAATGTAGTTGCTAATGCTTTGAGTAGAAAATCACTGTTTGCTTTGACAGCTTTGAACACGTGGTTGACGTTAATTAATAATGGTTCGATTTTAGCTGAGTTAAAAGCTAAACCAATGTTTTTGCAACAAATTTTCGAAGCTCAAAAAAATGATGATGTGTTGATAGCTAAACAGAAACAGATTGAGATGACTCTTGATTCAGAATTTCAGATTGGGTCCGATGATAGTTTGTATTTTAAAGGTAGAATTTGTGTTTCGAGAAATTTAGATCTCATTCAAAAGATTTCGTAGGAAGCTCATAGTAGTAGCTTATCTATTCATCCTGGAAGCAATAAAATGTACGGTGATTTGAAACAAATGTACTAGTGGTCAAGGATGAAATGAGAGATTTCTGAGTTTGTATCGAGATGTTTAGTTTGTCAGCAAATTAAAGCTGAACATCAGGTACCATCTGGTTTGTTACAACTAATGATGATTCCAGAGTGGAAATAGGAACGTGTTACTATGAATTTTGTATCGGGATTGCATCTATCTCCAAGAAAGAAATATGCTATTTGGGTCATTCTCGATCGTTTGAGGAAATCTGTGCATTGTATTCTTATGCGTACAGATTATTCACTCGAGAGATTAGCAGAGTTGTATGTTGCAGAGATTATCAGATTGCACGGGGTGCCAATTTCTATTATTTCTGATAGAGATCTACGGTTTACATCTTGATTCTAGAGCTTTATTTCATCCTCAGACTTATGGTCAGTCCAAATGAGTGATTCAAATACTCGAGGATATGCTTCGATGCTGTGTTTTAGAGTTTGAAGGTAACTAGGAAAGATTTCTACCATTAGTTTGAAGGTAACTAGGAAAGATGGCACTGTACAAAGCTTTGTATGGTCAAAAATGTCGAACTCCATTGTATTGGACTGAGCTCAGTGAGAAAAAGCTTCATGAGGTTGATTTGATATGAGAAATCGAAAAAAAATGGTTAAAGTGATTCGAGATAGTTTGAAAGCAGCTTAAGATTGATAGAAATTGTATGCGGATTTGAAAAGAAAAGACATTGAATTTCAAGTCGGCAATAAAGTGTTTTTAAAAGTGTCGCCTTGGAAGAAAGTTTTTCGATTCGATCGTAAAGGAAAGCTAAGTTCGAGGTTTATTGGGTTGTATGAGATTATTGAAAGAACTAGGCCGGTAGCTTACAGATTAGCTTTTCCGTCAGAATTAGAAAAGATTCACAGAGTATTTTACGTATCAATGTTACGACAGTATTGATCAGATCCATCGCATGTGATTTCACCTGTTGACGTTGAGATTCAACCGGATATGGCGTACATGGAAGAAACGATCAGAATTGGAGCTTGAGAGGTTAAAGAGTTAAGAAATAAAAACACAGCTTTAGTGAAAGTTCTTTAGCAACGACATGGCGTAGAAGAAGCTACCTGGGAACCGGAAGAAGCTATGAAAGTGCAATACCAGAACCTTTTTTCTGATAAAATTTTCGAGGAAGAAAATTCCTTTAGGGGAGAGTTGTAACAGCCTGTTTTTAGTGAAATCGAAACTGTGGTTTTGAGACCATAAATCTGACGTGTAAATATTTATTTTATTATTATTTTCATATCTACGATATGTTAGTAAGGTTTTATAAAAATTTCATTAAGAACTTTTAACGTTTGCATGGTTAATTAAGTGAAAAGGACTAAATTGAAAAAGGTGTAAAAGTGGAGTGCTAGTAGTTAAAGGAATGTATTAGCTATGAAATTAATTTTTTATGGGATTCAAATGGTAATTAAAACATTATTCTTATGAGTGGACAAATATGGACACATTATTAAGTGATTTTAATGTTAAATAATAAGGTTATATATGTAATTTTATAAATATATGATAGTAAATTAAAGAAAACAAAAGCACCATCTTGTTTGTTCATCTTTTCCACTGAAATTAAGGGTGAAAAACTCCATTGAAGGAGCTTGAGTATTCGGCTAAGCATTCTCCTTGCATTTGAGTGATTTTTTATTCTATTTTTAATGATTTCTATGTTTTTGAAGTCGTTGTAGCTTAATATATCTAGCCCAAGGACTAATTTGCAAAATTGTTAGATGTTTAGGGTTTTTCCATGAACATGTTTGTATGGTTTTTAAAATTTATTAAAAGATTATGAGTCCTTATTGTTAGATAAATAACTTTTGTAAAGTGATTTTTGATGAAATCATAATTGAGGGACTTATTTGTAAAAGTAGTAAAATATAATGATAAAACTGTGAATTGATGATTTGTGTGGGTTGATATGAGTCCCTAGGTAAATCGGCAAGCATGATATGTGGATGAAATTGCATAAATTGTCATTTATGAGCTTAAGGAAGAAATTGTTAAGAAGTTAAAATAATAAGGGCAAAAGTGTAATTTTGCAAAAGTATGAATTTTAGACAAAATTCAATAGAATGATTATTAAATGGATTGAACTTACTTATTTAAATCAAGTTAAGCCTCGTACAGATCTAGATCGAGGGAAAGATAAAGCTTCAGATTAGTTGAACCATTTCGACATATTTAAAATAGAGGAAAGTTCAGATGTTTAAATAGCATTTTAATGTTATTTGATGTTATTTATCATATCACGTTACGATGGAAATCCAATGACGTTATGACGACTATCGAGACCTGTTTGAACCTTAGGAATATATAGGATACAAATGACATGTCATTAGGGTTACCATGTTTCGGGTGCTGGTCCTGAATCTCCTACCAATGGCTGAGTTCTGACATTTGTTGCGGATACTCGTCAGCTTATGTGAGCGGCATCGTGTATCTACATTCTGACCGTTAACTTGTGTAAGTAGACCCATTTATGGCTCGAGTGAGCATCGATGTAAAGGAAAAGGAAAAGGAATGGTTTCAACCATAAATTTAGACACTTTGTGTGAGCTTCTCGCGTATTCGATATTATTCTAAGTGGTTCAACGGGCATGAAAAGGGAAGGAACGACAAGTGTTCCAATGGTTGAGTTATGAATTTATGGAAATGTATGAATTGATGAGAATCAAAGTATGAATAACCATGTTTATAGAAAGTATGAATTCAAATATGCTATGTTCATGAAATCTATCTTACCATGTGATGATTTTGTTAAGTTATGTGTTTAAACACTAACTTGTGTTGTTGATGATGCTTAGCCTTGTGCAAAGCTTATGTTGGATTTGTTCATGTTTAATTTTAAAGTTATGCATTGAAATGGTAAGTTATGTTCATGTTATACGAACTTACTAAGAATTTTATGCTTGCATTATTTTCTTTCCTATGTTTTATAGATCATCGGAAGATCGACCGGTTTGGAAGCTCGTCAGAGACCTATCACACTATCCAATGATTATATCTGTAGTTTTTGGCGTTTTGGCTAACTTTATAATTGCATGTATAGGTTGACTTGTGATTAATGATCTACTTGTGTTTAATGATCTAGTTGTTATGTTTGGCATGTATATATGGTATTATGGTTGATGTGCTTTTGGCATTTTGAGGCCTTGGTGGTTGGTGTTATTATGGCTAAGTTGATGCATGATGGAATGACCAATTTGGTATGTGATAGTATGTTTATAATGTGACTAAGCTCGGTTATGCTTTGAGATGGTTATGAGTTATATGTATTGGTATGAATATGGTCAATTATGCTTATGATTAGGTATATTTGAATGTTTGTGTTTGAGGTTCCTATATGGTATATTGGTTGGATGGTTAAATGGCTTATTGAATTGGTATTATTATGCATGATTTGGGCATGTTTTAAGGTCTTGGTCATATGTGCAAGTTGCTTGTAGGTTCATGCTTGAATGGGTGAAAAATATGGCTTGATTTTGGTTATATTCTTGTCCACACAGCCTAAGACACGGGCGTGTGTCTCAGCCATATGTAACACACGGCCATGCGACATGGCCATGTGTCCCCTGTAGGTTTCAAAGGTTGCAATTGGAATGTTACACGACCTGGCACACGGGCAGTGGCTTGGCAGTGTGACCCAAGTCAGAGAGTTACACGGGCTGGGACACAACCGTGTGTCCCTATTTTGAAAGTCACACGACCTGAGACATAGGCGTGTGTCTCAACTGTGTGAGTCACATGGCCTGGCCACATGGCTGTGTGACCCCTGCAATGTGAATATTTCTAACTTTTTCCTCAATGTTTCAAATCTTCTCGATTTAGTACCGAACCATTTTTAAAGTGTTGCTAAGGCCGCGAGGGCTCGAATAAGAGACGATTTGCATGTGTATGAATGAATTATGCTATGGTTAATGAAATGTTTGGAAATGAATGTTTTATTTAGGGTCTGTTTGATTGGCAGTAAAATGTTTTCCGTAAAATGATTTCTGGAAAATGTTTTACTTTTCTGTAAAATGATTTACTGGAAAATATTTTCTGGTGTTTGATTGAATCTGTGTAAAATATTTCTGCTGTTTGACAGATTTCCTGAAAATATTTTCCAGAAAAGTTGTTTTTTACATATATTAATATATATTAATAAATTTTTATATTTTAAATTGTTTTTACATATATTGCAATGATTTATTTATAATAATACTCAATTATTAAGCTACAATATTGATCGTTATAAATTGAAAACAACTAATATCAAATAAATTATTTGTAATTGTGTTAAAAAAATAAAAAACAAGGATTGAATAATTATAAATTAGCTTCAAAACCACAATGAATACTAGAAATTAATAATATTATCCAAATGCATGATTAGTAGTACACCACCTATACTGAATAGATATGTGCAATATACTGAGTACCAATACATTAAGAATTAATATCAATTGAAAGCAGTTGAACAAATTTATATATATCAACTGAAAGCAAATTATTAGAATACAAAATGGCAATATTCACATATTCTAAATCTTCTATCAAGCTTTGGATGTGAGCTAATGGTTTCCTCAGCTGCAAAAACCACAATCCTCCTGAGCTGAAGTTCCAAGATTTTCCTAGCTATCATGCTCTGCAGACATATATTAGCATGGTTATGGAAGTAAAGAACAGACACAGTGTGGTAAACAAGAATGACATTTAATTACATGCATGTGTGCATACACCTCTCCTTGAGTATGTATCTGTCTCAGAGAGAAAGATCAATATTGCAACTTAAACAACAAAAGAAACATAGATACGAAAAGATAGTCCTCATACATCAAATTCTAAACTTAAAAGAGTCATTGATTTACAATAAGCAATTTCAGATGTCAGAAACATCCATCTAGTATATATAATAGTAGGTGGAATTCATTCTAGCACTTAAAATACTTCTTATGACATATCATGTATTACTCATAGGCGTAACAACCATAGCACTCCCTGAATAAAGGTAACTCTTGAGGTTAAAATAGGGGAGTTGAAATTGCCACAGCAGGTAAGCATTAAGCATAAATTTGCTGCTACCCAAAAAGAAAATGTCTGCTACATGTTTACCACTATAGACAAAGCCAAAATGTGAAATATATCTCCACTATAGACAAAATGTCTGCTTCATGTTCTAAAAGCACTTATCATCATCTACAGACTTGTTTTGCCATACAACAATGTATATCAATATACAGTTTGCAGGAATTAGTACAATATATGTACAATATATGTACAATATATGAGAAAAAAATGATCGTTTAAAACAAGAAATAAGCAAACCAATCCATGATTTGCAAAAGTAAATACTAATCAGCAAAGAGCAGTTACGAACCAACTACTATTGGTGATATGATAGCCAATGCACCGGGCTTTATCATCTCCCTCAAAGATGCCAATGCTACAATAGCAACACAGCGACCATAATCTGGTTCCTCCTTGTAGTCCTGCAGCCAGAATAATTGAATTCAACGTCACTTTCATTACTTCAATTGAAAAAAATGCACAACTTTAAACAAATGCACAACTTTAAACAACAGCAGATAGATGAAGTTCCTACTCTTGTGTTCAATCCTACTTCATTTGTCGAACCTCAGCAATTGAACAAAATAAAAAATAAAATACTAACAAATATGCAGAAACCCCTAACAATCAAAACTGAAATTAGAAAATAACTGAAATAAAAACTCAATCAAAGAAACAAAAAAAAAAGATCAAAAAAGTAGAAAACAGAAAACCCTAGAGCTTCCAATCAAGAATGTGAGTAGAAATCTACCTTCGATGAATCTCGAGAAGAGGTGACGAACAAGGCTGTAATTGTTTAGCAAGCTAATTAGATTGTTTAAAATTAGGGACACGATTAAACATATTAGGGAAGAAGATCTAGAAAACCTAAGACCAAAATCTATTCATGCAGAAGCATTTTGCTTGACACCTTTGCAACAAATTAACAAGATCCTTCAATATAAAACATAGAGGAGGAAAAAACAGCAGAGAAAAGGAGGAAAGGCACACCCAAGAAAAAATCACGATCAACAAAAATAATAGACAGAGAAAAGGAGAACAGAACCTGTTGATAACCCAAGAAGAAGAAGCACGCCGATGAGGAGGAGAGGCTGACGTTGATGGACGGAGAGGAAATAAGGAGGAAATGAAATGAGAAGGAAATGAGAGGTTGAAGTTGTGTTTTCCGAAAAATGTCTTACGGAAAAAAAATCTATAAGACATTTTACGCAAAGAAGGGGAGATTTTCCCGTGTTTTGAAGTTGCTTTTCCGAAAAATCAATTCCTTTGGTCAATCAAAAACCGTAAAAAAGGGAAAATATTTTTCAGAAAATGAAATACTGCAATCAAACAGACCCTTAAATTTATGTTTTTACTGTAATGCTGCATAACCCTATTCCAGTGACAGATACGGGTTAGCATGTTATAGTGGAAACAACTTCAATCTCAATGCCTCTTCGATTACACTAACTATCTTGAAGGAATCACTCACTTCCATAAACAGCTGAAGGTGAAGTTTTGGATCTTCTTAGGCATTCCACTAAATTGGCCCACTGTTTGAAGCATCTAGAACATCATAGGCTTCAATTTGAATTGCAGTGCCTCGATCTCCGGTGTCCTAATTCCCAAATTAAGCTCATTAAAAAGTGGCACAGCATATTGCCTTATGGCTCGATCTTTATAATTAGCAATAAGGATTGGATTACAAGCATTAGCAGCTCCATTCTCGTGAACTTCCTTTCAATTTTCAGGGTCCATTGTTGCGGATTGTCTCTAGGGTAGTCTTTCTCATCTCCTTTGTCTAAATATCTGCCTGATTTTAGGGTTTATAGGGAGTAAATTGATAATTCGATCAATGCTCATAAACACTTGGAAAGAAAATCACAAAAAATAAAATATAAATTAAATAAGAATCGAAATAAATAAATCAAATTGCAAGGAATAATTTCAGAAATAATGATTAAATTAACAGTCCCCGACAACGGTGTCAAAACTTGGTTCTCGAGGGAATGTGAAAGTATACACAGTTGTTATCAAGTAATAAGTAAGTAAAAAGAGTATCCTCTCTATAGGGACTGTGTTGATATTCAGTAGCTATAAAATTAATGTTTTACAAGTTGGTTAAGAAAACACAATATTTGAAGGTGATGGATATTAAAATAAAATTAACAACTAATATGCAAATGAAATAAACTAAATGCAATGAAATTGTTTATCAGCAATGCATAAGTTTTAAGAACAATAACATGAATAAGCTTGAACAATTACAACTCTTAATTTAATTCATTCATTATTATGCTTAAAAATTTTGCAAAAAAATTACATGGCAACTCGATCATTTATGAACTTGGGATCTAAATCATAGCTCTTTCAAGATCTTAGGTTTGTTACTTAGAAAAGCGTGCATATTTTTATGTCACCATTTAACTAAGGATTCCTTAGAATTTATGCAAAGTAATAGGGACGGATCAGGTTTGAAACAATTTAATGACATAAACCTAAAGTTATGCAAGGTAATAGTGTTCTTTCAAAATTAGTACGAACCTTTAATTTATTCTTGTTCGGATATAAATTAAGCATGCATCTTCCAATTATTACGTCAATTAGTCACCATCTGGGCCAGGTTAGCCCGTTAATTCTAATGCAGTCAAACATATCTTAATGCATGAACAACATGATTGATTTGAATTGGAAGCATAAACAATTGAGGCACGAAACAATATAAACATGAATTGAACGAATCGAATCAAGGCATTACAACCATTTTAGCTGAAACAATTTAAGTCATTATATTAAAGAAAAAGAAATCAAATAATTTGAAATCGTGTTTATAAACAAAGAACAATTAAAAAAGAAAGGAAGAAGAAACTCTAAGATGAATTCAGTGATTTCTCGAGATCTATCTGTGGTGGCTTCCTCTGATTTCCGTTGTTTCTCCGATGCAAATTACTCCTCAAGGTTGCCGACCAAGAGAGCTTTTCTCTCAAGAACTGCTTGCTAAGGGAACTCTCAAAGAAAGGATGGGAAAAATGAATGGAAATGGAAGGCTAGGCATGGGAGAGAAGAGAATGAACGATTGATTGAATAAATTCTGGGGATAAGTTGAGAGGTGAATGAGGGTGGTATTTATACATGAGGGAAGGCTTGGGAGTTTTCTAAAAATAGCATGATCATCCCTTAGAAATCTTCCATGCATGGCTGGCCATATTTCATGGAGAGGGGTTGATTTTTTCATGATTCAAACTTGATTCTTGCTTGATTTGTGGCATAGGTTGAATGGCAACTATAGGGTTTGACTGGGGCTGATTTGTGATTTTTTACACATGTAAGGACCCTAAAATAATCATTCCAAAGCTAATTCTGCTGCTATATCAAGTCATTTATGAAATTGAGTTTCTTTCTCGATTAATGTACGGTTTGGGCTCCAATATAGAAGGCAGACTTGTTCTTTTTAGCAACCCACTTCCAAGCTAAGGTAAAAGAGTAGAATTATGTGAATTTAGCACCGAATAACTAAAAAATTATAATCTTGCTTTAATAGTGCCAATATTCTCAATATTTACTAAAAACACATAATTAGTTATCAAAATACTCAAAATTTGCATAAATTATAAGTAAAAAGGTGCTCTAAAAATCTATAAAATTTAGAGTTATCACTTGGTACTCCCGTATGCAAATAGCATGAAATGAAAAAAATTCTCACGACTTAAATTATTAATGTACAAATTAAGATTTTCGCGTGTCACTCATTGACGATTTTCACTTTTCCTTTCATTATCAACAATTCAATTTTTTCGTTTGCTATGAATAATCATCAAACACATTCCATTATTAGATTCCAATCGGAACAAAATCAAATACCAGCCTTTATCAATTTTATAAATTATTCAATTTATTTCCTAAAATTGAGACAAACATAACTTTCAATTTAGGGCTTCAGATTAAAATTTGATTTTCTATATTTACCAACAATTCATGATAGATTTTCATTTATTCAATTTGGTTCCTAATGTACGAAACTAACAATTAAACTTTAAAATTTAGTCATTTTCATATATGAAGCTTTTTTTTCTAACAATTTAACACCAAAACATTCAATTCTCTATCATGGAAACTTTGTAAAACTTTAACAATTCTGCAAATTAGTACATGGGTTAGCTAGATCAAGCTCCCATGATTCAGTTTCCATAAAAATCAAAGAAAAATGGCTATAAATTCACTTGAAATTAAAGCCAAAAGCTTAGAAACCCTAAGATATGGTGTTTAGCTATTCTTTCTTGCTTAGAATTAGTTGTTGAAGAAGGCTGTAACACCCCTAACTTGATCCGGTTTGTTGAATCCGAGTCTTGGATATTACCATGCAAATACATACAAAACATATTCTACATATACAATTTCACAATTTATTTCAATTGAACCACACTGATCCAAACTAAATTACTTATGAATATGCAATAAGCAATTACAGTTGCAGCACATGGTAATTAGTTACAAAGATATCTAATTCAAAATCCTAATCCAATACAGTTATCCCAACTATGGGTATTTGGGTAAACTTCAGGCTTGGAACATGCCACCTCTGTATGCTTAGTAGCCTGATTTGCCACTCTCTTGGCGTAGTCCTGGTATCGTCCCTCTTGGCTTAAAATCTCATTGAACCCAAAAACAATAAGTATAACTTATGTAATTTCGGAAGGACTTAGTGAGAATTTATCACTTATACATTGTTCGTAGTTTCCTTAAAGTGCCAAATAGTTCCTACTTCTACCTTCTCTTATTTCAGCATTAACTGTCTATCACAAAGAGCATCACACAAATCGCACAACATAGTCATTCCTTTTATCTGCTATATCATAGTTTGAATCCATTACCTTCATGTATTACTAACCTTGTTCTCTCAAAAATCCCTTTCAATTCATCTTGATCATGGTTCCCTGCCCATAATCTTGTAAACCAATGTTCGGAATTGCTTCTCATACCTAATATTAACTTTCACTATTTACAGATAGATGCCATTCTTCAATTTATCAGACGCAACCTCTTCAAATTTGTTCCTTCAATGATAGTTCATCCATCCCACTATCTTTTCAATTGTTCCTTAATTTGTTTGGTCCTTTATCAATATCCTTTGCATACCAAGGCATTCAAAACTTTATTCGTATACTTAAGTTCAACCAAGGATAATCTTCACAGTTATTGACGGACCCTCTTTGAATGTTCAAATTTCAACTTATATTCAGAGCATATTCTCAATGATCTTCCCATTACATCTCTTCAGATCATCACCTTCAGTCTTGTCTTAACTTGGTCCTAGACTTACCATATAATCAATAGATATGTTGAGTCATTCTAATTTCTCTACTCACATTTAATATCCAAACTAAACACGCCATGGCTATATACAGAACCTGCCACACGGGTCATCCATTAGAATACGCCTCTAAGGCCTATCGATTATTTCCCATCTTGGTGATTAGACACAAACCTACATCCCAGTCCCTTATATACTAACATGATTCATACTGGACATTCCCATAATCATATAGCCCTTAAAACTTATGCTTCACATACTAGACACATTTACGTAAATGTACTTCAACATAATACATACCTATACGCAACTCAACATTCAATTTGAACTCATTTAATCTCTTATATAACATACATAATCTCTTTTTAAATCTTTAATATACTCTTCATGATTACCAGAATATAGATCATAAAAATACCTTGATGGATAGTTAGCAACCTTGTACTAACTCTTGTATGCCAACCATTATTCTGCATCATTAATTTCGGCGGTCACCACCACAACCTTATCATTCTCTTATAAGCCAGTTATCATGCTCTTATCCTACTAAATCTTCCTTATGTAGTTAATTGAGAAATCCATTCAAACCTTTTGTAATTTCTGTCATAATAATTTCTTAACAACACATATCCTTAGAATCCACTTCCAACAACTCATGCCTTAAGTCATACTCTTTTATTCAAACAATTATTCGCTGACATTTACCTTAGGTGGATATATATGTATTCGAAGAATACTTTCTTTGAACTGAATGCATTTAAATGACACTCAAACATACTTTGATTCTATACCACATGTATTGATATTGACAAGATACTACTTGGAACATCCAGATGAATTTCACATCCATTTCTTCAAGAATTTGTATATTCAGAATACCCATTTCCCAGATTTCTTATGATTTCAAGAGAGGTCATTAAACCCTAGGTAACCGTGATTTGATAGATTCCAAATAACTCTGATTCAACCATTCATCATAATATAGACAACTATCAATGATAGATCCTCAAATCTTACACGGTTACAAAAAAAAAATCTAACCATTTTAGTTCATCTTGATGAATAACTTTACCATCTTGCAACTACACGGTTCTTTTCGATAACTTATTCGATTAATTCACAGATCTTACTCAACCCTTGACCTTGAGCATATGAATACTTTACCTCAAATATACTTATTACAAAACTATCCGACTCATTCATATCTTACAAAAAATAAAAATATGTAAATCTTACCAGACATTCATAACAGATCACACCATTCAGGCCAAATAAAACATACCATCATTTCATATAATGCCATGGGTTATGACCTTATGGTTTTACATATACATTAATGCATCATGATATGCCATTACGATTCTTATGTCGAAGGCTATGCCATGAATCATTCCTATCATATAATTTCATTTTCTTTGTTTCCACGAGACTCAGCCTCATGGACTTGCACATACATCGTGTATCACGATTGGCCAATTTAGTCATTAATTTACTGAAGGCTACACCATGAGTGTTTTCTAGTTAAATGATGCCATGGGTCAAAACCACATTGTCTTTCTTTTTGTTTAGGCTGTGACTTGCTAGTCTGGTTAGCAATGCCCTACCAGAAGCTCCACAGGGAGAACTTAACCATGGTGTTCACTTACCCAAACTCCTTCATATGGCAAATAATTTCTTACCTTTAGTTCTCGAATTATACTTAAATAATTATATTAATATCAATCATTCATGACCTAACTTTATTCTTAAAATCTTATACATGTTACCTTCTTTCTGTACTTTACATGATTTTCGATTTGCATTTTGATCATGTTCATAGATATATTTTAATATGAATTGTATGCACGCAAGAGTCATAGTATAGACTCATCTTGAAACTCACTTACAGTAGCTTGAACACTAGATCCAAATCCCTGACTTGCAATCAACAACAATCACTGCTTAAAGAACATAGAAAGATCATCTTCTTCTCAAAAATTGACAACCCGATACAAAGCCCTTTTTTCTTTAATATTACTGTTCAACAAAGTTAACGGAGTTACTCTTCAGGATTCCTCATGCATAACTGAAATACTCACCTAAGATATGATGAAATCTCCTACTTCAGATCTAATCTTCAGTTTCAGCTTAAAGATAGCATTTTCTCCAACCCATTTAACTAATATATAATTACAGATAAGACCCATGTTCCCATAGTGAAACTTGACACGTGTCACACTCTTTCAAAAATATTTTCATTAGTGGTTTACAGCTATAAATGCAAATACAAATAAAAATCCAATATAGATAATATCCGGTTACCCTAACTAGAGGGTTCCAAATTACTAGACTTATAATGCAACTAGTACAGTCACCCTAATAACATTGCATGCTACGCCTTTATCGAGTACTCCTATCATAGTCATCTCTCCACTTGGTTGTTATCTAGTTCCAACCAACATAATGATCTGTCATTGTAAACTCTGATTTATATAGAGTTTTTATAGTTTTTTATGACACCTGTTTATTTAAAAAATTATGTAATCCCGAGTATTTGATAGTTAATTGGGTAAATTTTGTTCATATTACGATAATGGGCATGATTTAATAAAATATGCAATCTTATGCTTTTATGTATTAATTTTGTGCATAATTAAATTAATTCATGCTACATATTAATTTTCCTCTATTTTAATGTTGTAGTGGGACCATGAAGTTGATAATGCATAAAGCTCATTTTAATTTTGCATGAACATGAGACTATTTCTGCCCTAGTTGGACGATAAGAGCATGCAATTTGGGTCATGAAAGTGTCACTTTGATCCAGTTTAAGTTGGTTTAATTGAAGGACAAGTCTGACAATTAATTGGGTCAGACAACTATCCAAGTATGGGGGAAAGAAGCCCAATTCGGCAAGGGCATATGAGCAGCCCAAAAGCAACTTTTGGGAGATTTATTTTGAGGTCCCTACACTTGTAAATTAAAAATTAGCATACCATTTTCACCCTTGAAACCGTCCAACTGGCTTGATTCAAGCTTGATTTCATGCATGAATCAAGCAACCAACAATCTCTCATCTCCATAATTTATGGCTAGCAATGGGAAAGAGAAGCCTAAGGGTTTTCAAATATATTTTTAGTAAGCCTACTAACCATCCCTCAAGTATAAATACAACCCTTTACATCCCTCATTCTTCACTTCACATTCTCTTTTCTAATTTCATTTTTTTTCTCCCTTTCATGCAAAACCATCCCTATTTTTCATTTCCCTTAGCTAGCAATTCCTTGAGAAAACACTCTCTTGGCCAGACACCTTGAGGAGTACTTTGTGAAGGAGGAAACACGAGGATTGGAGGAAGTCACTACAATAAATTTCTGGAGAGCTACCGAATTAATCGAAGTTTATTCTTCATTTTACTTTTAATTTTAATCATGTTCACAATTTGTGTTGTTTTGTTTCCATCAACAATGGTAGCTTGATTTCGTTTAGCTAGAATGATTACATCAATTTGATGAAGTTCTTTGATTCATGTTCATAGTGTTTTGTGCCTCAATCGTTCATGCTTTCAATTAAAATCACACATGTATTTCATTCATTAAATATGATTGAATGCATTAGAATTAGTTGCTTAATCCGAACCAGGTGGTCATTAACAGACACAATAATTGAAAGATGTATGTTTAATTTATATCTGATCCAAAATAAATTGAAGGTTTGTAATAACTAGAACGAGCTCTATTACCTTGCATAGCTATTAGGTTTATGTGATTAAATTGTTTCAAACTGACCCAGTCCCTGTTACTTCACATGAATTCTAAGAAACCCTTAATTAAATATGATCATGGTAGTATGCATTTTTTTTAAGTAAAAGATTCTGAAAGTACTTAAAATTGGTTTCAATTTCAAGAGAGATCGAGTTGCCATGGAATATTTTTCGGAACATTGTGAACATGATGAAAATGAACCAAGTCAAGTCATGTGATTATTCTAGTCTATCCATGTTATCGTTGTTGAAATATTGCGAATTTGCTACTAAATCCATCTCATCCATTTTCACCATTCATTTCATTTGCATTTAGGTTAACTTGCATTAGGGATCACTTTGCATCTAGTCATTTACTTTTTCCAACATTCAAAATTATTGTGTTTTTCTTACCAAATTATTAATATTAATTTTGCAAAATATTGATTAACATATACAGTTCAGGTGGAGACGATAACTCTTATACTTATTACTTGATAAAAACTATGTATAATTGCAATTTAAGTCCCCAAGCCATTTACTAATTAAAAATCTATAATGATTAGACTTTACAATTTAGTCCCTAGGTCTTATTTAATCACAATTTTGACTAAATTGGCTATCCAAATTCCAATTCATCAATACTTAAACTCCGTAATTATTCTTAGTAAATATTTACAGGCCCAGTTTATGGAAATGGGATCCCAAAACCACATTTTTTAACACCACTAGAAACCAGGTCATTACAAAACACCTTAAAACCATACTTAAACATCATCTAATCTGTCACACCCCAATTATTTGAATCGATAAATTAGAGTGTTTTGACCAAATGGGATTGGAATGGAACTTAGTGACCATGTTTGTTACCCATGTTTTGGTCTAGTTATGATTTTAACCCTTTTTGCGAACCACTTCACGGTTCTTTTATCATCCCGCTACTGCTTTGTGAGCTTTCTAGTTAGCGAGTTCATCAGTCTGTGAGCTAATTAGTCAGCGAGCTCGTTAGTTCTGAGCTCATCAGTTGCCTTAACACATCGTGGTGTGTGTGACATGTTTCAAGGCACATGTTAAGCCTGGGAAGGGAAACGTGTCATCATGCACGACACCTAGTGTCGTTGACAATAGTGGATGATTAATGGATTCGTGTGTGCATGTGTTGTGATTGGTGGCCGGCCAAGAGCATTAATTGTTCAATTATTTTATTTTTAAATTATTGTAAGAGTGGAATAGGAAGGGATAGGAGGAGTAAGGGAGAGAATTTCATTCTCTTTCTTTGTTTTCCTTTTTGGTTGTTTTCGATTGGAAGAGGAGGAGATATCTTCGATTGAATGTTAGAGGAATTATGATTTTTGGCTATTAAGTAAACAATGGGAATTTAATAAATAATAAAGGGAAAAAATAAAGTAATGGTCAATATGCAAATTTATAGTAAGTGAAAGGAAATGATAGTGAATGAAACTATATTGAATAAGATTTAATTAGAATTTTTAATGTTATTAATTTTTGAACTTATGTAATGTAACATTAATGTACATTATTTATACTTGTTTAGAGAAAAGGTAATATTGAATCTTATTGTACTTATAAAGCTTTCACAAGTTAACACACTATTTTATAACATGTAGGTAAAAGATTTATTTGAAGTGTTACATCGAGGATTTTGGTTCCAACACATCTCAAGATTGCAAGTACGTATATATATTATGGTATTAGTTATGGCATGTACATAGATATTTTGAGGTCTATTTATAAGAACTTTTGAGAAAAATTTTATAGAAGATGAAAGAGAGTGACGGTGTAATGAATTTCATTGGATATATCTTGCACATATGATAAATAATATGATAATTATATGGTATTACATGGTCTATGAGTTTTGATTAATTTTTAAATTTATTATGGACAATTGAGACATGCGAAATGTGTCTCGAGACATAAAAACTTCGAAGCTAAAAATCTACAATAACTAAGCCATGTCACGAGACCTAAAGAAATTTGTCTTGAGACAAAAACCCCTGTGTCTTGAGATTTATACTCATATATCTCGAGATAGGATAACTTTGAAGCCAATTTTTATAATGTCAAAGTAGTGTCTCAAGACATTAATGTATTAGTCTCGAGACATACAAACCTATAATTGATAATTTTAATTAGGCTAAAAGGGACCCGAAACAACTTTGATAGGAAATTAATTAAAAAATAATATTAATCCAGTTATGTCCTTAAAAGTGTAATGTGAACTTTATAAAATTCTGATTTCTAAGTATTTGATATTGTAAAAGAGAGTTTAGTGTTAAATGTAACATTTGTTGCTCCAGTTTTCTCGGGTAAAGGTTGTTACATTTGTTTTGGTATCAGAGTCTAGGTTATCTAACTCTAGAATCACGAATGTGTCTAGAAGTACATATCATATAGGGTAAATTGATGTAATGAGATATGACACCAAGGTTAAAAGTATTGATAAGTGTGAAGATATGAACCATTACTGATGAGAAAATGATTTTAAACTAACGAGTGATGACACAAGTGAAGTATATATAAGTGATATATATATAGATAAATATTGAAACTTGATAGTGAACATTTGATAAAAAATTATTCTCTGTTATAGATATTGGTAGAATGGCAGTAAATTTGATATTGTTTGATGTGATAATGACCTAAAACAGTGAGAAAAAATTGATAGGATGGTGAGAGAAGTACAAGATTATAGAATTAAACTTGAAGAAGACATTGTTCAACACCTTATTACTATAAATCAAAATATGTAGAAAGTGTTATGGAAGTGTCATGAATTGATTAGAAAGAAAAATGTGCAATACTCAACCATTAGAGGGACATTAATAGAACATGAACAACAAATGATTTTGGACCAACTTTGGGAGACATCAACACCATGAACTAATTGGAATTTAGGTATACATTATGTGAATTACATATATTTTATGGAGCAAAGAAAATGGCAAGACTAAATGTTGGTTCACGAAAATTGTTTAGGAAATAAAATACTTTTGAAATGCCATGGATGCATAAATTACTTAATAGGAAATTAACAATAGAACTTATAGATTATATACCCGTTATAAAGATGGAAAAGGAAGAAGACCCTAAAAATTTTCTAAATTGGACTGTAGAACATGAATTTGAAGAGAATGTAGGATTGAATATAGATAATTTTTCTAAGGAAGACACAACATCTGAAATAGAAGAGGTTCACTAGCTTGTTACAAACCTGCTACTATGATGTCTCTGAAACAACTATGGGTAAACCCTCATCGGTCTTTGCCACGGATCTAAACTTTGGTGGCCAATATTAGTCGGGGTATGAGCATAACCTGAATATCGACACTCGGGCTCAACATTCAATCAGTGCGTTCAATTTCAACTTTGGTGCTGGCTCGATGTCATGGATCAAAAGTACTTATACTGGGGGTTCATCGACGTACACCAGACACCAAATCGATATTGATTTTGGCGGGTACATGAGATATAGAAGAACCGATGACTTACTCCTTTCGATGGGGACTGGCAATGGTACATCAAATCTCTTGCTTGAAGGGGACAATGAAGGCACAGTTGAAGAAAAAGATGTGACCGAGGAAAAAGATGCAAGTGAGGAACAAAGGACAGCAAATACAATTGATGAGGAGTCAAACCTTGAGCCAATCCGGTAGTGCGTCTAAATGGTTCGGATGTAACATTATTTCCTGAACCAAAGCCGATTCTAACAAAGCTAGAACCTTACGGGTCTAATGATGACACTCGGACAATGCTCCAGATCCATATCCGTGATATAAGGTAAATGAACCTCCACCCTACATAACCAATATTGACTTATCGGTCATGGGTGGTTTAGAGTTTTAGCGTCTACCGCACAGAACACCTGACCATGCAAGCACATCGCATGATGTACGAGTGCTAGAAGTTGGAATGGAATACCCAAACAAAAATGCTTTCCTTACTGTACTAAGCGGTACAGCTTCAAAAATGGTGTGAACTATCACGTCATGAAGTCTCGTTTTAAGAAATTCGAGGGAAAGTACACAATTTGCGATGGGAGATGTAAGTGAAAAATCATGGCATCTTTATGGAAGAAGTCTAGACTACGGACAATAAAGAAGTATTCCAGTCCACATACTTGTGTTGCAGTAGATGCAAATTAAGATCATCACAGGCTAGACTCGGACATGATTTCTTACATTATTCTACTGATAGTGAAGATGAATCTCAATATTCCCGTCTCGATGATGATTGCGAACATCCGTAGCCAGTACGACTATACTCCATCATACTACAAAGCGTGGGTTGGAAAACAAAAGGCTATGGATCAATTGTATCACAATTAGGACAGTTCATACGACTATATATGACAATTAGGACAGTTCATACGAATCTTTTAAACCTTTGAGAAATGCAAAGAAGCTTTCTGGCATTACAAGACTTTGGTGCAAATTAACGACACTTGGTTGTACGAAAGGTATCAACATTGGTTGTTAATTGTCATTGCTAAGATGGTAATCAAAAGATTATGCCGATTGTGTTTGCAATAAATCTTAGAGAAAAACAGATGACTGGGATTTCTTCCTGAGCAAGTTGCACCGTCATGTTTTCCTGCAGCCCGACATATGTGTCATATCAGATAAAAAACCAAAATCTTGTCCACTATTGAGCATTAGGGTAGCCTTTGGGATCGCACCCATCACAAGTACTGCATACGACATGTCGGATCTATCTACCACTTAAAATGGCTTTCGAAAGTAAGCAAGATGCAGTTATCGACATGGGTATATAATTGGCTCTATATGTACAGTCATGTTGTACCCTATTTCGTTCGTTGTTTGCATTCATGCGTATTTTTTTCTCAATAGGTTATGAGTTCGTCTAACATCGTTTCCATGAAATGTTGAACAACTCAGGCATCATCAACAACTATGGTGTAGCATACCTCACCAACATCCCCTTCAAACAATAGACGCAATCGTATGACGGGGGTTTATGGTACAGGCACATGACGTCAAACTTAGCCGAGTGAATCAATTTCATACTAAAGGGGACACATCATTTGACGATAACCTCGGTTGTTAAATAAGCATACTTTAGCTTCGCTACCTTATTTTCAAAGAGGGCGTCAACGTACGTTGGACAGATAATAGGCGACTATACTTGGTGCAATAATTTAATGAAAGAAATCAGATGAAATATGACGAGCACGAAAACTATGTATGTAGTGTGTCACTTGCGTCAAAACATGGAATTTTGAGTCACAGAGTAGGCTAGGTCAGACCAGGACATGTTAAGGGTATCATATCGTGTCAACCTAATAGGAGGGACTTGTGATTGTGGGAAGTTCCTAGCACTTTGGTCTTTATGTGCACATGTAATTGCCACATATAGGAACCTAAGAATTGAGTACATGTCTTACATCAACGATGCGTACAGTCTAGATTACATACATAGAGTATGGAATCCTGAATTCCTACCCGTCCCCGATGAGAGTACATGGCTACCAATGTCCAGCGTGCCGTACAAGTTGGCACTGAACATGAACCTATGTCCTGTCCTAAAAGGTCGCCCGAATACCACTCAGATACGGAACAATATGGATATTCGGAGAGGGACGATCAACAGAGGTTATGTGGGTACTGTAGGAACCCAAGGCATGAAGGCAACATGTTCTGTGTTGGGGGTACTTCAGGGCCTTAACGTCAATAACATTATTTTCTTTCAGAGAATATATTTAGTATAATGCTTTCATTATTCTGGTGTTCAAGATTTGTTATTTCTTATTAACTTATGCATAACTTACGTTAGAATGTAATGAAAATAAATATAGTGTTAGAATGGAAATTTATGTTTTCTTTTTTTATGTCATATATATTTACATCGCAGTAGTAATAAAAAAATACATCAATCGTGTCATCAGGGAGAATGTGTGTCGCAGGGCGATGGACGACAGACGTGAGAAGGACTTTTGCCCACAATCAGAGATACGGTCCTATAAACTTGATCATTGCCATCGTCCTTACCATCACCGCCTTCACCCTTACCCACCTACTCATCTCCATCTCCATTATCATCATCATGTTCATCTTCGTGTTTGTCTTTATCTTTGTCTTCATATCCATCGCCTTCCTCCATGCTCGAGTGCAGTGTCGTACTAGCCTCTCATTGTGTATCCTCCACTTCACTAGCAAACGATTGCACCGATGACCCACCACAATAAAACAATAATGTTGATGGTGTTTGTGTTACTACCGGCATATAACTATAAAGTGCCATAAAACCCAAATGTGTCGACATTGACCCGACACTAACATCGACTATTGAATCAGCATTTGTATTGGTGTCGTCATCGATGACGGTGCATGCATTAGCATCTGGCTTGACATTTAGTTCAGCATCAATGTTAGCATGGGGGTATAGAATGTGAGAGACGTCAGTGCCTCGAAATATGTACCTGTGTGAATAAAAAGATCGGGCATGTGTGGCGGTGGTGCATAGTGCGGTGCTTGTGAAAAAATCATGAGGTCAGTGAAATGAACAGGAATAAGTGGAGTGAACTGACAAAAATATTGCGTAGACATAGGCAGCGCTATTTCGAGCGGAGCCGATGACGAACCCATCTACGACCACGTCCAGCCCTACACTATTGTTGGGGCGATCATCATTCCCTCTTTTAATGAAGTTGCCTATTTCTCACCTCCACCAATAGCAGATACGTCTTACTGATAACTCTGAACCACAACAAGTACTCCAAACAGGTCGTCATGTATGTTGAGAAAAATGGTTCGCGGATGGGTAAGAATTTTATCCTATGATCCCAGGCCTCGATGTAATCATTTTGAACCTCTCACCAATCCTTGTCGTTTTTCCTCTGTATGTCCACCCTGTGCAGCTCTTCAAGTCTCGTGATGGTGACAGAATTTGTTGCCTCCACCCGAACTATTGTATCACCTAGTCTAATTCCTACATTTCTACCGTCGAGTACATTATCAACGGCACCTTCATATCCCACATCCTTCAATTGGCCAACACTTCAGGCAAGATGTAATATATGATATCGATGTCGACGTATGGCATCCATTCAAACTGAAATGCACAATTGTAAATTTCATTATTTACAAAATTTTATTTTACAAATCATTGCGTAATTAATATAGTTTTGAAAGAATAAGTAACTAACATTGGCTTATGAGCGTTGATCTAACAACAGCCTAATATCTTCCAACTCCTCGAGTAATCCCACATAACTCGGCCCCGAATTCCACCTGTAAAAGTGATTTCTTAGCTCAAACATATAATAAAATAAAAAATTTACTGTACAAACTACATATTTATTAAATAATGATTTTTACCTTATCACCAATGAAAATATGTATAGGTCATTCATTCGAGGACGTAGAAATGGTAGCCACCACCAGGCCCACGACTGTAGCAAGAGTAGGCAATCACCGATTGAATTCTTATCTGGTTCTATGGCTCGACACAACTGCCAGTATAACATGGCCAACACGGCTGATCCTAAACTTAGCTATTTGCATTCTTTGAAGTTTACTAGGTGTAGTAGCCACCTTACATGCACCAAAATTTGAGATTTATCGTGCATTAAAATGCCCTCGATTAACTAAATGATGAATGCTCAAACTTATTATTACGGAGGAAGCTTTTTGAATTTTTTCTCCAACCAATTCATTGATATTTGACCACCTTTAAACTTGTTTGGGACCGTCCCTGATAATGTCCAGTAGAAATTCTCTTTACTGGGAACGATCACTACTCCTGTGACGACTAGCCCATCCACTGGCAGACCTAGTTGTAATGCCATATCCTTTAGTGTGATTGTACACTCGCCGCATAAAAAATGGAAAGTGTATGTCTAGGGCCTCCATCTTTCCACCAACGTGTTGATGAGTCTAGGATCGAGTTTACAGCCCTCTAGCATACAAGACATATGTAAGAATCCTTTCTCTTGCAAGTAACCACGCATTTTGGTGATCAGAGGCTTTGCCAAATTATGTATGAACGCCTCCAAAACATGATCATCCACCTATTTATAACGACAAAAAATATTTTTAAATTAAAAAACAATTTAAATTTAACTTAATAAAAAATAAGGAAAATTAAATTTTCAACTTACCATTACTGCTTGAGTGGCAAAAATGTGATTGTCGTCGAAACGAATTAGAGAGGTTGTCATTCATGAAAACATAATCCGAACGAATAAAATACGGGATAATTAAAAAAACTAATATTTTTAAACGAGAAAATCAAAAAATTTAGAACAAGAACTTGAGAAAATTGAGAGGGTTGATAGAGTTAGGAGATTAGAAAGAATTGAAAGAATAGGATGTGAGTGAAAAAAAATTGGAGGGTATTTATAAGTAAAAAAAAATTCGACCGTTGCCCCCATTTTAAATTTTTTTACCGTTACACTGCCAACGTTCAAAATATTGTTGGATTTGACCGTCGAGGGAAACGCGCCCAGCCAGACGTGCTTTCCATTTCTCTCTAAAAACGATCTATTTTCCTAAATTTTCAAAAAAAAAAGGCCTATAAGCCTAATTTAAATAAAAAAAAAACAGTGGCATATATGGCTAATTTAGCCCTCCAAGTCTCTATACTATTTTTACATTTGGAATTTATTACAGTTAAAATATACTTTTTATATTTCTAGATTCATGTCCAATTGTCAACATCGTTAAAATTCTTCTATTAAATTAATTGAAGTGACATATTGAAATTTAAAAAAAAAAAAAACCTTGATATATATGTAAAAAAAATTTGGCATTTGTAATCAACCTCAATTTAGTATAAGAATTTCAACAAGGTTTATAATAAAATTTAGATTTTGAAATCTTAAAAGTAAAATAACTAAATTCCTTCAAATAAAAGTAGAGAAACCTCAATACACCATCAAAAAATATGTACCCAAATATAAAATAATAATATATATATATATATATATATATATATATATATATTTACACATGTTATATATATTTCTATTGTGTATTTATTCTAACTATAATTTTACTTTTATGTTTCAGGGAAAATATTACTTGGGAAAGGAATTAGAAATTTTTAATAAGTTAGATTTCATTTTTAGTTTTATTAATTTATTGTAATTTTATTTTTTGTGCAACTGCTATTTTTTTCCACACATTAAAAGCCTCCTTTCATTATTTTATAAATTATTTTCGACACTCACATATCACATATAAATAAAATATATATATATATATATACCCATCATTACTTATTTATTTATATATTCCAAGTATTATATCACAATAACTTAGTTGAAATAAATTATACACTCAATTAACATGTGTATTACATGATAATACAAACTAGTTAAATTTATATTTCCAAATGTAATAAAAGTTAACTTCAATAGTTAATTAAAGTACAATAAAGATAAATATAAAATTATAAAAATATTAAATATTAACACTTTTAACATTAAAAAATATTAATTTAATAATATATAAAAAAATAAACTATAAAAATATTTTTTTTTTGGTACTATCAAGGTTTCCTCCATATCCGTTATACGGTTCATGAAAATTAATTTTTTGAGATATGTGATTGCCCCTTCCAACAATATTGTCTCCAATATTATTTAAGTTATAATATGTTAATATTAAAATTCAAACCATAATAAATTTTTGCATTGTTTTAATATTAAATATTTTTAAAATTAAATAAAATTAATATAATTAATTAAATATTTTTTTAAAATATTTTATAATTACATACTTTTTATTTATTAAAAGATTAAATTAAAATAAAAATATTTAAAAATTAATAAAACAACACCCTAAACTATATATATATCTACTTATTTTCGAGTACAATAAGTCCAGATTTTTACGAGCAATGTGAGCACAAAACCAGTGGCGTGCACTGGCATCGTCATGAATAGAGGTGCTCATGGGCTGGGCCGGGCTGGGCCCAAAAAAATTTTAGCCCGCTTCTTAGGCCCAGACCCGGCCCAGCCCGAAATATGGTTTTGAGATTTTGCCCAAGCCCGGCCCGTGGAAAAAATATGAAGCCCGAGCTCAGCTCGGCCCGGCCCGGCCCGGCCCTTTTTTTTGGGCAAGCAGTAAACTAAATTAAACCTTGAATAAAAATTTTAGAAAAAGGAGAAAATGGAGCAAACCTTTTGACAGAGAATGTAAATTGCCCGCTAATTTGTCGAATTGAAGCAATAGCTGCCATTATTATATCACAAAATTAATATATGAAGCTCTAAGATTCGATTTCAGAGACTTGGATGATTCATTCATTTTGCTTAACAGAGAGAACGTTAAAGATAATCGATAACATATCACATAATGTCTAGGAAACAAAATGGTAGTTCAATCCAATCCTTGAAACTAGTAATGTATAATAAAAACATTATCAAAAGAAATCAAAGACTTAAAATCCATCAAAGCTTTCAACAAGGCTTCTTGCCTTCTTCACCTATGTAGATCTCTTACTTCTCATATGAGTTAGGTCCTTTTTTTTGTCAAATCCAACCACTGTAAAAAAAAAAAAAAAACCCAAAAAATTCATATTATTAGCAATCATTTAGTTTCAGTGTTTTGCCTAGTCGATTACAAAAGAACAAAATAAAGGATTGTGTTAAGTGATTAACCCTAAAAAGTATTTAAATACTTCTTAGAGCATAAAAAATCCCTAAATTCTCAACAAAATTTGAAAAAAAAAAAAAGAAGCAATTTACATTTTCATTAATCACCTTTAGTGTTAAGGCAACTCTTACCTTGATTATACATGGAAATTTAAATATACAGATGTATTAGGACAAATAAATTAATAAATTGAAATCGTAAGTTAAATGTAAATGGCAACTGTATTATCATTGTGAACTTGAAATAATGAGTGCAAAGATTGGGTTATTATAATTTTATATATATACTTATATACCATTCATACTTTAACTAAATGCAAAGGCGTATATAAGTATATACCTATATGTTCGAACATTAAAAATACATATAAATCATTCATACTTTTAATTTATTCAACCAATATACTTTAAATTATAATTCATCAAAGTACAATACATATACATACGATGGGCAAGATCATATATCCTTGAATTAGTTAGTGGAAAATGATTGGCAAGATCATACTTGTCCACTAATTATATACCAGTGAAGGTTTTATTAAATTTTAAAGACCTTGATTAATCTCCCATTTAATCCTTCAAATCTAGTTGCTTCACAATTTAGTTCATTCCCTTTAATTACTAACTTTTAATCAATTACTAATTTCCTTAATAATTCCCTTAATGATCCTACTCATTATTCTCGGCTTTGTCCCGTGAACTTATCGAGGCTAAGAGCAAGTGCCACAGATGATTCGAGAACAGCCTACTTTTTCAGTTTCTTCTTATTTCAAACAAAGTTGAATTTTGGATTCACCCCAATCTTCTGGATCACAAGTTTTCGCTTTTTACGCATGTATAGAGATTCCATAAACCCTAAAATCTAAATCCAATTCTATTGATTTTCTTCCTTTTTCGGTTTTAATAAAAGAACAAATTTGCAACAAAAGAACGTTAATTGCAAAATCAAAATCCCCCCCCCCCAATATGTAAAGTGTAAACACGATCAAAATCCCCCCAAGATTCAGTGTCTCAAAATCAAAATCAAAAAATCATTAACAGCAAAAATCAAAATCACAATCAAAATCAAAAAGCAAAAAGGGGAGAAGACGTTGAAAAATTAGAAAACCGTTTATAGGAAATAGGGTTAACACTTAATAGCAAACTCACCTTTGAAATTTAAAGGTAGAAGACGTTGAAGGCTAGAGCGGAGATGGAGTCGTGGAGGACCGGACACCGAAGGTGGAATGGTGGATCGGTGGAGGTGGGTTTTCGATTTGGGGGAAAAAAAGGGAGAAGGGAAGGGGTTAGGGATTTATCAGATAGGGATCGGGAAATGGGAAATGGGGAGGGGAATTGGGAAATGTAAATGTAAATGTAAATGTAATAAATTTTAAAAATAAAAAATATATTTAATTAGATCCGGGCCGGGTCGGGCTGTGCCCGTGCCAAAAAAAATTTGTCCGAGGCCCGGCCCATTTTCTAAACGGGCCTCGTTTTTTACCCGAGCCCATATTCGGGCCTATATTTTTACCCGAACCCTCCCAAATTTCAGACGGGCCGTCGGGCCAGGCTAAGCCGCCCAACCCATGAGCACCTCTAGTCATGAACATCAACATCACTAGCATTTGATTCCACTCAAAAAGTGGATTTCCCTTGCAAATCTTTGTTTACGAGGGAGGACCCAAAATTAAAATAAAAATGATAAGCATTTTTAGTTGAAACTTTCCATTTAAAACTTCTCAACAACAACAACAAAAAAAAAATCGATGTAAAGATAAATTTAATCTTTAACTTTTACTTATTTTATCGTTTTGGTTTTTATTTTTATTTTATCATTTTGACCCTTAATCTTAAAATTTTAGTTAAATTGTTTACATTTTGACAGAAAAATTACCTGAATTGTTAAAATTTTAACAATATTGATGTGACAGCTAATGTGACACTTTACATATACTTCACTACTAACATAAATAAATTTTTTAAAAGTTATTATAAACTTTTTGAAATTTGCTGATTTTTAAAATATTTTTATTAACTTTTATTTTATTTTTTATGAATTAAACGTGGACTATCACGTTAGTGGTCACATCAATGTCATTACAATTTTAACAGTTTAATTAGTGTTTTCGTCAAAAATCAAGCAATTTAACTAAAATTTAAAAGTTGAGTGCCAAAACAACCCAAAAAAGAATAAGGATCAAAATGATAAAATGAGTGAACGTTATGGGTTAAATTTATCATCATGAGTTTAAACATTATTATTTTGAAACTAAATAAATGTGGGTGAGGCAAGAAGTTTAATTTTGGTCGAGGGTTAACAAATATTTGATGAATTGAACCAATTTAAAAAATATTATAAAATTATATTTTGAAAAAATATATAATCAGTAACATTATTCAGTCTAAAATAAAATAAAAGAATAAATTTGTACTTGCTTGATAATTGTCTACTTTTTATGTAAAAATAACTGCCAAAGTTCAATTATTCAAATTTGTAGTAGGCGACAGATCTTGTGACCGTTTGAAATTTGAATTCAAAAAAATACCTGTAACCTAATACACCCAGCTCTGACTTATGCTTTCAATTGGGTTGAAAGACCAAAACCCCCGAACAATGGTATTTTCACGTGTCGTTTTTTAAATTGAACAAGAACCAAAAATTAAAATGGGGTGGCCCCCACATTTTACGCTCCTAACGATTATCGAGTGGAAGCAACGGCCAGGATATTTGGACATTTCAAATCACCCCATTTCCCCGCCTCAAAAGGATGATTAAGAAAAATATAAAAACGGAAACCACGGCTTTCTTGGCTACTCTCTTTCCAACAAAGAAAGCTGCAATATGTCGACGCAAAATGGTAATCGGCGATCGTCGTTTTCCTCCTCTACGACGTCGTCTTTGGCCAAACGACATGCATCGTCCTCGGATAACGTCGGAAAAGTCATGGCTTCTATGCCTAAAAAGAGAGTCCCTCTTGGTAACATTTCTAACCAGAAGAACACCTCAAGAAGCTCCGTTTCGGCTTCTTCTTTGGTAGGTCTTATGCTCTTCTCTCTTTTCTTGTTTCTTGTTCATTGTTTCCGGATTTTTGTTTTAAGAGGCAATGTAGGAGTTACATTGTTCTTTGAATTTGATGGGGACTTCAAAGTTATGTCAAGAACTTGATTTTACATTAATTAAAAAGAACTATGAGCAGAACAATTTTGGGTTGCCTTTATTTCATTTTCTAAGTAATTTTTAGTCAGGTAAAGAATTTTGAGCAGCAAATTTGATATTTCTTGTAATTTGTAGTCAAAATGGTTTTTTTTTCTTTTACAAATTTGCAACTCTTTTGATTTCTTATTACGCATTTTAGTTACATTGTAATCCAATTGAAAACAATGCTTAGCATCTGTGTCTATTCATATTTTAACGCCATTAACGCTATGTCTCTTATTGGTGATATTCTTGGGGTGCTTCAGCTTTTGATTCTTGATTTTTGAATTTGAAGGTACCATGTTCAAACAAAGTCCCCAAGACCAGGAAGACAATGCCTGATAGCAATAATGTAGGTTTTTCAGGACATGTTTTACCTTCAACACATGTACAACCCGGTTCAGTTCCGCCTCCCAAGGTTGTCTTATCTTTTCCAAGAGGAAATGAAGTGGCCTTGCCCCCTGCTCCTGCTACTATCTCCACCATCCCTCCTCCACCATCTATCATGGAGGTTTCGCCTAGCAAATCAGATGGCTTATCAGTTTCCATGGATGAGACAATGTCTACCTGTGATTCTTTCAAAAGTCCTGAAGTTGAATATATGGACAATCATGATGTTACGGCTGTTGATTCGATTGAAAAAAAGACGTTCAGAATTCTCTGCATTTCGGACCATGTTGAAGCAACAGGTTCAGTATCCAGTGCAAAAAGAAAGCTAGTTTCTAAACAATTACCTTGGTCAAACAATCATTTCTTACTGTTGTACTTGCAGGGAATATATGCAATAGAGATGCAGTTGCAGAGATGGAAATGGATGATAAGATAATTGATGTTGATGACAATTACATGGATCCACAGCTTTGCGCAACATTTGCTTGTGATATTTACAAGCACCTACGTGCATCTGAGGTTTGTCCTGATTGGATTGGAAAGCTCTGGCTGTGGTTCTGGTTCTTATTTGTGTGCTTGTATAGGTCTGTCCGCTTGGATTTGCTCCTAAACTTATTTCTGTTGGTTTTCAGGTGAAGAAAAGACCTTCCACTGACTTCATGGAGAGAATTCAGAAAGACATAAATTCCAACATGCGTGCAATTCTAATTGATTGGCTTGTAGAAGTAAATTTTCTGTCTGCTTATAAAGTTTATGTTTATTTAGAATCCAGTACACATGAGAAATAAAGAGTCCGAACAACATATTCTCTTTGCTATCACCTTATTTAAGTCTAGACTTTCAATTTTTACTTGCAGGTGGCTGAAGAGTACAGGCTTGTACCAGATACATTATATTTGACTGTGAACTACATAGATCGGTATCTTTCAGGGAATATGATGAACAGGCAACGCCTACAGTTGCTTGGTGTTGCCTGCATGATGATTGCAGCGTAAGAAAAACGACATTCCCTTATTTTGTTTCTTTACTTTTTTCATCTGCAAGATGTTTCCATGGATGGATACAATGTTAACATTACAGTGTTCAATTCCATCAGAAAATATGAGGAGATTTGCGCTCCTCAGGTGGAGGAGTTCTGCTACATCACTGATAATACATATTTCAAAGAGGAGGTTATAGAAATGGAATCTTCTGTTTTGAATTACTTGAAGTTTGAAATGACTGCCCCAACAGCTAAATGTTTCTTAAGGTAAAATTGCCAAAAGCTCATCATTATTGAATGTACAAGTTTCCCTTTCTTGTATTAACTAGTGCTCATTGATAATATGCCATTTCGTTTTCAGACGGTTTGTTCGAGCTGCTCAAGGGATCAATGAGGTAATTTGTCTTTGGGTTATCATTGCTTCATCATTTGGCTCCCCCTTTGTTATATTCAAAATAACATTCCTGTGGTGGTTTGTGATTAGGTTCCATTAATGCAATTAGAGTGCATGGCCAACTATATCACTGAACTCTCTCTCCTAGAGTACAGTATGCTTTGTCATGCTCCATCACTTATCGCTGCTTCTGCAATTTTCCTGGCCAAATTCATTCTTCTTCCTTCAAAGAAACCTTGGGTATGTCCATGCAACTTCTTCAAAGAACTTGACACATGACTATTTTTTTACCCGGACTGATACGAATATATATCATTTCCTAATATGTATTAGATACATGTATTTTAGAAAAAAGAAAAGAGCCTGAATATATATGATATAGTCTGTCTAATCTCCATGTATTATGGCGCACAGAATTCAACCTTGCAGCATTACACTCTTTACAAGCCATCTGATCTATGTGACTGTGTTAAGGATCTTCATAGATTATGCTGTAACAACAACTCTACTTTGCCAGCAATCAGGGAGAAATACAATCAACATAAGGTAAACAACTGATTGATTGAACAAATGATATTTAAAAAAAAAACAAAAAAAAAAAAAGAAAGAGAGAAATTGTTTTTTTTTTTATAGCTGAAATGTGGATTTGATATCTGAAGCTTCGGTATTATTTTTTTGGATCAGTATAAGTGTGTTGCAAAGAAGAATTGGCCTCCTTCAATACCTTCAGAATTCTTCCAAAATTGAAAGCAAAGCAATTCGACAGCATCAGACGCTAATGTTCCAATACTTTGTTGGATTAACTGTTGCTAATATCTCTGTCTGTCATAATCTATATTTCTGTTAGATGCACACTAAGTAGGATCTTCCAAGCGTATGATGACCTTCAAATTTTAGTCTAGTGTAATTGTTCATTTTAGTAATGGACGCCACGTGGAAAAATATAGCCATGTATAATTTTGCTATACGTAGTAATATATTTTTGTTTATTATTTTTTTTTTTTTTTTGAAATTGTGTTGATTCTACTTTTATTTCTTTTTCCTTCTCAAATCTTGTACGATTCTGTAAATCAGATTCAAGAATCCACGTTAGCATTGTTGATGTATGAGTGAAGTTGAATTGGGACTTTGGGTTGCCCAAATTTGGATCCTGCGGCTGCTTGTCATGGTGTTCCCTATTTGTCAGGGACGTTATTAACATATTTTCGTGCATTTTGGCTGAACACCCATATCGTCATGTGACTTCTTTTCGGTTAGCAGTTAAGCTTTGTGCATTAGAGAGTCTGAGCTCATGTGGGCCTTTTGTCGATTGGATTTAGAACTCCTTTAGACCTTGCCATGAGCTTTGTTATGGATGTTAGTCAATTACTGTGGGTGGGTGTGGCAAGTATTTGAACTCCCATAATTCGGATTATGTGGGTAATAATGAGATCTCTTTTCAATTCGATTTCATGAGACTTAAAATAATTCATGGTTTGGAATTAAATGTCAAAAAAAGTAAGGTCCACTAAACCTTTAATCATGTAACATTGAATTTTCGAAATAAGCACAGTAAAATTTTGAAAAATGTGAGGTAACTTTTTAAGTAGGTAATCAGTAAGAGTAAAAATAAAAATATATTAAATATTAAATATAATAAATAAAAGTCAAACCTTTCACGTCAGTTTTTCATTTTGGAATAATTATAGTCTTTTTGTTTTTGGTGATAAAAAACAAAAGAAATTAAATCAAACTACTAAAATCACAAAAACCACTAGCTCTACCACACTGTAAAATTTTTAAAAGTTGTAAAAGAGCTTCAGCAAAAACCAGCATAAAATCAGCATATCTACTTCCCTATCCGTTAACGGTCTACAACTAGATTACTCTCTCACTCGACATATCTTATATGCCACTATCTTATATGTTGTAATATTTGAATGATCCTCCTGATCAAAGCAAAATTCAAAATAACTAAAACACCTTCCCGAATTGCTTTAATCACGTCTAGATTGTCAGATTGGATCAACATCCTATCACATCCTTGACTTTGTAATAGAATACCCCATCCAAGATACCCCAAAGTTCAACATCAAATACTAAACAAATTCCTAATGGACGAGCATAACTGAGGATCCACACCCCTCTCTAATCACGTATAACTCCTCCGGTAGAGAAAGACCCTACATCAGGCTTAACAGAACCATCAGAATTTAAGACAAGCCAATTATTTGACAAAGGATTATCTAGAACACAAACAAGCTACTGATCTGATTCTTCCTTATGAGCCAAAAGATACTGCTTAGGCCCAACTAATAGAAATGTTTATGATCTTAGAAGAGCTCCAAGAAAATCCTTGGAAAATGAAACAATTTATTTTCTTCCAAAAATCGCCATGCAAGCAAACCAAAGAGGCTCGACCAACTACTGTCATCATTGGAAAACAATACATTAGAGCTTAAATTAAAAATTAACTAGTCAGGTAACTCACATGAAAAGAATTTGTTTTGCTGACTGTGTGGAGCAACTTGTAGCCAAACATCCTTCGCAATAGAGCAATCTCTAAGCACATGCAAAACATCTTCAAAATGATGTCTATAACACCCCAAACCCGACCTAGAGGTTATGGCCGAATTCGAAAGCTATATTGGCCACTAGAATGGCCAAGAAAATCTTTCTTGGCTTTCAGACATACTTTTTAAACCATTTGCGTAAATTGTTCAAAACTAGTGAAAACAAGAATTTTAGAAATCAATGTTTTTGGTACTTTATGTATTTGTAAAAGTTTGATCGCCATTCAAAACTTTCATAATTTTAATCATATTTCAAAAGCATTCGTTTATTTATTCAAAACTAAAGAGCTTGGTTATTCATTATTATTTGGGAAAAAACATGTTAACATCAGAAATCAAATATCTCTAGAAATCTCATTTGTAAGCATTTGTAATTTTGAAAACTAAGTCTAATTTTATTAAAAACTCATTTCTCAAAATTGCAGCGGAAAAATGTAATATTGACATATTTTTATAAAAATAGCAATGCGAAATTTTTGCTAAAACCCTATTTTGTTAAAAATCAATATTTCATGTAAATTCGATAAAACATCAATAGACAATTTTAAACCTCAAAAACTAAGTCATCTTTTTGTCTAAAACTCATTTTCATTGTCGAAGCGGAAAGAGTGATTTTGTCAAGTTTTAATAAAACCAAGTTTCATGCATAATCTTATCAAATACTTATTTATGTAGTTATTAAAACTTGATGTCATGCAAGCAATTCACACAAATTAGAATGAAAATCCCCAAAGTAATGTATCATACCACAGTTCATACTCAAACTTATTACAACCCAAAAATAACTTTAATTACTTTAATTTAAAAAGAATTTCTAGAAACTCCTCCAAATGCCGTCAACGAATCCTAACCTTGGGGTTATCTGTAAAATTAGAAAACTATAGGAGGGTGAGCTATAAAGCTCAGTGTGAGTCTTAACTCAAGTATTAAGTAGAAATTTAGTATACAAATCAAAATATTATAGTGAATTTATACAGTTTAATTCCACAGAGTCGTAACTTGGGTGACAACTAGTAATCAAAACATACATTTCATAAAAATAACAGAATTTATACATAACAACACAATTTCATAGATTGTAATATGCATGAGGATATCAACGCAAAGCTTTTCAAAAATTGGTGCAAGTTTTTCAGAAAACGTTCCTACCCAACTCTGCTACACTTTAAAATCTCCAATTTTGTGGACGAAGCCACCAGTAATGCAGAAAAGTTGTCAGTAATGTGGACAAGCCACCAATAGTGCAAATAAATTGCCAATATTATGGATAAGCCACCAGTAGTACAGATAAACTGCCAGTAATGCAGACAAGTTGCCAGTATTGTGGACAAGCCACTAGTATGCAGATAAACTACCAGTACTTCCTCCTTACACATGTCCCACCCCATGCATGTGATATGGGCACAATAAATATGTTTTCACTTTGTTACAGAATAACACTTTAGGCATGTAAATCATTCTCATTAAATCATTTAACACTTTGTATCACATAGGCATGTTTTGACATGCAAATCACATATTATCATGATGGATCAAAAGATTTCATTTTAACAGTCATGAATAATGATTTATGCATAATATCACATAACATGAGAATGAGAACAACATGTACTTCAAATTAGTGATAAACGTAACCACGCAACATACTTTCACAAATTAGTTGGTTCGGAATGACTTAATTGTATTATCAATTTTGACGGATTTAGCCTCTCATTTTAGAATACTTAAAGTATTCACATCAAACAAAAATCAAGTCATAATGTTTTTATTTAGGATTTTTAACAATATATATAACTGGTATTAAGTTAGACCCACATTTGACAGTAGATTCAACGCGAAACTCCACTCTAAAGAACGTCCACACTCGGATCATAACCAAATATATTACCGATCTGAATATAAAATAATGATTTATCATGAGGCTGTCATTTTTAAGCATTCTATTAATAATAATTGAATTAGTCTAGATGTCCAACCCATACTTGTATTGATTAGCTTGAAATCGTTATTCACTTCCCAAGTTAGAGGTGTTTCATGTTGATAACAATTGTCCCTTCATCAAAACGAAAAAAGGTACAAGGTGTTTGAATCGAAGGAAAGTACATCTTATTTCCCATAATACAATCGGCCAGAAGAGGATAAGAAATAAATGGTGGTTTTCAATCGGCCACTATACTTACTCTATATTAATTAAAATGAGAGGGTTGGAGGATCATCGTGATCTTGAATCAGAGAGGAAAAATTGAGTCTAGTGAAAATAGTCACTTGAAAAAGTGAGTCATTAAGAACAACATTTAAAAAAAATCAAATCTAATTGAAATAGATGGTATAGGATTTTTTTTATCACTATAAGAATGATAGTGATTAGAAAATGGTGAAGAAAAGATAAAGAATCACGAAAGCTGGTAGAGGTGTGGCGGCGCATCAACGACAGCGGCTATCCAGTGAAAATCTGATGGAGGAGGAGGGAAGAAGGGTGTTGCGGTACTAGAGGGGAGAAGGAGAAAGTAGAAAGGAAGAAAAGTATAAAAGTGGAGAGAAAGAGATAGTATTATTGATGGTGGTACAAGGTGGTGGCCACGGTGTTCAATGGTAGTGCAAAGGGGTGGCGATGTACCAAACGGGTGGGAGGAGCGAGGACAATGAAGAGGTTTGATGGCATGGTGGTGGTGGTTCGAGTGGCAATTGAGTGGTGGAGAAGAGAAGTATTAGTTCAAGGGTGGTGGAAGGGTGGCTAAAACAAAGAAAAATGGTGAGAATGGGAGGAGCAAAAGAGAGGGGCGGCAATATGGAAAGGAAAGATAAAAAGATGAACACTAAAGTTGTATTTCACCTTGTCCAGATTCAATGTACAACACACAAGGTAAGGGTGAGGATAGTAGGCATGTTGAGGGGACAAAGGAGCAAAAAGTGGATCAAGGTTGTAAAATATGGTATGTTTACTTGTCATGAAAAGAAAGAATCTTTCCCCATGCATGAAAACTAGTTGGACGGCACAAGGGTGTTCACACTAGCTAATGTTGTCAAAAAATTTAAATAAAAATCATGAAAATGTGGGAAATTGAACATAGGACCTTTAGGAATTTATTTAAGCTTTTAACCACTAAGCCAACTCACTTCCTTATTCACATCCAACAACATTTATTTTAAAACATGGTGTAACATTTGCTAAGGTTTGAAGCAAAATTGCACCACATAGAAAATAATGTGAGGGAAGGGATTTGAACACATATCATCAAGAGTATCTCCACCACTACTCAAGCACTAGACTTGATATGTATTTATTATCAACTAAGCAAAAGATCATCTAAAAAAAATTCGGGTGTGACCACTATCGACTAACTTAATAACTTTTTGTCGTGCTATAGAAAAATAAAAATACCATGATAAACAATTGTAGTGCATTTAATATTATTAATATGATGTATTTACCTATTTCAATTTTCCTTTACTCACAAATTAAACTATTTTTATTTTAATTTCGTACATATTGCATATGTGTTGTTATTATTAGTTTCAAACCTTACGTTTCATTATTTATTGTATGTTAGTTTTAAACACACACATGTGTTCTAAATATGTGGTTTTCACACGCATATATGTGTAATAAGATTTCTAGTACTTATAAAGCCCTTTACCAAATTGGTGTCATCCATCAACCGAGTCTCAACTCAATAAGGGAAATAACTTTAATGTCCCTTCACATTTAAAATAAATTAAATTATTTAAGGGTAGTGTAGCCTCTTTATTTAAAACAACAAATAAAAATATGTATACGATGAGATCTGAACCCATGCCAATTAAATTAGCAAAACTTTAAATTTACCACACAACCAAAATTTTATTTTAAGTTTTTATATATTTTAATTTTGTTAAGCACACATTATTACCTCCATTAGTTATATATCTATACTTTTATACTATTTATTAACCCTTTTATTCAGTTGGTGTTTCCCACCAACCTAATCCAACTTAGTTACAAAATTATTAAAAAAAAACAATTTAATTTGCACAGTAAATCATTATGTGGGTATTTTAATTTTTTATATTTTTATAAATTTATAAAAAATTATTTATAATGAGATTTGAACAAGGGGCACCATGCATATAAAACATTTTTATTCATCATTTGAACTAAAGCAATTTTTTAATTTTATATGAAACTTTAATAAATATATTTGTTATACAAATTTTTATATATTTATAATGTTGTTAACTAAATTACTGTCACAACTTAGCTCGACACCAATTCAACGTTGATGACAAAATAATGATAATGTCACATTCTGAAAACCGACTTAGAAGAAATTGGGTTAGTGAACCAAGAGTGGTCACGTCTTGTTTTTGAACAAATTATGTAGGAATCATGTTAAGTAAATTGATTTAGTTTAGCGGATAAGTGTTGTGCTTGTGTGTGAGAAGTTTTGGGTTCAAATCTTTCCTTTGAATTGTTGTTATTTATGTCCCAACCCCTATTTTTGAACATCGAGCTTATATATTATTTTTGCTCAACTATTAACAAGAATTAGCTTGCTGGTTTAGTGGTAAGGCTTTAGCATACTTAGAGATTTTGTGTTCAAATCCTTGTGTTTGCAATGTGAAAAATATTTTTGGTTTCTCCAGTCTGTGTCGTCTAGGAGGTTGGAGTTTGAGTTGAATTCGAACTTTGGATAATCTAATAGGTTATCAGAAAATCAATTTGGCTAGATATTATTATTTTTTTAAAATTAATTAAAAATATTTCCTCAACATTCTCCCACTTTCTTCTCACGTCTCTCATTCTCTCCCTCTTTCTCATTTCTACCATATCTTTGTTCTCGTTTTCCGTTTTTTTTCTTCTAGATTTTGGGTTTTCTCCGTTTCTCTCTTGCTGCCAAATACATTTCTCAACCGTTTCTTTTGTGATTTCAGCCTATATTCTCCTTTTTCTTTTGCATTTTAAAGATTTCTTCGTGGATGTTTTGTCCTTTTTCGTCCATAGTCTCTGAGTTTGTGATTAGTGTGTACGGTTTAGAATACTAGAGTTGTGGTAAGTTTCGCATAAGTATGGTGTTTTTCTTTTTGAGAAGGATGTTTTTAGGTAATCTTATTTAAGAACTTTTGGTTGGTGTTGATTGCATTTTGATGCCCTCTTTTGTAGGAATCTATTAGGGAAAGATCGCGAGACACCCAACCCTTTTCCGACGACCGGAGTGCCTTAGGAATCGATTTTTCTCTAGGTAAGGGTTGATTTGTGGCTGAATTATTGACTTGGGTTTGATGCTTTGTTGTTAATTAATGTGTTTTTGTGTCATTTTAGGATTAGGAACTGTTCAGTAGGGTCGACGTCTCGAAAAACAACTAGGTGTGTACCTTCTATCTCGAAAAATAGCGAACGACACGAAGTCAAAAAACTCATTGTCGATGCCACATGGCTGTGTGCTAGACTGTGTGGGCTATACGGGCATGTGGACCTATTTTTCAATAAATTTAGATAGAGTTGTGTTTTGACATACGCTTCAAGGTTAACTACTTTGTAAGGTCGATAATGTGATTTGTATGTCTTCTGTATGTGAAATATATGGTATGGATATGGTAAGTGTAACATCTGTAGTATGTCAGTAGAATTAATTTTGCATCTGATTTGTAAATACTGAGAAATTTGTTAAGCATGATTAATCTGTCTGTATCTGAGCATGTTTTATGTATCAGTATGTGCATTGGGGTAGGATATCTATGTGACGGAGGAAGTGATGGTAGTTTAATGATCTACCTTATCTAGTGGTTTTACCACATATATTTGTTCTAGTAGCTTGATTGCAAATATGGTGGTTGGACCACATATATCTAACTTGATAGTTTAATTTTAATTCTGGTGGCTTGACCACACTTATCTAATTTTAGCGGATTACTGCATTATATTTGGCAGCTTTTCTGCACTATTCTAAAAGTGACATATTCTCACTATTTGGTGTGGGGGGGTTGGATGAGTATTTATTATCTTATTTGGTGTGTAGGGATGGACGGGATCATGTGTAGCGGATGGGGGTAGGACCTATATCTTTTCTTATACATGTAATGTGTTGTATCGTATGATATGTCATGCCATTTGTATTTGATCTGATTATTATGTTGCATTGCATAGTATGCCATGTTGATACAAACTTGTCCAAGGGCTCAACTGAATCCGTTCGTGATCCAATTGAGCTACCAGTTGGTCCAATTACTCGAGCTCGAGCCAAGCAGTTCAAAGAGGCAATTTCGGCCTTAGTTGAACGAGTTTGGGAGGAACCTTCAACTGGACTCGTCAATCATGTTTGGGATGGCTCATCAAGTGCCTTTTGTAGTTTACTTCAAGCCCAATTCAACTTAGCTAGCTAACTCAGCTGCTGAATAAGACTTAGACGTTTTTAGTTATTTCAATTATATTAATTATGTTTTGATTTCATACAGCATTATTACATTTCTGATTATTTTAGTTAAGTCTATTAATTGTGTCCTAATTTGAACAGCATTATTACATGTCTGATTGTTTAGTTGTTCTAAGTCTATTAATGGTGTCTTAGTTTGTACCGTATTAATACTTGTCTAAGTCAGATTTCTTAATTGTGTCTTAGCTTATTACACATTTAATTTGTGTTTTAGTTTTTCTTATTGAAGCCTTTAAACAAAGTTGAAATTGTCTTGTAGGTTATTAAATAGGAGGTTAGACATACATGCACTATTTCTAGATTCATTGGACTCATTTAAGAGGGATATTGCACCCTATTGTTCATGCATTTTGAAGATGATGAATATATTCTCCTAGGTGTCCATTTGTGAAAGGATGAACAATCATTGAACTTATTTTTGAGCTGATCAGCAAACCATTTCATTCTTGGTGTTCACACCCAAACATCCATTCAAATCCGAATGTTCACACCCATGACTGTTCGGTGCCACAAGAAACATTCATTTGTTGTTCATGCATTCGGTGCATCAAGAAAGCATTAACTTTAGGACTTAAACACATTGACCGGTCAAGTTAAATGCTTCTTTCAGCTCAACTATTAAGTCAACCTTCAAATGGCTGTTCGAGAACTCCAATTGACAAAGTTTCAAGACTGTTCAGGAACTCCAATTGACAAGCTAATCATTTAAGCCATTCAAGAATCATTCAGCTGAATTAAGTCAACTTAGCTTTATTTAAGTTGTAATTATTTTGGTGTCTATTCAGCTGGAAATCAAGCAGCCTATAAATAGCTTGTTTGTAACTTGTTTTAAGAACTTTTGAAGCTTGAATGAATTTTAGCTTATAATTAGTTTAATTGCTTTGCATGATTTCTGTAAACAAAAAATAAATGTTCGATTTTCAAAATTAAACAAGTTAAGGATTTTTTTTTCAGCTGCAAATTTGAAATGAGTAGTTCGAAAGATATTAACAAAGGTTTTAAAAGATATTCACTTGAAAAAAGTGAAATTTTTGTTTGGAGATAAAGTAAATCGTGTTATGCAAAATTATTACTGCTTCTACAAGTTCAAACACTATTCAATAAGGCAAGCTTTCTGGTATTTTCAGGTGGTCGATGTAACTTCCAAGATCTAGTCATAACGTCTAGGCCGGGTATGGGGTGTTACAGATAAATAATTGTATTTATTTAGTATTCTTAATCTAATATTCTTTTGTGTTTAAATTTTATTTAATTTAATCAATTTTTTTTCATTTTAACATCATAAATATTTCATGTGTTACTATTAACTAGTTCCAAATCACACTTTTCATTATTTTTTGTATGTTATTATTAAACAACCTCTATATTCTAAATAACATATTTCCACACGCATACTCGAGTGATAATATTCTAATTTTTTTCATTTTAATATCATACATATTTCATGTGTTACTACTAATTAGTTCCTTACTTTTTCGTCATTTATTGTATGTTATTTCGAAATACACCTCTACGTTCTAAATACGTGACTTCCACATACATACACTTGCGATAAGATTTTTAGTATTAATAATAATGTTGTTGACTGAGATGGTGTCACGAATTAACTCAATACCAATTTAGGATTGATGACAATACCATGATAAATAATTGTATGATAAATTTCATTTTAATTACAATTTAATCTGTTTTTTTATTTTAATATCTTAAATATTTCATATGTTATTTAAACACATATTTATGTTCTAAATTTGTAGCTTTTACACGCATACACATGTGATAGGATTTCTAGTAATATATTAATAAAATAAAACACATGTCAATATCATAAACTCACTTATAGAATTTTATTCTATTAATAATATATAAAATATTTTTTTGAATGTACCTCATAAAAGGTCTTTATTACTCCATTAATGTGTTTTTATAAAAGATTTAATCTACAAATTGATACTTAAACTATATTTTTTTCCACCTCGGTATCTAATTTTTTTTGTCACAACTAGTGCCTAAACTATCTATTTTTCCTAAGTTGGTGCCTTTGTTAGTTAAAGATCTTACAAGTAGGATTCTTTTGGCCTACAATGTTCAAGGATGTGTATGCATATGCAAAAAATTGTGATAGATGCCAGAGGACCGGAATCATATCAAGGAGGAACACAATGCCCTTGACAAACATTTTGGAGGTAGAATTATTTGACGTATGGGGCATCAATTTTCTATGCTCGTTTCCTTCTTCTTATGGTAACAGGTATATCCTCATGGCTGTCGACTACGTATCCAAGTGGGTTGAAGCTGAAACATACCCAACAAATGATGCTAAGGTAGTCATGCGATTCCTACATAAGCATGTGTTTACACGGTTTGGGACTCCTAGAGCTATAATTAGCAATGAAGGATCTCAATTCGTAAAGAAATGGCTTAAGTGGTTGCTTGACATGTTCGGTGTGAAACACAAAATTGCCATTGCCTATCATCCACAGTCAAATGGGCAAGTTGAACGGGTAAATCGAGAGATCAGAGGAATCCTTGAGAAGGTGGTGCAACCTAATAGAAAAGATTGAACTCGGAGGCTTGATGATGCTCTATCGGCCTACCAAACAACTTTTAAGACACCTTTAGGAATGACTCTAGTCAAATCGTTAAGTTTATCTTAAAGGAGGATTAACCTACAAATTGGTACCTAAGCTATGCATTTTTTCCTAATTTGGTATCTAAACTTTTTTTTATTCACAAGTGATACCTAAACTATTTATTTCCCAAATTGGTACCTATGTTAGTTCACTCGTTAGTTAAACTGTTAAGTATTTTTTTAAAAAAAAATAGCCAATTAAAAATTGACATGTGGCAAAAAAAGTTAAAGTATTATTTTCTCTTATATATATTCTTATTCTTTTTTTTTCTTCAGAGCTAGACTGATGGTTGAACCAATCAAGCCACTAGTTTTCAGTTTGATTAGTTCGTTTGGTTCAATTAAATAAATTATTAAATATGTCATAAAATAAAAAATATTTAAAATAGAGAAAATGGTTCAATTGGTTTTTTTAGCTTGGTTAAATCAGTCTGTATCGATTCATGGGTCAATTGGTTCAGCCCCTATCTTCGGACCAATACTTTGATTAGTTTTCGATACAATTTTGAAAAACATTGATTTTGATCTATCAAATAACTTTTGCAATCTCACTAGGTAGAAAAAGCAAGCAGTGAAGTTCAAAAATAGAATAAATCGCCATCATCTAGACCTTGAGAGGGCAAATTTTGGGCATTACTGGTATTGCCAGACATTTTAAAGGAAGAAGAAAGAAAAAAAATTAAAAATAAAAGAGAAATAATGTCAAAGAAAAAATAGGAAATAAAAGAAATTTTATATGATATGGCGGTTTATTATTGTCTATAATTTTTTTAATTGATATAACATTTTGGTGTAAAATGGGTAACTGAAGGATAGTTTAGGTACCACTTATGACAAAAAAAAAAAGTTTAGTTACCAATTTGAGAAAATGAGAATATTTTAGGTACTAATTTGTGGATTAAAACTTTTTTCAAAATAAATTTAATGTAATGGAGGTACCAACTTCGGAAAAAGAATTATGACAAAAAAAGTTTATGTAGCAAGATGGAAAAAAATGGTATAATTTAGATGCCAGATTGTGAATTAAGTCTTTTTTTAAATAATGCAAATATTTTTAAATAATTAATTTATCTTAGAAAATATCTTTTTTAGGCAGTGTCTTCATTGCATTGAAAACACAGTAAAAGCACCTCAAAATCTTTTGTACTATAGCTTAGAATGCATTTTAACCATTCTACTAAAAATATAAGCAAATTAGCCCCTGTACGTTAGATGAATGAGTAAAATAACCCCTCCATTAAAATTTAGTGTTTATATACAAGGTATAACAAATTTAGCCCTCAACCTTTACACAATTATTCAATTTGTCTCCTACTCTTTTATTGGAAGTAAATTAGAAAATTTTGAAACTATTAAGATTAAAGGGTCAAAAAGGCCTTAGTAACAAATTATAAAAAAAAAAAACAATTAAGCCCTTTTAAAATTTTAAAGTATTAAAAGAATATAAAAATTATAAACAAAATTTACAAAACAAAGTTATAAAATTTTTAAAATCATAAATTTTTTATTAAAAAAATAAAAATACCGACCCATTAAAATATAACAGTTATAAATTTTTAAAAAAATTGACCCTACACTTTTTTCGGGTCAATATTGTTAATTTTTAATAAAAATTTTATAACTTTAAAAATTTTTAACTTTTGTTTTTGATTTCTGAAATTTTTTTAATTTTAAAAAGGCTTAATTGATTTTTTTAAGATGTTATTATGATCTTTTTGGCTTTTTAGCCTTTTTAGTTTTTAAAATTTATAATTTACTTCCAACAAAAGAGTAGTGGTCAAATTGAATAAATAGTTAAATTTATTATTACACCTTATATAGAAACACCTAAATAAATATTTAATATTACAATTTTAATGAAGGGATTGTAGTGCTCACTCGTACAAAGATTAATTAATTTATTTATTCAATAAAAAAATTAAAATGCAATATTAGGATGAATTTTGTTTTACTTTTAGCTTGCAAACACAAATAATTGGCTTCGTATTTTAATGAGTCCGGTAATTACATATTATGCCAAAAGAGGATTTTACCATATAATAATTGTTTTTCTTCATATTGACACAATCGTACATTATTCAAATTATGTTTTATTTTTTAATAATAAATAACAAAGGAGCCTCTACCCCCACACTAATAAAAGGTACAATTTCTAGCAAAGATAATACCAATAGAATCAATCACTAATACCTGTAGAGACTGCAAATTGCATACATAAAATTACTATGGACATACTTGTATTATATATTTTTTTAATTATTCAAAAAGTAGGTAAATTAATTTTTATATGTTAAATTTAAAAGTAAAAAATAGTTTTTTCGTTAAAAATTTTATTCATCAGCAACACTAATTTTTAACAATAGAAATTGATAGAATTTTTAACAGAAAGAATTAAATTACTCTTTAATCTAACCTATAAAAACTAATTTTTTAATTTTTTAAATAGAAAAAAAATATAATACTACTATACAATCATCTCCGTTATAAATTTGCCCATCAGCAGACATGAAGGCAGCAAATTGAAATCATGAACCCATTATTGAGCAAAATATTGATACTTTACGTCAAACACATTTATTAGTACACCACCAAACCGAGGGCAGGCCAACTCAACTCATAGCCTTAGCAATTCTCCTGAGAATGAACTTCTGTACTTTCCCCGTTGAAGTCTTGGGAAGCTCATTTTCAAACACCACCGTCTTCGGCACGATATAATGTGGCAACCTATCCCTACAATACTGTATAATCTCCTTCTCGCTTGGTTTCTGAGTCAACTCACCATTCTTCTTCAAACTAACAAATGCACATGGTGTTTCACCCCAAAACTTTTAAGGCTTAGCCACCGCCGCCGCCTCATTAACCGCTGGATGTGACTACAACACCGACTCAACTTCAGGGCCGCTTATATTTTCCCCATCGCTTATAATTATATCCTTGGATCGATCCTTGATTTCCAAATAACCATCTGGGTGAATTACAGCTACATCTCCCGTATAAAACCAGCCATTTTCTCTCATACATTTGGACGTTCCTTCAGTGTCTTTGAGATACCCTAACATGAGAGATCCACCTCGTAAAACAACCTCGCCAACAGTTTTTCCATCAGGTTTAGCAGGTTCCCCAGTCTTAGGATCCAAAACGTTGGCTTCCGTTAAACCAGCTGTCGAAACCATTTTCTTGAAAACAAAAAATAAGTTGTCGGCTTAAAAAAATAAAAATTGGAGTCGCCAACGATCCTTGATTGAGGTGTGATCGGCTCACCTTAAAAATGATTTTGGTCTGCAAAATTTGAGAAAACAGGTTCGGGAGTCAATTACGCACGAGGAAGGGTTAGCACCCTCGTAGCGCCCAAAATCGGTACCAAATTGATTTTTTTGTGTCTTGGTGTCGAAAATTTGAAAAAAGATTTTAAAAGAAAACTTCTCATTTAATGAATGAATCATAATAAAAAAACATTCTTATTTCAAAGAAATAAAACACCACACCCAGTGAGTTAGGACACAATATTTTTAAATCTTCAAAATACCGAATATTACCTTTTATTTTAGAAATTCTTATTTCGAGATAATAAAATGTCACGACCAGTAAGTTAGGACCCAACATTTTTAGATTCCCGAGAATAAGCTTTTATTTGAAAATTTTGTGAATTTATTACAAAATAAATACTTGGTTTTCTAAATTCATCGAAAAATAATCACAATCCAGTAAGTTAGGACACGATCTTTCTCGAGAATCATGAATGCCAAATATTTAGAAATATAAAAAAAAATGACGATTTTAATGCTTTGACAAAATCAAAATGTTTTCTTAAAAATTGTTAATGCATAACATGAAATTATTACTTCAATTTAAAATGATATATGTATATGTATTTACAAAATAAAATACGATATATAAGAGAATTTTAAAAATATGTGTATGCATATATTAAAATATGTATATAAAAGTTATGAAAATAAAATATAAAATATGTATAAGTATCTAAAATAAATGAATAAATAATATAAGTAGAATATATTAATAAATTATGAAAATATGTATATATATGTACATATAAGAAAAAATGTATATATATATACTTGGATTATAAAATATGAAAAACTATATAAATATTATAAAATATAAATATAGGTACGTATATATATGTATATAAAACTAAGAAGAATAAATTAATAATAAAATATATAAGATGTGTATATGTTTTTAAAACCATTTAAAATATATTCATATATATATATATAATAAGATACATATATGCATATATATTTGTATGGAAATAATCGTGATAATAATAATAAATGCTAACAATAACACAGTAATAATAATGCAATTTAACAGTATTTAAAAAAAAATATATATATATACATATATATATATATAAAATGATAAATTAAGGATTAATTTGAAAATAAACAGAGTTTAAAGGTTAAATTCAAAAATAGAAAACGAGAAAGAGAGCAATTCAAAACACGCGCAATAGGAAGAGGACTGAAAGAGGAATTTACCCAAACTGCCTAAGACGCTGCACATCATTTGGATCAATTTGAAACAGAAATAAAACATATTGCGAAATTTAAAAGAAATAAAAAAATGATTTAAAAAACACTGGAAAAACAAGGGGACCAATTGCGTAAATGGCCCATTTTGAACCCTATAAAATCCCATTTTAAAACCCTAAATTCATTTCTCTCTTTAGCAACAGCAGCCACCACAAGGACTGCTTTCTCCCCCTCTCTGCCGTTTCACATCCCTTTCGTTCCGACGACGGAACGAAGAGATCCTCCGACGCCGCTCGCGACGGTAAGTCTCCTTCTACTCTCCTCTTCGTTTTTTTTTTTTTTTGTTTTAAGAAATAAAAAGAAAAACAAAAATGAAATAGAAACAGTAAAAAAAATAAAAGGAAAAAACAAACCAAAATCTGTCACCTTAAAAAAAAAAATGCTTTGTTCTCTCTTGTATTTTCTTTTTTTAATTTTTCAATACAAAAATTTTGCCCCCCTGTTACAAAAATCAATCCCCTTTTTATCTCCCTCTCTTCCCTTTACAATTTGCTGTCTGTACTGCCACTTGAATCCATTTTTCGCAGGTATGGAGATCGAGGAGGGCGACGTGGGTGATGGACGGTTGCTGTAACGTGAGGATGACGTGCGGTGCTATCTGCTGTTAGCCACTGCTTAGGGTTAGGCTGGGATTTGGGTTAGTGACTTGGGCTTGTAATGGGTTTGGGCTTTAGGCTTAGTTGGGCCCGGGTCAAAAATTGGATATTACACCAACAGTGTTCATTCCTTGTCTTGACTTTAGCCTGGCCCTTTCTGTTAATGGAAGTTTGTTCCATTTCTGTTTCCACGCACACGAGACAACGATTCCTCCAGTTTCAGTTAATCCATAACCATGGCTCACCACAAAGCCCATCGACTCGGTTCTGGCTAGTACTGGTGCTGGTGGGGGTGAACGAGCCGTTAGAATCTGGACATGGTGGTCTAATGTTTCTAGGTCGGGTGAATTTGATAGCATGTTAAGAACCACAGGTGCACCACACATGTGGGTCACCTTATGTTGTTTGACCAAACGGTAAATCTGTGAAGGGTCAACTTTGCGGAGGCAAATTTTGGTCCCTCCTACTGCAGCCATACCCCATGGGAAACTCCACCCATTAGCATGGAAAATGGGTAGAGTCCATAAGTAAACAGGTTGATTTGGAACCGACCAATCAACCAAAGCATCCATGGTTTTTATGAAAATTGCCCTATGGCTTAAGCTCACACCTTTTGGACAAGATGTTGTGCCTGATGTGTAGTTCAACACTATTGGATCCCACTCACTCTTTGGCCTCACCCACTTGAACTTTGGATCACCGTCTTCCAGTATCCCCTCGTAATGATCAAAAAAGTGACTGTTTGATAATGTGCTTTTGCTTCCTGATGAGACCATCTCGTCATCAATGACGATGAGTTGCGGATGTTTGGTGTTCCTTGGAAACAACGAGATTGCCTCAAGAACAAGTTAACTAGAATGGTGGTCCACAAAAACAAGCTTGGACTCGCTGTGATGTAAGAGTATCGACAAAGTGTGAGCATCAAGGCGAGTATTGATGTTATTAAGGACAGCCCCGGACATGAGCACAGCAAACTGAAGCTCGTACATGGAAGGAACATTTGGGGCGACAACTGACACCACTTGGCCACGTTGGATGCCGAGGGATGTCAACGATGATGCCATCTGGAGACATCGGCAGTGGGTTTGCAACCATGTGTATGAAACATTGTTGTAAACAATGGAAGGAGAGTCGCCATAGGCGGTGGCAGCTCTATCCAAGAACCCTAAAGTTGTTAAAGGGGTTGAGTTTGCAGGATTTGGCAATAGAAGTTCCATTGAAATGAAAACAGAATTTGGGTTTTGTTTGTGTGGGAGAATGATAATTTCATTAGTTGTGAAGAGCACTTACATTTTTATTTTAGGTTTGTATGTTAAGAAATGTTAAAAAAAAGAAGTTAATGTAAATTTGTACTACGGTTTAGTTTTGTTGAGATTTGTCATTGTATAATTTATTACTCTATTTGAACTCTATATTAAATTTTGCAACTTAATTTTTATTTGAATGAATTTTGAAATTAAAGTTTAATTTTTTTATTAAATTTTACTATTCAATTTTAATTTAAATTAATAAAAATATTTTAAATATTTTATTTAAAAATTTAAAATCAATTAATTAACATAATATTAATTATTAATAAAAATTGATATTTACAAAAAAAATAAAGTAAATTTTTTTATATAATTTAAAAATTTTCGAATCTTCCTTCCATTAAATAAAATTTTAAAGTTAATTTATAGTTTTTAATAATTTTATAAAGTAACTTAATGCTCACTATTAAAATAAAGATATTTGAAATAATATTTTTTCATTAAATTTTATTTTCAAATAATTAAATTTAATATCTAATGGTAAATTTTTATTTTAAAAAAAATCAAAGTTGGTAAATAATTAACTAAAATTCAAAGTTTGATGGCTATTTTCAACAACATAAAAGTTGAGTAATAAATTTATCTATATTCTTAAAGTATAGTGGCTAACATTAATCAAAATAAAAAACAGTGACAAATCTCAATATCCAATTATGGTATAGTGACAAATTTACACTATAACCCTAAAAAAGTAATATTGGATGCACCATTTGTGTATAAGTCTCACTCATCATTAATGAATAATAACATAAAACATTAAACGTAACTATTATAAATAAATAATAACTTTCAGATTTAGTATTTTGATTTGAGGGTTTAGGGCTTAGGATATTAGGTTTAGGGTTTTAATATTTATTTATAATTAATTATTATTTAACTATGCTTAAATAAAATTATCAGTATTTATAAGTCTTCCACTGTTCTTTGTTTTATTTAATGATGAAATGTCATGTTATTATTCACTGATGGTGTATGAGACTTATGTACTGACAATGCATCAAATATTCTCCCTAAAAAAGTTAAAATGGAAATTTGTCCTCCCGAAGAATCTAAAAAACATTTTTATGTGAATTTGATGCACCGCCAGTTTATATATCTCATACACCATGAATTACTAATAAGATGACACATCATCACTTTTGTGAAACAAAAAATATTTGAAATTTAAATATAAATAACTTTGTTTTGAAAAAAATATATTAATTATAACTGTTAACATAAATAAATCAAATACAAAACTTGAAGTTCAAAACCTCAAATCTGTAACCCAAAACACAAAAACCAAAACTTAAAATCTAAAATTCGAAACTCGAAGTCTAAAGTCCGAAAGAAAAAAATAATTATAATTATAATTAAATTAAATTTAACAAATTTAATATTATTTATTTTCAAATTTTTCAATATTATTTATTTTATGTATCATCTTATTATTAAGAGGGCAAAGTTCAAACAACAAACGCGACTAACACGACTCGAATCCAAGTCACACTTGAAGCGGTAAATACCCTTGACCATCAGGCCATCACATGAGTTCATAAATCTCATAATTTTATTAAATAAAATTTAGATTTTTAAATAATTAATTAATTATAATAAATCTTAAAAATATACGTACCGTACGTGTTGAATTAATTAATGCTGAATCAGTTTTTGCGTTTTAGGCAAGAAATTTCTATTAGAATACCTAAATCTTTTTCCAGGGAAATCATATAAAATTGTGACGTTAATCTAATTAAAGTCATGCCCGTCTCTTTTTTCTTCTCATGATGATGATCAAAGTTAGGCTAGAGTTATTTTAGACACTAATATGTATGTAAATTCTTTACTTTCTTTTAAATTGTCAATTGAGTTTTAGTTTGATTGTCAATGTAGGAGAATATATGTTCGGGTACGTTGAAGCATATTATTTTCCTATTTACATGTAATTCTAAATATTGTGCCAAAAAAATCAAATATATTTTAATAAAAATTTAACCTTAGGAGCTCATTGTTTGTAATTAGTTATTAAACTAACCGAATCCATTAGTTGAATTAAAACTCAATAATGAACATATTGATATGATGGGGAAAGTTTTAAAGCGAAAAGGATGGATTGGGAGGGTAGAAAGTATGTCCAAATACTGAATTTTTGGAGAAGGATGTTGATGACTTCAACCAAAACAAAAAAATACTTTGTAAGAAAATTCTTGTTAGTTACATAGATTCACTATACCAAAACAGGTTTTTAGCGGCGTTTTTTAGGCCTTTAACAGCGCTTTTTAGCGCCACTAAAAGTATTTGCGGCGCTTTTCCTACAAACGCCGCTAAAGGTCATGTTCTTTAGCGGAGCGGCGCTTTTTCCACAAACGCCGCTAAAGGTTATGTTCTTTAGCGGCGCTTTTTCTACAAACGCCGCTAAAGGTCATGTTCTTTAGCGGCGCTTTACCTACAAACGCTGCTAAAGGTCATGTTCTTTCGCGGCGCTTTTTCCACAAATGCCGCTAAAGGTCATGTTCGTTCGCGGCGCTTTTCCCACAAACGCCGCTATTTGTTTGGTGGCTTTTAGCGGCACTTTTTCTAAAAACGCCACTAATTTTGGGATTTTTGTAAAATAAAATTTTTCATTTTTTTCAGCCCTCTTGTAGCAACAAATCAAAGGCAACCAAATCTAAACCAGCCAAAAGCAATAAATTTACATAATAGTTCAAATTAAACGAATAATATAATATTAATATCAATAAATAAAATATAATTCATATTATTTTCACAAAAATGTTAAAAGTTAAAATGATAAAAATATTTATACAATACACTATGACGGTGGAAGTTGGGACTGCTGAAACATCTTCATCATATTCTGAAGCTGCTGTTGGAGTTCGTCGTACTTTCTGCTCTGTTCTGCTTCCCTCGCTGCAGCCTCTACTTCTCTCGATGCCGCATATGCTTTAAGTTGTAGCTGGAGTTCTTCATATTTCTTTTGAACCTCTGCTTCTCGTGCTGCAGCCTCTGCTTCCCTTGCTGTCGCCTCTGTTTTAAGTTGTAGCTGAAGTTCTTCATATTTCCTTTGAACCTCAACTGTGGTCGCTTGCATCTGAGCAATCTGGTCTTTTAACCTCTGAACTTCAGCTTGAGCCTGACTCCCCGAAGGCATGTATTGCTCTGAGCTGGATCCAAAATATTGGGTTCGGTAACAAAAGATCCTTGAAATCGAACCTGACCATACCTTTCAGGACCCAAAACTTCAGTAATAATCCGGTTATAAATGTTTTCAAGATGAACAGAACTATCACTGGAAGCAATCGCTTCGTACTCTGCCTTTTTATCCTTTAGTTTTTCCTAATAAATAAATCACATAGTTAGGAATGCAATATATATTAAAAAAACAAATGCAACATAAGTTAACAATAGTAGCATTACAAGCAATGAATTAAACCATTAGAAAATAAACACTATAAATAACTAAAACAAGTCAAATCGTATTAAGTAAACGTACCATAATTTCTGCAGCTTCAGGAGTCACAGGAGATCCATCTTTCTTCCTATGTGTAATCTCAAAAAGTTGAAGGAGTCCAACTTCTTGACCGGACGACAGTTCCTACAATATAGTAGTAAAAATATTATTTAATGGAAAGTAATACATATTTGACAGTATTAAAAAATTAAAAATACCTCGGCATCAGCTACATAAGCAAAACTTTTCGACCTGGCTGTGTAAGTGAATTTCTGTTTCTGCCTGCTGCTTTTTCCAACTCATTCACGATCTTACGTTATGAAATTATTAGTACGTAAATAGTAAATACTATAAACCAAAATAATTAGAAGAGTTTGGAAGTACGTCATACCTCGCCTTTCTTCGAATGCCAAAATCTAACCGCATCTTCCCATTGGTACCTCAGCATACCCGGCGGGACATTTTGCAATTTCTCATCGAGGGTTGTTTTTTTCTTATAATAATCTTTCTTTAAAGTACTTTTATGGTCTCTCCATCTTTTTCCCAATGCCTTCTTTACATAGGTATCCGAGACCTCTAAAGCAAACCTCGCCTACAAAAAACACAAGTTAAGGAAGTAAATATAAATGAAACTAATTCCCAAGTATTACAGATGACATTAACATTTTGTTACCTTAATATTATCGAGGGCTTGGTTTTTGTTACTATCGGGCATTTGATGCCATGACTCGTAGTTGATAGGCAACATATTCGCATTTCGTGCTAAAATGCCCAAGTATCCTGCTAAAAGTCAAGCTTCTGATCCAACAGGCTGACCAAAACTGTTTCTGCATACTTTGACACGCTCGACTGGATCTAACTCGTATAAATCTCTAAGTAGCATACGTCCTCAACCTCTGTGCGTCCCACCATTTTCAGCTGAAAAATGGTATATTATAATAAAAGAATTTGAAAAATAAATCAATTATAAGTCAACACGCATGTAAATTAAATGTAAAATTACTTTGAACTTCTGTAGGATCCTCAGGTGTAATCGGAACATTCGAAGATCCAATTCCTGTCTGTTCTTCACTATTTGTTTCTGCCGAGTTTGGAGCATTTCGAACAATGCTTAGATCTCGCATTTTTCTTCTAGGAATTTTATCTGCAATACATATAAAATAGTTAAAAACTTAGTAACTAATTAAAACAATAACAACACATATAAAATAGTTGAAATATATAATAAGACCAAGATTTAAATTATGATATTACATATAATTAAACAATTGTATATTCTTACTATATCATTATTCGTAAATATCTTCATCCGTATCCTGCCGAACCCATTGAAATTGCGTACTAGTACTAGGGATATTTTCGTTTAAGTTTTGTTCTGGAAATGGCAAAGTTTCTGATCTGTCGTCGATGTTATCTCTACTTCCACTGCCCATGTCAAACAAGTCTCTAGGGATGTTACGGAGTACAAGGTACCAACCCTCATCGGTTGGATCTTTTGAGTAAAAACCTTGTTTGACTTGAGATGAGAATACATACGGCTCATCTATCAGTTGTTGTCCTGTGTGAATCAATCGAGCAAAGTTCACCATTGTAAAACCAAATTGATCTTGCTTAATTCCACGAGCAGTATTAACATCGGCCCAATCACCTCGAAATAAGACAACTTTCCATTTGCCTTAGTAATCTAACTCAATTATGTCAGTAAGAAGTCCGAAATATTCCAGTTATATAAGTTATGTATTATGTAAGTTTATGTATGTAGGTTATGTAAGTTATGTAATGTATCAAATTTTAAAAATATATATAAATTTTAAAATATATATATCAAAACTATATTTAAATATTAATAAGTTATGTAAGTTATGTATTAAAAATTTAAATTATGTAAGTTATGAACTATGTAAGTTATGTAAATTATGTAAGTTATGAAATTTGAACTTTAAATAAATTAAAAATTTAAAAAAATTCGTGATTAAAATAAAATAAAATATTTAAAATATAACTTTAAATACAATTTATTTAATTAGGTAAATTAAAAATAAAAGAGAATAAAACAAAATATATTTTTCGTGATTAAAATAGCACAAAATAAAAAAAAAGATAAAGAAAAAGGAAAACATATAAATATTTGTATAGTTTGGACCAATTTATTTATAAATGTTAATATTATTTACACATTTAAAATGGGATTTTGGAAATGAATTACTTGAGAAATGGAAGAAGATTTAAACAGGGTATCATAATTGATATTAATGAAAGTTAAATGTGACAAGAAAGTAGATTGGAAAATGATACTTTCAATTTTATACAATTAGATGTAATTTAATTATTTATTATATTTGGGTCCTTAGAATCCTATGCAGTAACTGATGCTGTAATTAACGGCAATGGTGATGGCAGGACACATGAAAACATTATATTTAGATTCCTTTAGTAAAAGTATCATCAATTAGTCCCTATACATTGATATACTGTCTTTGATTTGTGAAGGACCAAAATAATTTAATACCAAAACATGGCAAACTGGATGCCAGATTATAGCAAAAAATATAAGGCAAAAAACTAGATGGCAAATTTAAGTAAGTAAAATGATCCAATATTTGAAAGGAAAACCAGCAATTAAATCTATACAAAATCGAAGCCCCAATAGATTAAATTTTCAAAAATCATCATGATAAAACTATTATTGATTAGAATTTTGAACTAAAAGGTACCTTAATAATTTTACAACCTAGTCTACTCCACTTTCACTAGCAAACAGAGACTGGAGTCAGAAAAATAGTATTTGTTAAGTAATTTAAAGGGAATATGCATGTAAATAAGCAAATAAATTTTGCAACGAAACATGTACCTGCCCAAGCAATAGCTCAGCTAAAACACGGCCAGCAGACCAGATGTCAATGTCTGTGGTGTAATCAGTTGCACCAAATATTATTTCAGGTGCTCGATAGTACCTAGAACAGATGTAAGATTATAAGATTAGGACCAAATATTATTAATTCAATTGAACCAAATATAAAAACTTTATCAATATCACTACAATATTAATTCGAAGATTAAATGGCAGCTTAGTTGAACCAATAGTTGTAGGAGGAGCATGAAGCAGCAACTGATTAAATGCAGCAGAGGGCTACTGACAATTCCACATGTCAGAATATATACAAGAATAAATTTAATATAGAAGATAAAACTTAGTGAAATCTAAGGGTAAAAAACTACTAAGATAAAACTTTGGTTTTAGCATATGAACCAAAATAGTATTTGTTTTCGTTAGTTCAGTGCATCAACAACTGCAACTTCAATAATAATTCCCATTAACTAAAACTATAGACATACGAATGGCTCTAGTTTTATGATATACTTAGACCTACACATGTTAAATTTCATTTGTTGTTTTGGACTACCAAAGGTATCAAGAGAAAATGGTTAATTCCAATGATGCATCCTCTTATATGAGAAATAACAATAACAAATAAACAGTGCCTTCAACTATATAATAGCATATAAGGCACCAAAATGATACAATTATGATTTAATCTAATGCTAATTTAATTATTACAAAATTTTAAAATCAACAGTTCTTATTGTAAAGGCATTTATGCCTTTCATATATATGTAAAATTTTAAGAAATAAATAGTTTAAAAATTATAAAAAATTTTAGAAAAATAAAAATAGACGAGGGTTAAGTTGAGGGATTTTGAACCTAGTGGATTTTGAGAATAAGGTCAGGATGCAATTTCCTCTGCTAAACCTCGTACTTCCCTTCTAAACTGTCAACCTCAATTTCATACTTATTTTCTGTGCTAATTAAAAAAAAACAATTACGGAACAAAAAAGTAAATTAAAATTCTATACTAGTGGGAAAAAAAAGGAAGAACACTTACAGCCCAAAAATCTGAAAGTAATCAATGCATAAAGCAAGGGGTCGAATGCTTTTGCAGGAATCAGAATAGAGTAACAGCGTTGTTCCAGTCTTGTATGCAACGCAGTTCCAACACCTTTTTGTTGAAGAATCGAGCTTTGCAGCGGATTGGGAGCTTAAATTTTGAAAGGAAAAAGTTTGAGTTTGGGAGAAAATGGAAGGCGTAGCATGGAAGAACCCGATAAGAAATAAAGGGATTTGGGAAATTAGGGGTTTGGATCACAAAGGGATTGGAAGTTTCGAAATTGGGGAAAATAATTTGGGGAAGAATAACTTAGGGAAATTTAGGGGAAACGAGATAGGAAATTGGGGACATGAAGTTGGGGAAATCTGACATGGGGAAAACTAAAGGAAATTCAGGGTTAATAAAACGACGTCGTTTAGGTTAGTTTTATTAAATTTTGAGGCGTTTCTTAATAAGTGCCACTAAAAGCATAGGAAAAAACGGCACCGTTTGGGAAACTATTAAAACCTATTTGTGGCGTTTTCTGCTGAAGCGCCACTAAAGCATAGTCCTTTTGTGGCATTTTTCAAAAAACGCCACTAAAATTTTGCATCAAAACGTAACGTTTTCAGTATCAGGCACAAATTTTGCGGCGAATTTTACAAAAACGCCACTAATTTCTATCCTTCTGCGGCGTTTGGTAGAAAACGCCACTAAGAACACAGATCAAAACGCAACGTTTTACCATTTCTGAAACAAATTTGTGGCGTTTTTCATAAACGCCACTAGAAACACAAAATAAAATGTCATCGTTTTGCATACTATGACATATTTGTGGCATTTTTTACTAAAACGCCACTAATGCATAAACACTAAAATAAATTTAATTTTTGTCATTTTTTATCAACCTTAAACCCCTCAAAGCCATAAACAGTAAGACACTAACTATAAAAAACTAAACCCTAAACCCAGACCCTAAACTGTAAACCCCAAATCCAAAATAACAAACATTAACCACTGAACCTAAAATACTAAACATTAAACCCTAAACTCTAATATGATATACCCTGACACCCTAAACTTTAAACCATAAATATATATTATAAGTTACAATTAAAAGTAATTAAAAAGAATCTTATTGCTTGTTTAAACCCTAAAATAACTTTATTTTTTATCTTTTTTATCAAAATCCCTAACCCTTAAACCTTAATACCCTAACCCTTAAAACCATAATTAAACACTAAGGTTCTGACTATAAAAACTAAACTCCAAACAACAAACTTTAAAACACTAAATCCCAAACCTAATATAACAAACCCTAAACCATAAACTTAAATTATACTGAACATTAAACCTTAAACTATAAAACCCTTAAACTATAGCCCTTAAACCTCTTAAACCTTAAACCCCAAAAATTTTTAATCAATATTAAGTACTACTTCCACAATTTTTCATAAACATATATAAGTTTTTACATTAATATATATCAATGTATATACATGTACATCAATATCCATATGAAATTTTTATGGGGGTTTAGGGTTTTAAGGATTATGTTTTTAGGGTTTAAGGGTTTTGAGAAAGCCATATGGCCGGCGTCGATTTTAACAGCTAATTGGTAACTTAAATGAAAACTTCTAAATATTTTAGTTATCAATTTGTAACTTTTCATACGATTTTGAAGAACCAAATCTTCATGTGATTTTGAAGAACCAAATCTTCACACGATTTTGAAGAACCAAATTAATATTATCTCTTTTACAATTATATAAGAAATTAATTAATTCATAAATTAGAAAACACTAGTTAACCTGCATGCCATAATATTCCATAAACCTTAAAATTGTAACTCCTAAACCTTAAACTAGTTTAATTAATTCAATATTTTACAAATTAATACTATCTCTTTTACGATTATATAACAAATTAAAAAACAATCAGTAATGTACCCAAAAAAACTTTAAAATTATTTTAAGCAATAGTATTTTAATTTTTCCATTTTTAACAAATAATTTTCTATGTTTTTTATTTCAAATTATTTCTACATGCCATTATTTTTTTTTTGAAGATTTTAAATATTCAATTAAAAATAAATTGAATTTTAATTAATATAAATAAATTAATTAAATAATAAATAGACAAATAATTTTTTTGCGGCGCTTTCCCAAAAACGCCGCTAAATCACAGAGCATTAGCGGCGTTTTTAAAAAAGTGCCGCTAAATCCCTGAGCATTAGCGGCGCTTCTTTAAAACACCGCTAAAGCCCCAGGCATTAGCGGCGCTTTTTCAAAAACGCCGCTAAAACCCGAGCATTAGCGGTGCCTCTTGAAAAACGCCGCTAAAGCCTTGAAAGATCAGAAAACGATGCCGTTGGGTTTAGGTTTTTTCGGCGTTTTTCCAGAAAACGTCGCTAATGTTCATTTTTAGCGGCTCTTTTCTGGAAGCGCCGCTAATGTTCATTTTTAGTGGCACTTTTCTGGAAGCGCCGCTAATGCTCGATTTTTAGCGGCGTTTTTTGTCCAAACGCCGCTAAAAATGTCGCCAAAAGTCTGTTTTGCTGTAGTGATTTTACTTTTTAATAAAACTTTTATATATAGAAAAAAGAAAGGAAAAAAATAGTGCTATTATTGGATGGACAAAAGTACAATGAAAATAATTCTTGAGCGTTATGATACTAATTTTGCATCACAAAATACACACCATCAAATATATTATTAATACGGAAATTATTTATAGCATGTATATCAACAACTCGTCTCTAAGTCAAGATGAAAGAGCTAAATCAATAACATATGTGGACCATTTTGTTTGCCCTTTCCTTATCTTTTCCATTTGTTAACAATGGTTTTGGTGTCATGTTTCGGTAGAGGTGTTCAAACGGTCAGTTCGATTAATACCCTAATTGAATTATTATTAATTGAATTATTTGAAATATAAAATCTTTAATCATTAATCGAACCATACTCTTTTTTTTTTTGCAAATATATTAACCAAACAGAAATATTTCAATTAATTCAGTTTTTTCTTTTGGTTAAAATAAGTATAAAACATATAAAAATAAATTTTTAATGTTCATTTTCTTTTATTTAATAGTTCAAAAAACTTTAAATGGAGGTGAAAACAACAAATAAGATGTTAGAAACACTACATAAGTCTTGAAAGTTAACAACCAAACACTACACAACAAATATTTCGGTTAATTGGTTAATTCGGTTAATTACATGGTTTCGAACTGAATTAACTGATAACCAAAATTTCAAAAAAATCATTAACCGACCTCTGACAAAAATAAATTTGGCCATGATGCGAGTCTCAAGGCCCAGAATAAGGCTCATGAACGTGATGGGCTCAAATTTCCTCAAGGCCCAATAACGAGGTCAAAGGCTAAGCAAATCTGAGAAAGATTGAACGAGACCATCCAAGTCTTCGTTACCAAGGCCCTAGATGTGCACACGACCGAAAAAGAAAATCAAGATTTCAAATCTTAGAAATCTTGGTCCAAGAAATTGAATCCTGCAACCAAGGCACATTGGGTTTCATTTACGAGCTTGAACAAGCCAATTTCGAGAGCAAAACGATCACAAGACCAAGTTCTTGAAAAAATGGCCCATTAAGGTGTCTACAAGCCCATCCTAAAGTTTGGAAAATAATTTAATTGAATATTAGACTAAATTATGAAAGTAGCCCAAATTGTAAAATATTTAAACTATAGGTCCAATTTTATTTTAATAGGTGGATCATCATGTAAGAATTCAGCCTAAGGAGCCCATTTAATTCATTTGGCTGAATTCTCATTAAAATTCCACACTTAGAATTATTTTGTTTCTTTTATTTGATGAGTTGTCATGTTAGTTATTCCATTAGGGTTAGGAAAACTTATTTTGGGGCCCTATAAGTAGCATGGGCTTTCACCCTTATACACATACAATTGATTTATGTTTTTTTGAGTTAACAATAATTCTCTTTGAGTTTTTCTTCAAGAATTGCTCTTGAGTTTCTTTTAGAATCTGTTTTAACAATCTTTCAGGTTGTTGGAATCATCTTCAAGCTTTTTCTAGCCAAGCTCTTTTTATTGGAGGGGGAATTAGAGCCATTGAAAGGAGTTGTGGATTCTTAATGTTTCCAAGGCTTCTTAGGATGTCATCTTCTCTTTTCTATCCTTAATTTATCGTTTCTTGCTTATTTAAGTCAGTTCTTGTTGTTTTGGCTTGCTATTTAAGTTAGTTCTTGTTGTTTTGGCTTGCTGATTTAATTGATTTTCATTCTAGGTTAAAGTTGCTTCAAGAAAGATGTTCTCCTATCTTGTTCCATCAAGAAACACATCAAAATTAGGAGTTTTATTTTTTTTCTTGTTGTTTCAAACATTCTTGTACAAAACAGTTTGCTTTTTGTCTTTAAAATCACTTCTAACAAATCTATTTGTGTTTTGTTTTTCCAAATCTAGTTGGGACATTTTCTTGAGGTCCAAGGATGATTACTTTCCATCCAAGAAACCCTAATTCGTTCTCTTTTGGAATTTTTACTGGCCAGTTCATCTTTCTTTTGTTTCAATTTCGTTTGACTCTCTTTCATGACAACTAATCTATTTTCGTTGTCTCTCGTTTCAGTTTACTTTCGTTTAGAGATCTAGGAGAAATATGCTATTTTGAAAAGCTTTATGATCCGCTTCCACATTCATTTACCTTATTCTTTATCATTTGGCATCAGATTTGGGCGTTTTTGGGTGTTCATGGTTGATTTCTAAACTAATTTCCATTGCAAAACAACCCATAAGCAGTTTTTACCTAGAATTTTTTTTGAAAAAAATATTTTGAGTGGGTAAACATTTTTCAATTGATCTAAAGTTTTATAAACTAATTCTTGGCACTGTATTACAATATAAAAAAATTTTTCACGAAAAAAAAGTGATCGAAAAAGTACAGAAAAAAAAAAATAAAAAAAAAGAAAAGAAAAAATAAAAAATTATTACGTGATTTGAATTTTTTTCCAAAACTTTCCAGATCAGATCTACATTATTTGAGGAGGCTCTAGTTTAAATTTTGTGATTTTTGGAAATCGGAAACACCTCGAGCGAAGTTTGTCAAGTTGCTTTGCAATTTTTCGGGTTTTCGGGTTTCAACAATTTTCATTGACTCTTAGCTTTAGGTTTTCATTTTTTTTTTGCTTTTTATTGTTCATATACACATTCTAACACTTTATTGGTTCTTGTGTTAGTAGGATAAAGCACGTTGCACATTCCTTCCTCCGTGCAACAAAAACCGTTGGTGTCTCGCCACTTTTGGACTCCTAGTGCCGTTAGGATATTTGGTAGCTAGATTCTTTAACATTCTGAGTGATTGTCATAAATACTCCTAAAGGACTCACAAGATTAATTCTTACCTCATTGAGAATTTGATTTTTATTTCTAAGTGCATAACAATTAGGTTTGTTTAATTTTTCTTTTCTTGAGTATTGTGTTCTTTTCAGGCTTTCATAATGATTCACGATACTATGAATGGGAAGTTAAAAAGGCAAATAGAGGATTTATTAAACAAGGGGAGATGGTTAAACTAAAAGAGGAGTACGATTGATCTCTCACATGTTATGAAATGTTATTGGTGTAGTTCAAAAGTTCATAAGGGTTTTTGATGTCCAATTAAATATCCAAATAGAGAGAATAAGATTGAGTTATCACCTTTTGTGCAATGTTATTGGTATAGTTCAAAATATCATAAGGGTTTCCAATGTCCAATTAAATATCCAATAAGAGAAGAAAGTAAATATGATTTTGTACCTTTTGTTGATTCTTACTGTAGTGGAAAAGAGATATGTGATGGCGAACTTTGTGAACCAGAAAAATATGATAGTGAGAATTTTTTCCTCAAATCTATGGAGTTAGATGAGATAGAAACGTCATGTTCTCCTTCTGAGATGTATGGTACTGAATTGTATATTCATAATACTTATGCGGGGGATATGGGAAGTAAGGAAAAATCATGTGAAAAGACCGTGAGAAAAGAGACCTTAAGTGATAAAAGTCTACTTGATGGTCTAAATTTGGTGAGTGAAAATTCATATGAGGTAAAATTGGAGAGTTCTCACGAGGAAAAATAATATGAAAAGAAAGAAAATACCCATACAAAAGTGAGGAATGACTATGTTTTAACTTACCTTAACTCAAATTTGTTTAGTGGTGTTTCTTTATTATAGGACTTCATGGATCCATTGACGAACTCTCAATTATATTACTCTACCACCGATAGACAATTTTACTTGTGGGAAAGAGGTAAGTTGAATATTGATAATTCCCCATAAGTGCTACAAGGTAAGAAATGTAAAGAAATAGTAGAAATTGATTTAAGAAGGCATACCTTGAATGTTTTTTATAAGTATGCTACTGGTTTTGTTTGTAAAATATTTCCTTACAACATGCTTTCTTGTTGGTCAAATTTCATTAAACTTTGGTCTGACAGTTCAACTGATTTTATGGGTTTATCTAAATTTGTAAAGGTTAAAAATAGTAATTTTGTTGCATTAAATAAGTTTTTTTAAAGCATTTTACATATTTCTCTTGTAACAAAATTTTCTATCTTGACCTTTAATGATGAATTTTTACATAATAATATTAAACTTCTTGTTTTTTATAATTAAGTGAAATTCTTAACTCTTCGTTGGAAATCCTTATGGATAACCATGCATATTAAAAGAAAGTTAAGGTTATTTTTTACTTGAAGACACATGTACCTAACACTTCTTTATTTAGAGTTGATACATTGTTTTTAAAGGAGACATACATGATCGAAGTTGATTTGAAGGATCAAAATAATGTCTTTGATCCTGAAGATAGTTTTTGCATACAAGAAAGCTTAGATAATTTTTTTTCATTTTATTATTATTTATTCTAATCCTTTTTCTTTTTGTGCAACTAAAGATTCGGGGACAAATCTTCGTGAGGAAGGGGGAATGATACGAGTAGCTCGATCCAATTCAAAGGCCATAATAGAGATGGGCCTTTCCAAGTACTCAAGCGGATCAATGACAACGCTTATCAAATAGATCTGCCTGGTGAGTATAATATAAGCTCTACTTTTAATAATGCTGATTTATCTCCCTTTGATGTTTCAGATTGAAGGACGAATCTTTTTGAGGAAGAGAGGAATGATGCGAGTCTCAAGGCCCAAAATAAATCTCATGAACGTGATAGGCTCAAATTTCCTCAAGGCCCAACAACGAGGTCGAAGGTTAAGCAAATCCGAGCAAGATTAAATGAGACTATCCAAGACTTCGTTACCAAGGCCCTAGATGCACACACGACCGAAAAAGAAAATCAAGATTCACTTTCTTATTTTCAAGAAAATCAAGAAACCGAATCTTGGTCCAATTTTGATGTTCCAGACAATTTCAAGAATCAAGAAAATCAACATTTCAAATCTTGGAAATTTTGGTCCAAGAAACCGAATCTTACAACCAAGGTGCATCAGATTTCATGTACGAGCTTGAACGAGCCAATTTCGAGAGCAAATGGATCACAAGACCAAGTTCTTTAAAAAATGACCATTAAGATGTCTACAAGCCGATCCTGAAATTTGGAAAGTAATTTAGTTGAATATCAGAGCAAATTATCAAAGTGGGCCAAATTGTAAAATATTTAAACTATAGGTCCAATTTTATTTTAATAGGTGGATCATCATGTAAGAATTTAGCTCACGGAGCCCATTTAATTAATTTGGCTGAATTCCCATTAAAAGTCCACACCTAGAATTATTTTGTTTTTTTATTTGATGAGTTGTCATGTTAGTTATTCCATTTGGGTTAGGAAAACTTATTTTGGGGGCCTATAAGTAGCATGGACGTTCACCCTTGTACACACACAATTGATTTATGTTTGTTTGGGTTAACAATAATTCTCTTTGCGTTTTTCTTCAAGAATTGCTCTTGAGTTTCTTTTAGAAGCTGTTCTAAAATATTTCAAGTTGTTGGAATCATCTTCAAGCTTTTTCTTGCCAAGATCTTTTTCTTGGAGGGGGAATTAGAGCCATTGAAAGGAGTTGTGGATTCTTAATGTTTCCAAGGCTTCTTAGGACGTCATCTTCTCTTTTCTATCCTTAATTTATCATTTCTTACTTATTTAAGTTAGTTCTTGTTGTTTTGGCTTGCTGATTTTATTGATTTTCATTCTAGGTTAAAGTTGCTTTATGAAAGACGTTCTGCTATCTTGTTCCATCATGAAACACATCAAAATTAGGAGTTTTAATTTTTCTTGTTGTTTCAAACATTCTTGTACAAAATAGTTTGCTTTTTGTCTTTAAAATCACTTCTAACAAATCTGTTTGTGTTTTGTTTTTCCAGATCTAGTTGGGACATTTTCTTGAGGTCCAAGGACGGTTTCTTTTTGTCCAAGAATCTCTAATTCGTTCTCTTTTGGAATTTTTACTATTCGATTCATCTTTCTTTTGTTTTAATTTTGTTTGCCTCTTCTTTATGACAACTATTTGTTTTCGTTGTTTCTCGTTTCATTTTACGTTCATTTAAAGATCTAGAAGAATCTACGACTTTGAAAAATTTTATGATCCGCTTTCGCATTCACCTGCCTGCCTCGTTCTTTATCATTTGGCCACCGACTGATTAACTGAATTAGATCAGTTCAGTCGATTAATTCAGTTTTAACCGAATTGTGAACATCCCTATGTTTTGGAACATATTTGGAATTCATTATTATGTAAATAGTATGAATAAAGTGAATATATTATGGAAAAATTAGTTAAAATTTAATATAATTAATATTTGATAGGAATAGAGATATGAATTTGTCAAATATGAATTTCAAATTCATTATTAAATATCTAACAAATCAATAGATTTGAGAAATTATCATAGAAATTTAACAAATCTAGAGATGTGAGAAATCTAATAAGGGGATCCTTGAACATCCTAAGGTTACTCTAAACATTTGTCGCCTCAATCAACACGTCCTCCTAAATTTGTCCTGACTCTAAATCTTTACAGGTGAATTGGCCTCCATAACGCCACATTGAACTCCTTCTTGTCCTCCTTCCTTATTGTATTTTGTATCAACAATTGATACGATGAGCATAGACTGGGAAAAATGTCTCGGATTCAGAACGATGTTACCGACTACCTCATTAACAAAAAGAATGACCCCAACCCTGCCAATTCTTCCAATTCGATGAATGACAATGATGCTACCAATACCTATTTCCTTCAACCTAAACTAAAATGTCAACTCACCCAGAAGTGACCACCATGGAAACCCTAGCGCAACTCTTGAATACCCTCAACACTCCTTCAGTCAACCCCGCAACTATGGCCTCACCATCGATTCCCAACACACCATCTTCTCTTGTCATCCCACAAGACCTTAAAGATGATCTTTTAAAACAAATCATCATCTTTTTTGACCCCAAAAACTCAATCAACTGCCATAGTTATTCCCTCAAACCAAGTTTCCCTACAGCAACAAATCTCAAACGCTCAATATCATGTTCTTGAGATGTAGGAGAAAATACGCCATATGGAAGAGCAACTATTGGCTCAACAATGCCAATTCTAAGAACAACAAGAGTGTCAATGCTTGTTAGGTGAACAAAATGCCCGTAATAAACAACTAATTACAAAGGTACAAGTAGCCAAGGACGCTGCAAAGGGTGAAAATTTACCTATCCCACTAGAATTGGAAAGTATTGTGCAATCCACTATCCATGTAGAAAATAAAAATCAAAATGATAACGAGGTGCTGCAAGCCCTTCATCTAGAACTAGAATCCCAAAACAAGGCTAATCTTATTGAAGAGCAAATTGTAGCGCTTAGATTGGAATTTTATAAGAGGCAAAAGGTTTTAAGCCTAATTAAGTTTCTTGGAGCTATGCTAATTAACCCTTAGCCCTTTTTGTGTTGGCGCATAACCTATTAGCCTCTTTTAAGTTCCCTAAAAGATCACCTAGCTCATTACAACAACCATATGAACATTCTTGGAGCCTTAGATGTCGTGAAATGCAAGGCTTTCTCCATGACCCTTTCTAGCACAGCTCGAAAATGGTACCTCTCACTTCTTTCAAGATCTATAAATAATTTTGATCAGTTGGCTAGGTTATTTATTAGTAGAATTTTAGCCAACAAGATTGCACAACAATCCTCGGTATACCTCATGTCCATCTGACAGAAAGAGAATAAACCCCTTCGTGATTTTATGAAAAGATTTAATGTTACAACTATGATAAGCAATGGTTTTTTTAATGCTCTAGCCATCCAAGCCTTATTGGCAAGAACCACTTACAAATTCTTCCAATTTCACCTCATCCGTAATCCCTCAGAAGTTATCTCAACTGTATGAAATGATCCATCGTTTCACGGAAGGTGATCAGATGGACATTGATTAAACTAAGCCAATGGCCCAAACAACCCAAGTATACCCCTTTTCTAAACGATCCTCCCCTCCACATCATCATCGGTGACGCCTCACCAATATCAACCCCAACAGAGAACTTTCCCTTTGGTAGGTGACTAACTACTCCAATGGTACAACCCACCAAAATAAGGGGGTAAGCGGATGATTAATACTATAGGTCCACCACGCCACTTAGGACCCATGAGAGATAATTGCCCTAACCAACATCAATGTGAGTGAGTTTCATATAATCGTCATCGCACATACCATGAACTTAACTTCTCCTTCACTACCATATTTGAACAAATAGGGTGTTAAAGAATTCTACCAAATCCATCAACCATGCCTTACAACGCTCGTCGAGATTATTCACCTTTTGTTAAATAGAAAATGCCATCTGAAAGGGTAAACTACAATAATATGTTGTACAATATGCCTATTTGCTAAATAGGAAAATGACCAAGAAGTAGAACCCTTTAATTGTCACACCCAAAATCCTTTAAACTTGAAAATTTAGAACACTTGGGAGCTAAATTGAAAGAGACCAAAAGCTGGCAGTCTCTACTAAAAAATCAAGAAAAGATGATAATTGAAATTGGACAGGGTTGAGAACCAAATCTGGTTTGGTTAGATTCGAACCAGTCAGTTCCTTAGTGGGGGATAAAATGATTGTGAATGGGTGGATTCTACAGGTTGAAGACCGTGTGGGGAGGGCAATAAATAGCCAAGAAATGACTTCCTGGGGGACTTCTTCTCTAGTCTGTTTTGTATTTCTTCTTCAACTTCTTCCTTAGTAACTGTAGAAGAGTAGGATACAAGAAAGCTTTGCATGGAGCGACATAAAATTTGAATTGTAGTTCATATGTATACATGAAACTATGATTTTGATTTAGTTGTACATATTTTAATAAATGAATACAAACATTTATTTCCATATTAGATTAATATTATTGTTTGTAAATGCAATATATGAACATAAAATGATGCTCAAATTTTTAAACTTTAATCAAATTAAAATTTTATATATAAAATAGCACAAAATTAAAATTCACGTATGACATTGCACATTACATTAAAAGTTCATTAATAATTTTGATATTTATCTTTTTTTATCATCATACATAATAAAATTAAATTCTTATAATATAAACGAGCTTACGAAAGCTTTTTTTATAATCTAAGGTCGTTAGAGGACTAAAACAAAATGTTTTCAAAATTATCGGATTGAAATTGTGACGTTGAGGGTATCATATCAGGCCTTGTTAAAACAGTGAGTGTCATCATAACATTAAAGTCTAAAGTTGCAACGCCATTCTTTGTCCATTTTACGTTGCGACATTGAGGGTCTATCCTTATGACATCACCTACTATTTTCACAATATCCATTAAGTACCAATTCAAAACACCTAAAACAAATGATCAAATGCATTAATTCAACCATTTCAACTTATACCATTTACATACATAATTAACAAACCATATGATCAAATTTAAAATTAACATCAACTATCTAAATTTCCAAAATGAGCATTCACGATACAAAATCGACTCAAAACTTAGGTACATAAAGATTCTATACAAACATTGCTGAGTTAAGAGTTGTAGATCAGATGTTGGATCACTCATTGAGTCTTTGAGATTTACCAATACCTGCGCATGGAATAAACAAACTGTACGTTGAGCGATAAAGTTTAGTGATATTTTTATGATTCAAGTCAATAATACATTAGAAATAACATAATAGATTTCAATCAATGCACAATTTAGTTCCACCATTTCAACTTACCAATCATGTCTCATGAATCAACTTATTCACAATCCCAAATGGCAACATACATGAACAATTTTCAACCAATTCATTCCACCTATTCATGTCTAATATGCCAAATTAATGCACAATCTCTTTTAACTGAATTCATATGAATGTTTCATACCATGTCCACTAACACATATCACAATCATTTTCATTTCATGGCATTCTACTCATTTATTTCATAATCTCAATCTTTCTCGAATCTATTGATTAGTTTCATTACCATATCGACCTTCAGGACTAGTTTAACCAATTCCCATGATCTTTTACATGTTTTCATTTGATAATTTCATATAGATACACATATAGTACCATTCCATTCCATCATTTGAGTTCAAATATCATTTATCAAGTTCAAGTTTTATAATCCCTATTAATCGAACACAGACTCAAGACAGATACACGAATCATCTAACCATCACACTAATATGGCCCCCAATGCTTCATTAGAACGTTTGAAATAAATATTGCACTCCACGCCTCATCGGTTAAACCGAAGTATAAACTTGTACACAAATCTAATCCTATGACATACAAACTATATCCGACTTTGATCGAATAATTAATAAGGTAACTGATGTTTCAATTACATATTATAAATCGATTTACATGTCATGATCTCATATCATTTTTATTATCAATTCGTATCATGCTCATTTTTACTATATTGATAAACCTTTCGACCAGCTTTTTAAAGGCAATGCAGTTTTCTATAGAATGCCCCGTAATTCCTGCATGATAGTCACATTGTGCATTTGTGTCGTACCATTTGGGGTACGGAGGTTGTAAAGGCTTCAAGTAAAAAGGAGAGACAACATGTGCGTCAAATCAACTCTAATACAGCTCCCGGTACGACATTGGGATTGGTGTAAATTGGGATTTCTTAATGTTTTTCTTTGTGTCGGATTCTTGTCTTGGGGGGATCTGATGGCCAATAGCAACCGTCCTTGGCTGGCTTGCGGTAATTGGCTTTGAATAACCCTCGTTATACCTACCCGCATTATTCACCTCATTTTTCCTCTTCCTCGGGACCTTTGAAGTATTATTTTGGGAGTTCCACTCTTGCCCTTTCCGTTTGTAATGATCTTCAAATTGTTTTGAGAACTCTACTCTTGCCTGTTTTGTTTCCCCTAGATCATCAAGGACAATAGGATTAGTTAGATTGCCCCTAAGATTGGAACTTGAGCCTATCGCGAAATTCACCGGTGCCGAGGTATTGGTCTGGTATTGTGGTCGGATGTTAACAGTTACCCTTTGTGGATATGTGTTTGGTTGTGCTAGGACATTTGTTGGGGTAAAGCCTGGAAGATATGCAGGGCCTTCATTATCATTCCAAAAGTGGACCACTGGGTTTTTTCCTTTTTCTAACCCCATATCCAATAACTGGGTTAACTGGCTCATCAAATTTCTTTGGACTTCTAGCATCTGATCCTTCATATCTTGTTGAAATTTGGCCAATTGCTCTAGCATCTATATTTGCATCTGCTCTAATCTATCCAACCTTTGGTGCATTCTTTTAGTTTCTGTTCGGGTACCGCAAGAATGTTGGTTTTCCAGATTAGCTGAAATAATTTCACTCAATTAGGGTCTTTTAATGGTCCTTAATGCACATGATGTTATGTAATGCAAATGCATGAAATGAATGCAAAAAGAGACGTTGATTCTTGGTTCAATTATATTAGGACAACTTTACTAGAAAACAAATCTCTTTACATAAAGTGGATATATATACGGCTTTGCCCTCATAGGCGGAGACATTCGATCCTCTTCTTTATTCGAGCGTTAAGATAAATCTCATGAACTCCTCAAAAGGGACGTCTCTTCTATATCCTTTTTGCTTGATCTGGGCCGCGACTCGTTACTCATTCATCGTCGTAATGCTCGTTGCTTCTCTTTAAGAAAGTTTAACGGCTCTCGAATAATTTTTGTCATCTTGAATCCTCGGGCAACAGAGCAATAGTCGTGTAGTCCTCCATTAAACTATCATCCTTCTCTTATCATGTTTTCTTGGGCCATATTTGGATAACCGTATTGTCATCCACTTTATCAAGAAACCTATTTTCTTATGACAAGCTCTCTATTTAGCAACTGAACGTGAATCAACACCTCTTTTTTTTATGATGAAAATGTAATGCAATCATAACCAAAACAAAAGAAAACAGGTTAGTACAGAGCAAAAGCAAGCAAGAATAAATAGAACACCTATTTGAGTGACCACTAGGGGTTTGAAGTGGTTCTACCTAGGGTAGGCTCTTAGGTTCACTACATGCGGTTCGGCTCTAAAGCAAAGGTACCCGAACTAGCAGATTCCTCGATCGTCACCCATTATAGGCTCATACGGATCGAGTTCAGTTCAGGGGAATACATTTCCCTATGGCTGTACGGAGATGAAAATCTCACGAAGACATAGGTACAGATGTATCCCGAAAGCAATCCGCTATCCTGCACGGAGGTGAAAACCTCACGAAGGAGTAGCTTCTCACTCCCACTTAAAAAGGTGTGACCAACGGTCATGCAATGCAATGTGTAGAGATATAAAAATTTAAAATACAAAACATGATAAAAACTATAATTCAGAACAAATGAAATGCAATGAGAGGATCGTAAATTTAAACCATATTATCAACTTTCGACAAAAAGACAAGAAATAATCAACTCGTGGCTTGACTCTCTTATTTAAAGTCCCTAGTGGAGTCACCAAGCTGTTGACACCATTTTTTGACAAAACGGGGTCGACTTGGGTTTTGAAAAATGAAATCGAATGTGGGAGTTGCCACCAATCCTTTTTGATAAGGTGTGATCGGATCACCTTGAAAAGTGGTTGTTTCTAATAAATGATTTAATTTTATTAAAACAACGATTTTGGTCCACAAAATTCAGAAAAAAGGGTTCGAGAGTCGGTTATGTACGAGGAAGGATTAGCACCCTCGTAACGCCCAAAAATTGGTACCTAGTTGATTAGTTAATGTCTTAATGTCGGAAATTGAAAACTTTGAAGAATTTTAAAAATACGATCCTAAAAACTTTTGAATAATATGAGTTGGAATTTAAGATTCTCTTGTTCCGAAAGAATATCACATCCAGCACATTAGGATACGATATTTTAAACTCTCAAAACCAAGATCACCTTATGGTTTCCAAAACCTATACTTTGAAACTTTAAAAGGGTATTTGGCTATTTGGCTAAAAGAGAAACCGAAACCCAGCATATTAGGGCACGTTTTCTCGAATTTCTAAACGTAAAATATTGCCTTACTTTGAAATTTTAAAAGGATATTTGGCTATTTGGTCGAACGAAAAAATTGAAACCCAGCACATTAGGGCACGTTTTCTCGAATTTCCAAACGCAAAATATTGCCTTTATTATTTTTTAAAAAAATCCTCATCTCGAGAAAACAACGTGTCATATCCAATGCATTAGGACACAACGTATTGAATTCCCGATAATGAGCTTTTATTTATGTTTTTTGGTTAAAGAGTATTCTCGATTATTTAGATTCAATGAAGAAAATTGGAACCCAATACGTTAAGGCTCAATCCTTTCGAAGATCCCAAATACCGAGTATTACCTTTGTTTTCGAAATCTTCCTTTTTTACAAATCTGAGTAAAAATGGGTGTAATGGAATAACAATGATGATGATGTAAGTAAAATAATAATACGAGCAAAAACGAAAAATAAATAAAAAAAGAACAAATCAATCATGTATATACAATAACAAGTAACTAAAAAAAACTAAAACACTAAAAAATACGGACATATAAATAAATGAATAAATAAATGAACATCAAGTGAAACAATAATATCAATAAAGAAAATAGATAAAAATATATATGTATGTTTGTATATATATCTATATATAACAAAGTTTTAAATTAGAAGATATAAATGAGTAAATAATAATAATAATAATAATAATAGTAATAATAATAATAATAATAATAATAATAATAATAGTTTGAAAATATGAAAAGCTAGAAGTAAATAAATAATAAAATGATACAATAAGATAAATATATACATATATATATATATATATATATATATAAATTAAAAACTAAAAAATAAAATATAAAATATAAAATATAAAATATAAAAAAGTAATGCAAAACTAATTTATATAATAATAATGATGAATAAATAAATAAATAAAAGGGAAATTAAAAACTAATAATTAATAATAATATCACATTTATTGATTTTAATAATAAAACAAACAAAAAAACAAAAAAGGGCTAAATTAGATTTTAAAACAAAATTCAGGGCCAAATCTATAAATAAATAAAAGAGGAGGGACTACGTTGAACGCGTGAATAACATAGAGGGACTGGAAGGGAAATTTTGCCTTCTCCTCTAAAACGGCGTCGTTCGAATAGGACCATATTGAAATCGGAAGTAAACTAAAGGGGCAAATTTAAAAATACAAAAAAACCTAATTGAGAAAACATTAAAAAGCGGAGGGGCTAAAAGCGCAATTTACCCCTTCGCATAAAAACCACGCAGATCCTAGGCGGTTCGAGTCGGGTCGGTCCGGTCTATGTCAAAACGACGTCGTTTTGGCACCTGAGAGGCCTGCCCAAAACGGCGTCATTTTGGAGGCCTATTTAAGGCAAAACTTTCACTAAAAAAAATCATTTTAGCATAGTTTAGAAAAAAAATTCCCCCCTCCCTTCTATTTTCTCTGAAGGCCTAAGGGTCCGGGAGAGTTCGGTCGGCCGCCGCCGCGTCGGCCCCCGGTCGCCGGCAACGGCACCGCCGTCCACGGCGGCCGGAAGGCCAAAAGTCACCCCTTTTTTCGACAAAAATCAAGGGTAAGTTTTCCCCTTTTTTAAAACTGTTTTTAATGAATGTAAATGGTTTGGTTTTAAAAAAGAAATGTATATATACGTAAATAGTTTCGAAAAAATGAAAAAAAAAAGAAGACCTTGGCACGATTGAATCTGTTCTCTCCTTCAATGCTTACTATTTTTTGTTTGTATGCTTGAATACTTTTTATTTGTATTCCAAAAAAACCAGCGAGCTTACAATCGATTTTCTTAGGCTTTTATAGCCGATTTTACAATATTTTTTTAATCTATTTGCTGTCATTTCTTTGCAGGCAAGTGGGCAGTGGAGCAGGTGGAGTTGGTGGTGGCAGCGGCAGGCTGGTCAGAAGACGTGGAGGCGCGGCAGACAGAGGCTAGGGTAGGGTACGACACCACTTGGGTTAGGGGGGTTAGGGTTTTTGTTACGTGTTTAGGTTTTGGGCTGATTGGGATGTTAGGGTTTTTATTTTTTGGGGCTTGTATTTGTTTTAATTTTGGGTTTAATTGGGCCCCAGGTCAAAAATTGGGCCCTACAACAGTAATACACTTACCTTAATAGGTAGATTTGAAACAATCACATATATGTATATATGTATATATGCACATGTATATGTGTTTATATATTGAACTCGAATCATAAAAGTACAAACCACAATTTTTGTCACTCGTCTTTTCTTTCTCTCAAGACGACCCAACGTCATCTTTGGCTATGTTCGATAATTAATTATTTAATTAAATCCTTTTAATTAAACATATTTATTAATTACATTTAAGAAAGTTTAATGGTTATCACCATCGTTCTCTACTAACTCCTATTTAAAATTGGTTAAATAACCATTTTGGTCCTTTGGATAATTGATATCTAGATCCCCAAGCATTTTCTCAATTAAAACTCAGTAGCAATTAGAGTTTTACAATTTGGCCCATTAGCTTTAATTAACAATTTTCTCGGTTAAATTACTTAATTGATCTTTAATATATTTTCATATTAACTTCGTGTATTATCCTATTTTATCTTTATGGACTCAGTTTACAAAAATAAGATTCCAAAATCGCAGTTTCTGACACCAAAAAATGTCAAGTTGTTTCAAATAAGTATATTGTTTTTATAATGTATAACATTGGCATATTAATAAATTATGTCAATACTTTTTGGCCATAACTTTTTATAAATAGATATATTATAACACTTTTATAATATGTAAATTGTTTTTTATAATAAACTTTTTGGCCAAAACTTTGAAAACATTTTAGTATTTAAATAATATATTCTGTTGTTATATCTTTATAAAATAGACAAATTGTATTTATGATATAAGTTTTTTAGGGTTTAGAATATAAGAAATTTTTTACCATAATTATCCTAAACACTCATACATATTCATTCTTATAATATCATTTTTTTATAAAAATACTTTTTTAAAATTGATTTTTTTGGTGTAATTACTTATGCAATTACTCCAATTATCACCCTCTCCTAACAATTGGAAAGTATAATCAGGATGCTTCAATTACAATGGCTGTCCAAACATGTCACCCTTGTGTAATTATAAGCAATTAAACTCAAATCCAATTACTAGGTTGCTTTCCAAATACTACCTAAATTTCAAAGTTTTTTCCATAAATATTTCTAAAAAAAGAAATTTCAAGAACATTTATATTTTTTTCACTATTTTAATATAAAATACATATTTTTATATAATAAAAAATAAAATTAATTATATATTAAATAAAAATAAATTTTAATTTAATTTCAAATAACTTTAATTTTTAAACTTGCATCCAATAAATCGTTTTAACACCTCGATTCATTTTCGATTTTTCAATTTTTTTTCTGAGTCCCAGATGTACAGCAAGTTGATCTGATAATTATAAAAAGCAACAGCCATACTTGTGAATCAATGGAGAAAAAAGTGGCAAAACCAACTAGTGTGGAGTACAGCCATAGTTGACCACCATATGAGTTCATTGGTTTTTGCATGGGACCTTACATTTGCACCATTGTTGACTGTCTTACTACCATCCATAGAGGGAATTTCCAAATTGGTATGCCCAACCTCTTCTCTCTCTTGTATATGTTAATATTATAATCTTTTGGCTTAATTTCACCCAATATTTTCAAATTATCACTTAGATTTTTAAACTAGTTTCTAGTTAGTTTAACTGTAAGTGTTAAATATTAATTTGAATATGATAGAAAACATATTTTGATTAAATTGTAAACATACATACTATTGCATTAGCAGCTTGAATTTACGAGAGAAAACATGTTATAGGCCCAAAGAAAAAATTGAAAATTTTTATTACCCTCAAAAATTTTCAAAAGTTTAGTTTCCCTCTAAAATTTTCAAATCCATTTAAAATTTTAAATTAAATCTCTTTAAATTTTTTAGACAAGCCTATTAAATACTCTATTTTTTTTTTTATTTTTTTTAGTTAAGGCCTCTCAATCTTAACACCAAGAATAGAAAATATAGATTTGCAAAAAGTAATTCCATCCCCTATTCATTTTTGTTATTACTAAAGAGTTCATAATAAGATATTTTCTTTTATCATTTAAACTTTGAGTTATGTATTATTTCATCGTTGAACTTTAGAATTTTTATGTCGATGCGGCGACATTTATTAGCATATCACATTAGCTAATTATATTCTTCTTCAAAGTCCCCTATGAAATATTAATTTTACACAAATATGTGGTTGATATTAGAAATTTAAATTTTATAAGGTTTAAAGGGAAATATGTATTCTTTTAAAGTGAAATATTACATATTAGAAAAAGGTTAAAATGTCAAATAAATCCTTTGAAAATAATTAAAAAATCAATTAAGCCCTTTATTAAATAGTACATTCAATTGAACCTTTTGAATCATAATTAGTATCTAATTAAGCTCAATAAATTTATTTTTCCATTGAAGCCCTTGATGATCGTTAGCTATTAATATGGGCAAAACTAATGACATAAACAATTTATATGAATAGAACATGAAAGATGCATAATATTAAACTATTAATTATATAAAATTATAAAATTATTCTAATTTTACAATCACGTAAGTGGACTCCCTCAATGTTGGTGGTGAAGTGAAGCTTAATACGGAAAAGGACACACCATGCTTTTCTTGAGTGCATCCATTGGGAAAACACAAAAGGGAATTAATTAATTATATATATTATAGTAATGTGATGTTATAAAAATAAAACAAATAATTATGTTTGCATTACTGTTTTTTTAATTTTTTTTACATCTTATTATTTATAATTTGGATAAATTACTATTTTATTCTTTACATTTTAATTTTTTTAATTTTATTTCATTTTTTAAATTTTTTTATAATTTTTTATCTGTTAAATATAAAGTTGATTATAAATAAATTATCTCTTTACTTTAATATTTTAATTAATTAAATCAACTTTTAATTTTACAATATTAAAATTAATGAATATTAAAATGTTAAGCTTAAAATATAGTTTTTGTTAAAAAAAAAAAAGACACATATTAATAAGATTTACCAAATTAAATTTATATTTTCCAAATATGATAAGAGTTAATTATATCCATTGATTAAAGTAGAGTAAAGATAATTATAAAATTATAAAATTTGAATATTAACCATTTTAACATTAAAGCAAATTAATTTGACAATATATAAAATACATAACTTGTAAGAAATTATTAAAATTATTATTTAAATTATAACATAATATTTAGACCATGATGTATTTTTGTATTATTTTAATATTATGTTGTTAGAACCAGACCGATCAGTCGGATCGATTGGACCAGGAACCAATTAGGGTACTAATCTAGAGAGTGGCTTTAAACTGGTTAAATTAGGAACCAATATAAATCGGCTAAAAGATTAGTTGAACCATGAATTTTTTGAATTTTTAATAATTTTTAATTGGATCGTTTGGACTGACTAACCTTTGACTAGGTCAGTTCAACCACTAGTCCGATTTAAATATCATTGTTTAAAAATAAATAAATAAATAAATATATTTGATTCTAAATTAATTAAATATTTTATAATTACATTACTTTTTTAATTTATTAATGATTTTTTGAAGAAATTTATTAAAAATTTAAACAAAAATTAATCTTATAAAAAATATTATAAATTTAATATACATAATTCACCCGTGCGTAGTACATGAATACAAACTAATTAGATTTTATTTCTCCCTTGACGAATGGCAATGTTTTATTTTTGCTTTTTATTTTTTTGTTTGAAACATAGAGGTGATTAATATTTACAATAAATTACATAAAATTATATCAATGTGGGTTGAATGAAGCGATAATAAATTTAATATTTGTTAAGTAAAATCTAGAACTTAAATTTCGTGTTGATTAAATTTTAACTCTATTAACATCAATATTATTATTAATACAGAAAAATGTGAATTCAAACTCACTAAAACATATATATTTTTTTATTTAAGGGTTGATACTATTATAGAGTTTGCATTTGCCCCGTAAAACATAGTTCACAGACATATTCCCAGAATTTTGAATCAGAGGTGGACCTTTAAAGAGATATATTTACAATCAATTAATTAATTAATTGATGTTATAAATTAAAGCTCTTCCTCACCACTATTTAAAGTAACGAAAATTTCATCCATGACACACACCGACTGACTAAATTTTGAAAGTGATTTTTCTGTGGCACAAAAGTGAAGGTATGAATAGTAATACGTAACAAGATCTTTTTATTTCTGGGGTATTATTTATGGAAAATGCTGGATATTATCGCAGTTAATTACGATAAAAATCACAAAATATCATGTGCATGGGAACTTGAATTTTGATACATACATGTCATTGATTTCAGCATATTTGACATAATAAATTAAGTATGAGAGTTGATTTTTAAGGCTTACTTATTGTTTTGATACTTCTGTTTATGACAGAAGATGGGATCAGAGACCGGTGCTGGAAAGAATTACCTTTACAACAACCAAGATTTTGATCTCTCCATTGATGTGTTCTCACAAGTCAGCTCCAAGTTATTAGATGATGATGGCCGTCCCAAGCGAACTGGTAATGTTACAGAAAAGTTAAATTCTATGAAAAGATTGCAGACTTTGTTTTAGTGATGTCATTGGGTTTTCCTTTGTTTAGGAACTGCATGGACCGCAAGTGCTCATATTATTACAGCAGTGATTGGTGCTGGTGTTTTGTCCCTGGCTAGGGCAACAGCTCAGCTTGGATGGATTGCTGGTCCGGTGGTAATGTTTATGTTTTCTTTTATAACTTATTACACTTCCACTCTTCTTGCTGCCTGTTATCGCTCTGGTGACCCAGTTAATGGCAAGAGAAACTATACCTACATGGACGCTGTTCGGTCAAATCTTGGTAAATTTCAAAACCCAGAAATCTTTGAATTTGCCTTACCAAAAATGGGGTTGTTTCAATTTCAATATCTTTATCTTTTATGTTACTTTTCAGGTGGGTTTGAAGTCAAGATCTGTGGATGGGTTCCATACTTGAACCTTTTTGGAGTTGCCATTGGATACACCATTGCATCATCAATTAGCATGATGTGGGTAGTTTTAATGGCTCAAACTCAGTGATTTGTTATTTTGGCAGTTGTATTGTTTGGGTTAACACTTAACATTTTTAAAAATATATATATATGGCTATTAAAAGGTCTAATTGCTTCCATGCCAGTGGCACTACACTAAAACAGGCTTTTAGCGGCATTTTTAATGGCGTTTTGACAAAAAATGCCGCTAAAAATTGAGCATTAGTGGTGCTTTACATAAAACGCCGCTAAAGATCAAACATTAGCGGCGCTTTTTCAAAAACGCCGCACCTTTTGGGGCTTTAGCGGCGTTTTTAAAAAAGTGCCGCTAATGCTCAGAGCTTTAGCGGCGTTTTTGAAAAAGCGCCGCTAATGTTTGATCTTTAGCGGCGTTTTATGTAAAGCACCACTAATGCTCAGGCTTTCAGCATCATTTTTTAAAAAGCGATGCTAATGCTCAGGCTTTTAGCGGCGTTTTTAAAAAAGCGACGCTAATGCTCAGGCTTTTAGCGGTGTTTTCCTAGAAGAGACGCTAATGCTCGGGGCTTTAGCGGCGTTTTCCAAGAAGCGCCACTAATGCTCGGGGCTTTAGCGGCGTTTTTCAAGAAGCGCCGCTAATGCTCGTGGCTTTAGCGGCGTTTTTGAAAAAGCGCCGCAAAAACATTTTATCTGTCTATTTACTATTTAATTTGTTTATTTATATTAATTAAAATTCAATTTATTTTAAATTGAATATTTGTTAAAAATATAGAAAAATATTTGATAAAAATAGAAAAATTAAAATACTATTATTTAAAATAATTTTAAAATTTTTTGGGTACATAACTGATTGATTTTTTAATTTATATATTAAATAATTTCATATATAATTGTAAAAGATACAATAGTATTAATTTTAAAATATTTAATTAATTATCATTATAGTTTAGGGTTTAATATATATGGTTTAGTGTATATGGTTAATTTAGGATTTAAGGCCGGTTTAGGAGTTACAATTTTAAGGTTTATAGATTTTGGAATTAGGGATTATGGATTAGGGATTCTGGTTTAAGGGTTGTGATTTAGGGGTTAGGGGTTAGAGATTAAAAGTTAGAGATTTAGGGTTTATAGATTCAGTGTTAGGTTAAGGTTTAGGGTTTAGATTAATTAGTGTGTTTTAATTTATATTAAATAAGGTTTAGGGTTAGGGATTCGGGCTAGGGTTTAGGGTTTAGATTAATTAGTGTTTTTAATTTATATATTAAATAAGGTTTAGAGGTTAGTAGTTAAGGGTTAGGGGTTAGAGGTTAAGAGTTAGTGATTTAGGGTTTAGAGATTCGGGGTCAGGTTAGGGTTTAAGATTTAGATTAATTAGTATTTTTTAATTTATATATTAATTAAGTTCTTATAATTGTAAAAGAGGGGTTAGGGGTTAGGGGTTAAGAGTTAGGGATTTAGGGTTTAGAGATTTTGGGGTCCGATCAGGGTTTTGGGTTTAGATTAATTAGTTTTTTTAAAAATATATTTTAAAAATTTAATCTAAACCATTTGATATATTTAAATATTAGTTTAAATAGAATTAATAAATAAGTTAAAAAAAATATTGATATATATATGGATGGATATATATTTAGGGACATATAATTAATTATTTTGGATATATAGGACCAAATTATAAGAAATGAAATAAAAAGACAAACAAAAAAGACAAAAAAACCTAAAATTTATAATTTTATATAATTCTTATAAATATTACTTAAAAAGTTTAGAATTATTTATTTAAAACGTCACCTTTTGGCTTAAGTAAATTAATTTTTTGTGGCGTTTTTTACAGAAATTGCCAGAACTATGCATTAAAGCTTAATAAAACGGCGCCGTTTATGATTAGAACTTTAATTTTTAGTGGCGTTTTTATAAAAAAAAACGCCGTAAAAGATAAGCAATAGCACAAAAAATCATTTTATTTAAAAAAAAAACGCACCTTTTTATCCCAATTTTCCCCCGCTGAAAGCCCTAATTTTTTCCCCTCTTCTTCGCGGTCTATGAGCATTTCGCTTCTTCACCCTTTTCAAACTCATTTCTTTCTCCTCTTCTTTTTTTTTTCTCGCATCTTCTTTCTCCCTCTCTCCAAAGTTCTTCGATTCTTTCCGTCTCCTAATTTTTAATTTTGTTTATAAAATTTTTACATTTTACAAAGCTCCAGCATAGGGTGTAACTTAATTTTTCTGTAAATGAAAGTTTATGGTTGTATGTTTTTTTGCAAAAAATACTGGTATAATTTGTACTCTGATTAGCTGTAGTTATTTTTGTGTTACATGTACAGTCTTTAGATCTGCAACCCATGCTTGGGATTTATGTTTTTGTTGTTTGCATGGGTATATTGAAGCCAGTAAAGCTCGCATTTACCACACTGGAGATGACTCAGTTGCTTTAGTTAAAGAAAACCCTTTCTGAATCATTTATTTTTCCATAAATGTATGGTTTCCATCTACCTATGTGTTCTCCCCGTTGTACTTTGGTTGTTATATCCCAATATAAGATGTTAATTAAATTTCTACTTCTCAGTACCAATATTGTGTCCTCATTTTCCGAAGCTGCACAAGGTCAAAGGTGAAAGTATCATGATAACCAAGCATTAACGGTGTAGCTTTTCTTTGGTACTGTTGTCTGACTCACATTTCTCTTTGAAATCCTTGGGTTGAATTTTATCCTACAGGTTGATTATGCATGCACACTTGAAGAAGTGCAGTAGCATTAATTCTCTGCAGGAAGATTCCTAGATTCAGGCTTATATGCAAAATGTGAGTTATGGACCTGGAGAAGGGAATAATAGGCTGCTTATATGCAAAATGTGAGTTATGGAGTTGGTTTTCCTTTTAAACATTACTTTGAATACATTGCAGGTTGTTCCAACACAATATAAAGTAATGGAAAAAAACAAAGAAATACCATGATGCATAAGAAATATATAAAATATATTAGTGAGGATTAGGTAGATAGAAATGCCATCAAGAAGTATGCTGCTTGTGTTGACCATTTGTGATTTGAACTTGCCTAATGTCTTATAGGTTTAGCATTCTGTTTCTTTTACTGAAATTTTAATATTTTCTTCATATTTCCTTATTGGTTAAATCTGTTTATAATGTTTTTTATTTTATTTTATGTATTTACATTTCTTTTTTGACTTGTTACAGATAGATATGGTTTATGAATTGCTGCGCATATCAACGGAGTATGTCTAGAATCTATTTATTTTCTTCTGTTCTTATATTATACAGCTTTCTGTTCCAATTTAGAAGTTTTCTGACTATTTCAAACCAGTGCAACAAATTAAATAAAATGATGGTTATCAAGTAAGACATTTTATGGTTTCAATCGAAGGAAGACATTTTCCATAACCTGTAATAGTCTGTTATAGTTATACATGGTAGGAATTAAGCTTTTCATTTAAAATGTGTCTTTTTGGTTTTCCACTGAAGTGTCACCACAGCTATCTATTGATTACAAGATAAGAAGTTTATTTTGCTAATCACTTGCTTTTTCAGGTAAAGGTAGATGTAAAGGCACTACCTTAAACTGAATAATGCATTTGATTTAGATAAGAAGTTTATTTTGCTAATCACTTTGATATGTTCATGCCTATAGAGTACACTATGTTTTGATTTTTTGTGGTTCATATTAATTATTTCTTTGCATTGATTCATCTACTTTAATTAGATACTTTGGTGCTATCTTGAAAATAAAACCAAACAGTTCCATAAAAATACATTATCTCGAAGTATATCTTTGGTATTGTAGCAATTGGGCATGAAAGGGTTCGCACAGCTTGCACATTCAAATAAGCGCAGATTCTAGCTAGCCATGATGTTACTATTAATGTTACTATTAATGTCCTTAATCACTGATGTTATTTTGTGATACTTTTAGTGTGCTATGTTTACTTGTACTCATGTATCTGTGTGGATATGCATACTGTCCGATATAGGTATATATATATATATATATATATATAATATATATATATATTTTTAAGTTTCTCATGTGTTTGGAGAGTTATTATATATTGTATAGGTATATATATACTGTCCTTAGTCTCTTTGATGTTTGGCATTTTATGTTTTAATTGTGGGTATTGATTTTTATTTATTGTCTTTATAATTACTACTTAATTTTTGTGTTTTTTAAATATATATATATACACACCGATTGGAGACCACTTGTTTTATATTTGTTTCTCTTTACTGGATAATGCTTTAGTTTGCATACTGCCTTTAGTTTTAGTGATTTTTAAAACTTTAAAGAAAGTCAAGGGGATAATTAACCAAAGCTTCATTACATCTATGCTTGTTTAATTTCACTTTTATGAATGTTGGGACTGGAAAATTTTAGCATATGGTAGGGTTTATGGCTTTATGAACTTATGCTTTTAGGTACTGCACGTTCATTTTGATTGGTTTGTTTGATTTTGAGGCAAATCAAAGAATTAAAAACTTCAATGAGATGAATGTTTAGATTTTTTTTTTAAAAAAGTTATATTGTGAATTAAACTCCAATAAGATCAATGTTTAGATGAATGTTTGGATTGGGGGCATAATTAAAGTTTATGGTTGAGGCTGACATGATTCTCTCTTTGTAACAGGTCAATGAGTTCAAGTCTATAGAAAAGTTTAAAATTTTCAATACACACAATTTGTAAGTTATATTGCCTTAACATGTTAGAATTGTCTATTTGGCTTAGTACTAACAGTCAATGTTACAAGTGGGTCAACCTGAATGCTATCAAGAGGCTTGTGGAAGCTGATGCACTCAAGATGGAGATCATTCCAAACCTGAAGGTTTGTATCACTTTCTTACCATGTCGTCTCTGGTGTATTTCTAATTTCTAAACTATAAAATTGGCTGCAGGTGGTCAATGGAATCAAGGTTCTTCAACTGGAAACTGCAGTTGGTGCAGCAATTAGGGTAGAAAATTGTACCAATTATGGTTATGATGTATTAAAATGTAAAAAGTTCTGTCTAACCATGTGTTTTCCGTACGTGATTAAGTTCTTTGACCATGCTATTGGTATCAACGTACCTCGATTGTGATTCCTTATACGTCTTGTTCATGAATTTCCATTTTAACACGTCTTCAAATTAAATTATACATATCTAAATTGGATTTGTGACATTTCTATAATATTTTAATTTTTTTTTTATTTTTTATGACCTTTAGCGGCGTTTTGTAGTAAAAGCGCCGCTAAAAGTCATGTTATAGCGGCGTTTGTGGAGAAAGCGCCGCTAAAGGTCATGATATTTAGCGGCGTTTGTGGGAAAAGCGCCGCTAAAGGTCAGGTTCTTTAGCGGTGTTTGTGGGAAAAGCGCCACTAAAGGTCATGTTCTTTAGTAACATTTTTTCTCATAAACGCCGTAGAATTTAGCGACATTGCCTATAGCGGCGTTTTTTGCGGCGCTTGTAAAAACGCCGCAAATAGTGTTAGCAGCGCTTATAAACGCCGCTAAAGGCCTAAAAAAGCGCCGCTAAAAGTCTGTTTTACTGTAGTGTAGTGGCAAAGATCCATGCCACATGAATAGCAATCCTTATATGATTGCTTTTGGCATTGTTGAAATTTTTTCGCTCTCAAATTCCTGACTTTAATCAACTATGGTGGCTTTCCATTGTTGCTCCTGTCACCATTGGACTTGGTATTGGAATTGCTAAAGTAGCCGGTATCTTACTCCAACTCAATTATTAGCATTCCATATTGATGAGTAAATGTATCATGGAAGAATTTTGCCCTTTTAATTAAAAAATGAATAAATTAATTCTTATACATTAATTCAAAGAGCAAATTAATCTTTTCTGTTAAAAGTTTTATCTAATTGTACCGTTAAAAACTGACATAATCGACAAAATAACTAGGTGATGATACATGGTGTACCCTCATACTGATGTATAGGGACCGGTTTTTAACAGTAGAAATGGATGGAAGTTTTTGCAAAAGAACCAATTTGTTCTTTGATGTAATGTATAAGGATTAATTTATCCATTTTTTTAGTAGAGAGAACAAAATATAATCTGACTCCTATTATAAGGACATCATGACACTTATACCAAATTGACGTGCTTTTAACGTAAATATGTTAGAATTTTTTCATGAGAGATCTTCATATCCATACCGGAATAATGTCAAACATATTTGACCCTTGAGATGTTTTCGTTTTTTTTTTTTGCTTGGTTAATTTAGCGGAAACAGGGAAAATTGGGGGAAGCCTAACAGGAATAAGTGTTGGAACTGTCACTCAAACCCAAAAAATATGGATGAGTTTCCAGGCACTTGGTGACATAGCTTTTGCCTATTCATACTCATTGAAATCCAGGTTTACATTAATTTTCTTTTTCATCCAAATTCATTGTAACTCAAATAACTTGTTGAAGTCGAAAGCTTTTAAAACAATATGGTGTTTTGTGTTACAGGATACACTGAAGGCTCCACCATCAGAATCAAAGACAATGAAAAAGGCAACACTGTTAAGTGTTGGAGTGACAACTTTTTTCTACATGTTATGTGGTTGTACGGGTTATGCTGCTTTTGGAGACTTATCCCCTGGAAACTTACTCACAGGTTTTGGATTTTATAACCCATTTTGGCTCCTTGACATTGCCAATGCCGCCATTGTTATTCACCTTATTGGTGCATACCAAGTTTACTGTCAACCCCTTTTTGCCTTTGTCGAAAAAAGGGCATCCGACAAGTTCCCGGACAGCAAATTCACTACCAAAGATATCAAGATCTCGATCCCGGGTTTCCGGCCTTACAATCTAAACCTTTTCAGATTGGTTTGGAGGACTTGTTTTGTGATGATAACAACATTGATCTCTATGCTTCTTCCATTCTTTAATGACATTGTTAGACTCCTTGGGGCACTTGGGTTTTGGCCACTCACAGTTTATTTCCCAGTAGAGATGTACATTTCTCAAAAGAAGATGCCAAAATGGAGCACCACATGGCTTTGCCTTCAAGTCCTAAGTATTGCTTGCCTTGTTATCACCATTGCTGCTGCTGCTGGTTCCATTGCAGGGATTGTTCTTGATCTGAAGTCATATACTTCATTCTCCACTGGGTATTAGTTCAGTTACAATTTGAAGAAAGCAAGGGAAACTAAGCTCTACGGATTAAAAACGCTTCTTGTAGTTGTTCATGTTCGTAAAATGTAAAAATTGTTGTTGCTAATTTACTGTTTAGGTTATGAAGTTTTTATATGTAGCTTGTAGCTTTCACATTCAATGCAAATGGAAAACTTTTATTTTTAGAAATATATAAATATTCTATATAACGTTCTTTTATGAGTTTATACCATTAACCGGGTTTTAAAAACTATCGACCACATTATCTATAGTCCATTTCTAACTATTTAATAGCAACACAACAATTTTTTTCCAAGTCACTGGCAAATAATTTTGAAATTTTTTTTATTCTAAACCTCAAACTCAAATCTCGAATCTCGAACCTGAACTCAAACCCCAAACCCTTATAGTTCATGATTTGGATTTGGGGTTCAAGGTTTGAGGTTCGAGGTTTAAGGTTTAAAGTTCAAGGTTTAGGTTCAAGGTTCGTGTTTGAGTATGGGGTACAGGGTTCATGTTTAGGGTTCAGGTTTGGCGGGTTCAGTACCCAATGTTCAAGGTTCAAGGTTCGGGTTTAGGTTCAGGGTTTAGCATTCAAAGTTAGGGTTCAAGGTTCGGGTTTAGATTCACGGTTCTGGATTTGGGTTCGAGGTTCAAGGTTTAGAATAAAAAAATACCAAAATTATTTATTAATGACATGAAAAATTTGTTGAAATGTCATTTAATAATTGAAAAGGGACCATAAATAATGTGGTGGGAAGTGTTCATAAAATAATTTCTGATATTTATAAATGATTTAATATTAGGGTAAAAGTGACTTACCCTCCTTTCAAATTTAGTGTAAAATAAGGTCTACTTATTTCTAGATTTGAAAAAAAATCACATGCAAATTTTAAATTAAAAGGAAAATTGTATTTTTGTTTTTATTTATTTATGTATATTCTATTTAGTTTATACATTTTTCTATTTTTAATTATAAAATAATGAAATTAATTAAATAATAAAATTTAATTACATATTGAAGTACTATAAAATTAAATATATTTAATTTATTTCATAAAAATATATTATGATTTCAATTAAAATTAAATATTTTAAATATGTACTTAATTAATCTTGAAATACATTAAATTATTTTTATTTAAAATTAATTACTAAACATCATTTGGAAGGTTTAATGAAAAATATTTAAATATAAAAAATAAAAAATCATCTCAAATTTAATATTATAATTAAATTAAAATTTAAACGTTTAAGATATATTTGCATAAAAAATTATTTAAAAAAACAAAAAAAAATAAAAGAGAAGACAAAAACAAAATATAATTTTCATTGATAATAAATTTTTTAAAATAATTTTTCAACCATTAAGGCCTTAGCAACTTTAAAATATCACATTTAAATCTTTCACTATGTAAATTATGTGGTTCTTAATCTTTTTTTCTTTCTTTTTTTTGATTTATGTCCCAACATATGTAGATATTGTATAATTTTATTGTGGTATAAGTCTAAATATATTTTGTTTATCAGTCTGATCGTCTCACCATATGTAAAGTTTATATAGTTTTGTTGTCGTATAGGAATAAATATATTTTGGCAATCAATTTGATCGTGCACGATTAATTTTGGTTATAGTTATTCGGATGTATTTTTTATAATTTCAATTGTGATTGGACATGTAACTTCAAAAAAAACCTTACTTATATTAATTAAAAATTACATTATATTTAACATATTATTATATTAGATTATAATGCAATTTATAATTTAATTTAGTAATAAATAAAATGATTTTATAACTAATTAAATTTTTATATTTAATTGAAAATATTGAATATAAAAATTAAAAATAAAAAAATAAATAGAATAATAAATAATGAAGTGTAAATTTTTTTATTAACAGGATTAAAGATATAAAAATCCCTTAAAAAATAAAAGAAAATCAATTGCGCCATTGTCATTAACAAAAAATAAAAAAACAATTAAACCTCTTCGTTAAAAGTTTCATTCTTTGATTACGTTAACCATTAAAATTAGTTAACGGACCAATCAAATGGAGACACATCGCAGTCCCGGATGTAAATAAAAAATTATTAAAAATCATTAAAAATTGTAAAAATATTATATAAACTTATAACAAATTGTAGAAAAAATTATAAAAATTATAATTGGGCGGAACAAACTGGTGCAGTTGATACAAACCAAAATATTCACCTAAATAGAAATTTGAATTGGTTGTTTTGGTTTATTACTGGAATGGTATGCCCTAACCATAAATTAATTTATTTTTCTATTTCCCAAAATAAACATATTAAATAAATTTAAATTAATTAATTTCCTAGTTAAAATATTTTCTCAACTCATTTCTAATTTCGTTAAAATCATGACAAGTTTACCGTAAAATAATCTATGAGAAAATATATTTAATATTTCTACATTCAATGGATTCACTATGACCAAATGATTTATTTCCCTTTTTGAACTTCATTTAATTGAAAACCATAAATTCATTTACAGGCCATTTTCATTTTCATTTTGGAGAAAACTACATTCATTTCAAAATGTTTCTCATTTTTTCATTTTTATCATCCATTTATGTTCATTTTATTCAACATGCAATTTATTTCTAGTTTCAATGAGCTAGCGGAGAGACTGATTAGACATATGTGATTAGGGCTCAAATTTATAATTAAGTTCTAGCTTTTCCCCTATTAATTGTAAATTCATTTAGTCATGAAGTCATTCCACTATAGTATCGTGATTGAACTCTTCCCAACGACATACCATTACGAAAGTAACTTGATCAATGTTGGATCTAGTGCCCTGAGTGTAGTATATTCATTTACAAACTTGTAATTTTTTTTGAATAGATTTATTAATAAAACAAATTCATTGATTACATTAATATACTTTTAATAATTGTTTTCACATGGTTTTTGCAAGCAAAGCAAAATGGAAGCAAATGTTGCGTATTGGTTATCTAAATGTTTAACTAATAGTAACCAGTATTAGTGTTAGATCGTAGTAAGGGAAGACAACTTGTATTAGTAGATGAACCTAAACATTTCCTTAGTCTAATCAAAAATGAGCAAATCAATTAAAAGACTAATATGTCGTCTATCAAGTCAAATTGGGGAGATGCCTTGTCTTGGGCATCGAGGCGGACGACTCTCAAAAGATAGAGATATAGATGTAATTGACTGGTCTGACAATACATCGGACATGATCCAAGGAAAATAGACCATGAATTCGTTTATGTATTTATTCACTTGTGACGTTCGTAGTGCGGCATACCTATATCCTGAGTGGATAACAAACTATGTATGCGTAACTTAAACACTTTGATGTAAGTAAAAGCCTGTGTCCCAATAGATAAGGAATCGAAAGTGGGTGCGTTGGGTGTACGACTTCTGTAGTATGTAGCTTCATTCATAACAGTGGAATTCATAGCCCAAAACATAGGTAAATGATATCCTCTGATTGGCATTACATGGTTGATTGAAAGTAAACGTGGTCACAAGTCGTTCATCTTTATGATGGATGACTTGATTACTATTTGATAGTAATTGACTTTTCGTGAAGGAAGATGTAATGGTTAAAATGAGATAAGACTAGATCATATTGGGAGAATGGATATTATCCCAAAGAGATCAAGGATATCCTATGAGGGTAACACATTTATGACGAGGCCATTGAATGAGCACTAAGAAGTTGCTTTCGTAATGGTATGTCGTTGGGGAGAGCTCAGTCACGAAACTATAGTGGAATGAATTCGTAACTAAATGAGTTTATAATTAATAGGTGAAAAGTCAGAACTTAATTATAAATCATTTGAGCTTCAACTATATATGTCCAATTGGTCCCTCCGCTAGCTCGTTGAAACCAGAAATGAATTGCATGTTTGAATAGAAATGAACAAAATGAATAAGAAAAGAGAAACGAGAAACATTCATGAATGGTTATGGTTTCTCTGAAATGGAGAAATGAAATCATTTTGAAATGAATGTAGGTTTTTAAAAATGGAAATGGAAATGATCCATTTACAATCCTATATGGATTACTTAAAAATTTATCAAAAGAATGAGTTTATGTTTTTGGGTTGTTTTAAAGCTCGAAAGTAAAAATAAATCATTCGATCATAGCGAACATGTTGAGTTGTGAAATATTGAATATATTTTCTCAAAATTTTACCAGGGGAAAAAATGTCAAAATTTTACCAAGGGTAAAATTGTCAAAATTTTGTTGGGGTAAAATACGGATGAGAAAATTGTTTTATATATGAATATTAAAATTTATTTTGTAAATTAGAAAAAATGAATCAAGTTGGATCACGTTATAGAGTACTAGGTCAAAAAGGCCCAGGTAGTACTCGTAATTGGACCCGATGTGAGAGAGACCCAAAAACCCTTTATGGACATGAAGGGGACGACAACCCTAGTAGAATACTAGGGTGTGTCGTCCACCCTAGTCCTATTCTAAGTAGGATGTTGTTTTTCTATTGGAAATAAACCAGTACAACTCAACAAGGGTTCTACGTTCTCTTCCTATAAATAGATGACATGGGTAGAGCTATTAATACAACTTTGAGACATTGTTATTCTATTGAAATATAGAGAGAATTCATTCTCAACTATTACATATATTTTTCCAGAATAACAATTCTATCGGTTTCTATTAAGAAGAGAGATTTTTGGTTTTCACCCAAATATGAGTGAAAGCTCTTTTTACTTGTGTTTCGATTCAATTGGTTCGAGCCCACACTCGAAGCAATTTGTGGTATGAAAATAGCGTAGAAGATCGTTTGGTTGAAATTCAGGAACAACAAACATCAGTTAAGATGAAAACATAGGTACGGATTCGGTTAAAGTTTATTCCTATAAATATCACAAACTGGATCGGTTTTCAAAATTTTAATTTTTCGCTGTGCAAGAAAATCATTTTCAAATCGGGATTTTTCCAACAATTGGTATCAATAGCCAAGTTGTGTTATGTTTATAGTGTAAATCGAGACCAAATCTCTCTCTTCATCTTGTTTGATTAATATTTAATAAGATGTGACATTCTTGTAATTATTCGCATGTTTAGGGGAATGTATGTGAATGAATATTTTATTATATATTTGTTATATAATTATTAATTTTTGCAAAGGTTGTGGTTTTTAGGAAATAGATCGTGGGCTATCATCTCCACGTAGGATTTTTTTTATATAGAATTCTTGTGAGCCGGCAACGGAAATAGGATATAAATATAATTTTTTCTCAAAAAAAAAGAGTCCATCATGATGAGAAGATAGAGTGATGGCGGTTGAAGACACAAAGAATGCTTTGTGGTAAAAAACTATGTAATTTTTTGTTTTTCATTTTTTTTAGAAATAGAACCATGAAAACCTTGACTGACAATTTTATTTTATTACCCATCTCATTATATATATGTTTAATAATTGTTAATGATCTAATTGTGATATATATATATATATATGAGATGATCCACAGTCGATCAATTAAAGATAACAAGTGTGCTAATTAGAAAATACATATGTTTGATAGTTCCATTCACTTATTTAGGTTATTCAATTACTATGAGAAGTGTGGTAATAAGAAGGTGTAGTCTAGGACTGGATCTGCAAGGAAAGGCTTGGTTTATAAGTGGTCAAATACGACTTATCTCCCTTTCCTGGGAGCCTACCTATTGCACACTTCACATTCACTTCTTTGGTTTTTCCTTTAAAAAAAACTACGGAGAATCAAAATTGTTTGATTGACTCTTGTGAATAATTGAATGCGAATATTATAAAATTGTCATAGCATGTCATGCATATATGATATAAGCATGCCATATAGTTTAGGAAAGAATGTCACATGTATTTGTCATGCATATATTGATCATACATGATTGGAATTGAATATTATAAAAACCTTACATGTTTTTTAAAATATTGAGTGGGAGAAGATCCCTAAACAAGACCTATGAACTCCATCAATGGTCTCTTGTGATGGCATGGCAAGTACACTACCCCACGGTAGGATTGTTATGTGGGTTTCACTAAAGAGATTTGTAAAAAGTAAGAAGAATTCACTTGTGATCAAATGATAATTGGACTGGCCATTGTAGTAGGCATTATCATGTGATAGGTCAAGAAATTCTATCTTTAAAAGAGGAAAACTAGTTAAAGCATGCTACTTGGTGAGATTGTCCCATGATGACTCATTTGTGGTGTATGATGCGATAGGTGTTGAGTTGATAGTTATGCACTCAAGATCTTCTAGTTAAGTAACTGTTGGGAAATGTGCCTATATTGTAGTAAACATGTAATTGTTTTCTATGTATTTGAATGATTAATACGTAAATTTCACATTTCACTGTTATGTCTTTTGTATTTCTATCTAACATATTTTGCATGCATAGAGAAATTGTGACAAGAAAATATTAGCTCATTGATTGTCTGAGTTCAAATTGATGATAAGTGGCACTGTAAGAATGTTTATATTGCGAGAAAGATAACTTACTTTAGTAGATAATCTAAATGAGTCTGTAATCCCGTAAAATAATCAAAGTGAGCATTTGATTCAAATATTGACAATGATTATTATGTCGTCTACAATTCCTATTGAGGAGATGGTTAGTCTTGGCTATAGGATTAGTTGACTCCACGGGTAGAGACATAGATGTATTCATTGACAGAATGATACATCGGACTGGACCCAAGATGAATTAATTTTGAATTCATTTGTGAATTAATTCACTTTTGACATTCATGGTGTGATTTACCTAAATCCTAAGTTATTCACTGACCATGCGTATGTAACTCATGTATTTTGATATAAGTGAAGGATTATCCTCTAAAGATGATCGAACCGATAGCCAGTATGTTGTGTACATGGCTTGTGTATGACATGACTTTACTAGAAATAGTGAAATTCATAGTTCAATTAAAGAGTTAACGGTATCCTTTCATTGGCATTGTGTGGATTGATCAATATAGAACGTGGCCACGGGTTACTTATTCTTGAACGAGCAATTTATCACAATCATTTGTTGACAGTGGTCATATTAATCATTAAGAAGACACAATGGTAACAATGAGATAAAATAGGATTGTATTGAGTGAACGAATTTAACTCAAAGGAATCAATGATATCATATGAGGGTAACACACACATGACTAGGTCATTGGACAAAGCAGTTGGAAGAATTACTTTCATAAAGAGTATACAATAAGAAGTTTTCAATCATGGTACTTCTTGTGGACTGACTCCATGATTAAGTAATTGTGAATTATCGAAGCGATACTTCTAGATATAATTGCAATTACTAGAGCCTAATTGTATATGGCCGATTCATCCCTCTGCTAGCTCAACAAAAGTTCAATTGGATTGCTTTTGAATTAGAAGAAAATTCTACTACTTTGGATATAATTTAATGAGTCAATTTATTTGATGTGGAATTAAATTGGGAAGTCATAAGAATTGTTCAACTAGAGAATTTGATTAAAGAATTCTCTTGAAAAATTAATTTGGAAAACTAAGTGACTTTTGGGAAAATTAATTTTGATCAAGAATATTAAAGTAATTAAAATTAATATAATATTTTTGGAAATTAATTTTCAAGTCAGACAATTGGCTCAATAGGTAATTGAACTTAAAAATTGGACCTTAGATTATAAATTGGGTCCGAGAGCCCAAAACTGAGACCAAGATCCAAAAATTGGATGAACCGAGCATGTTATGTGAAATCGGGTTGACGGTCACACCGGTGGCTGGATTGGACCGATCGGGCCATCATTGGCCTGGATCGAACCACCAAAAATCGAACCAGCTCAGGGTGACGGCAGTTGCGACAGCAACCGAAAAATGGTTAGCGATAATGGTTATTCGGTGGTTAAGCAGTGGAAGAATTACACTCCTGCTGGGGCTCTACTAGAGAATTTATTTTCATATTAACTATTCTAAAATAACATTATTTTAATAGATTTAATATTTAATTTAATTTAATGCTTATCTTAATAGTATTTTATTAATTTAATATTTATCTTGTAGATAAATATTCTATTAGTTTAATAAGATTTAATATTAAATTTAATCTAATATTTATCTTGATAAATATTATATTAATTTAATATTAAAATGATTAAGTTTAATAATAGTTGAACTCTCTAAACTCTCTGTATGTAAAGAGAGGCTTAGGTCATTATGTACACACACTTGAGTTCAAGAGAAAGTTTTAGAGAGAAAATTCTCTAAAGAAATTATTTCAAAAAATTTTAGAGAAATTACAAAACTACCCCACTGGTAATTTTTGTGAAAATTTTTTTGATTTGAAGCTAGCCCACACTCGACAGACATTAGCTTGAGGGTAGTGGAGAAGACTACTTGGTCGAATCGAAAATGTACAATTTTGATTAAGTGTTTATTATTTTAGATATCACAACCAAGTTCTTGTTTTGGAAAATTTTTTAAAAACTTTAGTTTTTCCCTAAATTTATTTTTCGCTACATTTTCCAAACACCATTTTCCAACAATTTGTATCAGAGTCAGGTTGTGCTCTATTTATAAGTATAAACAGATAATCAAAATAAATTTCTCTTCTTCTTGAATGATTTGATTACATAGAAAGTGACATTCTTTAGATCTTATGCATGTTTTGAGTTATGTATGGGAATAGATGAGATATTATTGCCATAAGTTGTGGTTCTTAGGAAATAGGCTGTGGACTATTCTCTCCACATATGACTTTTTTTTTTTAATTCATAAAAGTCTTCTGAGCCGAAAACGGACATAGGACTTAAATGTATTTTTTTCGAAAAGGAGTCCATGACGAGGATAAGATGGAGCGATGGCGGTTGAAGACCCAAGGAATGCCTTGTGGCGAAAAACTATGTAATTTTTTGTCATTTATTTTCTAAAAATAGAACCATGGAAATATTGCCTGACAATTTTATTTTAATTACCTATCTCCTTATATATCTGTTTTATAATTTTTTATAATATTTATATTATGTAATGTTATAATTCTAATATATATGAGATGATCCATAGTTGATTGATTAAAAAAATAGTAAGTGTGCTAATGAGAAAATACATGTGTTGTATTGTTCTATTCACTTTTTTAGCTTATTCAATTACTGTAAGAAGTCTGGTAATGAGAAGGTGCATGTCTAAGATTGGCTCTGGCTAGGAAAGACTTGGTTTTTAAATGGTCAAATTTGATTCACCTCTCTTTTCTGGGACCCTACTTGGTGCACGGTTCAAATTCACTTATTTGGTTTTTCCCTCAAAAGAAAAACTATACTGAATCAAAATTTTTTATTTTATGATTGATTGATTCTTGTGAATAAATGAATGTGAATATTATAAAATTATCATAACATGTCATGCATATATTGGAAGCATATCATATAGATTAGGTAGGAATGCCATTAAGACTATTTTATTATCATTCTTGAAATATGGGATAAAAACAAACCTTGCATGTTGTTTTAAAATATTGAGTGGAAGAAGGTCCTTGAACAAGACCTACGTCCTCTATTGATGGTCCCTAAGTGATAGCATGATAAAGTTTCGAGCTGGTTTCTACCCTAGCCACACCCCAAGGTGAACTTTATCATGTGGGTTCACTGGATGAGATTTCCTTTTAAGGACAACTAGTCATGCATGACTCTCAGTGAGATTGTCCCAAGATGACTCACAAATGAAAGTGTGTTCATGATGGGTGTTAGGTCAATGGTTACACACTCAGGATCTTTTATTGGTGAATATTTTCCTAAGAAATGATATTTAAGTCAGAGATGATGGGCAAACATTAAACGGTCGTTGATTCGTATGAAGTCTTGATAATTAAGATTCATGAACTGATTGGATGTAATCCATGTTCCTGCTAGTTAATCATGGGACCCCAAGGTGATATGATTGATGGGTGTGAGAACGATTGTAGCAACGAAATTTTTTTTTTCAAGGTTTTAATGCAAGATGCGTGCATCATACTACATTGTTGATATGTTGGTGAAATGAAAATATTTACTTAATACAAAGATAGTAATTAGTGAATCTTTATTTTTAGTTCAAATATGTCTCATACTCCTCTTATTAGCATTCTTACTAAGAATAAATTGAATGGGGATAACTTTCAAGAATCGAAATGGAACTTGCTAATAGTTCTCAACTATGAGAAATACAAATTCATTCTTGACAAAATGTGTCCTCCTGAAGCTCAGCCCAAAGTGAGAAATCGCTGGAGAGATTCTGACTCGATTGCTCAATGTTATATGTTAGCGAGCATGAGTAGTATGTTGCAAAAGCAACACGAGAATTTTCGTACTGCCAAAGAGATCATGAAAAATTTGGAGGATTTGCTTGGAGGCCAAGTCACATTGGCTCAACAATCCGCTATTACAAATTTGATGAACTCCAGCAAAAGCCCGACAGTCCAGTCAAAGAGCATATGCTTAAGCTTATGAAATTCTTTGCGGAAGCGAAGCACAATGGGCTGAACTAGACGTGAACACTCAGATTGGAATGGTGTTAAAATCCTTAATGAAGGAGTTTTCTGGTTTTAGGGTCGTTTACAACTTGGGGAATGAGGTGCTTACCTTGACTCAACTTATGAAGGAATTGCAATCCTATGAGTTGATATTGAATGGTGGTAAGCCAGTTCAAGAAAAACCTAAGGCAAACTTAGTTGTGGGCCCTTCGTCCTTTAAAGGGAAGCAGAAAGCTAAGGGAAACAAGAAACCTACTAAGTTTTTGATTCCACCTTATGTGGATAGGAAGAAGGAAAAGAAGTGAAAAAAATCCTAAAAAGATCAAATGTTTCTTCTACAATAGGAAAGGACATTTCGGATCAAACTACAAGGAGTATTTCAATTACCTAGTTGAAAAGGGTAAAGGTATGAAACTCTATGTGGTTGAAACTTGCTTAGTGGAAGAATCAATTGACAATTGGGTTATTAATTCTGGAGCCACTAACCATGTGTGTTTCTTTACAAGGGTTCATTGAAATGAGAAGTTTACGTGGCAGGAACCTCTCGTTGCAAATCAGAGGCGGGAGCTATGTTTAAGCCGAAGCCATGGGAGAAGTTATTTTACATTTTGATAATTTTAGGAAAATTGCTTTAAGGAACGTGTTTTATGTATCCTATTTTAAGCGGAATTTAATTTCTGTAGCATATTTATTTTATTATGGTTATACTGTGACATTCAATAAAGGGATTGTTATTCAAAGAGAATTCTTTAATCTGTAATGGATGGATGGAAAAAGTCTATACATTATCAAATGAAATAACAATTTGATGCTTCAAACTGAAATAGTGAATAAAAAGCTTAAAAATTCTCACTCTAATGAGGGGTACCTATGACACTTTAGACTTGGTCATATTAACCAAGAAAGAGTCACTAGACTCGTGAAAAATGGTCCTTTAAGTTTGCTTAAGGAAGTTAGTCTTCCACAATGTGAATCTTGCTTGGAAGGTAAAATAACTAAGAGGTTTTATAATGCAAAAGGTACAAGGGCCAACCAACCTTTAGAACTTGTGCACACTGATGTATGTGGTCCCATGAGCATCAGTGCCTGAGGAAGTTACGGTTTTTACGTGACTTTCATCGACAACTATTCTAGATATGGATATGTGTATCTAATGCATCGTAAAAGCGAAACCTTTGATAATTTCAAAGAGTTTTGTGCAGAAGTGGTAAAAAATTATGTTTATCCATAAAGAATCTTCGATCTGACCAAGGTAGGGAATACTTGTCCAACGAGTTCTTAGGATACCTTGTAAGGCCCAATATTTACCCGGCCCGTAATAAAAAAATCAAATCAAAATAGAAACAAAAAATTTATTAATGTCCATTAACAAAGCCTAAATCATTTTAACCTAAACTAACCCAAAAGACCCAACTAAAACTCAAACCCACTAGCCTAAAAAACCTTTAGACCAATGAGCCCAAAACGCAAAACAGGAGCAAGGAACCCTAGCAACATTCGGCTCCCAGCGCCGCAGCAACCGTACCACGCCTCCACGCGCTGCGCCACGTCCACCCTCCGTACGCCGTACTTGCAAGAAGGACAAGCAAACAAAAAGAGCAAAAATCGACAGCAAATAAAAAAAGACAGATTTCTTTCGATTTTTTGTTTTATTTTCTTTTTTCATTTTCGGCTATAAAGGCCGATTTAAAAAATCTGTAAAAGAGGGGGAGACCTACGAATATTGTATGAAAATGTTTGAAAGAAAAGCAATAGAAAAAAATTAGTTTCTAAAGGTGATCTGAATTTTTTTTCTTTTCGATTTCTTCTTTCTTTTCTGTTTTCTTCAAGATTAGTTTGTTATACTTCTTATCTGTAAAAGAGAAAATAAAGAGAAAAGAAGGGGCCTTACCTCACGATGCCTCCGAGTACGCGTGAAAACGAGCCAAAAAGCCCTATGCAGTGAGGCTCCGACCACCATTCACGGTGGAATCGAGGCGGAGGAGAGGTGTCAAAGGTTAAGGCCGAAACCCTAGCAGAGGAGCAACAATCCTTTTTTTTAAAATTAAGCTGCAAATGTCTTTTTTTTAAAAAAAAATTTAGCTTAAATAATGACATAATAAGGCACCGTTTTGAGCTAGGGTTCTTAGTGCCCAAACGACACCATTTAACGACCATACCCGATGACCCGATCCAACCGCGGCTAGATCCGCGCGTTTTGGTATGGGGAGGGATAATTGTGCGCCCGGTCCTTTTTACTTTGCGCTGTGTTCCAATTCTATCCTTTAAGTTTCTTTGATTTTGGGCCGCATAATTTGCCGCGGATTTCATCTAGGTCCACATACAACGCTGCGTTTGAGAGGGGTTGGGAATATTTCCCATTTAGTCCCCCAAGTTATTCGTGCGTTCATTTTAGCCCCTTAGTTTTATTTTATTTCCATATTTTCCTTCTAATTTGATTTTAAACCCGATTTTATCCCTTTTATTTGTTTTCTATTAATTTGTTTAATATTAGTTTATTAATATTTTTATTATTATTAGCCTTTTATTATTATTATTATTTATTATTATTACTCTTATTGTTATAGATTATTAAATTTATCATATTTTCATTTATCTTTATATGTATGTACTGTTATTTTAAGTCATTATCATATATTAGTATTTAATCTCATTATGTATTATTTCCTTTTTTTAGTATTATAAATTTATTGTGTATTATTATATTAAGTTTTTTATATTATTATTATATATTAATATTTAATTTCATCATGTATCATTTTATATGTTTTCTATGTTAATCTAATATAATATATATATTTTTGTGATCTTATTTTATAATACCCTTTTTTAAACCCATTTATATGCCTTTGTGTTTTAAAGATTTATAATATTTTGTGCAATACTATTATATATATATATATATATATATATAGATAAACAATTTATATTAAACTATTTTTATTGTACATATATGTACATATAATTTATATTTTGAAACCCTATTTTATTATATTTTATGTATTTCAGCCTCTATATGCATCATTAAATGTATATTACCCTTTATATTAAACCTTTCATTTCACATATATATATATTTTAAATCAATATGTATTATTTTTTCTTTCTTATTTTTTTTATCTTTTAAAATAGATTGATAATTCGTTTAATTTTTGAATGTTGATATTGTTAGCATCTGCATAATAAATGATTAAGACTATTGTTGCTATGCTTATTTGTATTTATCTATTGGTCATTCCTTAATCATTAGTATACATTTGGGTTTATGTATTATCCTTTTGCATTATCCATTATCAATCCATCACACTTTATTTGTTTAAAAGGTTACACCTAATATCGTTTAAATATCAAAATCATTTTATACAAAAGTCTTTCAAGACAACGCGACACTCGGAATTTGGGATCCTCGAAAAGATTGTGTCCTAACTTACTGGATTCCAATCTTCCTCGGGATCTAGGAAACTGAATATCCTCTTTAATTAAAACATAAATAAAAAGCTCATTCTCGGGAATTCGATACGTTGTGCCCTAACGCATTGGGTATGACATGTTGTTTTCTTGAGACGAGGATTCTTCTAAAAATAAAGGCAATATTCTGTATTTGGAATTTTGAGAAATTGAACCCTAACTTACTGGGTTTTGATCTCTTCATTTGACCCAAATAATCAGATATCCTTCTCAAAATGCATAGGTTTTAAAAGTCAAAAGATAAACTTAATTTTGAGGATTTAAGATGTTGCACTCTAACTTACTGAGTGTGACAATTTATTTCTTTGAAATAAGTGAGTCTCATCATCCAATTCATTTTATTCAAATTTTCTTTTCAAAGGATCATATTTTAAAATCTTTTCAAACATTCAGCATTAAGACATTAATTAATCAATTCGGTACCAATTTTGGGCATTACGAGGGTGCTAACCCTTCCTCGTATGTAACCGACTCCCGAACCTATTTTCTCAAATTCTGTAGACCAAAATTGTTTTTAAGGTGAACCGATCACACCTTAATAAAAGATCGGTGGCGACTCTAATTTTCATTTTTAAGTCAACTACTAAATTTTTGTTAACCAAAAAAAATGGTTTCGACATACCTCATAGAGAATGAGATTTTATCCCAATTGACTGTGTCGGGCACTCCACTACAGAATGGCATAGCTAAGAGAAGGAATAGAACTTTGTTTGACATGATTCGTTCAATGTTAAGCTATTCACAACTCCCTACATCCTTTTAGGGATATCCAATGCGAACAACTTGTTATATTCTGAATGATGTGTCGACCAAGTCTGCTTATAAGACACCTTATGAACTGTAGCATGGAAAGAAACCTACTCTAAATCATTTTAGAATATGGGGTTGTCCAGCACACTTTCTGGATAAGGATGCAAAGCAGTTAGGTAACGGATAGGATTGTGCATGTTTGTAGGATATCCGAAAGGAACAAATGGTGGATTATTCTACAATCTAAAAGATAATATGATCAAAGTTTCTAATCATGTTACTTTCTTCGAGGAAAGCTACATGGATAATTTTAAGCGTCGAAGTGTAAAGTGGTACTCGAGGAACTTTCGGGAGTTGTAGAACAATCACCAAGTTCAATTCTCGAGAATATTGTAGAAAGACCTGCAAATAATCAACAACATAGGGGAATCTATCATAGTGGGATGTTTCTAAGAAATCAGACTTCTTCATCTATGATGGCAGTATTTATAATACGGAAGCCAATCATGAGAATGGTAATCAACTCAATTACAAGGAGGTTATCCAGGACGTTAATTCCAAGCTCTGGAAATAGGCAATGAATGCCAAGATGGATTTTATGAAATCTAATATGGTGTGAGAACTTTTAGACTTACTAGTTGGGATTAAACCCATAAGGTGTAAGTGGATCTACAAGAAGAAGAGAAATATGGAAGGGAAAGTGGAAATGCATAAAGCTAGACTTGAAAGAAAAGACTACACATAGAAAGAAGATGTCGATTACGATGAGACCTTCTCTTCGGTAGTCATGCTCAAGTCTATCTACACACTCTTATCCATTTTTGCTACTCTCGATTATGAGATCTGGAAATGGATGTCAAGACAATATTCTTGAATGACTATATTGATGAGACCATTTATATGGTTCAACCCACCGGCTATGTTGTCAAAGGAAAGGAGGAGAAAGTTTGCAAACTGCTAAGATCCATTCATTAACTTAAGTAAGTGTCTCACTCATGAAATAAAAGATTTGATCAAACAATCAAAACTTTTGGGTTTGAGTAAAAAAGTTGATGAACCTTGTGTTTATAAGCATATAAAGGACAAAAAGGTGGTCTGCCTTATTTTGTATGTCAATGATATTCTGCATATCGGAAACGATGTAGGAGAATTGTCATTGTTTAAATTGTGGTTAGCTCAATAGTTTAGCATGAAGGACTTGCGTGAAGCTAGTTATATTCTCGAAATTCGATTCCTTAGGAATCAAAAGGATAAAGCGATAGCTCTACCACAAGATTTATACATTGATAAAGTACTAGAACAATGTGCAATGATCGATGCGAAGCCAGACACTCAGTCGATTGCATCATGTTTTCATCTTTGTTTAGATGACTGTCCTAAGACAGTAGAAGAAAGAGAGCATATAAGCAAGGTTCCATATGCTTCGACAGTTGGAAACCTTATGTATACGATGCTTTGCAGATGTTCAGATATTTGTTTTGTCGTGGGAATGATTATTCGATATTAGGCGACTCCTGGTCTCAGGCATTGACATATATTAAAAGAAATAGGGATTATATGCTTATGTATTCTTGGGAGAACCTTACTCCTATATGATACATAGACTCAGACTTCCAAACCTATAAAGATTCGAGGAAATCAACATTGAGAAATGTATTCATTCTAGGCTTTGGAGCCATAGTATAGAGAAGTATTAAAAAAAACTTGCACTACTGACTCTACTATGGAGGTCGAGTATGTGGTTGCTTTTGAGGCAAATAAAGAAGCAATATGGCTTCGACAGTTCTTTATTGATCTTGAAGTCATTCATGATATGGAAAAGGCTATAACATTGTATTATGATGAAAGTGCTACAATAGCTAATGCCAGGCAAATGAGAAGTCACAAGAGGACGAAACCCATTGATCGAAAGTATCGCTTGATACGAGAGGTAATAGTTGAAGGAATTATATATGTGGTGAAAGTAGCTTCTAAAGATAACTTTACAGATCTATTTACTAAGACTCTTGTAACTAGGAGTTTTAACAAACACGTCAAGGATACTAGAGTGTGAAACATGACGTATTTACTTCACTACGGCAAGTGGGAGATTGTTGGGAAATGTGCCCATATTGTAGTAAACATGTAATTATTTTCTGTGTATTTGAGCAATGAATAAATAAATTGCGCATTTCACTGTTATTTTTTTGTATTTATGTCTTCTGTCTTTTGCATGTATAGCAAAATTATGACAAGGAAATATTAGCTTATTGATTGTCTAAGTTCAAACTGATGATAAGTGGAACTGTAAGAACATTTACATTGTAAGAAAGACAACTTACGTTAGTAGATAATCTAAACGATTCTATAATCTCGTAAAAGAATCAAAGTGAGCATTTGATTCAAATACTGAGAAGGATTATTATGTCGTCTACAATTCCAATTGAGGAGATCGCTAGTCTTGGCTATAAGAGTAGTTGACTCCATGAGTAGAGACATAGATGTATTCATTGGCATAATGATACATTGGACTGGACCCAAGAAGAATTAATTTTGAGTCTGTTTGTGAATTAATTCACTTGTAACATTCCTTGTGTGATTTACCTAAATCCTAAGTTATTCACTGACCATGTGTATGTAACTCATGTGTTTTGATATAAGTGAAGGATTATCCTTTAAAGATGATCGAGCCGATAGCCAATATGTTGTGTACATGGCTTGTGTATGACATGACTTTACTAGAAACAGTGAAATTCATAATTCAATTAAAGAGTTAACGGTATTCTTTCATTGGCATTGTGTGGATTGATCAATATGGAACGTGGCCACGGGTTACTTATTCTTGAACGAGCAATTTATCACAGTCATTTGTTGACAGTGGTCATATTAATCATTAAGAAGACACAATGGTAACAATGAGATAAAATAGGATTGTATTGAGTGAACGAATTTAACTCAAAGGAATCAAGGATATCATATGAGGGTAACACACACATGACTAGGTCATTGGACAAAGCAATTGGAAGAATTACTATCATAAAGAGTATACAATAAGGAGTTTTCAATCATGGTACTTCTTATGGACTGATTCCATGATTAAGTAATTGTTAATTATCGAAGCAATACTTCTGGATATAATTGCAATTACTAGAGCCTAATTGTATATATCCGATTCGCCCCTCCGCTAGCTCAACAAAAGCTTGATCAGACTGCTTTAGAATTAGAAGAAAATTCTACGATTTGAAATAATTTAATTGAGTCGATTTATTCGATGTGGAATTAACTTGGGTGATCTTAAGAATTGTTTAACTAGAGAATTTGATTAAAGAAATTTCTTGAAAAATTAATTTGGAAAATCCTAGTGATTTTTTGGAAAATTAATTTTGATCAAGTAAAGGTAAATTAATAAAATTAATTAAAATTAATATGATATTTTTAGAAATTAATTTTCAAGTCAAACAAGTTGTCCAATGGGTAATTGAACTTGAAAATTTGACTTGAGATTGTAAATTGGGTCTAGGAGCCCAAAATCGAGACCAAGTCCCAAAAATTGGTCGAACTAGGTTTGTTATGTGAAAGCAGCCAGACGGTCCAACCGATGTCTAGACCAGACCGATTGTGCCGTCATTGGCCTTGACCAAACCAACAGAAACTGAACTAGCTCGAGGTGTCAGCGACATTCCAGTGGCCGACAAATGGTCGGCCGTAGTGGTTATTTGGTGGTTGAGCAGTGGAAGAATTACACTCCTACTGGGACTCTACCAAAGAATTTGATTTCAGATTAACTATTCCAAAAATAATATTATTTTAATAGATTTAATATTAAATTTAATCTAATATCTTGATAAATATTATATTAATTTAATATTAAAGTGATTAAGTTTAATCATAGTTGAACTCTCTAAACTCTTCATATATAAAAAGAGTCTTGTGTTATTATTTACACACACTTGAATTCAAGAGAAATTTATAGAGAGAAAATTTTGTAAAGAAATTATTTTATTAAATTTCTAGAGATATTTTTCTAATTTACAACTTGGCCCAAAATTTTAGAGAAATTGTGAAATTACCCCACTAGTAATTTTTGTAAAAAATTTTCTAATTCAAAGCGAGCTAAAACTCGAAAGACGTGAGCTTGGGGATAGCGGAGAAGACTAGTTGGTTGAAGCCTTCATCCAAGAAAAATCGAAAAGGTACAATTTTGAGTAAGTGTTTATTACTTTAGATATCACAACCAAGTTCTTCTTTTGGAAAAAAATTTAAAAACTCTGGTTTTTCCCTAAATTTATTTTTTGATGCGTTTTTGTAAACTCTAAATTATATAGATATTTTATAGTTGTTTATGACACCTTTTTACTTAAAATTTATGTTAATCCCAAATATTTGATAGTTAATTGAATGAATTTTGTTCATATTACGATAATTGGCATAATTTAACAAAGTATGCAATTTTATGCTTTTATGCATCAAATTTGTGCATAATTTAATTATCTCATGTTACATATTAATCTCCTATATTTAATTATGCAGTGGGACCATGGAGTTAACAAGTTAAGAAGCTTATTTTAATTTTGCATGGGCATAAGACATATTCTACCTTAGTTGGACAACAAAGGCATGCAATTAGGGTCATGAAGAGGTCACCTTGATCCAGTTAAAGATGGTTTAAATGAAGGACAAGTCTGACAATTAATTGGGTCACAAAACTGTCCAAGCAAGGGTGAAAGAAGCTTAATTCGGCAATGGCATATGAGTGGCCCAAAATCAGCTTTTGGGAGATTTATTCTAAGGTCTCTACACATGTAAAACAATTAAAATTAAGCACATAACTTTTACCCATGAAACCATCTAGCTCCTTTCCAAAATTCATGGTCAACCAAGAGTAAGAAAAACCTAAGGGAATTTCAAACTATTTTTAGTAAACCTATTAGCCATACCAACAACCTCTCCTTTCCAAAATTCATGGTCAACCAAGAGTAAGAAAAACCTAAGGGAATTTCAAACTATTTTTAGTAAACCTATTAGCCATACCTCAAGTATAAATAGACCTGTCATTCACCTTTCACCTCATATCCCATCCTTAACATCTCATCCTTCATTCCTTCATTCCTTCCCTTCTCACTCATAAAACGTCCATTTTTGCCTCCATTTAGTTAGCAATTCCTTGAGAAAATTCCCTCTTGTCTGGCCACTTTAAGGAGTGTCTTGCAAAGAAACAATTACGAGGATCAGAAGAAGTCATTGCGATCAATTTCTAGAGGACTGTCCGAATTACTTTAGAGTTTCTTCTTCCTTAATTTTTATTGTTGTTCAATATGTTTGTAATTTTCTTTGATTTTTTTTTCATTAACGATGATAGCTTAATATTTTTAGCTAGAATGATTACATTAATTTGATGAAGTTCATTTGAGTTATGTTCATAATGTTCTATGCCTCAAATGTTCATAATGTTTTGTGCCTCAACCGATCATGCTTTCAATTAAAATCATGTACGTATTTCATTCATTAAAATGTGATTGAATGCATTAGAATTAGTTCAGCGATCCTAGTCAAATGAGGATTAATGGACGCAATAATTGAAAGGTGCTTGCTTAATTTAGATCCTAGCCCTATTAAATTAAAGGTTCGCAATAACTCGAGAGAGCTCTATTACCTTGCATAACTTTTAGATTTGTGTGATTAATTTGTTTCAAACCAAATTCGTCCATGTTACTTCGAATAAAATCTAAGAAACCCTTAGTTAAATATGATCATGGTAGTACGCATGTTTTTCTAAGTAAAAGATTTCAAAAGGACTAAATATTGGTTTCAAAAAGTTCATGAAAGATCGAATTGCCATGAAAGATTTTTCGGAACATTGTGATCATGATGAGAAAGAACTAAGTCAAATGAAGTAATAATTGTAGCCTATTCATGTTATCATTGTTGAAATCTTGTGAATTCTGTTGCTAAATCCATCTCATACATTTTAATTATTCATTTCATTTGCATTTAGGTTAACTTGCATCTAGATAATTATTTTACTTAACATCAACCAATCAAAATTATTATGTTTTTCTTACCAAATTGTTAATATTAATTTTGTAAAAAAATTGATTAACATATATAGTCCCTGTGGAGACGATAACTCTTATACTTACTTATTACTTGATAACGACTTTGTACACTTGAACAAACCTCAGCATTACAATTTGGTTTTTAATTTATTTTTTTTATTTCTAACTTTACTTATTAATTCTTTTATTTTTGTGATTTAATTTTTCGGTGTTTATGAACATAGATTGAATCATCAATTTATTACCTGTAGACCCTGAAATCGAGCAGACATTTAGACAAAGAAGACGAGAAATATTTGCCTAGAAACAAGCCGTAGAAATGGACATTGGAAATCAAAATGATGGTCAAAGTAATGGAGCCGTTAATGTTCATAATACAATCCTTATTGCTAATGATAGGAATCGAGCTATAAGGCAGTACGTTGTGCCCCTTTTCAATGAGTTAAATCTGGGAATTAGGAGACTAGAGATCGAGCAGCGTAGTTTGAATTGAAGCCTGTAATGTTTTAGATTCTTCAAGCCATGGGCCAATTTAGTGGTATGCCCATAGAAGATCCACACCTTCACCTTTGATTATTCATGGAGGTATGCGATTCATTTAAGATAGCTGGTGTAATTGAATATGCATTGAGATTGAAGTTGTTTCTGTACTCATTGTGAGATCGACCACGAGCATGGCTTAATTCGTTGCCACCACATTCAATTTCTACTTGGCAAGAATTAGTTGAACGCTTCCTGGTAAAGTATTTCCCACCTAGCAAAAATGCTAAGTTACGGAATGAGATCACCACTTTCCAGCAGATGGATGATGAATCCTTATATGAGGCATGAGAACGATTCAAGGAGTTACTTCATAAATGCCCTCACCACGGGATTCTACATTGCATCCAGTTAAAGATTTTTTATAATGGTCTCAAGGCACGCACAAGATTGGTGGTAAATGCTTTTGCAAATGGTGCTCTCTTTTCAAAGTCTTATAATAAGGCTTACGAGATCATTGAGAGAATAGCTAGTAACAATTACTAGTGGCTGACAAATCGAGTAGCTTCAGGAAGACGAGTAGCTAGAGTGCATGAAGTAGATGCCCTTACTTCACTCTCAACCCTTACTTCACTTTCAGCTCAGGTATCTTCTATCTCTTGAATGTTGAAACAGTTTACTACTAACGGTTTTAATCATGTTGGAGCCCAACCACCAAGTCAATTCAAGGTTATTTCCTATGTATACTATGGGGATGGTCATTCTTTCGAGAATTGTCCATCAAATCCCAAGTTAGTTTATACGTGGTGAATCAACACCAAAATAGAAGTGGACAAGAACCATAGTCCAACTGCTATAATCCTTCATGGCGTAACCATCCAAACTTTTCTTAGAGTAACCTAGGGAATGGATCGAACAACACTTACATGCATCATATATCAAATCAACACCAAGGGTTCAATCAACAAGTTCCAAAACCACCACAAGCTGAATCATCCAATAGTTTGAAAAATTTGTTGAAGGTGTACATGGCGAAGAATGACTCCTTAATCCAAAGCCAAGCAACAATACTAAAAAATTTAGAGAACCAAATAGGTTAGTTAGCTACGGAGCTTTGTAATAGACCGTAAGGAGCCTTGCCAAACAATATAGAAAATCCAAGGAATTTGGGTAAGGAACATTGCAAGGTAGTTGCTTTACGAATTGTAAGACTTTGGAACCCAAGGAAGCTGTGGTTGAAGATGAACCTATTAAGAAGGAGGAAAGCTAACCAATAGTTGAAATTCCTACACCAGAAGAGCCAAAACTTACAAAGTTTGATGAGGTAAAATCTAAACTAGTGAATTCTAATAAGTTAATACCTTCTTTAGATGTACATTTATCTCCTTAGAAAAGTTGTCCAGACCAAGCCAAAGTTCCATCACCTCCATATCCACAAAGATTCTAGCAACATAAACAGAAATAAGAGGTGCAATTCAAGAATTTTTTGAATGTTCTAAGATAACTTCACATCAATAAAGGATTGGTGGAGGCCTTAGAACAAATGTCCAACTATGTCAAGTTCATGAAGGATATTTTATCAAAGAAGAGGAGACTTAGTGAGTTTGAGACTATAGCTTTAACGAAAGACTGCAGTGCGTTCTTACAGAACACGCTACCTCTGAAAATGAAGGACCCTAGAAGCTTTACTATACCTTGTAATATTGGAGAATCTTACTTTGGTAAAGCTTTATGTGACCTTGGAGCAAGCATCAACTTGATGCCAAAATCTATTTTCAAGAAGTTAGGAATAGGTGAAGTAAGACCCACGACTATGACACTCCAATTAGCTGGTCGATCTTTAGCATGCTCAGAAGGAAAGATCGAGGATGTTCTGGTACATGTGGATAATTTTATTTTTCCTATTAATTTAATTGTCTTAGACTTTGAAGTAGATAAGGAAGTGCCAATCATCCTAGGGATCCCTTTCCTAACCACGAGAAGAACGTTAATAGACGTGCAAAAATGAAAACTATGAAAGTTTAAGATGATCAAGTAACATTTAATATTTTTAAAGCAATGAAATTTCCCGATCCAACAGAGGAATGTTCAATGATGGAGGAACTAGAAACCTTAATTTTTGTGGAATGAGATTATAATTTTGTAAATGACCCATTGGAGAACACTTTAGGGTCTGAGCCATTTGAAGATAAGAAGGTAACGAAAGTATGGATTTGATGAAAGCCAATTCGAAGAACTTTGTTCAACGAACCATTAGAGTTCGAAGTTCGGGAATTTGCACAACCCAAGTTGTCAATTGAGGAACTGCCTAAACTTGAACTAAAGGTACTTCCTTCCCACTTGACATACGTTTATTTGCGTAACTGTTCTACTTTGCATGTGATTGTTTCAGCAGAACTAACAGAACACCAAGAGGAGCAACTGATCGAAGTTTTAAAGAAATTTACAAAAGCGATTGGTTGGACCATAGTTGATATTCGAGGAATAAGACCGTCCTTTTGTATGCATAATATTATCTTAGAGGAGGGTGAAAGTGGTAGAATCGGAGACTCAATCCAATCATGAAAGAAGTAGTTCAAAAGGAAGTCATCAAATTGTTAGATACGGGAATTATCTGCCTCATCTCAGATGGTTTATGGGTAAGTCCAGTACAATGTGTACCAAAGAAAGGTGGAATCATGATTGTTGAGAATGAACTACATGAGTTAATCCCGACAATGACGGTCACGGGTTGGAGAATTTGTATTCACTACAGAAAATTGAACAAAGCCACTCGTAAGGATTATTTTCTGTTGCCTTTTATGGATTAAATGTTGGACCAATTGGCAGGTAACGAATATTAATGTTTCTTAGATGTATATTCAGGATATAACCAAATAGTTGTAGCCTCGGAAGACCAACACAAAACAACTTTTACTTGATCGTACGGTACATTTTCTTTTAGGCGAATGCCTTTCGATTTATGTAATGCTCCTGCCACATTTCAGCAATGCTTGATGGCAATATTTACTAATATGGTAGAAAAATTTTTTGAGGTATTCATGGATGATTTTTCTATTTTTGGTAATACTTACGATGTTTGTTTAAGTAATTTGGCTAAGGTACTAAATAGATGCGAAGAGACAAATATTATCCTTAATCAGGACAAATGCCATTTTATGGTTGATGAGGGAATTGTTTTAGGACACAAAATTTCCAGAAATGGGATTGAAGTTGATCAAGTGAAGGTGGACGTAATTGAAAAATTACCACCAACAGTTACTATTAAAGGATTTAGAAGTTTCTTAGGCCATGTCAGTTTTTACCAAAGGATTATTAAAGATTTTTCAAAAATTTCCAAGCCTTTGTGTATGCTATTAGAGAAAGATACCTTGTTTGAGTTTGACAAAGCATGTTTGGAAGCTTTTGAGGAATTAAAAAGTCAGTTAATCTCAACCCCAATAATCGTTACACCTAATTGGAACTCACTTTTTGAGTTGATGTGTGACGTAAGCGACTTTGCTATTGGAGCTATGACGGATCAAAGAAGAAACAAAGTGTTTTATCCGATATACTATGCAAGCAGAACTTTGAAAAGACCCCAGCTTAATTATACGGTAATTGAAAAATAACTCTTTGCTATAGTTTTTGCTTTTGAAAAGTTCCTTTCTTATCTCATAAGTATGAAAGTCATAGTTTTTACCGATCATGAGGCCATCAAATACTTACTCACGAAGAAAGATGCTAAACCGAGATTGATTCGATGGATACTTTTACTCCAAGAATTTACCTTAAAATCCAAGACGGAAAAGGAGTTGAAAATCGAGTAGCTGATCATCTCTCGAGGTTGGAACAAAACAAGGTAACTCATTCATTTGTTCCTATCAATGAGAATTTTCCAAATGAGCATATCTTTGAGGTAAGTTGAATTCATGATATTCATTGCTTTGCTGATTATGTGATTTATTTACCATGTGGAATAATATCTTCTGGAATGACATACCAACAAAAGAAGAAATTCCTTCACTATAGTTAGTATTATTTCTGAGAGGATCCATTTTTATTTAAATAGTGAGCAGATAATATAATCAGGAAATGCGTAGCTAAAAGCGTGATTGACGAGATCCTATACAACTGCCACTCATCTCCGAGGTAGGGGACACTTTGATGGTTCCTGTATTGCAGCAAATATCTTACAAGCTAGATTTTTCTTGCTTAAGGTGTTTAAGGGTGCATACGCATACGCGAAAAATTATGATCGATGCCAAAAGACTAGAAACATATCAAGAAGGAATGAGATGCCCTTGAAAAACATCTTAGAGGTAGAATTATTTGATATTCAGAGCATTAGTTTTTTAGGACTGTTTCCTTCTTCTTATTGTAACAGGTACATCCTAGTGGATGTTGACTATATATCTAAGTGGGTGGAAAACGAGGCATACCTAACAAACGATGCTAAGGTAGTCATGCGATTCTTACACAAGCATGTGTTTATATGGTTTGGGACTCCGAGAGCTATAATTAGCGATGAAGGATCTCACTTTGTAAACAAATGGCTTAAGTGGTTGCTTGACAGTATGATGTGAGACACAAAATTGCCACTACCTATCATCTATAGTTAAATGGGCAAGTTGAAAGGGTGAACTGTGAGATCAAAGGAATCCTTGAGAAAGTGGTTTGACCTAACAGAAAAGATTGGTCCCGAAGGCTCGATGATGCTCTATGGGCCTGTCGAACAACTTTTAAGACACCATTAGGAATGACTCCTTATCGGTTAGTATTTGGGAAGGCATGTAATTTGCCGCTTGAGTTGGAAAATAAAGCTCACTGGGCCTTGAAACAATTAAATCTGGATCTAAGTAAGCCTGTGAGAGTAGAATGTTACAACTTGAGGAGTTGAGGTTATTTTCATACAAGAATGCCAAGATGTATGAAGAAAACACTAAGAGATGGCATGAAAAATGTATACAACCTTAAGAATTCAGAGAAGGCAAAGAGTCTTATTGTTCAACTCAAGGCTCAAGTTATTCCCATAGGAAGCTCAAATCCTGATGGACTGGACCTTACACCATTCACAAAGTCTATCTATATAGACTGGTGGAGCTACACAATAACAAGGGAGGTACATTTAAAGTTAATGGTCAACGTTTCAAACACTATTGGGATGGTGAAGTTGAGCGAGTTGAAACCTCATTCAGTTTAATAGACCCTTGATTTTTCTTATTTTTATTTTTTAATAAATAACATACTTAGAAATTATTTTTCTTGAATTAGTACATTAAATTAATTCTGTCGAAGGAGATTGAAACTTAAGCGGGACCATTTGTGACCCCTCTAACCTTTCTTAGGATATTAATTTAATGTAATTTTTTGAGAAAAATATTTCTAAGCAATCCAAAAGATTTTTTATTTTTTATTTTTATTTACAAATTTTAATTTAATTGTTTATGTTTAATAAGAGGGTTAAATTGACCCAAGTACTAATCAGTTTATTTTTATAGTTCACTTCAATTTCTCAAGAAATAATTGCAATTTGGGCTTGAGGCCTAGAATAGTGAAGAGGAGGAAATTACCCATACAAGTGCAGTCCATAAACCCCTCGAAACCCTAATTTTTGCCGCCATTTTTATTCCCTCTATACCTTTCCACCAAGTCACTACAGTTAGCTAAATTTACCCTAATTTACTACTATATAAACCCCTCTCTACCACCGTATTTTTTACACCATTCAAGCAATTAGCTTCAACCCTAACCACCTACTTTCTTTCCCTTTGTCATCAGCCTCAAATTTTGAAAGTTCTCCCTAATTTCCTTATATAGTAGCAAAACCCTACTATCGCCACCTCAAACCTTTTGCCGCCACAAGCCTGTCGTCGGAGCAATCCCACCGCCACAACAATCATCGTGACATTGCCTCTACAACCCTCTTGCTGCCGCAACTTAACTGCTGCCACAACCTTCACCTCAAAAGGCCAAAAGTCTTATTTTCTTTTGGGAAATGTCACCATGTCTCTCAAAAGAACTAGATCTTCCAAAACTACTACTGAAATTCTAATTATGATTCAAGATGAGGAAGAAGGAAAGATTTGATTCCACCTTCAAAAATCAAGCCATGATGCCAAAAAAAGGTTTCAATTTGGAGAGAAATCAACCCAAGAAGTGCTAGAAAAAAGGCATGATCTTGAAAGGTTAGTGGAGAATATTGAACTGTTGAACCAGGCTGAGCCAGATAGACCGAATAAACCAGAATCTGATGAATCGTCAACCAAATCTAAACCAAACGTTGACTTAGTAAATGACACAGAAGAAGCAAAAACTGAAGAGGAACCAAATATCCCTGAACCAGTGGAGCCAAGTGTTAATCCTCAGTTGGCCATTCCTATGCCCACTTCTTCAAACATTATGAAAAAATCAAAATTTTCAACTATGATGAATATGTGAAAATTCATGCATAACCAACAACAACCTTATTGGAGATATGTAAAAGTTAGAGATGATACATACGAAATACTTTTAAGAATATCTCTAATTTTTTTATTCCTGAGTTTCTAGATCATATCTTCGAGACAAGGCAAGAAGAGATTGTGGGATCAAGTGCGACCAAGAAAGAAAAGGAGAAAGACATAGACGAGGACACGAATTAAAAGGGTGAAATTTATTTTTCTTAGTATTTATTTATTTTTTGGTATTTATATTTCTTTTAGTTAGTATTTTGCTTTCGCACAATAAGTAGGAAATTGCTAACATGAATAAATTAAGTTCAATGCTTCTTCTCTAATAAAAAGTGAAGTAGTATGGTAATGTAAATGAACATGTCTAGGATTGGATTGTTAAGACTTGGTACTTAAGCAGTCTTTAAGACTCACCTCTGGTTTCTTGTTATCCTACCTAGTGTTCAGTTCTCATTCATCACTTTGTTTACAAAATGAAGACGTTGATTCTTTTTAAGGAGAGGGTAGGGCAATATTTGCATGAATTTGAAAATTTTCTTAAGTATGATTCAATGTTTACATATAAGTATGTTAAAATAAAATGATGTTCAGAGAAAATTTTTTTTCGTAAGTTAGCTCAAATGCTAGTATGATTTTTTATTTATCTGAGTTTTTTTATGCTATCTTAAGTTATGGAATACTTGTATGTTCTTAGGTCTTATGTAGTCTTTTGCCTTGAAAAATTAATTTCCTTAGAAATAGACATACATGAAGGTTTAGTCCTTAGAATTGACTTAGTAACTTTCTTGAGGTGAAATCCTAGGAGGGATAAGAATTTGAACATGATATAGACACATTTTCTTTGAATCGTTTGAACATGATATAGGCACATTTTCTTTGGATCGTTTAAGCCTTTCAAGTCTACCCTGTGAATTTAACCCTTGAAACCTTAGTTTGAGCCTTTAAGGCTATTGTATTGCTATTCAACTACATCATAAGCCATATTGCCATCTTTTTAAGTTTTATCCTACTTTTACACCAATCATAACTATACTTGTCTTGGTGATCAAAGTTTAAGGAAAAATTCAAGAAGATGTATATGTTCCTTGTATGTTAAAACAAAGAAGAAAAATCTCTATGCAAACGTTAAGCAAAAACAGTAAAATAAATACTAAAAAATATTGAGAATTATTATTGGGCATAAGCTTCAAATTAAGTTTGGGGTGGTAAAACTCGTTAGTAGGAAGGTTGTACCTCGAAAAGATCCAAGGCAAAGTTAGGGTTAAGATTACTGAACCTAGAAATTCACTTCTCTTTATCCCTACCTTGAGCCTAGCCCTATTACAACCCTATAAATGACCTATTGATTTTGATAATTATGTCGACTACATTAGTGGAGAGGAATTTGTAAGTTCAACATATGAAGACCATTAATAAAACCTTGTAATTATTTTGTTTAATTGATACGGAAACTTTGATTGAATGGTGAATCTTATATATGACCTTGAAAAGCATGCACTCTATGACTTATATTAGGATTTTTTCGCATTTAGTATAAAATTTTGAAATAATGTTTGCATATGAGCAGCTTATCAATAAAAAGGGTTTTTGAGCATGAATTTGTTGATGTTTGATCATGTACAAAATTTTATTCTTCTTAATGATTCTACTTAAACTTATTCCAAGATTGCCCATCTAAATTTTTACTTTGCTTTACTCGGAACGAACAATGGATTAAGTTTGGGGGTGTGTAAACTCAAAATTATATAGATATTTTATAGTTGTTTATGACACCTTTTTACTTCAAAATTATGTTAATCCTAAATATTTGATAGTTAATTTGGTGAATTTTGTTCATATTACGATAATGGGCATGATTTAATAAAGTATGCAATTTTATGGTTTTATGTATCAAATTTGTGCATAATTTAATTATCTCATGTTACATATTAATCTCCTATATTTAATTGTGCAATGGGACCATGGAGTTAACAAGCTGAGAAGCTTATTTTAATTTTGCAAGGGCATAAGACATATTCTACCTCAGTTAAACAGCAAAAGCATGTAATTTGGGTCATGAACAGGTCACCTTGATCCAGTTAAAGATGGTTTAAATGAAGAACAAGTCTAACAATTAATTGGGTCACAAAACTGTCCAAGCAAAGGGGAAAAAAGCTTAATTCAAAAATGGCATATGAGTAGCCCAAAATCAGCTTTTGGGAGATTTATTCTAAGGTCTCTACACTTGTAAAATAATTAAAATTAAGCATACAACTTTTACGCATGAAACCATCCAACTCCTTGCTTGATTCATGCATGAATCAAGCAACCAACAACCTCCCCTGTCCAAAATTCATGGTCAGCTAAGAGTAACAAAAACCTAAGGGAATTTCAAACTATTTTTAGTAAACCTATTAGCCATCCCTCAAGTATAAATAGACCTCCCATTCACTTTTCATCTCATATCCCATCCTTCACATCTCATCCTTCATCATTCTCTCAATCCTTCATTCCTTCCCTTCTTACGCATTAACCCTCCATTTAGTTAGCAATTCCTTGAGAAAATTCCCTCTTGGCTGGCCACTTTAAAGAGCTTTTTGTAAAGGAGCAATTACGAGGATCAGAAGAAGTTATCGCGATCAATTTCTAGAGGACTGCTGAAATTACTTTAGAGTTTCTTCTTCCTTAATTTTTATTGTTGTTCAATATGTTTGGAATTTTCTTTAATGTTTTTTATTAATGATGATAGCTTAGTTTTGTTTAGTTAGAATGATTACATTAATTTGATGAAGTTCATTTGAGTTATGCTCATAATATTATGTGCCTCAATCCATCATGCTTTCAATTAAAATCATTAAAATATGATTGAGTGCATTAGAATTAGTTGAGCGATCCTAGTCAAACGACGATTAATGGACACAATAATTGAAAGGCGCATGCTTAATTTAGATCCTAGCTTGATTAAATTAAAGGTTCGTAATAACTCGAGAGAGCTTTATTACCTTGCATAACTTTTAGCTTTGTGTGATTAAATTGTTTCAAACCTAATCCATCCATGTTACTTCGCATAAAATCTAAGAAACCCTTAGTTAAATATGGTCAGGGTAGTATGCATGTTTTTTCTAAGTAAAAGATTCTGAAAGGAGTTAATACCGGTTTCAAAAAGATTATGAAAGATCGAGTTGCCATGAAAGATTTTTTGGAACACTATGAGCATGATGAGAATGAACTAAGTCAAATGAAGTAGATATTCTAGCCTAATCATGTTATTATTGTTGAAATCTTATGAATTCTACTGCTAAATCTATCTCATACATTTTAATTATTCATTTCATTTGCATTTAGGTTAACATACACCGAGATAATTATTTTCCTTAACATCAACCAATCAAAATTATTGTGTTTTCTTTTTACCAAATTACTAATATTAATTTTTCAAAAAATTGATTAACATATACAGTCCTTGTAGAGACGATAAATCGTATACTTACTTATTACTTGATAACAACTGTGTACACTTGCACAAACCCAAGCGTTACAGTTTTCCACACCATATTTTCTAATAGTAACTTCCCATGGAACTCTAGTTAAGTTAGAATGATGTCCAAACATTACACGATTATTAGTACGTGTGAATGTCTAAGGAATTAGGTTCATGTACTAATCAGATGGAAATTCATGTTCGTACTAGTTGATCATGATCACCCCATGGTGGCTTGATTCAATAGGTGTGATAATTATTGTTGCAATTACTTACAAATGTTTTCAAGGTTTAATGTAAGATGCATGCATCATCTTAATGCATACCATAATGTTGCAAAATGTTTTCAAAAATTTTCTTAAAACAAAGATATCAATAGATGAATGTTTTATTTTTAGTTCGAAAATGACACCAACTCCCTTATTGAACATATTGAAAACAAACTGAACAGAAACAACTATAAAGAATGAAAAATGAACCAGATTATTGTCTTTCACTGTGAGAAACATAAAATAGTTTTCGATACTAAGTGTCCTCCGACCACTCAAGCTGAGGCTAGAAAACGCCTGGAAGAGTCTGATGAGATAACTCATTGCTATATGCTAGCAAGCGTGACCAACACTTCTAAAGTGATTCTAGATAAGCTAAAAGACCTGTTCAAAGGTCAAACTGCCTTGGCTCGATAGTCTGCTATAACTACCTTAAAGAAATCCCAACAAAAGCCTAACACTCCAGTCAAAGGCCACATGATTACTCTTATGGGCTACTTTGCTGAGACCGTAGACAATGAGGAGAATTTGGACCAAAACACACAAATAGGTATGGTGTTCAAAAGCTTGTCCAAGGATTTTTTTGGTTTTCAGGCCACATATAACCTTTGCAACAAAAAGCTAACTCTTACTGTAAACTCTAAATTATATAGATTTTTATAGATGTTTATGTCACCTTTTTACTTAGATTTTATGTTAATCCCTAGTATTTGAATATTTAATTGGGTGATTTTTGTTCATATTGAGACAATAGGCATAATTTTAGTAAAGTATTCAATTTTATGGATTTATGTATTAGATTTTTTATAATTTAACTATCTTATGTTACATAGTAATTTATGTGCTTTAATTGTTGCAGTGAGACCATTGAATTAATAAGTGTAGGACCTTATTTAAATCATACATTGACATGAGTTATACTCCCCCTCAATTGGACAACAAAGACAACAAATTAAGTCAAGATAAGTCAATTTAATCCAGTTGAAGTTGTCTTGTTGAGAAGTGCAAGTCTAATAGTCATTTGGGTCACAAAACTGTCCAAGTATGGGGGAAAGTATTCTGATTCAGCTAAGGCATCAAGAGCAGCCCAAATTAGCTATGGGATAATAAATTTGGAGGCCCCAACACTTGTGAAAAAAATAAAAAATCAGCCCCTAAGTAATACCCAAGAAATCGTCCAACCCCTTACATGACTCATGCATGAAATCAAGCATGAATCAAGCAACCACCAACCTCTTCCTCCACATTTCATGGTCGGCCAAGCAAGGGAGCATTTCAATGGATCTCCATGCTATTTTTAACAAACTCTCTAGCCATTCTTCTACTATAAATACCACCGCTCATTTCTCATTTCAAGCATCTTTCATTCATCTCTCAATTTACATTCTTCTCATCTTTTCTTCCCTTTCTTCCACGCATAACTCGTCCATTTCTCCACCTCCCTTAGCTAGCATTTCCTTTGAGGACAATCACTCTTGGTCAGCCACCTTGAGAAGCATTTTGTGAAGGAGCAATCACGAGAATTGGAGGAAGCGGTCTTCAAAGAATCACCAAAATCATCAAAAGTTTCTTCTTTCCTATTCTTTAATTTTGTTCTTAGTTATTCAACATGTTTTCAAATTGTTGTTATGTTTTTCCATTGACCATGATGACTTAATTTTGTTTAGCTAGAATAATTACGATGACTGAATAAAATTCATTTCATTCATGTTTATATTGTTTTGTGCCTCAGTTGTTCATGCTTCTAATTAAAATCATTATATATTTCACCCATTAAAATATGTTTGAATGCATTAAAATTAGTTAGTCAATCTTAATCAGATGATAACTAATGGACACGATAATTGGAAGGTGCATGCTTAATTTATATCCTAATCAGAATAAATTAGAGGTTTTTAATAGACTAAGAGAACTTATTACCTTGCATAACTTTATGTTTATATGATTAAATTGTTTCAAACCTAATTCATCCCTGTTACTTCACATAAATTCTAAGGAATCCTTGGTTAAATTATGACATTGGTTTATGCATATTTTTCTAAGTATAAGATTAGGTTGAACTTGTATGAGATTCCCAGTTAATGAAAGATCAAGTTGCCATGAATTATTTTTCAAACATTGCTAAACATGATGAAAATGAATTGAGTAAAGTGCTGTAATTGTTCTAGCTTATTCATGTTATTATTGTTGAACTTGTGAAATTGCTACTAAACCATCACCCTACATTTTATTTCATCTCATTTGCATGTAGGTTAATTTGCATCAGTTAATTAATTTAATTTTAACATCTATCACTTCAAAATTATTGTGTTTTCTTTACCAACTCGTAAATTCATCATTTTGTAATTATTTGATTAGTAGATACAGTCTCTATGGAGACAATAACTCTTTCACTTACTTATTACTTGATAATGACTGTGTACACTTCCACAAACCTACACGTTACAAGTTTTTAGCGCCATTGTCAGGGACTATTAATTTAATAATTATTTGTGAAATTATTTATTGCAATTTGGTTTATTTATTTTTATTCTTTTAATTTTAATTTTTTTGTGATTTACTTTCAAGTGTTTATGAGCACAGAACGAATCATCGATTTACTTTCTATGAGCCCTGAAATCGAGTGGACACTTCGACAAAGAAGACAAGAAAGACTAGCTTAGAGACTAGCCGTAGAAATGGACCTTGAAAATCAAGATGATGTTCAAGGAAATTGAGCCATTAATGCTTGTAATCCAATCCTTATTGCTGATGATAGGGATCGAGTTATAAGGAAATACTATGTGCCCCATTTTAATGAACTTAATTTGGGAATTAGGAGACCAGAGATCGAGGCACCGTAGTTTGAATTGAAGCCTGTGATGTTTTAGATGCTTCAAACAATGGTTAGTTTAGTGGAATGCCCACAGAAGATCTACACCTTCACCTTCGATTGTTCATGGAGGTGAGCGATTCCTTCAAGATAGCTGGTGTAACTGAAGACAAATTGAGGTTCAAGTTGTTTCCATACTCGTTGTGAGATTGAGCACAAGCATGACTTAATTCATTGCCACCACATTCAATTTCTAATTGGCAAGAATTAGTTGAACGCTTTCTGGTAAAGTGTTTCCCACCTAGCAAAAATGCTAAGCTACGAAATGAGATCACCACTTTTCAACAAATGGATGATGAATCCTTATATGAGGCATGGGAAAGATTCAAGGAATTGCTTCATAGATACATTCACCACGAGATTCTATATTGCATCCAGTTAGAGACATTTTATAATGGTCTCAATGCACACACAAGGTTAGTGGTAGATGCTTCTACGAATGGTGCTCTCTTATCGAAGTCTTATAATGAGGCTTACAAAATCATTGAGACAATATCCAGTAACAACTACCAATGGCCAAAAATTTGAGCAACTTTAGAAAGACGAGTAGCCGAAGTGCATGAAGTAGACGCCCTCACTTCACTCTTAGCTCAGGTATCTTCTATCTCTTCAATGTTGAAATAGTTTACTACTAATGGTTTAAATCATGTTGCAGCTTAGCCACAAAGTCACTTTCATGTTATTTTCTACATATATTTTAGGGATGGTCATTCTTTCAAGAATTGTCCATTAGATCTTGAGTTTGTTTACTATGCAAGGAATCAATACCAAAATAGAAGTGGACAAGGACCACGGTCCAGCTTCTATAATCCTTCATGGCAAAACCATCCAAACTTTTCTTGGAGTAACCAAGAAGGAGGACCGAACAACAACTACATGCGGCATAGATCAAATCAACCCCAAAGGTTCAATCACCAAGTTCAAAAACCACCACAAGATGAACCGTCCTACAATTCCTAACAAAAGTTGTCCAATTCAAGCTAAAATTCCAACACCTATGTATCCACAAAGACTCAAGCAACAGAAATAGGATGTGCAATTCAAGATTTTTTTTGAATGTTCTAAAGCAGCTTCGTATCAATTTGCCATTGGTAGAAGCCATAGAAAAAATGTCCAATTATGTCAAGTTCATGAAGGATGTTCTGTCCAAGAATAAGAGACTTAGCGAATTCAAGACTGTAGCATGAACGAATGAGTGCAGTGTGTTCCTACAGAACAAGCTACCTCCAAAATTGAAGGACCCTAGAAACTTCATTATACCTTGTAATATTAGAGAATCTTACTATGTTAAAGCTTTATGTGATTTAAGAACAAGCATCAACTTGATGCCAAAGTCTATTTTCAAAATGTTGGGAATAGGTAAAGTAAGACCCACAACTGTGACACTCCAATTGGCTGATCGATCTCTAGCATAGCCTAAAGAAAATATGGATGATGTTTTGGTACGTGTAGATAAGTTTATCTTTCCTATTATCATTTTGGATTTTGAAGCAGATAAGAAAGTACCAATCATCCTAGGGAAACCTTTCCTAGCAATAGGGAGAACATTAATAGACGGGCAGAAAGGTGAACTCAAAATCCGAGTTCAAGATTACTAGGTGACTTTTAATGTTCTTAAAGCCATGAAGTTCTCTGATCCGGTGGAAGAATGCTTTGTACTAGAGGAGTTAGAATCCTTAGTTTCTATAGAATGGGAATGCAATTCTGTAGAAGACTTATTGGAAAACACCTTAGGGTCTGAGCCATTAGTAGATGAACAAGGTAAGTAAAATATGGCTTTGATGGAAGTCAATCCAAAGGACTATGTTCAACCAGTACGGTTTGAATCATTGGAGTTAGAAGCTTGAGAACACACGCAACTAGAGTAGTCAATCGAGGAACTACCTAAACTTGAACTTAAGGTACTTCCCTTTCATTTAAAATACGATTATTTGGGTAACTGTTCTACTTTGCTTGTTGTTATTTTAGTAGAACTAACAGAATGCTAAGAGGAGGAGTTGATTGAAGTATTGAAGAAATTCAAAAATGCGACTGGATGGACTTTAGTTGATATCCAAGGAATAAGTCCTTCCTTTTATATGCATAAGATTATATCAGAGGAGGGCAAAAAAGCTAGAATCGAGGGACAGAAGAGTTTGATCCAATCTCGAGTATTTGATCTTAGGAAACTCGAATCTCAATGGGAAAAAGGAAGGATCATTTATCCCATCTATGATATTCCATAGGTGGGACTTGTACCAAAGAAAGAAGGTATCATAGATAATGAGATGATTCATTACAATCACAAGTATGTAAAAGTGTGTGAATGACAGAAAGTTGAGCAAAGCAATGTAGAAAGTCCATTTCCCGCTGCTATTCCTTGATCTAATGTTGAATATAATTACTGGGCAATATTATCTTTTCTTTCTAGATGGGTATGATTGGTATGATAATGGTCCTTTGACATCGCCTCGGTCAACGATGATCACCAGTGACATTGAGGGAGTTCTCTTCACTTTCTCTATCGTTATTATATATTTAGTTTTTTTTCATTTGAATAAATGTCATATTTAGAATTTATTTTTCTTGAATTAATACATTAAATTAATAAGGTCTACAGAGATTGGAACTTAAACGGGACCATTTGTGACCCCTCCAACCTTTCCTGGAAATTTAATTTAATGTAATTTTTCGAGAAGAAATTTTCTAAGTAGCTCAAAAGGAATTTTTAATTTTTAATTTTTAATTTCAATTTCAATTTTATTATTTTTTGGTCAATAAGATAGCCAATTTGGCCCAAGTACTAATCATTTTATTTTTAAGATAGCCAATTTGGCCCAAGTACTAATCATTTTATTTTTTTAGTGCAATTTAATTTTTCAAGTATAAGAAATAATTGCAGTTTGGGCTTGAGGCCCAGAACAATGAAGAGGAAGAAAGTACCCACTTATTGTCATCCATAGGTCCCACCAAAACCATAAATTTGCCACCACATATATTTCCCTCCATGCCCTTCTACCCAAGTAACTTGTTTAGTGAAAGTTTTGCTAAATTTTGCCCTAGTTTACTACTATATAAACCCCTTACTACCATCATATTCTCCACACTCAAAAACAAATAGCCTTAAACCCTAGCCTCTATATTTTCTCTTCTCCTTGTCGTCGGCCTCCAAGCTCCAAATTTCCTCTTAAAATTTTCTTTTCTTCCCTTCTTTCCATCGCACCTCCTCCTCACCGCAACAACATTTTCCCCTTTTTGTCGCCACATCGCTGCTGCAAATACCTATCACCGCAGCAAATCACCCCTACCCCCAGCCAAACTTTGCCACAACCTTCACCTCAAAAAACTAAAATTTTTCTTTTCTTTCGGGAAAAGTTATCATGTCTCGAAAGAGAACTAGATCTTCAAAGACTTCTACCAAAAATCCAATCGTGATTCAAGATGAAAAAGAAAGCGAAAGATTTGATTCCATCTTCAAAAATTAGCCCATGATGCCAGAAAAAGGTTTCAATTTGAAGAGCAATAAAAAGGTGATTGTGCCTTTGTCAATTAGGAAAACAATTGAGGCCTCAAATTGGAATTAATTTTTTGATGCACGATCACTGCTTGAAGAGGAATTGATACGAGGGTTCTATGCCAATTTAACCACACCAGATGCTTTTAAAGTTCTTATTCATAAAAAGAAGGTACCCTTTACTTCTAAATCTATTCATGATTTGTTTAACCTACTTGATTTGAAGAAGATGAATACTCTACCATGATGACAAATATAAATTAAGATTTTCTTCAACAAGTACTAAATGTCATTACAAATCTGGGATCCCAATAGATTATAAGAAAATATGGTAGTCATTTTTGTCGAAGGGAATACCTAAAACCAGTGGCTAAGGTATGGTTCTACTTTGTTCGATATAGCTTCATGCCTATCTCACATAGTTCCACCATCTCGATGGAACGAATTCTTTTCTTATATGCAATTATGATAGAAAAGTCCATCACTATTGGGAAAATTATTCTCAAGGAGATTCAAGATTGTGTTAAGAAAAAGGCAGAAAATGTCTACTTTCCATCATTGATTACTTCACTTTGCTTGAGAGCCCAAGTTAATCAAAAGCAAACCTAAAGGGCTGATATGTTCAAGGTTGCATAACAAGATATGATCTTGAAAGGCTACTAGAAATTGTTGAACAGTTGAACCAAGTCAAGATGAATGAGCCAGACGAACTAGAATATGTAGAATCGTCAACAAAATCCAAGCCTAATCCCGAATCAGAAGATGAACTGAAAATAGAAGAATCTGAAGATGAACCAAATAGTCTTGAGCCAAAAGAGCCAAACGTTACTGAAATAGTGGAGCCAAATGTTAATCCTGAGTTGACTATTCCGATGACCACTTTTTCAAACAATATGAATAAATCAAAATTTTCAACTATGATGAATATGTGGAAATATATGCAAAAAATAGAGATGATTCCATAAGGAATACTTTTAAAAATATCTCTAGCGGATTCATTCTTGAGTTCCCAGATCATATCTTTGAGACATGGCAAGAAGAGGTAATGAATACAAACGAGAACGAGAAGGCAAAAGAGCATGACAAAGGGGATGATACAAATGAATAAAAGGGGGGCTTCTTGTTCTTTTCTTAGTATCATTCTTAAGCATCTTTATTTACTTTAGGAATATTTTGTTTTATGCATAACAAAAATTGAATAATTTGCAATACATGAATAAGTTAAGTCTAAATTTTATTCTCTAATGAAAAGCAAAGTAATGTGGTAATGTGAATGTACATGTCTAGGATTGGATTGACAAGAAAAGACTTGGTATTTAAGAAGTCTTCATGACTCACATCTCTTAATTGCAATCCGACCTGATGTACAGTTTTCATTCATTACTTTGTTATTATACGATGAGGACATTACTTCTTTTTAAAAGGGGTAAGGGCCAATCTTGTATGTTTATGTTTTTTTTTTAATTTTCATACATAAGTATGCTAAAATAAATAAGTGCTCAGAGAAATTTTTTGTTTATAAGTTAGCCCATATGAAATTATAATTGCTAATTTTGTTCAAGTTTTTTTTGAATTTATGTTAGCATAATCATGATTTAGCTATGTTTAATAAGTTCCATGCGAAATTTTACCATGAAATTTTTCTTTCTCTTTGAATTAGACATGCATGAAGGTTTAACTCTTTAGAATTTGGTTAGTAACTTTCTTGAGGCGAAATCCTAGGAGACATAAGAATCTAAAAAATGATATAGGCACATTTTGTTTGGACCATTTGAGCCTTTCAAGCTTACCGTAATTAAAATTAACCCTTGAAACCTTACTTTGATATATATGGCCTATTGATTTGATCTACCTACATCATAAGCCAATTTACTATATTTTCATAAATTTTATCCTAATTTTGCAGCAACCTCTACTTACTTTTGTAAATAAATTTTGGGGAGAAGTTAAAATAAGGTATTTGATGTGATTAAAAAAAATATCAAATGTTGAAAAAATTGATTAAATGATGTATGATCAAATGTATGATCAAGTCATGAGAAATATGAGCTTCAAAATTAAGTTTGAGGGTGTTAACCCTAATGACAAAGGTGAATTGTGGTGCACAAGGTCCAAGGCAAGTTTAAGGTTATTTGAGCCTAAAAAAATCATTTCTCTTAATCCTTACCATGATCCTAGCCCCATTACAACCCTATGAAAGATGTATTAATTTTGATCATTATGTCGACTACATTAGTGGAGAGAAATTCCTAAGTTCAACACATCAAGAAAACTATTAAACCTTAGGATTGCTTTGCTAAATAAACAATAAGGAAGAATAATTGAGTGGTGGGATTTACGTATTGTCACACCCCAAAATTGGGCCTAGGAGTTTTAGGGTATTTTAGGAATTTTAGCTTTAGTGTACTCAAAATTTTGTAAGCATGGTAACCGAAAATGTTTTTATCTATGGTATTTTGAAAATTAAATCAATTTTTCAAAAGATACTGAAAAGGCTTTCAATTTTGGAATAAGGATTGATTTATAAGAGGGGCAAAATTCTATGTGCTTATGAAGCAGTTTTACCAAATTTTAAAATTCAACCTAAAACAACCCCATCTCCAATTTTATTTTCACGAAAGCTTTTCCCATTATTTGTTCTTGTCGTCCCTTGCTCTCCCAAGTTCTCTCCTTTAATTTTATTTGTTAAATCTTTATTATTTTGATTTATGTCATCACCCAAGCCATAAACATCCATAATATTTCATGAAAAACACCCAAAACACCATAGATTTCTCCATTGTCAAATTTGTGGGGTTTTGGGGTTTCTGATCAAATGCTCAATTTTTTGTCAAATAAGGTAACCATTCATCTACCCATTAGTTTTTAGTGCAATCTAGTCTTTAAAACTAATTTTTTAGCCATTGAATCGCATGTTTTAAATAAAAGCCAAAAAATGGATCGTTAATGGTGAATTTTAGGGATTTTGGGTAAAAACATGGTTTCAAAGTATTTTTCAATTAGGTTTGATGTGATTGAAAGATTTCTAAACTTACTTTGAAGTTTCGTTAAATATTTCTTGGGTTTTAAAGAGTTTGAGTATTTTTACATACTTTAAAGGTTAAGAACCTGTCGTAGGTGAATAATTAGATTAACGGAATCAGTTTTAGATGAAAAGGTTAAGTATTGTCTAATATATTTGGAATTTAAGTTTGCTATGTCGAAGGTTTCAATTACTTAAGAACTTAGCTTAGGCTTATGTATTTGAATGCTTGAATTAAGTCCTTACCTGATTGTTGATTGTGTTGTTGTGTGATTTATTATGTTGAAGTTTTGGATTCGCTAGGACCATTTACGAGTTAAGGAAAGGCTAGTTTGAGCTTTTAGCATTCTGATGAAAGCGTAATTAGTTAGTGTTTGGAATAAATGCTTGCGGATTCGATTTAATGTGTTAATTGGAAATTTAGAAGTGGCCTAAACCCCTACTCTAAAATTTGAGTGTAAGCTTTCTCATACTCATGAATTTATATGTGAAAATGTGTTGTTAATTTGTGGATTATAATGTGACATTGTGATATGTGTGATGTGTGTAATAAGCTTATGATGGCTATTGTGTGTAATAAACCCATATGACAGTGAATATGTTGTGCTTATAATGAGATTATGTAGAGATAAAGTGCAGTGAACAGTAAGTAAATTTGTGTGTTAATAACAGATATTTTGGCCTTGTGAACTTTGAGACCATTAGATATAGTTGGCATGCCTTAGGATTGTGAGTACTCACCTATATGTGTTATGTAATTTGGGCGTTGAGGCCTTGGGACATGTTGGAGAGATAAGGGAATGTGAGCTAAACTCCATTCAACGGGACATGTTTGGTGTGATGGAGAGTATTAGCTATATGCTTCACTTTTGGGGATATGTTCGACTCTATGAGTCTTTTGGTGTGTTGGAGATCCATGTATCTGATGAGTGGTGATAGATCACACTTTTACGTTTCATAGCTCAAGTGTCAAATTATCTATAAATATATTGTGATATATACATAAATGTTATATGATTATATGTGTAATGTGATATATGCTTAAAAGTGAATGTGATTACCATGTAAATGAACTAGTAAATAATACACGAGTAAGTATAATATGACACTAGAGTTGGAACTGTTGAGGTTGTGCTATATGGTTGTTTCGTTAGTGCTTGATGAATTGTTTGCATGGTAGTTTTTCTAGGCATTCGGTGAGCTTTATCTGAGCTTATAAAGCTCACCCACTCCTTTTAATTCATTATAGATTAGTAGCGTTTCGGGGTAAGCGGCGTGGTTCCAAGGGATTGATCCGAGCGACACTCTAGTAATTCTTCGTTGGTGATTTAGTTATTAATTTATGTTTTGGGAAATAAAGGTAATGTGGTAGACTTTTTTCTGGTATTTGTCATGGTATTTTGGATGTTTCCATAGCTTATTTGTTATTAAGATGTAAAGATTTGAATTGTGATATGTTGATTATTGCTCGGATTTATTTTCAATGTTTGAAACTATTATTATCGTCGTTTTGACATTTCTTTGATATGGTATAAGATGCATGTTGAATAGACTTGTGTTGGAATGGCTTGTATGCTTAAATATGCTAAAATTTTACTGTCTAGAGAAAAGATATTGATATTTGAGTTTTAAAAACGATACCTATGTGATATTTCGTTGTGCAGGAAGTTGGTATTGGCATCTGGTAACATGAGTATCAGTACTCAGGGTAAATTAATCGATACTTAAACAAATGTACCGATATTTTCTGGGATTTGATTTTTGGACAAGAAACAGAATGTTGTTTTGGTACCAATTATCCAATCGGTATCGATACCATCTAAACGAAATATCGATACCTTGTTTCAGTATCGATACCTGCGTGATTATTTTGGGAAAATCTGCTATGTGGTCCTATACATGTCTAACTATATTTATATGATCAATTTAAGTGTGTAGTAAGTCTTAAGGATAATTAAGAGTATATTTAACTTAAAACTCGTGTAAATGCTAAAATGAAGATGTTTCTTTAAGAATGAGCTCATTTGTATTGTGCGTGATGTGAGATGGTGGTGTGGCATCTTGATATTTGGGCTCGGCAACCGGGTCAGGTATAAGATGTTATGTGTATAGCTTTGAAAAGCATACAAATTATGATTATTGATATAAAATTTTGAAATTATACATTGCACAGGAGCAACTTATCAGTAAGAAGAGTTTGTGATAATAAAATTTGTTGCAGCATGATTATGTGAAAAGTTTATTCTAGCATGATTATGTGAAAAGTTGATTCTATGTAAATATTGTACAAGATTGCCCAAAACTTTTGCCTTGCATGAACCATTGCTCGGGACAAGCAATGGATTAAGTTTGGGGTGTGTAAACTCTAAATTATATAGATTTTTTATAGTTGTTTATGTCACCTTTTTACTTAGAATTTATGTTAACCCCTAGTATTTGAATTTTAAATTTGGTGATTTGTGTTCATATTGAGATAATAGGTATAATTTTAGTAAATTTTGCAATTTTATAGATTTATGTATTAATTTTTTCATAATTTAACTATCTTATGTTTCATAGTAATTTTTGTGCTTTAATTATTGCAGTAGGACCATTGAATTAATAAGTGTGGGGCCTTATTTAAATCATACATGAACATGAGTTATACTCCACCTCAATTAGACAGAAAATACAACAAATTGATACAAGAGAAGTCAATTTGATCCAGTTGAAGTTGTCTTGTTGAGAAGAGCAAGTCTAATAGTCATTTCGGTCACAAAATCATCCAAGTAGAGGGAGAAGTAGTCCAATTCGGATAAGGCATCAAGAGTAGCCCAAATTATCTTCGGGATAATTAATTTGGAGGCCCCTACACTTGTGAAAAAAATCAAAATCAACCCTCAACAAATACCCAAGAAATCGTCCCACCCCTTGCATTATTCATGCATGAAATCAAGCATGAATCAAGCAACCACCAACCTCTTACTCCACATTTCATGGCCGGCCAAGCAAGGGAGCATTTTAAGGGATCTCCATACTATTTTTACCAAACTCCCTAGCCATTCCTCTACTATAAATACCACCCCTCATTTCCCATTTCAAGCATCCCTCATTCATCTCTCAATTCACATTCCTATCATCTTTCTCTCATCTTTTCTTCCCTCTCTTCCACGCATAAGTAGTCCATTCTCCACCTCCTTTAGCTATCATTTCCCTTGAGGAAAACCACTCTTGGTCGGCCACCTTGAGGAGTATGTTGCGAAGGAGCAATCACAAGAATCGGAGGAAGCCACCACAATCGTTCTTCAGTGAATCACCAAAATCATCAAGAGTTTCTTCTTTCCTATTTTTTAATTCTGTTCTTAGTTATTCACCATATTTCCAAATTGTTATGATGTTTTTCCATTAGCAGTGATGACTTAATTTTGTTTAGCTAGAATAATTGTGATGACTGGATAAAATTCATTTAATTCATGTTTATATTGTTTTGTACCTCAGTTATTCATGCTTCCAATTAAAATCATTATGTATTTCATCCATTAAAATATGTTTGAATGCATTAGAATTAGTTAGTCAATCTTAGATGATAACTAATGGGCACAATAATTTGAAGGTGCATACTTAATTTATATCCTAATCACAATAAATTAAAGGTTCGTAATAGACTAAGTGGACTTATTACCTTGCATAACTTTATGTTTATGTGATTAAATTGTTTCAAACCTAATTTGTCCCTGTTACTTCACATAAATTCTAAGGAATCCTTGGTTAAATTATGGCATTGGTTTATGCATATTTTTCTAAGTATAAGATTAGGTTGAGATTCCCAATTAATGAACGATCGAGTTGCCATGAATTATTTTTCGAACATTGCTAAACATGATGAAAATGAATTGAGTAAAGTATTGTAATTGATCTAGATTATTCATATTGTTGTTGAACTTGTGTAATTCCTACTAAACCATCACCCTACATTTTATTTCATCTCATTTACATTTAGGTTAATTTGCATCTAATTAATTATTTAATTTTAACATTTATCACTCCAAAATTATTGTGTTTTTTTTACTAACTTGTAAATTCATATTTTTGTAATTATTTGATTAACAAATGAAGAGCAGATATGAATATACTCATCGCTTCTTCCTTAAAAAAAGAATGGAAAGTGCACTAATAAAGGAAAAACTAAGGTTTCTAGGCCACCACAAGTGGAAATGAAAAGAACCAGATAGCCAAAAGACCTATTTAAGTCTAAATGCTTCTTCTGCAGTAAGAAAGGGCACTTCAAGGTAAACTGTAAAGAGGGAAAGACTTCCTAGCTACCAAAGGAAAAGGTATGGAACTCTTGATGATAGAAGCTTGTTTAGTGGAAGACTCAATAGACCACTAGGTAATTGATTCAGGAGCCACTAATCATGTATATGCTTCTCTGTAGGGGTTCGAGAAGACAAAAGATCTTAGAGATAAGAGCTTATCATTACGAACCAAGAACGGGACAAGTGTGGTAGCTGAAGCAGTGGGAGATGTACATCTTTATTTTGATAATTTTAGGAAGATTATTTTGAAAAACGTTTTCTATGTACCAAGTTTTAAAAGAAACTTAATTTCCGTTGCATGCTTATATAATGATGGTTTGACCGTGACTTTTAATAATGGAATTCCAATATTTAGAAATTGCAATATTTAGAAATCTCAATCTTTAATGGATAGATGTCAAATAATATCTATTTTATCGAACCAAAGATGTACACACTACTTGAGATTGAAATATCGAATAAAAGACTTAATACTTCTCATTTTAATGAGGCGTACATTTGGCATTTGAGAAATGGTCATGTTAACTGAGAAAGAATCACTAGACTTGTGAAAGACGACATCTTAAGTTTGCTTAAAGAAGTTGATCTTCCACAATGTAATATTGCTTGGAAGGTAAGATGACTAAGCACCATTTTAATGCAAAAGGAACGATGGCCGAAAAACCCCTAGAACTTGTGCAAACTGACACATGTGGCCCCATGAGCGTTAGTGCAAGAGGTGGTTACAAGAATTATGTAACCTTTGTTGATGACTATTCCAGATATGGGTATGTATACCAGATGCACTGCAAGAGTCAAACCTTTGATAAATTCGAAGAGTTTCATACGAAAATGGAGAAAGAACTAGGTTTACCCATAAAGGCACTTCGGTCTAATCGAGGTGGTGAATATTGATTTGATGAGTTCTTAGGATACGTCATAAAGAATGGGATTCTATCCCATTTAATCACGTCGAGAACTCCATAACAAAATGGCATGGCCGAGAGAAGAAATTGAATGTTGTTAGACATGGTACATTCGATGTTAAGTTATTCGAAGCTATCAACTTCTTTTTGGGGATACACTGTACAAACAGCTTGCTATATTTTAAATGATGTGCCAATTAAGGCAGCATCGAAAACCCTATACAAATTATGACAGGGCAGGAAGTCGAATCTTATTCATTTTAGGATTTTGGGATGCCTAACCCATGTATTGGATAAAGATGCGAGGAAGTTGGACTCACTGACAAAATTTTGCACGTTTGTAGGATATTCAAAGGAACAAATGGTGGTTTGTTTTATAACCTGAAACAACAAATTGTTATAGTGTCAAATCATGCTACTTTCCTTGAAGAAATTTTCATGAATGACTTCAAACCTCAAAGTAAAGAGGTACTCGAGGAGATTTCAAGAAATATACAAAACCCTACGGAAACGGTTCCAGAACCAACTCCTAATAGTAGACTTGCAAATGATCAACAGCATAGGGAGCGTCGTCGCAATAGAAGGGTTTCTTGTAAGCTTAAGTTCTTCCAACCTAGCGGAAGTGTTTTTAACATTGAATTTGTCGAACAGGAAGATTATGACCCACTCACATATGATGAAGCGATATAAAGTGTTGATTCCAAGCTCTGGGAAATAGCTATGAAAGCTGATATGGACTCTAGTATTCCAACTCAATGTGGGAACTAGAAGACTTACTAGAAAGGATAAAAACTCATATGGTGTAAGTGGATCTATAAAAGGAAAAGAAATGCGAATGGAAAACTAAAAACTTATAAGGTCAGACTTGTAGCAAAAGGTTATAATAAAAAAGAATACATCAATTACGAAGAAACCTTCTCTCTGATTGCCATTATCAAGTCAATTTGCATATTACTATCCATTGCGGTAGCTCTCAATTACGAGATCTAGAAAATGTATGTCAAGACAGTGTTTTTAAATGACTATCTTGAAGAGAGCATCTACATGATGTAATCCACTGAATATATAGCTAAAGGAAACGAGCATAAAGTTTGCAAAATGCTTAGATCCATATATGGACTTAAGGAAGCGTTCTGCTCATAGAATCAAATATTCGATCAAGTGATCAAGACTTTTAGATTTGAGCAAAATGTAGATGAACCTTATGTTTATAAACATTTAGGGGATGGAAATGTGGTATTTCTTGTTATATATGTCGATGATATTCTACTCATTGGGAATGATGTAGGGACATTGTCATCGGTTAAATGTTGGTTAACCCAATGGTTTAGCATGAAGTACTTAGGAGAAGCTAATTTTGTTCTAGGTATTCGAATCCTGGAGGATCGAAATAACAAAGTGATAGCATTGTCTCAGGCTTCATACATAGACAAGATATTGGAGAATTATGCAATGACTGACTCAAAGAAGGGAAATGAACCCTCCGCTTTGGGATTTCATCTCTTTATAGGGCTGTCCTAAGATAGCTGAAGAAAGAGAGAACATGGGAAAGGTTCCTTATGTTTCAGCAGTAGTGTGACACCCCAAACCCAACCGAGACGAACTAGCCCAAATTCAAAGCGTTACATTAGTCACCTCAGTGACTCTCCGACTAATGACCTCCCAAGACACAATCTGACCTTATAACACCTCAATCTTATCCATTTATTAGTTGTTTATTAATGCAGAAGCTATTTGTGAACCAATTTTAAACTTTTTATAAGTAATTTAACTTAAGGGTATTTTTGTCATTTTACCACTTACAGTTAAACTAACCTGAACTTAGGTCTATACATTTACCGATCCTCTTTTAGTCAATTGTTGTAAGTTCTAAAAATTTCATCTTAATCCGAGTTTATTTTCTATGTCTAATTCAAGTTTTATCATTAAGGACTAAATCGTAACAATTTCAAACTATCAATACTATACCTGAATATTAAATTGAGTGCGTTTCTACAAATTTTTTCAATTACAAGTCTAATCCTAAAATTTTATCAAGTTTCCTTATTAATTAAGGCTCTAATTAGACTTATCAAGTTACAAGACTAGTTTATAATTTAAACATACCAAAGAACCAATTTAAAAAGACCAGAATTCAAACCCCTAACAGTCCACTACAATTTTTTTGTGCGAAAAATTTGATTTTAAACCCGATTTTGAGTATTTTAATGGCTAATTAAACCCGGTTTAGCTACAATTAAATATCATACATATTCAAACACCTTCAATTGAATTTATTAACACCAATTAAGCATCAATTAAATAGAATTAAACATTCAATTTCATGCATATCACCCACCAGTTAATTCAAACAAGTGGCATACCTTAGTCGCTAGTAAACCACTCCATGGAAGCTTCATTTAAACAATGATTAGTGTAAACATCATGCCTCACACATCGTGTTATCAATCATTGTGTTATCAAGCAACAATACACCGTAAATTACTCAATAATCAAACTCAAAAATGCATATATGATATTATAAAACCATCCAAAATTAAAAATGTCCAATGTCCAAGTCCAATTACAACTAAAATTAAACTAAGTCCTGAAAGTTCCACAATGCCCGATTAACATCTCGAAAATGTGTAACTAAATCTCTACCGAGCCTTAATCTCTTGGAACTCTCTTACCCAGCTCCTCAGCTCCTCAATCCTGTCAGTTAACTACACAAATGTGTGGGTGTGAGCTTAAATAGCTCAGTGAATTTTAATAAAACAACGCGTAAATTAGCACCCAAATCATGCTTAAATTGAAACCAATCAAATACAAATTTTCAATCACAATATCAATCCATAATAGGTCAATGTCATATGCTCAACCATGTATCAAAAATCATAATTAATCATGGCATATAATCATCAATTTAGCATATAACATTTCATACATTTATATTGGCATATACAATCATGGCTTAATCGGATCAGCATACATAGGATAAACGGATCTCCTTACTCCCAATCAAAATCAGAATCAGTCCTGGATTGAGTGGGCCGAGGCTACACGCTCCCTTATATTGCCTCAAATTAGTCCCATTGAGTGGAGACAGAAGCTTAACACTCCCCTATCTGTTCCAAATCAGTCCACCTAGAGCCTCATTGCTCACAAAAAAACATATCAATATGGTGAGTACTCACAAATCCTATGGCATGCCAACTATATCCAATATGGCATGCCAACTATATCCAATGGATCCACCATGCTAGAACGCCAATATAATCAATCAATCATAACATAATTTTAGTCAATAATGTGCTCAATTTAAAATGCCAAAATGCATATGTGAATCATGTAACATAGCCTTTTTAACATCAAATTAAATCTAGCATACAAATTACCTATTATCAATGTTCGTTTACCGATTGAAATATCAACATACCATGAACCAAAAACTCCAGCATGCTTTCTTAGTTCACCAATATAATCAATCAAATCAAGCACATAAAATCACTAGATGCTCATTTACCAACACTTAACAAAAATTTCATCACTTAAACATATATCAATATTCTTACAAAATTAACCAACCAAAACTCAATTAAATATTTGCAATCTGTAATTAATCATCTAATTAAGCATAAGTGAGGGTCAATGTACCAAATCGCCTTTTAATAAAACTCACCACACAAAACTCACACGCCCAAATATTTGTTTTGCAATGGGGCTGGTAAGTCGATATCAGACGAATCATAGACCAAGGCACTAGCAAGCAATTAAACATATACTCAAGTATTTACGGAGAACAAAGGATTATATGTTTGTGTATTTCAGAGGACACCTTACTCCTATCGGATATACTAGTTTTGACTTCCAAACTTTTCGGGATTCAAGAAAATCGACATCGAGCTGTGTTTTTGTCCTAGTTGGTGGTAGGTCTATTGTGTGGAGAAATGTAAAGCAAAACTGTAGTGTTGACTCCACTATAGACATCAAATATGTGGCTGCTTCTAAGCTACCAAAGAAGCAATATTGCTTCGAAAGTTTCTCATGGAACTTGAAGTCGTTCTTGTTATGAAAAAAAGCAATCACACTATATTGTGACAACAGTATGGCAATAGCTAATACTAAGGAGAAGAGAAACCATAAGAGAACAAAACATATCGGTCGAAAGTATCATATCATAAGGGAGGCAGTTGCAGACGAAATCGTTGATGTACTCAAGGTCGCATTTGAGGACAACTTTGCAGACCTGTTTACAAAGAATCTACCAGTTAGGATTTTTGAGAAACACGTGGAGAGCATGGGAATGCGAAATATGAATCATCTACATCACTAGGGCAAGTGGGAGACTATTAGATCTGGTGCCCTGAGTGTTGTATGTTCGTTTGTAAACTTGTAATTTTTTGGAGCAAATTGGTTAATAAAACAAATTCATTGATTACATTAATATAATTTGTACAATTTTTCTCACATGGTTTTTGCACGCAAAGCAAAATGGAAGCAAATGTTACTCATTGGTTGTCAAAATGTTTAACTAATACTAAGCAGTATTACGTGGTCGGATCGTAATATGAAAAGATAACTTATTTTATTAGAAGAACCCAAACATGTCCTTAGTCTAATCGAAAATGAGCAAACTAATTAAAAAACTAATATGTTGCCTGTCAAGTCCATTTGGGTAGATGTCTTATCTTGGACATCAAAGTTGATGACTCCCAGAAGATAGAGACATAGATGTGACTGATTGGACTAGCAATACATCAGATAGGACCCAAGCAAAATAGATCCTGAATCTATTTCTGGATTTATTCACTTATTATGTTCATAGTGTGGCATACCTAAATCCTGAGTGAATGGCGAACTATGTATGTGCGACTCGTACACTTTGATGTAAGTAAAAGCCTGAGTTCAAATAGATAAGGAACCGAAATCTGGTACGTTAGGTGTACAACTTTTATAGTATGTAGCGTCATTCACAATCGTGGAATTCATAGCTCAAAACATAGGTAAATGGTATCCTCTCATTGGCATTCCATGGTTGATGAAAAGTAAATATGGCCACAGGTCGTTCGTCTTTGTGATGTATGACTTGTTCACTATTTAATAGTGATTGACTTTTCATGAAGGAAAATGTAATGGTTACCATGAGATAAGATTGGATCATACTAAGAGAACGGATATTATCCCAAAGAGATTAAGGATATCCTATGAGGGTAACACATTTATAATGAGGTCATTGGATGAGCACTAAGAAGTTGCTTTCGTAATGGTATGTCGTTAGGGAGAGCTCAGTCACGATACTATAGTGGAATGAACTTGTGACTAAATGAATTTATAATTAATAGGCGAATAGTTAGAACTTAATTATAAATCATTTTAGCCTCAACTACATATGTCCAATCGGTCCCTCCGTTAGCTCATTGAAACCATAAATGAATTGCGTGTTTGAATATAAATGAACAAAATGAATAGGACAAGAGAAATGAGAAACATTCATGAATGATTATGGTTTTCTCCAAAATAGAGAAATGGAATCATTTGGAAATGAACGTAGGTTTCTAAAAATGGAAATGGAAATAATCCATTTGCAATCCTATATGTATTACTTAAAAATGATTGGAAGAATGAGTTTATGTTTTTGGACTGTTTTGAAGCTCAAAAATGAAAATAAATCATTCGGTCATAGTGAACATGTTGAGTTGTGAAATATTGAACATATTTTCTCAAATTTTTACTGGGGGAAAATCGTCAAAATTTAACCATGGTAAAATAGGGATGAGAAAATTATTTTATATATAAATATTAAATTTTATTTTAGGAAATTGAAAAACTGAATCGGATTGGACCACATTACAGAGTACTAGGTCAAAAAGGCCCAAGAAATACTCGTAATTGGACCCGATGTGAGAGAGGCCCAAAAACCCCCTCATGGACATGAAGAGGGTGGCAACCCTAGTAGGAATACTAGGGTGTGTCATCCACCCTAGTCCTATTCTAAGTAGTATGTTTTTCTCTTTAAAATAAACCACTAAAACTCAACAAGGGTTCTACCTTCTCTTCCTATAAATAGATGGCATCGGTAGAGCTATTAATATAACTTTGAGAGATTATTATTTTACCGAAAAATAGAGAGAATTCATCTCAACTATTATATATATATATATATTTGAAATAATAATTATTTCGATTTCTATTAAGAAGAGAGAAATTTTGTTTTCACCCCAAAAGAAGAGAAATCTCTTTCTAGTTCTATGTTTCGATTCAATTTATTCGAGCCACACTCGAAGTAGTTTGTGGTACGAGAATAGCGTAGAAGATCGTTTGGTTGAAAGTTGAAAACAACGAACGTCCGTTAAGCCAAAAACAAATGTACGAATTCGATTAAGGTTTATTCCTATAAATATCACAAACTGGGTCGACTTTCAAAACTTTAATTTTCTGCTGTGCAAGAAAACCATTTTCAAACCGGGATTTTTCCAATAATCAGTATTCATCCGATGACATTGTCATAAGTGTGTTACCTTCATAGGATACCCTTAAGCTCTTTGAGATAAATCAACTCTTCCAATATGTTCATATTTTATCTCATGGTAACCATTACATCTTCCTTCATGACAATTCAATTACAATCAAATGTAATCAAGTCATTCATCGCAAAGACAAATGGCCCGTGCCACGTTTAATTTTCATAAACCAAGTAATGACAAAGAGGACATCGTTTATCCATGTCTCGGGCTATGAATTTCACTGTTTTAAATGAAGCTATATATTGCAAAAGTCGTATACCCAACGCACCAACTTTGAGTTCCTTATCTATTCGAACTCAGACTTTTACTTACATCAAAGTATACGAGTCACGCATACATAATATGTCATCCACTCAAGATTAAAGTATGCCACATTTTGAATGCCACAAGTGAATAAATCTATAAACGGATTCAAAATCTATTCTTTTTGGGTCCAATCCAATGTCATTCTAGTCAGTCACATTTATGTCCTTATTTTTTGGGAGTCATCCGCTTCGATACCCAAGACAAGGCATCTCCCCAATTAGACTTGATAGACAACATATTAGTCTTTCAATTGGTTTGCTCATTTTTTTATTAGACTAAGGACATGTTTAGGTTCGTCTACTAATATAAGTTATATTTATTTATTACAATCTGACCACGTAATACTGCTTAGCATTAGTTTAAACATTAGACAACGAGTAAGCCAATATTTTCTTCTATTTTGCTTTGCATAAAAAAACCACATAAGGACATTTATACAAAGTATATTGACGCAATTTATGAATTATTTTATTAACTAATATTTTTGAAAAAATTACAAGTGTACATAAACGAAAATATTACATTTTGGTCACCAAATCCAACATTTTGGTTCTTTGGATAATTTCAATTTAGGTCCTTAAACCTTTTCTAAATTAAAATTTAATAGCGATTAGGATTAAGATTGAGATTTTACAATTTAGTCCTTGAGCTTAATTAACACCATTACCAGTTAAATTATTTAACCAATCTTTAAAAAATTTTCATATCAACTTCATTAATCTTTATATTTAATCTTTTTAAACTCGGTTTACGAAAATAATGTTCCAAAATTGCATTTTTTGACACCACTCAAAATCGGGTCATTACAGCCATTGTCGTTGTTGTTGTCGATCACCGCCTACACCAATCCACCGATCACTTCATTGCACCTTCTGACTATTCTATAATATTGGCATCCAGTGCCACTCGATTGACTTGTTGCCACTCATTGCCGGCTGATGTCGATCCTATTAAGCACAAGGCCTAGTAACCGCAACTATGGCCTGTGATGCCCCTTTAGTGCCCGGTTGTGCCAATTAGTGCTAGCCAATCCTACTAGGGTGTGATGCCCCAGCTACTGCATGCTACATACACATCTTGCATTACCAGTCAAATAACTAGGCATTGACTGCTATGTTCGATTGAGAGGAAAAATGCCTTTAGGCCACTACCACTCATAACCCTTGGTTGGGGTGTGACATCTTGACCATGTCGATTCACAAGTCCAGTTAGGGCGACATGCCCCACCCTTCCGTGCCTCTTGGTTTCGTCCGTTCATCGCCTCAGTTTAAATTATGTGTCCACCATTCTTTCCTAAGTTCATTGAAAATCGTCCAATTGTAAAGAACTTTGTTTGTTTTTGGCTAACATAAAATTTTCTAATTTTAACAACAAATAAAATTAAAACAATTTAAATAAACATGTGTGGAGATAATAGTCCACAATCTAATTACAAACACAAAGAGGTTACGCACGAGGAAAATAGGTTCGGGAGTCGGTTACGCACGAGGAAAGGTTAGTACCCTCGTAGCGCCCAAAATTGGTACCGAATCAATTGTTTAATGCCTTTATCTCGAAAATTTGAAAAGATTTTAGAAATACAATCCTCTAGAAAGCCAACTTGCATATCCCAATGGAATGATAAGACATTCCCATTTCAAAGAAAAAAAAATGTCACACTCAGTGAGTTAGGGGTAACAGTTCAATTCTTCAAAATTAGGTCTGCCTTTTTAGAATTTTAAAAATTTATATTCTTTGAGAAGGATATTTGGTTATTTGGGTCAATCGAGAAATCAGAATCCAGTAAGTTAGGGTTCAATTTCTCGAAATTCCTCAACACCGAATATTGCCTTCATTTTAAAATCAAGATAACAAAATGTCATATCCAGTAAGTTATGATCCAACATCTTGAAATCTAAAAAGCTTTATTTTGAAATTGTATGGTTTTAACAAAATAAGCACTTGGCTATCTAAATTCATCGAGAAGAATTGAAGCCCAGTAAGTTAGGGCACAATTCTCTCGAGAACTATGAACACCAGGCCTTTTTGAAAATTATGAAATCGAATGATTGTAGTGCTTTAATAAAATACAATTGTTACAAATGAGACATGATTGAATAGCAATATAATGTAAAAGATAAATAGCAACCCAAACATACAATAAGAATTAACAAGCAAGCCAAAGATAAGTACAAATAACAATAATGATTTCAATCATATTATACAAAAACACCAATATTAATAATTAAGCATCCAATAAATTAATAATCAATTTCCAAAAATAAATACTTCAAAAAAATGAAAAAAAATTTATAATCGATATATCCTTTGTACAAAAATTCAAAGATAAATTACATACATGATTTCAAAAATAAACTCGAAAAATATTAAATAATTAGTATTTGGAATAAATTAGGAATAGATTTAAAGTAAAAAATATACATTTATTAGTTAGACATGATAATATATATAAAAATATAAAAATAATGGTGCATACATAATAATATATAAAAAAAAGTAAAATACATCACAAAATTTTAAAAGAAGTTAATTACATATAAATAAAATTGATTTAAAAGACATATGTAAATATATTAAAAAACTCTTAAAATTAATAATCATATAAAATTAAAACATTAATATGTACTAAAAAATAATTTAATAAGCTATATACTTATATGAATAATATTATCATAACAAATATTATTATGTAAATATTTATCATATAGGAATATATATAAAAAGGGAAAATTAAAAAACAATATAAGATAAAACATCAACAACTTGTTCAAATTACGTTAAGTTCTAATAAAATACACAAAATAATTAATGATGGAATAAATAATAATATATTACATTTAAAACAAAGTACCTAATGGATTAAAACTTCAATGTATAATAAATTTAAATAATATTAATTAACAAATTAAAATAATAGCATATTGTATTTTAAAATCACACTAATAATAAGCTAAAAACAACATTAAATTTAAATATTAAAATAACATTAGATTTTTTTTGAGGATAAATATGTTAAAATAAAAAAACTACATATATATAAATTAAAAAATAGGTACTAAAAAAAACTAAATTAAGATTGCAACCAAATTTTAAAAAGGGCAAAAAAATTTAAGCTGAATTGATAGTAGATTCAACGTTGAGGGACTAAAATTGCAATTAAACACTACTATTCGGATGCTCAAATCCGATCAATAAAACGATGCCGTTTTGAAACCATCATATTGGCATCAAACGACGCCGTTTATTGATGTACTTAAGAAACTAAAAGAACCCTAAGAACAGCAGACCTTTCATTTGTTTTTTTTTTTTTAAAAACCTAAACCGTGAATGCTCTCCAGGGATTTAAATAGCGGACCGTTTTTGCAATAGCAGTCGTTATATAGCGGTAGCGCCGCCGACCGAAACCGCTATTGCTGAAAATAACTGAGTGAAGCGGAGTCACACCGATAACGGTGGATAGCGGCCGCAATTTAACGGATAATGGCCAATTGTGGCAATAACAGGCCGCTATTCCCGTTATTTTCCGTTTCCGTAAATTAAAAAAAATCAAGAAATGTAGTGTTGAATGGTGATTCTGGTGAAATACTGAATAGTGAAAAGTGAGTGACTGAATGTACTTTATAATAAAACAAAAGGGAATATATTCCCTACCTGCAAAATCGGCTTTCAATCAAAACAAAGTAAAAGTATATACAAAAACTCCAAATAAACAGAAAAGGAACTCCAAAGTAAACAAAGTTAAAAAATCAAAACTCGCAAGACAGTAAGTCACAACTCACATTTCACAAGCAAATGAAAAGACAAATTCTATTTCTCATTCATTCTCCATATTTCGGCAAGGCAAACAACAGAGCCACAGGGCACAGGCAGCAAGCAAAGCAATAGAAATTCTATCCTAAAATTTCAAGTAAGTAGACAACTAACCAGTAAGTAAAGTACTAAAGTAGTAAAGTAAGAAATTTTGTCTTGGATTTCTTGCTTGCATGTCTTGAATCTGCAGCATAGAGTGCTTTTTCAAGATTTTTATCCCTAGATCTGTGTTCTACATAAAAAAAGGGGGTTTAAAATGTTTTCGGCAATTTCTGACCACCGTGCACGGTGGCACCGTCACCGATGATCGGCGGCTGCCACGGTGGCCGATGGTCAGATTCTGGGCAATGGCAGAGAGAAAACGGAGAATGGAGAGAAAAAGGAAAAAAAATTCTTTGAGCAAGGGCTAAAATGAAGTTTCTGAAAAAAATTTTGATTTAAATAGGCCTTCAAAACGACGCCGTTTTGGGCAGGCCACTGTGGCACCAAAACGACATCGTTTCGGCCTAACCCGCGCACTTACTCGACCCGTTTCCTAGGATCCGCGTGTTTTTGAACGGAAGGGTTAATTACGCTTTTAGCCCTTTCTATTTTTTATTATTTACAATCAAGCTTCTTTCTTTTTTAATTTTGTCCTATAATTTATTTCGTATTTCAATTTGGTCCACCTTGAAGCTGTGCGTTTTGAAGGATGGGGATTATTTCCCATTTGATCCCTTTTTTTATTTGCGCATTCAATTTGGTCCTTTTTCTTTTTATTTATTTCGGATTTGCCGCATATTTATGTTTTAAGTTCGATTTAGTCCCTTTTTGTTATTTTTGCTATTTTATTATTAAATTAATTAATTTAATATTACTATTATTATTTTTCCTTTTTTATTTTATTATTTATTTACTTGTTATTATTACCATATTATTAAAATTTAATTAGTTTTGCATTATTATTTCAATTATATTTCTTTTCATATTTATTTACCTAAATATTTTAAATACATTTATTTTATTATATCATTTTATTTACCTATATACTATCTTCAAAGCTGTCAAGAAATATTGAAGACATATCTCATGTATGAATTTTCAATTCTTTTATCTATAAAAACTTTCAAACTTATTAGATATGATAAATGTTTAATATTTCCTTTTTTTTTTACTTTGTTATTAGTTAATATAACACTATTAGTTAATATAACATTCTTAGAAAATTCGTAAATAAATATAAGAATAATTAATGATTATAAAAGTTGTGTTCTCATGTCATATTAATAAAGGTTCATAAGTGTTAGAAAACACTCTAAAAATTATTAAAAGTGACTTTTTATAATTATAATTATAATTACTATGTTTTACAATAAGTTGTGCGAATTTGAAAAAAATTCACGACCTCGATACCCGCAGTGACCGCAATAGCGTCCGTTATGTCCGCGACCGCGACAAACGCTACGCGACCGAAAACGCGACCGCGACCGCAATTTAAATCCCTGATGCTCTCTGCACCGCTCAAAGAAAACCAGCCACTCAAAGGCTCTCTGATCCCTCGCCCGACTCCGATTACGACGGAGTGAGCTACGGTCCGGCTTTCAGGTAATCTCTTTGCTCTCTAATCTCTCTCTTTTATTCCTTTTTTACTCAAATAATGAACTAAACAAGCATAGAAAAGAAAACCGAAAGGGAAAAAAAGGAAAAAAACCATATGCGAAGGAAAAATTTCAATCACCTTTAAAACTCTGTTTTTCCTTTGAATAATTTTTTTGCTTTCAATATCTGCCTCTGTGTCCATCGTTTGCAGTATTCCAATGGCTTTTTTATAGCCGAAAATTGCAAAATAAATAATAATAAAAATAAAAATCTAAAAATCCAATTCCGTTCTCCTTTTCTATTATTTCTTTCGCTGCTCTTGTGTGTATATTTTGCAGGTACATGCTGGCGTGGAGATGGCGCACACGCGCGGAGGTGCAACACGCGCGGGGATCTGGTTCGAGCTTGCCTACGACGCATAAGCAGAAGCCTGCTGTTGCTGCTACACCAGAAAAATCTAGAAACCCCTAGGGTTTCTGAATTTGGGCCGTTTGGGCCATTATAATCGGGCTATTTTTTAGGTAAATGATTTGGGCTATGTATTTGGATATGGATTTAGTATTTGGGTTAGTTTGGATTTAGGTATTATTGGTTTTTTAATTTCTGTAATTGGGCTAAAAACTTGGGTTTATTTGGATGTAAATGGACAATGGACTTTATTTGTTGTTTTTTTATTTATTTTTTGGTTTTATTTTGATTTATTTTCTGTTTGTTTTTGGGCCGGGCAAATTTGAGTATTACAAATGTAACCAATCTAAATATTAGAACCACAACCTTTGGCAAAATTATTTCATAACAATATAAAATAATAAATTCAAACAACCATACATACGATCCATAAAACATGTATATATCCAAGAATGTCACCTCTTATCAAAATTTAATCCAACAAGAGAAAGCTCCAAGAATCCGATAAATGGGTTTACACGTAAATATTGCACAACCTGACTCTAATACTAATTGTTGGAAAAATCGATTTGAAAATAATGGAATAGTGCATAGTAAAATTTTAAAAAATTTCTTTTGATACCGGGCAGTTGTGATTTTTATAGCAATAAACTCATTTACCTGGATTGTACCTGTGTTTTGTATGATGTGGGCTAAATCGTTCCTAGCTTTTGACCACTCAATCTTCTCCACTATCCTCGATCTCGATTTGCTAGAGTGTAGGCTCTATACGCAAGTCGATGAAAACTTTATAATTAAACTTTGTCTAGAGACCAAAAGACGAACTCCGTCAAAAGATAGAATTTGTTTGGAAAATAAACTTTCTATATTTTGACAGAATGTCAACGCATGAGACGTGTTTATTTGACCTATCATTTGTCTCTATTTATAGAGAAAATAGCAAGAATTTTAGTAGAATAAGAATTAGCTAAATAATAATATTTTAATAGGAAAATGAATCCCATGGGGAGTGTATAGGATTGGCTACGACAGACCATCACTAAGATCAGGGTTTGTCGCCCCTCTCTATTAAATCGAGCTATCCGAGCCTTGTCATTTATCGAGTCATTTATAAGCGCTAACTAGTCTTTAAACCGACTCATATAATTTTTCCAAGCCCAATAAATATTTTCTTATGTCCAAAATATTATTTATTCAATTAATTAATTAATTAATTTCTCTACCCAATTATAATTCTGTTAAAGTCATGATGACTTTATCGTACTAGAATTAATGAGAAAATTAATTTAATTAGCTTGTTCTTAAGAAACTATGATAATTTAATTAATTTAATTTCTACTTCAAACTTCAATTATTTAATTTTAAATTAATTAAATAATAATTCAAATATATAAATTAATTCTTGAGTCATCTCTTATTCACTGCAGATAGTGATACATGTGATCTATTTCCCTAGTTCGCCATTTCACATTTTTCATTTCATTAATTAATGCAAAGCATCAACGTTATATCGAGATGACTGGGGGACCGATTGGACATATATAATTAGGGCTAAAATCATTTTTAATTAAGTTTTGACTCTTTATCTATTAATTACAACATTATTTAGTCATGAAGTCATTCTACTAAAGTATCATTATTGAGCTCTCCCCATTATATATACCCTTACAAATGCTACTTTAGTAAGTGCTTGTCCAATGACCTTGTTATATGCATGTTACACTCATAGAATATCCTTAATCTCTTTGAGATAAATTTGTGCTCCAAATATGATCCTATTTTATCTCATGGTGACCATTACATATTTCTTCATGAAAAGTCAATTACTAACAAACAGTAACTAAACCATTTATCCTAAGAAAAAAGATCTGTGGCCACGATACTTTCCATCTATCATGTAATACCAATGAGAGGATATCATTTACCTTTATTAGGCTATGAATTTCACTTTTGTAAGTGAAGCTATGTCATGTAGAAATCGTATACCCAACATACCGACTTTTGGCTCTATTACTAATTGAATATAGGCTATCAATACATCAAAGTATATGAGTTACACACACATAATCCGTCACTTACTCTGGATTAAGGTAAGTCACACTATGAACGTCACAAGTGCATAAATCCATAAACGGATATAGGATCTATTCTACTTGGTCTTATCCGATGTATTGTCAGTCCAGTCAGTCACATCTATGTCTCTATCTTCTGGGAGTAGTCCACTTCAATACCTAAGACAAGGTATCTCCCTATTTGGACTTGATAGATGACATATTAGTCTTTTTAATTGACTTGCTCAATTTCAATTAGACCAAGGATGTGTTTAGATTATAAACTAATATAAGTCGTCTTCTCGCATTATGATCCGACCACGTAATGCAACTTAGTATTGGTTAAACATTAGATAATCATTTAGCCAATATTTGCTTTCATTTTACTTCGCGTGAAAAAGCCATTGAGGACAATATACAAAAGATATTAATGATATGATGGAGTTTTATTAAACCAATTTGTTTTAAAAATTACAAGTTTATAGACGTAATCACTACACTAAGGGCATTAGATCCCATCATTCTTAAATATTTCTCTCAAAACTCATGATAATTTATTAAAGGCATAATGATAAATTTTTAATAATGTTTGCATAGCAACCATGTGGTAGTCCATGTGTACTTCATTCTGACATGACATTATTTGTCTTATATGTCATGTCAACAATTTAAAAATTATAAATATTAAAATATAAAATAAATTCAATATTCAAAAAGATTATAAAAAGTTCATAAATTCAAAAAAAAAAGCATAAAGTGAATGTGGATTGTCATGTGGTTGTCAAGTTTAAATATTGGCATAATTACAAATTAAGCCCTTAATGCTTACTTCTTTTGTCAATGTGACCCTTTTTCTATTTTTTTTTAGTTAAAATTGACGTTCAACCTTTTAAAAAGATTTGAATTTGATCATCAACCTTTCAAAAAGAACCGAATTGTTGTTTTTAAATGAAAATTTGACTCAAACTTTAAATTTTTAAACATGTCAACCTGCATGACAGTCTACATGAACTTCATGTTTTTTTTTTTTTGAATTTTTATGAATTTTTTTTAATTTTATAAGGGAAAATCTTTGATACACTTCTAGTGAAGTTTTTAGACTCCACAAGGGTCAAGGTGATGACAAGTGTCCTATAACGGTATAGTAAAATATTTTTAAAAACTAATATATATATTGGCTTGGGCCTAGAAACGGAAGATCGGGTAACCTGTGAATCCAACGAGTTGGTTTATAATAATTCATGAAGGAAATTATCATATTTCCGCAAGTCAATTAGATGTGAAATATAAAAATTGACTTTTTTTTCATAGTCGCACAAGAGGTTTTGTTTTTTGTTGAAAGCCCTCCTTTTTTTTTTTTAAGGAATTGCTTAGTCGTCTAGTAACAAGTAAGAGTAGTCGATAGTATTAGATATAGATAAAAGAAAAAAGAGCAAGGAATTAAAAAAAATTCTACTAATCAATATTTGTGAGGCAGCCTTTCTTGTATTCTTGTATTAGATCCAAAAGTTTTTTCTTGACCTAATTATAAAGATGATGAATCGATTTCTTTTTCTTTTCTACTCTGGTCCAGCCACTCTATTTTTGTGAATACCGTTTATAATGATTGATGAAGCAAAAATTTCAATTGAACTTATTATTTCAATTGGTATTTTTGCGGACACATGGCAATGTTTTAAGGCTGCTTATGGAACAAAAAAAAGTACACTGTAATGTACCAAATATCTTTTTTATAATTTTAGATTTATTTTATGTTTTGAATATTTTTTATAATTTTTAAATTATATGTTGGCATGACATATAAGACAAATAGTATCATATTAACATGAAGTACACACAACTGGCATGCGGGTTGTCATGCTAACATTGTTAAATAATTAATGTTTAGTTAGCATTTCCATTAAAAAATAGTGGCTTAATTCTTTTTGAAAGATTAATGACCAAATTTAACTCAAAAAAAAAAAAAAGTCAAATTGACAAAAGATGTCAATATTAAGACGTAAATTTATCATTATACCTTAAATTTTTAAGGTTTTGATCAGCATTTTTGTTAAAAAAAAAAAACCAACTCGAAGGTTGATGGTCAAATTAGACCTTTTAAAAAAGACTAAGGGCCAAATTTAATTAAAAAAAGAATAATGATCGATTTGGCAAAATATATAAGCGCTAAAAGCCAATTAGACAAAAGATATAAGCATTAAGAGCCAAATTTATCATTATGCCTCTATTAAAATCAAGAAATCTTCTTGAACCAAAATCAATAAGAAGACAAAAAATAGATGGTAAGTTGTTTGAAACCGGAGATTTGTTAAGTAAATCTCACAATTAGTGAAGCAAAACAAAGAAAAATACTTATAAAACAAGATGAATTAAACTAACAAATGAATGATCTATTTACGGTATACAAAATGGAGGGATAAACAAAACAAAATCCAAACAAAAATGAAACAAAGTCCATATTTTTATTGAAAATGAGAGATTATCCCAAAAATAAAACTAAAAAATAAAGATTTTCAACTTATCTAAAAATACCTTTTTCTGAAAAAATTCTGAAAAACATTTCGTTCTTATCTTATTATTATATAGTTAATATATAATTATCAAAAAGCCGTGTCGAAATTAATTCATTTGCATCTGGGCATTCTTTCATCAAGTTCGTAAAATAGTTTTTATAATTTTAATAAAATGTTATATTTTAAAAAGATATTTTAGATTTTAGATTTTAGTTTTAAAATAATAATATAAGAAAAGTGATTTCATTAAAAATAATTAAAATATACAAAATCACAAATAGCTTTCCAAATCCATGTGAAACTATTTATCCAAATTCATTCATTTAAAATTTATTTTATAAATCTATCCACTTTAAATAAATAAAAAAGGATTGATTGTTTATTAATGTTTACCACCGTGTTATCTAGTTATGTTATTAGCTATCAATGCAGAATTAAAATTTAAATACTAAATAGATCCAAGAAAATAGCTACCTATGACCAAATTGAAAGGGTCAGGTAACATTGGAGTAGTTATAGTAGTCATTTATAAGCTTGGAGATCTTATCTGCTGGTCAGGGTGTTCGCCTTCCCTTCAAATTCAAACGCTCGGCATTAAATTTATTCAACAAAGAAAATGATAATTAATTAATACAATTGATCTGAAATTACAACAAAGACGATTTTCTTATATTTTATTTATATATATGTATATATAGAGAGAGAGCAGAGAAGTCTATAAAAGCAAAAATAAATGAAACATATGGCATGGTGCAGGTTCCGTAAACTTTGCGAAATCTACTTGCTTCCTGATTAACGTATATTAATTTACAGTCATACACGAAAACAAAAAAATTTACTCCTTACCAAATTGCCTCATTCCTTGATAAAAGTTCCCGTGAGTTTGGACCGTGTCATCATTGCGAACCCATAACACTGCTACGGCTGTTCTTGCACCTTCTGTTTCAAGAAGGAACCATTCCCAAATAAAAATAGCTCGATTCTTCAAATGAGCTATTTATACTTTACAGGTTTTAAGAAAGTTCTTCCTTATTGAACTTGTTCCAAGCTTCCTGTTTCAATGCATATATATATAAATTAAAATCCAAAAGCCACAAGAACCGTTGTCAAGTATATTTTAGTTTAGAACCACCCATGTATAACCAAAACTATAGTTTGTATTAAAATGATTACAAAACAAGTCTACTCAATTGAAAAATCAATCCATTTCAAATAAATTTTACTCCAAGAACCATCACAATGGCTAATTACTTGGTAGACTGACTAGACCCACCACACCAAAAATCAGAGTTTTGAACTTCATTTTTCGTAAAGGACGCAATGTGTTCATTGAGGATACAACTAATGTTAAAAATGATTCCTTGTAAATGACAGTGAAACTCATACAGTACCTTGAGAATATCGAAAACCTTTTCAGCAATATATTTCTGTTCAAGAGTGGCACCTTTCTGCTGAACCTTATCAGGGTGGACACATAATGTGGCCTTTCTATAAACTTTTTTGACTGAGCCAGAGGTAATCAAATCAGTCAATGAAACCGGCTCCCAACCACATTCAGGCCAAAGTACCTATTTGTTAAGGTAAAAGGTTAGTTATGCGAACCAAGAAGCCAAATGTTCTAGATATTCAATAATTATTTCAAAAAATTACACAGATAATTTCTTATTAGAAGAAAAAAGCAGAGAATAGGAAAATGATGAGTAACACACCTGTTCCATTGATGAAAGCAGTGCACGCATATTGCCTTCCTTCCCTGCGGCCCAGCGTTTTATCTCAAAATCCATAGCTTCAGCAATCCTCTATCAAAATCAAGGCAAAAAACAAACTCCTTAAAATTCAAGAATTCATTAAATATAAATAAAGAAATGGTGCAAAAGCATGTAAAGCGCATGCAGCCAAGAAGAATAAGAAACCCCATGTCTAATCTACAATTAAGGCATCGACTGAACTACTTACATGTCTCTCTTCTTGCTCATTCTGTGATTGACGATCACGCTGATTCATAGCAGCAACTGCTCTTGCCTGGCACAAAAACAACCTAGAACTGCTGAACTATGTTTTACAAGGAAAATATACAAACTTTAAAATACAAAAACACACATACAAATATATATATACAGAGAGAGAGAGAGAATGGTATAGCAATAAAGGAGCCATGGTAAGTATTTGCCTGGCATTTCTGCCAGCACATTATGCATATCCAAGATCAAGGTGACATAGGTAAGTCTTACGAAAGGAACTAAAGGGTCTGCGATTCAGGTTAGCAGCAATGTGAAAACTACTCAAATATACATGGAAGAGCCAGATGATTGGCATTTCTTTGAAATTTTGTCCTGGAAAATTAGCCTTGTGCTTGGGTTAACACCCTATTGGAGGCCTCAGGCTATGAAGTATTTACTTGTGTGTTTATACATGTGAGGGAGCATGAGTGAAAAAATCAGAAACTTATACCTTTGTTGACATCAGACTGTACTTTCCTTACCAGTAAATTTCTTCTTATACTTCTACTAATCAATGTTGTTAAGGGGCTTGCCTAGGCGTTAAGGCACAGCGAAAAATCAACATTAAGCTTTTAACATTCTTAGGCGAAGCGATTTTACTGGGTGCTTGCCTTAATGTGCTTTTACTGCGCTTTGGGCTCTAAGCTAGGCAACAAAAAAGCTAGCTTGAGTGAAGCAGTGAGCCAATTTTAATTTTTTGTTCTTTTTAAACTCAAATACCCCCACATAATAGAGTGAAGCGGTGGAGACGCAAATTTTTTTTTTTTCAACTCAAAGACCCACTCAATAGAAAAATATTTTAAGGGAAAAAACCCAAATACCCATTGAAGCAACTTTAAACTTTTAAGTTTCTTTTTCCTTTTCTTATTTTCTAAAGAAAACCTGAAATATTACTAATTCCTAAGCTGACTTTTAACTTTTCTTTTTTTCTTTCTTTTTTATTTTAAAACTCAAAATATTATTATTTTCTCTTTATTTTATTAATTATAAACCTACTATTCCTCAACTTTATTAGTTAAAACCCGATACAGACAATACGAAGCAAAAGGTAAACATGGTTTTTTGGGTTAATATGTGCCAATAGTCTCTGTACTTATATTTCTAGGAATTTAGTCCCTCTACTTCTCAGATTTCCAAATTCAAGTCTAACGGGTTAACACTGTTTCTTTTCTTTTTTTCTTTTTTTTTTGTTAAATTTATTGCTGTGATATTTTGAAATAGAAAAACTACTCACTTGGTAGCTATATAATTAAAAAAAGATATTGTAATGAACCTGATTTTAACACAAAAAAAAAGTTTAACTAAGTATTAACAGTTGGACCTGAATTTTGAGATCTAAAAATTAGAGGCACTAAACTCTTGGAAGTGCAAGTACAGGGACTAAATTCCTAATTTTCGAAAAGTACAGGGACTATAAGCATATTTTAACCTTTCTTCTAATCCTCTATCAATTCTATTATTTCTTATTCTTTGAGTTCTTTTTCTCCTCTATTTTATTTTCCTGTTGCAATTTCTTTGCAATAAGTTTGGTAATATAAATTCCAAGCAAAAGATTAATATATTTCTTTTTTTTAACCATTATTGTAATGGCAAAGACCTGAAAGTAATGTATTTTTTTTTTTTTTTAACTAACAGACCAACCATAATACAATGTAATATGTATTTATATGTATATGCATGCGCCTTATTTTACTCAGGCGAGTGCTTTTTTTGCGCCTCGGGCTATATAGAGGACTTTGCACCTTGAGTGAGCCTAGCATCCTTGACAACACTGCTACTAATCTAATTTACGCCTAATAATGAAAGAGCAAAAATAAACTTTAAGGTGAGAGTATACGCACCACTCTGTCCTGGGTCCTTTGATGACGTCCCAATCTGGCCCTTCGTCTTTCTTCACTTTCCCCAGCAACTTCCTCAAATTCTCCAGACATTGAGGCAGCTATTGGGAACAAAAATTATAAAAAAGATTAACATCAAAGAGCTAATGTACAAATATAACTGCCATAGCTAGACATAGTCCATTTCTATATTTCAGCAATGTAAAATACCTCCAAAAATAAAAGAGAGGTCATCCATTCCATTCATCATAGTGACAGGAGAAGCCTTCTTTGCAGTGGATGGTGCACCTGCAGATGTCTTTTGCTGTCTGTTGTGCATATTTTTATCAAATATAGGGTCCTAATAAGAACATAAAGAAAGAAGCGATATCAATGAAAAGTTCCGCAGTTTTCAATAAGTGGTGTACTTTTACATCTATAGTGCTCACCAAAGTAGTCGCCCTTGTCTTTGGTGCACTATTTGATCTGGAACTCACACCAAAAAAGGATTCCAGGTCATCTTCTCCATTTGATTGAGTCTTTTTCGTAGCATCTTCAGCTTCTTTAGATCTACTAGACTTATTGTGCGCTCTCCCCATGGCAAAGTCCTCAAGTTCATCTATCAGAGATGCACCAGAACTCTTGGCTACATCAAGAATTCTCTCAATAAGCTAATGATGGAATCAAAAAAGAATTATCAAATTGAGCTTTATTTTTTTCTGAAGGATGAAGAAGAACCTTTCTCTTCTTTAGAAACTTGTGCTGGTTTTGGAGGAGACCTAAATGATTGTGAAGCATTTGAAGAACCACAAGGCTTTGTTCCTCCAGATCGATTAAGAACGCTGAATTCTCCCAGTGGATCCGTGGGCGTTTCTGAGAAATTATATTCTGTGCCGAAATCAGAGTCTAATACAACAAAAGGTTCCTCTGATGATCTGGTTGACTTGGTTGTCTTAACATTAGTCCTACATAAAGAAAAATAAAATAAAATAAGCAAATAAGAAATTCTAATTTCTACATATTAACATCATAATTCTACATACAACAAAAGGTTCCTCTGATGCAGCTACTTCATAACATCCACCAGCAAATATGTGCACCAAATGTGTGATACAAAATCATAGTTATTGCTGAAGTCAAATACAAAACAACAGGGTCCAAAGATTACAGATTCAATATCTTTTCCTTCCTAACCAGGAACACTAGCTCAACAATTTCCATTGCAATATTGCCTATGAATGTATAGCAAGTAATAGATTGCAAGCAGTCACAATTTTATGTTTAAGAAGCAAAATAAGAGAGAAATAAAATAAATAGTTCCGAAATCATGAGCTTTTTGTTGCCAATATTGATCTTGACCGAACATCTACACACAGCCATAACATTGTCCATGATTCATGAAAAAATTATTATTCCGATCCATAAAATTATCTTTCATATTGTATTCTTGAAGACTTCAGAGCTACTTATCCAAACTAATCCCCAAAATACAAATTTTGTATCAGAAAAAAGTAACAACTCTTACAAGTCACAATTATGAAAACAACTATTGTCCATTATTCTACCAATGCTTGATTTCTTAACTAAAAACCATTATTATCCATCTCCATTATCAGCAATACACTAATAATACAGAAGAATCAAACGGCAAATTATTCAGCTAAAACTTTAACACTCAAATCAACACTAATCACGCAGAAAATATATACAATTTTTAGTGAACAAATCATATTCATTTTCAGCAAGTATAAGTACCTATTAACTGAAGGGCTGCTTGCACCGAACCCGGGTATCAAATCATCAACACCAGCCTCATTATTCGCCGAATCCCACGATCCATTCCTCCTAGAACTCTTCAATTTCGCCGCCACGCCACTAAAATCACCCAGCAAGTCACCGGCAGAACCCTTTTGCTTGGTGGAAGAGACGAAGGATCCAAAATCATCATCGTTATTTGCATTTTGTGAGACGGGCATTCCTCCAAATAAATCATCAACAACGTACGAATTCGCATATGAAGATTTTGAGCCTGAATTCAATAACATTGAAGCCAAATCGAAAGATGATCCGTTACTACTACTGTTATTATTACTTGTATTAGATTGCTTCGTCGTGGCGTTTTGAAAACCACCAAAATCGTCGCCCAAACCAAAAAAATTACGGGAGTTTTGCTTGGGGAAAAAGTCGTGATCGTCGAGCAAAGAACCGTTACTGGGACCCGAGTTCCGCGAGGATTTTGAAGAGAACGACATGGGGTTTCGGTTCGAGCCTGAATCGAACCCGAAACCCCAGTCGGTGGTTGCGGTAGCAGCGGCGGTGGCGGTGGATCGTTTGCCCTGCGACATCGGAACCGATTTTCCTTGCGGTTTTAAGCCGTAACGCTCTGTTAAAACGCCAAATTCGTCCATAATTTCACACGCTTTATCAAAAAACCAAATGGATAGATATCTTCTGTGTAAATCAAATATATGGATATTTCCCAGAAATGAATTCCAACAGATCTAGGAATCCGAGATTGAAGACTTGCTTTGGGCAAAAAAAAGGAAGAAAAAAACTATATAAAATAAGGTTTTCAATGAAATTTTATCATTTTGAGGGCAGAAAAATTTATCTGAGAATGAGAGAAACGAAGAGAGGGTTAGGATGCAAAACAAGAAACGATGAAAGACACAAAAATGGCGAAATTCAACAAAGGTAGATGAAAATTTTCAGAGGAAGACAAAGAAAAGGTCTTTTCTCTCCGATTCTTCCCCTCTCTTTCTTAGCTGAGTGATGGGCCATCGTATCTGCCGGTCTTTTTTATTTTTCATTTTAAGTGCTAGAAAATATAAAATGATAAATAAAAAATTGTCAATCATCCAAAAAAGTAAATAAATTGTCAATTTATCTATTGGCTGATGAATTTTAAAATACTCCAGGGATAATATATGGGAAAAATTAGATAAATTTTGGTTGATAAAAATAATAGAAAAAAATAAAAAAAATTGTTAATTTAATGATATAATCTTTGGCTAATTTACCAAAAAAAGCCGTTTTTTTTTAATTTTTCGAAATGGGCCAATTTTTTGATTATTTACCGGAATGGTCCATTTTCCAGGAAATCGCGTCCACGTCAGCGCGATGTCAGGGTACTTGTCAGGACATCGCGTCCACGTCAGCGCGACCTGCTGACGTGGAAGGAAATCGCGCTTTCAAGGACTTGATTTCCTTCCACGTCAGTAGGTCGCGCTGACGTGGACGCGATGTCCTGCCACGTAGCGCGTTCCCGGGGACGCGATTTTGACGTTGATTTTACGTTTGGGTTTTTTGGCTTTTAGGGTTTAGGGTGCAGGCTTTTTAGGGTTTAGGGGTCCCGAAATAAATTATTCGAGTTGACGTTTCTGGTCAAATAGTATAAAATCGCTTCTACCAGGATGCTATTTGAGAAGAATTTGTGAAATCGTGCCCTCGTGGACGCGATTTCGCTACAGTTGGTCATGTAAAAAATAATTTTTTTTGACGTTTCTGAGCAAATAGTATAAAATCGCTTCTACCAAGATGCTATTTGAGAAGAAATTGTGAAATCGCGCCCTCGTGGACACGATTTTGCTACAGTTGGTCATGTAAGAAATAAATTTTTTTTGACGTTTTTGAGCAAATAGTATAAAATCGCGACCTTGTGGACGCGATTTTGCTACAGTAGCAAGTTTGGGCTGAGGCTATAAATTAGGCAGAAAATGTTCTTAGAATGCATAAGTCATAGCAGAAACATTTTAGAGAGGCTAAGAAAGTTAGAGTTTCAAAATGAGTGAACGTATTAGAGTTTCAAAATGAGTGAACGTATTAGTGCTGTTATTTACTATAATGGTGAGGTTTGCCACACCGAGAATGGTGTTGTTTTTTTGTCGGAGAATACGGTGCGACTGTCATTTAACCAGAACATAGATTTGACAGAACTTCGTAAAAGAATTAGGCGTAAAATCTTCGGAACGACGCCAATGAAAGTTCTGTCAATCACGTATCGATTTTGTTCTTCTGTTGATCCGGTGACATATGACTCGTTCGACATAAAAGGTGCTCGTAGCTTGGAGGCAATGGTGCAGACTCATCTTGCTAGCGGAGCAACTTATATTGAGTTATATGTACAATTTATGTCGCCAACTGATGTACTTCCGTCCGGTGTTCGAGATGTATACACGACCCCTGGCCGACACTCGGTTAGCGGGTTACAAAATACGGAACAGCCCATATTCGGTAGCGGTGTCGAATGCACATCCCCCCAAGACATTCTGTCGGTGGCTAGGACATGTACGTCGGTGGCTCGACGTTTGACGCTAGAAATACGAGCTGGGGAACTGCATCAAGTTCTAGTGGATGGCAATCTACATCCAATTGGGGACGTTATCAAATGCCCAGAAGAAGGGATGACGTACTACCTACGACATCAACCGGTGAGGGGACGTCATACGCTGCAGATGATTGTGGGTTAGAAGATGACTCCGATGTGGATCCACCTCGAGAGCCCGGGCTGGATGGTGCAGAGGTAGGATTATTTTCTGAACCGGAGCCTATTCCAACAGAAGGTGAAGATGGTGATAGGAGTGTAGATGATGAAGAAAATCCACGATTCAGAGCATACTCACCTCCAGCCCACATGCATAATGTTGATCTGTCAGCAGATGATGCGTTAGAGTTTCCAGATCTAACACACCGGTTGCGCGATCGTACAAGTTCGGGGGTAGATTTCGGTGAACTTGAAGTTGGTAATCAGTTTACCAATAAGGATAGTTTTATTGGTGCTTTGAAATAGCATAGCATCAAAAACGGCGTTAATTGCCACGTCGTTAAATCAAAATCTGATAAGTTTGAGGCGAAGTGTGCGGTGCAAGACGGCACATGTTCATGGAAAATCGTCACCTCGTTAAGGAAGAGGACAGGGTTGTGGGAGATAAAAAAGTACAAAGGTCCACATACATGTGCTGCAGGTACAGTATTGAATGTGTCTGAATAATAATTTTATTTTCCAATGTTGCATTATTTAATGTACTTCCTCTGTAGGTGTTTCAGAAGATCATCCAAAAATGGATTCAGCTATGTTGGCTAGCTTGATACTGCCCACGATAAAAGCAGATCCCAGCCATTTGGCTCCAACCTGCCATAGGATTCGGAAAAGGATACATGTAAGGGTTAGGGTACATATAAGGGCTAGGAAATACACCTGGCATCATAGGGAAAAGCGGTTGCGTGGGTATCATCTATTGAATTGCTGCGTCAGGTGACTGCGTCGGTGCTCTCGTTGGGGACGGTGATTGCATGGCCGCTGATGATGATCCGGGTGAATGTCTGGGCCTCATTGAGGGGCTGCCTTCGTAGTCTTGTCGCCTTGGATTTAGAGGCCCGCGCCTTTCCCTTCCGACACGTATTTGCCGCTGCCTCTCCTCTGGCGTAAGTAAATATGGCTTCCCATGGATCCTAAACCATGGCATGTATTCTGGAACGCACGCTAACTCCGGAACGATGATTTGTTCCCGAGTAGGTAGATATTCATGCCGATTTTCCCACATTTCCGTGTACTCGGACCAGTATCTAGGCCAATCCGTACCTAATAGCCGAAGGTCGATTTTGTGGTGATCGTCAAACACCTCAGGGTCCGCAGGAATCGGTTGTCTACATCCAAACTGTCGTAGGACTCTGTCTGTCTGGTGAGGCTCCACGGTTGCATAGTTGATCAACACCACTTTCGCGTTCCAAGCGTTCGGATTTTGTAAAAACTCTTCCGGGATTACTACCCGGATTACCGAATCCTCGTATGGTGTCCATTGAAACTACATGAACATGATAGAAATATTAGTTATATACATAATACTAAATACTAAATACTAAATATCAATCCACTAGCGAATGTATGGAAATATCTATTTGCTATAATACTTAATTCTGCTTCCGACCGTTGCTCCAATAGAAGCCGTATATCTTCAAGTTCAGTCAGTAATCCACGATAACTTGCCGGATGGTTCCACCTAATTAAATAAATTTTTACCATACTTTTATTCTTACAAAATCTACATAACAATTCCAAAATGTAATATAAAAATTACCTCGTTACGAGTAGGAATGTATATGGGTGGTTCACTCGAGGACGTAGAAATGGAAAGCGAAACCGTGCCCATGATTGCAGTAGTGACAGTCAACCTCCGATGTTTGCTCTCCTAGGTCACGTCGCCCCGCACATCTCCCGATATAATGTTGCCAAGACGGCAGACCCCCAACTAAATTCACCGGCTGCTCTAAAATCAACGAGTTTTAGCAGCCACCTTAGATGTACACGGCTCCGTGACGTGTCGGGCATTAGATAACCTCTAATTATTTGAAGAATGTATGATCGAGCATATCGGATTCTTACAATTTCGGTTGAATTTACATTCGGATTGGGGAAGGTGGCACGTAACCAGCCCATCTCCACCTTACCTCCATCCATTTTATCCGGAACAGCGCCCAAAAGCTCGTAGCACACTGCCTCCCAATTGCTAGATTGGGCAGACCCGGTGACTGGGTGCCCGTCCACCGGCAATCCCAATTGCAGATGGACATCTTCTAGAGTGATAGTGCACTCGCCACATGGAAGATGGAATGTGTGCGTCTCGGATCTCCACCTCTCGATCAACGCATTGATCAGTTTCGGCTCCAACTTGCATCCTCGGCCTACCGTCCCCACGTGCCAAAAACCCGCTTCCCGCAGGTAGTTCTCTACTAACAGTGATGAAGGAGCATGCATATTCCGGATATTGCATTCCAATATCCGATCTTCAGACTTTTATAACAAATAATAAATTAATAATTATCTAAAAATACATAAATAAAAATATCTTAAATAATCTTTAAAATTTAAATTTAATACTTACCATTTTCATTTGCTCCGCCGATATGTGATTGCTATCAAGACGAATCAATGATCCGGCCATTGATGAAAATATTAAAAAGTTTAAATTTTTTTAAAAAAATTAAAAAAATTTAAAATTTTTTAAAAAATGAAATTGAGGGGAAATTAAAATTTAAAATGGATTTGAGAGATTTTAGGAAGGAAATTGAGAGGATTTTGGAAGGAAATTGAGAGGATTTTGGAAGGAAATTGAGATAGGATTTGTTTGTGAAAAATAAAAGGGGTGGGGGGTTTTATAGTTTTTTTTAGACAGTTGGGGGGGCAACGGTCAAATTTTTGACCGTTGGGGTACTGTTCACACGTGGGAGACATCGCGTCCACGTCAGCGCGACCTGCTGACGTAGAAGGAAATCGCGTCCTTGAGAGCGTGATTTCCTTCCACGTCAGCAGGTCGCGCTGACGTCGACGCGATGTCCTGACACGTACCCTGACATCGCGCTGACGTGGACGCGATTTCCCGGAAAATGAACCATTCCGGTAAATAATCAAAAAATCGGCCCATTTCGATAAATTTTGAAAAAAAACGACTTTTTTTGGTAAATTAGCCATAATCTTACAACAGACTAACAAAATAAATATATAAACAGCAAACATGTTAATCATTGAAGAAATAAATTTTTCATCCTTCCTGTTGTTATCAATGAAGCATTTCAAATTTTGCTTTTAAGACTTTCGAAATTAAATAACTTCAATTTGAAATTTAAAATTTAAAATAAATGGAATGGAAAATACGACTAAAGTTATAAAATAACCCATTAAAGCGAAAGCCAGATTATATTTTATCTTTTTTTATTAAAAATAAATAAATTAATCCATATATATTAAAAAAATATAAATATGTTCAAATTTTATTATTTAACAACGACAAGGAAAGTAATTTTCAAAATGGCATTAAGGCCATTACATTAGGAGTTATTTGGCATTTTGTTCCTTCTATTTAAAAAATGAATAAATTAATCTATTTACGTTATATCAAAGAGTAAAATAGTCCAATTAAAAATTCTATACATTTTTAGTATTAAGTGCTGATGTGATTATTGAAACAATCATATAGTGAAACGTGATATAATTACACGTGATATATCACGTGAACCTCATGTTGCCGTGATAATATTTAAAAAATAAATAATTTATATAATTATTTGAAAATTATATCCTGTATGACATTTTAGAGTGATTTCTTAAATAATTATTAAATAAATATAAAATATTATAGAAAATTATTTCAAGATTATTAAGAATTATAAATAATTATTAATTTTGTAAAAATTAGTAAATATTATAAAAATTATTTATGAATTTAATTTTTTTAATCGAGTTGATATTTTTAATTAATAAATCCTATTTTATAAATTTATTATAATTCTTAATTTTTTTATAATTCAAATATATATACACATATATAATGTAACCTTTCGTGATATTTTTTATTATTAATTCTTTAAAATTTTAACAAATATTTATAATTTCTTATAAATATTAATATTTTTATAAAAAATTATAATTTTGTATATTTTTATAATTATTTAAGCAATTGTTCTAGAATGAATTTAGACAAATGATGGTCTAGGCTCATTTGAACTTCTATTTGTCCAAGTTCATTTAGGATATTATTTTAAATATTTTCTATAATTTCCTATCATTTTTAATATATTTTTTAAAACATATGGTGACGTGACAAATGCTACATCAGTATGAGGTACATATGACACACCACGTGTCGCTGTCTAGTTACTTTATTATCCAAGTCAGTAATTAATAGTAGAAATGGATAGAATTTTTAACAATACCAGTTTGCTCTTTGATTTAAGGTATAAAAATTAATTTACTCATTTTTTAGTAGAGGGACAAAATGTAATCAAACTCCTAATATAAGGGCTTACATGGTATTTTTACCTAATCCTAGTATCCTACTCATCCTCTAATTTCACATCAGTTACATAAAAAAATGAAAAAAAAAAAACACCAAATCATCGGTACTTAACAACACAAATAGATGGGATTTTGACTAAAGGATCAATTTGCTTTTTTTTTTTTGTTTCTAATGTACAGAGGCGAATTTTTCTATTTATGAGTAGAAAGAACAAAATACAATTTAAATCTTAGTACAAAGATCTCTATAATATTTTTATCAATTAGAGCAGTTCAAACTTCAAACCAATCTAATATTCAAAAATATTTAACAAAAGTATTAAGTTTTAAAATGAGTTTTAATAACAAAATTAAGTTTGTTTAAAACATAATCTAAGCTTGAGTCCAGCATTCAATGTGGAAACCTAGTTTGATTCAAATTGTTTTTAATTTCATAATATATTATTTGATTTGATTTTATATATTATTTAATTTATATCACATAAAAATCAAACATAAATATTAAAAATATATCGAGTTATCAATGTTTAAAGTTTTAATAAAAAGAAACAGATAAAATTATAATAAAAATAGAAAAACAACCTAATTAATTAAAAAAAAAGTATAGTTGAATATAAAACAGGTTTGTATGAACTATTTAGAAAGATGGGTAAGTTTAAGTAAAATTGGAAACCAATATGTTGGTAACCACAAGCTTAGATTAGTGTAGATCATATTCACACTCCACAATAAGTATATAATATATATAAGTATCTGATCGAGCTGAGTGAAATTTTTTTGAGTTAAGTGAATTTACAAGTCCTATTTTATCATTTTAATTCGATTTGAAAAAAAAATATTCAATTCAAGTCGAGTGATATGAGATTCAAGTCAATATGAGTTGAAAAAATTTGTTCAAGTTAAATTAAAAAAAAATAAACCATAAATCTTATTGACAACATGACTAAATTCCAAGTTAAAGAATATAAACACAATGTATATTTGAAAACTCTTTTAAAACAAAATAAGAAAAAAAGAAAGGAAAATTTATATGATAAAGTTGGTTTGAAAATTTACTCGTTTAAGGCCTCACATTTATCATTTTTAATTTTTTTGAAGATTTTTCAGTAAATTTTTAATAAATTTTAATTTTTAATATATATTTATAAAATTTTGGAAAAAATTATAAATATTTTGAATATTTTGTAATTTTTTTAAAGGGACTGATTCGTACATTTTCAAAACTATCATGGACTCAATGGTTATTTACATCAATTTATTATTTGAGTTATTCAAAATATTCGAGTTGATTCAAAAGGAATCAAATAACTTGGTTTGATTAATTAAAAATTAAAAAAATAATGATTTCTTCAATCCAATTAAAATTTTCTCACCCTTGTATCTATTTAAGTAAAGTATGTGTATAAAAAAGGTTGAAATATGCCATAAGTTCTGTACTCTTCACATATTTGAAATTTAGTCTTTATACTTTTATTTATAAGAATTTAGTGTCTCTATTTTTCGAATTTCAAAAGTCAAGTCCAACTGTTAACACCATTAAAATTATTTTATTAAATTCAGGTTAATTACAATGTCATTTTTTAGTTATATGGATATCAAGTGAGTATTTTTATTATTTTAAAATATCACACTAACATTTTTTTAAAAAATTAACAAAATTAACAATCAGACTTAAATTTTAAAATAAAAAAGGGTTAAAAATTATTTTTTTTTAAATTGAAAGAAAGAAGCATAAAAACAAATGAATAAAGAAAGAAGCATTTTCACAAATTTCTCAAATGAATAAAATCATATATTACAAAGCCGGATTGTTGTCTAACCCAAAGCATCGAATAGAATACAATCAGAACGAAAGTGAAAGAAAATATTGACAAAAATTGAAGGTCCACCATGAATGATTGTTTGTAGTGACATTAATGACTCAATTATGGAGCGTATGTGATTTCTGCTTCCTAAAATCCAATCTCTGGGTGTGGTTTTTGGTATGACTGTCGGTGCTTACTTTTGTGGCCTTGCCAGGTATTACACACCCGCCTGCCAGCAGTAATGAGAGAGTTCGTTGGGGTTCCATATTTTTTATTCTTTGGTTTTTTTTTTTTTTTTTTTTTTTATACATGACATGTGAAAAAACAACTAAATTATATATATATATATATATATATATATATATATTTTTTCCATATGTCAAAGTGTGAGTTTATAACGTGTTACTATGTTATTTATTAATGTCGCGTCAACATATTTTAGGATAAATTATACTCATGGTCACTTTTGTTTATCTTAAGTTATATTTTAGTCATTTATGTTTAAAATATTACATTTTAATCACTTATATTATCATGTTGTAACATTTTAGTCATTGAGCCGTTAATTTCTATTAACGGTATAACAGTAAGCTAACGTAGCACGTTAAATCTGTAACAGCTCAGTTTTAGTTAAATCAGAACAGTGGTTTCGGAATCACAAATCTGAGGTCGAAAAATTATTTTAATATTATTTTGGTGTTTATAGTATGTGATTATATACGTGTGAAAATTTCGTGAGCTAATTTTATCGTTTAATTGCTCAATTTGAGAAAAAGGACTTAAGAGCATAAAATGTAAAAGGTGCATTCTACTTGTTAAAGGTATTAAATAGCTATGGAATATTAATTAAGGTCCTTATGTAGTAATTAGACCATTATAAAAGTGGGTGGACATTTATGTGCATGGTTAGTGGAATTTTAATGGTTTAGTATCAAGGATAAAAAGGTAAACTAGTAAATAATCTTAAGTAAATAACATAAAAATTTAAAGTCATCATCTTTCTTAAGTTTGTTCCACCGAAAATTAAAAGGGAGAAAGCCATAGTTGAAGAACAAGGTTCGGCCAAAGCATTTTTGTCTATTAAGGTACGGTTTTTGTCTCGTTTTTAATGATTTTTACGTTTTTGTGATCGTTGCAACTAGTACTAGCTAGCTCGTGTCTTCGATTTCAAAACTGTTAAAGATTTTGATAGTTGTCATTGATGAGCTTATGTGTCCTTTGATGTTTAATGGTGAAATATGAATATTTGATGTTAGATTTTCATATTTTATAAAGTGATTTTTGATAAAAATGCAAATTAGGGATTAAATTGTGAAATGTATAAATTGAGGGGTTGAAATGTGAAATAAATGAAAGTTATGGGCTGCTAGGGACACTATAGTAATTCGGCTAAGCTTGGGTTATATTGAATTGTGTGAATTTTTTGTATTTGTGAAATAGGAACTAAATTGATTAAATGTGAAAGTTTAAGGGCTAATGTGTAAAGATGCCCAAATGTGTGTTTTTGGACCAAATTGAATGATTATATGATTAAATGAGTTAATTTTGAATACATATAGATCAAGAAAAGAGGAATCCGGAATTAGATCGAGGGAAAATTATCGAGTAATCAATCCGATTCGTCAATTCCGAGTACAAGGTAAGTTCGTATGTGGTAATTTCATTATAAATGCATGTTAAATGCTTTGATATTGCATAAACTGTGATTAAGAGATTACGGATATTGTTTGAATTGTGACTATGACTCTATGAATGTGTTCGATGATGAAATCAACAAGTGTAACTTCCCGGTTGAACCTTAGGAATAGTTTAGGATAATAATGACATGTCATTAGGTTATGTGTTGGCTTCAGGCCATGATATTGACACTACAGGTGCGAGTAATACCTTGATTTGGCTATGGGCCATGGTATAGGTACTCCGGGATAAGTTACCTTGATTTGGCTACGGGACATGGTATAGGTACTTATCGATTGAGATCTTCGAATATCCGTATTCTATTCTGAATGGTTCAACGGGTAAATGAATGAGATGATTTAGGAAGAGGTTAGTACGAGACGATACAAGTACGAACAGAACCTATTCGAGTATTTAATAAAGAAATATGATGAAATGGTATTTGATCATGTTTTAAGACATGAGAAAGGTTTGTTGTAATTGTATATATGGTGATGTTATGTACAATTAGTTGAATTGTATTTATTTGATGCATTGAATTATTCACTTACAAGTTTACTAAGCTATGAAGCTTACTTCGTGTTATTTTCTTATGTTTTATAGAGAATCAAGGCTAGCTCGGATCCAAAAATCGTCGGGAATATCATCACGCTGTCGGACATCTAAGTTGGTACTTTTGAGTTATGTATATATGATATATGGCATGTATAGACTAGTTGTAGTACTTTGGTTGTGAATATAGTCATGAGAATTGGCTTGTAAACGAATATGTTTGCTTTGTATAGATATAGCCATGAATGATGGCTTATTTTGGTATGTTTTGGTATAAATGTGGCTAAGGTATTATAGTTGTTCAAATGGTTATATTTTGAGTTTGGTAAATGATCTATATGGTGTGATTGAAGTTGGTAATTAGAGAAGTCATGTGCTTGTGAATAGATGTTTGATGATATAAGTTTTGAATAGGTATTTGGCATTGACTTGAGTATTGAATTTTGTTGAATAGGATATTGTATAAATGATGTATTTGAATTTGATTGATTGACAATTTAGTATGAAGGTATAGGCTAGTTTTGATATGGTTTATTTTGATTTGTACATATATATAGCCATGCGAAAATGGCTTGTTAATGTTGCTAAAGCTTGTGTATGTTAGGTAATGTAATTAGCTCATTTTGAGAAGTATGTTTTGAGCAAGTATAATGTTATTTAGTTATGAAATGGTACCTAGTTGAGATTTTGTTTTGATATTGGTATGACCTATAGAGGTTAAATTGTTTGACTGAATACCATTTGATGTGCCTAATCAATGATGTTTATTTGGTTGTAATAATGTTAATTAATGATGTCTAAATTGATGCCAAGTTAAGTTGCTAAAGAAGGTAATTGGAAATTAATATGTGCTACATTAATAAGTTAACTGAATGAAAATGTTGCTGTTCGAAAATGCCATTTAAAACGTTTAATATATGTATGCCTATTAAGTCGTTTGGGATAGCTTGACTTAGATTAAGCGTTGCGATATATATATATAATTTGATAATTCGAATATCTTGATAGTTGATCACATGATTCGACTGTTGGATTTATAAAGCACGTGTTTTTAATGACTTTGATGCATGGTTCGTATTAGTAATATGATTAATAATGCATGTTGAATTAATTGGTTATATGCTTTATATATATATGTATGAAATTGACTTATATGAATGAGAGAGTGATTGCTATCTGAATTTGATAACTATTGTAAAGAAGTCAGTATAATTTGTGCATGAATTTTAACAAATGATCGTGTTAAACTATGTTTTGTTCGGTAATGCCTCATAACCCTAATCCGACGACGGATACGGGTTAGGGATGTTACAAAATCATCATTTCAAACATTTTAGGTTAAATTATACAATTGGTCCCCATATTTTTTTGTTTTAAGCAATTCAATTTTTTTTCTTTTATGTTCTTTAAACTTTTTTTCTTTTTTCTTTATTTTCCATTCTCTTTTGCTTCTCCCTTTGGTTGCCTACTTCTCCATTTCTTTTAACATATCAGGAAGTTGAATTGGTAGTGAAGAAAGAAGCAGGAAGTTGAAAGTCATCATTGTCTATAACCAAAACCCATAAACCCATACTATCCGCTAACCATCAAAACCCTCCACCACCACCTATCATTTTCATTTTACCACTAACACCTTCATCACTACAATGACCTCCTTTCAAAAACATCTAAAAAATCCCCAACTTTTGGACTACCCAAGATCGAATCACTGTCACCAGCCATTAGATCGGTTTGATTTTTTTATATGTGCTCCTCCGTCACCGGTCATTGTCTAATTTTTGGTTCTTTGTGATTTTTTGCGGCTTATTAATTATTGTTTACTTGGATTCTTGATTAATATAAATGTGGGTTTATTTTGTGAGGGGATGATATTGTTGGGTTTGTCATGAATGAGGTCATGGTAGTGGTGAAGGTGTTAGTGGATGAAATGAATATGATGGGTGGTGGTCGAGGGTTTTGATAGTTAGTAGATGGTATGGGTTTATGGGTTTTGATGACTTTCGACTTCCTGCTTCTTACTTCATTGCCAATTCGACTTCTTGATATGTTAAAAGAAATGGAAAAGGTAGGAAAACATAAATAGAAGCAGAAGAGAATGGAAAATAAAGAAAAAAAAAGAAAGTTTAAAGAGCATAAAAAAAATTAAATTGCTCAAAACGAAAAAATATGGGGACCAATTATACAATTTAACCTAAAATTTTTGTTTGAAATGATGATTTCACGTGCCACATCAGCTTATCGTTACACTGTTAATGACAATTAACGACTCAGTGGCTAAAATGTTACAACACGATAACATAAGTGACTAAAACGTAACATTTCAAACTTACGTGACTAAAATGTAACCCGAGGTAAACAAAAGTGACCATGGATGTAGTTTACCCCATATTTTAACATCGTTTTAGTATCTAAAGAAAGTACCAAGTTAGCTAACAATTTTCAAATTTACTTACCAATTAGGTCCAAAAAAGAGTTTAGGTTCCAAATACGTATAAATTGCCAAATTCAAGTTCATATATATATATATAAATATATATTAACCCTTATTTATATTTTAAAGGTTTAAGGGTTAAAAAAGACCTTAGTAAAGAAATTAATAAAAAAATAATTGAGCCCTTATAAAAAAAATCATTTAATTGAGCCATCTCTGGCCTAAAAAAATTAACTGCTCGTTGTCGTTAACGGAAATCATTAATTGACAAGTTTGACAGTTAATCTTGTTGACGTGATGGATGGAAACCACCAATAACTATCACGTGATAATGTATTGATGTGACATGTTGATGTCAGCAAAAAATTTTAAAAAAAATTTACAAAAGAGAAAAATCTGTTTTTAGAAAAATTAATTGAATATATGAATTTGGACAATCATTTACTTAGATTTATTTTGGATGAATGCAAAATTAAAATAACTTCAAAATTATTTATTAAAATTACAAAAAAATTAAAAAAATATATAAATATATTAAATGTGTAAAAACTTAAAACTTAAAACTTAAAAATTAATTTATTAATTCATTATATTTTACTAAAAAAAGTTTGTATTCTAATATATTCTAATAATTGAAATCTCATTCCACAAAATATATATTTAAAAAATATATAAAAATTACTCCTTACTCTACAACTTCTTTTTTGATCTTGACAGTTTGCTAGATATTTCTTACAAATATCATTTCCATATATAATTCCCATTCTCTATTAGTGCGGTGAAAGGTGGTGGTGATGAAAGCAATAAGGGTTGAGAAGAATAAAAATTGTGGTGGTTGTTGTGGTTGTATAAAGAAGTTTGCAGAGAGAATATTTAGAGAGTTGAGTTTGCCAAAAGATCAAAAAGTCCCGAATGAGACACTCAAATTTCTATTTATAAGCCTTGGAAAAGGAAGTTATGAAGAAAAGGTGCACATGAGCATGCTAAAATGGTGGGTAGTGAGATTGAAAGCGGTTACTTGAACATGGGAAAAGGAAAGTAATTTGTATAGGTGATGGGTATTATGACATTTAATGAAAATTTTACCTACTTGAAGTATTTTAACAATGAAAGGCTTTTAAGTGACAATGAAACGTTTGTTCATTAAAGAAATAAGAAAGAAGCACTTGCATTCCCAAAGAAAGGTTAAGAAAAAGCTCTTAACAATTTTGTATCTAAACCTCTAAGCCATGCTCTCCAAACCATCCCAAAAGTAGAATAACCCAAGAATTTTGCCAACCTTCCAAAGTTATTTCCAAAAAGTTGTTCCCAATGTAGAGTCGTTCTGATACGAACTCGCTTACGGGAGTAATTGAGTCATTGATTGCCCGATCATCAAATTAAGTAATTCTCATTTCGGATTAACAAAATGACTAAGTTATAAAAAGATAGTTGTTTGATAGCGGATAAACAAATTTAAAAATGATGGAAGGTAGATATAATGATCTTAAAACACGAACGAACCCGCAGTGATTAGGACTCAATTCGTATAAGTCTTATGGTGGAGAATGGGTAGCTGGATAGGACCGAGACCCACTATCTAGGGAGATAGGAACATACGGTATAGGTGAACGCCACACTCAAAAGTGCTAAGTTTAAGAACGGAGATATGATGACGCCACTAGCAATGCTAGATAAGTCAGATCAAATCACCAAGAACAATAAGAGTGAAAAACTCACAAAGTCTAAAATATTTCATAAATTTATCAAAAGGTCCCTACAACTAGCTGAAAACAAAGTATTTATAGGCATGAGACAAACCCCAGCCGAATAGACACACACGCTCAGCTTAATTGAGCTATTAATGAACTTAATTGAGCTAATTAAAAACTACAAGACCTTTGATGAACTCTAACATAAGAAACGGCAATGGACAACATGTTTGGTCTTCCTATTCAGCTAATAATTAACTCTAATGAGCTGAATAAACTTGATTCAATGCTTGATCAGCTAAAGAGTCATAACGGCTTTTTAATTTCTCCTTGGATAGCCAAATGAACAGCAGTCAAAAATTAATGTCATTTGGCACACGAACAACTCCCTTTGTGTGAATGCTTGAATATAAACGGTCAAAAGGTGTGAATGGATGAATTGGAACAGCCACCATCATGTGAAAACGTTTGGAAACTGAATGGGCTTGTGTGAACAGCTCCTTGTCCATTGAACTCCTTAAACAACCACTTGGAGAAACTCATAACAGCTGATGGTCTTAAATTCATTCCTCTCTTTAATGCCAATCAATGCACCAGCTGGATTCAGTTGAATGGTCACCTAAAAACATCAATTAAAATTTGGTAAGGACACATTAACTAACTCAATTAAGTTGTCTAAGTCTAAGACACTTTAAAGAGCTGTTTGAGCTAAGACAAATTAAATAGATTTCAGACAAATTAAATGGCAGTGCAAATTAATACAAATTAATTAACTAAGACAAATTTAATGCCGAAAATACTTAGACATATTAAATAACTTAAGACACATTTAATACTTAAACTAAATATTATTTAAGTTTATTCCAGCAACTAAGTAGCTCAAAATGCATAAATTAAATAAAGCTAAATTTCAGCTGAAACCGAATTGGATTTTCCAGCAAATTGATGAACAAGCTAAAACCAATTAATGTTAAGCTTAATGAGCTTTGATGAGCTATGAACGAACTGATTGAGCTTGTAGCCGCCCATTGCATGGAACACTTAAATCGGAAATCTTTGATTGTTCGATTATTCCAACAATGGTTTCCAACCCTAGCATGCTTAATTAAGGCCTGCACACAAATGAACAAACTAAAATTAAGCTTCATTTTACACTTAGCCAATCTCGATGTTAAGGCCAATCTCGATGGCGTCGAGTTGTGTCGTAACATGATGTGGTTGGGATCACATCATACCCTCCCTCTTGAAAACGATTTGTCCTCAAATCGGGCCAATTGTTCGAACAATACTCGAAAATGAAACAAATTAATTGCTTGCCCTCCCTCTTTAGGAGGAATCCATTTCAAAGTGTCACCTTCACGAAAATAAAAGAGGTTAGTGACAACATGGATGATGAACTCGAAGGAACTTTCTAAAATGTTATGCACAGATTGAACATATGTTCCTATGCCGGGATCAAAAACATAAGTTGGCCTTACCTTTTCAAGATGAATCAAGAATTTCATGTATAACCACATAGAAGAAACAGGAATCAATTCAAAGTTGTAATCAGGATGCACAAGTTTCATTTTCTTATTTAAAGTCCAAACAACAATTAAGCACACATTGTGCTCACACTTATCTTCACAAAATTTGTAAGGCTTGATCTCTCTCAATGTCGAACCAGAATGATAAACTCTCGGTTTGAACACACGAAATTATTCGCTCATTCCAAAATGCGGCACGAATTTCTTAACCACCAACAATTTACAAAAGTGAAACAAATTAGTGACATTATAAGTTATGGGCACAAAACAACTTTTCGGTATCCAACTCAAGAATGGAACACATGAACCAATGCCAAAATACAAGTTACGAGTTGGCCTTACCTTTTTAGAATGAATCACAAACTTTACCGATGGTAACAAACCAGAATCGCAAGACATTTGCAAATTATAATCTTGGAAAAGAAAATTTCTTCATTCAAATTTCTTTAACAAAAATATAGAACAATAATCTTTGGGATCAAAAATAAAGTTTTCTCTTACCTTCTCAATCTGACATGAAGATATCATGGCTGGTAACAAAGAAGGAATTTGAAATAATAAAAATTATAAACATACAAGAGAAGCTTAAATACTCTTAACCAAAATGTAGAACAATAATTCCCGCAATCCAAAAACTGATTTTGACTTTGGAAACCAGCTGAGTTCACATAAGTTGTTTTTGAAACAAAAGATAAAACATGGAACAAATAGAAGGGACCAACATGCTTAGACAAATTAAAACTACGATACTCACCTTCTCTTACCAACAACTTAGGTAAACATGCTCCAGGTTTAAACACATGATTCGGGTCACTTATGTTCAAAAACAATGCAAAGACATAGTCCATAAACAACGTAATCATGCTAGACAAATAGGATTTGATTGCATGTATGTACAAATAATCATGGCTTTCAAAATATCTTCGTATGAGCCAATATATCCACAAAATTTCATCTCATTGATTGAAAGAATTCACGTAGCAATCAAAACCAAACAGATTAGGCGTTTTACATGAATACCTTTGATCACATGCGACAATCATGTTTTGCTAACTTATAATTGGAGCCATGTCATCAATGTCAGCAACATCTTGCAATTTGATGTGATTTGAATCAACATGAATCAAATGATGATAGAAACATTTCGTGACACTATTCGAAATAGGTTCAGCAACGAAACTCATGTCATCGTGCATTTTAACACAAAACAAAAGATGAAAGAAGCTATGCAAGTCACCCTTCAAAACAGATTCATCATTTCCAATCAATGCATAACAAATAAACAAGTCTTCACAAAGAATTTTTTTAAGATCAATGGTATGAATAGACTTGGCAACGAGAGTTAAAGAGTTCCATTTCGATTGGTTTTCAATAGATTCCTTACCTTTTTCACCTCTGGAAAAGTCAAAAACGTTCAGACTTTCCATCTTACCTTCTTCAATCAATTGAAACCGTTGTTCGTTGCGTAGGTAATGGAGCTGGAACTTGTCTTTAGGTGGAATTTTACAAACTTGAAACGAAGAGAAATCACAAGGCAGGTTCGAATGGGGGTTAGCAAAAATATTCCTCCCTTGTGTTTGAGCACTCTCTTCTTCATCACATGTTTCTTTTTCAAGCTCTTTCTCTTTTTCACTTGTTTTCTTTTCAAGCTCTCTTTCTTTTTCACTCATTTTCTTTTCGAGCTCTCTTTCTTTTGCACTCGTTTCATTCACATTTTCTTTTGTTTCTCTCTCGCTTTCCTCTTTTTCATTTTCATTTTCTTTTATTTCAATTTCTTTTTTCATTTTTCTCCTCTCGTTTTTTCTTTTACCTCACTTGTTTTTACAACAGAATTTTTCAGTTTGAGTTAATCCTCGTAGACTTGCGTCAGAGTGAGCTGTACTAAAGTTACTTTCCTCCCTTGATGCTTAAAGGAATACCTATTGGTATGGCCGTCATGAATGACCTTTCGTTTCAATTGCCACGACCTTCCTAGCAACAAATGGCAGGCATAAATAGGTACCACGTCGCACACGACTTCGTCTTGATACTTGCCGATGGATAAGGCAATGCGCACTTGTTGAGTGACCGTAAATTCGCCTTCGTCGTTATGCCATTACAATGTATAGGGGTACGGATGCTTGCTAGTGGTTAAGCCAAGCTTCTCTACCATTCTAGTACTGGCCACATTTAAACTACTTTCACCATCAACAATGATGCAACACACTTTATCGTGGACACGGCAGCGAGTGTGAAATAGATTCTCACGTTGCGGTTCATTCTCCAAGCTTTGAAGGGTTGGAATCATTTTGATGTCAAAAGCTTCGTCAACGACAGCATGGGGCAAGTCAAACTTAGAAAATTCTTAGACCATGGTTTTAGCAAAGTATTAGAAAACAAAAGATAAATTAAATAGAAAAATGAATCTTACCACAAACCTCACAAATCCTCTCGCAAAGAAAATTAAGATGTGCTTTCCACTCGTGTTTACTCTCGGATATTGGCTTTTACCTCTTAATTTATTTTCACTCGTGCCTTTTACCTCTCGAATTCACTCTCGAAGTTCTTAGCAATTTCGTTAAACTTATTAACACACTTGTGGGTTGGCTTCAAAAGGCTAAGAAACAAAGATTGATGTTAAGGTAATTAGGTAGGCTGAAAGAAAAATTTAAAGAGTGTGGCTGTAAAAATAGTTTCTTAAAAAAAAAAAAAACACAAAAGATTGGGAATTAAAATTTTCCAAATAGCTTTTCTTTGATTCGAAATACTCAAAACCAAACTCCTACGTTTGCAATTTTGCAACTTATATGCACAAATTTTTTTACTCGAATTTTTTTTAATTTCAATTTTTTTCTTTTTTAATACCAAGAGTACAAAAACGATAAAAATGTACCTAATTTGAAAAGCTCTGGTACCAAATGATACAAACTCGCTTACGGGAGTAATTGAGTCGTTGATTGCCCGATCGCCAAATTAAGTAGTTCTCGTTTCAGATAAAAAAAATGGCTAAGTTATAAAAATATAGTTGTTTGGCAGCGGATCAACAAAGTTAAAAATGATGGAAGGTGGATATAATGATATTAAAACACGAACATACCCGTAATAGTGATTAGGACCCAATTCATATAAGTTTTAAGGTGGAGAATGGATAGTTGGATAGGACCGAGACTCGCTATCTAGGAAGATAAGAACCTACGATATAGGTGAACGCCACACTCGAAAGTGATAAATTTAAGAACGGAGATAGGATGACGCCACTAGCAATGCTAGATAAGTCAGACAATAGGATGACGCCACTAGCAATGCTAGATAAGTCAGATCAAATCACCAAGAACAATAAGAGTGAAAAGCTCACAAAGTCTGAAATATTTCATAAATTTATCAAAAGGTCCCTACAACTAGCTGAAAACAAAGTATTTATAGGCATGAGACAAACCCCAGCCGAATAGACACACACACTCAACTTAATTGAGCTATTAATGAACTTAATTGAGCTAATTAAAAACTACAAGACCTTTGATGAACTCTAACATAAGAAACGGCAATGGACAACATGTTTGGTCTTCCTATTCAGCTAATAATTAACTCTAATGAGCTGACTAAACTTGATTCAATGCTTGATCAGCTAAAGAGGCATAACAACCTTTTAATTTCTCCTTGGATAGCCAAATGAACACCAGCCAAAAATTAATGTCATTTGGCACACAAACATCCCCCTTTGTGTGAATGCTTGAATATAAACGGTCAAAAGGTGTGAATGGACGAATTGGAACAGCCACCATCATGTGAAAACGTTTGGAAACTGAATGGGCTTGTGTGAAAAGCTCCTTGTCCTTGAACTCCTCAAACAGCCACTTGGAGAAACTCATAACAACTGATGGTCTTAAATTCATTCCTTTGTTTAATGCCAATCAATGCACTAGCTGGGTTCAGCTGAATGGTCACCTAATGTAACACCCCTACCCGTATCCATCGCCGAATTAGGGTCACGAAACATTATCGATCTAAACACAGTTCAGTACAGTCATTTAATACAAAACATGCTCAAAGTTATAACAACTTCTTTTAATAGTTTTCAAACTCGAAAATCAATCTTCTACTCAATTATAAAAGTCAAATTCACATATATTAAACACTTAATCAAATAAAGTCAATCGTGCTTTATTGTTTATAATACATAAACAATCCATGCTTCAAAATTCAAACATGTCAATATTATTTATTTAATCAAAGTGTCGAATCGACTATCATGCATCAAGGTCATATTACATATGCTTTATAAAGCATAATTCAAACCTTATAACCATTAAATTTCATGACATTCTAATATCTAACTTAAAATCAAGCATACTTTATTTCATATACTAAGCACGCATTTCACATCATTCACTTGTATATATATTCCATTAGCTAATTATCAAACATGCCATTTTTAACAACACATTTCGATACTATTTATCTCATTCAAATAAGCAGCTAAAACAAATCCAAACTATGCCCAATTCGGACCATAATAATGCAACCATTTCAAAATGCATGTTTGCCTGAACCAAACATACCAAAATCGGACAACATATATATATAAGGCATCATCTAACACATAAATTCCAGCCAAAAACATACCAATTCATGCGCATTTCATACTTTATAAAAAAAATATCACCCAATATTATACCAATGTCCATCATCACATAATCAATCACCTATCCAACAAGATAACCATATTAATTTGGTCAAATACATACGACATCACAAAACATATATAAATTCTACCTGTCATTAGCCGAATGTAAATACACATTTTATACCATATTTTATCTCACAAATGACCAAAGCAATTTCATTATTAACAATTTACCGAATACATAATCAACCAATTACCAAAATTATTCATTTGAACATTTCCAAATCATTAAAACATTATAACCAGATCTTAAACAATGTAACATATTCCCCAAAATGAGTTAAGTAATAAGGCTGAATACACACCAACCTAAACACCATTTTTAAGCCAACTCACAAGGCAAATTATACATCAACACATAGATCATTAATAAATCATACCAAATAGCCAAATTCAAAGGCATAGCATAGTCATTCCATGGCAATTATAAACACATATCATAAGTCGAAGATGCATCCATCATTTACCTCATTACTTAAGTCGTATTATAAGACCATCCATCACATAAGATATACTTTAAAACATAATTTCAAAATAAGCTAAATACATGGACGATTCACATCATAATTAACATCACCATCAAGCCATTTTCTCATGGCTACTTAAACACAATTCAGAATGAACCATATCGAAACTAGCTTATACATGCCATATGTCAAAAGTACAAACTTTTAAAGTACCGAAATAGCGATCGATAGTATGACGATGTTCCTTGACGATCTCCAAGCTCACACTAACTTTCAATATCTATAAAACAACAAATAAACACACAAAGTAAGCTTGGAAAGCTTAGTAAGTCATAAGCAAATAAATTATTTCAATAACATACATAATTCAATTTAACAAGGCCAATCAAGCAAATCTTTACCACATATACATTTATCATGCTTGCAAATTCATATAATCATGTAAGTACTTTACTTACCTTTACTTTCATGAACATTTAAACCTTATACGTACCTGAGCCATTTAACTCAAATTCACATTCGATCTCATCTTGACATTGCCCGTTGAACCGTTCAAAATCAGTAAGGATACTCAGATAGCTCATGAAGCTCGTACAATGCCAACGTCCCAGACGTGATCTTACATGTAATCAAATATTGATGCCACTGTCCCAGACAGGGTCTTACACGAAAGTCTCAAATCGATGCCAACGTCCTAGACGTGGTCTTACATGAAATCTCATATTGGAATCCATGACATATGGATCCTAACTATTCCTATGGTTCATACGGGGCTTTCGGACGTCGTAATTCGATCGATTCGAGCTCGATACAAGTCACACCATGCTTATAACAATTCGGCAATAAGTCAAATATATATACATACCAATTTAGCATATTTAAAACATATAAATTCAAAATTTACAACATTTATTTACTTATGAACTTACCTCGTATGGAGACGAATGGACCGGAACGACTATTCGACAACTTTCGACTTCCCCCGATCCAAATCCGATTTCTTTCTCTCTTGATCTAAATTCATTCAAATTTGACTTGTTTAATATCATATTCACTCAAATTCATTAAAAAATACATAATTTGGGCATTTTGCACTTTAGCCCCTAACATTCATATTTTCTCAATTTAGTCTCTATTTCAAAATAACACAAAATACACAAAATTTCACTAAACCCAAAATTTCACAAAATTTTACTAAGGTTCATAGCAGCCCATTTATTTCATTATTTCACATTTAAACCCCTAAATTTACAAATTTCACAAATAAATCCCTAATTTGGATTTTATCAAAAATTACTTAACAAAATTTAATAATCTATCAACAAATATTTATTTTTCATCATCAAACAACAAAAACATCAAGCTATCATCAATGGAAACTCACAAATTCATCAACCAATTCAAAAATTAGGACACGGGCTAGCTAGAATACAAAGCAACGATCTCAAAAACATAAAATCCTCAAAAATCGAGCTCAAAACATACCTTAATTGAGCTATGAGTGTGCCGAAACCTAAAATGCTTCAATGGCTATTTCTTTCTTCAATATTCGGTGGTGGAATGTATGAGAAAGATGAACATTTTGTCTTATTTTAATTTTATTAACAATAATTCATGTTTTACCATTATGCCCTTAATCCTTTATCATTAAAATTCCCCTAACCTTGTCCAATAGTGTCCACCACTATTATTAATGGTATAATTGACATAGAAGTGCTCCAGATTTCCATTTTATATCAATTTGATGCCTTTAACAAATAGACCTTAAATTTTTCACTTTATGTGATTAAGTCTTTTTATCAAATCAGACAACCAATCAATAAAATTAATTCACAAAATTTTTACACATATTAATTCACATGCTATAAACACACAAAATAATATAAAAATATTTTTTTGACTCAGATTTGTGGTCCCGAAACCACTGTCCGACTAGGGTCTAAACCGGGCTGTTACACCTAAAAGCATCAATTAAAATTCGGTAAGGACACATTAAATAACTCAATTAAGTTGTCTAAGTCTAAGACACTTTAAAGAGTTGTTTGAGCTAAGAAAAATTAAATAGATTTCAGACAAATTAAATGGCAGTGCAAATTAATACAAATTAATTAACTAAGACAAATTTAATGCCGAAAATACTTAGACATATTAAATTACTTAAAACACATTTAATACTTAAACTAAATATTATTTAAGTTTATTCCAGAAACTAAGTAGCTCAAAATGCATAAATTAAATAAAGCTAAATTTCAGCTAAAATCGAATTGGATTTTTCAGCAAATTGATGCACAAGCTAAAACTAATTAATGTTGAGCTCAATGAGCTTTGATGAGCTATGAACGAACTGAATGAGCTTGTAGCCCATTGCATGGAACACTTGAATCAGACATCTTTGATTGTTCAATTATTCCAGCAATGGTTTCCAACCCCAGCTTGCTTAATTAAGGCCTGCACACAAATGAAAAAAAACTAAAATTAAGCTTCATTTTGCACTTAGGCCCCTTTTGTTTAGGCCAATCTCGATGGCGTCGAGTTGTGTCGTAACATGATGCGGTCGGGATTGCATCACGTTCCCAAAAAAGTTGTTTCCAACGACGCTCATGCAAGGAACAATATTTTTCAGAATTACTATTGATTGGAACATTAGTAAAGTATCTACATTTTTCCCGTTGTATGAGAATTACCTTTGGCAAAAATGATTCTCATGCATTAGACTAAAATAATAATACTAAACAAAAAAGAGAAAAAAAATTAAATAAATAGATATCAACAATAATCAACAACTAGAAGAGATCTGCACATCACAGTGTTCCTGTGACGACCCAAACCCAACCGGGATGGTCCAACCCGGATTCGAAACATCACATTAGCCACTGAGATGACTCTCCGTTTAAAACTTTATGAACCACACCAACCAACCATAGACACCACACAATTACAAAATATTTTATATAAGAAATTAGACCTAAGTGCATGCTTTTCTAAATTAATCGTTTCATTCACACAATCAAAAGGTATAAGGCGTACCTTAATACTTGGCTGCAAAATTTTTTAGTTGATTTAATTATCATCACATTAAGTAAGTAATTAAAACCATCTAAACTGGCAATCAGTCCGTAATGTTCGTTTACAACTTGTTGAATTTTTTTAAAAAAAAGTCTAAGTCTAGTTTTAGTACTAATCCCTTGGAATGACTCACATTGCCTTCCTTCGGAGTTTAAAATCTCAAGACACATACTCTAAAAAATGCCTTGCGATGGATCACCGATTTACCACCCTCGTCACTAACCCGGGAACTATTTATCTGCAAGGTAAATTAAGGGGGTGAGCTTGCAAAAGCTCAGTGAATACATGCATACAACACAAATATATACACACCAGACATGTTAGGATTTAAACATATTTTAACAATTCACATATAACACAATTTTCATACTCAACACAGTGATATATTGGCAATTCGTGAATATGAAATATAGTCAAATTATATACTCATTGGATAAATGGATCTCCAAAATACACCACATGACTTATAAAGTAGTATGCTATCTCTATGTAAGTGTAGCACGTATGCTCATACTCTCCTAAAATGACCACCTCGTTTACGTCCACGTCCTCAACCACGCCCACGACCACGGCCATGTCCTCGACCACAACTGCTAGTGTGACATTTATCCTTTCCATTATATGATGTCACATTCACTTTAAGGAATGAAGTAAAGCCAGTTGGACGTGACTCATGATTTTTCATTAACAGTTCATTATTTTTCTCAGCCACAAGAAAACGTGATATTAATTCAGAACATTTCTTAAAACTTTTTTCACGATATTGTGTCTGCAGGACAACATTATTTGCGTAAAATGTGGAGTATGTTTTTTTCTAACATATCCTCATCAATTATGTTCTCTCCACATAATTTCAATTAGGAAGTGATTTTAAGCATAGACGAGTTATATTCACTCACAGATGTAAAATCTTGTAATCTCAAATGCAGCCAATCATAGCGAGCTTTAGGAAGTATTACAGTTTCTGATGATCATACATTTCTTTTAGACTATTCCGAAGGACAAGTGGATCTTTAACAGTCAAATATTCAGTCTTTAGTCCCTCATGGAGGTGATGGTGAATAAATATCAAAGCTTTGGCCTTATCTTGACTAGATGCTTCATTTCCTTCATTAATAACTTCACCAAGGCCTTTTGCATCTAAATGTATTTCAACATCTAACATCTAGGATAAATAGTTCTTTCTAGTAATATCAAGAGCCACAAATTCAAGTTTTGTGAGGTTCGACATTGATGATATCGCTACAATATAAATTTAATATAAATATAAGTAGTTCATTAACAAACATTCAAGCAAACGTTAGTAACCCCTTAAAAAAACTTCAAGCATAACATAATAGATAAAAAAATCCAAGTAATTACAACAATTTAGTCATAAAATAAATTACAAGTAATTTGACTATGTTAGAAGTTTTTAACAAATTACGAGATTAGTGGAACCCTTAAAAAATGAAACAAATTATAAACATAAGTAATTTTATCATAATGGACATCTTGATAAAATGTATTACATACCTTGATCCAAACTAATGGAAAATGCAAGACTCTTAGATTGATGTAAGCGCTTGTGCTGATAACGTATTATAAACAAAAAAAATAATAGATAAAAGATGGATATGAGAATATGAGGATTTCTATTACATTCTATAATTTTTCATCATACTTACAAGTAGTACACTCAACTATATATATAGGGAGATTAGAGTTTTCAAATTCTAACTCATAAATAAGAAAAAGAGGTTACAAGGAGATGAAAGGTTAAAAGTTAACGAAGATGAAAGGTGGAAGGTCAAGGGAGATGAAATATTAAAGGTTGAACATCCATTAAATAACATTTATAACATAAATGATTATATTAAGGAGATATTTAAAATTTTAAAATAAATTAAGATAAATATCTTTAAAGTTCAATTTATAAAACAACTCTATAAAAATCATAAAAAAATAAAATAAAATAAAAAGAAATATATGACACCTCAACAAGTCTTTATCACTTACAAACACAACTTTTAACTGAAAATCTTTTGCTTTCAAAACATAATCTCAAAGTCCTTGAATCAAGAAAGACAAAGAAAAGAAGACAAAAAGTGAATGAAAAAAAAAAGTTGATAGTTTATTTTCTTTTTAAACACAAGTACAAGATATTTATGTTGAGAAAATTGGACTTTTGTTTCCAGATTTTTTTTCTTCAATCAAGAAAAGAGAATTACGTATTACAATGAAGACGATGATGTGGTAGTTATAAGCAGTTACTTAAATGTTGTATTTTGTTTAAAATTATGTTAATGAAACGGTGTGTTGGATGCTAATAGTGTGTCGAGTGTTGATACGGTGCATTGCGTTGCGTGCTGATAATGTCTGAGTGTAACAACCTATTTTCAGTGAAATCAGAACAGTGGTTTCAGGACCACAAATCCAAGTTTAAAAGAAAATTTATTTTAATATTATTGTATGGTCTACATTATGATAGGAAAGACGTATGAAAATTTCGATAAGAAAATTTTACCGGTTTCATGTTTAATTATAGAAAGGACCAAATTGTAGGAAATGCAAAAGTTGAATTCTAGTAGCTAGAAGGATCAAATAGCTATGGAATTGAAAATTTGAGGTATGAATTTTCATGAAATTAGAAAAAGAAAATGACTAAATTGGAAATTGAATTAATTAAATATGAAAATAAGCTAATATCATCTTATTTCATCATCTTCCCCAAAATAAAATACATGGAAACCCTGGCTAAGAGAAAGTGAGTTCAAGCAAGTTGTTTTGGCTCAATTAGGTATGAATTCTTGTACTGATTTTAGTAATTTTTATATTTTCGAGATCGTAATAACCTAATCTATCTATTTTGGGGATCAATTTGCAAATGGATGAGTATTCTGAAATTTTGAAATTTATGGTATAAAATGAAAGGTTGTTGATAGATAAACAACTTTTGTAAAGGAAATTTTCATGAAATTGTAATTTAGGGACTAAATTGAAAATATGTAAAATGTATGGAAAATTTCTAATTTTTGTGAAATACATGGATTGTTATTGTTATATGAAAAATTTGGTTAGGCTTGGAATAAGGATTAAATTGCATGAATTTTATTTTCCGAGCCTAGGGACGAAATCGTCATTTATTAAAAGTATAGGGGTAAAATGGTAATTTTGCCTAGGATGTGAATTGGATGAAATTGAATGTGAATTGTATTAAAATAAGTTAAATTTACTCATATAGATCCGGACAGACCTAGTTCGGAATTGGATCAAGGAAAACAAAAAAGTATCGGATTAGTAGCCTATGAACACGAACAATTATCAAGGTAAGTTCGTGTAACTAAATTATGTATATTAGTTTGAATTGAATTTTGTATATGTGTGAATTGTATAATATGTCTTATGTATGAAAATCAGTCACATATTCGATAATACCCGATAAACGTTAAGTCCCGTTTGAATAAATGAAATTCGATAGATACAGGATTTCTCGTATTGGTTGTGGTCCTGCATATGTTGCGGACACACCATAGCTCTTACAAGCATCCTGTTATAAGCCCTCTCGAGCTTACTGTTACATGGTTCCTGCGAGCATCCCGATCGGTATTGACCCTCTATGTGTTGCAGTCATACTGTAGCTCTTTGTGAGCATCCTGTTATATGATCGCTATGGATCCTGCATATAATGCAGACATACCGTGGCTCTTTATGAGCGTCTTGATATAGGCTCTTTGTGAGCTTCTTGATATGGCTAGCTTGAACTTCCTGTTATATGGCTATCCGGAGCTTCCTGATAATAACTCTTTGGAGTTACCTGTTAGGCTCAATGAGCTTCCTGTTTTAAACTCTTATGAGCTTCCTGTTACATGGCTCACATGAGCATCTTGTTTTATGGCTCAAGAGAGTGCTTCCTGATTATGTGCCCTAATGGGTACCCCTGAATATGAGTTGACGGATTACAATTTTGTACACTTCGAGTGTACTAGATGTGTATCCATCGATATTTCAAATAAATTCAACGGGCAAAGTTCTGACATGGTTAAACTGAGCTTAAGATGATTTGTCATGGAAATGCACATGTTAAATGGAAATATGATATGAAAAGCATATGTATATGAAAGTTATTACATGATGAGCTCATCCTTGATTCTTGATGTTTACATGTAATACATGACTAACAAGTTTCTTGAGATTATATGTGTTTAGGCAAATTGCCAAATTTCTTTGGGTGAATTTTGTATGCTTATCTTAAATGTAAATGAGTGGTAAGTTAATTTTCTGTTATACGAACTTACTAAGTATAATATGCTTACTCTGTTTTACTTCCTCTGTTTTATAGTACTCGGAAGCTCGTGAAGGTTGGAACTTGGTCAGAGACACATCACACTATCTCTTGGACTTCTCGGTATATAATCAAACTAACTTTTGGTATAATGACATGTATAAGCTAAGTTAAGCACAAAGAAGAAATATTTTGGTTGGAACTAGCCATTGGAATGGCTTGTAATAATTATATTTTGAAGTAATAGTATATATATTTGTGTGTAGCTTTATCATACTTGGTATGTGTTTGAAATGGTTAAGTGATGCAAAGCATATCGTTATATTGATGGTTAAATTGAGTTAACACATTAAGTCCAATATGCATACAGTTGATATTATGTCATACTAAATACATGAATTTGGCTTGATTTGAATGATTTGAATTGGTTGGTGAACATGTTTAAGTGTTTTTGTAGGTGGAGGGCAATTTGGGTGAGAAATAAGGCTTGGAAATGGCCTTATTTTGTCCACACGGGCAGAGACACGAGCGTGTGTCTCAGTCGTGTGTGACACATGGCCATGCGCATGGGCATGTGGTTTGGCCATGTGTCCCATGCATCTTAAAATTTGAGAAACAGAATGCTTCGAATTACTCACATGGGCAGAGACACGAGCATGTGTCTCAACCTTGTGTGTCACACGACCTAGCACATGGGCGTGTGACTTGTCCATGTGACTCCTGCACCTAATTTTTGAAAATTAAATTGTCCACACAGCCTAGCACATGGGCGTGTGGCTGGCCATGTGACCCAAGTCAGAGAGTTAGCATGGACACGGGCTAGGACATGGCTGTGTGCCTCACATCGAATGCCTACATGGCCTGGGACACGAGCGTGTCACTTGGCCGTGTGAGCCACACGGCTTGACCACACGAGTGTGTGTCCCCTACATTTAAGAAAAAATTTTGAGATTTTGCGAAAAATTCTCTGAGTTCTCGATTTAGTCCCGACTTGTTTCTAAAGCATAAATTGTGTCTCGAGGGCCCATTCAAGGGACATTATGATTGAATATGTTTGATTTTGGTTATGAATAGTAAATGATATGTGTAAACTATTTTAAATCTGTAAACTCTGGTAATGCTCCGTAACCTTATTTCGGTGACGGATATGGGTTAGGGGTATTACAATAAGTGTAACCTCCTCAATCCGGCTTGGGTGTTAGGCCCGAATTCAGAAGATTGCATTGCCTACCGAAATGGTCCAGTAAGCTAACGGAGTTTATAAAACAACCATTTTAAAACATTTGTTTATATATCCGAATAAAACTTAGCCTATTTTCAGAAAAGCTCACGAGTTAACAAAACTAATCAAGTTTAATGTTCTCCGTGTAGCGATGACTACTTTTGAAAACTTAGTTAATTTCCAATTTATTTATTACTTAAAATTTATTTATAGTCTAGCAGCGGGAAAATGATATTCATCTTAGTTTTAATTAAGTAAAATTAGAATTATTTTATGCATAATTAATTCTAAATCCTTTTTTCAATATCCTAAATTCAAAAATAAATATCATGCATACTAATAAACCCTAAACTTAAGTCTCATGCCACTGTTCAATTAAAATAGTACAGTTCCAAATAGTAGAAATTATAATATAAAGTCTAAAATACTTTTTAATAAGAAAAATTATCTGAGTCGAGCCCTTCGAATTTCGTTTCCACATCCTAACCTGGTGGGTTGACTGTGAACATGGAAAATAAGGGGGTGAGCTTAAGAAGCTCAGTGTGTGTCCAATCACAAGAAAATCAGTGTGGAACAGTAAGCATATCATAATAGATAACAATTCTTAGAATAAATACATTCGTATAGTAATTCACAATCTCATAGTATCGGTTTATCAGAATAACACATCACTATAATACTTTTGATTTCACAGTTTTGTATACACATGCTTATGAATGTCAATGCAATTTCAATTTATTAGAAAAAGTCCAACCCCACTGCTAAACACCATACTATGAGTTCTCCAGAACTCATCCAAACTTATGCACTGGGTTGTGGATAAACCACCACTAATTTGCAGATAAATTGCCACTTGTTCTAGATGCAAAACATATTTGTAGATAAAATTTGTAACACCCCTAACCCCTCTCCGCCGTCAAATTAGGGTCACAGGAATTACTAACACGTCATACAATTAATCAATCATAATTACACATATATATACTAGGCATTAAGAATATAATATACAGGGGCAGGTCACAAAAAATCAGATTATATCATACTAGAATATTATACAATCGAAGAATGATTTATGCTATTGAATGCTAAACTTGGTCTTCCACTGTCTACACTCTTATCACTATTTATCCCTTCTTGAATGTCAGAATTCGAATACATACAAGACTATTCCAATTATTAGCATCAGAGTATTGGTACGTACTCTATCTACGATTATCTTTTTAATTTATCTTTGATGATGTTAGTGAAATGCACTTAATTTAGGTTTACTAATCCACCCCAATAAAGAGTAAAAATTACTCCTACAACCCCTATTTTGAGTCTACGAGACCTTAAAAGTAGTTTAAAAACAGGCAGGGACTAATTTGAAAATATTTTGGAAGTTTAGGAAATAGTTACAAAAAAATTGATTAAAGGGGTCACACACCCGTGCGGCCAAGCTGTGTAACTTTCTGACTTGGGTCACACACCCATGTGTGTTGCCCGTATGTGACACCTGCCTATGTGTGTTGCCTGTGTGCGACACACGCTCGTGTGACTAGGCCGTGTGCACCTAAAAGTACCTTAAAACTCAAGTTTACCATTTCCTACTTACTTAGGCAGTAAGCAACTCAATTACCAAACATTTAACCTATTCTAAACACGATTAAACATGCCCAAAATAAACTAAATTCATCACCTAATATGCCTAACCAATGTACCGTAATTGGTACCACATTTTATATATTCAAATACATCAACAACACATCAAACATTCAAGACTTTCATTCATATCACATTTACCATAATTGGAATATCACTTAACTATTTAAGCTACCAAACTTTAATCTAACACATACCAAATAAAAACTTGGCTAACATACTAACGTAGGCTCAACCACAACCATATACACATTTAAGCATCATTTCACTAGCAATTAAGATAACCACACCTTATAAACAATATCAACCAAAGACTTCCTAAGTACATGCCATTACAAAATGAAATATCACCATACTTGAGCTTGGGATTTGTGATTTGATACTGAGTCGGTGATAAATCGAACAGTACCTAGCCTGCGCATTGAAAACAAAATCGCACACTGAGTAAAACTCAGTGGTATTTCTATAATCCGAATAATATAAACTTGATATAAGTATTTGAAATGCAAAATGCAACAAGTAAGCAATGTTCATGTGTTTCAATTCAATAGTATAATTTTTGCTCATTCCTTATTCACATCTACTAAGATTTTCACATGATCAAATATATAAGTATATATCAATGGCATTTCATTTAACATTTGAATACATCATCTCATGCAATGGCATGATTCATATCTTTGATCAATACTTGAATTCATTCAAGTTTCACATCTTAATTCATCATTTCATATTTCATTTCTCATCTCATAATCATTTCTCATATTTGTCATTTCAATCTTTTTCATCTCATAATCATTTCTCATATTTGCCATTTCAATCTTTTTCATCTCATACTCATTTCTCATCTTTTCCATTTCAATATCAATCATATAAATTATTATTTTACTTTCCCCTATTAACACGACACGGACTCGGACAGATACACGGATCCAACCAACATACCAGTTTGGCGCCCAGTGCCTCACCGGATAAATCTGAAGTAATAACTGTGCCCAGTGCTATATAAATTGACACCCAGTGTCTCATCGGTTAAACCAAAGCAAATTGGCACCCAGTGCCTCATCGACTCGAGGTCAAAGTAATCCCTGAACTCTTCCTATCCTATGGCATGCCGTCTATATCCAACTCAGTCTGATACAATTAATAGAGATTTATTTCACTTTTCAATACAACCAATGTCTCAAGTTCATGAATGTATATCATCATATATAAGCATATATTCAATTTGATAATAATCACATTTTCTCAATACACATATACTCATAATCAATATATTTCATAATATACAAAATCAATCCATTTCATTTCAATTATAAATTTAATTCAATCCCAAAGTACCAAAGTACTCACCTCAAATGCTTACCATATGCAAACAATTATATATGCAATAATCTACTATTTAATTCGAATTATAGAAACACAAATCGTGAATTTCGAGCTATTCGACGTCGATTATATCCTTCCCCTTTTTACTCGAGGATTCCGATACAACGTTAGCTACAGAATAAAACAATTACATCACATTAATATTACACATTTCAATTTCACATTAAATTTCAATTTTCACACTATATTTTGCTTATTCTTCAATTTAGTCCCTAAACTGAGACTAATTTTAACCTTCACATTTAACTTCATATTTTTATACTAATTTCACTCTAGACCACATTTAACTTTCTCTTTTCCAATTCGACCCCTTAATTCTTAATTTTTCACAATTTAGTCCCTAATGTTCAAAATCAAAAATTAATTCCACAATTTATCCCTTTTACATTTCTAACTTAAAGATCTATCTATTTAATCCTTAATACTTAAACTATTCAACAATGTCAACATCTAAAATATTGAACAATACTAAAAATTACAACATGGGTCGTGTAGCCCTAAGTACCGGGATTCCAAAAATGTAAAAATTACAAGTATAAGGGACTAAATTGACTAAAAATTTGAAATTTTGAAGTTGGAAACCCTTGGAGCTGTCAGCCTTTTTTGTTTCTTTCTTTCTTTTATTTTCTTTAATTTGCATGCATTCCTCTTTCTATTTCTTTATTCTTTCTTTTATTATATGTTTCTACTATTATAACTATTATTATATAATATAATTTACATAAATTTTATATAATTTATTATAACATACATATATATTAAGTAATATATATACATCATACATTATTAGTGTCGTCCACCACACTAAATAATTGCTTAATTGCTATTTTAGTCCTTTTAGTTTATTTCAATTTATAAATCAACTTTTATCCTTTATGCTATTTAGTCCCTAAACCTTAATAATTTCTAATTTCACACAATTCACTAATCCAAAAATTAATTAGCTACTAAACTAACCTCATTTAATAAAAATATTAAAGGGTCCGATTTAATAAAATGGAGTGCCGAAAATACATTTTCTAATGCCCCTGACTATCGGGTCGTTACAATTCTCCCTCATTAATTAAATTTCGTCCCCGAAATTTACCTGAAAAGAAGTGGGGATATTGAGATCTCATCATCTCTTCTAGTTCCCAATTCACTTCCTAAACACTATGACTACGCCATAGAATTTATAATAATGGGAGACTTTTATTACGCAATTCTTTCACCTTGCGAGCTAAAATTTCGATCAGTTCTTCATAAGACAAGTCGGGTTGAATTTTAATTTCTTCCATTGAAATAACGTGAGACGGATCTGATCGATATCTTCTAAGCACTGAAACGTGGAAAACTTCATGCATTTTCTGTAATTTCGCAGGCAAAGCTAACCGATACACAATTGGTCCCACTCTTTTAGTGATTTCATACGGTCTAATAAAACGAGGACTAAGCTTCCCTTTCCGGCCAAATCGCAAGACTTTCTTCCATGGTGAAACTTTTAGAAATACCTTATCTCCAACTGAAAACTCAATAACTCGACATTTCAAATCTGTGTATGATTTCTGTCTATCAAAAGCTATTTCCAATATATCTCGAATTATCTTAACAATGTCTTCCGTTTCTTGAATCAATTTTGCCTAACAAATTTTCTTTCACATAATTCCATCTAAGAAACAGGTGTTCGACACCTACTACCATATAAATCTTCATACGGAGCCATTTGAATACTTGATTGAAAACTATTAATGTACACGAATTCAGCCAAAGGTAAATAACAATCCTAGCCTGATTCAAAAGCCAATCAGTCCTGATTGCAATAAAATGAGCCGATTTTGTAAGTCGATCAACAATCACCCAAACAATTTTTTTCTTGCTTGAAGATAATGGTAATCCCATTACAAAATCCATCATGATGCGTTCCTATTTCCACTCAGGAATAGAAATGGGCTGAAGTAATCCTGTGGGAACCTGATGTTCTGCCTTAACTTATTGACAAGTTAAGCAATTAGCTACGACTTCAACTACATCTCTTTTTATTCCTGGCCACCAATACACTTCTCGCAGGTCACGATACATTTTCATTCCTCCAGGATGCAAAGCAAAAGGACTGTCATGAGCTTCACAAAGTATCAACTCTTTTAATTCTGCAACATTTGGAACACATATTCGATTTTGAAATCTCAAACAATCACAATCATCAATACTGAAACTTTCTAGTGAGCCATTTTGACCCATTTCTCTTTTCTCCGCTAACTTGACATCATCTAATTGTGCTATTTTAATCTGATCAAACAACACCGGCTTGACCTTCAACTCAGCCAACAAGCTTCCATCATCATTGATACTAAGTTGAGCAAACATCGCTCGCAAGTCAACGGTTGTCTTCCTGCTCAATACGTCAGCTATGATGTTAGTTTTACCAAGATGGTAATCAATAACACAATCGTAATCTTTTAGAAGCTCGACCCAACGTTGTTTTTCTTAAATTCAACTCCTTTTGTGTTAGGATGTATTTAAGACTCTTGTGATTGATATAGATGTGACACTTTTCACCGCATAAATAGTGTCTCCAGATCTTTAGAGCAAAGACCACAATAGCTAACTCTAAGTTTTGCGTCAGATTGTTACATTCATGCGTTTTTAGTTGACGAGACGCATATGCCATCACTTTTCTATCTTACATCAAGACGCAAGGCCACTAAATGAGGCATCACTATAGATCACAAAACCTTTTCCCGATATAGGTAAAGTTAAAACCGACGCCTCAGTCAACATCTGTTTTAATTTCTCGAAACTCTCTTGGCATTCATTGCTCCAAACGAACTAAACATTTTTGTGCAACAACTTTGTCATCGACAAAGCTATCTTTGAAAATTCATTTACGAATCTTCTATAATAACCAGCTAGCCCAAGGAAACTATGAACCTCTGACACATTCCTTGGTGCTTTCCATTAAACAATGGCTTCAATCTTTTTTGAATCAACTTGAACTCTATCTGCTGAGATAACATGTCCAAAAAACAACTTCTGATAACCAAAATTCACACTTGCTAAGTTTTTCATATAACTCTTTCTCTCGGAACACTTGCAAAACAATTCTAAGGTGTTGCTCATGCTCGAATTTGAATTTCGAATAAATCAAGATGTTGTCAATGAAAACTACCACAAATTGATCCAAATATGGTTGGAAAATACGATTCATGAGATCCATGAATGCCGTCGGAGCATTAGTCGGCCCAAAAGGCATCACTAAAATTCATAGCGGCTAGAACGCGTATGAAATGTCGTCTTAGGTACGTCACTATCTTTCTCTTTCAACTAATAGTAACCCAATCTCAAATCGATCTTAGAAAAGAAAGAAGCTCCTTTTAGTTGATCAAACAAGTCATCGATACGAGGTAGGGGGTACTGATTTTAAGCACATAATAAGTCAAAAATATATTCATCGTTCCTATCAGACTAGGGGTTTAACAATAGGACTCACTATTTTCATCTATCTGCTGGGACGACGTATAATCTATCGAAGAGTCCGCCAAACCTCAGAGTTCGCCTTAATTAGGACTTCACCCAAGGGCGCATTCATAGTCCTTAAATACTTGATAAATTTCTAATCCTTTCCTTACTCGGGGGTCACACTATAAGTCTTAGTTCGATTAACAATACTCGAGTATTACACTTCGTCGAGCGAGAGTTATAGCACATGGCCGTATGGTCCACGCGGCCATGTGGCCCTAATCATCGGATATATAGAAGTAAATATACTGGCACACGAGGTGCATATTGGCACACAAAGTGCATATTGGCATACGAAGTGCAACATCGAATATACCAAAACAACTATATTGGTACAAATAGTGCACCATCGGATATACCGAAACAACTATACTGACACACAGGTGTATCATCGGATAAACTGAAGCAACTATACTGGTACACACAGTGCATTATCAGATAAATTGAAGCAACTATACTGGCACATACAGTGCATCATCGGATAAACCGAAGCAACTATACTGGCACACATAGTGCATCATTGGATATACTGAAGAATCACCTATACATTTAATAGGTAACCGATTTCCTATTCCGTTATGAATTCAATCCACATTCTATTAATATCAATTTGTCAAGTATTCGCCATTCTAGTATAGTATATAACATATCTCAACTCAATTTAACACCGAGTACGACACATCAATAAAATTGTACTACTTTCTATATTATTCAATTTAGTCTAATTCTTAATATTCATTACCCATAATCACAATTCAATTTATACGATAATCATAAATAATCTTAATCTTCAATCATATGAACATCATAAATTCGTAAACAAGTAAACTGGTCTTAAATCTTAAAAATACATACTGAATCTCCGTGTTACTGTTTCACCAATAATGACTCCTCGACCTCTAACTGTAGAGATAAATCTTTGAGTATTAACAGGAACATTCTTATTATTTTTTGAGCAAAACCAAGCTAAATTCTCTAGTGATCCGTATTGATACATGCTCCTATTTTCTTCCAGCATCTGCTTTTGTGCTTCTTTCCATAGTGTTCACATGTTGGAATGGTCACCTCTTTTGTCAGACTTTTAGCATTATTTATCATTACCGTCGGTTTATCAGTCTGTTCTTTTTCGAACCTATTTTTTAATAAATTTGATCTCCATGATCCTTGAGACTCCTTAGTTTTCTTAGAAAAAGGTTGTGAATTAAAGGTATCGACTCTTTTTCCGAAGGTTTAAAATTTTTTTGCTAAAGAAGTGTCAACATTTTTAGACCTTATAATTTGATGGATTGTAGCATGATCCTTGAGACTCCTTAGTTTTCTTAGGAAAAGGTTGTGAATTAAAGGTATCGACTCTTTTTCCAAAGGTTTGAAATTTTTTTTCTAAAGAAGTGTTAACATTTTTAGACCTTATAATTTGATGGATTGTAGCAAATATTGCAGCCTGCAGAACCACTTCCACTATTCCTTGAAGCAGATTCCTTATTACATGAAGTAAGTCCTCAATGCCTCGATTCTCTTAGTAAGATCTATATTATTTGTTCCTTCATTGAGTACCGGTTTGATCATCACCATGTGCTTTCATCTCCACTTGCTTTACACTTCCTACAGGGTTATTATTACTGCTATTTTTTCTCCAACATCATATCTAAGCTCATCAGAAATTTTCAAATATAAGACAAAATAATTAACAATCAAAATCCAACCCCAGCTCTAACTCGACTCAACCTTGGTATGTACCTCTAAAATAGAACTCCGAGCTTGATTTAGTCTAAGAATCAACTAAACCTATAGCTCTAATAAAACTAAATTTAATACCCTATTACCAGACCCGATCATCGAGTCTAAGCAACAGGATGTCACATTCATTGCCGGAGAAACACTAATTAATTTGACAATTTAATTATACAATTTATATGATAATTATCTAACAATAAACATTCCTTAATCATACTAAATAAAATCTATATTTGTTTAATAAAAGCACCTAATAACATACAATAAATCCAATTTATATTTCTACTAGAATATAAGGTGTAAAATTTAACTAAAACATCTTCTGGCTACCACAAAACTTAACCTATTAGGTACATGCCAATCAAGTAACGTTTGAAACAAACATTGCTGAGACCGGGATGACGAATTAGATGCTGAGGTCAATGTAAAAAAATCTTGCATTAAATCTAACATGCCTATGGAAGTAACAATCGATATTCTGAGAAAGCATTCAATGGTATTTCTATAATTTAAAAAGATAATATTAGCATTAACAGTTCTAATCTAAGTAAATATGTATATCTTTATGTACATATCTACCATTTACTTATAACATGAAGTTTCCAAGCTTATCATTCTTGATATAAACATGTTAGGTAAACAAAACTTGTAACACCCCTCGCTCGATCCGGTTGCTAGACCTGAGCTATGGGATATGTAACATCCCGCTCGGCATAATCCTAGTGTTCAAATATTGTTTATCTAAGTATGGTGTTTAGAGCAAGTGTTGAGTGGGTAAGGTATTAATTGTGACTAAGTATGTAAGTCTGTAAGTGCGTCATTGGGTGAAGCCTGTGATAGGCAAGCTTGATGGTTTGGAGGACTCTTCTAAAATGTATACGCCGCCCTAACTATTAGACGAATATGTTAAGTCCTCAGTTTGATAAAATCATTTATTATATTATTATTTTATGATACTGGTTGAACAATTTAGCTAGACAAATGGGAATTGGTTAGAATAGAACTAAGTTATCGTAACCTATAAAACTAATATTTATGATGAGAGATAGAAAGTTCTTAATTACAGGAATCGAGGAGGTTAGTAGGATAATCAGATTTATCCACTAAACCTAACTTTTGTGTCTATCTGTATAAAGTTGGTATTAGCTTCTTGAGCAAGCTTTTACATATTTTCTTGTATTTACATTTTCTTCTCAAACTTTCTCTGTATTTTTCTCTTGGAAAGCCTAAGACCAAAGACCTGCTTGAAGATTTGGGTTCGCTCTACTGAACCAACTTTTTCATTGTTTTAGCACTTGATAAATGCCAATGAACCTTAGGTTATTTTCATGGTTATTTATGTGACTTTAGGGCTGGACACTTAAGTGTCCGTTTTCAGTGCAAAGAATGAAACTTCCTGCATCTGGGTTTTGTGATGATGTTACTTGCAAGTTTGTTTAGTTTTCTGATATATAGTCTGATAAGTTTAACTATTTATATTATAGCTCAAGACACCCCTGAAGGTTCTTGTGATAAAGGCAAGAGTCCTGTTGTTTGAACTTGTTGTGTTTTCTAGTGAGTTTCTTCTTACTCTATGTGTATGTAATGCCTTTGTTCATGTTTGGTTTACGGTAAGTCTACATATTCTGTGAAGATGAAATGTTTGTACAAGAGTGATGAATGTTTGTTGTTATTAGTCTGGTTTAATCTGTTTGTGTTAAAATGTAAGAACCTTCTTTTGTGTTTAAACCACTACCCTTGCTTCTAAAATGAATAACATGATCTAATACATGGAAATGAATTCATGGCATTGCCTTCAATGAAATGAGCATTGAACTGACAAATCACGATACATGAAAATAGTCGTGTTGCCTCAGTAGGGCAAGTGTTGCAAACCAGATTGGCAAATCATGATAAAGGAAAATGAATGAAAATTGATATGGCTCTGTATATGGACTAGGGTTTGTGGTTAACACAAATAAGGTAGTTTGTATGGTTGTATGGGCGTAGTTTACATATCAAAGGAATAGTGTCCAGCGTATAGCCTATTTGTGTTTGGTATTCACCATCTGGTGAACTGTGTGACTTTGCCGAGTTGAAAAGGCTTACTTGAATTATATGTAACTATTGCAATGTTTTCTTCTGAAACTCACTAAGTTCTTTGAACTTACTTAGTTAACTTTCCTTCTCAGGCATGCTGACGAAATAAAGAAATCTTTGAAGACTATGCCAGAGGACAACTATTGTCGTGAGACTCATTGTATTTTGTATTAAGCATGATATGGGAGTGGTGTCAAATGTCCACAGTTGAAGAAAAAATTTGTATTTAAACTTGTGCTTACAAAACTATGATTTCAATGAAATTTCAGTAAAGTATTTATGGTTCTCAAAGTGTATCATCTTATTTATCTTCGATTGACAACTAGTTTATATTTCATACTAGCATAAACTGTAGTAAATTGGTATACGCTAGATATGGTTTCCAAGAAAATGATTTTAAAATAGTGGCACACCATTCTTGGATCCTCTTTAGGATCAGGTTTGGAGTGTTATAGGATACTTCAATGGTTCAGCTTGTACTTAGATACTTTACCAACAGCTCGTATCTACACGTAATACCAAGTTAGTTCACTAATAACAACGTTAATGAATTAGTTTGCACACACTTGATAAAACCAGTTCGCGTATACATGAAAAAATTAGGTAGTGCATGACTACTTATGGAATCAGTTAACATATATGTTACAGTGACAGTTCATGCCTTGACACAACTTGCACATTTACACGATCCACACATTGATTTATTTTGCATATAAACCCAGTTCGTGTAACACTCGCAAAGTACATACAAATATAGAAACAATTTATTCCATCATTGATTTAAGGTATAAATTCATACATAAATTAATATTAAATGAAAATCGGGCCTTAAATGAGCTTATGAGAGCTCCAGAGTTATCCCGAGCTTATAGGAGGACCAAACTAAAATTTTTTTTAAAATTCAAGTGTAGGTACTGATACCAAGGCCAGGTACCTATACCAAATTGGCATTATATCATTTTTAAAACGTTGTTCATTTGGTAAAGTACCAATACCTCAAACCAAGGTATCAATACCTTTTCCTAGATGGCCAAAAATCACATGTTTTTAGTACTTTTCATACCCCAAACTCAAACCCTTTTCGATTTGTGTCTTAGACACCTAAAAAATCATATTAAATGCATACACAAATTCCTATTTGGATAACCTAATAATCAACTAACCAATGTATCTCATAGGCACCAATTCACAACAACTTTAACATACCATTTTAATTAATTAACCATCCAATTCTTCAATTCATTCATGCTCAATCATGTAGCTTAAAAGTCGACATATATATACCACAGCATGATAATAAACTTGTGCATATTAAACATTTTCCAAGTACATTATAGACTCAATATCAACTAAGTTCCCAACCAAACTAAGCATAACAAGATAATATGACATCTCCTAAGTACATGCAACATATAACCAAGTTCAAACGATTATAAATCTATCAAATTTTGCCATTCAAATGATACATATACCATTTAACAAGCTACCATCACATGCACATCTTCATATATCCTTTACCATTTCAAAAGTAAACATTCATCAAGGTTCAAACCGAAACTATCATCCCAAAATAAACATATATATTAGCCCTACATAGTACCATTTTTAACTTACAACATTCTCATTTGTATAATTGTTCCAACTCAATAAGGCACAAATTATTTATGCCACATTTCTATTCCAAACTTATATAATTCTAGCATATCATCTAATAATATTAAACATATAATCAATTTAAGCCAACATCCATGTACCTATTCGTACTTACCGTACAATTTATAATTTACGTTTTAGTTCCTTATAAGCCAATATCATCAAATTTATAATTAATCTAACTAAAAAACATTAAATATAATCAAACATATAATAAAATTTACATAGTAAGTTTCATATGAACTTACTAGACAAAACAACTACCAACAAGACGTCGATGACTAATCCACAATTTTTCCTTTTCCGCTATTATCCTCCGGTTGGTCCAATTTCCCAATCTAAATATTAATTCATTTCAATTTATTAATTCCAGATACCGTATAAAATTCTATGTTAAGCATATATCAATTCAATTTCATCTTTCGGATGTCCCCTAATGTTATACATTTTATTCAATTTAGCCCTTAAAATTGAAATTACTATCACTTTCAAATTTGAGCTTCGGTTTCAAAAATCATCTCAACTTCATCCTTATACATCCATATATTATCTATAATTATAGAAATTTCATACCAATTTTATATTTACATTTTAGTCCCTATGTTCAAAATTAACAATTTTCACTTTTCAAATTAGTTATATTCTCATTTCTAACATCAACTCTAACCAAATAACACCAATTTCATCAAACATTCATCAATGACAACATTTTGAAATTTTAATAATTTCAAAAAATAACATATGGGTTAGCTAGATTAGGCTTTCGAAATTTCAAAAATATAAAAATTATAAAAAAAAAAGAGAGACTAAATTACACTAACCAATTTTAGGATTGAAAATAGACAACTTAGACCGGTGTTCCTTCTCCTCTCCTTTGGTTCGAAAGTTGAGAATGTAAAGAGAAAAAACCTGTTGCCTTTCATTCCACCCAAGTTTTATCATTTGTTTAATTTATTTAATGTTTAATATTTAAAAACATTTATGTACTTTAATTTACAACCGGCCACTATAGATTCTAAAGGGGTTCAATTACCACTTAGTCCCTATTTCATTTCTAACTAATAAAATTTATAGTAATTAAATTTTTACCACTTTTATGATTTAGTCCTTATACCTTAATTAATCACTAATTCAATAAAGTTATTTATCCAAAATTCAGTTCACCTCTAATATAACTCCGTAATATTTAATAAAAATATTTACAAGTCCAGTTTTCAAAACTGGGGTCTTAAAATGGGATTTTCTAATACCACTAACTTTAGTGTCGATACATTTTTACCTTAATTAACTATCTAATTCTTGAACATCGAGAATGGGTTCCAAAACCACCATTTTTGACACCACTAACTTTCGGGTCGTTACAAAGTTTTAACGATGCACATTATTTGCCAATGAACATCCAAGGGGAGTGTTTTAAGTATTTTATTATTAAGTGAATGTCCATCAAGATCAAGATAAGTTTGATATACTTTAGGACTCTAATATTAATTATGAGTAGAGTTTTATTCATTTATATTTCCTATATTTATAAATATAAACTTTGGAGAAACATTGTATATATTTCTATTGATTAATAAAATGCGTACTTGTTGTTTACTTTCACTCTTATTTGTTTATAATAAAACTAATTATTTAATTGAATATTTGTTAAAATTACTATTTAAACTTTTATTTTAACATGAGCACCAAAATAAATATTTTAATTAATCATGAAAACATGTCTTATTTTTTTAAAACATCTTTTACTTTCGCATTTTTTGATTATCTTAAAATGTGGTTGTAATTTAATACATTTTTCTTTTAATTTTTTATTATTTATTCATTAATTATAAATAAGAAAATTTATATTATCATGAAGACACTATAAACACAAATATATTGCAAATTAACTTATCAAGATTAAAATTTTAGAAAAAAAAATTATCAATTATTTATTATTTTAACTAATTTTTTTAACTTTCTCATGCTATTGATTTCAAGACCATTTTTTATGAGACTTTGTTTACCAAAAAGAAAAAGAAATTTTAAATTTATTAGTTAGTTTTAATTTATCAATTTTTAGTTTACTTGAAATCTAAAATATTGTAAAAAAAACATAATTATTTATTTAAAACAATATTATATTTGAAAACTAAAAAAATCATAATTTTAATTTTTATCTAACAATTATCGCATTTAAAAAGATAAAATAAAATTTTTGTTATGAATATTTTATTAAGTGGATGTCCATCAAGATCAAGATAAGTTTTGATGTACTTTAAATTCTAATAGTCATTAGAAGTAAATCTCTACTGCATTTATACTTCTTATGTCTATAAATAAAGACTTTAGAGAAGCTTTGTAAATATTCTTATTGATCAATAAAATACGCTTTCTCTTTACTCTCTCATTCTTTTTGTTCTTTACTTTCTGCCTATTTATTTTATAACATATTATCAGCACAATTCTCTTTTAATTATCTTAGTTGTGGATTAAATCAGCGACAACTTTGAGAACCATCAAGCCTCATCCATAATACCAGAATTCAGCCTCCGACCATTAAAATTACTCTTATTTTTCTGTTTCGTTGGCTCCTTTGCTTCTTCAAATGATTATTTATTGTTGTTGGTTGTTGTTCAAATTGGATGCTTACTTCCCTAGTTCTCCATTACTTGTTGCCTTTCGTATGCTACTGTTTGCAACTCTTTGTAGGAAGTTTTTATTTATTTAGTGTTTTATATATAGATTAATTTCAATCAAGTTAAATTAATTTGAGATCATTTAACTTTTTTTACTTCTTATTAAAGTTGATAAAAGAGTATTACTCCGAATGGAAGGTTTGAGTATACACTAAGAGGCTCAACACCAAGATGGACACTGCAGTCTGTTGCTTTGGATGATGAAAAAAAATTTTGATCTCAACATGGATTTTGGATTTATAGAGGGCACAATTTAAATGGGTGATAACATGTTAATTTGCATGACATTTTGTGTTTAATTCGGTTTATTTCTGAATTGATCCCTGCTAAATTAGTGCTTTTATGTTTTAATCTTGTCAGGGATGCAATTGGGACGCTAAGAGACAAAAACGAGCAGAAAGAATCAAATTGAAACACAATCAATAAAATGGGTCAAATAAAAAATGTGGAGAAAGCCAAAAACTCAACAGATTTTTTGACTTTGTAAAAGCCAAAAATAGAAAAAAAAATCTTTTTTATTTATTTATTTTTATTTGATTTTATGTTAAAGTGGTTAAGGCCAAAATTAGTAAATTCCATGTATATAAATAGGGCCTTAATGCACTTAGGAAGGACACACTTAATTCTACATTCTGACTTTAATTTGGAGTTGAATAGAATATTTTCTTTTTCTTTCAATTTGGCGTGAGCATACTGCTACTTTCATTTACATTTCCTTGTTTTTACAAAATTGGTCTAATTGCTTTCCAAGTACCTTTCTTTCCCATTCTTCACCATCATCATCAAATCACCTTTCACAGTCTACAAAGCATGAATAATTTCATGATTCACTAAATTCCATCTTAGCTTTAGGCTGGTGTTCTTTCCAGTCGGGAATCGTGAAATAAGTATTCGAGCTAAAAATCTTTCCAACCGGTATTCACATTTTTCCTAAGTATCGGGATTGACAACTCATCCCTTAAAGTTAACTCGATTTCAAGTTAAAAAGTGCACGTTGGGTTGGAGTCGTGTTTGCTGACAGTTGGAGAAACGAGTCTGCGGTGCTGTATTCGGATCTCCAAGAACAAATCAAGGAAGAAGTGATCGAATTTAAATGACCCACGCGGTTGAGTCTGTTAATTCGAGTTGGGTTCTTCAGAGCGCAAGGCTGCCGGAATCTTGAATCGGGAGCACGTGTATCTCGATTAGATAATCGGTAAGGGTTGGTTTGCAACTCGTACCGGGACTAGCTACGAGAAAAAGAATTGGTGGTTAGGACGTTCTTAACTGCTATAACCAACTTATCGTTTGGAGGAGAAGATTAATTTTTGAGGATCGATTCTTAATCCGAAACCTACCGAGTCTAGGGCTAAGGCTTATTATCTTTGATTAAAAAATCCAAATTTAAGTTTCAATTTAATTTTCAATTTATTTAATTATTTATTTTTGCTATTTCAATTATTTAGTTTCTAAACATTTCAAAACTCCCCTGACTTATTTGTTTATTTTTCAATAGGTCCGTTTGGAGTCGTGGGCACAACTATAGCCACGACTATCAACACGTCAAAAATTCTGATCACAAGTTAAACGCGAAAGTTGATTATAACAGCAATCCCTGTGGAATCGACCCTACTACCACTCTTTACTACTATTTAGAGTTATTTTTGTAGGAATTATTTTTTGTGGTTTTGAAGCCCATCAAATATTGGCGTCGTTGCTGGCGATTAGATATATTTTTCTAATTTTTGTTTGTTTACCTTATGACCAGATCAGAACTGGGAACTCTAGAGTCTAAACCAGAAATTGAGAAACTAGCCCGAAGACTGCGGAAAAAAACCATTCGACGTGGTAAATGATGAAATCCAAGATTCAAAACCATATCTTACACCGAGGAAATTTTCTCGTTCGACGAACCAAACGAGATGGTCGAACAGACGATACGCTAGCTCACAGTGGCACCGGATGAATAACAACCCTTATGTATAACCTATCCGGCAGGAGAAACACCGTTCGAGTTAAAGTCGAGTTTGATTCATTTACTACCCACTTTCCGTGGACTATAGAACGAAAATCCGCACACCCACCTTAAAAAGTTCCATATGGTGTGTACAAGCATAAAGCCTCAAAGAGTAACCAAAGACCAAATCAAACTTCGTGCTTTTCCTTTCTCATTAGCCGACTCTGCTAGAGAGTGGCTATTTTATTTACTTTCGGGATCTGTCAACACATGGTCTGACATGTCTCATTTTTTTCTTGACAGGTTCTTCCCTGTAGCTCGAGCGGTCAAACTAAGGAGAGACATCGTGAGAATCTATCAGAAAGAGACAAAATCGCTCTACGATTACTGGGAGCGATACAAAAAGTTGTGTGCAAGTTGTCCACAACATGGACTGACTGAACAGTCACTCTTGCAGTATTTATAAAATTTGAATAGAAAAATAAACCAAAATGCAAAACTAACAACTTCACAAATAATGATTTTTTTAAAACACAATCCCGACAATGGCGCCAAAAACTTGGAACGACAGAAATGTTCAAGTGTACACAATCACAGCAAGTAATAAAGTGACAAGTAAATGTCAAGTTATCGTACCCATAGGGACTGTGAAAAGAATTATTTATGAATGCTATTTAAAACACATTGGTGAAGAAAAATATTTTGTTTTAAGAGGGTGATTAAAAGCTAAGGTTTTAAACTAAGTGAACTAAATAAATAAATCTCAAATGCACGATTTCAAAATACGATTTTAATCAAGATGACATAATTGTGTTAGATTAATTACATTTCTTAACTTAGAATTATTAAACTCATGTTTATATTGTTACGAATAAGTTCACGGCAACTCGGTAATTTGCTAACTTATGAACATACTCACCTACCAAAATCCATTTATCTCTTGACTATATCCCTATGTCAATTCAACCGATTAAACCAATCTTAATAGGAAAATATGTTATTGCACATACATACTTATTAAATTGAAATAATCTCTTGTACATATCCCTATGTCAATTCAAACAATTATCTCGATTTAATAAGCACATAAAAGACTATGTGAGGTAACAAAGTATCCTTGCCTTGAAACAGTTTAATCACAATAATCTTGCAAGTTATGCAAGGCAAATGTATCATCAGATACCGTTGCTAATCTAACCTTCAACTACCTTAGATGATTAAACATGCACTGATTAAGTACTGTATCCATTAATTACAATTTCAATCAGTTTAAATAATTAATTAATTAGTTACCTAGCAATTGTAATGCAAGAATAACTTAGTCATGGTTTTATTTAATCAAGCATCTTACCGAGGCCTATAACAACATAACACAATTTTAATAATTTTAACAAATGAAATGCAATCAACCTAACACGAATTAAATTCAAGCTAAATTGATTAAATTAACCATTCCAACAACATAAATATTCATAGATATGTTAAGCTAACAACAACAAAAATTAAAAAGATAGGGAACAAGAATCAAATCTGGTGTTTTTCCATGGCTTGACTAGTTGCTTCGTTCTTCCTTCTCTGCTGTCCTCGTCGACCAAGACTGCTATGAACACTTAATTGCTACTCCAAATAGCTGATGAATGCCCCTTTCCCAAGAGGAGAAATCGATAAGAGAGCAAGGGAATTTTGGAATGGAAAAGAAGAGAGAAAGTAGAGAGAAGAGAGGAAAGATGTGAATGCTTGAGGTGTGTTTTTCAAATGACCAGCCTAAGGGGGGTTTTTATAGCTGAGGAGGGCTGCCAAAAATAGCTAAAATTATCAGCCAAAGAGCCCTCCCTTGGCCGGCCACACATGTGGCAAGGTTGATAGTTTCAACTTTGCTAATTTAAACTTGGGGCAAATCTATAAAACCACCAATTGTGGAGGGGTTTGAATGCAACTTGAACAAGTCTTCAAGGGCCTCTTTGCAAGCTTAAATAATTAGCTAAGAAGCTGATTTGGGTCAGCTCTTGGGACGGTTTTTGGGATGTCCATTTCTTGGTCAGTTCGGTTCACTCGGTTTAGTTCAACTGGACCACTTTTTCATAATTAATTAATAATAATTTATTAACCCAAATTAAATTGGATATAATATAATATTAATTATATTATGAATTAATACATATAATTTTGGACCGTCTTAGGATGAAATTTAGTTCGCCTTGATACTTCAAATTTAGTTCTCGATTTTGCACTTCTAGTAGTGTCTGCCGAGCCATTTTTCGTCTTTTGTGCAAATCTGTTGAAAATAAACAAAATTCATCAAAATTAATTATAAAATTAACTAAAATTCAACATGTTCATATTTTAAGTGCACTTTAATTATTTTGTAAAAATTAATTAATTTTTCGACAAGAATTTTATCGAAACTGTATGATTTTAAGTTAAAAAGGGTATGTAAAAATGTGTAAATTTTCGTGTTTTCAGTTTCTTGGAAGACTTGTCCAGTGCAAGAAGGAGCGAGAGGAGAAGGAGATTCTCGACACCTTTCAAAAGGTAGAAATCAACATACCTCTTCTCGATGCGATTAAGCAGATTCCATGATACGCAAAATTCTTAAAAGAATTATGCACGAGTAAAAGAAAACTCCTGGGCAATGAAAAGGTAAGTGTTGGAGATAATGTCTTCGCCATTCTACAAAGGAAAATACCACCCAAATGTAAGGACCAAGGTATGTTTTTCATATCTTGTAAAATAGGTAGCGTCGGTATTAAAAAAACAATATGTGACTTAGGCGCATCAATTAATGTTATACCTTTGTCGATTTATAAACTACTTAACGCGTGTCCTTTGAAGGAAACAGGTGTAATTATTCAGCTTGCAGATAGATCTGTGGTGCATCCAGAGGGAGTGTTGAGGACGTTCTTGTCAAGGTAAACGAGCTAATATTTCCTGCAGACTTCTACGTTATCGATATGAAGGATGACAATTTGGCTAATTCATCTGACATACTTCTTGGGAGGCCATTCTTGAGTACCATGCAAATAAAAATTGACGTGCGAAGTGGGATACTCACGATGGAGTTCGATGGGAAGTGGTGAAATTCAATGTCTATGAGGCCATGAATTGCCCTAGCATGATTTCTAATGTTTCTAATATTGATATAATCGATCCTTTAACTGAATTACATTTAGAATATCATGACAAGGATGAATTACGAACTGTTCTTTGCAGAAGTCTAGACTTTGATGCCATGAAAAAACTAGAGGAGTGGATAACCTTTGAAGAGTCTGTTCGTGAAACAGTGGCTCATATGGAGGCATCGCAATTACGAAAAAATCCAGGTAAAATTTTTGAATTATCTCCTTCACAAAATAAGCTTGTACCATTTGTTTTGCAGGCTCCAGAGTTGGAACTAAAACCACTTCCGGACCATTTGAAGTATGCTTTTCTCGGTAAAGGAAATACCTTACCGGTAATAATCTCTAGTAAACTCTCGAAGATAGAAGAGGAAAACTTGGTACGAGTTCTTAGAGACTATAAAGAGGTAATTGGATGGACAATAGCTAACATTAAAGGATTGAGCCCCTTGACTTGCATGCACAAAATTCAAGTTGTGGATAATGTTATTCCCAAAAAAGAAGCTCAAAGGTGTCTCAATCCGCCAATGATGGAAGTGGTAAGGAAAGAGGTTCAAAAGTTACTTGATATTGGGATGATCTATCTCATTTCTGATAGTAATTGGGTCAGCCCAGCCCATGTAGTACAAAAAAAACTAGAGTGACCCTAATTGAGAATTCGGCATGAGAAATAGTTCCCACCCGGGTCCAAGATGGGTGGAGAGTCTGCATCGATTATAGGAAGTTGAATTCCTTAACTTGGAAAAATCATTTTCCACTTCCTTTTATTGACCAGATGTTAGAACGTTTAGCTAGGAAGTCTCATTATTGTTGTCTTCATAGTTACTTAGGGTTCTTCTAGATTCCAGTGGCATTGGAGGATCAAGAGAAGACGACATTTACGTGCCCATTTGGCACGTTCGCTTACAGATGGATGCCGTTCGGACTTTGTAACGCACTAGCCACGTTTTAGAGGTGTATGGTAAATATATTTTCTGACTACATCGAGAAAATAATTGAGGTGTTCATGGACGACTTTACTGTGTATGGTGAGTCTTTTAAGGTGTGTTTGTCAAATCTTGCAAAAATTTTTGAAAGATGCTTAGAATTTAATATTGTTCTAAATTATGAGAAATTTCATTTTATGGTAGATAAAGGATTAGTTTTAGGACATATCATTTCTGCCATACCCCAAACTATGAGGGAGATTCGTTCTTTCCTTTGTCATGCAGGTTTCTACAGGCGGTTCATTAAAGACTTTTCAAAAATTACACAACCACTTTGTAATCTCTTGCAGAAGGACAAGGAGATTGAGTTTGACTAATCATGCAGGGATGCATTTGACACGCTCAAACATAAGCTCATTTCGACACCCATCGTTCAACCAAATTGGAATTATCCTTTCGAAATAATGCACGATGCAAGTCACCATAGCGTAGGAGCAGTCCTTGGGCAAAGAATCGAGAAAGAACCATACGTTATCTCCTATACGTCTAAGACTTTGGATGCCGCCCAAAGCAATTACTCGACTACTAAAAAAGAGTTTCTAACTATAGTTTTTTCTTTGGAAAAAATTATGTTTGTATTTATTAGGGACTAAGATTGTTGTTTTCTCTTAAATAACTAATCAGGAAAAAGGAAGCAAAATCGAGGCTTATTAGGTGGATATTACTTTTGCAAAAGTTTGATCTCGAAATAAAAGATAAGAAATGATACAAAAATTTGGTAGCTAGCCATCTGAGCCGAATACCTCCATTGAAGGATGTCGCACCACTTAAAGACGATTTTCTGGATGAATGTCTACTTGCTACTCAGACAGTTTTCCCTTGGTACGCAGACATGGTGAATTACCTTGTTACAGGTATAGTCTCTTTTAACTTACCGTAATCTGAAAAAAATAAGATCAAACATGAATTGTGATACTATATTTAGGATGACCCCTACCTTTGGAAATACAATTCTGATTAGGTAATTCGACGATGCATTGTAGAAATTGAGCTAAAATCGATTCTATTTTTTTCATTCTTATGCATGTGATGGACATTTTGACCCTAAACGAACTGCACATAAAGTACTTGAATGTGGACTATATTGGCCACATATTTTTTGAGATGCATAATTGTTCTGTAAAACATGCAAAAAGTGTCAAAGGGTAGGAAATTTGAGCCTGAAAAATGAAATACCTCTAACTCCTGTACATGTCTATGCAATATTTGATATATGGGGCATTGATTTTATGGGACCTTTTGTCTTGTCATACGGTAACATCTATATTTTACTTGCGGTTGAGTATGTGTCGAAGTGGGTGGAAGCAAAAGCAACTCGTCATGCTGATGCCAAAACGGTAGTCGATTTTCTAAAGAGTTATATTTTTTCCAAATTTGGCACACCGCGAGCATTGATCAACAATAGGGGAACACATTTTTGTAATAAGGTAATTGGCACAATTTTATAAAAATACGGGGTAGTGCAATGAGTCACTACGGCTTATCACCTTCAATCAAACGGTCAAGCGGAAGTGTCGAATCAAGAAATCAAGTTGATTTTGGAGAAGTCCGTTAAGCCAGATAGGAAATATTGGAGTTTGTGACTAAATGATGCACTATGGGCGTCCTTACAGCTTATAAAGAACCCATAGGTATGTCTCCTTATCGACTAATTTTCAGTAAACCATGTCAACTTCTTGTTGAGCTAGAAAATAAAGCGTTTTGGGGCGATCAAGCAATGCAACATGGAGTTGGAAGCTGCAGGTAAGCATCGTAAGTTACATATTTAGGAACTTGAGGAAATTCAACGAGAAGCGTATGAAAGTGCCCAAATTTATAAGGATAAGGTCAAAGCATACCATGACCAGAAGATAACCCGTAAACAATTTATAGCAGGGCAGAAAGTATTACTTTATGACCCTACATTAAGAATTTTTATAGGTAAGCTTCGGAATAAGTGGTTAAGGCCTTTTTCTGTCACTCACGTGTTTCCACATGGTGTAGTCGAGGTTAAAAGCGAAGAATCTGGAAAAATTTTAAAGGTCAACGAATAGCGATTAAAGCCTTTCTACGAAAATTTTCAAGTCCACTTAGTTGAGGAATTAGTCCTCGAAGAGCCAGCTAAATAAATTTCCAGGTCGTCAAGCTAACGACATTAAACAAAAACACTTTTTGTGAGGCAACCCAAATTTATTTTCATTTATTTAATTTTGAGTTTTAGTAAGATTTAGGTTGTAAATAAATAAATTTTTATTTAATCCAGTTAATTTGATGTTTCCAGGAATGTAATAGAGGTTATGAATTGTTCCAAAAGTCAGATAAATATGGTGGTGTGGGCATGACATGCTAAATGGTGACAATTACTTAACTACAAATAAATAAAAAAACCCAACATCCCTAACATTTATAAAAACCCCAACACTCAAATCCAATACCCATCCATTAACCCAATACTTACCCCAAATCCACTTACCCAAATACCAAATTACCCACATAATAAATCCAATACCCAAAACCCTTACAAGCCCAAACAAACAAACCCAATAGGAGAAAAAAAGGAAAATTGGGTCGAACAGCGTAGCTGGCCCAAAAGAAAAAAAAAGAGAAATGGGCAAGATGGCCCAACCGGCCACATGGGAAAAAGAGAGTAAAAAAAGAAAAAAATTAAAACACCCAAATCCCTAAATCCCCAAACCCTTTTTCTCTTCATCTTCTCTATCTTCTTCAAAACAAAAAACCCTAACCCAACACAAAACCACGCCGCCGTTGAGCGTCGCTACCACCATAACAGTTTACCATCTCCGTTGAGCACGGACCTCGTGAGTCACCATTGTACTGCCACTACCGCTACCACCATCACTGAACGCCACTTTGCGAAGCACCATCATTCTATTTTTCTCTATTTGCCGTCCGACGCCTCAACCCACTCAACGGCCTTCCTCACCCACGTACCGCACACTTGTCGATCGGAACCTTCATTCTCACGGCACCGCTCCTCCCTCTTCCAAACACGATCTTATCCATTTCTTCTTTTTCTCTATCACCAAACACCCAAACCACCTTTCCCACTACCTTAACCGATATCACACCTTAAATCCCGTCATCACCCTTCAAAAAAATCAACCAAAACCACGCCATCTACCGTCCGCCACCATTGTCGCCGCTACCACCGTTCGTCGCTGTCGCTGTAGCAAGTAGAACCGTTTATTCATGATGCTTGCACGAAAACTATGGTTCAAACTTAGAACTAAACAACCGACAATATTTCAGCTTCACTCAATCGAATTCGACATCAATTTTCAACGCCTCCAGTCGTCGATATAGCCGATGACGACTCAGAACCTTCTCTACCTCTTCCAAGACTAACGACCACACTAACGAGAACTCGTCATCGATGAAGTCTGACTCCAGTCAGAACAGAACATTCGAATAGCAGCCTCGCTACTCCTGAAAGGTCAATTCTTAATCCTCAGCCTGTTTTACCTTTACTAACGTATTATGCAGGTTACTTGGAAGAAGTCGAGACTTCTAACAACCATGTTGAAGGTCCTTCAACTACAAATGAGCGTGTCTCTCAACGTCGAACACGATCGTCCACCATTCGAGCCCGTCGACGACCAACACATGAGTTAGCGACACCCCTAAATAGCAATATTGACACTACTAGAAATTCAAGTCCACCTGACTCGCCTAACGAATATGTTCGACCATCGCGAGACGGTCAACGTAATAGACAAGGTCGTGCAAACACTATTCCTACCGAAGGATGATTATAAGCGTTTCTAGATTTTTTGACCTCGGAGCATCGCCCAAAATACGACGACATCTGACAACGTTCGCTCCCGGTCTGTAAGTAAATTGATCTGTCCAATCTTGATATGTTAAATATTCACAATGTTGTGATTGGCTATTTTGATGCTATTGGTTGGAATTCATTTGCAAATATTTCCTATAATGCATATTATGAGTTGATTTATGAATTCTATACCTCATTTAGCTTCAATATTAATGCATTACGAACTATTGAAATACAAAGCATTATTTGTTTTCGTTTACTTGGTAAGGACTTTCAGATGTCGATTTCTGAATTTAACATTGCCATGGGTTTTATCGACCCTGACAATATTCAATCTGATTCCTATCATACTACTCTATTAGATATTCCAAGTAACTTTGATGCTCAAGATATTTATTGTACTTTAACTCATTCTAATCAACTTTATAATCCTAAAAACACAAAAAACTTATTGGTGCATGAACCTGATTTAAGATATATTCACAGATTTTTAGCTTTTAGTTTTTCAGGTCAAAATGATTCGTCATCTGTTCTAACTTTATAATGCCTTGCACCTGAAAATTTTGGCATATTCCCTGAAGCGAATGTTGCATATAATTGTTTGGAAATTATATTTATTTTGTTGACTTAGTAGCATTATAAACTTCAGATTGATTTAGACATTTTCAGTAGTAAATGTCATAATAGTGTTTATATGTGGATACAAAGTAAAAGAAATGACGGTAAAATTATCAATTTGTCACAATTTATATTAACATTATTAGTACAATTGAAATGCACGTTAAAGTAAACCAGAAGTTTACTGATACAAGTGCATTTACTACTTAGCCTGACCAATTAGGCCATCTTGGATCATATATAATGCAAAAATTAATTGAGAATTCATATGGACATTCATTAAAGAACCAGAAGATTACTTAATTTAAAGAATTCCCATTTGTTGTTTGTTCTCGATGAAAATTGATTGTTAGAAACTCACTAGCTAAAGTTGAGATTTAATGTCTTGCATTTCTGAAATGAATATGGGCTCATTCATCCACCATGTGGATGATTTTGATATTATATGATTTTGGTAGATGCATCTACAAAATAATTATGTATGTGTTATCAACCTGCAGTCTGTTGTTTGCAAGTTGCTTATTTAAATAATTACTTTCAGGTCATGCAATTAAGACAATTCATCTTGCTAATACTGATGAGTTTACATCTCAATATTTTATTGATTGAGTTTGAAAAACTTTTGTAAAAGCTTGTTATTTATGTGCATAATGGTTTAGAGAAATTATTGATTAAACGCATCTGATTAATGTCTAGACCATTACTTATGAAAACTAAACTTCTTATTTCAACATGAGATTATGTTGATTTACGTATTGTACACATCAAGCTAATAAGTTCTAAATACTCCCCATTACAATTGATTTTTGGTTAAGAGTTAAATATTTCTCATCTTTGAATTTTTGTATGTGCGTATATATTCCAATTGCTCCACTAGAACGCACAAAGATGAGTGAATCCTCAAAGAAAGTTGAGAATATATATTAATTACAAGTTTCTTTGTATTATTAGATGTTTTGAATGTATTGAAGATTCACTATGACATGATTTCTGATTACAAGTTTGATTTGATAGTTTTCCCGATATTAGGGGGAGAGAAATAATAACTTGTAATGAGTTAGGGGGAGTGTAATTTGAACTAGAAGTTCAACAAGGATAGCTCATTACAAGTTAACTGTAGATGTATTTACAAACTTAATGAGAATAACCAAGTGTTATATACCATCTAATATTTTAATTTGAATCAAAGTCCTAGGAGGACAATCAGTTAAAATAAATAATAGATTAATTGATTCCAAAGATGAAAATTCTTCTAGATGGTCATATAATGAAAGTGGGTGCTCTAGAAGAGACCCAAGACATAAGTAATAAGTAAAACTCTAGAAGAGATTCAGGTGCTAAAATTGAAGATTAAAATAGTGAAAATAAAATATCTCGATAAGTTATGTCGATTGAGAAAATGTGGAACCGAATAATAAAAGTGGTCGATAATTATTTTGCATGCAATATTATTATTGAAATAATGAAATAAAAGGAGGGTCTTGAATAAATCTATTGAAAATATAGATATGAAATAAATTGTTCAAAATAGAAAGGCGCAACTCAAGTACAATTAAATTTGTGGAGTTTTTGGACCAGTAGCCCAAATATCTAAAGGTATAAAGTCAATGAGGGTACAAATGAAGTAGTTTTGCAAAAGCGAAATAAAAATATGAAGTTTTCCGCTAAGTCCCGGCATTGATTATGAAAAGATATAAAATTCTTTTGTGGTGGATACAATAACCTTTAGATATATTATTAAATTGACAATTCATAAAAGATTTAATTTGCGTCTAATGGTTGTTATTTCAACCTTTTATGAATTATTATATAGTAAAGTTTATATTAAAATCCTTGAAGGATTTAAAATGCCAGAAGCATATTGAAATTATCGGGAAATTATTCATTTATATGAATTGAAATAATTTGAACATATGTGATAAATTTGACTGAGTGAATAGTAGTTGAAGGAAGATTATAAAATGATCCAAAATACTTGTTTATATTTTTATAAAAGAATCATGATTAATGTTTGCTATAATTATTGTTGAAACTTCTAAAGAGAGTAAAATATATTTCTTCAAAATTTTCTCTCACTCATGACTTTTAAAAGAATGGTGATATAAATGATTAGCAATACATTCAAATGGTCATTTAAAAAGCTAGTATTCAATATTGAGTACGTAGAATATGAAATATTATGTGATGTTATCATGAGGGGGAGTAAATACGTGTTGTACTCTTTTTCCTTAATGGAGGTTTTGTCCCATTGGGTTTTTCTGGTAATGTTTTTAATGAGACAACATGTTATGCGTATTATAGATTTATGTACTCTTTTTCCTTCACTAGGAATTTTTTTCCCACAGGGTTTTTATCTTAGTAAGGTTTTAGCGAGACACAATATCTACCAATAGACATCCAATGAGGAGTATTATGAATATCTTATTTAGTGGATGTCCATCAAGATCAAGATAAGTTTTGATGTACTTTAAATTCTAATAGTCATTAAAAAGTAGATCTCTACTTCATTTATACTCCTTATACCTATAAACAAAGACTTTAGAGAAACTTTGTAAATATTCTCATTGATCAATAAAATACGTTTTCTTTTTACTCTCCCATTCTCTTTGCTCTTTACTTTCTATCTATTTATTTTATAACAATCATAAAATATTGATAGAATTTAAGGAAAAAAAGTATAAAAATTTATAAAATCAATTTCTTTTTTAAAAAAGTAAAGGTAGTAAATATGATTATTTATAGATAATGGAGCCACCGTATGTTGATGAATAGATATGTCATGTGTTAAAAAGTTAGGTTGTCCATGTCAACTGGAAGCGTGAGACCTTATAATATATATTGTGTATGATATAATATATGATGGGACAAATTAACTTCTTTCTTTAATTTTATTTAACTAGTTAACCATTTATTTTAAATATGAAATTTAAAAATATATTAACTTAAAAAATAGTAATAAGGTTTACAGTTTAGTATATGCTAATAATTAAAATAAATAGTATATAATTTTAAAAACTATTTGATTTAAATTAAATAGATTTTTTAATTTCTATTAATCTAATTAAATATTTATTTGAACATAAAATTAAATTAAAATTAATTATAAATAATAAATATTATATACAATTAAATTAAAAAATTATTTAAGTTAAATTAAATGAACAATTTTTTTTAAAATTCTTGTTTATCTAAGTAAATATTTATTTTAAAATAAAACTTTATAATTTAATTGATAATAAAAAAATTATAGAAATTATCCTTAAAAAATATAAATTACATAAAAATATGTAATTGTGCCACTTATCGTAATTATGGTGTACGTATTTTGTTATATTATATATTTATTTTTTACTCTTGTGATGTACAAAATTATTGCATTTAAGTTAAAAATAAATTTTATTAAATATGTTGACATAATTTTTTAAAAAAGTTCTTGTATCTAAGAAATTAGAGATTGCATTTTTAAAAAGAAAATTTAGAAAAACAAATTAAGTAAAGATAAAACCATGAATTTAAAATAGAAGCATATAGTTTGGACTACATTTTTAAAATAATCGTTTGTAATTTGTTGTAATGTTTAAATAATTTCTTCCAATTTTTCTTGTAAACTTTAACTATAGTTTTTATTATATATATTTTACCAGCTAGGCCTTGGTTCTGTTGGTAAAGACGGATGCTCTGGGTTTTGAGTACTCAAGTTTAAGATTCATCATGCATAATTATATATGTGCGTCTTCGAGTTTCACTATGTGTGGATTTTAGTCCAATCCAATTAGTTTAATTTGTTGACTTTAGTTTGGATTGTAATAATTCTTAGTCAGTTTTTGCTTATAATTGTTTGATTATGCTTTGTGATTACTTGGACAATTCGTGTTGTAACAATTTGATATTTGTGGTCACTCGGACATATATTTGTATTTACTTGTAACACTTTAAAATATATATATATATATATATATTATATTTATATAAATGAAATAAATTAAAATAACATAATTAAATTAGTGAAAACAATAAATAAATTAAAATAAAGCATAAAAAATGAATACGATTAATATTTAAATATGATTTTATATTTTATAAAGTTGATAATTTTTTTGATATTTTCTAACATCTGATAATTAAAAATTAGTTCTTGAAAATAATATTGGAGCTAACTTTTAATTAATTATTTTAAATGTATACTGAATAATGAAAAAAATTAAAACAAAAAGCAACCATATTTAAATTTCTAAAAAAAAAAACAGATTCAATTTTAAATTAAGTTTAGTGGATTTTTTTATAAAAAAATTATATTTTCCATTATGTTAAACCTAGTTAATGTTTTTAAATATATATTTTAAGCTTTTTACATTTTTTGTTAAAGTATTAAAAAATATGTTTCTTACATTATATTCCTTCCTCTTATTCATTTCCCACATAAATACCATCTATACCTAATCACTTCATTCATATATATATATAAAACATTTACTTCACAATCATTTCACACGGCAAAAATCCAATACTTTTCCCTTCAAAACAATAGTAAAGAAAATAGTTAATATATAGTCAATAAAAATAAACATTATCTAAAAAATAAAACATTATCTATCATCTATCATCTTTTTTTTTTTAAAATGAAAATGGGATGGCTTAGCCCCTACTACAAAATTAAAAATTCTATATATCACTAAAAAAAGTAAAGTTCTCTTTTAACAAAAATCCCAAACTCATTCATTTTTCTTAGATAAATGATACCAATATAAATTTGTATTTTTAATACATCTATTTTTGGATAATTATCGAATAAGATGCTACTAAATTTGGATTTTTCTTATTAGGAATGAAGTTGGTGTGCTGAAATTCAAAATCATACAAAAATAGGCTAAATTGGAACAAAAAGCAAAGAGGAAGGGTAGATTGAAAGATTGAAGATTTGAAGTTGGTTGGATAAATATTGAATATTTAAAATTGGTTGGATAAAGATCAAATTATTTTTGATATTGTTAAAATTCTGTAATTAGTTTAAATTTGATTTTTTAAATTTTGATTTATCTAGTGATAATGTTTATAGGGAAAATATAGCTAAATTTTTGCACTAAAAATGTGTATATATACTTGGTAGCTGTAACCAACTAAACACACTTGGCTTTTGTCATTAATAAATTATTTTCTTTCTTTCATTTCCTGCGTCAGTGCTTCATTATGCCATTTTATTTTTCTTTCTTTTACTTTCAACATTTTGGCTTATTTGCCTTCCAAGCCCTTTCCCCTTTCCACAATTTCCATTAAAAGTCACTTCCATACTCCATCTAGCATGACTTATTTCATGATTAACTAAGTCCATTTTAGCCTTAGTTCAGTTATCGCTTCGACAAAATAATCGTGAGATATGAACCTACACTAAATACTTTGCAATTCGGTATTCGCTATCTCTCCGGTATATGTGATAGTATAAATTCGTCCCTTAAATTTGATTCGATTTCAATTTAAAAAGTGCACGTTGAGTTGGAATCGTTTGGAGTACAATTGGGAAGTTGGGTCGGCCGTGCTGTATTCAAAATCCCGCAAACAAATTGGTGTGTTCAGGTGGGAAAAGCTAGTTGGATTTCGCCAAGGGAGATAGTAATCGGATTTAAATGACCCACACAGTTGAGACCGTTAATTCGAGTTGGGCTTTTCAGATCGCAACGCTGTCGAAGTCTTAAATTACGGGTACGTATCACGTGGTTAGAAATTCAACAAGGGTCGATTTGTAGGTCATACCGGAACCGATTACAAGAGGAAAAGCTGGTGGTTTGAGGTGTCCTCGACCGCTATAACCAACTTATCGGTTGGAAGGAAAAACCTTTTTTCAAGGATTGGTTCAAGTTCAGGGTGTACCGAGGCTAAGGCTAACCTTAAAAATATTTTATTCACTCATTTATTTTATTTGCTTAAATTTATTTTTTCAATTTCGAATCTGTTCTAATTTTTACTTTTATTACACTACGTATTTGCTTATTTTATTATATTTTTCAATTAAAACCCCCCATTTTTCATTTTTCAACATTGATATGCATAGGTCGTGGACACGACTATCACCACGACAGTGATTCTAGTCAAGAGAAAAAATTGAAATTGGATAACCAGTCTCTGCGGATTCGACCCTATTGCTTTATATTGTTATTTAGTGTTATCTTATCGTCGAAATTTATATTTAGTGGTTTCAATGCCCATCAAATTTTGGTGTCATTGCCGGGGATTGGAAAAATTTTTCTAATTTTTGTTTGTTTTCTTTATGACCAGGTCAGAACCAGGGACTCTAACATTTGAACCGGAAATAGAGAAGTTGGCTCGAACATTTCAAAGAGAAGCTATTCGGCGCGATAAACAACCACAACCCGACTTTGAAATAGGATCTTATACCAAAGATATTTTCTTATTCGATGAACCAAATAAAATGGCAGATCAAGCTATACTCCAACTCGCAGCAGCACTAGATGAACAACAGCCACTATGCATAACTTATCCAATGGGTGAAAAATCGTTTGAATTGAAATCGGGCTTAATTCATTTATTGCTCACTTTCTATGGTTTGAAAAACAAGAACCCCCACACTCATTTGAAGGAATTCCACATGGTTTGTTTAAGCATGAAACTAGAGGGAGTAACCAATGATCAAATTAAACTCCGAGCTTTTCCTTTTTCATTAGTCGACTTAGCTAAGGAATGGTTATTTTATTTATCTCCAGGATCTATTAATACATGGACTGATATGTCTCGATTATTTCTTGATAAGTTTTTCCTAGCAACCCGAGCAGTCGGATTATGGAGAAGCATAGTCAAAATACAATAAAAAGAAATAGAGTCACTTTATGACTATTGGGAGTGATACAAGAAGTTGTGCATAAGTTGCTCACAACATGGCATGTCTAAACAATCGCTCTTACAGTATTTTTATGAGGGGTTACTCCCAATAGAAATGGAAATGATTGATGCCACTAGCGGAAGGGCACTTCTGAACATGACTCTTCAAAGAGCTAAGCAATTAATTTCGACCATGGTTATGAATTCTCAACAGCATCGACCATCTATAGAACCTACGAGAAGAGTTCATGAGCTAAGTAATCCTTCATTAGTAGATAAGATTGACAAGCTTACTAATGTGATTAAAAATATGCTTGCAGGAAAAATGAACCTAGCTCGATCGTGCGAGATTTGTACCAAGCCTGATCATCCTACCGAATCGTGTCTGATTTTACTTAAGGGCACAACTACACAAGTAGATGTTGTTGGGAACTTCCTAGGGCCACCTCAAAGGCACTATGATCCATACTCAAACACGTACAATGCAGGGTGGAGGGATCATCCGAATCTAAGCTATGGATCAAACCCTCGATACAATCAACCATATCAATCAAGATCACCTCTGCCTCTACAATATCAACCTCCAAAGTTATCTCTTGAAGCCATAGTAGAGAGGCTGGTTGTTAGCACTGAAAAGTTCCAACAAAAGTCTAAGGCACACTTACAAGAAATTGATTAGCAAATAAGTAAGCTAGCACTTACCGTTATTCATTTGGAGAACCAAAGAAAATTGCCATATCAAACCGAGCTAAACCCACATCAAAATACGAGTGCTATGACCATAAAAGATGGAATAGAGTCAGAACTAGTGTCTAGCACGAGTTGTGAACACGACACTGAAAGTAAGAATAAAAAACTGAACCAGTAGCTCCCACAGAGCCGGCACCACAGAAACCATTTATTGTACCTCCCCCATTCCCTGGAAGGCTCGCCCAAGTTAAAAAGGAACGAGAGGAAAAAAAATCCTTAAGATATTTTGAAAGGTAGAAATCAATATTCATTTATTTGATGCAATTAAACAGGTTCCATGCTATGCAAAATTTTTGAAAGAATCATACACCGGTAAAAAGAAACTCCAAGGAAACAAATGGATGAATGTGGGAGAAAACGTTTCTGTAGTACTACAAAGGAAAATCCAGCCTAAGTGTAACGACCAATGTATATTTTCTATATCTTGCAAAATAGGAAATATTGGCATAAAGAAAGCCATGTGTGATTTGAGAGCATCTATTAACATAATGCCTTTATTGATTTTTAAATTGCTAAACACGGGTCCTTTGAAAGAAATAGGGGTGATTATTCAATTGGTAGACAAGTCATGTGTGTATCCAGAAGGGGTGCTGGAAGATGTCTTCGTAAAGGTAAATGAACTAATTTTTCATGCAGACTTTTACATCATTATTATGGAGGACGATCACTCAAAAAATACTTCTGATATTCTACTCAGGAGACTATTCTTAAGCACCGCACGTACAAATATTGATGTATGAAGTGGAACCCTTACTATGGAATTCAACGGCGAGGTGGTAAACTTTAATATTTATGAGGCAATGGGTCAACTCGGTACAATGTCGAATAATTCTAGTATTGATATTTCATTTTGAATATCATAAAGAGGACGGGTTACAAACGGTGCTTTGCAAAAGTTTAGACCTTGAAACAATGGATAAATTGGAAGAGTTAATGACGTTCAAAGAACCGATTCGTGAAAATGTTATTCTATTAGAGACTTTACAATTTCCTAGAAGCCAAGGTAAATACTTTGAACTTTCTCCGTCCAAAACTAAACTGCTGCCTTCTATTTTACAGACCCCAAAAATAGAGTTTAAGACATTGTTGGAACACTTTAAATATGCCTACTTAGGTAATGAAAACACATTACCGGTGATAGTTTCTAGTAAAATTTTGAGTTTGAGATTGGAAAATGAGAGTTTAATTTGAGTCTTAAGAGACTACAAAGGGGAAATCGGGTGTATGATCACCGACATAAAAGTGTTAAGTCCTCAACTTATATGTACAAAATTCCAATAGAAGAAAATGCAAGCCCAAAGAGAGAAGCTCAAAGGTGCCTTAATCTACCAATAATAGAGGTCGTGAAAATGAAAATTAAAAAATTACTCGATGCCAGGATGATCTATCCAATTTCTGACTGTAACTGGACTAGCCCAATTCACGTAGTACCTAAGAAAATCGGTATTACCGTAATAAAAAATGAAGCAGGAGATTTAGTTCCCACTCGAGTTCAAAACGGGTGGAGAGTCTGTATAGATTACAGGAAGTTGAACTCTTTAATTTAAAAAGACCACTTTCTACTTCCTTTTATTGATAAAATGTTAGAACGTTTAGCGAGAAAAACTCCCTACTATTGTCTTGATGGTTATTCAGTTTTCTTCCAAATTTCAGTGGCACTAGAGGACCAAGAGAAAACAACGTTTACATGTCCCTTTAGCACGTTCACTTATAAACGGATATTGTTTGGACTTTGCAATGCACCAACCACATTCCAAAGGTGTATGGTAAGTATATTTTCCGACTATGTCGAGAAAATAATTGAGGTTTTATGGAAGATTTCATAGTATATGGTAATTCTTTCAGTGAATGTCTGTCAAACCTCGTTAAAATTTTGGAAAGATACCTATAATTTAATCTCATTCTAAATTATGAAAAATTTCATTTTATGGTAGATAAGGGATTGATTATAGGGCATATTGTTTACACTGAAGGGATCGCGGTCGATAAGGCCAAAACTGATGTTATGACTCACTTTCATACCCCCACGACTGTGAGGGAAATTCGTTATTTTCTTGGTCATGCAGGTTTTTACAGGTACTTTATAGAGGATTTTCGAAGATTTCGCGACTGCTTTGCAATCTCTTGTAGAAAGATAAAGAGTTCAAATTTGATCAAGCATGCAAAAACATGTTTGACACCCTCAAGCAAAAGCTTATTTCAGCTCCTATAGTACAACCGCCAAATTGGGATTATCCATTCGAGCTCATGTGCGATGCAAGTGACCAAAGTGTAGGAGCTATCCTTGGGCAAAGAAGTACAAAGGAACCCCACGTCATATCTTACACCTTTAAAACGTAAGATGTTGCCCATAGCAGTTACTCGACTTTTGAGAAAGAATTATTAGCCATTGTTTTTACTTTGGAAAAATTTAGACCATATTTATTAAGCACTAAAGTTATTGTTTTTTTTGACCATGCGGCATTGAAATATTTGATCGGGAAAAAAGAGGCAAAACCTAAACTGATTTGATGGATTTTACTATTACAAGAATTCAATCTAAAGATTAAAGATAATAATGGATGAGAGAACTTGGTAACTGATCATTTGAGCCGAATATCCCTTCCAAAAGATGATGTTCCTCTTAAAAATGACTTTCTAGATGAAAATCTTCTGTCAACTTAGGCAGTTTACCCATGGTTTGCAGATATGGTAAATTATCTCGCTATAGGTATTGTTTCTTCCAACTTATCACGTTCTGAAAAGGACAAACTTAAGAGAGACATACAATATTATATTTGGGATGACCCATACCTTTGGAAATGTTATTCCGATCAGGTAATTAGATGATGTGACGTAGAGATCGAGGTACAATCTATACTAACTTTTTGTCATTCTTATGGTTGTGGAGGGCATTTCGGTCCTAAACGCACTTCACATAAAGTACTTGAATGTGGATTGTTTTGGCCAGACATCTTTGGTGATGCTTACTTATTTTGTAGGACTTGTAAAAAATGCTAAAAAGTGGTTAATTTAAGCCAAAAGAATGAGGTGCCCCTAACTCCATTACATGTGTGCGAAATTTTCGATGTATGGGGCATCGATTTCATAGGACCGTTTGTTTCATCATTTAATAATGTTTACATTATTCTCGCTATTGATTACAAGTCTAAATGGGTAGAAGCTAAAGCTACCTATCGTGCCGATGCTAAAATTATAGTAGATTTTCTAACAAACTCTATCTTTTCTAGGTTTGGCATGCCGAGAGCATTAACAGTGATCGAGAAACTCATTTCTGCAACAAGATAATTCATACGCTACTGAAAAAGTACGGGGTTATACAACAAGTGGCCGTGGCTTATCATCCACAGACAAATGGTCAACCAAAAGTTTCGAACTGTGAAATAAAGTTAATTCTGGGGAAAATCGTGAACCCAAATCGAAAGGACTAGAGCTTGTGTTAAAACGATGCATTATGGGCATACCGTACTGCTTACAAGGGACCCAAAGGAATATCCCCTTATCGATTGCTATTCAGTAAACCATGTCACCTTCCACTGGAGTTAGAACATAGGGCATTTTGGGTGGTAAAAAAATACAACATGGAGTTGGACGCCGTAGGTAACTATCGGAAATTAAACATTCAAGAGCTCGAGGAGATCCGGTGAGACGCATATGAAAATGCCCAAATTTATAAAGACAAACCCAAGGCATTTCATGACCAGAAAATATCCTGCAAACAATTTTCAGTTAACCAGAAAGTGTTACTTTACGATCCCACACTAAGAATATTTTCAGGTAAGCTTCGAACCAAATGGCTTGGTCCTTTTCTTATTACTAAATTATTTCCTCATGGTGCAGTTGAGATTAAAAGTAAGGAGTCCAGCAAATGCTTTAAAGTCAATGGTCAAAGGTTAAAACCCTTTTACGAGAATTTTAAAGTACACGTGGTGAAGGAATTATTCTTCGAGGAGTCGAGCAATTAAATTTTCAAGTCGTTGAGCTAACGACATTAAACAAAAGCGCTTTATAGGAGGCAACCCATATTTATTTTTATTTATTTAATTTAATTTTGAATTCTAGTTTAGTTGAGTATAAAATAAAATATTTTTTGTAATCTATTTGATCGTGTTATTTTTTAGGAGCATGGACAAGGACAATCATTTTTTTAGAAGTCGAAATTAAATCATGGCGTGGGCACGGTCATGTTCAGTGCGTACATCTTTTCCAAGTAAACAAACCCATACCCCAACCTTAAATTTTGTAGGCCTAAAATAACCTAAAAAAAGATGAGGAAAAAAGAGCCCAAGCCTAAACAAATAAGGACAGAAAGAGAAAAATAAAAGAGGACAGTAGGCCGACCCAAAAGAAAAAAAAAAGGTAAATGTGGGCTAAATAGCCAAAGGAAAAAAAGGGGAAAAAAAAAGAGAAAATGGGCCAGAAAACTAAAAAAAAAAAGAGAAAGGAAAAAAAGAAAAAAAACCAACAAAAATAGGAAATTCATTTTTTTTCAAGCCCCCACATTTCCTTATCTTTTCTTTCCCTCTTCTTCTTCCCCAAAATCCTAACCATCAAGCCACCGTCGTTTAGCCTTTTACCACTGTCGGGCCTCTTTTTCGATCCTCAACACTGTCAACGATGGTACCACTGTTAGATAACCTTCCCCCTAAAATGCCACCGCTCGCCATCTACGCCGCCATCACCTTCTCTACTTCCCCTCCATCGAACACTACCCTTTGCAAACAAAATCCATCATTTTCCCATCACTGTTCACACCCCCACTGTCGGGCCTACATCAAGCACCATCACCTCCACTAAACCACCCCAAAACCTCACCTTTCTTCACCCTTACCAACCACCACCTTTCCAAAACCTAACCATCTCCTTTACAACAACAAACCCCACCTTTTTCCCCATAATTGCCATCTTACAAAGTACACAAACTGTCCTACCATTGACCACTGCCGTCCACCATCACTACAAACTGCTACCGATTAATTTTAAAGCCCAAAAATAGACCATGGTTCGTACTAAATAATAGTCAACTGACATTTTCTCAGTTTCTCTAAGGGTGAGTTTGGATGGGCGATTGGGTGCAGTACGGTGCGTTTAGCTTACTTTTTGTCTCACGCTACAGTATCGCTACAGTATCTAATCTCACCGCCACTACTGTTTTTACACTAACCGTAGGTAAACGCACCACCCATCCAAACTCACCCTAAATAGAGGTCGAAACCAATTTTTAACACCACCAGTTGTTGACCTAGACGATGAAGTTCCAAAACTACAACTGATACATGTTGCTAGACCAAGTCAACACGGACGTCAAAGAAGCTTAACAACAGTCGAGATGAAAAGTTCACGTGTTCATCCCGATGTTCTAACGACATAATGTATAACGTTTTAAACTCACCACATGTTTTACCGTTATTAACATTTTCTATAAGTTATTTGGACAGAGCTAGCACTTCAGATCATAATGATACTACGCCATCGAGCCAAGGTGAGCAACCAACTCCACGACAAACAAGGTCGGCTACTGCTCGTGCTCGACGTACGTGATCACACCAGCCCAATGAAGGGTTAGAGTCAACCCCAAATAGCGACACTGAAGTTGCTGATATGCGTAGTTCATTGTACAGTCTAGTTGAAAATGAGTACTAGCCTCATCGAAATAATAGGCGCGGTCAGCAGGGCCGAACCTATACAATGCCGTTGAAATAGAGACGTCGAGGATTTTTAAATTTCACAGCATTGGAACACCGAACAAGATACGAAGAAATTCAACATCGGCCAATTCTAATCTATACACGAACCGCTCGAAGCAATAAAGTCTTTCGATGAAGACGCGATCCGGCTATTAGAGAACAAGAGGAGCAACCACCTTCCACTGTGGACAAACGACTTCATAGCATAGAAGCTCGTCTCGAAACAATGGAAGCCAACATCTCAAGCATCTTCACCATACTACAAAGCAGTCACTTTCACCGTCTTCCAACCCATTGAATATACACGGGAAGTACACTTTACCTCAACTTTTGTTATTCTTTTAACACATTGTGAGCAATGTGGGCTAAGTGGGGGGCATGCTATGCTATTGCTTCTTTGCATGTGTTCATTCACTTAGATAATTCCTCAATTCATTTCGAAAATGAACCCCTAATTTTTATGCTAAGTTTATTAAATTAATTGGGTGAGTCATGAACAACTATTGCTTACTTGATCTATAAATATTTTGTAGAATTGAAAATGTTATGGCTTAGTCAATATTTCGTATAAATTGTTGGCTCTTTTGAACTTGCCTGATGGAAGTACTCATCTTAATAAATAAACAAGTAATCTGTTAATGTCTTCGTTAAGAGTGAAAGATCGAAAATGTGACCAAATTGAGTAACCGGGGTGAGGTGCTTAGATTGTCATCTCATTTCACGTCAAAAGATTTGGTGACGAACTGAAACTTGTAACATTTCGCTAACTGAGCTATAAAATCATTAGGGACATGCCAAGTTGAGTAACCAGGGTGAGGTGCTTGATTGTCATCTCATTTCGCGTCAAAAGATTTGGCTGTGTCTCGAATTCGTAAAAAATAAATAAACAAAAAATATATAATAATGTCGAGTTGAGTAACCGGGGTGAGGTGCTGGGTTGTCATCTCATTTCACATCAAAAAACTTGAACTTGTTATGAATAAGTTAAAAAAGAAAAAGAAAAAAAAAGAAAGGAATAATAATAATAATAATAGTAATAATAATATATTGAGTACGATTGTCTTGCAAGTTTGATTAAGCCTAAATTTAGTGAAGTAGTTGAGTTTGACATACTGTTCGAGGTTTTATAAAATGTTTATTGATTGAGTCTAGCAATTATTTATTTTTGATTCAACTAATTGTTTGCATTATACTTGACTGAGAAAGGGGGTTTGATTTCGAAAAGGATTGTCAAACGATTTTTAGTAAACATCGTGCTTGTGGACAAGCATGAGCTAAGTGGGGGGAATTTGATAGTAAGATAAATTATTATTTTTAATACATATATTTTTGGCTTATTATTGAATAAGATGCTACTAAATTTGAATTTTTTTTATCAGGAATGAAGTTGATGATCTGAAATTCAAAATCATACAAAAAGGGGCTATATTGGAACAAAATAACAAAGAGGAAGGGTAAATTGATATATTGAAGAGTTGAAGTTGGCTGGATAAAGATTGAAGATTGGAAATTGGCTGGATAAAGATCAAATTATTTTTGATATTGTTAAAATTCTGTAATTAATTTAAATTTGATCTTTATTTTAAATTTGATTTTTAAATTTTGATTTATGTAGTGATAATGTTTAGGGAAAATCTAGCTAAATTTTAGCACTAAAAGTGTGTATAAATACCTAGTGGCTATAACAAACTGAACACACTTAGCTTTTGGCGTTAATAAATTCTTTTCTTTCTTTCATTTCCTGCGTCAGTACTTCATTCTGCCATTTTATTTTTCTTTCTTTTACTTTCAACATTTTGGCTTATTTACCTTCCAAGCCCTTTCCCCTTTCCACTTTCCTCAATTTTCATTAAAAGTCACTTCCATACTCCATCTAGCATGACTTATTTCATGATTAACTAAGTCCATTTTAACCTTAGTCCGGTTATCGCTTCGACAAAATAATCGCGAGATATGAACCTACACTAAATACTTTGCAATTCGATATTCGCTATCTCTTTGGTATATGTGATAGTACAAATTTGTCCCTTAAATTTGATTCGATTTCAATTAAAAAAGTGCACGTTAGGTTGGAATCGTTTAGAGTACAGTTGGGAAGTTGGGTTGGCCATGCTGTATTCAAAATCCCGCGAACAAATTGGCCTGTTCAGGTGGGAAATACCAGTTGGATTCCGCCAAGGGAGATAGTGATCAGATTTAAACGACCCACATGGTTAAGGTCGTTAATTCGAGTTGGGCTTTCTAGATTTCAAGGCTGTCGAAGTCTTAAATTAAGGGTACGTGTCACGTGATTAGAAATTTGACAATGGTTGATTTGCAGGTCGTATCGAAACCGACTACAAGAGGAAAAGCTGGTGGTTTGAAGCGTCCTCAACCGCCATAACCAACTTATTGGTTGGAAGGAAAAATCTTCTTTCAAGGATCAGTTCAAGTTCGGGGTGTACCGAGGCTAAGGCTAAGCTTAAAAATATTTTATTCACTCATTTATTTTATTTTCTTAAATTTATTTTTGCAATTTTGAATCTATTCTTATTTTATTTTATTACACTACGTATTTGCTTATTTTATTATCTTTATCAATTAAAACCCCCTTTTTCATTTTTCAGCATTACTATGCACAGGTTGTAGGGACGACTGTTATCGCGACAGTGATTTTGGTCACGAGAAAAAAAGCGAAATTGGATAGCTAGTCCCTGTGGATTTGACCCTATTACTCTATACTGCTATTTAGTGTTATCTTATTATAGGAATTTATATTTGGTGGTTTCAACGCCCATCAGTAAATTGTATTAGTAGTTACCCAATTATCAGTAAATTTTGTTATCATCCAACTATGAAAAGTTATAAAATAGCCACCTAATTATTCAATTTTGTCTTTTTTAGTCACCAACTGGCTAACGATTACAACTTTTAAAATTGGCATAATAGCAACTTTAACTAACATGTATAAATTATGTCAATTTAATCTTGATTCTAAAAAAATTAACCCTCAACCATTACATATTGTGTAATTTTTTTTTGTAGTTTTGTTTTTTTTGTGACATTGATGGTTAATTTTAAAAGAATGAGAAAAGTTGAAAATATTATCTTGAATTTGTGGTGTATCTATTTTTTTATTTATTTTCAATCAAATTTAGTTGATAGATTTATTTATTTTTTAGCATTTTAAGTAAAAGGATCATAAAGAAAAGCAAAACTATAAAAAGACTAAATTACACTGTGTGTAAATGTTAAGGGTTAAAGTTGCTATTATTTAATTTTAAAAGTTACCACAGTTAACCAGCTGGTGACTAAAAAGACAAAATTGAATAGTTAGATTATCATTTTGTAACTTTTCATTATTGGATGACTAAATAAGAAATTTACTAATAATCTTACTAATAATTATGTAATTATTTTATAATTTTTCAAAGTTAGTTAACCAAAAAAAAAAAAAAAACTCATGACTACTACTCTAGTTTACCCTAAAAGTTTTAACTATTGAAGTTGTGGATAGAATTGGGTTCATTAATAGCTCCAGTTAAATCAAATTTTTACGAATGGAAAAACTAAATCCCACATGCCTCCCTCAACTTAAAACCCACGCCCGTACAAAACCAAACCTCCTCTTTTCTCAGGCCTTCAACGACATCATTTAAATGGACAAGCGCCTGCGCCTATAGCTGAATCTCTCGAGGTCCCCCTTTTGGGTTATTCTTTCAGCATTCCGAATTGCCGACCAACTGTTTGAATTTATGTTCGTGTGATGTCGTTTTCTCTTTTGATTCCTTCTCTTTTGTTTTGTTTCAGGATAAGGTGGATCGTTTCAAGAAGACTTTAATTGATTTTTCTAGCTTAAATTACTAGGTTGTTCGGGATTATGATGGTCTTATTGACTCTGTTAATGCACTTGAGCCAGAGAGATTCAGAGGCTATCTGATCAGCAGGTTGGTCGGCTTTTTAGCTTAAATTCGTATTTTTGGGGGGCCCCGGGGGGGGGGGGGGGGGGGGGGCCGTGTTACTTAGCAATAGCGTTATTTTCTATATACAATTGAGAAAAGTGAAAGAAAGTTAAAAAAAAAAAAAAAGAATCTCTGTATATCAAAATTGGCTTAAAATGCTATAATATTGGTATTTTGTTTGTTGTACTTAAGGTGAATTCTGATTCGTATTTGAAGTTCAAAAATGAAAATGGTCAAAGTTTACACCTCTCGTGAAATGTTGGGATGGATTACGCTGGTGAGAAGATATTGTTCAAGTGAACCAACGAGAGATGTTTCAGTTACGAGCAAAAAAGTTTGTAAAATCATGATGTCATCCTCTCCAGTGGTGCTTGATACAGCTCTTGATCAAAGTGGGTTACGGGTTTCGCCGGAGGTGGCAGAGGATGTTCTTAAGCGGTTTGAGAATGCTGGTATGTTGGCTTATAGATTTTTTGAATGGACAGAGAAGCAGCGGAATTATATGCATACTGTTAGGGCTTATCATACCATGATTGGATCTTTGGCTAAGATTAGGCAGTATCAAATCATGTGGAATCTTGTGAATGCGATGAAGAACAAGAGCATGTTGAATGTTGAAACGTTTTGTATTATCATGAGAAAGTATGCAAGGGTTCAGAAGGTGGATGAAGCAGTTTATGCTTTTAATGTCATGGAGAAGTACGGTGTGCCACCAAATTTAGCAGCATTTAATGCCTTACTGAGTACTTTATGTAAGACTAAGAATGTGAGGAAAGCGCAAGAGATTTTTGATAAAATGAAAGATCATTTTGTGCCGGACTCAAAAACTTATAGTATTTTGATTGAAGGATGGGGTCGTGCTCCGAATTTGCCAAAGGCTAGGGAGATCTACAGAGAGATGGTTGATATGGGTTGTGACCCGGATATTGTGACTTATGGTATAATGGTTGATGTTCTATGCAAAGCTGGCAGAGTGGATGAAGCAATTGGAATTGTTAGGGAAATGGATTCTAATGGTTGCAGGCCGACTTCATTTATTTATAGCGTTTTGGTCCATACTTATGGGATAGAAAACAGAATTGAAGATGCCGTTGACGCATTCCTAGAGATGGAAAGAAATGGAATCAAGGCAGATGTGGTTGTGTATAATGCTCTGATTAGTGCTTTTTGTAAAGTAAACAAATTAAAGAATGTGTATAGGGTATTAAACGAGATGGATTCTAAGGGTGTGGCACCAAATGCAAGAACTTGCAATATCATTCTCAACAGCTTGATAGGTCGTAGAGAAACTGATGAAGCTTTTAAGGTGTTCCGCAGGATGAGCAAAGAATGTGAACCAGATGCAGACACGTATACAATAATGATAAAGATGTTTTGTGAGAGAGATGAGTTAGACATGGCATTTAAAGTATGGAAGTACATGAAATTGAAGCAGTTTATCCCTAGCATGCACACATTTTCAGTTCTCATAAATGGATTATGTGAGAAGGGCAATGCTGCTAAGGCTTGTGTTTTACTAGAAGAGATGTTAGAAAAGGGCATTCAGCCCTCAGGTCCAACATTTGGGAGGTTAAAGCAATTGCTTATAAAAGAAGGGAGAGAAGACGTGCTCAAATTTCTTCAAGAGAAAATGAACCTCCTCATCAAGGAGCCTTTGTATGATTGAAGAATTCTTCCTTTTTAGTTGTTGAGAATGCCGGATAGATGGAATTGGAATACCTGATTACCTCATGGAATTAAGGTAACTTTTCTGGTCTGACACATGTAAAAGGAAAGAACACTTTTGCACTTCTCTTTTGTTTTCACTCTCTTCCAAAAGGTTTCAGTCTTGCTAGTGGATGTGAAAGTAACTGAATCAAACTCTCCATAGGTTTCGCTGTATACACTGCCAGCTAGGGGAAAATGTTAACCCGATTTGTAACTTAAAAGAATGGTTCAGACATTAATGCTTTCTAAGAATGGTAATGCTCTGTTAGTGGTGTACATGTCATAATATTCATTTTATGCATCATATGCTGATTCAGGAATTTAGTCACAGCAATTCAAGTTTTCATTATTTGAGAACCAGCATGGTTTTTGTGCTTCAAAGCCTAACCTTGCTGATATTTCAAGTGGACACAGTTATTGTCATGAACTTTTATTATTATTATTACTATTATTAATATATGTAACTGTTTACATTTATTTGAAGGTGTAAGAAATGAAATATCTATTGAAATGAAATATGAGATGTTTCCGAAAACTCTGATATTCAGAGAAAGACAGACTACAACAAGGAGAATATGTAGCAGGAAGCAGGAGTAAGAAGCAGGTTTGACTCAATTTGTGTCTATACATTGGTAATCGATAAAAACAGAGGAAACAGAGGAAGTGGATTGGCATTGTTTTTTGGGCATGCATATGGATATCATGGACTGTTAAGAGCACGTTTGGGGTCTCTTGATGCCATGGGTTCTTTCAAGAGGTAAATGAACTAATCAGCCCTCTTAGTGCAAGTACTTGCTAAGTTCTTGTGTTTTAGATGTGAAAGAAATCAGTAGTTAAGGCAAAGCAAAGAATCATATATGCTGCTTTCACTGTTAATACTTTGAGTCTGGGGACTTCTAGGTCAGATAGATTTGTGAAATCTATCACCTGATTATGTGATTTTTGCCCGTTTTGCAATGTCAATGGGAGAAGAAATGAAGTCACTCGTACAATAACTTGTTTTCTTCCATTGTTTCTTTGAGATTATGTGTAATGGTGTTTAGGTTTTGAAAATTTCCTTATATTGGCTTTTACTGCTTTCATTTTCTTTTCATTATCTTTGTTTGTATTGGGATTTTTGTGAGATTATATCACCAGTGTGTCAAAAACTAAAACATGTTTGTAAATACCATATATTGGCTAACCGTTCCTTACATCTGAACTGAAGCTGAATTGAAAGCTGTGAATACCATGGTTGTAAATATTGGTCGGTACATCGTGTTTTGGTCTTAAATTAATATAATCTAAATTTCATTTTAGTAAAAATTTCAGCATGTTTCAATCTCCTTCACCCAATAGCATCTTGTACAGTTGTGTATCAACTCTTACAAGATTTTCGTATGGTCAGTAATTTTTATAACAACCACTTATAATAATAAAATTTAGTTATAACAACTAAGTTTTCAGTAGAAATATTTTTTTTTATATTTTATTTTAACAGTTTATAACAACATCCATAATTATGAAGTATATTCTTTGTTAAATTAGTTCTCTATAATAGTATATTGCTTAAAATTTTAAATAAAATTGTAGCTATTTGTAAGTCTATTAATTATAATTTATTAAATAAAAATTATTTTAATTAAACTATTATTTTAATAAAATGTTTAAATTTTACATAAAAAATCTATTAATCATATTTTATTAAATGAAAATAATCTTTAATGAGTAAAATTAAAGATATCAATTCTAATAAACTATTAATTTTTTTAATTAAATATTCCACTATGAATTTGAAACATCATAAACTTATAAATTGATCACTTGAATTTAATAACTCATGATAAATTAATTAATTTAATTTGATAAATCATACTGGTTAATTGAACTTGTTAGATTTATGAACATAATTAATCATGTGAAAAAATGTAAAATAAAACATGCATAAAAGTAATAATGCATGCCCCTACTATACACCTATTAATTTTGTTAATTTGATTCACATTTTCCTTTTTTTTTGAACATAATTTCCACATTATTAGACAAAAATTTATGATAGATTTACAACAATTATCTTTTTTATTTTGGTGAAAAGTAAATAAAATTAGATCAAATCAATTGTTCAAAAGCACCACTAGCATTATCTTGTTGAAGGACACCCATCACTTCATAAGGAGGCACATCGAAAATTTGTAAGCTTGACTTCCATGTAAGGCAAACCTTAGCCAATTGATCCGCATTTAAGTTTATTTTCCCAGACACAACTCTGTCCACCACTTTCCTTTAGAGCACATAATCCTTTGAACCCTTTTAAGGACTGTGATGCCTGAGTCTTCTAACTCTTTATCGGTCAAGGCCTTAACCACTTCTTGTTAAATTAAGCTTTATTTGATAAAAGATTTTGATATAACAAATTAAAAATACTTTTCAATATAAGCTGAAATTGACAAAATAATTTTAAATTTGAATTCTAAGAAGTAAAATTGTTAATACTTACAATAGAAAATTTTGAAACAATTTTAAAATCAATTGAAATTATTTTTAACCAAGTCAAAATGATCCCAATCAAGTTAAAATCATTTTAACACATCAAAATGATTTTCAAACAAGTTTGTCTTGCTCCAGGCCAAAAAGTATCGATACCATTTGGCCTAGTATCGATAATTTTTGAAAATAATCGATACCCTTAGTAAAATCGAGACCAAAAAGACATTCTATCAAAAATATAAAAATTATCGATACCATGATTTCGGTATCGATACTTTTCAAAAATAATCGATACCTTACTTAAAAACAATACCAAACTTGTATTTTGTTTCTCAAAAACCCTACAAGGTATCGATCCGGTATCAATACCTCTTCCAAGAAGTATCGATAAAATATTTTTTACGTATCAATTTTTTTCATTCCAACGATCACTGAATTAACATTTATGACAAAAAATATTGATACTCTTTTTAAAGGTATCGATACTCGAAGTTGCAGGTGAAATAAATACTTTGGTTTTACATCCTCAATGGCCATATTAACTTCTTCAACATCCTCAATGGCTGGAAATCTATTAGGGGGTATAAATACCATTTTTTAAAGTCCTACAACATCCAAGAAAAATACTTTAAGCAAAAATCATCAATCAAACAATCTTAGAGCTTAAATTTTCATATTCTTCTTGTATACACTTGTGAGCTTTATTTCCTTCATTTTGCTCAAGTGTATTTCATTGTATTTGTGCTTCAATTTGCAAACAAATTTATCTTGTAAGGATTGTTTCCTTGTTTGCTTATTTGTATCTTTTTGAGAGGTTTTGAAACTTAAGATTTAGGGTAGAAATCTTAAGGAGTTGTAAGGTTAAACATTATCCTCAAAGGTTGAACAAATTAGTGAATTTGAGATAAATCCTTAGTGGTGGAAAGCTACGGTAGTGGAGTAGGCAATTGGGGCCGAACCACTCTAAATTCTTTGTGTTCTTTATTTCATTATTGCCTTTGCTTTCACCAAAATTTTTAAAGGCCAATTCACCCCCTCTTGGCATTTTCTGTTTGCTTCATCGAGCTTTCAATTGGTATCAACGCTAGATCTCTAGAGACGGTTTTACCACCAAGAGAGAAGATCCTCAAGGTTTTCTAGATAGAAGCTCAAGTCAAGAATTCTCCTACATGGCATCGGAGAAAAATTCCACTATCTAGAAACTAAGATTTTAACTAAGTAAAATAAATAAAAATAAAATAAAATTTCCAATGCACGATTTCAAAAGATGATTTTAATCAAGATGACATAATTGTGTTAGATTAATTACATTTCTTAACTTAGAATTATTAAACTCATGTTCATGTTGTTACGAATAAATTCATGGCAACTCGGTAATTTGCTAACTTATGAACATACTTACCTACCAAAATCCATTTATCTCTTTACTATATCTCTATGTCAATTCAACCGATTAAACCAATTTTAATAAGCAAATGTGTTAATGCACATACATACTTATGAAATTAAAATAATCTCTTGTACATATCTCTATTCCAATTCAAACAATTAATTCAATCTCATAAGCACATAAAAGATTACGTGAGGTAACAATGTATTTCTACCTTGAAATAGTTTAATCACAATAATCTTGCAAGTTATGCAAGGCTAATGTATCGTTAGATACCGTTGCTAATTTAACCCTTGGCTACCTTAGATGATTAAACATGCAGTGATTAAGTATTGTGTCAATTAATTACAATTTCAATTTGTTTAAATAATTAATTCATTAGTTACCTTACAATTGTAATGCAAGAATAACCTAGTCATGGTTTTACTTAATCAAACATCTTACCGAGGCCTATAACAACACAAACACCATTTTAATAACTCAAGTAAACGAAATGCAATCAACCTAACACAAATTAAATTTAAGCCATATTAATTAAATTAAATATATCAACATCACAAATATTCATAGACATGTTCGTAAAAACAACAATAAAATTAAAAGGATAAGGAACAAGAATCAAATCTGGTGTTTCTCCGAGGTTTGACTAGTTTGCTTCGCTCCTCCTTCTCTGCTTGTTCTTGTTGAACCGAGGCTTCCACGAAAACTTGAATGCTTCTCCAAATGGTGGTTTAATGACTCTTTTCAAGAGGTGAAATCGGCAAGGGAATGGGGGAGAAAATGAAGAACAATGAAGAGAAAAAAGTGATAGAGAAGTGAAGAATGAATGGGTTTGAGATGTGTTTGAAGTGAGCATCCAAGGGGTATTTATAGGTTGAGAAGGCTGCTAAAAATAGCAAAGCTTAGCATCCATAGAGTCCCCCCATGGCCGGCCACACATGTGGCAAGTTTGAAGGTTTCAAACTTGCTATTTTAAGTTAGGGGAAAATCTAGAAAGGCATAAATAGTGGAGGGGTTTGAATGCAAATTGAAGGAGTCTTCAAGGGCTATTTTGCAAGCCAAATAATTATCCAAACAAGCTGATTGGGTCAGCATGTGGGACAGTTTTGGGCTGCCCAGTGCTCGGTTGGATCGGCTTTCTCGGTTTAGCTCAACTGGGCCTTTTTTCATAATTAATTAATAGTAATTTATTTAACCCAAATTAAATTGGATTAAAGTTAAAATTAATTATATTATGAATTAATATTCATAATTTTGACCGTCTTCGGCTGAAAATATAATTCGCCTTGATGCTTCAAAATTGCTTCTCGGTTTTGCGCTTCTAGCAGTGTCTGCCGAGCCAATTTTCACCCTTTGTGCGAATCTGTCGAAAATGATTAAAATTAATCAAAATTTATTATAAAATTAATTAAAATTAAACATGTTAATAATTTAAGTACAATTTAATTATTTTATAATAATTATATATTTTTTGACAAGAATTTTATCGAAACTACATGAATTTGAGTTAAAAATGGCATGAAAAAGTGTGTATATTTTTGTGTTTCCAATAATTTACTTTCGAAAGCTCATGAGTATCATTAAAAGCAACTTGAGTTGCTTAAGAGTGAAAAAGCTCACTCTAACAAAGTTTTAGAAAAAGGAGAAAATTCAAAACAAAACTTTGTTAAAAATAGCTTTAATTTCTATAAATATAGAGGTCCTTAAAATTTTTATAAGAGAAAAATCATTAAAAGTGCATGGGTCCCTAAAGGACTCATAACTTCTCAAGATAGGAGCTTGATTTCAAAATGGATATCCAAAGGGACTAAAATTATAGGACCTAATGCTTATGGACCCAAAAGAATTTGGGTACCAAAAATCAAATCTTAATTCTATGTTTGTTGGAAAAGGAGCATTGCCTTGAGGTGGGTTACTCAAAGAAAAACTTATGGTACCTCGATAGTGGATGCTCAAGACACATGAGTGGTGACAAGAGTCACTTTATCAATTTGAAACCAAAAAGTGGAAGAGAAGTTACATTTGGTGACAACTCTACAAAACAAATTAAAAGAATAGGCTCCATTGGTAAAAACCCTTCTATCATTATTAAAAATATCTTGTATGTCAGCGGTCTTAATCATAATCTTTTAAGTATTAGTCAATTATGTGATAAATGTTTCAATGTCATATTTGAGTCTAAAGGTTGTAAAGTTATTGACATTGTATCTAATAAGATTATGCTTGTAAGACATAGGATAGAATATATATATATATATATGGTGCATTTAGATGATATGCATAACTCTAGCTTATTTCTTATTGCTAAAAATAAAAATAGCTCTTTGTTATGGCATAGAAAACTAGGACATGCTAGCATGAGCATATTGCATAAATTAGTTAAAAATGACTTAGTAAGAAGATTACCCAAAATTCAATTTGATGTGAATAATGTTTGTGATGCTTGTATTAAGGTAAACATAAAAGAGTTTCTTTTAAACCTATTAATGATATATCAACTAGTAGAATTCTTCAACTAATTCACATAGACTTGTTTGGTCCAATTAGGACATCTAGCTTGGGTGGAAAACAATATGCTTTTGTGCTTGTTGATGACTATTCTAGATTTACTTGGGTTCTTTTCTTAAGTACTAAAGATGAAACTTTAGAAAAATTCATCACATTTTCAAAAATAAATCAAAATGAAAAATGTTACTTTATCACTAGTATTAGAAGTGATCATGGAACCGAATTTCAAAATCTTGGTTTTGTTGCAACTGAAATGGAATTAGCCATAATTTTTTTGCACTTAGAACTCCTCAACAAATGGAGATGTTGAGAGGAAAAATAGAACTTTAAAAGAAATGGCTAGAACCATGTTTTGCGAAAATAATTTACCAAAATATTTTTGGGCAGAAGCAACAAACACTGCTTGCTATGTGATTAATAGAGTAATGATTAGGCCTATTTTAAAGAAAACTCCATATGAAATTTTAAAAAAAAAAAAACCTAACATTAGCTATTTTCATCCCTTTGGATGCAAATGTTTTGTCTTAAACAATGGGAAAGATAAATCTTGGTAAATTTTATGCAAAAAGTGATGAAGGAATTTTTCTTGGTTATTTTTTAAATTCTAAAACTCATTGAGTCTTTAACAAAATAACTTTAGTAGTAGAAGAGTCTATACATGTTATTTTTTATGACTCTAACCCTCCTTTTAGAAATGATTTTTGTGTTGATGATGATGATGTAGAATCTTTTAGTAAAGAGGATCAATAATCAAATGAAAAAAAAAAATCAAGAACAAATACAAGATACTCTAGAAGAACTTTCTATTAAGGAAAGAGAAATCACTCATCCAAGAGAGTTCAACTATGTGAAGGATGGTATGATTTTGGGAGATCCTTCCCAAGGGGTAATCACTAGATCTTCTCTTAGAAATACTTGTAAGTATGCTGCATTTATCTCATGCATTGAGCCTAAAAATATCAAAGAAGCATTAAATGGTAAATATTGGATACTGGCTATGCAAGAAGAGTTAAATTAATTTAAGAGAAGTGCAGTTTGGACCCTAGTTGATAGACCTAGTGATAAATCTACTATAGGTACTAAATGGGTTTTTAGGAATAAAGTATATGAGAATGGTAACAGAGTGAGGAACAAGGCTAGACTTGTTGCTCAAGGTTACACTCAAGAGGAAGGAATAGATTATGATGAAACATATGCTCCCGTAGCTAGGATGGAAGCCATTAGAATGCTCTTAGCTTTTGCATGCTTTAATAATTTTAAATTATATCAAATAGATGTAAAACGTGATCTTCTAAATGGTTTTATAAATAAAGAAATGTATGTTGAACCACCCAGTTTTTAAGATCCAAAATTTCCAAACCATGTTTTCAAACTTTCAAAAGCATTGTATGGTTTGAAATAAGCTTCTAGAGCTTGGTACGAAAGATTATCAAATTTTCTAATTGAAAAAGATTTTTGTAAGGGAAGGTTGATACAACACTTTTTATTAAAAGAAAAGACAATGATTTACTAGTAGTTCAAATCTATGTTGATGATATTATTTTTAGTTCTACTAATGATATTCTTTATCAAGGATTTTCTAAGCTAATGCAAGGTAAGTTTCAGATGAGCATGATGGGAGAACTAAATTTCTTCTTGGGTCTCCAAATCAAGTAAAGAAAGGATGGTATATTCATCAATAAAGCTAAGTACACAAGGGACATGCTCAAAAAGTTTGGGATGGACACTCTTAAACCACAAGCTACTCCAATGAGCTCTTCTACGAAGCTTGACAAATATGAAGAAGGTAAATGTGTTGATTTAAAATTATATGAGTCAATGATTGGTTCTTTGTTTTATCTTACCGCAAGTAGACCCGACATTATGTTTAGTGTATGCTTGTGTGCTAGATATCAATCTTGTCCTAAGGAATCATATTTACAAGCCATTAAGAGAATCTTTAGATACCTTAGAGATACTCAAAATTTAGGTCTTTAGTACTCTAGAGACTCATCCTTTAGCTTGCATACTTACTTGGATGTGGATTTTGGAGGTTGCAAATTAGATAGGAAAAGCACCCCCGATACTTGTCAATTTCTATGCAACATTATAATTTCATGGTTTTCAAAGCAAAAAAATAGTGTTGCTTTGTCCACCACCGAAGCAGAATATTTCTTCCAGTAGTTGTTGTGCTCAAATTTTATGGATGAAACAATAACTTAAGGAATATGGAATTGATATAGATACCGTTCCTATCAAGTGTGACAATACTAGTGCTATTTGTCTCACTAAAAATCCCATCCAACATTCTAGAACTAAATACATTGAAATTAGACATCATTTTATTAGAGATCATGTCCAAAAGGGTGAAATAGTTCTAGAGTATATTGACATCTTAAACCAAATAGCTAACATTTTCACAAAACCATTAGACAAAGAAAGATTTTGGACACTTAGGGGAGAATTAGGTTTAACAACCTTGCCTTAACTTTGTGTTACAATCTTCTTGTACCATATTTGATTATTTTATTGCCACTAGCTTGTTGAGCATGGATTTCATGGCTTTTATATGAAAAAAGGTAGGGGGAGTTTTTTATGAAAAAAATTGTTCTATTTTTATTCACATTTAAAAGAATTGGTTTTAACTTAGTAATTTTTTTTACATATTCTTGCTTCATGCATTTCATGCATTTCACTCACATTACATATCTTTATGCATATGTAATGTTTAGGAACTGTTTTGGAGTCATTTTAGGACACTTAAGAAACAATACAACTTAAAAATATTGTTTTTTCCATTTTACTGCACTTAGAAAACAAAATACTAATTTGGTATAGGTACCAACTAAAAAATATCGATACTTTTGTAAAAAATATCGATACTTTTGTAAAAATATCGATACTATGGGCCTTTTAACGGTGTTGTAGCTATTTTTTAAACATAAAGAACCCTAAGTTGTTTTTCCTTCCACCGAAAAATTCTCTCTTTTCCTCCCAAAATTTTTTCAAATTTCTTCATTTTTTCCACAAATCTTGGTTCTTTTCCATCTTCAAACTTCTTTATCACAAGATTTGATCCTCCTTGCTTGAAGATTTCTCCTTTTTCAACAATTTTGAGGTAACTTTCTAAAATTTCAACTTGTTGATTTTGACAAATGTAGGTTGAAATCTTGTTTGTTGATGGTTATTGGGATGTTTTTGAACATATATATATATCATGTTTCTTTGTAAGAGGTCACCTATTCTTAAAGATATTTGTTAAACTCTTTTTCAAACCCTAAGCCATCAAGTGTTTGACAAAATTCCTCAAAGAATTTTTTTTTTTTGGTTTTCTTGTTTCTCTAAGTTGTTTCTAGCTATTATGGCCCTAAAGAAGCGTTCTAGGACTAGTGCATCGTCTTCTAATCCGTCTAGTGAGTTGGAGTCATCATTTAGCACTTTTTTTCAAGACACACACTCTCAGTATTCTTTTTAACTCGTATTTTACATCAAAATGTGTATGAGAGGCTAGGAAAATTGATATAGCCATGTTAGAAGCCATTAGCTTTGCTTATCTCCCTATTTTGCAAAATTAAAGGTGGATGGATTGTAACACCCCGAATTTTGGGCCTAGAATAAATAGGTTTTGAACAAAGGAACAGTTAGAAGACTGCACATAAATATTTAGTTGTACAAGAAAGTGATATAAATGAATGTCTACTTCAGTGGTTAAGTGATTGAGGAGTGTTTGGAAGTATCTGAGAAGTTAGTGGTTCAAGTCTTGGCTTCTGTAGAATTTTTGGTTTTGCCCTTAATTGAATCTGGACAATGGCGTTTAGGCCTTATAAATATTAGTGTCTGTTTTATGACACAAAAAGAGCTTGTGGTCTAGTGGCAAGGTGGCGTTTTGTGTAACTGTGAGGTCTGAGGTTCAAGTCCTGGGTTGCACAATGGAGTATTTATTTTGCTACTTGAGCCGTGTATGTGGCAGAGTTGGAGTGAAATACTGCCGAAGGAAGTTTGAACTGGTCATAGAGGGAGTTGAGGAGAAATCGGTGGAGTGATAAGGGGAGAGATTTGTGGAGAAAATCGAGGAGTTGTTGAGAGGAAGAGTTGTGCCGAAATTGGACTCTGGCACTCTAGGAATTTCGGCTAGGGGGATTGCTAGTGCTGAATTTGGCTTTTGACATTTTGTACAATTAGAGTCTTGTGCTGTTTTCTCTGCTTGTTTGGTTCTGGTCAATTTCGTATTGCAGCTATTGTTTTTGGCAAGTTTCTTCTCGGGTTTGTACATTTTTCTATTTCGTTTTCTCCTTTCCTCTTCTCTCTGTTGGCCGAATAACCCTCCCTTCTCCCCTTTCCTTTTTACTGCCAAACCTTTTTTTCTCTTTTCCCTTTCCATCTCCCTCTTGGCCGAATTCTGTTCCTCCCCTCCTTTTTTTCTTTGACTGAATGTCCTCCTCTCTCTCTCTCTGTTTTGATTCTTACTTGGTATTATTTTATTTTTCCTTTTGAACTGAGAACTATCTCATTTCTTTGTATGGGGTTTAGCCGATTGTACTACTCTATTCGATCACTTCCTGCGCTGATCTTCTTTTCGCCGCTGTTGCTATTCAAGTGCTGCAAGTATTGTAGATTATTGGTAAGTTGCGATGTGCCTCACTTTTCGTTTTAATTGGTTCCTTTCCAATCTTTATCTTTAAGCCGAATACCCCTCCTGGCCACTATTATGGCCTAGTTTAGTCTATGAAAGTCATTGTTGTGGTGCAGATTATCGTTGTAGCGTGTGATCACTTTTGGGTTAGTAGTTTGGAACAGTAGGGTTGCCCTCATACAAGCAAGGTAAATATAGTGATTTTTGGGTTGTGTCTTGTAAAAAAGGGTGTCTCACCCTAACGGTTAAAGGACTGATATTGGATTATGTTGAATCTAGGTTGGGTACGTGGAGGTTACGCTCTTCTCGTAATCAGGTGTGTAATCACTCTCTTTCAACTGTAAATCGGTAAAAGTCGAAAAGCCGAAAAAGACAACGCTGAGACCGTAAGGGCATACGAACGCTCGAGTGGTAAACCGAGGCCACGAAACATGGTGTTGGACTATAGAGGCCTCCATGAGCGTTTTCATGGGCTTAAGCCGAAATGGGCCACAAATGACCGAATTACCCCCGAATGGGTAAAATGACTGAATTACCCTCGAAAGGTAAAATGACTGAATTACCCCCAAAGGGTAAAATGACCGAATTACCCCCGAAGGGTAAAATTATCGAAATACCCTCGATGGGTAAAATGACTGAAATACCCTCGATGGGTAAAATTACTGAAATACCCTTGATGGGTAAAATTATCGAAATACCCCTTATGGATAAAATTACCGAAATACCATCGATGGGTAAAATGATTGAAATACCCTCGATGGGTAAAATGACTGAAATACCCTCGATGGGTAAAATTATCGAAATACTCTCGATAGGTAAAATTATCGAAATACCCTCAATGGGTAAAGTTACCAAAATACCCTCGATGGGTAAAATTATCGAAATACCCCTGATGGGTAAAATTACCGAAATAACCTCGATGGGTAAAATTACCGAAATACCCCTATAGGGTAAAATGACCGTTATACCCCTAGGAGATGAAATGACTGTTATGGCCTTATGCTATGTCTGACTGTTTTGCTTTATGATATTTATATGACTGTTACTGAGTATGACATATTGCATACACGTATGATCTATGACATGACATACTGCATGGGGTTGGGATTCTGATATAGGGGAAGTATACTGTACTGGTGGCTTTGTCACAAGTACTGTTACTGGCAGCTTTGCTGTGTTACTGATACTGGCAGCTCTGCTGCATTACTATTATTGGCAGCTTTGATGCGTTACTATTACTGGCAGCTTTGCTGCGATATTGGTGTGTTGGATGGGTGAGTCGATTTTATCCCCACATGGTGTGTTGGCGGTACGGAGTGGTGTGTTGGCTGGATTGGGATGGGTTGCATTACTGCATTTGCACTATTACTGTATTGGGCTAAGGCCCACACTCTGTTATTGTATTGGGCTAAGGCCAACACTCTGTTACTGTATTGGGCTATGGCCCACACACTGCTACTGTATAGGGCTCAGGCCCAGACTAATTCTGCATGTTGTATGCTGATTATTTGGTAGAGGATTACACATTGAGTTTTCGTAAACTCACCCTCTCTTCTAACTGTGCAGGTAATCCTAAGCCTTAGGCGATTCGGTGCTGTGAGAGACTTAGAGGTGGCCACACAACTGCTGCTGTTTAAAATTTACTTTTATTTTTATTTAATTTTATGCTGGGTTTTATTTTTGTAATAAGGCCTTAAAGTAGCTTATATTTTTAATTGGGCTTTTGCTTATTTATTTTAAACTTAGAAACAAGTTTTTTTCCCAACGAGTCTAATTTTTCGAAAGACACTTCAATGTGACACACCAGATATGGCCATAACTCCTAGGCCGAGTTTGAGGTGTTACATGGATTTTTTAAATATTTTTTCGCCAACTTATTTAAATTTTTTTGAGCTTTCTTTTCTAATGCCAAACTCGAACACGATGAGTCTGACGACTCCGTTACTGCCATCACCTTGTTTTTAATGGGAACTCCCATTCGTCTCACTGTTGAAGAGTTTGGCGATTATTTCACTTACTTCCGGAGGTTCCTCTAATGAAAAAAGGCATTTTGATCCCTTCCTTTTTATCCAGTCCGGATCGGCATCAGAACTAAATCTCCATGATTGTGCCCTCCACTTAATTCTTACTTGGAATCTAAGACCTATAAAAAAGCATGCCAAACTTTGAATTATTGATTATTGGTGGCTCGATTGTTTTAAATCCAATAGGCGCCCTGATCTTGCACTTATCTTGTTTAATGACATTACGAAAGCTATTGGAAGAGGGATGAACACAAATATCACTCTTCTTCAAGGTACGTATTTACCATACGTTCTTAGGCAATGAGGTATTAGCACTCATGGAGACACCCCCATTTTTTCTAATCAACCTATTAGTTATGGGGCTCTACATCATGCGAAATACCATTTTGATGCTGCCTCCAACACTTGGATGAAACATTATCAATCGAGGGAAATGAAGATGATGATGTCAACTCTGCCTTTGATGATATTCTAGCTCCGGACCCCATGTCTCCATCGCTTTCTTTGTCGCATGTTGCTTAACCCTCCTCTGAGGTTAATAGTGCTATCATTGATTCTATTGATTTTTTGAGCAACGACATTCGAGGTCTTAGGGAATATGTTAACTCTCGTCTCTTGACCTTGGAGACGCAAATGGCATCCCTATTAGCCCGTTTCCCTTCGACGCCTCCTTTCTCTCCTCACCATGATGATTAAATTAGCTCTAGACCGTACATTTCATTTTCATAACATTTGCACATTTGTTTTTCTTATGCCTATAACTTGTTCTTGCACATTATTGCTTTATTTTTATCCTAAGCTATTTTTTTATGCTCATTTCACTTCTTTTATATTTTGATGAGCTAACTTCTCTCTTTAAGCTTTATTTGTCTTTTGATATAACAAAAAAGGGAGAAGAAAAAGGTAAATTGATGATTGAGATTACTCTTTGTTGATAACTAAATGCAAACTTTTGTGACCAAAATTTTTTAAGTACGAATGAATGCCAACTTGTTTGACAAATCTTATTTTGGCCTTAAATTTAAAATGTCTTTTATCAAGGGGGAGCAATCATTCAAAAAAAATTTACCAAATATTTTGTTATATCAAAAAGAGAGAGATTGTTAAATTAAGCTTTATTTGATAAAAGATTTTGATATAACAAATTAAAAGTGTTTTTGAATATAAGCTGAATTTGAAAAAATAATTTTAAATTTGAATTCTAAAAAATAAAATTGTTAATACTTACAATAAACTCTTAGGAAAATTTGAAACAATTTTAAAATCAAGTGAAATTATTTTTAACCAAGTCAAAATGATCCCAATTAAGTTAAAGTCATTTTAACACATCAAAATGATTTTCAAACAAGTTAGAATTGCTCCAGGCCAAAAGGTATCAATACCATTTGGCCTGATATCAATAATTTTTTAAAATAATTGATACCCTTAGTAAAATCAATACCAAAAAGGCATTCTATCAAAAACCTACAACTTTTTGAAAATAATCGATACCTTACTTAAAAATGAAACCAAACTTGTATTATGTTTCTCAAAAACCCTAGAAGGTATCGATCCGGTATCGATACCTCTTTCAAGAAGTATCGATAAAATACTTTTAAAGTAATGATTTTTTTCATTCCAATGGTCATTGAATTAGCATTTATGACAAAAAATGTCGATACCCTTTTTAAAGGTATCGATACTCGAAGTTGCAGGTGAAATAAATGCTCTGGTTTTACATCCCCAATGACCATATTAACTTCTCCAACATCCTCAACGGCTGGAAATCTATTAAGGGGTATAAATACCATCTTTTAAAGTCCTACAACATCCAAAAGAAGTAGTTCAAACAAAAATCATCAATCAAACAATCTTACAGCTTAAATTTTCATATTCTTCTTGCATACACTTGTGAGCTTTATTTCCTTCATTTTGCTCAAGTGTATTTCATTGTATTTGAACTTCAATTTGCAAGTAAATTTATCTTGTAAGGATTGTTTCTTTGTTTGCTCATTTGTATCTCTTTGAGAGGTTTTGAAACTTAAGATTTGGGGTAGAAATCTTAAGGAGTTGTAAGGTTAAACCTTGTCCTCAAAGGTTGAACAAATTAGTGAATTTGGGATAAATCCTTAGTGGTGGAAAGCTAAGGTAGTGGGGTAGGCAATTGGGGCTGAACCACTCTAATTTCTTTGTGTTCTTTATTTCATTCTTGCCTTTGCTTTCACCAAAATTTTTAAAGGCCAATTCACCCTCTCTTGGCATTTTTGGTTTGCTTCATCGAGCTTTCAAGTCTGAATTGTCTGTCTGAATTATGTCTCATTTGTATCCTTTATTTAACAAAATGAGGAGTCCATCTAGAATACCCCATAGTTCCGCCTCAAAAGGAGTACAACTGCCCAAGTAATGATTATATCCCAAGATCCATTTTTCGGCTTGATCACGTACCACTCCTCCAGCAAAAGCATTCTAGTGGTTCACTCCACTGCACCATCAGAGAAAAGATGTACATAATTTTCTTCAGTGTGCTTTTGGTGTCCCAAAGTTTGGAGATTTGCCTTAAAAGAGTTCTGGCTTGATTCAAACTATTGTGCCCAACTAAGAGAAGAATTGACTATTTCAAGAGCTGGCCAAGTAACACCCTGAAAAATGAATAAATTTCTATTCTTTCAGATTTACTAGGTGATTAAGCCAAAAAGACACGACTAGAGAACTCCACATTCCTGCAATCTCATGTGTCAACACATATTAGAAGATAACCAAATATTAAAGGGATCATAAAAGAACTTGTTTTGTTTATGTATTGGAACTACATGGTTCCACACTTTATTTGCAGTCGAATGGTCCCGAAGAACATGAAGAATGTCCTCTACTTCATGGCCACAGAAAGAGCAAGAGTTGTTGTGACCCAATCCCATCTTGGTACATTCCAAATTAGTTAATAATATATGTTTTTAAACTAACCAAAGGAAAAAATGAACACGACGAGGCCCTTGATACTTTCAAATATTCTTCCACTAGACATCACTGTTATTCCATGAATACTATTTTAAGGACTAGTATGCGCTACGAACAAAAAAGCACCTTGAAGCCGAGGAAGTCCAAATCACTCTATCCAAGCCCAATGAAGGATGTGGAGGAGGAATTCTTACAATTTGTTGAATCACCTCTTTAGTCAGCCACATACGGAAAAGATTGAGATTCCAAGTTCCGTTGGACGTAACCAAATCACTAAGAGTGCACTCCAAATCTAAATTAGCATGCGTAGGAATATACAACAATTATCTTTCTATAACATTATTATGTTATAGGTATAACAACCACCTCTCTACAAACAAAATCTTAGGAGATAAATGGGGTTGTTATAAAGAGGGTTGGTTGTATATTAAACTAATTGGTAATATATTCTTGTGTTAACTATTTTTATTTTTTTATAATTATATTTAAAAAGATTGTATTAAATTAAGGTATTAAAATTAATTAAAATTAAACACTTTATATTTACATATAAATATATTTGTGCATATATAATTGAGTTATACTTGAATGTACATAAATATATAATATATTTTTATTAAGAAATTAAAAAAAATATAAAACATGTGAAAATATTTAAAATGTTTGATAAATTTAAAACAATACATTAAGATACACAGATGTTGATATGTATCAAAATCAAAATAAAAATGATATGCTCACCAATACAATATTAGCATTGTTAAGGCAAGTTTATCATCGAGGTTAAAAAGTGTTTTGGAAAATTTTAGAGTGTTTAACAATATTGTTAAAAAGTGTTTTTGAGAAGATAAAATATTTATTTTATACATAATCTTTTTTGAAAGGTTATTTTGTACAAAATGTTATAAATTATTTTAATATTATGATATGCATGATATATAAACTTAACTAGTAATAAAAATCTTATAAACAATTTATTAAGTAATTAATATTATAATATATGGAATGCATGTAATATATAAACTCAGATTCGTTAATACTATGATATATGAAACATATAAACTTAAATATATTAAAAGGTATAATTGATAACCGTAATGTCATATTATATTATTTTGATATTAACAAATATTCGACTTTAATTGTAGTACAAATATAATAAAATGATTTATTTTTTTGGGAGGGTATAATAAAATAATTTACGGTAATTCGTTGTTATGAATTATAAATTTTGAATATTTTTTTAAGTAATTAATATAAATGGTTTACAAAATTTAATTTAAATATATAAAAGGGAAAATTTTATAATTTAACATTTTTGTAAAACTAATTTAGTGTTTTAAACTCAATTGTAAACGACCTTTAATCAAAATTTGCTAATAGAAGTGACAAAATCATGATGTAAAAACCTAAACCTTCTTTTTCATCCAACAAAAAGGCTAAATCTTCATCGCATTTTGATGTCGAACAATGAACGATTTGATAATTAGTTGAGAAGATGATAGAAAAAATTCATGATGGGACAAACGTGTCAAAGAAAATAATAATGTCTATACACAATATAAAAAAATAATTATGTTGGTTTCTTCACACATGATTCGTTAAATTTCTCTTTTATTTATTACCTCTGATTCTTTTAAGTTTTGTTTAAATTTTTCTTTATAATTTTTTATATGTTACATATAGAGTTGATTTTAAACAAATTATCTCTTTACTTTAAGATTTTATAATTGAATTAACTTTTAATACTATCATATTAAAATTATCGTATTTTAAATTGTTAAACTTAAAATATAGATTTAAATAAGACACATATTTATAACATTTATCAAATTAAATTTATATTTTTCAAACATAATAATTTTTAATTACATTAATTGATTAAATTAGAGTAAAGATAATTATCAAATTACAAAAAATTGAATATTGACATTAAAATAAATTAATTTAACAATACATAAAAAAAAGCAAATAATTTGTAAAAAATTATTAATAATATTATGTAAATTATAATATATATTAATATTAATATTAATATCCAAATCATCAGAGCTTGTATTATTTGTATATTAAATATTTTAAAAATTAATTAACAGTAATATAACTGATTAAATTAATTATTTTTTTAAATTAACTACATTACTTATTTAATTTCTTAATGATTGTTTTAAAGATATTCACTGAAAATTTTAAACAAAAACGAATATTATAAAAAAAATATTATAAATTTAATATACATCATAAACTCATACTTCCCATAAAAATACAATCTAATTTTATTACTATTTGGTCATTAACTTGTTTCTTTTATAAACAATTAAATTAATTAAAAGATAGATTACTAAATTAAAACTTTTGGAACTCTTTATTTTTTATTTAAATAATATAAAAATTATTATTAAAATAATATAACTTCAAAATTATTTATTAAAATACCATGAAATGAACCGTATTAATGGGATCTGCTAAATCACCATTTAAAATAGTAAACGGTGATTTCGCTTTTGCTTTTTTTTTTTTGTTTGAATTATAAGAGGAGGGCAAAACTCTAACAATAATGTGGCTAATCACTATTTAAAATGGTAAACAGTGATTTCGTTTTTGCTTCTTCTTTTTTTTTTTTGAATTATAAGAGGAATGCAAAACTCTAACAGTAATGCAGTTAGCCCTAAATCACCATTTAAAATAGTATAACTTCAAAATTATTTATTAAAATAGCATGAGATGAACCGTACTAATGGGTTATGCTAAATCACCATTTAAAATGGTAAACGGTGATTTTGTTTTTGCTTTTTTTTTTTTAATTATAAGAGGAAGGCAAAACTCTAACAACAATACGGCTAGTGCTAAATCACCATTAAAAATAGTATAACTTCAAAATTATTTATTAAAGTAGCATGAAATGAACAATACTAATGGGATCTGCTAAATCATCATTTAAAATGGTAAACGGTGATTTCACTTTTTGCTTCTTTTTTTTTGAATTATAAGAGGAGGGCAAAACTTTAACAGCAATTTGTCTAGTGCTAAATCACCATTTAAAATAAATATAACTTCAAAATTATTTATTAAAATACCATGAAATGAAAAGTACTAATGGGATCTACTAAATCACCCTTTAAAATGGTAAACAGTGATTTCGTTTTTGCTTCTTTTTTTTTTTTTTTGAATTATAAGAGGAAGGCAAAACTCTTACAGCAATGCGGCTAGTGCTAAATCACCATTTAAAATAGTATAACTTCAAAATTATTTATTAAAATAGTGTGAAATGAACAGTACTAATAGGATCTACTAAATCACCCTTTAAAATGGTAAACGGTGATTTTGTTTTTGCTTTCTTTTTTTTTTTTAATTATAAGAGGAAGGCAAAACTCTTACAGCAATGCGGCTAGTGCTAAATCACCATTTAAAATAGTATAACTTCAAAATTATTTATTAAAATAGCGTGAAATGAACAGTACTAATGGGGTCTACTAAATCACCCTTTAAAATGTTAAACAGTGATTTTGCTTTTGTTTTTGTTTTTAATTATAAGAGGAAGGCAAAACTCTAATAGCAATGCGCCTAGTGCTAAATCACCATTTAAAATAATATAACTTCAAAATTATTTATTAAAGTAGCATGAAATGAACAGTACTAATGGGATCTGCTAAATCACCATTTAAAATGGTAAACGACGATTTTGCTTTTGTTTTTTTTATTTATAAGAGGAGGGAAAAATTCTAACAGCAATGTGTCTAGTGCTAAATCACATTTAAAATAATATAACTTCAGAATTATTTATTAAAATAACATGAAATGAACAGTACTAATGGGATCTGCTAAATCACCCTTTAAAATGGTAAGCGATGATTTCATTTTTTCTTTTTCTTTTTAATTATAAGAGAAAGGCAAAACTCTAACAGCAATGCGGCTAATGCTAAATCACCATTTAAAATAGTATAACTTCAAAATTATTTATTAAAATAGCATGAAATGAATAGTACTAATGGGATATGCAAAATCACCATTTAAAATGGTAAACGGTGATTTTGTTTTTGCTTCTTTCTTTTTTTAATTATAAGAGGAGGGTAAAACTCCAACAACAATGAGGCTAGTGCTAAATCACCATTTAAATAATATAACTTCAAAATTATTTATTAAAATAGAATGAATCACCCTTTAAAATGGGTAAACAGTGATTTCGTTTTTGCTTCTTTTTTTTGAATTATAAGAGGAAGGCAAAACTCTAATAGTAATGCGGCTAGTGCTAAATCACCATTTAAAATGGTAAACGGTGATTTTCGTTTTTGCTTTTTTTTTAATTATAAGAGGAAAGCAAAAGTCTAACAATAATGCAAGTAGTGCAATTTAAACCCAGGCCATTCTTAGGACAATAAACACCTTGACCATCAGGCTAACACATGAGGTTCATTTCATTTTTGCTTTAGTATGAGCCAAGAGACTCAAAAAGGATCATTGTCCCTCACAAGCCTAACAGTGATTGTAGTGAATTTTTTCCCCTCTTGTTAAGGCTATTAGATTTGGTTCGGTTCAATTTTTGGATAAAAATTAAATCAAGTCATTCCATTCGATTTTTAGCTTTTGAAACCGAAATCGTTTTGAATAAAAATCCCAAAATATTTAAAACCGATAATTAATGTTCAATTCGGTTCGGCGGTTTTTAATAAATTTGGACTTTGTAAAAAAAACTATATCACCTTTTTTTGGGCCTAAAAAATCTAATATTGCAATTCTTGAATTTTTTTCCCACAACTATCATAATATATGCTCTAAATTCATTTATACATTTATAAAGTGAATTAAATAATTAAATTAATATCATAATTATCCACGGGACCATTTAAGAACTTATTTTCAGTTAAGCTATTAAGTTGATAAAGGATTCAAAGTTGTTAAAATAAAGCTAATATATATATCATTCATATACCTAATGTTTAGTTGTGTCATTTCTTTTAATTAATTGCTAACTTTAATTAATTATAACCGAGTCCTTGCAATGTCATCTGATCGATTAAATTTATAACTATCAAATATATATATATATATATAATTGACAACTTGTGGATAACTGTTTCTTTTATAAATAAAATATTATAAAATTTAATAAATTATTTTCCAAAAACTAGAATTATACTCATAATTATAATGATTATATTTAAAAAATATCCACTTACTACACTTTCATAATTTTTTTTTATAAAATATTTTTCATAACTTTAACTTTTGTATGATCATTTCTTTTAATAATAATAAGAAGAAGAAGGAAATTAAATGAATTAGTTTATATATATATTTTTAAGACTCTTCTTTTAAATATTTTTTTCATTTAATTTGATTTGGATAAAATAAATTATACAAATAAAAGTTAAATTTAAATTAAATTATACAATTTAAGTAATAACATCAATCCAAAATCAAATCGAATAAAACAAAACCCGCACCAAATCAAATCGATTTTTTGATTTTCTCCACTCTTTTCTTAGAAATACCTTTAGTAAGCCCCACCCATTCCTCTGTAAAATCCTACCCCACTCCTCCATAAATCCTAACATATTTCAAACCTTTCATTTCACTTTTTCCCTTCAATATTCAAAATAAAACTATATTTCAAATATTTTTCTAAACCCATACTTCGATTAAGTGAGTTTTTATGTTTTAATTTTTAATTTTTAATTTTTAATTTTTAATTGTTCATTTTCATTTTCATTTTATTGTTATTTTTATTTTATTTTTATGCTATTTTATATAATTAGGGTGTTGGAAGAATTGGTTATATTTTTTTTATTTTTGTAATGTTATTTTCGTTATTATTGTAATTGTTTTTAAGATATAATAATATTTAATGAAAATATGTTAATCTTTTTGTTGAAAATAATTTTAAATAAGTTACATATGTTTTAATTTATAATAATGTATATTCTATGTAAGTTATATATTATTTTGACTTTATTTTCTATTTTGTAATTTATATATTTTATGTTCGATTTGTTAAGTAGAGTGATTTTTATTTTTAATGTTATTTTCAGTTTTAATTTTTTTAAATTTAATTCGCTTTATATTATAGTTAAATTAAATGCATGGTATTGTCAAATGTATTTCATGAATTGACTTTAATGGTTTTAATTAGGGGTGAGTATTCGATCGAGTCAAGTTGAATCGAGTCAAAATATTTTGAGTTAGTCGAGTTGATAAATCTTGTTTTAGCAACCGAACTCAATTTGAATTTTTTTCGAATCGAGTCAAAAAATTTCGAGTCAAGTCGAGTCGAATAAACGAATCTTATTATTTATACTTAATGTTTCGTTTACATGGACCGATTATTTTACTAGTAGACGAAGTACAAGCTTTTACATTAATTTTGACTAAAAGAAAAAAGGAGTGTGGGGCGATTCGAGAAGGAAAATAAGACTAATGGGTAAATATTTATCAAAATAACGTAGTTTTGCCTTTTAACTTGATAGTTTTGACTTTTAACTTTAGAAAAGGTAAACATTTATCAAAACGACGTAGTTTTACCTTTTTTTATTTGGATTTATAGATAACTCAAATTAAGGTGAGCATTCGATTAAATCGAGTGAAACCGTTTCAGTTAAATTAGAAAAATTAATAATGTTAAATTAAAATTTTGCACAATATAAATATTTCCATGTTAGAACACAAAAATTTGAAGCAATATATATTTGAAAACTTTGTTAAAGCAAAATAATAAAAAATAAGATATTTTAGTATGATAAACTTGAATCATTAATCACTTATTTAGATTCCAAAATTATTATTCTATTAATTTTTTTAGATTTTTTTAAGATTTTTTAAAAAAAAATTTATAATTTTTTTTAAAAATATAAATTTTGGAATTTCTATAAATATTTTGAATTTTAAAAATTATTTTCAAAAGTTGAAAATTACTTTGATTCTTTTGTAATTTTTGTTAAGAGAGAGACCAATTTGCTCATTTTCAAAATTGACAGGGATCAAAACGGTATTTATACTAATCTGTTATTCGAATTGTAAAAATTCAACTTGACTCGAACTCGAAATTTGAAATTTCTTATTCGAGTTGACTCGAATAATTCAAATAACTCAATTTAATTAACTCGAGATTTAAGTTTTTTTTATTTTTTCGAATAGTATTAAATTTTGCTCACCCTTAGTTTTAATCATGCTTATACATGTTTTTAATATTATTAATTGCCTAGTAAAATGTGTTGAAATCTTTCGAATATAGTCAATGTGTTTGTAACCTCTCAACTCAGTCTAGACGTTAGATCTGAATTCAAAAGATTACATTAGCCATCGAAATAATCTTGTAAATTATCAGAGTTTTAAAAACAATCATTTTTAAAACATTTGTTTAACTTTAGATGAAAACTTAGTTAATTACTGATTTATTTATTACTAAAAATTTTAGTTATAAATTAGTAGCGGAAAAGTGAGAATAATATGTATTTTTAATAAAAAAACGGATTTTTATATTTAACTACATAGTAATCAATTTAGGCATCCTTAAATTCAATAAGTTCATGCAATATAAAAACAAAACTCAAATCCTAAATCCCATGCCATAGTTCAAAATAAAATTTATACAAATTTTGAATAATAAAATAAATCGAATAATAAGCATAAATAATTCAATAAATAAAAACCTAGTCGAGACCCTCCGGATGTCGCATTCGCATCCTAACCTGGTGGGTTATTTATAAGGATGGAAATAAATGGTGGAGTAAACTATGACACTCAAGGTGAGTTCATTCACAAGAAAATCAATACAAATAGTTGGTAAGACATATTAAATAATAACGCATAGAATAGTCACATTCAACTAGCAGTTTAGAGTATCTGCTTTTCAAATTAATCATCAATAATATCATAGATTTCACATTAGTCATTTCAGAATATCAATATCACAGTTTACTCAACCATATATGTATATATACACACATATATATATATATATATATATATATATATATGTATGTATTTAAGTAATCTCAGACATTCCAGTTGTGTATGCACATGCTTACATAGATGTTATATAGTTTCAGTTTTAACAGAAAAGATCCTACCCCACCGCTACACACCATAATGAGAGTTTCCCAAAAATCCAACTACCAATGCACCGGATTGTGGATTAACCACCAATGATTTGCAGATTAACTGCCAATAGTTGTGGACACACAACAAAAGAACCGCAGTTGGAATCTGCCTATGGGTGTGGGTACACAGCAAAATAACGCAGGCAAAATTTGCAAATGGTTGTAGACTTACAACATGTTTACAGGTAATAACTGTCAAAGGATTGTGGATGCACAACAAAAACGTAGTAGGTGGAATCTGCTTATAACCGTGGGTACATAGCAAGACCGTCGTAGATGGAATCTGCTTATGACTGTGTGTACACAACAAAATAAACACAGATGAACTGCCAATACATCCTTCGTTCATAACATACAAGCCCATGCAATGCAATACGGCATACTCAAATAGATCAATACAATGCCATTTAATATGCCTTTAACAGAACAATATATTAGCGAACAATATGCTCATAACAATTCGATTCAATAGAAATTAGTATGCTTGTGACAATCAATTTAGTAGAAAAAATCATGCTTTTTATGTGTTTGGTTTAACGGTAACATAAGGAATACTATACGTACAATAAAAAATGTAGACATAATAAACATATGTATTGTTAAAAATTCATGCCAATATATATTTATAAATATCATATTAATTTAGACAATCGATTCATGGATTCTAACGTAACTTATATTATCAGGGACTTAATAAATTAGAACTCTAAAATAGTTCGGGAATCATCCCAGGACTAAATTGAACAAGGCATACAATTTTGAGCTAATCTATAAAATAAGGGCACATGACCATGTGGTCAGACCGTGTGTAATGCCTTAAGCCGTGTAGAGGGGTTACATGGCCATGTGGCTGGTCCATGTAACAAATTGTGGTTGTGTGGAACATGCAATATTAAGCTACAGGGGAGGCATGACTGTATGGCAGGTCATGTTGGAGGTATTAGGCCATGTGTGAATCGAATTTCTAGGGTTTCAAGGGGACATGACTGTGTAAGGGGCCATGACCGTGTAAGGGGCCGTGTTGTCCACACGCCTGTGTGGCCTTATTCCGAGGTATGGTTTGCCTCGATTTGCTTGTAAAAGAACACACACATATCACCAGGATCTCAAGCAACGTTCCTCATGTTCAAATCTGATCTGGGGTACCTAAATTGGGTCCTTCAAGTGACATTTACACAATAATTAATGATAGATTTCAAGATTCATCAGTATTGTTGAAATATTTCACCAAGAATTGGGAAAAATTGTGTAATCAGTTGCAACATTAACGGGGGGAGAAGTTCAACCGAAATTCGAGATTAAGCATCAAGTTTGAGATGAACTTACCTTTCTTGGACAGAAGGAAATGAGTGTTAACAATAGTGAAATCAGTACCCGACAAGAAAACAAGTCGTTCGGGTTTCAATTTCGATTTGAGAAGTAAAATAATTGAGTAACAAAATTATGTGAAATATGATGAAAAAGAAAAGAGGAGAAAAAAAAGATGAAAATATAGAGAATAGGGGGAATAAATTATATTTGGGATGAAAAATAAAACTAAATCCTAATGTAATTAAGAAAGGAAGGGCTATTTACCTAGGGTTTTTAATCCATAGAGGGTGACATGTAGTTTTCCCCTTTAGTGGCCAAAAATAGAAATGCTCATTAGGGAAGCTGTGGTTCGAATTTGGTTCCTTTATAGGGGATGAATGCTTAACTATTGGGCTGCTGCCAATTTCTTATTGAGCTTTTACTCTAATTTATAGTTATTTTAGAGTGACTTTCATCCTAGTTTGCTGAAAATGAAAGTAAAAGAAATGGGAGAGAAGTGAATAGAACCTAGGTCCTCTGGGGAGTGTGCTAACTACTTAACCATTAAGCCTAGATTAATTCTTGGTCATTTATTTCATCTAATCCTATATATTTTGGGGGTGTTACAATTCTCTCATCCTTAAAGAAAATTCGTCCTCGAAATTTTCCTAGTTTAAACAGATGATGATATTGATGACAAATTGCATCTTCTGGTTCCCTTGTGGCCTCATTGATAGCATGGTTTCGCTAGAGAACCTTAACAAGTGGGATTTATTTCCTTCTTAGAACCTTTACCTCACGATCTAAAATTTGCACACGTTCTTCCTTAAAGGATAAATTCGGTCTCACTTTAATCTCCTCGATTAGAATAATGTGATAAGGGTCGGATCAGTACCATCTCAACATGGAGACATGGAAGACATCATGAATTCGATCCAGTTTAGGAGGTAACTCTAGTTTATAAGCAACAGGATCGACTCTCTAAAGTATTTTATAAAGTCCGCTAACTCTAGGACTTAACTTTCCCTTTCTTCCGAACTTTAGCATGGGCACACTTTAAGGAAGACTTGATCTCTGAAACTACACTCAATGTCTTTCTCTTTAAGTCCGCATACAACTTCTATGATATGAAACCACTAAGAGAAGGATTTTGCGATCCAAATAACCACACTTACAACTTGATTCAATACAGAATGGTCGATGAATCAAGAAATGAACGAAGTTAATGAATCAAGTGATCTAAAAAGATTGATATAATGAAAGAAATATATAAGTTTAATCAATTAAAGAATCAACAAGTGAAAGAGTAAGAGAAAGGAAGAATTTTCAGTTATCGGTGGCGACGATGATGGTGGTCTGACTGCAGTAACGGCGGTGGTCTGATGATGGTGGAGTGGCGGTCTGACGGCGGAGGGCTATGGGGTTTTAGTGTAATAAGGGAGGAGAAATAAGACCCGTGGTGCCGCACGATGACGATCACGGTGGTGATAGGAGGAGAAAAGGTACGAAGGCTACGAGGTGTGGTGAACGGTGGTGGAGGGTTTGGTTACAATGGAAGAAAGAAGCAAAGATTATAAGAAAGGGTAGTGGTTATTTTGCAAAATGGAAAGAAATTGGATGAGAACAGAAATGAAAAAGAGAGAAACTAGGAGTAAGAGGGAGGTAGGGATGGCAAAGTGAGGTTGGGAAAGTGGAAATAGGTTGGTCAACTAGGTCTAGGTTCAATAAACCTCTTGTATGGCAAGAATGTGAACTTTTGGCAAGGGAGGGAGACATGGAGTAAAAAGGGGGATCATGCATGTAACACTGTTTCTAACAGCACTGAAAATTAGGCTATTACAACTCTCCTCCTTAGGGAATTTCATATGGTCCAATAAATCTCAGACTTAACTTCTCATTTCTCCTAAATCGTAATACTTTCTTCCAAGGAGAGACTATCAGGAATACTCGACCGCCAACAGTAAACTTTATATCTTTCCTTTTTAGATCTGCATATGACTTTTGATGATCAGACACTACTTTTAAACAATCACGGATTAACTGTACTTTATCTTTCATTTCCCTTATCAAGTTAGTACCAACAAGCTTAGACTCGCTCAACTCTAACCAGTATAGTGGCATTCTACATTTCCTTCTGTATAAAGCCTCGAATGGTGCCATTTTAATGCTAGATTGATAGTTGTTATAATATGAAAATTCCACCAATGGTAAATATCTTTCTCAACTACCTTCAAACTCAAGTATGCAACACTGTAACATATCCTATAGAATCTGAATTACTCGTTCTGATTGCCCATCAGTCTATGGATGATACGTTGTACTGAAATTAAGTATAGTACCCAAAGCCTCATGGAGTTTACCCCAAAATCTTGAGGTAAATATCGGATCTCTATTAGAGATAATAGATAAAGGTACTCCGTGTAATCTAACAATATCTAATATGTATAATTCTGGTAACTTCTTAAGCGAATAATCAGTATGGATTGGAATGAAATAAGCTAATTTAGTTAATCTGTCCACAATAACCCAGATCGAGTCTTTCTTTCTTAGTGTCACAGGTAGTCCAGATACAAAATCCATCATAATTCGCTCCCATTTTCATTCATGAATAGTAACAGGCTACAGTAATTCAGATGGCACCTGGTGTTCAGCTTTTACCTGTTGGCAAATGAAATATCAAGTCACGAATTCAGAAATCTCACGTTTTATCCCTGGCCACCAATACATTCTCTTAGTCTGTTATGAAAATACATCATACCATTACCTCCAACAGTTAATCTCATAGTCAAATCACTCTGGATCTGTTCTCGTTTAGCTGCAAACTTTGGATCTTCAATATGTTATAGTCCCTTTAATTTAACTACTCAACCTTTGTAGTTTTTTGTAATTTAGTCCTTTTTACTTATTAAACTATCTAAACAATAAAATTTCCTAACTAAAATTTAATACGATGTTATAATCCTCGTAAATATTAATTGAATAATATTTACGAATTATTTCATCAGAATTATGGTCTCGAAACCACTATTTTTGACACCATTAAAAATTAGGTTGTTACAATGCACCCTCAACTTAAGGTAAGTTTGACCTATGTTGGAGGAAAGGAATCCTCGTATTTATGGTGAAAAAGGGGTGGACGACAAGCACTTAAATTACATGGAAAAATTGTAAAATAATTAAATAGAAAAGTGTAAACATTAGGACTTAAACCTTGGACCACTAGGATAACTAAGGAGTTAATAAACCACTAGACTACTCACTTCCTTGTTCTCAAACTTGCACAAATAAAAATAAAAATGTGGGCTGACATTTACTAAGGGTTTGAAACAAATTTGCACTAAATAGAAATTAACGAGAGCGAAGGTTTTTGAACTCAAATATCAAGGCCAACTCCACCACTACTCAATCACTATAATTGATATTTATTTATTATCAAATGAGAAAAATATTATATAAATAAAAATGTAGTCATGATCACTCTCGATTCATTAGCCCAATTTGTACTAACCCGTTTTGGGTTGTGGCATATAAGGTTGGGGAAATAGAGTGTAACTGAGTGTTGAGGGGTTATGTGATGTAAGTGTTAACACCGCGGTGGTATTCGATAAAGCCTGTCGAGACAGTAAAAATGAAATACGATATGACATTTCTAAAGAAAGTTCATGGCCATGGACATTCTGGAAAGGAGCGGATGAGCTGCATTTATCAACTGGGGTTTTCTGTGTCTCTTAGGGAGATGATGGGAAAACCTTACGCGATGTGAGTTTAGGCAAATTCATATCACAAACACGAAATTTCTTGGGGTGCTTTTGTGGCATTCTATATGATAGCCTTTATGGCGTATTCTGTATGATAGCCTTTTTGGCGTATTTGCATGATAGACTTTATGGCGCATTTTGTATGATAGCCTTTATGACTTATTTTGTATGGTAGCCTTTGTGGCGTATTCAGTATGTTTCCATTGTGGTGTAACCTATTTGACCTTGTTGTGTACTCTGATAAGTCTACAATTAGGATATGATCTATCTGAAGTTATTTTGGATTGTACCATTTTGTAATACAATTGAATGAATCTATATGTTCAAAGAGGTTATCTACCGTAATTATCTGTCAGTTTTGAATTTGATCATAGTCTTAGTGATAAGAAATATACAAGTGTACATCGATATGATTTCGTCTGTGATATGTAGGGTTGGGAAATCTGAGTGTTGGTTTCTGCCATATCTAAATAGCATCATGTACTACTCAAGAATTATCTAATGTTTATGCCATCTATCAATTTGGGTTTTGTGGTGCTTTGTAATAGGAGTTGCGAGGAATACTTCTAATTGAGTTGTTAGTTCACTATTCGTATGAATTATGTTGGGTATTGAAATAGAAAATGATTTGATTGGTATACTGATGGTTTTAAACTTCATATGAGAATCTGCCAAAAGTATAAGTATTTGCCAATGTACAATGTTTGTGAACATTTGTTTTGGGTTAATTTTTGTAGGTTGTCTGAAAAAAGAAGAAGTGGTGGTATTATATGGTATGACCTGAAGTCAACCAATGAGCCAAGTTAAAAATGATCCGTTAAGAGTAGTAAGTGGATCTAGGAATGTAATTAATTGATGATGTGAAGGTATCCTTCATAGACAAATATGGGAAATCCAAACATCCAAGATGAAGAATTCAACAAGAAATGTTAAAAGTTATACTATGACCTAACTCACTAAGTTCTTCTAAACTTTTGAGTGTTATGTTTATGTTTTAGGTGTTGCTGTTTGAATGATTTCGACGGAGGGACAAGCTAGGTACACCAAGAAAGCGGTGAGCTGAGATATTATGCATACAATATATATTTTGAGAAAGTGGCATATTGTAGAATTATGCCCTTAAGAGTTTGTTTTTAGTAAACCTATGTGTTGTAACAAGATGTAATACGTCTGATGTAATTGTTTGCAGTCGTAAACTAACTAAAAATCTGACTAACGCAAGTGCAACTTTTAATTAGTAGTGTAACATCCCAAAAATCAGGGGTTAGTAGAATCAGGTTTGTGAATCGAGAGAGAGTGATCATGCCTTAATTTTTTAAAATTATCTATGCATTTTTAGGAAATAGATGAGGTATTGGTTTCTTGGTTAAGTGTTAGTGTAACGTTTCTTGAAACCCAAATTCAAATCCTTTCTCTCACATCATTTTTATTATTTTGCAAATTTTACCTTACACCCTAGTATGTGACATGCCTTATTTTTTAAAATAAATATTTCAAAATTATATCAAGAATAAGTTATTGGTTTGATGGTTAAACATTGTTGAATTTATCCTTGAGGTCCTAACTTCAATTCCCTTCCCATGCAAATAATTTAATTTTTTGACAAAAACCCCTTGTTTTAATGTGTGGGCCATCCAAGCCTAGTTAACCTAGGTATAAATATTAATTTTTTCACTAATAATCAGCCTTTAATCCTCCTCATCATTACCCTAGTTGTTCCTCTCCTTCTCTTTGATTTTAATTTTTTTCCTTTCCTCCATTGTTGTCGTCGCCTACACCTAGTTTTACCATCTATTTCTTTTTTTTCTTTTTTCCACGAGACTTGTTAACATATTCTCCACCATATTTATATAATTTTTCCTCATTAAAATCAGCCCTAAATCTGAAATCTTGAACTCCAAGATCGATCCCGAACATTGCCAAGAAAGTGCCATTGTCGTTTCTCTCGACTAGCTTGGGTAAGGTCTCTTCTCTGTTCAATTTCTTAATTAATCTTGTCCATTAAAAAACTAAATTTGTAGATCTTGAATTTGGTTTATTTTAAATGATTTCAAAGTTATTTTTCCAGAATTTAATGAGATCTCAAACCGTTTTAAAATTCAGCCCCAATTTTGGCCACCATGGGTGGTGGTGCATGCGAGTATGTGCAAGAAGGGGGCTTTTTTGTTTCTTGGTTCTTGCCTATATTTTTCCAGGATTAATTTGAGTTCTTGAACCCTTCTAATCAGCTTTTAAACCCATTTCAATTAGGGAAAAACACTCTTGATCGATTGGTCATTCGGATCCCACAAATCGTGAAGCGTAAGTGCAATTAGGGGTAACTAGTTTGTTATTTCGACATAGTTGTTGGGTAAAGGTTATGAATTGATTAGATGAAGGAATTTAATAATTAATTAGCTACTGATTTTCTAGTATATTATTGAATTAAGTGCTGACCCAAAAGCCCCAAATCATCCGTAAAGGCGAAGAACAATTGTATGTACGGTTTGCATAGATACAATGTAAGGAATCTAACTAGTTTGGATTCATATAATTTTAATGATTGATTTGAACTCATAAGTGGATGCTTGGGGTCTAGTTTAATGGTAAATTGATTGAATTTATACTGAATTTTGGTTTAGTTTCGTTTAAGGAATTATTAAGGAAAATTGGAAGATTTGCTAGTGTGTTGCAAGGAAGCGAAAAATAAGGTGTGGGTCCTAAACTCATAAACTTGTTTGAAAATATTAAACACCATGTTATATTTGATAAATTAGATTGCTTATTGTATTGTCTTAATAGCCAAATTATTGATTTTGTGAGTGGCCGAACCAGGTATGTTTTGAGCCTTAAAAGATTAACATGTTGACAAAATTGCTCATTTGATAGTATGAATGTTTAATTGAGTTTGTAATTGCATATTTGAGTTATGAGATATGAAAATGTTTGACTGAATGATATGATGTATTGAGATATTAAGCTTATGTATGATTTAAATGCATGAGATATTTGTTATATTGTGTACTGAAAAGGGTGCTATTTATGCACAATGAAAATCCGTAAAGTATGTGAAATTGAACGATATTGATTGATACCAACACAATGGTAATTTGAAAGATTGGAACACTATTTCTATTTACTGAAAGTATGTGATTATTGAGGACATGATGAGCATGTCAAATGAATGTGAAAAGTATTGAGATATGATTATGTATGATATTGTGTGACATATTGCATATGCATTGGGTTGGGATTTTATGGTTGACGGAGGAGTTCCGTGGAGTACCGGAAGCATATTAAGTCCACATTATTCGTAGTCAGTTCACTGCACCTAGAGTACCGAGGGGATTGGCAATTTTATCGCATATTATATGTTATTGGCGATTGTATCGCACTGTTTGATATCCGGTAGATTTTCTGCATTATTGATTATTCGGTGGTTTTACCACATCGAGATATGCTCATAATATTTTGGAGTTTGGCAGACAGGTTCTAGGAAACTCGTGGTGTGTAGCGGATGGTATGGGTAGGAACCTTTTTGAATTGCATCATGTGCACGACATATTCGAATGTTCTTGATTTATGCTACGCATTGTATTTTTTTGTATGGTATCAAAATTAATGATTGTTACTCAAATGAATGATGACCTATGCTCATACACCGTTTGACATCAATTTGATAATGGCTATGTAATGACATGAAATTCCTATGATGGTTCTATTTTCTTCTGTTAATGCTAATATGTTTCACTATATTTGATTTTTTGCCCAGTTAAATAATTATTCGACTCACACTAAGCTTTTCATAAGTTCACACCCAATGGTATTTCCGCTGCATTAATTTAACTTCGAGTTTTTTTTAAAGAAGAGCGACAAGCAAACAGTTATTCTAAAACAGCACTGTCAACAATAAAATGAATCCTAAGCATACACGACCTAATGAATGAATGCTTTTAAGCTAACTCAAAGTACAATTACGATTTTCTCTAAAATAAGTTTATTTAAAGTCTTAAAAAGTAACGTAAGTTAACTTAGTCATTTTGGTGGCTAATATAGCCTTCTCAATCTAGCTATAACGTCTAGGCCGAGTTTGGGAGGTTACAAGTAGTATAGCTACGGTTAGCAAAGATATCATTCCCATGAGAACTAAAAGTACTAGTAATTACTGTCTTTCTATTATTTAACTGACGAATTAGAGAGATTGATTAAAACTAAAATTAACTACAGAATACGACAAAGAACGAATCAAGAAAACAAACGGTTAACAACCAAGAAGCGAAACAATACCCAGGAAAGAATCCACCTAGATTTCATCTATCATTAACAATCTAAATTAAACAATTTATTCACTTAGTATCTTGATCCGTAGAAATCCCTAAATTATGCTAATATCTTTTTAGAGAGTAAGAGCAACTGACTCTAGGTTGATTAATTGAAATTTCTTTCTAATTAAAACCCCTATTATCGCATTAACTCGATCTATGGATCCCCTATTGAATTTGACTCTAATACAGTAGATTTATGTCGTCTTATTTCTAGGATTGCATGCAACTCCACTCAATTATGCTAGATTTACTTTTAAACAGGGACATTTCCTCCACTAATTTAAGCACATCAAACATGGATTAATAGTCTAGAAATATTAAACCAAGAATTAAACACTCATATTTAAGAACAAGATTCAAGTATTTATTGCGTAAAACAGAAATCAAAAGACAGAATTCATCATAGGTTTCATCTCCCTAGGTATTTAGAAAATTAGTTCATAATCGCAAATAAAAACATCTCGAAGATAGCATAACCACAAAAAAATAAGGAAACTCATAATAAACTTCAAAGAAATAAAAAGGTGATCTTCAATCTTGATGGAAATCTGCTTCAGAGTCAGCTTCAATTGTGTTTTTTAAGTTGTTTTCTTAAGTATTCTTTGACGACTTACTCCCATCTTTTTATCTTTGTCATAGATAGGTCTTAGAATACTCGAAAAACCTAAAAATTACATTTTTTCACGTGTTTGGAGTGCAATTTACAATTTCCACATGATCTAGCTTATGGCCGTGTGGCAACCTATGTGGCTCACACGTCCATGTGTCCAACCTGTGTGGAATGACCTAGACCGTGTGACTCTGAAAACTTGCTCTGATTTTTTGATTTTTGCTCATTTTTCGCTCCTTTTGCTCCTAAATGCTCTCCTAAGTATAGAAATATGAATTTAAAGGATTAGGAGCATAAAATTCACCATTTTAAATCGAATAATCATCCAAAAATGCATTAATAATGAGGCTAAAACATGTTACCTTTAGCACCTATCAAATATCCCTACACTTAAGCATTTGCTTATCCTTAAGCAAAATTTTCAATCCACAATCAAGTTAACTTCCCTTAATTTTTCATTTTCATCAATAATGTTTTAAGATAATTCACAAAAAATCATGAATTGAAAATTTAACTAAAAGGACACTAAATATTCAAGCAATCCAAGCTAAAAATTGTAAAGCACAAAAACGTAGGTGTCTCCCCTTATCAAAATAATTACCTTAAATTCAAAATCAACAAGAATTGACATCCTCACTAAGATTCACTCAAGCACTCAAAGTGTTTAAAATTCAAGAAATATGCACTCAACAATGGAACGAGAAATGTTATTACTATAGACTTGCTTAAAAATCAAATCTTCACCACTATAAAATAAAATGACACACCAATCAAGAGGTCTTTACACGATTGTAATGGGGCTTAGGTTAAGGGAATGGATAAGGTCAAAAAAATTGGTTATAATCGAGATTGAGTTGATGAATTACTAAACTAGAAAAAAGTCAATTGTTGAATTAAAAGAAATTACATCAACAAGAATAATCGCAAATGGAACTGAGTTTTTCAACAAAATATGAAACTAATTATTCAAGCTCAATCAAATATTTTTTTTCTTTCTAATTTTTTTATTTTTTGATTGATTTTTTAAAAACAAAATAAAATTTAGCAATTCAAAATATGAAACATAGTTAAGAAACTAACCAAATTAAATCTCGACAATAAGAGAGTCAATAAAAAGGATAATTTTACAACATAGATATGGGTTAGAATTAACGGTTAGAAAAAAAGTGTTAGGATCAACGGGGTTTACTAGGGGTTAACACAACAATTAAGGTGGTTAAAGGTTAAACGGGTTAAATCCTAAGTGTCTCTATCATATCAGCATATCAAATCAATAATGTGGTCTTGACATATATAATCGAAGCAAGTTGACACACTCACAACCAAAATTAAAATGAGTATGAAATAAAATATCTACTCTATAGGCTCAAAAGCTCACAAAAAATTATGGTTTTAATATCAAACTTGCAAATTTAAAAATTTAGAATAATTTTTCAGTTCAGGGAGACAACCAAAAATTATAAATTCTGAAAATAACTTATCATTCTTGACTCTCTCGTGTCTTAAAGTATAGATCACACAATGCACAAAAATTCACAAATTATTCCAAAACAAAATAAATAAAAACTCCAAATTAAAAAATTTACTTCAATGTTAGGTTCAAGAAAATTACTTAAACACAAACAATAATTCAGGGGCTATATCGCATAAACATATAAAATTCTCCCCACACTTAAGATGTGCATTGCCTTCAATGTACAAACAATTAAAATCATAGAATAAGTACAATACCATAAGGAGGAAGAAAACTGAAACTGTCCTGAATTTGGATGAATTCGTCGAAATATTTGAAAACTAGAATCGTGGGTGGTTCTAAATGAAGTGCATGTTTCCGAGGAAACTAATAAGAAAAAAGACAAAAATAAATAAAAAGATAAAAGATATAACAAAATGGAAAAATAGCCGACAAAACAATAAAAGTACAGTGCATAATAAAATAAAATAAAAATAAAAATAAAAGAAAAAACAAAAACAAAAAAATAAAAATAATATAAAACTAAATGAAACCACTTAGGTTGGGGTAGGAAGGAAACAAATGAAGAAAAAAAACACTAGTTTTAAAAAGGAAAAACAGTACATGGTCATGTTCTAGGCCATGTGAGCCACATGGCCATGTCTCTAGCCCATGTAACTCTCTGTGCCCATGTGGGGCAAATTAAATTTGAAAAAATTAGCTCCAGTATGCACATGGACACGCCTGTATGTCCAGGTTGTGTGATACATGCACGGATGGGGTGAAATTTATTAAATTTCATTCACCGAAGCTGCCAATTTTCAAGCTTAGGAAATCAAAAGACTTGCAACGACTTTTTGGATAGAATCCTGGCTTTTCTAGGTTGGGACGTCTCATGGAGTTCAAAGACCTATCTCTTAGCTTCGAAACGCACTTTGAATCAATCAATTTTGAGTTCGGGAGCTCAAGTTCTGATCATTTTTGAACTGATTATGACAAGAATTATGAGTTTCAGGATTTTAATTCAAGTTTAAATCATATTGGGTTCGGATTTTGTGCTTAATTTTTATTATATATGAGTCCAATATTTTATTTATCAGCTTTTATTACTTTATTATTTAATTATTCCAAATTTTTAATAATTATTAAGTAGTTTAAGTTACTTAAGAGTTTTATGTCAACAAGAAAGTTTAATTTAAAACTACTTATTTAGATTAATTAGAGTTCTAGTACACTTACGAGTTTTATTTAGATTTATTTAGCTAGCCTATATATAGGCCTCTGCATTGTACACAAATCGAACAATTGATTATTATTCAAGTTCTCTTTGACTTTTTTTTCTTTTCAAGAATTATTCTTGAGTCTCTTTTAGAAGAGTTTTTAACAATCTTTGTAGATTGTGAGGATCATCTTCAAACTTTTTATTTCCAAGATTTCTATCTTGGAGGGGAAATTAGAGCCGCGTGAAGGGGGTTGTGGATTTTTCGTGTTTCCAAGGCTTCTTAAGACTTCTACATATCATATTCTATCTTCTTTATTTTTTTCTTTATTATTCTAGTCTTTGATTTATTATTTTATTTTATTTTATTTTATTTATCTTTGTTATTTATTTTAATTGTTTAATCTAACTTGGATACGATTATGTTTCAGGAGGTGTCAAGATCCAATTTTCTTTTCGAACGTCTAGATCCCTAAGTCAAATTTACGACTTGAACAAACTTTACGATCCTTTTCCGCATTCATCCACACTCATTTTGTATCACCCTGTGTTCCACACGGCTGTGTGCCAGGTCGTGTGGATCACCCTAAACCATGTAGGCCAATTTTTTTTATTTTTTTCAAATATTTTCCTTCTTTTTCTTTCTTTTTTTCCTATTTTTCTTTTTGTTTTTCAAAATTTTGGTCTTTTTTTAAATTTTTTTAAAAGTGATAAAAAATAACCGTAGTAATTTTTTAAAAATTTTTTTGTTTTGAAATTTTTTTATTGAATAAAAACATAAAAGTAAACTAAAAAAAAAAAAAAACTCAAGTTGCCTCCCAACAAGCGCTTATTTAGAGTTTAAGTTCAACTTCGCTTTTCAAGCTAACGGTTAAGGCAGATCTTGGAGCGGAAGCTCCTCTCTCTCGTTATCAGTTTTACCACCAAAATAAGGTTTGAGATGATTGTTTTTTATCTTGAATGTGTCGTATTCAGGATGTGTTACTTAAATTGTCCCAAATGGAAAAATGGTTTTTACCACACATGGGTCGGACCCTCTTGACTTAAACTCTGAAGGAAAAATTCATGGATTCGATTGGTCTAATAGCACTTTGTCCCCAACTTTGAATTGGTTCATTCTCTTTACATGCACATCATGGTGTTGCTTTGTTACTTCCTTTTGCTTTCTCGATTTTTCATCAACCTTCATTCGTCATTGATCTAGTTCGTTGAGCTACACTATTTGCTTTTCACTTATCCCTCGAGTTCTATCACTTTAAATTAAATATGGCTCCAACACTTGTTCATGAGGGATATCCTGCAATGAACGTTGAGCCACATGATTATTAACATTAACAGAACAACTAGTATCATTTCACTCAATAGGGATTCAAAAAAAATCACATTTGAAGAGTAATATTTTCATCATCTACACGAAGCACAAGTTCACCAATACCCACATCAATAAAAAATCTTGCAGTGGCTACAAAGGGTCGACCTAAGATCATAGATACCTCAATATCGTCATCCATGTCCAATACAATAAAATCAATAGGGAATATAAATTTATCTACTTTCACAAGTACATCCTCAATAATACTCCTAGGATATCTAATTGATCTATCTGCTAATTGAATACTCATCCTAGTGGGTTTGGGTTCCCTAAGACCAAGTTGTTTGAACATCTTATAAGGCATGACATTTATACTAGCCCCCAAATCAGCCAAAGCTTTTTCAACCTTTGATTTCCTTGACCACCCCAAGAGAAATTTGGATGATTCCTCTATCCTCTATTATAATTACTACTATAGGGGTTATTTTGAGGTCTAGAATTATTACCCAAAAAGTTTACTTGCTCATGTTCCATGCTAGAACCGAAGGGTAAATATTCTCAATTAATCATCTCCGCTCCATTCGCATCACATTGCACTGTCGGATTTACCTACTTAAAAAAACTCAAACAATTAATTTTTTTACCAAGAGCTTCAACCTGATTTACTAACATAGAAACTACATCAATATTAAAAAGATCGGCTATCTTAACAGGTTTTACTCTCGTAACTAGCCACTGAAAATTATTTAGTGTCATCTCCTCAATAATTCTTGAGCTGCCTCAGGTTTTTTTTTGTTCAATGTTCCTCTAGCTACTGCATCAATCATCTGTCTAGTTGAAGGGTCCAAACCATTGTAAAAAGTTTGTACTTGGAGCCACAAAGCTAGTCCATGGTGAGGACACATTCTCAACAAATCCTTAAATCTCTCCCATGTATCATAAAGAGTTTCAATATCAAATTAAACAAAAGAAGATATGTCATTCCTTAACATAGCTATTTTAGCCGGTTGAAAAGATTTCAACAAAAAAATTTTAGTTGTTTGCGCCCAAGTAGTGATATAACCTTGTGGTAATGAATGCCTTGCTCCCCAAAGAGAATGGGAACAACCGTAAGTGTATGACTTCATCAGTAGCGCCATTAGTCTTGATTGTGTCGCGAATCTCTAGAAAGTTAGCCAAATGAGTATTTTGATCTTCATCTTGCAAACCATCAATCTGAATATACTATTGTACCATCTGAATTGTGTTCGGCTTCAGTTCAAAATCATTTACAGCAATAGTCAATCTGACGATACTCGATCCAGCCCCAATTAGAGTAGGCTTAGCATAATCAAATATAGTACAAGGAACAGGACGTTCAAAAGCCTGTTGATTATTTTGATTATCATCCATCTCTACAACTTATCAAAATCAAACAAAAGAAAAATTAAAATGTAAAAATTATATTAAAATTATATTAAAAAATATTAAAATAAAAATAAAAATGGTTAAATCAATAGAAATAAAGTTTTCCCAATATTTTAGTCCCCGACTAATACAAACCGGCCTAAGGACTCAGCTGACTCCAATCGAGATTCCATCGATCTTCCTATTGGACCAATCACTCGAGCTCAAGCTAAACGGTTTAAAGAGTCAATATTAGCTTTAGTGGATCGAGTTTGGGAGAAAGCTACAAATGAGCTTGCCAATCAAGCGTTGGACGATTCTACAAGGAACATCTACAATTTATTTAAGGCTGAATTCGAATTAGCTAGCTAGACTTAGACGTTTAAATTAATTTTGTTTCAGTTTCTTACAGCTTTAATTACATGTTTGTTTGTTTTTATTAAGTATGTACTAGTTAGGACGACATCAAAGCATGTTTAATTCAGACCTATTAACATGTTTCATTTTCGAACAGATTTAATGCATAATTAGCAAGTCAGCTTCCTTAATGGTGTCCTGGTCAATTACATATTTATTTGTGTTTAATTTATCTTCTTGAAGCTTTAACCGTGTGGGTGTTTAATTGTTTCTTATAGGTTGCTGGAAAGGAGAAGCTACCATCCATCTATTCAGCTGAATATACATGAATCTAGCTGATTCATTGTAGCTCATTAAATATGGAGCATGCACCCGAATTGTGCATGAATGTTAGGAGCTAAATTTTTTAGCTGAACATTCATGTACTTAGTTGATGCATTGGAGCCATTTAATTGAAGAACAACGCACCTAATTGTGCATGAACGAAGGGAGTTATTATTTAGTTGGATGTTCATGTATCTTGCTGATACATTGTAGCTAATTAATGAAGGATTCATGCACCCGATTGTGCATGTACCTTGGGGCTGCTTGGTGCATTCTCCAACTGAATTATTCATGAACTTTTGCCAAAGATTATGAGTTGATCAGTTAACTTTCCAAGTGACTCTCTGGTTCCTGCAGTTCACACCTACATAACAGAATGTTCACACTTAAAGACCATTCGGCTGCCATCAAGTTCATTTATCAGCAGACTTCCCATTCGGTGCACCTACAAACATCAACTGCATTCACCGAATCAAGCTACATTCACCGAGTTCATTGGATTGTTTTCTGCTGGATATTTAATTTAGCTTAATTGTTTTGTCTTTAATGATTGTCTATTCGACTGGTCATATTTCAACCTATAAATAGTTTCTTTTGTAAACTTTGGGGTGACTTTGGAATCATTTTTATGAAATATATATTTGTGAGTATTCATTCTCATTGTTCTTCGAGATTCAGCTTGACTTATCTAGCTAAGCTAGTGGCGTCAATCTTGTTTCTTTTCTGAACTTATCACTCGTCCGAGTGTGGCATTCACCCTTGACACCGTTGGTTCCTATCTTGTTAGATAGTGGGTCACAGTCCGATTTCAACAAACCATTTTCACATTAAAACTTATAAGATTCGGGTCCTTAATCACTATTAAGGGTTCTTTCTTGTTTTATGTTCACTATATCCATCTTTCCATCATTTTAACTTTGTTTTATCCGCTGCCTAAACAACTATCTTTTATAACTTAGCCATTTTGCTAAACCAAAATGAAAACTACTGAATTTATGATCAGGTAACAAACCGACTCAATTACATCTCATAAGTGAGTCCGTATCATTTAGTATCAGAGCTTTTCAAATTAAGTTTTCATTATTTTTATACTCCCGAATTGAAAAGAAGCAAAAAAAGTTCGAGTAAAAAAAGTTTCGAATATAAAAAAAAAGTGTGCAAAATAAAAAAGTGAAATACAAAAGTGGGAGTTTGGATTTTGAGCAATTTGACAAAAGAAAAGCTAGTTTACACAAAAAGTGTTTTAATTCCTGATCTTCTTATTTGTTCTTAAAACCGATTTTTGCAGCCACACTCTTGAAATTTTGTTTCAGCCTACCTATTTACCTAATGTTAATCCATTTTGTTTTTAGCCTTTTGAAGCTTACCTATGAGCTTTCTAATAGGTCTAATGAAATCTCCAAGAACTTCGATAGGTGAATTTGAGTTCTAAAAGGCATAAAGAGAAGAATTCATCAAGACGTAAAAGCCAACATTTGAGTGAAACACGAGTGGAGTGTCATCTTTTTCTTTCTTTGTGAGTGAAATAAGTGAGGTTTGTGGTGAGGTCTCAATCAACATGACAAGAAGTTCTAAACGTGACTGAGAACAAGTTGTTAATGGCAAGGTGCTAGTAATCAAGCGAAGCCTTAATCTTCAAAGCGTGGAAAATGAGCAACAAAGGGAGAATATCTTCCATACATGTTGCCAAGTACAAGGAAAAGTTTGTTGTGTCATTATTGATGGAGGAAGCTGCACCAATGTGGCCAGCACGATGATGGTGGAGAAGCTTGGCCTAACTACTACCAAGCATCCATATCCTTATAAGCTACAATGGCTTAATGATGGCAGAGAGTTAAAGGTGACCAAACAAGTACCTATTGCTTTCTCTATTGGAAAATATCAAGACGAAGTATTATGTGATGTGCTGCCTATGCATGTCGGACATCTTCTGCTTGGACGGCCTTGGCAATTTGGCCGAAGGGTCATGCACTTTGGCGACACTAACCGTTACACTTTCAAGCACTTTGGGAAGACTTTAACCCCGAAACAAGTCTACGAAGATCAACTCAAGATGAAGGCTTCTGTAGAGAGTGCAAGAGTGAATGAGCACGAAAAGAAAAATGACAAAGAAAAAGAAAAGAACTTTGAAAAAAAGATTGAAAATGAAAAAGAGGAAAACGAGAGAGAAAGAAAAGAAAATGTGAAAGACGAATATGTCATTGAGATTTAAGAAATAAAAGAAAATGTGAATGAAAAGAGTGTTGTTGTTGAAAAAGACACGAGTGAAAAAGAAAGAGAGCTTGAAAAAGAAACGAATGAAAAAGAAAGAGAGCTTGCATGAGAAACGAGTGAAGAGAGTAATCAAATAAAAGGGAAGACTATTCTTGCTAACCAATATTCAAGTTTGCCTTGTGATTTCTCTTCATTTCAGGTTCATAAAATTCCACCCACAGACAAGTTCCAATTTCACTACCTTACTGACGAACGACGATTTCAATTAATCGAAAAAGGTAAGTTAGAGGGTGAGAATTTTCTGCAATTTTTTTACGGAAAGCAAGGTAAGGAATCTATTGAGATTCAATCAGGTTGGTACTCCTTGAAATTCGTTGATAAGTGTGTCCAAGTCTTTAGTCTTAAAAAGATCCTTCATGACAACCTACTTTGTTCCTTAAATCGAGTTGTTGTTCCTGATCCGATTAGTGTCTTGAAATATTTCTTTCATCATTTGTTTCAAGTTTATACAAATAACATCAAGTTGCAAGATGACTTGGACATAGATGACATTGTCCCAACTATATGTCAGCAAGATTTGATTGTCGTAAGTGATAAAGAATTTTCACGAGATAAGCTTAACCTACTTGATTTAAAATGCCATGAGAATTCTTTAACTTCATTCGAGCAAATTTTGTGGATATTGTTGCCTGTTCGAAGGAATTTTGAAAGTTTTGATTGCTTGTACAAACCCATGTCTAAATCCTATTTGTCTAGCATGTTTGCATCGTTGCTGAACGAAAGGTTTTCATTGCCTTCGAAAATAAGCCAGCAAACCCATGTGTTTAAACTCGGAGCAAGATTCCCTAAGTTATTGTTGAAAGAAGGTGAGCATCATAGTTCTATTTTGCATAAATATTTTGGTCACTTTCATTTGTTCCATGACTTATCATTACTTTCAAAAACCAAATATGTGAACTTTGATGGTGTACAAAGTCAAAATCAAATCTTTGATTTCGGATATTTTTGTTCTATATTATGGTTGAAAGGATTTACGCATAATTTGCATGATTATAACTCTCAATTACTTTATGCTCCTTCTTTGTTGCCAGTCATGAAATTTTCGTGTCTGATTGAAATGGTAACAAAAAACATTATTTTTGATCCCGGAGATTATTGTTCTATATTATCGTTTAAGGGGTTTGAGCGATGGAATTTTGTTTTCCAAGATTATAACTTACGAATGCTTTGTGATTCTGATTTTTTGCCATCAATGAAGTTTTTGATTCAATCTAAAAAGGTAAGACCCATTTATAACTTATACTCTAGCAGTGGTTTATACATTTCATTCTTGAATAGGGTATCGAAAAGTTATTTTGTGCCTATAATTTATAAAGTTACTAAACTGTTCCATTCTTGTGTAGGTGACAATTTGAAATGGTACCTTTCTAAAGAGGGAAGGCATGCAAATAACTTTCTTTCTTTTCAAACTATTTGTGATTTTTACATTTTTGGACGCGACTTTGTCAGGTTTATAAACAAAGGGGTTCGAGATCTTGAAAGATTTTTTGCGAGCAAATGCCCTAATTTAAGAATAAATCATTTTAAAGTGTTGCTTCCTAAGATTGATGCTCCGATCCAAGTGATGGAGTTAATTGTTGATGCTTCATATCAAATGGACCTACCAGGTAAGTATCCTACCCGTGTGACTTTTAACGTATCTAATTCATCTCTTCTTGATATAGGCGACGATTTCAGGACAAATTGACTTGAAGAGGGGGGAATGATACGAACCAGCCTAAGGACTCAGCTGACTCCAATCGAGATTCCATCGAGCTTCCTATTAGACCAATCACTCGAGCTCGAGCTAAACTGTTTAAAAAGTTAATATTGGCTTTAGTGGATTGAGTTTGGGAGAAAGCTACAAAGGAGCTTGGTAATCAAGTGTTGGACGATTCCACAAGGAACATCTATAGTTTATTTAAGGCTGAATTCGAATTAGCTAGCTAACTCAGCTAGCTAGACTTAGACGTTTTTAATTATGTTAATTAAATTAATTTTGTTTCAGTTTCTTAAAGCTTTAATTACATGTTTGTTTATTTGTTTTTATTAAGTATGTACTAGTTAGGACGACATCAAAGCATGTTTAATTCAGACCTATTAACATGTTTCATTTTCAGACAAATTTAATGCATGATTAGCAAGTCAGCTTCCTTAATGGTGTCCTAGTCAATTACATATTTATTTGTGTTCAATTTATCTTATTGAAGCTTTAACCGTGTGTGTGTTTAATTGTTTCTTACAGGTTGCTGGAAAGGAGAAGCTAATATCCATCTATTCAGCTGAACATACATGAATCTAGCTGATTCATTGTAGCTCATTAAATATGGAGCATGCACCCGAATTGTGCATGAATGTTGGGAGCTAATTTTTTTAGCTGAACATTCATGTACTTAGTTGATACATTGGAGCCATTTAATTGAACAGCAACGTACCTGATTGTACATGAACGAAGGGAGTTATTATTCAACTGGATGTTCATGTATCTTGCCTATACATTGTAGCTAATTAATGAAGGATTCATGCACCCAATTGCGCATGTACCTTAGGGCTACTTGGTGCATTCTCTAGCTGAATTATTCATGAAATTTTGCCAAAGATTATGAGCTGATCAGCTAACTTTCCAAGTGACTCTTTGATTCCTGCTGTTCACACCTAAATAACTGAATGTTCTCACTTAAAGACCATTCAGCTGCCATCAAGTTCATTCATCAACAGACTTCCCATTCGGTGAACCTACAAACATCAACTACATTCACCGAATCAAGCTACATTCAGCTCACCTATCGAAGCCATGAACCAAGACTAATCAGCACTTGCATTCACCGAGTTTATTGGATTGTTTTTAGCTGGATATTTAATTTAGCTTAATTATTTTGTTTTTAATGATTGTCTATTCGGCTGGTCATATTTCAACCTATAAATAGTTTATTTTGTAAACTTTGGGGGAACTTTGGAATCATTTTTATGAAATATATATTTGTCACTTTTCACTCTCATTGTTCTTCGAGATTCAGCTTGATTTATCTAGCTAAGCTAGTGGCGTCAATCTTGGTTCTTTTCTGAACTTATCACTCCTCCGACTGTGGCATTCACCCTTGATACCGTTGGTTCCTATCTCATTAGATAGTGGGTCACAGTCCGATTTCAACAAACCATTTTCACCTTAAAACTTATAAGATTCGGGTCCTTAATCGCTATTAAGGGTTTTTTCTTGTTTTAAGTTCATTATATCCATCTTTCCATCATTTTAACTTTGTTTTATCCGCTACATAAACAACTATCTTTTTATAACTTAGCCATTTTGTTAAACCAAAACGAAAACTACTTAATTTATGATCGGGCAACAAAATGACTCAATTACATCTCGTAAGTGAGTTCGTATCACCAGCAACGGCGCCAAAAAACTTTATTGAAGTCCTAAACTAACTAAAAATCTAACTAAGGCAAGTGCACCTATCAATTCATAGTATAGCTACAGTAAGCAAAGATATCATTCACACGAGTACTAAAAGTACTAGTAATTATTGTCTTTCAATTATTTAACTAAAAAAATTAGAGATACTAATTAAAACTAAAATTAACTAATTTAATTAACAAAAGAATATGACAAAGAACGAATCGAGGAAATAAACGATTAACATCCAAGAAGCGAAACAATACCTAGGAAAGAATCCACCTAGGTTTCATCTGTCATTATCAATCTGAATTAAATAATTTTTTCACTTAGTATCTTGATCCGTAGAAATCCCTAAATTATGCTAATATCTCTTTCAAGAGTAAGAGCAATTGACTCTAGTTTGATTAATTGAAATTTCTTTCTAATTAAAACTCATATTATTGCATTAACTCGATTAATCCCGTTATTAAATTTTACTCTAATCTAGTAGATTTATGTCGTCCTATTTCTAGGACTGCATGCAACTCCACTCATTTATGCTAGATCTACTCTTAAACAGGGACTTTTCCTCCTCTGATTTAAGCACTTCAAACATGGATTATTAGTCTAGAAATATTAAACCAAGAGTTAAACACTCATAATTGATATCAAGATTCAAGTATTTATTGCGTAAAATAGAAATCAAAAGACAGAATTCATCATAGGGTTCATCTCCCTAGGTATTTAGAAAATTAGTTCATAATTGCAAATAAAAACATCTCAAAGACAGTATAACCACGAGAAAAAAATAAACTCATAATAAACTTCAAAGAAAGAAAAATGTGACCTTCAATCTTGATGGAAATCTACTTCAGAGTCAGCTTCAATGGTATTTTTTGAGTTGTTTTCTTGAGTATTCTCTGACGACTTACTCCCATCTTCTTATCTTTGTCATATATAGGTCTTAGAATTCCTGAAAAACCTAAAAATTACATTTTTTTCACATGTTTGAAATGAAATTTACGATTTCTACATGGTCTAGCACATGGCAGCTCGTATGTCTCACACGGTCATGTGTTCGGCCCGTATGTAATGGCCAAGTCCTTGTGACTCTTGAAACTTGCTCTGATTTTTCAATTTTCACTCGTTTTTCTCTCTTTTTGCTCCCAAATGCCCTCCTAAGTGTAGAAACATGAATTTAAAGGATTAAGAACATAAAATTCACCATTTTAAATCGAATAATCATCCAAAAACGTATTAAGAAAGTGGCTAGAACATGTTACTTTTAGCACCTATCATTAATATATTATCTTTTAAAACTTTTCTCTATTTCTTTATAATGAGAAATTAGTTAAAATAACAAGAAAATTGTTTTAAACCAAGAATTTAAGAGAGTGTAGGCGAAGTGCTAACAATTTATTTGTTGTTTATAAAAATAAGACTTAAGGGTAAGTTTGAAATGCCCAACGTTAGGATTCGATTAAGTGTAAGGACTTTCTGAGTGTGCCAGTGATGCCCTGGTTTGGCGGATTCTGAATGAAAGGAAAGGAATCCATGGTAACTATAGTATGTACAACATATAGGATATTTTGAAAAAAAAACAAAGCTTATGGCTAAAATTGAAGAAAGGGAACTATAACGAGTCAAGTGTACTAGTAAGAATGTATATGTATAAATATGGAACATAGTTATAAAGAAGTATGACTAGCGAAGAAATGTTCGCCTGAAAGCCCCTTGCGGCGTATAGAGTGGGTGGACTTTGAAAGGAAAATAAGTAAATAAGGATTCCTCGTCAGATAACTATGAGTAGTGAAATAAGGCTTACAACTATGTAAAATGATTTTTAGGATATGAGTCCACACTAGTGGCAAGTACACCCTGTAACCAATGTGGTCCCATACCAGTAACTTGTGAGGTAAGTTGGGTGGGAACTAACCAAGCGTGAACTAGAAGTGTTAAAGGCTAAAGGAGTAATCAAATGAGTTTCATAAAAGTGACAAATTTGGATAAGACAACTTAGTATTGATGTGACGTTTACCAAGTTCCCATAAAGACTTAAGTTAATTTTAAAGGACACTCAGTTTAATTTAAGGGAGAGTTATTTTCCTTCTTAAGAACTAGGGCTAAAGGAAGATGGAAACATCTCTCTAAGATGAGTATGAAACCCTATTTTTTTTAGTGATTTTCCCTCCCATCAAGGTATGTTTCATGACTCTACTGGTCAAGGGAACACAAATTTGTAGGTATGCTTTGAAAAAAATAGGGCTTAGTGATAAGGTTTAAAGTGATGATAAATGTTACCCAAATGGGTTCTAACAAAGTGTATCTATTTATCAAGGTGGAGGAGGCTATAGCAACTTATTGAATGATGGATCTGGAGCCCAAACTATCGATTCAACAATGAAGGGCTAGTTCTAAAGTTCAAACCGCCTCTGAGGTTATTAGGTGAGTCCTTAAACTGACTCATGCATGCATAATATACCTTCTAGAAACTTGTATGCTAAGTGATGAAATCATGAAATAGAACTAGTAACATATGATGTGATGGCTCTAATGAGGAGCATAAGATTTATGGACTTGCATGTATGGATAACATGAAGTCTTATGGTCAAAGTATGAAACATGAATCTTGAGGTTAAAGGATGATTGTGTTTGGATAATGGAAATATGTTAATGTGTCTAAAAGGTCTAAATGTGTCTGTTACGAGTAAGTAAAGATCTGATAAGTTCATGAAAGATGGGTCTAAGTATGAAGAGTCTGTGTTTGTCTCCGGAGTCGTCAAAAGGATCCGTCGGGACTAAAAACACGAATCTCTGAAAAGGACAAGTCCATGGCCATGTCGCTAAAGGACCATACATGTAAGACCATAACTGATGGGTTGTGGGATCATATAGAAAGTAGACCATATCATGTAATACTGTAATTGGTGGGTTATGGCATTATATCGAAATAAGACCATATCGTGTAAGACTATAACTGGTGGGTTATGGTATCATATGGGAAAAAATTAAGGAAGGTTATTACCAAATATGGTTCTCTATGTGTCCCAGGACGATGAGGGGCAAACCTCACTAAGTGTGAGTCTAGGAAAATCCCTATCGCCTAAACCACCAAGAAAAGAAAAGCTTTTGTTGCAATCTTTATTTAAGGACGCCTTTGTGGAAAAACTTTGGAAAGGTAAGCTTTTGTGGCGAACCTGTTAAAAAGGACAGCCTTTGTGGCAAAACTCTAGAAAGGTAAGTCTTTGAGTTGAATCTGTTAAAGGATAGCCTTTGTGGCAAAACCCTAGAAAGGTAAGCCCTTATGGCAAACCTCTCAAAGAACGCCTGTGTGGCAAATCGCTAAAAGGAAAAGCCTTTATAACGATCTCTGTCAAAAGAAAGCTTCTGTGGCAAACTCTAGAAAGGAAATCCTTTGTGGAAATCTCTGTAAATGAAGCTTTCGTGGCTATATCTGAAAAGGAACACCTCCGTGGCGTAACCTAAGGACAAGATGCCTGGGTGGCAACTTTGTAATGGAAAGCCCTTGTGACGAATACAAATGAAGCCTTTGCGGCTATTTAAATGAAGGAATGCCTTCATGAAAAATTTTGAATGAATGTCGTGTAATGAATTAGGAAAGAATGGCATGAATGGTCCTCTGAAGGAAAAGTAAATATAGGACTTCGAAGATATGATAAGTGTAAGAGATAATGTATGAGACAAGTAGAAAGAACAAAGTATCCAGCGAACTCTGAAAGAAAGGCACCATATGTAAATGAATTGGCGAATCCCACATAGTAACAAGAAACGAACGGTGAAGCTAGAGTATGCTAGAATAGGTGGTGAATCTGAGATATGTGTTATAGGCATGTATAGATAGTACCCTAAAGTAAGGAAGATCTAGGTGAACTCTGTGTGGAGTAATGAGCGTAGTCTACCTCGCCCGAAGATAGAGGAAAAATCAGGATGTATGAAATAAGATTTTAAGTTCGCTAATAAGGAAAACAAAGTGGTTAAAGACCATGTAAAGATAAGATTTTAAATATGGACATAGAAAGTGATGAGGTTGTAAGTATAATATGCTCAAAGGAAAAAATGTCATTTTAGTTTGGACCTCGAATTTGGAGCCTAGTAGAGTGAAAGTTTAATGAATATGAAAGGAAGATAAGTCCTTAAAGACACTGAGAGGAAGACAAAGGTCTAAAATATAAAAGAGTTATTACAATCTGCTAAAGGAAATCTTAGTGAAGTAACCACCAGAAGGAATAAGGAAAATTCAAATGACACATGAAGGACATGCAAAGCATCTATCACACTTTGATATAATGAAACATGCATTTAAGGATTATCTCACTAAGTTCTTATGAACTTACTAAAGTTATTTCCTATTTCAGGTTGTAAAGGAGTATGCGTAGAGGGACGATGCTAGGGCTACGCCAAGGAGTGGCGAATCAGGCCATTATGCATACAGAGGAAGTTAAGTGGTGTGCTTAAGTCTGAGCATAAGTTTATTAGGTAGCATTCCAATATGTATACAGTTTTCCAAGAGATAAAATATAAATTGATAAAATTTTATTATCATGAATTGTATATGTAACCATACAATGTACACCCACAAGAGACTCTGTCATATTCATAGATAGAACTTTTCCTTAGGCAAAAAGTTTAAGTTACATCTGTTATAGAGCGTGACACCTAATACTCAGATCCGATTCATCGGGTCAGGTGGAGGGCATTACAGAGAGTATCTTTAAAATTTTTTAAGTTTTTCGTGTGATAAAACTCGAGATCCGAACCCGGTGAATCGGGTCGAGTTAAAGGTTTTATAGTAGAACCTTATTAAGGTGTTCATCATGTTCATATTTGATTTTGTAATAGATTAAGATATCATCGATAAACACAACGATGAACTAACCAAGAAAGGGCTGGAACACTTGGTTCATTAGATCCATAAAGGCGGCAGGAGCATTGGTTAAACCGAATGGCATTACAAGGAATTCATAGTGGCCATATAGGGTTTTAAATGCAATTTTGGTCACATCTGCCTCCTTTACCCTAAGTTGATAGTTCCTCAACCTTAGATCTATTTTAGAAAACAACGTGGCACCTCAGAATTGGTCAAACAAGTCATCGATTCTGGGCAAGGGATATTTATTATTAATGGTTAGCTTAATTAACAATCGATAGCCTATACATAGCCATAGAGAACCATCCTTTTTCTTGAAAAATAGATCTAAAATATTTACGGAGAACGAGGGATTATATGCTTGTGTATTCTAGAGGAGATCTTACTCCTATTGGATATACTGATTATGACTTTTAAACATGTCAAGATTTGAGGAAATCAACATTGGGTTGTATTTTTTCCTAGACAACGAGTCCATAGTGTGATTAAGTGTCAAGCAGAGATACATTGCTAACTTCACTATGGAGGGTCGAATATGAGGTATGAAAAAGCTATGGCACTATAACAGTACGGATATAGTTAAACCTAAAAGAAACCAAATAAGGATAAAACACATTAAGGGAGACAGTAGTGTTTGATGGGATAGTAGATGTAGTCAAAGATCGCATCTGATGACAAACATTGGGGATTTGTTTTTTCAAGACTCTACTAGCAAAGAACTTCGTTACTTTTTGACCAATCATAGGGATGGTAAAATCAATTCAACTGACTCCCAACTCATATCGTCACAAAAACCAACTTGAACAGTGCTCAAGAAAACTGAGCGTACTATACTTTGACAATGACTCGCGTATGACATGGTCATAAAGATAATTAAATCTCCTATAGCATCCTTAGATACTTGATAAGCTCTTCGTGCTCAACCAATATTCTGGTCATACTCTTCATTAGGCGTACTCTTTCTTGGGCGTAATATTTCTTTGCTTGTAGATACCCTGTAATTAAATCTTTAGATACTAGTAAGAGGCAAATACTTTAACGCTAGTGTGCGTCAACACTCTGATTCACCAACAAGCTAACAAGATGGCGGATTATGCTACCACATTGCTAAATCAGTTTACATACATACCTTACTCAACCTTTTGGATCCGTCATTTTTGGGGTGAGACATATTCACTTCTGACGTTCATAGTGTGGCATACCTAAATCCTAAGTGGATGACGGATTATGTATGTGTGACTCATACACTTTGATGTAAGTAAAAGCTTGAGTTTGAATAGATAAGGAACCAAAAGCTGGTATGTTGGGTGTACGACTTCTATAGTATGTAGCGTTATTAACAACGATGGAATTCATAGCCCGAGACGTGGGTAAATGATATCCTCTCATTGGCATTACATGGTTGATGAAAAGTAAACGTGGCCACGAGTCATTTGTCTTTGTGATGAATTACTTGATTAATAGTTTATAGTAATTAACTTTTTGTGAAGGAATATGCAATGGTTACCATGAGATAAAATATGATCATATTGGGAGAGTGGATATTATCCCAAAGAGGTCAAGAATATCCTATGAGGGTAACACACTTATGACAAGGTCATTGGACGAGCACTGAGTAAATTCTTTGGTAATGGTATGCCATTAGGGAGAGCTTAGTGACGATACTATAGTGGAATTACTTCGTGACTAAATGAGTTTATAAATCATTTAAGCCGTAATTACATATGTCCAATCAATCCCTCCACTAGCTCGTTGAAACCAAAAATGAATTGTGTGTTTGAATCAAAATGAGTAGAATGAATAGAAATTGAGAAATGAAAAACATTCAGAAATGACTATGGCTTTCTCTGAAATGGAGAAATGGAGTCATTTGGAAATGAATGTGGTTTTCTCAAAAATGGAAATGAGAAATGATTCATTTGCAAATGCCCATGGATTACTTAGAAATGATCGGAAGAATAAGTTTATGTTTCTGAGCTATTTTAAAGCCCGAAAATGAAACTAAACCATTCGATCATAGTGAACAAATTGAATTGTGAAATATTAAATATATTTTTTTGGAATTTTTTCCAGGGTAAAATCGTTATAATTTTATCGGGGGTAAATTTGGGATGAGAAAATTATTTAATTGGAAATAGAAAAAATATGTCTTGGGTTGGATTAAATTATAAAGTGTTGACTTAAAAGTCCAAATAGCACATATAATTGGGCCCAATACAATGAAAGGCCCAAATCCCCATCATAATACATTTGAGGGGAAGCACGCCCTATTAGCTTCTCTCCCTTTTCTATTTGGACTAGGAAGTTGTTTTTCTATTTGAAATAAACATCTACAAGTTAATAAGGGTTCTACCTCCTCGCCTTCTAAATAGAGGACACCAACAAAGTTATTTACATAACTTAGAGAGATTGTTACTCTACCAAAAAATAGAGAGAATTTATTTGTAACTATTAAATATATTTTTTCCAGAATTACAATTCTACCGGTTTCTATTAAAGAAGAGAGAATTTTTGTTTTCACCCCAATGATAAAAGAAAACTTTTTTCTAGTTCTGTGTTTTGATTTAATTGGTTCGAGCCCACACTCAAAGCAATTTGTGGTACGAGAATAATGAAGATGATCGTTTGGTTGAAAGCCGAAAAACATCAAGGATCAGCTTATTTGAAAACACATGTATGATTTCAGTATAAGGTTTATTGCTATAAATATCACAAACCAGATCAATTTTCAAAATTTTAATTTTTGCTATGCAAGAAAATCATTTTCAAACCAGAATTTTTCCAATAGAGAGTGTCTTGTCTTGGGCATCGGAGTGGACAACTCCTAGAAGATAGAGAGATGGATGTGACTAGCTAGACTGATAGTACATCGGACTTGACGCAAGAAGAATAGATCTTGAATCTGTTTATGGTTCTATTCATTTGTGACATTCACAATGTGGCATACCTTAATTCTGAGTGGATGATGGACTATGTATGTGTGACTCGTATACCTTGATGCAAGTAAAAGCCTCTGTTCAAATAAATATGGAACTGAAAGCTGGTGCGTTAGGTATACGACTTCTATAGTACGTAGCATCATTCACAATAGTCAAATTCATAGCCCAAGACAGGAGTAAATGATGTCCTCTCATTAGCATTACATGATAAATGAAAAGTAAACGTGGCCACGGGTCGTTCATCTTTATGATGAATGACTTGATTATTATTTGATAGTAATTGGCTTTTCGTGAATGAAGATGTAATGGTTACCATGAGATAAAATATGATCATATTGGAAGAGAAATTTTATCCCAAAGAGATTAAGGATATTCTATGAGGGTAACATACTTTTGACAAGGTCATTGGACAAGCACTGATTGTGTTGCTTTCGTAATCGCATGTCATTAGGGAGAGCTCAGGAATGACTTCGTGACTGACCACTGCCAGACATGCGAATGTCTAGGCTGGAAATACTATAGAAAAAAGATAATTAATTAAGTAGAGGTGTTTGTAAGTATACGGGTCAAATTGTAATATAGTAAAATGTTACAATGAAACACTGCGAAAAGTATTCCAAGGATCATACCTAAGAGAGGTTGAATTATATTAAAATTCATTTTCTACACTAATAGGGCTAAACAGTAATAACTTAAAACTATAGTATGAAGAACCAAAATAAAATTAATTAACTGAAATAACATAAATTAAACAAATTAAAAAAACAATTTAACAATCGAAATTAATCCAATTAAGTAAGTAGAAGATTAACTTACGTCAGTGTTCCTAATTAACTTCAGGATTCAGGTTTTAGCGAATTAGCTATTAATTAACTAATTATTACCTTTCAGCCTCTAACTAATTAACTAATCAACCAATAGTCACTTATCTTTCGACCTCACTTTCTTGATCAGGATAAATTATGATTTACTCGGTAAACTTATCTTTCGATCTCGTTTATCCTGAATTACTTCCTAGGGTCATCAATCTTAGGGTTTAATCACACATTGCGCAAGCCAAGTTATAACATCCTACCTCATGAAACCTTAGTGTTCAAACAATGTCTACAAAAGTAAGGCACAAAGAGTAAGTTTTGAGTGTGTGTAAAGTATAAGAAGTTGAAGTTGACTAAGTATAATAATTCTTTGAACAGGCCTATAACGCTCAGTTTCAACGAGCATAAGGTTCAATATAGTCTTTGAAAAGTACGATTGGCGAATTGGCAATCTCCCAAGTGTTTTTTCTGGCGTATAATGGGGGTGAACATAGTTGTGTGTTCAAGATGTTTAGAGTTCCATGCCAGATAATTGTGATTTGATAGAAGAAGGATGTAGTTAGGTAAATAGATACTAAAGGTATGAGCCCATGTCAGAAGTAGTACACCCTTTTCCTTGTGATATTGTACAAGTTAAGTTAAAAGGTAAATTGATTAGGAACTAGCCGAATGAGAACTATGATAATTAAAAGAGAAAGGGAAAGTACTCAATTAGTTTTCTCGAAAGTTGTAGACCCTTGATAAGACAAGTCAGTAGTGATGTGACATTTGTCAAGTTCCAATAAAGACTTTGACTATATTAATAGGTCTTCAAGTTGAAATAAAGGGAGTTCTCTTCTTCTCTTTTGAAAATATTGAAATCTAAGGTTGGAGTAAAGGAGAAGCATTTTTCTTTAAGCTGGATCTAAAACTCTAGATTCTTCTAGAAATTTCTCCATGTCGAGGTGAGTTTTATGGCTCTGAAAGGTAGATCTACATGAATTTCTAAAGAAGTAAGGCTTTGTTTATGGGTTATTTGTGTTTAAGATGATGGAAAGGTTATCTGGATGTATTTTTATGGTTTTCTTTTATTTCGAGAGGCAATGGTTGTTGCAACTCCTAAAAGGTCTTAAATCTAGAGCTCAAGCTGTAATACCCCTAACCCATATCCGTCGCCAAATTAGGGTTAGGAGGCATTACTAAGCATAACATAACTCAGAAAAAAATACATTAAAGTTCCATAATTTTAATAGTCACATATGATAATCTGAACCTAATATTAAACATGCAAATTTTAATTTTTAGATTTTTTTTTCTTCTAACCATTTAAAATAAACAAGGATATTACAAACTAATAAGTCCATAAGAAAATAAACCATTTTCATATATATATATATTATAATCACTTACACTATTACAAAATATGACCCACAACTTATTTATCCAGTCTGTACATGCACCGAAACTACAGATAGGGTGATGAACTTGCTAACAGTCCCCGAGCTTTAAGCTTGATCTTTTCAAACTAAAAAACAGAAAGACATAAACAAATAAAGTAAGCTTTTATAGCTAAGTAAGTCTATAGCATACCCAAAAATATAATAATTAAATATTACATAAAAATCAAATAATTTCCTGATTCCATAAATATACATTGCAACCTTCACATATCCTATTATGTAATACTTAGAATCAAATATACATACACATCAATTGTGTATAACCGAATGCTTATTTATATACGTATATATTCAATAACTGTTAAAATTGAATATACATATGTATTTATACATATACATTTAAATGTCAATCTAATATAACAGAACACATCTTTACTTGTCAAATTACAAATCACTAGACTCATAGAAACTAATAATTATATATATACGAAATACATACATATATTCATATGCTTAACAAATATAAAGATTGAATAGGCATAGGTATTTATCATAAACATATAACTAAAGGTATATGTGTACTTACCCTGTACATATACTCAAATATAAATATGAATATATTAATCACATTTCATAACCCATCACGCATATTTGTATATTAATCATAAATTCTAACCTAACTCATACTTAAACATAAATAACTGAATGCTTTATTGATCAACAATTACTTGCAAATAAATAACCAAACATATTTATGTTCCCATATGCGCATAAGTATATTTCTTCAATTTCTTATGCCAAAAACACATATATTAACATGTATATACCTTTCAATTATATTTAACAAGTGCATAGATACATACATAAATTTGTCAACTACTTAGGCTGAATAAAAGTTCAAACTCCTTCAAATACTTGAGTCTGTACAACTCACACATTTTAGACATATTCACCGGCAACTAGCCTGCTAGGTTTTTAAAAAAAAAAACGGATTCAATTCACCGGCAATTAGCCTGCTAGACTTAAAGTCCGAATTATTTCACCGGCATTAAGCCAGCTGGACATAAAGTCCGAATTACATCACTGACCTTAAGCTTGCTAGACTTTAAGCCTGAAAATTTCCATTTCACATATACAAAATACTTCCTCAAATAATCATTAATAACAAACACATAATCGTTGTAGTCCATGTTCAATCATAAAAGAGTTTATAAATCATATTTTCAACTCAATTCAAACACTTATAAATTTTATAACACACACATATATATATTACTACTTCACTAAATTCAATACAAGAACTTTACATATATATATACACTTATTCGAAACTAACTATACATGTATATTTATACGTATTCAATACTACCCATATATATAAACTTAACATCCATATCTTGAAATATGTTTAAGACCTATTCGGATGTATACATATATGTTTCAACTCACATTTAAACACTTATTCGAAATTACCTATGCATATGCAATATACACACCTTTACCCATCCTAAAAGTTATACATGAAGGTACATGTATATGTTCGAATCTTATGCTTTCATTTATAATTCTGATATCATCAAATATTTTCAAATAAAAACATAAACATATAGATATATATTTAAGTGTTCAAACAATGTATATATATTTATCTATATACCATTCGTAACTATATTTAATTCCAAAACTTATATAGGCATATATCCATATATTCGAATATGGTATACACATATATACCATTCATATTTCAAACTTATTCATTAAAAGTATTTTTAATTATAACTCAACAAAAATACAATAGATATACATACATATATGCTGATTTAATAACATTAAATAGCTAGTAGACTTACCTCGGAAGAAAAATCGAAATCAGACGATTATTCGACGACTTTAGCTTTTCCCCGATCTAACTCTGATTTCTTTGGTTCTTGATCTAAATATATTCAAAATGAGCTAGTTTAAATATTATCACATTCAATTTAGTTCAAAAACACATAATTGGGAAAATTACCATTTTACCCCTAAAATTTACACTTTTTGCAATTTAGTCTCTATTGTATAAAACACAAAATACTCAAAATTTGCCCACACTATGCGAGGGACGAATGTTCATAGACTTCATACAAGTCAACACATTTCTTTTATTTCACATTTTAGTCCCTCAAAAATTTATTTTCACAATTTAGCCCTATTTACTCAATTTCACCAAAAATTTAAAGACAAAACATGTTAATCTAATACTTATCTTTCATATTTCATCAACTAACATCACAAATCACAAATTATCATCAATGGAAAAACACAAAATAATCAACAATTGAAAAAATTCAAGCATGGGTCTTGTAGTACACAAAACAACGATATCAAAAACATAAAAATTATCAAAAACCGAAACCAAAACATACCTTAATCTACAATAGAAATGCTGAAACCCTAGGAAGCCATAGATGAGTTCTCCAAGCTTAATATTTGGCCAAGACGATGAATGTTTTCATGTTTTTTTACTTATTTTAATTATATGATATCATTTACTAATTTACTAAGTTAACCTTATTATAATAAATATATATAACATATATATTAAGGACAATGTTGTCATATGCCACCCACTAACTATTTCATGGTCTAATTGCATATTTAGACCTCCCACTTAAAAAGACAACAACAAATAGGTGCTTTTAAAATTTAACCTCTAAATTTTTATTTTATGCAATTAAGTCTTTTTTATCGAATTGAGCCTTCAAACGATCAAATTTTTACACGAAATTTTCACACATATAACTTAACATGCGGTAGACACTAAAAATAATATTAAAATATTTTTCTGACTCAGATTCATGGTTCCAAAACCACTATGTCCAATTAGGGTCAAAATTGGGCTGTTACACAAGCTATTATATGTTCTTGTCAAGTGAGTTCCTAAGCCAACTCTTGTATGTGTGATTGTGTATCTGAGAAACTTCTGTGAAAAGTAAATATATTATAGGACGGAAGCCAGAAAAGTATGGTGTGACGATTCTATGTAGAATGAATGTTTGATGGACCGTGTATGTATAAATTACATGAAACATGATAAACTAAGTATGTGATGTGAAACTAGAAATCAAAGGATGCTTGTATATGAACGATTGTAATGTATAAGTGTATATTGAGAGCATGTTATGATTTATGTCTATCAAAAGTGAGTTAGAGTATGATGAGTTTGTATCTGTCTCGCGGAGTCGTTTAAAGGAGTCCATCAAGACTTTAAACATGATTTTTTTGAAATGAAAAGTCCATGGCACTATATTGTGTAAGACCATAGCTGGTGGGATATAGCGTCATATGGAAAGACCATATCATATAAGACCATAATTGGTGGGTTATGGCATCATATGGAAAGTACTAAAGGAAGGTTATTACCTAATAGACTTCTCTGCGTAACCCAAGACAATGAGGGGAAAACCTCACGTAATGTGAGTCTAGGTGAATCCTTATCATGAACGCGCTAGAAAATAGAAGTCTTTGTGGCAATCTATAATATAGAAGCCTTTGTGGCAATCTATAAAGTGGAAGCCTTTGTGGAAATTATGAAATGGAAGCCTTTGTGACAATCTCTGAAATGGAAACCTTTGTGGAAATCTATGATATTAAAGCCTTTGTGGCGATCTATGGAAAGGAACGCCTTCGTGGCGCACTCTACAGGAAGGCCCTTATGGAAATCATCTGAAGGCAATGCTTTTGCGGCAGACCTTGAAGTAGAAGAATGGTAAGTATGACCAACCCTGGAAGAATGATACGTATGGCTAACTCTGAAGAATTGTAAGTGTGACAAACCTCGAAGGAATGATATGTGTGGTGAACATTGAAGGAATAGTACGTATGGCGAACTCTGAAGGAATAGTATGTGTGGCAAGCTCTGAAGAAATTGTTCCGCAAGAAATGTATGTATGGCTAACTCTGAAGAATTGTAAGTGTGACAAACCTCGAAGGAATGATATGTGTGGCGAACATTGAAGGAATAGTACGTATGGCAAACTTTGAAGGAATAGTACGTATGGCAAACTCTGAAGAAACTGTTCCGCAAGAAATGTCGTGGCATATCCTACATAGTCTTAAGATATGTCCAGAGAAGATGGAACATGCCAAGGAATGTGGCAAATTCATAGTATAAACCAAGCAGAATAGAAGAACAACTCAATCAATATTGTTTTGTAGGTATGGGCTCTAGTATGGGAATAGTTAAGGAATCACGAAAAGACTGGGTGAAGAATGTAAGTAATGTACTGAAGATGCTAAGGGTTAGGGATGATCACAAAACAAGGCATGGCGCCTGTGGTATGAAGAAGAGGGTATTTTCCAAAGTTAAGTTGAAGAACGAAGAATAATGAGATGATAATAAAATCACCAGAGGCATAATACTGAGACAATACAAGTAAATGAGGTTTAACTCACTAAGTTCTCATGAACTTACCTCTGTATATTGTGTCACAGATAAGCGGATTTGGGTTTGCGTCAAGAGGGACGATATTAGGGCTACGCCAAAGGAGTGGCAAAGTGGGCTATTATGTATACAAAGCAAGTCTGATCTCGTGTTCGAGTTTGGTTTGTTTGTAGAAATCTCTCACACGGGATAATTATAATAGATTAGGACATTAATTCAATCATAGTCGTAAATAGTCTCTTTGTGTGTACCAAATAAATTCTTGCATTAATCACACCTATGTATTTCTTAGACAAATTTATAATTAAATAGTTGTAATCGAATGTAAATTGTCTATTTGAGTGAAATTCATATGTTCATGAGTAGTAACACCCTGGATTCAGATCTAGTTCATAGGATCGGGTTTAAGGTGTTACACAACTAACTAAAAAACAAACCCTAATTCTTCCATTAATTATTCTTGCATCCAATCGTTAATCTCCCTAAAGAAATTAGCCACTCATGGATCTAAATGTCATTTTCCCTAATTTCATATTCAACATGCAAAGTAGATAATTAAATAGAAAAAACGAATAAGAAAATTGATTTGTTTTGACATCGATTTGTGTTAAAGTCGAAATTCTTTTGGAAGTTACGAAGATAATCTCAATTGTAATTGAAAACCAAAAAAGAAATTACTATAAACTAATTAAATAAAAGCTTGCATCCAAATTGAATCCAAGTTAGAATAATGGAAAGAAAATTTCATTTAGTAACTAAAGGACTAACTTGAAAGAAAAGTAAAACTAAAATAAAATCCTAAAACTAATCTAAACGGATCACTCAGCTAAGCCTTCTAAACTAAGGTTCAACACCTTTATTCATAGCCAAATTTTCTGTCCTAACTAGGTTAATTAACAGCCCTAAAACTGAATAATATTCATTGTGCGGACGAAAACACCCCTGACTTAAATTCCAGTTCATCGCTCTGGTGTTGCGAAACCCAAAGACCAGTATCACGACACTATCTTTTGGGGGTGAATTATTTGGATTTGAAGCTCGATGTTGCAACACCACATGCCGGTGTCGCGACACTATCATTGTCTTTTGCGTTCTCAACTCGAAAACAGTGTCTTGCGCACTCACTTGATTTGTTAGTTCATCTTTAGGCCCGTATTGCCCTGTTAAGTCATCACATAGCTAAAAATTGCGTAAAAGCACTTATTTTACTAAAATTAAACATAAACTAATACATACGGAAAATGTAATAAAATCATATAAAAGAGCTAGAAGCAAGTTCATTAAGTGCCGAAAATACTCTAATTTTCCACAATGAATTGTGGCAGATCGGTGACTAAATGAGTTTATAATTAATATGTGAAAAGATGGAACTTAATTATAAATCATTTAAGCCTTAATCACATATGTCCAATCGGTCCCTCCACTAACTTGTCGAAATTAGAAATAAATTGCATGTTGAATCAAATGAACAGAAATGGTAAGATTGGAGAAATGACAAAAATTCAGAAATGAATGTGATTTTCTCACTAAACAAAAATGACCTAAAAATTAATTTATAGATTTTCGAATTATTAATTAATTAATTAATTAATTAATTAATTAATTAATTAATTAATTAATTAAATTTCAAAAGGATCAAATTATTTGGTTATAGTGAACCTATTGAATGTAGAAATATTAAATATATTTTATCATAGATTCTTTTACGGTAAATTTGCAATGATTTTAATAGAATTAGAATCGGGTTGAGAAAATTATTTAATTGAGAAATTAATTAATTAAAATTAATTTATGATGTTTATTTTGGAAAATAGAAAAACATGTATTGGGTTGGATTGAATTATAAAGTACTGGGTTAAAAGTACATGAAGTACTTATAATTGGACCCAATACGGGAGAGACCTAAAAGCCCCTCATGCTAATACATGAGACGACAAACCCTAGTATATTTAACTAGGGTTACCGCCCCTCTCTCCTATAGTTAGACTAGGATTTTATTTTTCTATTGAAATAGACTTATACTAATTCAACAAGGGCTTCACTTCTTGTCCCTATAAATAGATGGCACCGGTAGGGCTAAACACACAACTTTGAGATATCGTTGTTCTACTTGAAAATAGTGTGAATTTATTTTCTAAGTATAAATTTTATTTTCTGGAATAAAAATTCTATCGATTTTTTTGAAGAAAGGTTTTTTTCCCACTGAAAGTAAAGTAAATAATTTTTGGTTTTGTGTTTGATTTGAATTCATTCGAACCCACACTCGAAGTAGTTTATGGTACGAGAACAGCAGTGAAGGTCCTTCGGGTTGAAAGCTAGGAACGACAAGGATCCGTCTAGCAGAAAACAAATGTGCGATTTTGGAAAAAGTTTATTACTATAAATATCACAAACTGGCTCAGTTTTCAAAATTTTAATTTTCCGCTGTGCAAGAAAACCATTTTCAAACTAATTTTTTTCCAATATCCAATATATAATAATGAGATATCTCATCAGATATGCGCCAATGAGTTATTGCCTCAGTTTGGTTGGTCGGAAGGTATTTGTTATCAAGTACTGTTTTATGTTTAACACAGCATCAAATGATGTTGAGATTCCTCTTCTATTCCTTATAGTTGTTTCCATTCAATTTATTCTCAATTAGGATGTTAACTAAGGGAGTTAGTGTCATTTTCAAATTGTAAAATAAAATCGCCCATTCAATTATATCTATGTATTAAACAAATATTCTGGAAAAAGTTTTGCAACATACGACAAGCATTTAAATGATGCATGTGTCTAACATTAAACCTTGAAAACATTTGTAATCCGTTGCAATGATAATTCCTACATCCATTGAATTAAGTTGCCATGGGGTAATCTTAATCAACTAGTAAGAGTATGGATTTCCATCCAATTAATACATTAACCTAATTCCTTAGAGATTCACACGTACTAATAATTATTTCACGTTTGACCATTATTATAACTTAAGTAGAGCTTTGTGGGAAGCTACTTAACTAGAATAATCTTGATTGTATAACCATCAATTCAACACCTATCATAATATGTACTACAATAGAGTCATCTTGGGACAATCTCAATGAATAACATACATGACTAGTTATCCTCTTAAAGGAAATCTCCCCAGTGAAATCCACATGATAATACTTACCGTAGGGTGCGGCTAGGGGAAAACTGACTCGAAGCATTATCATGCCATCACATAGTGACCATTGATGGAGGTTGTAAGTCTTGTTCAGGGACATTCTCTCACTCAATATTTAAAAACATGCAAGATTTTTATTTTGATTTCAATCAGGAATGATTAAAATTCAATCAATTACATGTGACATTTTTTCCCTAAACTATATGGCATGCTTATCTCATACATATACATGAACATACTTTTCTGTAAATTTCAATTTCATCACATTCGTATTATATAACATGCTATAATATATGAAGAAGATAAATTGACTCTGACCAACCAAAATTTTTCATGATTCCATCCTAAGAAAATTAAATAAAAATTAAATAAATTACATTTATTATTCCCAAAGCATTCTTTGGGTCTTTTAGGTTAAAGCTAAATATCATTTTTGGGTTTCCCAAAATTAGCCCAAATGCACCAAAGGATCCCAAAACCCGAAAAAACTTGAATAGTCTACCGAAGGGGTCTACCACTGAAATTTCGTCGCCATCATTGGGTCAACCATTAGCCACCGTCTTTGCTAGCCACCACTGGTTGGCCCACTATTGGTCACCATCGACCACCTCTGGTCAGCCCATTGCCGATCTCTTGCTGATTGGTTTGGTCAGGTTTGGGTTTTCTCAATCATTTTGGTTACATTGTTAGTCACCTCATTTCTTCGAATTTCATCTAAAAACTTAGGTTACACAAATTCTTAGTCCGTTTTCGGCTCACATAAATTATTCTAAAATAAAAAATTAAATTCAAACCTGGGTGGAGTTGATAGTCCACAATCTAAATACATATTCCAAAATTTACGAAAAATCCAAAATACACTGGATCTAATTTCTAGCACAACTTTTGGCAAAATTACTTTATCACAAAAAATAGAACAATGACATACATTCATTCACATATATATTCCAAAACATGCATACGATTTAAAGAACGTCACATCTTATCTAATTTAATCGAACATGAGATATAGAAATAAAATCGATATTGGTTTATACCATAAACATAACACAACCTGGCTTTGATACAAGTTGCTAGAAAATCTGTTTAGAAAATAGTTATTTTAGGTACAACGAAAGTTTAAAATTTTCTAAAATTGAGCCCTTTTGTAATATTTATAGTAATAAACTTTAGCCAAAATTATACATGTGCTTTGTACGAGGCAGACAAAAGTCGATCTTCACTTTCAACTAAACAATTTTTTCTCTATTCTCGAACCACGAGTTGCCTCAAGTGTGGGCTTGAGCAACACGAACCAATTCATAGAATGAAAACAATTTATTTACTTTTAATGGGAAAGTAAATTCTCTCTATAAATTGATAATTATTCATTTTTCTCAAAAAATAGAATTTATTCTTTGTAAATAAATTACCACTACTTTTTGGCAGAATAACGACATTTATGAAGTGTGTAAATTGCTTAACCGGTGGTCTTTATTTATAGAGAAAAGTATAAGAGTTTTGCTTGAATAAATCCTAAATAAATAATACTATTTTAATAGAAAAATACAATCCTACTCTGAGTAGAGTAAAGGAGGCAATGGCACCTTTGTAATAGTACTAGGGTTACGACCCTTGTAGTACATACAAGGCTTAGTTGGGCCTTTGATGTATTGGGTCCAATTATATATTTCCTGAACTTTTGCCAACATTTATAATTTATCCAACTCAATATTTATTTTCTATTACCTAAAAGAAATATTATTTAATCATTTAATTTAATTAACTAAATTAATTTCTTAATTAAATAATTTTCTCAAAACCAGTTCTAATTCCGTAAAAGTTATAACAAATTTACCGTAATAGAATCTATGAGAAAATATATTTAATTTCCTTATTCAATAAATTTATAATGACTAATTAATTTAATTTCATCTTCAAACTTCAATTTTTTAATTATAATTAATTAAATAAAAATTCGAAGAATCTTAAATTAATTCTTTAGTCATTTCTAATACTTAGTGAGAAAACACATTCATAGTGGATAGTGAGACATGTGATCTATTTCTCTTACTTTATTGTTTTCATTCATTTTTATTCATTAGTCCTACATGCTATTTGTTTCTAGATATCTCGAGCCAGCGGAGGAACCGATTGGAAATATATAATTAGAGCTCAAATAATTTATAATTAAGTTTCAACTTTTTCCTATTAATTATAACATTATTTAGTAATGAAGTCATTCCACTAAAATATTGTGACTGAGTCCTTTCTTATTATATACCATTATGAAAGCTACTTAATAAGTGCTCGTCCAATAACTTTATCATAAGTGTGTTACCCTCATAGGATATCCTTAATCTCTTTGGGATAAATCTGTTATCCCAGTATGATCCTTTTTTATCTCATGGTAACCATTGCATTTTCCTTCCTAAAAAGTCAATAGCTATCAAAGAGTAATTAAATCATTTATCACAAAGACAAATGACTCATGGTCATATTTGTTTTTTTATCTATCATGTAGTGTTAATGAGAGGATATCATTTACACTATAGTTGGGCTATAAATTTCACTGTTGTGGAATGATGTTAGCTAAGGTCTTCTACCCAACGTACTAGCTTTCAGTTCCTTATATAATTGAACTCAGACTTTCATTTACATCAAAGTATACGAGTCAGGCATGCATAGTCCATCATCCATTCAGGATTAATGTATGTCACATTATGAGCATCACAAGTGAATAGATCTATAAACAAATCTAGGATATATTCTACTTGGGTCATGTCTGATGTACTATCAGCCCAATCAATCACATCTATGTCTCTATCTTTTGAGAGTCATCTACTTCGATACCCAAGATAATGTAACTTCCCAATTGGACTTGATAGATGACATATTAGTCTTTCAATTGGTTTTCTTATTTTCGATTAAACTAATGACATATTTAGATTATCTACTAATACAAGTTATTTTTTCGTATTATGATCTGATCACGTAATACTGATTAGTATTAGTTAAATGTTAGATAATCAATAAGCCAATATTTGCTTTCATTTTACTTTGAGTGCAAAAACCGCTGAGGAGAATATAAAAAGGATATTAATGTAAATAATGGATATTTTATTAAACCAATTTGTTTGAAAAATGCAAGTACATATAAACGATAATACAACACTAAGGGCACTAGATCCCAACAAAAGGGACTACAAGCAAAGGTAAAGGCAAGCTTGCATATTGACATGGAGAAGTGGATTTTCCACTTATTTTTATTTATTTTGTTGGTAAGTTCTTTTGGTAAAATCTCAAATTTTCTTGTTAATTATGTAGATGTTTTTAAATGGATTACTATAGGTTAAGGAAAAACATGTGATATTGATTTACCATTAGACTTACTAAGCTTTGTGTTTAACCTGTTGTTTTGCGCATAGATTTTTTTTTAACCTCGGAAGCTCTACTTGTCTCGTGGATCACCACCTCACACCATAGCAAGACTACGAGTGTATGTAATTTTTGTATTTGTGTATTTGACTCCTAGTGGCATGTACTAGGAGTCCTTAGTTTATGCATAAATATTAGTTTAATTCTACTCTTGGCCTTATATTTGGATGTGACAATTGACTTTCATTTTGTGGCAAGGATAGTTGGCTTGTGTCGTAGGTAGCTATGACCTTAAGTTGGGATAACATGCATGCATATTTCCTCCTTTTGATGTGAGAAACGTTTTGAATATTTATTGAACTTGTTTAAAATGATTTCATGAGGTGTTAGCATGTTTTCAATGTTATTTCAATGATTTTATATTGTAATGCATGATTGAGCATGTTTTAGGGATAGTTCTTATACATATTTTGATAAATTTTAAGCATGTTTTATGTATACCATGTTTGGCGGTGATTTGGGGATAATTTGGAGTGTTTTTGGGTTACTTAGAAGGTAACATTGTGATCTCATATTTGTGACGTCACAGCATTCACCTACAACATTGCGACCTCGTCTTTGCAACATTGTGACATTCCTCAACCAGCAAAGGGCATCGCATCTCCCATCGCTAAATCACTCCTAAATGATTTTTTTCAAACTACGCCTAAATGATTTTAAATTGATTCTAAAGCCTCTAAACTTTCTTAAACTCGATTTATTGATCTTATAAAAATGTTTTAAGTTTTTTTTAAAAATCTTTTTTCAATATTTCTTGTTCGTACTTGTTCCGGTAGCATTTCCTATCCATACTGGATGTTGGGTCGGTTAAGGAGTGTTACAATCCATATATCCCTTTAACCATTTTGCTTAAAAGGTTGCTTACAACCATCATCTTTTCTTTATTAAAGAACTTTATTGACAAGCCTGAAAGATGAACCTAAACTATTGTCTTCTCAATTGTCTCCAAGAATGGGCAAAACAAAGGTTTCTATTTCAGAACTGTCAAGTAATGCCCTGCCACAACCATGAACCGTTAGGCAACACATAAAAATAATTATCTAATTCTGAACCCTAATTAGGAAGTAGTCATTTCCTAGAACAATTAAATCAAAATCCTATACAAGCTGCCAAATTTGGTTCAACCTATTGTTAAGGAACCATACCCAATAAATTTCCCCAAGACTTGGGTATACACAAATCAATATGTTATTGTTCAATGATCATTAACGAAGGCCAACTTAAGCCTCCCTTTTCTTCCTAACTCCCACAATCAAAGTCCGTTCTTAATACATCATCCCACGAAAGCTTAGGAGCAGAACTCTTATTTAACATTGAATCCCTAAAACTCATACCTGGTTTGTATTGGGGAGGGAGCCCTTCGGCAACTTGGGATGATCAATTACATCGTGACCATCCAAAACTTGATTACATGAATGCTTGAAAGTTGGGTTACGAACCAACACCAAACCAGACACACTAGTAGGCAAGCCCTGGATCACCACCCCGACGAGAGAAATGACTACCTTGGCCACAAAATTTCAAGCAGTAAGATTCCCAATACTTTGGAGAAAAAGGTTGTGTTGCACCAGCATAAATACTTTGATTGAACGGGGTGTAAATGAATTTTATTTTGTCAATATTGATACTAGTCTCTATAGTATAATGCCATGTTAGTTTTTTATTTTTACATAAAATTTATAAAAGTTATTCTAGTTTATGGATTAATGATTACTAGATTGAAATTTCAAAATTTATAAGAACTAAAAATGATAAATTAGAGAGCATATATTAAAATTATAACTTACTTATAATACAAGAAAGATAATATTTGATCTAATAGATTTAATTGCTATTGTTTAGGACAACACTCAACATTAAAATTTTAAATTTTGGAAAAGATATAGAGACTAAAATTGATCAAATTTGAGTATAGGGAATAAATTTGAAATTTAAATATAGTAACGGGACTAATGGCAGCATTTTACCTAATTAATTAAGATGCACGAACACTTGGTTCTTTCCTAAAACCCAGCAAATACACAAAAGTACTCGACAGTGGAAGGAAAGCCGAGAGCCCAAAACCTGCAAGTGCCAGAAAAGGCATGCTAGACAACTGCTATCATCTTTAAAATTCATAGGAGAAGCCAACGGCAACTTTAGCTGAAACCCAAATGGTCACTGCGCTTTCTCTTCTCAACGCTCCTTTCCTCACCCCCAAACCCCTCACTCAACTTAAAACCCTCCCCTCTGCAAAACCCAATTCTCCTTTCTTCTTCCCTTCGTCTTTCCCTTCTTTTCCCAACCTTCAACAACATCGTTTCAATGGACAACCGCCTATAGCTGCATCTCTCAAGGTCCTCTTCTGCGTTATTTTTCACCATTCCGAATTGCTGACCAACTGTTTGATTTTATGTGTCTGCAGAGTTGCTTCTGTTCACTTTTGACGCCCCCCCTTTATTTTGTTTCAGGAGAAGGTGGGTTGTTTTAAGAAGACTTTGAGTGATTTTACTAGCTTAAACTACTGGGTTGTTCGGGACTATTATCGTCTTGTCGACTCTGTTAATGCACTTGAGCCAGAAATTCAGAGGCTATCTGATGAGCAGGTTGGTTGGGTTGTTTAGAATCAAGTACTTGGCTTGCTTTGTTTGGGTCATTGGGATGATGGACTGAGCTTGTTTGTTGTAGTTGGCTGCTAAAACTTCCGAGTTTAAGAAACGGTTGAACCAAGGAGAGGCTGTTTCGGATATTCAAGCTGGTTAGTCTTTATTAATGCTTCTGTTTCAGAGGGTTGATTTATGAAATTTATATGACAATTAATGCTCCTTTTATTGATTGTTATATAGAGGCATTTGCTGTGGTTCGTGAAGCTGCAAAAAGGAAACTTGGCATGCGCCATTTTGATGTGCAGGTATTGATCTTTTTATGTATAAAGATTAAAGACAAAAGCATGTATGACTGTGCGGTCATTTATCCTTGATTACATCACTGTATACAGGTATCTTTTCTTTTTAAAATTCATTTTGAAGTCAGTTATTAATCTAAAGATCTTTTACTGGTAGATTATTGGTGGAGCGGTGCTTCATGATGGGTCTATTGCGGAGATGAAGACAGGGGAGGGAAAAACATTGGTCTCCACATTAGCTGCATATCTGAATGCACTGACTGGTGATGGTGTCCATGGTATGCTCTGCATTCTTCCTCTTTTTGGAAAAGAAATTAATCTAAAGATGTTATTCTTTATTGTTTCTGTTGATATTCTAAAAGTTTGAATATGAGGCTCTCAGGTTTGTGTGTATGTCAGATATTGGAGACATAAGGATCTAATAAAATATTTAAAAAAGGGACAACTTTTTCATCTGGTTTACCTCTAACTAGATTCTCAGCAGTCCTTTGAATTCCCTTTTGTTTCAGGATTTTTGGGTCACAACTTTTTACTCTTTTAATGTTCTTTTTAACCAGATGGTAATGCGTTAATTTGACATCGTTGCTTTTGTTGTTAACAGTGGTAACTGTGAACGATTATCTTGCTCAACGTGATGCTGAGTGGATGGGTCGTGTTCATCGCTTCTTAGGTCTTTCAGTTGGGCTTATTCAGGTATTTGTCTACTAAGTGGCAGAATGTTGTAAAACTTGTGTCATTCTTGCGGAGAGTCAACCACTGAACAATTTATTTTCTTTATGCATGAGAAGCAGATCTGAGTAACTGTTTACATACTTATATACTTCTAATTGTAATAGTTTTTGCCTGTTTTGGTTGCATATATAGAAGGGGATGACAGCAGAAGAGAGGAGAATCAACTACCAATGTGATATTACGTACACCAACAATTCGGTAAGTGTTCCTAATTTGGTTGGTACAATTGAATGTGACTACTGCTGATGCATTTTTTCCCTTCCCATGGCATGCCATATATCATGTTTCTCATACCATTGTTTTTGAACTTTTTTTAGGAACTAGGTTTTGATTATCTCCGAGATAATCTTGCTGGAAACAATGATCAACTTGTGATGAGATGGTATGTCCCAGAGCACTATTTCAATTTGGTCTTTGATTTTTTTTTAATGGACTACTAGTGATAGACTTGCAAAAACAGGCCAAAACCATTTCATTTCGCAATTGTTGATGAAGTTGATTCTGTTCTGATTGATGAAGGAAGAAATCCTTTGTTAATAAGTGGTGAGGTAATATAAACTAATCTTTCTTCCTTTATTAACTGTTTTCTGATTCCACGAATAATACTAAATATTTTGATTCACAAAATTACTGAAACCTATTTTAAACTGTTTAACTGATTGCCTCTGAAAATTTTTGGAAATGTTGGGAGGACAGTGAGAGCTGTAGAAATAGCTTGTAATAGCCTGTTGCCTCTTCTCTGTTGTGTTCCAGGCTAGTAAAGATGATGCGCGATATCCTGTTGCTGCTAAAGTGGCTGAGCTGCTAATGAGGGGTCTGGTGAGTTCAGTTGGTTGGCTTCATCTTTCGTTAAACCATATTATTTTGTTGCTATCAAGCTGCCAATGTAATTTTGTACTGTTATTTTACACACAGTTTACGGCTAAAGTTGTTTCCGTGTAAATTCTGGTAACAGCATTATAACATTGAGCTTAAAGATAATTCAGTGGAGTTGACTGAGGAAGGAATTGCACTTGCTGAGTTGGCTCTTGAAACAAATGATCTATGGGATGAAAATGATCCCTGGGCAAGGTGAAATTGTGGCCTTTTTTCTTTTGTACTCATTCTCGGGATAAGCAATTTGTACTACACTTTTTGTTCTGAATATCTGTTTCTTTTTTAGCAACTTCTCAAACTTTTGTTTCAAGTTCACTAACATATGTTACTTTTAAAACTTAAAAGGCCCCAAAAGAAAATGTTTGACCAACTTCAATCTGATATCTTTCTTTCCTTTGTTGTATATTAGCACACACTCTCTCTACCTTGATACTTGGTTCTCTAGTGGTTGAATGTGATCCAATCCACAAATTATTTGATGTTAAAATTTATGTTGTTGCAGATTTGTGATGAATGCTTTGAAAGCTAAAGAATTTTATCGGCGGGATGTCCAATACATTGTCAGAAATGGGAAAGCTCTCATTATCAACGAGGTTTTTATGTAGTGTTTTTTGATGTTTCAGTCTCTTTGTTGCAGTACCACTTCTCCATTGACCATGTTTGTATGTAATAACTGGTTCCTGCAAACTGTTTAGCTAGCCACTAAAGAGAATTCAAATTTTTAGAATTGATTCAGTTGATACTTTAATCATGTCTATATATCCATCACAAACATTCTTAGGAGCAATGTTAATGATTTCTTTATGTCGAAAATACATTTGATTTCATTAACCCTTGCTTGAGGTAGAACCTTATCATGTTGTTTTTTATGTTCAAGGCTAAAGCTTCGGAAAAAGTAAAAATTGTTGCTTTTGGTGTTTGTATGTTTAGCAGTATGTCTTTTTCCTTGTGATGGCAATTAAACATTTATGAGAATCTGCAGCTGACAGGCAGAGTTGAAGAAAAACGGAGATGGTCTGAAGGGATTCACCAGGCTGTAGAAGCAAAAGAAGGTTTGAAGATTCAGGTAGATATGATATCTGAAAAGTTCTTAACTTCATCTCGACCCATATCAAGTATAACAATTATATTTTTCTCATTCAAAATTGTAAATTTTCTATATTTGTTAGGCTGATTCAGTTGTGGTGGCTCAAATCACTTATCAGTCTCTATTTAAGCTCTATCCCAAGCTCTCTGGAATGACCGGGACTGCAAAAACAGAAGTATGGATGATAAGTGGATTTCATGCGCTATATTTGGCCATTCCTACTTTTTTAATGCAACTCAAAAAAGAATTCAAACTTGTTGTTTGTAGGAGAAGGAATTCTTGAAAATGTTCCAGATGCCCGTTATTGAAGTGCCCACAAATCTTCCAAATATTCGTAAAGATTTACCCATACAAGCGTTTGCTGTAGGACATTTAATACTTGAGTGTTTTCTTAATAGTGTTTATATTTTTTTAATATTAGTTTGTTACTATTTTTTTTATTGTTGTTTTTGGTTTGTCAATTCTTCTAAGACTGCTCGAGGGAAATGGGAATATGTTAGTCAAGAAGTGGAATGCATGTTTAGACAAGGGCGTCCAGTTTTAGTTGGGACCACTAGGTAAATTCTCTAGCAGCCGTCATTGTGATATATCCTTTCCTCTTTTCTTATTTTTTATTCTTGCTATTGTATAGAAAGTTAAACAATTGGTCAAATTTTATCTGTTAAGAGTGTTCAAAAACAAGAACGTCCTTAGATATGATCTATCACCTTCTTGATGCAGTGTTGAGAATTCTGAATACCTGTCAGATCTGCTGCAGGAGAGAAATATCCCTCACAGTGTCCTGAATGCTCGTCCCAAGGTTTGTTATTTTTTTAATTCAATGATACCTTGCAGTTGGATGAACAGTTTACCCTATGTGCAGGGTTCTTCCTTGGCATTAATCATTTTACCTTTTATGTTTATGCAAGCTTCTTTCACCAGCAATTTTCTTTTTGCCTTCTATTCTACCAGTATGCAGCAAGGGAAGCTGAAATTATTGCTCAAGCTGGGAGAAAGTATGCTATAACCATTTCTACCAATATGGCTGGCAGAGGAACTGACATTATTCTTGGGGGAAATCCCAAAGTAAGTGTGGTTGTGAAGTCTTTTTCTTTTATGCGAAATACATAAGGAAATGACATTACGCCACTTCTTGTGCCATATCAAGATGCTAGCGAGAGAAATTATAGAGGACAGCTTGCTTTCATTTCTGACGAGAGAAGCTCCTAGTATTGAAGTCAGTGACATGGCAATTTCAAGAAAGGTAATTCCTTCTTGTCACTGTTAGTTGGTAAGAAATAAATTTTTTATTCTCCGAGATTTTTGGCGTAGGTGTTTTCAAAGGTAAAGGTTGGCCCATCATCAATGGCTTTGCTAGCTAAGGCTGCTTTAATGGGTTTGACTCTTAAAACTTTCTGTGTAGCTTGATTTTTCTGTGTAATATACATTCTTTGTAGTGATATTGGAATATTTATTTAATTATTCTGATACCACTCTTCCTTTCAATGTGAATCAAACAGCAAAATTTGTTGGCAAAAGTGAAGGAAAGAGCTGGACGCATGAGGCGGCAAAATCTATCATTTTAGAATCTGTGGAAATGAGTCAGTTAAAGCCTTTGAAAGAGCTGCAGAAGCTTATTGATGAACAGTCTGAGATGTACCCTCTTGGCCCTTCTATTGCGATTACTTATTTATCTGTTCTTAAAGATTGTGAAGTACACTGCACCAAAGAAGGTTCTGAAGTGAAAAGGCTTGGGGGGCTTCATGTGATTGGTACATCTTTGCATGAATCCCGTAGAATAGATAATCAGGTTAGTGATTAAATGCAGAAAAGATTTGAGTAATTATGCTACATCTAAAGTTCTAAACCATTATTTAGTTAGCATTTCTGAATTATCTTCTTTTTGATAAACATTTCTGAAGTATCTTGCTTTAAGAAAATTGCATCAATTTTTGCTATTGGAAGATGGAGACTCAAACTTCCATAACAAAGTGACAAGTATCCAATTTAGAAAATTGATTTCCTAAGGATCAATATGGTAGTTCCCTTTGATCATTTGCATCAGCTGATCCAAATAAAAATATTGGTTAGATGCTTTGCTAGATTGAGTACAACTGATTTGTCAGTCATCCCTTATGATTTTCTTTCTTTTTGCTGAATCACTCAACTTATTGTTTTGTTGGTCAAATGCTGCAAGCATTTACTTTGGAGTAAAACTTTTTCTATACAGTACCATGGTCACAATATTTCATCTACTTTCAAAATGCACCTTGTATCCCCCATGATTCACTTTGATGATAGTTTGACTTCATATGTGCCATGCCAAACAATTATATTTCTCTAGGAAGATTGAAATCTAGATGTAACTGTATATGCAAATGCCAGAGAAGGCTGAAATTTTCAGTTCAGTGATGTTTTTATTCACAAATGTAACATGTAAATTACAAGATATGGACTACTATTATACATGTATAAACGTGCAAGTATATGTTGGAGCCATAAGTTTTATTCTATGAGATCTAATTAGGCCCAAATTCATTAAATACTCTTTGTCAGTTGACAAATTGTTTGAAATTGGAAACTTTGGGATGCATCGAACTATCTAAAATTTGATGGTCTGACTAGTCAATGAACATACTCTTTTCCCCTCTTTTCCCCTCTTTTGTTCTATTTTGGTTGTTTTTTGGGGGGCTGTGGGTAGAGAGAACTGATAACTATCTTTTATTTCTTTTCTATTTATTGCATTTTAAACATGGCTCTAATCTTTAACATAACCATGATGATGGCTTTTTACAGCTTCGTGGTCGAGCAGGAAGGCAAGGGGATCCTGGATCTACACGGTTTATGGTGAGGTAGTGTTCAATTATTATTTATTTGAATATTTATGACTCAAATGACTTTTGTGGCAAAAAATTTTAAAAAAGAAAGTTAACCGGGCTAGTGTTGCCCAGTTACTAGGGATTGGTTAAATGATTTTCTTTTCCATCATGCAAATATCAGCCCTTCCAATCCATTCCAATTTAGATACAAGACAATCTGGTATGAAATTAGGAAAAAAAAAAGTTCGGTATTGGAAGAGATTTTCTCAGCAGTTAATGGCCTAGATTTGTAACTTAGGTCAGTACCAGTTCAACCTCTTGTATCTTGTTATGGGCTAGTGTAGTTCTATTCATAGCCTTGACCCACTATTTTAGGTCTTCTTTTGGCCTACTGATGCTTTGAGGTGAAACTTCTACTCTGATGTTGTTGTTAGCCAAGGTAGTGGTAGAAGTGAAAAAAATAAGATTAGAAATGAGTGCATCTGAAAATCAAATTGCACTTGCGTTGCATCAATTGAGCATAAAATGTGGGAAATGCACTAAAAGTAATTTGTACAAGTGAGTTGAAAAGGTGTAATATGCTTTTGTAAAAGATGCAACATAGTGAAAGATGTTTGTGCCAAAAATGGGAGGTGGAGATCGAAGAAGGCATCATTGGATAATGAGGGCTATTGTAAAGGACCTTATTTTCATGGATCTTATTCACCACATGGTTACAAAATGCGCATGTGGTGTAATATGGTTCACGCAGTCAACTGGAAATATAACATATCAAGGAAAAAGCCTTATATCTGAAATGTTTGTTCTTGTGCCCAATGGGAATAGCGGTTGAAGGGTTGATTTCATAGTGGGTAATAACTAATAAAGGGAAAATTGTGTACCATGTATATGAAAATGAGGTAATCACTTGAGAGATACATGAATAGCATGTGACAGTAATTTGATTATGAATTCTTGGGTTAGTTGGATTCTCATGTAATAGCCACCATCACTCTTGTTGATGGCCTTTTTAAAAGATAATATTGGGCTCACCTATTATTATTAACAATAAGGTATGTATATATACACACACATGCACGTAGAAAAGAATAAACGACTAGGGTAAATTGTACAAGATAGGAGAAGTCCATCTATATAAGAAATCCTATTTACAAAGTCTATCTACATAGGAGCCCTATTTACATTATATTATTATCTCACACACTCCTCAAGTTGAGTGTGGGAATCGCACGATCAACTTCTTTCCAAGGACTTGAAGCCAATACTTAAGCAAGGAGAGCTAATATATCAAACATCAAGTGTCTTTATCTTGCAAAAATGAAAGACCGTCTCCTTATGCTTTGTACATGAGTGAAAAACATGATCGGCTATTAAATAAGTAGCAGCCAAATCATAAACAATTGAGGAGATTGATGAAGAGGAGAAATAATTTCATGAAACATAGATTGAAGCCAAAGAACCTCAGGAGTAACACAAGCCAAGGCACAATACTCAGTCTTAGTAGAAGAGCGAGCTCTAGCCCGCAACTTTCATGAAGCCCAAGAAATAAGATTATTGCCAAGAAAAACCACAAAACCTGAAAAAACTCAGAGGACAGAGGAAAAAATTCTGTATTTTTCTACTGCTTTAGTTTACAGATTATAAAGAGAGGAATAATTATTTTAAAGGGAACAAATCCTAATTTCCTAAGAATCAGTAACTGAGATTAGTTTCTATTTATAAGGGATTTCAACAGATTTCTATCCTTAATTATAGGGATTCCAATACCATCAGATTTCTATCCTTAATTATAGGGATTCCAACACTCCCCCTCAAGCTGGAGTGTAGATATTAATCAAACCCAGCTTGCCACTAAGTTCTTCAAACATGTTTCTATTCAAACTTTTAGTTAACATGTCTGCAATTTGTTGTCTAGTAGGTAGGTAGGTGATGCATACTTCTCCTGAGTGTACTTTTTCTTTTATAAAGTGACGATCTATTTTCACATGTTTGGTCCGATCATGATGCACAGGATTATGTGCTATGCTGACAGCAGCCTGGTTGTCACAGTACATCTTCATAGGTCTGGTATAAGGCACTTTTAGTTCTCCCATAAGTCTTTGTATCCAAACTCCTTCGCATATACCATGAGATAGTGCTCGATACTCTGCCTCTGCACTGCTGCGTGCTACCACAGACTGTTTTTTGCTCCTCCACGTCACGAGATTACCCCAAACATAACTACAATAGCCGCTTGTAGAGCGTCTATCATTAACAGAACCTGCCCAGTCTGCATCAGTGTAGACTTCCACGCTTTGGTTGATAGTCTTCTTGAAGTACAGGCCTTTACCGGGAGTTCCTTTTAGATATCTTAGTATTCTATATGCAGCTTCCAGGTGCTTCTCCCTCGGGGCATGCATATACTGACTAATAACACTCACACTGAAGGCTATGTCTGGACGGGTGTGAGATAGGTAGATGAGCCTTCCTACTAGACGTTGATATCTCCCCCTGTCGATTTCTTCTCCATCCTCATTAGTTCCCAATTTAAGGTTAAACTCCATAGGAGTTTCGGCTGGTTTGCTGCCCATCAAACCAACTTCCGACAGTAGATCAAGAACATATTTCCTTTGGGAAATGAAGATACCTTTTTTCGACCTTGCTACCTCCATACCAAGAAAATATTTAAGACTCCCCAAGTCTTTAAGTTCAAACTCTGTACCAAGAAATTCTTTCAATCTCAAAATTTCGCTCGAGTCATTTCCTGTTAATATTATATCGTCGACATAAACGATAAGGATGCAGCATTTACCCTCTTTCGAGTGCTTATAGAACATGGTGTGGTCTGCCTGTCCTTGAATGTAATTTCTGCTAGTCATAGCTTTTGCAAATCGGCTGAACCACGCTCGTGGAGATTGTTTCAGCCCATACAAGGACTTCTTCAACTTACACACTTGGCCCTTGTTTTCTTCAAACCCGGGTGGGAAATCCATGTACACCTCCACATTTAATTCCCCGTTGAGAAAAGCATTTTTTACATCCAATTGAGTCAAGTGCCAATCAAGGTTGGCAGCAAGAGATAGCAGGACTCGAACAGTGTTTAGCTTGGCAACCGGTGCAAACGTCTCGTTGTATCGAGACCATAAGTTTGGGTGAATCCCTTAGCCACAAGTCGAGCTTTGTATCGGTCAATACGGTCATCGGGTTTAAATTTCGTAGTGAAAATCCATTTGCACCCTACGATTTTTTCCCTTTAGGTAGATCCGAGGTTCCCATGTTTCATTTTTTTTGAGGGCCTTCATTTCTTCCATCAGGCTTCTCTCCACTCAGCTGATTCAAGAGTCTCTTCTATATTTTTGGTGTTTTTACAGAATCAACATTAGTCACAAAAGCTTTGTAAGACTTAGATAAATTTCCATAGGATACAAACCGAGAAATAGGATGTTGAGTGCAGCTCCTTGTACCCTTTTGAACTGCAATTGGAAGATAGATGGATGGTGACAGAGGTGGACTTCTGTTTCAGAATAGTCCTCGGTTGGAGATGTAATTGGCACTGCTATATCAGTTTTAGGAGAATGATTCCGTCGGGAGTAAACCTGTATTTGCTGTTTTCCTTGATCAGGTGGCTGTTGTACTTCGGTGGAGGTATTGTTATTGGGAAGGACGGTGTTAAATTCTTGCTGCACAGGGGAAACAAGAAGTAAATCTGGGATAGGTTTGTTTGTGATAGTAGTAGTAGGATCAGGAGGTATAATGAGGAGAGTATTAAGGGTCTCATCTTCATTAAAAATCTCCCCCTGAAGATGAGATGCTGCAAAGTATGGTTCATGTTCAAAGAAGGTAACATCCCGAGAGACAAACATTCGGCGCAATGTTGGTGAGTAACACTTATAACCTTTTTGTGTAGGGGAATATCCAATGAAGATGCAGGTGTGGGCTCGAGGATCAAGTTTGGATTGATTTGGTTGATGGTTATGGACAAAAGCTTTACAGCCGAATATTTTGGCTGGAAGATTAGGAACATGAAATAGAGGGAAGGCCTTTAAAAGGGTATTTAGAGGTGTTTGGAAATTGAGGATCTTTGATGGCATTCGGTTTATGAGATAACAGGCAGTGAGGACAGCTTGTCCCCACAAGTATTTTGGAACATTAATAGTGAACATTATGGCTCGAGCCACATCAAGGAGATGACGATTTTTTCTCTCAGAGATCCCATTTTGTTGAGGAGTGTCAGGACAAGAGCTTTGGTGTATAATGCCTTGGTCAGAAAGGTATGGACTTAAGACAGAGTTGAAGTATTCTCTCCCATTGTCAGTACGGAGGGTATGTATGGTAGAGTTGAATTGGGTTCGAACCATTGAGTGAAAATTTTGGAATACTTTGGGTGTTTCAGATTTTTCTTTGAGTAGATAGATCCAACAGACCCTAGTATGATCATCAATGAATGTTATAAACCATCTAGCCCCTGTAATATTTTTCACTCGGCTGGCTCCCCATAGGTCACTATGGATTAACGAAAAAGGTTGGGACTGAATATGTGGTTTTAATGGGTATGGCACACGGGTATGTTTAGATAATTGGAAAATTTCACACTTTAAGGAATTAATACTTTTATTTCGAAATAACAGCGGAAGATGTTTTTTCAAATACACAAAGTTTGGATGTCCTAACCTACGGTGCCATAACATAATAGTGTCCTTTTTTGAAGTGGATAGAGCCAATCCCCCTTGTGTACTGTTTTTATTCCAAATATATAGCCCATCATCAACTTTAGCAGTGCCAATCATCCTCCCCGATTTCTGTTCCTGTATCACACAACCAATTACAGAAAATTCAACAAGAACATTTTCATCCTTAGTAAGTTTACTAATTGAAAGTAAATTACAGGACAAGTTTGGGACATGTAGGACTTTATCGAGAGAAAAACTCTGTCATTTGTACTTCTCCTATTCCAGCCACAGGTGAGTAAGAACCGTCAGCTATGCGGATTCGGGATTTGTTATGACAAGGAGTGTAGGTGTGAAACAACTTGGAGTCACCTGTCATGTGATCGGAGGCGCCCGAATCGAGTATCCAAGGAGATTGATTATTAGATTCAAAAGCAATGTTGAGAGCAGTACCTTGAGTGGCTAGAGATCCATGAGTAGTGGGAGTACCAAGTATCTTATGGAGAGTCTCAAGCTGTGTTTTGGTTAAGCGAACATCAAGAACATCATCAGCAATAGTGGAGGAATTAATTTCACCTTGAGTGATTCCCTGATTGATATTCTGAGTTATTTGTGATGTCTCAGTCTCAGAGAAATTTTCATTGATATCACCCATTGGAGGACTAAACCGAAGGAATTTTTAGGAAGGGAAATTAGAGAAAAAAAATTAGGATCGAATGAATCCTAAAGCTCTGATACCATGAAAAAACTCAGAGGACAGAGGAAAAAATTCTGTATTTTTCTACTGCTTTAGTTTACAGATTATAAAGAGAGGAATAATTATTTTAAAGGGAACAAATCCTAATTTCCTAAGAATCAGTAACTGAGATTAGTTTCTATTTACAAGGGATTTCAACAGATTTCTATCCTTAATTATAGGGATTCCAATACCATCAGATTTCTATCCTTAATTATAGGGATTCCAACAAAACCAGTAGTTGATTTTTTTATTATCATAAACTAAATTAGCTCAATTAGAGTCAAAAGTGTTAAAATCAGAGAAAGGGCATCAGAAAAGAAGAATATGAGAAGAATTTCTGTCTTGTTGATTTCAATGAGTAAGTTACATAGCTATTTATATACACAAAATAGGAAGAGAAGGAAATTAGTGATGACTAAAATCCTTAAACATAAGCTAATTGAATCTAATTAAAGCCCTAGAGATCAACTATATACATTGCCAATTATACTATTAGTTGTCAATTAGTTAACACTCCCCCTTAAGTTGGTGAATAGATATTGCACACGCTCAGCTTATAATCCAAAATAGATCTTATTGCTAAGTCCTTTGGTGAAAAAGTCAACTACTTGTTTGTCGGATGTCAAATGAAATAAGTTCAAGAGGTAGTTAGCTTTTCTTCGATGGAGTGTTGATCAATCTCAATGTGTTTGGTTTGATCATGTTGCAATAGATTTTGCGCTATGTTGATGGCTAGAGGTGAGTATTCGATTGTGTCGAGTCGAATCGAGTCAAAAAATTTCGAGTTAGTCGAGTTGACGAATCCTATTTTAGCAATCGAACTCAATTTGAATTTTTTTTGAATTGAATCGAATCGAGTCTAGTCGAGTTAACAAATCTTATTATTTATACTTAATGTTACATTTACATGGACCGATTATTTAACTAGTAGACGAACTATAAGCTTTTAGATTAATTTGAGTAAAGAAAAAAGGGAAAGTGGGGCGATTCGGGAAGGAAAGTAAGACTACCGGGTAAACATTTATCAAACAACGTAGTTTTGCCTTTTAACTTGATAGTTTTGACTTTTAACTTTAGATAAGGTAAACATTTATCAAAACGATGTAGTTTTACCTTTTCTTATTTGGATTTTCGAATAACTCGAATTAAGTGTAAGCGTTCGGTTGAATCGAGTGAAATTGTTCGAGTTAAATTAGAAAAATTAATAATGTCAAATTAAAATCTTGTTACAATATAACTATTTCCATGTTAGAGTACATAAATTTGAAACCATATATATTTGAAAACTTTTTTAAAACATAATAATAAGATATTTTAGTATGATAAGCTTGAATCATTAATCACTTATTTATATTCCAAAATTATTATTTTATAACATTTTTAAAATTTGAAAATTTCAACTTTTTTATATATTTTTTAGATTTTTTTAAAATTTATAATTTTTTTAAAAATACAAATTTTAGAACTTTTATAAATATTTTGAATTTTAAAAATTATTTAGATTTTTTTTGTAATTTTTGTTAAGAGAGACTAATTTGCTCATTTTCAACATTGATAGGGACCAAAAGGGTATTTATACTCATCTGTTATTCAAATTATTCGAGTTATTCGAATTATTCGAGTTATTCAAATTATAAAAATTCAACTCGACTTGAACTCGAAATATGAAATTTCTTATTCGAGTTGACTCGAATAATTCGAATAACTTGATTCGATTAACTCAAGATTTGAATTTTTTTTTTTATTTTTTCGAATCGAATCGAATTTTACTCACCTCTACTGATGGCGACCTTGTTGTCACAATCTAAGGATAATTCGTCTTTTTTTTGGCAAATTTATTTATTTGAATACCTTTCACAACCACAAAAGCTGATAGACACCTTGAGCCGTAGCCTTGTACTCTGCTTCTGCACTTGATCGAGCAACTACACATTGCGCCTTTCTTCTCCAAGTGACTAGGTTTCCTCCCACAAATGTGTAATATCCAGAGGTAGACCTATTATCTGGAGAACTAGCTCAAGCTGCATTTGTAAAGGGCCTCAATACAGAGATGACCATGCTTGGAGAAAAGGTGACCCTTTACTAGGGCAGATTTTAGGTAGCGTAGAACCTGAAAAACAGCTTGCATGTGAAGGTCTCGAGGATCATGCTTAAATTGGCTTACCAAACTAACTATGCTATATCTGGTCTAGTGTGCTAAAGATAAATAGTTGTCCAGCCAGTCTCTGATATCTCTCCTTATTCATGGACTCTCTTCTTGCAATTGATGATTTGCTCTCAATAGGCGATTCTGCTTGTTTGCAATCTATCATGCCTGTTTTGTCAAGAGATCTAGACTCTATTTTCTCTAGGAGATAAAGATTCGTTTTCTCAATTTGGGAACTTCAATTCTCAGGAAATATTTCAATTTTCCCCAATCCTTGATTTCAAATTCCTGAGTCAATTGCTTCTTTAGCTGAGTCATCTTTTCTTTTTCATCTCCTGTCATTACTATGTCATCAACATATATTATACGGTGAGTGATTTTACTTCTGTGATGTCTTATGAAGAGGGTATGATTTGTGTTCATATGTTGCTAGTTGTTGATATAATCTTATAATTAATGTGTAGAGATTTTAGGGATTGACTAGCATATAATTAGGATGTATAATATTTTTACACATGAATTATAAGATTATGTCAACAGCTACCAACATATCAACAATTTGCATTGCTCTGTTGATAACCAAAAGACATTGTGGGATGGGAATTTGATGATTGTGCACCCTTATTATCTTTCCATAAAGTGAATCCTTTGGATAACTTAGTAACTGGAATTTACATTATCTTCTCAATTCTAAATAGTTTAATTATCTATAATGGACTTCAGTATTTGCATCCTTCTTGTCTTTTATGGGTATAATTAACATTATTTAGAATAACCTTTTCTATTTATTGATGTTACAGCTTGCAAGATGAGATGTTTCAAAAGTTTAATTTTGATACTGAGTGGGCTGTGAAGCTTATTTCGAAAATTACAAATGATGAAGATATACCTATTGAAGGTGATGCAATTGTAAAGCAGGTATGCATTGACCTCATCTATTTGAAAGCTAGAAACCTTATCTATTTCAGAGCCTTAAAAGTTGGTAGCATCTTCTCCATATTAGTGATTTCAATGCCTTCATATTTGTAGCTTTTGGCTCTTCAAATTAATGCAGAGAAGTACTTCTTTAACATAAGAAAGAGCCTGGTTGAGTTCGATGAAGTTTTGGAGGTATGTGCTTGGAAACAACAACCATATTTGAACATCTTGCCCAACTAGTTGACATGATCTTGCCTTGATAAGAGTTTGACTAGATATGTTGGTGAAGTTCTTAAAGGACCGACCATCTTGTAGGTTCTGGTGTGATTTTTAATTGGATAAGGATTATCGACAAAGTACTTTGAAATGATGTTACTGCAACCTTTAGTTCATTATTTTTCATTAACTGATACTCTTTTGTACTAGATATATTGGTGACTGATTTCCATTTGAATTCTTCATTTTATAAACCAGGAAAGAGTTAACTTAAATCTGAAACTAAATCCATAATGTTCAATTTAAACAGAAGACTAACCATCAATTATCTCATTAAGTTATTTGACTTTTTTTATCAGGTTCAAAGAAAGCATGTCTATGATCTCAGGCAATTGATTTTGACTGGTGATGATGAAAGTTGTTCACAGCATATATTCCAGTGAGTATTCTAATATGCTTAGATTTGCATGTGTGACCTGGCCTAGTACATTTCCCAAGTTCAAATTGCAGCCAATGAACGGTGCCTGGCTCTCTTTTATTTATCCTTTTAGCGTATATGTGGTAGCAGGGTCGAGCAAGAAAAACTGAGAAGCCAAAAACTGATCCAAACTGTTATGTTGGATATTTTTTGGTTTCTCAAGTTAGAAACAGTTAGGACTGAACCAGATTCTACTTTTATTTAATTTTTAATTAATTTTAATTTTTTATGATGCACAAAATAAATATTTTATATTTAAAATTGTGAAAATAACTTAAAATACTATATAGAAGTTGTTTTTCAAAAGATACCATATAAGAGTTATTGATTATATTTTATTTACTTGAAAAATTATTTTTTAGAAATATTTATGAAAAAGACTTTGAAACTTTACAAATAATGCCCAAGTCATAAAACAAAGTCCATTTTGTCAAAATAAAGTTCAAAAGCTCAAAATCCAAAATTAATATGGGAAACCAAGAACCAGACTGAACTGTCATGGATGGTTCAAAAAAGTCCAAAAAACCCGACAGAACCGACCGAACTTAGCCCTAGATTGGATTGGAACAATATGAAAGCAAGTCAACCCTGCTGTTGTGTTTCTTGGAATTATGAACTAGATCTAAGATACAAATTTTGGAAATTAGGTTATTTGGGATGAAAAGAGCCTTCATAAATTGCCATGTAAAACCAGGCAATATGTTCTTCAAATTATAGTTTCATTGTGCTTCACTGCTTTTAAGGGTGTGTTTAGTCAATTTTGACTAGGATATGACAGATATTCTAGGTAACTTGGAAGTTGTTCAGTATGAGCATGTTCTACATCTAAAAATTTGAAAGATGAAAAAGGAAAAGAACGGAGCAGAATGACGTTCCTGGTTCAATTGCATGGTTGGCCCCTTTTTTCCCGTCATTAGAGTTCATTTCAGTTATGTTGGCACATAGGAGCTAGAATGCATGTTAAGTAATCCATACCAACAAGGAATTTATAAATAATTTGATCACAAACAACAGTTATATCATGTAGAGAATAAATGTGATAGCTTTTTAATATCTCTTTCTACCTTTTCCTGCTTGTCAGATTTTATCAATTGTTATTTGTTGTATCACGCTAGATTTCTTTTTATACACAGGTGTCTTTGTATCTAGATGTTCGGTAAAATGTTATACATGTATATCTAACTCATGCTGGCAATTATTAGTTTGTTGCCTGGCAGAATCCAGCTTGTCAATTTGCTTTCTATCTGACTATTTTTAAAGATTTAGCTTTGATCTGTCTTTTGAACATTAAAATAGAAATGTTGCTTAACAGGTACATGCAAGCAGTTGTAGATGAAATTGTTTTTGGAAATGCTGATCCACTGAAGGTATTGAGTGTTTCTCTTCAGATGCCGTCAACTCCTGCTCAACATTTTAGACTAATCACACTAATTCATTATGTAGCATCCAAGATACTGGAGTTTGTCTAAGCTTTTGAAAGAGTTCATCAATATTGCAGGGAAGCTATTGGATGGTAAGCTTATTTCTAAGCACCACCTGAGTTATTTTATATCTTTTTGGAATATTTATTACTTATTGGATTAGGATTACTACCTATCACAAAATTCCTTATGTCATGGGATTTCTGCAGACTCATTTGCAATGATCTCAGAGGAAGATTTATTCCAATCTCTTAAACAGCTACATGAATCAAATTCTGTAGATGTTGACAATTTTCACCTTCCAAACTTGCCAAAACCTCCAGATGGCTTCAGAGGAATCCGCAGAAAAAATTCTTCACTGAAACGATGGCTGGCTATTTGCTCTGATGATTCAACAAAGTTAGTAGAATAATAATACTGCATCTTTAAGTTGGTTTAGTTCTACACTATTTTGATACTGAATAATAGCCATTTGTGTTTTAACTATAGGAATGGAAGGTATCGGCCAACAACTAATCTTCTTCGTAAATACCTTGGGGATATCTTGATTGCTTCATACTTGAACATTGTACAAGAATCTGGCTATGATGATGCGTACATAAAAGAAATTGAGGTCAGGCGCTTTACATGTTATAATAATTTGGGTAATTTTTAAATTTGTGCCTTGGGCCTATGCCAGTTATTGTGGGAACAAGGATTGGTGTTCCTTTGACCTAACTTTTTTCACTTTCCAAATTCTAGTTAATATCTGTAATTATGTATTAGTGTTTGACTTGTTTTGCTTTAATAAAGTGAAATATATTGTTGTTTGGAGAAGCCATTTCAACTACTTTATTAATTATCTGTTTATTTTTCAGACTATCCTTTTACTGCCTCATACATGTCATCCAAGATCTTGTCTATTTCCTCCCCTTTTTGCTGCTAATTTTCTTCTTATTCGAATTCAGAGAGCAGTTCTTGTCAAGACTCTGGATTGTTTCTGGAGGGATCATCTCGTAAACATGAATAGGCTGAGTTCTGCGGTATTTAATCTGAAAATGCTGTTATCTTCAACTGTCAAATATAGATGCATTCTTATGCCAGTCTTTGACAGGTAAATGTTAGAAGCTTTGGGCACAGAAATCCTCTTGAAGAATATAAAATTGATGGGTGTCGATTTTTTATCTCGATGCTCAGTGCAACACGAAGGTTAACTGTAGAATCACTCTTGCATTATTGGTCATCACCTATGGAATCCCAAGAGCTATTTTTTCATGAAAGCTGATGTTGGTCAAGCTAAGGTTTGGTTCTTCACATGTTTGTCTATTAATTCCTAGATGAGCTTGCTTTACAACTCTTTCGGTTTTATTTCAAGGTTATAGTTTTTTGTTACCTTAGCATCTAAACTGGAGTCTTAGGCCCAGGTATTTTTTTTCTCTTTGGAATGTACTAATGGTTTTGACATCACCCTCTTCTGCTAGGATAGCTTGTTTAACTTAGCTCTTCATTCATATATACACACTAAAAAACATACTTTTTACATAAGTCCTTACCCGAACATTAGCAACTCTTACTACATTTTTTCTGTCAACAAGTTGCTTAAAGCAAACCTATCACTTATCTCAAACTATCTCAAGCTCTCAACTAAAACCATACAAAAAAGATTAAATATATACGTATCTCTCTCTCTCTCTCTCTCTCTGAGAATGAGAATGAGGACATAGCATGTCATAAGACCATTTTCCTTTCTGTTGGCTGTGGGTATTTGATCATGTACACCCTCTGGGAATGTATCTACTGCATTTGATTGATATAGTTGTTGTGCTGGTCTTTTCAGTGAACTGCCATTAAATGAAACCTCATCAATGGTATGCCCAAGAAAGATCAAGTAATATCATTCTGACTGGGGTATTGTATGTTTCTTATTCCATTTTTACTCTCAATTCTTAATGCAAGTGCTTAAGTCTACTTTGAGAAGAAATACTCTTCATTGATGGGCAAGGTGACCAATGGGATCAGCACAATGTCTCCCCACAAGGTTGTGGATATTCTTTTAGTTCAAAGGAACAAGGTTCCCTGTGTCTGTATCAATACAACAAAGCTGTGGTTTGGGCCAACAAGTTTCACACTGATTTTGAGGTAATCCTGCAATTTTTCCTTCTACGCAAACTTCACTTGTAGCATAGATTTCATCTCCAATGAAGAGTATATCAGTTGTACAATGGCATTGACGTTCTCAAAGTTCACTCTGGCTTATATGTGCGTATATACACGCACTCCCGCACACAATTGAGATGATGGGAATTTTTACATGAGCTGCGCTGAAAGGAAATTTGATATATATATATATACATATTATTTTTACTGGGAACATATTGAAGTAATAATTGAATGACTTAATTTCAGTTTACACTGTGGCAGTTGATGTTTTCAGATGCACGACTTAATACTAGACTTTTGCTGTGTGATATGATATGTTGTCAATCAATGTTATTGATTCTACTTCTATGTATTAGAGACTCTAATGATCTATTTCCATTCTGCATCTGCATGTTACATGGCATTTAATCCAGTTCCTTGCATCCGGAACCATAAGATCTATTTTTTTTCAGTATGAATTAAATATAAATAATACATTTTAAGGAATTGAGCAGTAGAACCGGGTTTAAGGTATCGGATTTAGCTTGTCCAAAAATTAGAGTTTACTCATTTGTTAGTGCACAGGTTCTTGTATAATGTCGCAGATTGTATTTTAAGAAAGAGCAAAATGATTTTATGTAGGTTAAAAGAAAATGAGCAAAGATGGTCCTTTTTGAAATTGAAGTTAATTGTTTATGTTAAGTGGCGATTTAAATAATAAGATAAATGGATTTAATCCAGAATCAATAATTTAAGTTTTAACTCGAAAAGTCCAAATCTTAGAGCTGTAATCAGAGTTTGAAACCACCATTTCGTGCATGTATTTCTCTCCTACCCCATCTCAACATTGAAAATTCCCGTTGTGCATGATTGGAAAATCAAAATGGTAGAGATAGTATTTTTAGAATGCTTTATATATAAAGACATTAAATTTTTATGAGAAAAAGAGATTGATTTGTATTATTAGAAATGTTAAGGTAAAGAAATGAATATGTTCCCAACATATGAATTTATATGACTAAATTGACTAATAATTAAAAGTATAATGATTATTTACATCCAATTGAATGCTGCAAAGAATCATGGAAAAGTAAATATTTTCATTAAAACAGTTTCAAGATGGTAGGTAGTTCAATTTTGGAAATTCACCAAAAATTGTAGATATTGATTTAGAAGTTGAATCAAATATGAAATTAAAGCTTGTTGAGATTAGTTTTGTATAGCAAAGATGGTATAAGCAATGAAATCATAGAAATGAGATAAATAAAAGTGAGACATAGTTAGATTGATTTCGGGTTCTTTTATTTTGACTTTGAAAAATCGCAAAGAATTTTATAAAAATATTTAGGAGATGAGATTTGTATGTCTAAAAGCTTGATAAGGAACGACAACATTATATAAATCATGTATCGAAAGATTAATAAGTTTTAGTGGAGAAGGGTTGGAGCTGACTAGCAACAAAACATGGGAAGAAATGAAGAAAAAAAATTGTATTAATTAACTTATGGGAAAATTCTAAAATTTTTATAGTAAAAAGTTCATTGAATTTAGTTTCAAAAGCAATAAGTGGATCATAATTTTGAATTCCGTAGACCAATATATAAATAATTAAGTGACTACTCAAGTAAATAACTTTGTTAAGAGTATATGTATAATTAGTGAAAGAATAATTAATATTACATATAGATATGTAATGGAGAGGAGGAAAATAATAGAAGAGTTGTAATGCTAAGAAGTTGACATAAGTGATGAAATTGCTAACATGCAAGATAAGTTTAAATAAAATTGTTGAGATATTAAGTGAGTAATTGTTTTATGATGAATTAATGAAGTATTACTTGATAAATTAAAGTACTATATGGATTTAAATTGATTGGTACATGTGTAGGATCATGTGATATTGATCTTAACACAAAAATAAAAAAGTCTTGACTTGTTTAGCATAAGATGACTCAAGGTTACGATATTGGCCCAATTTTCTTCTGCTTTGTTCTTTTTTTTATCTGAAATAGTCTTAAAAGAACTTCAAATGCAATCAAACTTTTTAAAAAAACATAGGAGTGTTACAAAAAACCTTAAATAACACTAAAATGGTCTAAAAGATGAGAACTTGAATAACATAAATTGGCTCTTGAACAAAATATTTGTCTCGAAATGTAACATTTCTTGCTTGGATTTAGGTATGAGCTCGGGTAAGCGGTGCTACAATTTTCTGACAAATAACGACATTCAATAATGTGTGTTATGTGTGTTATGTGTTCAACACAAAATTCTTATTTATAGAGAAATGACACAAGAGGTTTGTTCGAATAAGGTTTGATTAAATAATAATATTTAAATAAAAAACACAATTTCTACATAAGTAAAAGAGCTAGGGGAGGATAGTAGGGTTTGTCAGCCCTTGTGTTTCACAAGGTCTATTTAGGCTTTTCATGTATTGGGTCTTATTATATGTGTTATTTAGACTTTTATCCAACACTTATAATTTATCTAACTTTATAACAACTTTTTATTTCTTAAAATATTATTTTTAATCTATTAATTTATTTAATTAATTTCTCAATTAAATTATTTTCTCAACCTAATTCTAATTCCATTGAAGTCATATCAATTTTACCATATTATAATCTATGAGGAAATATATTTAATTTCCTTATTTAACAAATTCATGCTGACTAATTAGTTTAATTCTTACTTTGAACTTTAACTATTCAATTATAATTAATTAAATAACTATTCGAACAAATTAAATTAATTTCTAAGTCATGTTTTGCACTTAATGAGAAAACGCATTCATTGCAGATAGAGATACATGCGATTTATTTCTCTTACTTCATCGTTTTCATCCATTCCATATTTATTGGTTCTACATACAATTCGTTTATGGTTATCTCGAGCTAGCAGAGGGACTGATGAGACATATATTATTAGGGCTAAAATAATTGTAATTAAGTTTTTACTTTTTGCCTATTAATTACAACATTATTCAGTTATGATGTCATTCCACTAAAGTATCATAATTGAGCTCCCTCTTATTATATACCATTACGAAAGTTATTTATCAAGTGATTGTCTAATGACCTTAGCATAAATGTGTTACCCTCATAGGATATTTTTAATATTTTTGGTATAAATTCATTCTTCCAATGTAATTTTATTGTACCTCCTAGTACTATTACATCTTTCTTCATGGAAATTCAATTACTAACAAATAGTAATTAGATCATTTGACATGAGGCCACATTACTTTTCATCTATCATTTAATACTGATAACAAGATATCATTTATCCTTTATTGGGCAATGAATTCCATTGTTGTGGAGTGACGCTACATTATGCAGAAGTCGTATATCCGATGTACGAGCTTTCAGTTCCTTATGTATTTGATCTCATTCATTTACATCAAAGTATATGAGTCACACATACATAGTCCATTATCCACTTAGGATTAGGTATGCCACATTATGAATGTCTCAAGTGAATAAATCCACAAACAGATTTAAAATTTATTCTACTTGGGTCCTATCCAATATAATATTAGTCTAAGCAATTGCATCTATGTTTCTATCTTCTAAGAGTCATTCGCTTTGATACTCAAGACAAAGTATCTTCCCAATTAGACTTGATAGATGATATTAGTCTTTCAATTGGTTTTCTCATTTTTTTATTAAGCTAAGGACATGTTTATATTATCTACTAATATAATTGGTTTTCTCATTTTTTATTAAACTAAGGACATGTTTATATTATCTACTAATATAAGTTATTTTTTCGTATTACGATTAGACCATGTAATACCGCTTAGTATTAATTAATCATTGAGTCAATATTTACTTGTAAAAATCGTTAAGGACAATAAACAAAAGATATTAATGAAACTGATGTATATTTTATTAAACCAATTTGTTCAAAAAAATATAAGTACATAGACGAAATCACTACTCTAAGGGCATTAGATCGTCATAGCCTCCCACATGCCCTAGTGAAGTAGATGAGTCATATTTTTCATTTTCATACCCTCTACATATTTCAAAAAACTCCTAGTCATCAGAGTCTTGGTAAATGGATTCATAAGATTGTCCTCTAATGCGGCTTTGACTACATCCACTATCTCGTTTGTTTTGCCTCCCTTATGATGTGATACTTTCTATCAATGTGTTTTTTGCCTTCTTGTGGTTTCTAGTTTATTTGGTGTTAGCTATTGTCATACTATTATCACAATATAATGTGATAAGTTTTCCATATTAGGAATGACTTCGAGATCTGTAAGAAAATTTTGAAGTCATATTCTTTTTTTGTTGTCTCAAAAGCTACCATATATTCGACCTCCATAGTGGAGTCAATAATGCAACCCTGCTTGATACTTTTCCACACTCTAGACCCATCGCCTAGGACAAAACAACTTGATGTTGATTTCCTTAAATCTTGATACATTTGGAAGTCAAAATCTATATAATTGATAAGAGTAAGATCTCCTCTGAAATATACAAGCATATAATCCCTTGTTCTCTGTATATACTTCGATATATGTTTAATTGCTTGTCAGCGTCTTAGACCAGGATTCACCTGATATTGAATCACCAATCCTACTGTAATGTAGGTATCTGGACACATGAACATATAGCATACATGAGGTTTCCTACTACCGAAACATTAGGAATCTTTCTCATATGCTCTCTTTCTTCCGCTGTCTTAGAATAATCCTTTAAAGAAAGATAAAAGTCTGATACAGATGATTGAGTTCCTTTCTTTAAATCTGTTATAGGAAAATGCTCTAATTTCTTGTCTATGTATGAAACTTGTGATAAAGCTATCATTATGTTCTTTTGATCCCTTAGGATTCGAATACCTAGAGCATAGGCCTTTTCATCTATAATCCATTTATAAACACAAGTTTTATTGTCGTTTTTCTCAAATCCAAAAGTTTTGATCACTTGATCAAATCCTTGATTCCATGAGCAAGATGTTTGCTTAAGTTATGGATCTAAGCAGTTTGCAAAATTTATACTCATTTCCTTTAGCTAAATAATCGATGGGTTACACCATTTAGATGATTTCTTTAAGAAAGTCATTCAGAAATGTTGTCTTAACATCCATTGTAAGACCTCATAATCGAGAGTCGTCGCAATGGATGATGAAATGCGGATTGACTTAGGTATGGCTGCCGGAGAGAAGGTTTCCTCGTAGTTGATACTTTCTTTCTAAGTATACCCTTTGCCACAAGTCTAGGCTTATAAGTTTTACCTTTTCCTTCAGTAATTTTTTTCTTCTTGTAGATCCATTTACACCCTATGGGTTTTATCCTTTTCGGTAAGTCTACAAGCTCTCATATTGAGTTAGATTTCATAGAATCCATTTAAGCTTTCATAGTTATTTCCCAAAATTTGGATTCAACACTCTGCATCGCTTCATTAAACATGAGGGGGGTTATCATCTTCTTGTTTGAAAGACTCAGTGTTAAAAATACTTCCACTAGACAGGAAAAATCAGACCTACGAGAGACCTTTCTTGTAACACCCCCAAAATTTTTTATTTGACACATGGCACAATACCGATGTCGAATAAGTGAATTTACTAGAAAAAGTGGTAAACAAGTTAGAAAAGGGAATATTTTGAGTTTATTCTAGATATGAGAATTAGTGGAAAGAATCTTGAAAATGAAAATATGACAAAGTACTAAGTTGTAAAATATTGAAAAGTTTATGGATTAAAGTAAAAATTTAGTCAAAATGGAAAAAAATAATAAGTATTGATTAATTTGCAAGGAAATTTATTGGGTTATATGTTAGTGGGTTAAAAAACCTTTTGGGACCAAATTAGAAGAAATTCAAAAGTATAGAGATTAAATTATAGAATTCCTAATTTTCCCAATTTTCACCACATGATAATACTTACTATTGGGTATGGCTAAGGTAAAACTAGCTCAAAGTATTATCATTTCATCACACAAAGACCATTAATGGAGGTCGTAGGTCTTGTTTATGAATCTTCTACTTAATCTTTTAAAAATCATGAAAGGTTTTTATTCCGGTGTCAATCATGAGTGATTAAATATGCAATGACATGTACAAGATGCATTTTTTTCCTAAACCATATGGCATGCTTATATTGTATATGCATGAATAAACTTTCATCAATTTAATCTCATACAATTCTTATATAGCATGCTATAAAATTTGCAAAAAAATTAAATTGACTCTAATCAGTCAAAGGTTTCCATGATTCCATCTTAAGGAAAAAAAAAAATTACAATATTTTTTCCAAAACATTCTCTGGGTCTTCTAGGTAAAAGTCAAGTATCTAGTGGGTTTCTCAAAAAGATGTCCAAACCTGAAAGTAACATGTTCACCCAAAATTAATCTCAAAACCTGAAAACTTGAATAGTTAATCGAAAATAGGATCCATTGTTGGACCGTTGTCGTCGGCCATCACCATCAGCCATCGTTGTTGCTCCACCAGCCATCCCTTACCACTATCGACCACCACCAGTCGGTCTTCGTCATCGATTTTGTAGGGTTTGCATTGTCTCGTTCGATTTTGGTCTCGTCATCGGTAGCCTCATTTTTTTGGTTCGTCAAAAAATTTAGATTAAAAAAAACTTCTAGTCCATTTTCAGCTCAAATGGATTTTGTAATTTTTTTACAACAAATAAAAGAAATTAAAGAAATTAAAATAAGCCTGTGTAGAGATGATAATCCATGATCTAATTACAAACTCAAAATCATGAAAACCTAAATTACAACCAATTTAATTTCTAGGAACCATAATCTTCGGTAAAATTATTTTATAACAAAATATATGAAATAATCCATACATTCATCCACATACATAATAATCCAAAATATGCATACAATTTAAGAATATCACTTCTTATCTTTATTTAATCAAACAATAAGAGAAAGAGAGAAAGTTCAGTATCGATTTACACTATAAACATAGTACAACTTAGCATTGATACCAATTGTTGGAAAAATTGGTTTAAAAAAATTTGTTTTTAGGCATAATGAAAGTTTAAAAAATTTCATAAAACTGAGTCTTTGTGATATTTATAACAATAAACTTTAAACAAAATTATGCATTTGCCTTTTACGAGGCGGTTAAGTCGATCCCGACCTTCTATTGAACAAACTTATCCATTATTCTCAAACCACAAATTGTTTTGAGTGTGGATTTAAACAACATAAACCGAATGCACAAAATGAAAACTTTTTAACTGTCAGTAGGAAAGTTAATTCTCTTTATAATTGAACAATACGCATTTCCCCAAAAAATAAAATTTATTCTGTAAAATAATTTTCCACGATTTTCTGACAAAATAATGACGCTCAATAATGTGTTATGTATTCAACACATAGTTCCTATTTATAGAGAAACGATGCAACATTTTTGTTCGAATAAGGTCTAATTAAATAATAATATTTTAATACAAAATACTTCTACTCTATGTAGAAGAGTTAGGGTGGCGATGTGCCTCATAAGATACTAAGATTTGTCGACCCTTGTGTTTCACAAGGCATATTTGGGTCTTTCATGTATTGGATCAAGTTATATGTGTTATTTGGATTTTTATCCAACAATTATAATTTATCTAGCCTTATAACAAGTTTCTATTTCTCAAAATATTATTTATTTAATCTATTAGTTTAGTTAATTTAATTAACTAAATTAATTTCTCAATTAAATTATTTTTCTCAATCCAATTCTAATTTCATTGAAGTCATGACAACTTTATCATATTAGAATCTATGAGTAAATCAATTTAATTTTCTTATTTAATAAATCCATGATGACTAATTAATTTAATTATCACTTTGAACTTTAATTATTTAATTACAATTAATTAAATAATTATTTTAAGAAATTAAATTAATTTTAGTCATCTTTTGTATTTAGCAAGAAAACGCATTCATTGCGGATAGTGATACATGTGATCTATTTCTCTTACTTTATCATTTTCATTCATTCCATATTTATTGGTTCTACATGCAATTTATTTTTGGTTATGTCGAGCTAACGAAGGGACTGATTGAACATATTTAATTAGGGATCAAATAATTTGTAATTAAACTCTGGCTCTTTGCCTATTAATTACAACATTATTTAGTTACAATGTCATTCCACTAGAGTATCATGACTGAACTCTTCCTTACTATATACCACTACGAAAGCTACTCATCAAGTGCTAGTCCAAAGACCTTATTATAACACACCTTAATCTCTTTGGGAGAAATTCTTTCTCCTACTATGATTCTATTTTATCTCATGGTAACTATCGTATCTTTCTTCATGAAAAGTTTACGTAACGAATAGTAACTAAATCATTCATCTCTAAGAAAAATAATCTATTGCCACGTTACTTTTCACCTATCATGTAATTCCGATGAGAGGAGATCATTTACCCTTTGTTGGGCTTTAGGTTCCACTGTTGTGGAGTGATGTTACATCATGCAAAAGTTGTATGTCCAATGTACCAACTTTCAGTTCATTATCTATTTGAACTTAGGCTTTCATTTTGTTAGATTTGGTGTCTCAAGCTTTTGATATAACAACATTTAAGATAAATTTTATACGTATTATATGTCCTAAATGATATGGTGAAAATATGATTGAAATTTTTATAAAACATTTTAAAAGTATTACCAAAGACCTGAAAAATACTCAAAAATATATTTTAAATGTGTTTTAATTTATCTAAATCTTTTTGGGTTAATACCAAAGTGTTCTAAGGTGCTTAAAATGTTTTTAAGGGACTTTAATATGCAAGTGTCATAAACTTAGATTTTTCCCATGCGATCCGTGCTGCCTTAGGCAGTTCATTCGCTCCAAAAATGCCTAAGTCAGCCTAACTTACAACAATTGAGGATTCAACAGAATTCCTCTAAGGCACCCACGAAGAACAGCGGAAGAACGAAATAAGAACAAACTCGAAAGATGAACAAAAGCCACAGAAAAGTAAGAACACTTTAGAGAAAGTTTGAGTGAATGCTCTCAAAATTCTATTTATCATTGAATGAATTACAATGAGGGGCAGAGGCCTCTATTTATAGTTGAGCCTCCCTAAAATCAACGGTACAGATCAAAGTACATCAATGGCTAAGATTAAAAGCTATCTAGAAATCAAGTCTCTAAGATTACAGAATCGTATCTGCTAAAGATTACATTTAATGTCTAGGATTACATATCTTTGAAGATCACATTTCATATTTGCCAAGCTTCGTAGATGGCTTTCAATCTCTCCAAGCAACGGGCTAGTTCGATTAGGCCAAATAACCTCCTTTGAACACGATGGATCGCACAAGTGTGTCATGGTTGCGGGCTCCCATCTCAACCTATGACATTCTCCCTTATTGTTCTAACGACGCCTTCATCTTGTCTTCCTCATGGAACTGGTCTATCTTTCCTTAGAACTGTCATAATGCCTCAGCAGGTTCCCAACTTGCTTCACTGTCGTACTAAGTATTCATGCCGTGGCTAATGGTACTTTCTTTTGATCACATGATCTACCTCGATGCTTTCAACTTCACAATCGTAGGGGATCTTTACCCCCATTGGTGCTCATTCGGACTTGCCTCGATTTGTATCCTCTTGATCCCCATGGAATGGCTTAAGTATACTCACGTGAAACACTAGGTGGACTTTGAGCTTTGTTGGCAACTCAAGCTTATAGGCCACATTGCCTACTCTCTTCACAACTCGAAACGGACCCTGATACCTTCGCACAAGCCCTTTGTGCAAACTCGTATGTCGCAAAATCAAGTGTAGTTTAGCAAGGACCTGAAATTACATTTCTCTTTGATTTTGATCAGCCCACTTCTTGTTGCACTTACTTGCCTTGTGTAAACAAGCTCTAGCCAAGTCATTCTTCTCTTGCCAATCATTCGCAAATCGGTAAGCTGCTAGATTCGGTCCTGTATAATGGGTCACAATAGTGTTGGGTGTGAGTGGATATTGGCCCATCACTATCTCAAACAGACTTTGATTCGTTGCCCCACTTCACTGCAAGTTGTATGAAAATTAGGCCACATCCAACAACTTTGGCCAATCCCTTTGTGTGGCATTCACATAGAGCCGAAGATATGTCTCCAGCAACGCATTCACTCGTTCTGTTTTCCCATCAGTTTGTGGATGCATGCTAGTGGAAAAGTTTAAGTCTGAACCCATTAACTTGAACAACTCTGTTCAAAATCGGCCCGTGAATCACCCGTCTCGATCACTACTGATAGAAAGTGGCACTCCCCAATATTTCACCACATGTCTAAGGAACAAACGGGCTGCCTTCTCAATAGGGCACTCATTGGTAGCTAGAATGAACGTCGCATACTTTGAAAACCTGTCCACCACAATAAGAATACTTGCAAACCCATCAGACTTAGGCAAACCAATAATAAAATCCATAGATCCACTCTCCAATGGTCTTTCTAGAATGGACAAGGGTTGTAGCAAATCGACCAGAGTCTTTAAATGAACCTTGTCTTGTTGGCATACTAGACAAGTTTTCACATAGGTCTCCACATCATCACCCATGTGAGCCCAATAGTAACGATTCTCCAAAAGGGACAAGGTGCGGTGCATTCCTGGATGGCCCGTCCATCTCGAGTCATGGCACTCCTTCATGACTTCCTTGCGTAATTTCCCATAATGAAACACATAGAGACGGTACCCATGAGTGTATAGCAACTCCTCGTCAAGGAAAAACTCCTCGTTTTCCTCTCATTGGCAAGCTCAATCAGGTTTTTGGCTGTGGGATCATGGGAAAATCCCTCTCGAATACGCTTCAATAAGGAACCATCAGTTTGGCTGATTGCTACAAACTCAATTTTTCGCTAAATGCATCAGCTACAGTGTTGGCACTCCCTGACTTATACTCCATCGTGAGATCAAACTTAGCTAGGAAAACCTGCCAACAAGCCTGTTGGGGAGATAACTTTTTATGGGTTAGAAAATAACTATTGGCAATATTATCGATAAAGACCACGAACCTGGAACCCAATAAATAATGCCTCTATGTTCGCAAGAAATGAACCATAGCGGTCATCTCCTTTTCTTGGACCAATACCTTTGCTCCGTGTCATTACGCTTTCGACTCTCAAAAGTAATTGGATGTCCATCTTGCATCAGTACTCCCTCAATGGCATAATCCGATGTATCCCTAAGTATCTCATAAGGCTTCAAATAATTCGGCATAGCAAGTACGGGCTCCCTCGTCATCACTTGCTTCAGTTGATTAAAGGCTCTCTCACATTGTGGATCCCAATTCCATACCTTACCCTTTTTCAACATGCCCATGAAGGGTGCGGTAATTTTGGAGTAGCCTTTGATGAAGCGTCGATAGTAATTCGCCAACCCAAGGAAAGATCTCAACTCTATCACCTTGGTTGGAGGCTCCCACTCAATAATGGCTCGAATCTTGCTCTCATCCATCTGGATTTTGCCATCTCCTACAATGTGGCCGAGAAATGGCACCTTTCGTTGGGCAAATGAGCACTTCTCCTCTTTGACAAACAATTTATTTTCCCTTAAAGTTTGGAACACTTCCCTCAAATGTTTCAGATGCTCCTTGAGCGACTTACTATACACCACAATGTCATCAAGGTAAACAACCACGAAACGATCAAGGAAAGGTTGAAGTACCTTATTCATTAGGGTACAGAATGTAGCTGGGGCATTCATGAGTCCGAAGGGCATCACAAAGAACTCATACGGACCATACCGCATTACACAAGTTGTCTTTGGCTCGTCCCCCTTGGCTATCCGGACTTGATGGTACCCCAATCTCAAATCAAACTTGGTAAACCATCTCGCATTACCAAGCTAATCAAACAAATCCATAATAAGGGGAATGGGGTATTTGTTCTTCATAGTGATCTTGTTTAGAGCCTGATAATCAATGCGCATCCTCAACGACCCATCATGTTTCTTTTGGAACAACACTGGCACACCATATGGAGATTTAGATAGCCTAATGAATCCCGTATCTAAAAGCTCTTTCAATTATTTCCACAACTCTTCTAATTCTAGTGGAGACATATGATATGGGGCCCTTGCTGGCAGCACCATGTTGGACACTGATTCAATCCTGTGGTCCATCTCCCTATTGGATGGCAAACTCTTAGGCAACTGGGCAGGCATCACATCCTGAAAAGACTGTAATTTTGGCCCACTTCCTTCGGGATCTCACCAATGGACTTAACGGTTTCCTCGATCTTAAATGTGGCTAAATAGGAGACTTCATCTCTACGTACTCCTTTAGCAAATTAGATTGTCAACAATGTTTTTCCCTCTATGTTTCTCTTCCTTGTCATTCTCACCATGCATTGATGGTTCGAATCCGAAATCACCATGTAATTAGAAGGAACAATAGACGCATTAACCCGGTCAAGGAAATTTAATCCAACCAAACTTAATCTGTAATGGCCCAATATTGCCCGGCCCAATATAGATAATAAAAACAAAAATATATATTAAAAGTCCATTTACAAATAAATAGTCCAATTACATCAGCCCAAATCAACATAGCCCAAAACCTTCCCTAAACCCGATTCAAAGCCCAACAAACCAAATCAGCCCAATACAACCTAAAACAGTTTCAAAAAACACTAGCAGCAATGGCTCCTAGCGCCGCAGCAGTAGCACCTCTCTGCTCTCCATCGCACGCGCGCGACGCCTTCGTACGCCACGTCCACCCTCCGTACGCCGTACCTGTAAGAAGGACAAACAAACAAACAGTAAAACAGATAGCAACAACAGAGAAAGGGGCAACAATAACAGATTGACAGCAAATACTAGCAGAAAATAGGAAGAAAGTAAAAAAATAGAGAAAATTTTATTTTTTTCTCGGTTTAGCTATAAAGAGGACCGATTGAAATTTGTAACCGGTTACACACAGACGCATTCAGAATACAAAAAAATCAAAATACCGAAAGGTGATTTCTAGGTTTCTTTTCTTTTTCATTTTGCTGGTTATTAGTTTCATTTTTTTCCTTTCTTTTTCTGATTTTTGTGTTCATTAATCATTAGTTAAAAGAGAAACAATAAAAAGAAAAGAAAGGACGTACCTAGTGGTGAGATTCCGGCCCTCTTCGTCATCATCAGAGAACGGGCTAGGATCAAAAATCGATCGAGTGCCTCAGCACTGAACGACGCTGAGAAAACTTGTTCTCTTTAGGGTTTCTAAAATAAAAAAAGATGTTTTAGGTTTTAGCCTTTAAGCGCGAAGCTAAAACGTTGTCGTTTGTTGCCAATACAATGGCTTCAAAATGGCATCGTTTGATGACCAAATCCGAGCGGTGACCCAATCTAGGGTAGGATTCGCGCATTATGGATCAATTGGTTTATTTATTCAACAGGTCCTTTTTGCTCCAAACAGTTTCAATTTGATTTCCTTTATCCTTTTTAAAATTTGGACCGCATATTTGATTCTGTTTTCATTTAGATCCAAACTTAAACGGTGCCGTTTACTGCGCTTGATTGTGATTATTTTAATGCTTGCGTTTAATGGCTGGTTCAGTCCTTCAATGTTGAAACAGATTTCAATTTAATACAAATTTAGTTTTCTTTTTTCTTTTTTATTAAAAATTCAACAATATTTTTAATTATAATTAGTCCTACTTTCATTTATTATAAAATTTAGCACAATTTTTGATATTTAACTTTTGAAAATATTTTAAATTCACTATTACTATGGTTTTAAAATATATTAAATTATTATTTTAATTTGTTATTGATACTTTTAAATTCATTATATACTGACATTTTGAATCTACTATATATATTTGTTTAATTTTGTTTTTTTTCTTTTTTTTCAAATTTTATTTAAGCTCCAATTTTAAATTCATTGATTTTTTTTATAATTATTGTTACCATTTTTCAAGGTTTTTTTATTATATTTAATTTTGTCTTCAAAAATACTTTTTTAAAATAAATTAATTCCTATTTTAATTCATTTTCTAACATTATTTTGATATTTAGTTTGATATTGTTTTCAAACTTATTATTAGTACAAATTTTTTTAAATTATTATCAATATGTTTTAAATTTATCAATATTATTTTAAAAATATATATAACTTATATGAAGTTATTTTTAGTATATATATGTATATAGAGTATATCATTAACTTCAGATTAACCCTTTTTTACGTAATTTTTATACATAATTGTTTTATTTCTTAAACCTTATTTATTTTATTCGTTTTTGGGTTGTTAAGTTATTAATATGGATGTTTGTATGATATGATTAAGGTCAATGTTTGTATTTGCCTATTATTTATTTAATTGCTTCTAGTTTAAGTTTAAATTGTTATTTATCTTTTACATTATATGTATCGTTATTCAATCATGTTCCATTTGTAAGAGTTGAATTTTATGAAAGCATCATAATCGTTGTATTTCATAATCCTTAAAAAAGCTTGGTGTTCATGGGTTCTCGAGAGAATTGTGCCCTAACTTACTGGGCTTCAATTCTTCTCGATGAATTTAGATAATCAAGTGTTCATTTTTTAAAACCATACAATTATTAAAATAAAATTCTCAAGATTTCAAAATGTTGGATCCTAACTTACTGGATACGACATTTTGTTATCTCAATTATAAAATAAAGGCAATATTTGATGTTTAAGAATTTCCAGAAACTGAACCCTAACTTACTGGATTCTAATTTCTCGATTGACTTAAATAATCAAATATCCTTCTTGAAACATGTTTTGAATTTTTTTTTTAAAAAGGGACGAATTTAACTTCGAAGATTGAACCGTTGCACTCTAACTCACTGAGTGTGGCGGTCTATTTCTTTGAAATGGGTCCGTCTATTTAACCAATTCAATTATTTAAGCTTTCATTTCATGAGATCGTATTTAAAAATCTTTTCAAGTTTCGACACTAAGACATTAAATAATCAATTCGGTACCAATTTTGGGCATTACGAGGGTGTTAACCCTTCCTCGTGCGTAACCGACTTCCGAACTTATTTTCTCAAAATTCGTAGACCAAAAATAATTTTTAAGGTGATCTGATCACACCTCAATAAAAGATTGGTGGCGACTCCATTTTCAAAATCGATTCCCATTTTTAAAATTTTTAAAAAATTGGTTTCGATAGCTTGGCGACTCCACTGGGGACATTAAGAGAGTCAAGCCGTAAAATCGATTGTTTTTTGTCTTATTGTCAAAAATTGAAAAATTGATTTGAAAATTACGATCCTCCCTTTACACTTGTTTGTATGATCACTATAAATTGAGTTTTATATCTTGACATCATATTGCGTAAAGACTGTTTAGTCTTACTGTTTTAAGTGGGAGTGAGAAGCTACTCCTTCGTGAGGTTTTCACCTCTGTGCTGGATAGTGGATCACTTTCGGGATACATCCGTACCTATGTCTTCGTGAGGTTTTCGTCTCCGTGTAGCCATAATTCCCCTGAACCGAACTCGGTCAATATGAGCCTATAGTGGCTGAAGATTGAGGAAGCTACTGGTTCGGGTACCTTGACTTTAGAACTAAACCACATATAGTGGACTTAGGAACCTAACCCAGGTAGAACTACTCCAAACTCTAGCGATTGCCCAGATAGGTGCTTGATTCTCTTATACTTGCTTTTTGTTTTTGTGTTGTACTGACTTGTTTGTGTTTTGTTGATATTTTACATGTCACTGCATATTTCAAAGAGTGTCGATTCAAGTTTAGTTACTAAATTAGAAAATTGTCATGGCAAACGAATTTCTTGATAAAGTGGAGGATAATGCCATTGTCCGTATATGGTCAGAGAAAGTGCAATTGGAAAAAGGAGATAGTCTAGCTAAGGGATATGTGTCAGAGCTGTGGGACTACACTCATATTAGTGTGACACAAAATAGCCTTCAGGAGTTAAAGGAGATATGGGATCGGTGGAATGATGAGACCAAACAGTTGTTCTACTTTAACTATGGGGACTTGCCGTACTTATTTGACATCAAGGTGGATGAACAATTGTTTCGGGCCCTAGCTCAATATTGGAATCCTGCATATAGCTGTTTTAGTTTTGGGAACGTAGATTTGGTGCCTACAGTGGAGGAATATACTGCTTTACTACATTGCCCAAGGCTTCAGGTTGATAAAGTGTATTCCAGAGCCGCATATGTCCCAGCATTTTGGAAGAAATTGATGAATATTACGGGAATGAGTGAGCAATGGATCACGACCAGGATCAAGCAGAAAGGTGAGTGTAAATGTATCCCATGGAGGAATTTACAAGATTTGATTCTAGTGCATCCAGATGGGAAAAAGAAGGTTGATGTGTTTGCTTTGAGTATCTACGGGTTGGTGATCTTCCCTAGGGTATTGGGGCATGTTGATGAAGCGATTTCAGATCTCTTTGACCAACTGGATAAAGGGGTCACGCCTGTTCCTACAATTTTGGCTGAAACACTTAGGTCCTTGAATGCATGTAGACGAGCTGGCGAAGGCAAGTTTATAGGTTGTGCACAGCTGCTACTAGCCTCGTTCCATAGTCATTTCTGGAAGGTGGACAAGATCTCGTACCGAGTTTTCTCTGAACATTATTCCCTGTTAAAGGAGATAGTGGCCATGCCAAGAAGGGATGACATATCAGAGGAAAATTGGATGGCAATTCTTCAAAATCTCCGAGAAGAAGATGTTGAGTGGAGAGCTCATTGGTTGATTCCTGATAGGATTCTTTACCGATGCGAGAGTTTTGATTGGGTTCCGTTGCTTGAAATTTGGGGAGCCGTCGGATATGCACCTTTGCTGGTACTAAGGTAATACAATTCAAGATAGTTTGTGTCGGTAACGCACGGGTTAGCTCAATGTGAGTTTTCGTACCGAGGAGATAATTACAAAAAAAGGGTAAAAGAAATTTCTCAAGCTTGGAATCAGGCTCGTAGGATGAAAAGGCTAGCTGTGGGTTCAATGACAACTCCAGAGTACGGTGAGTGGCGAAGCAAGAGAATTAATGATAATATTCCGGAGTTAAATTTAGAAGGTGCTCGACCAATGGAAGAATACTTGCAAGTGATTCCATCGGAGTTGGAAATTATAAAACAAGACTTCGAAAGGAAGAATTTAGAGCTTGAAAAGAAGATAGAGTGGTTGGAAGAAGAAAAGATGTATTTGAGGTTAGATGCTGACGTTCAAAAGTCAGAGGTTGAAAAATTAAGGAAAGGAAAGAATAAAGCAGAGGAGGACCTAGATAGTTTAAAGATGGATTACAAGAAGTTACGACTATCAATGAGAACTGCTGGGCTAGGAAAAACTTCAGAGCAGTGGCGACAAGAGATTCAGGAAGGAAGAAACAAAGCCGATCGGTGGGAAAGAAGGTCCCAGGAGACTCAAGTGCAAAAAGAGACTTTAGAATGGTAGATGTTAGAAACTCAAAACCATCAAGCAGAACTTAAAGCTAGAATAGTAGAACTGGAGAGATCACTTGCTTTATATAGAAGTCGTAATTCTGTGGTAGAATTAAAAGCAAGTCTGTGCAAGATTGAAAAAATGAAGAAGAGGATAGAATAATTAGAGTATGCATTACAAAGCTGTGAGCACAGGATTGAATTCCTGAAAGGAAATGGAGATCGTTGGAAAGAGCAACTTTATCATTCGCAGAGTCAAATCCAGAACAGAGATTACATTATGGGCAGGGCTGTGGCTCAGATTCGGGAGGTAGCTGATCATTTGCAAATAATGGCAATTCAGGCTGACGTGTTAAGCGTGAAGTATGAGCTGGAATCAGATCAGGGTCAGGATTTAGCTACATTGTTGAAGGGAGTTAAAACTTTGAGCATTAGGGCAAAGCCATATTTGTAATTCATTTTATGTAAAGAATTTTGTTTATCAATAAAGTTTTTTAAAAGAAATTGGATCAGAATCGACACTCTTTTTGCATTCATTTCATGTATTTACATGACATCATATGCATTCAAGATTATTAAAAAAAGGTTTTAATTGGTTAAAATTATGCCTCAGTTAATCTGGAAACCAACAAAAACTCATCAACCAAGTACCGTTACGGTACCCGTGCAAAGTCAAAAATTATGGATCAAAGATTGGAAAAGCTTGAGTGATTTCAAAAGGAAATGCAGGACCAGCTACAGATGCAAATGAAGGAGCAATTGGAAAAAATTCAACAAGATATGACAGAAAGGATGCTAGAGTCTCAAAAGGACATGATGACTAAGCTGATGCAATTACTGACTAGTGGAGTAAATAAGGGGAAGGGTCCTATGGTTAATGACGAAGGAGAAGACAAGGATGGACCTCCAGGCTTTACGCCTCCGCATGTGCAAACTCAAGCTGAGTTGTATCCGCGCAAATACTCTGTTACAATAAAGCCTCAGTAGTTTCAGTCTAGTGTTTCAGTGCCGATGAACTTCCAGGCTGGATCAGGTTTTAATCCCAGAGATAACCCGGTGAATCTTGCTATCCCTGATTTCAATGAAGTAGCTGAGAAAGATAAGGCAAATGAAGAATTGCCAAAATAGTTTGAGGAAAGGTGGAAATGGATTGAAGAGAAACTCAGGGCAATGAAGAACACTGAAAGTTATCATGGAATGGATGCTAAGAATCTGAGTTTGGTCCCAGATTTGGTACTTCCTTATAAGTTCAAGATGCCAGAATTTGAGAAATATAATGGGACCAGTTGCCCTGAAGCCCAAATCACCATGTTCTTTAGGAGGATGACTGGGTATATTAACAATGATCAACTATTAATACATTGTTTTTAGGATAGCCTCACTGGGGCAGCATCTAAACGGTATATCAATTGAGCCGAACCAAAATTAGTTCTTGGGGGGATTTGGCACAAGCTTTTATGAGGCAGTATAGTCATATATCAGAAATGACTCCTGATAGAATCACCTTGCAAAATTTGGAAAAGAAATCAAATGAAAGCTTTAGACAGTATGCACAGAGGTGGAGAGAGGTTGCAGTCCAAGTTCAGCCGCCACTCCTAGAGAAAGAAATGACGATGCTCTTCATCAACACACTGAAAGCCCCGTTCATTACACACATATTGGGAAGTGCTTCAAAGAATTTCTCAGATATAATCATGAACGGTGAAATGATTAAACATGCTATTAAAAGTGGAAGAATAGATGGTGGGGAGAATAATAGAAGATCAGCCCCAAAGAAAAGAGAAAATGAAGTAAATAATGTGAATGCCTACAGTAAGTCAATCACAGTGAGTCAACCAAGAAAGGTGGTGGCTAACCAACAAGGCACATCAAAACAAGAAGCGGGAGTGAGGCAAAATACTGAAAAGCCCCAGTTCACGCCAATTCTGATGTCATATAAGGAGCTGTATCAGAATTTATTTAATGCACATGTTGTTTCTCCTCATTACTTGACCCATTTACAACCCCCTTATCCCAAATGGTACGATATAAATGCACAATGTGACTATCATGCGGGAATTTCAGGGCACTCAATAGAGAATTGCACTGCCTTCAAGAAGCTAGTTGAAGGACTCATCAACATGGGTGTTGTCAAGTTTGATGACTCATCCAACACAGAAAATCTGCTGCCTAATCATACTGATAAGGGAGTGAATATGATGAGTGAAAGTATGGGAGAAGAAGTCAAGAATGATATTGTTGAAGTGAAAACTCCATTGAAACGAGTTTGGAAAGAGATGGTGAAAAGAGGGTTAGTTATTTTAGATTTTGAGGAAGGGGATGAGACTGAAAACTATTGTGAATTCCATCATGAAACGGGGCACGAAATCCAAAGATGTGAAGAATTTAGAGCTCTGGTCCAAAGCATGATGGATAACAATGAGATGAAGTTCTATGAGGAAACAGAGGAAGAAAGAAGCATATGCGCGTCGGAATTAACGACGGGGATTTCGAAAACAAATCATCCAGTGGTCATCATCTCGCGCCCTAAGAATAATGAAGCTAGGGTTCGGGTAACACCAAAAATTGTAATTCAAAAACCATCAAATTTCTCATATAAGGATAGTAAAATGGTCCCGTGGAATTATGGATGCAATGTGACAATCGCGGGAGAAGAAGTTGAGGGCAATCAGGAGATAGGTTCTTATACACGTAATGGGAAGCGTTATGATACTTAAGTAGAATTGCCAAGAGAAAAGACTTTGGCGGTAGAACAGAAGAAAGGGAAAGCAGTTGAATCTGAACTATTGGTTAATGAGCCAATAAAAGAAGAAGAAGTAAAAGAGTTCTTAAAATTTTTGAAACACAGCGAATACAGTGTTGTGGAGCAACTGCACAAACAGCCAACCCGCATTTTTGTATTAGCTTTGCTCCTAAGCTCAGAAATACATCGAAGTGCACTGATGAAAGTACTGAATGAAACATATGTGGGCAATGATATTTTAGTCAGTAAGCTAGACCGGTTGGTTAACAATATAAGTGCTGACAATTTTATCTTCTTCAATGATGATGAAATACCCGTCTGGAGGAAGGGGTTCTACTAAAGCTCTACACATTACTACCCGATGCAAGGGGTACACATTGCCGGGGTTTTGATTGATAATGGATCCGCACTGAACGTATTGCCTTTATCCACTCTTAATCGACTACCTGTGGATAGTTCGCATATGAAAAAATGCCAGAATATGGTAAGGGCATTTGATGGAACAGAAAGGAGGGTTATGGGGAGAATTGAAATACCATTAATGATTGACCTAACCACATATGAGGTTAACTTCCTGGTAATGGATATTAAGCCTTCCTACAACTGTTTATTGGGGAGACCATGGATAGACTCGGCAGGGGCAGTACCTTCATCGCTACATCAGAAGGTGAAGTTAGTATCAGAGGGTCGATTGGTAACAATAAGTGCGGAGGAGGATATCATTGCGACGGTAACTGGTGATGCACGTTATGTAGAGACTAATGATAAGGCAGTGGAATGTTCTTTCCGGTCTTTAGAATTTGTGAACGCAACGTTTATTGCTAAGGGGCACAAAATTTCGGTAGCAAAGATATCCAAGACCACCGAGATGGGTCTACAGTTGATGGTAGGAAGAGGAGCCTCACCAGGGAAAGGATTGGGAAAGCATCTCCAAGGAAGGATTGAAGCACCAATGCTGAAGGAAAAGTTTGATCATTTTGGCTTAGGTTACAAGCCAGATATGAAATAGAAGAGGAAAGAAGCGGAAAAAAGACAGGAGAGAAAAAGGGCACGATTGAGCTGGGATGAAGTCAAATGGGAGCCTTTGACTTTTCCCCACATATCTAAAACCTTTGGGTCAGGTGGGTTTATTTGTCTTGAACGAGGGGTACCAAGGAATGAAGGCATTGAAGAAATGTTGGAAAATGTTCATATCAATGCCATAGAAACAACTGAAGGAAGGACCTTGTTGGATATCTGCCCTTACGAACCTGGGAGCAAGCTAAACAATTGGACTGCGGAAGAAATCCCTGTAGTCTTTAGAGCTTATTCAGAGTAATGTTCAGAACATTCTTATTGTTTTTAGCATAAAAATGATAGGAAATCCCTTGTGAAATAGGCTCAAGTCTGAATATCATTATTCTAATAAAATACATCTTTGCATTAATTTTGAGCAATTATTCTTTTATTTTTTCCATGCAAGTAAATATTTATTCTTTCATTATTCTTTCATTCATAACCTTATTGTACAAATAATTATCCATAAATTTTTATATTCCTTGTATATTCTTTGGTGTACCCCCCATAGGTCCTCAGATATCAATGACATGAGTGATGCTGCTTCAAACACGGAGTCTCTTTTTGAGCAAGACATGTGTTTAGAGGGATCTCAAGACTTTGAAAATGACGTAGACTGTGCTATATCTCCAGCCTTGTTGAGAATGGTGGAATAAGAGGATAAGCAAATTTTACCTCATAGGGAATCATTGGAAACCGTGAGCCTAGAGGAAGGAAAAGAGGTGAAAATTGGAACTGATATCACTGCAAAGACAAAACAAAACCTCATTGAGTTACTCCGAGAGTTCAAAGATGTTTTCGCGTGGTCATACCAGGATATTCCTGGGCTAAGTACTAGCATTGTGGTACATCGTTTGCCTATAAAAGAAGATTGTAAACCAGTTCAGCAGAAGCTCAGGAGAATGAGACCCGATATTGTACTAAAAATAAAAGAAGAAGTCAAAAAGCAATTCGATGCTGGATTTTTACAAGAGGTCAAATATTCAGAATGGGTAGCGAACATCATCCCTGTTCTTAAAAAAGATGGGAAGGTACAAATGTGTATGGATTACAAGGACTTGAATAAAGCTAGTCCAAAAGATAATTTTCTGTTGCCTCACATTGATACCTTGGTAGATAATACGGCAGGCTATTCATTATTTTCTTTCATGGATGGCTTTTCTGGATACAATCAAATAAAGATGCATCCTGAAGATATGGGGAAAACCACATTCATTACATTATAGGGAACATTTTGTTACAAAGTAATGCCCTTCGGATTGAAGAATGCAGGAGCAACGTATCAAAGGGACATGGTGACTTTTCTTCATGACATGATGCATAAAGAAATTGTGGTCTATGTTGATGATATGATTACAAAATATAGAATTGAAGAAGAACATCTTCAAGTCTTGAGGAAATTATTCTTAAGATTGAGAAAATTTCAGCTCAAGCTCAACCCAACAAAATGCACATTTGGAGCCAGATCAGGGAAGTTGTTAGGCTTCATAGTCAGTAGGAAGGGGATTGAGGTTGAGCTGGATAAAGTTAAAGTAATACGAGATCTGCCCCCTCCACGCACTTAGAAGGAAGTCCGAGGTTTCCTAGGAAGACTGAATTACATTGCTCGGTTCATTTCACAACTGACTGAGAAATGTGATCCAGTATTCCGTCTTCTGAAGAAACATAATCTGGGTGAGTGGGATGAGGAATGTCAGAGGGCTTTTGACAAGATAAAGCAATACTTGGCTAATACTCCAGTACTATCACCGCCTAGTCCAGATAGGCCATTAATACTGTATCTAACGGTGTTTGACAATTCCATGGGATGGTATTGGGCCAACACGATGAGACGAGAAAGAAGGAAAGGGCAATATACTATCTCAGCAAGAAATACACTAATTGTGAAATGAGGTACTCGTTCATCGAGAAGTTGTGTTGTGCCTTAATTTGGGCAACTCGAAGACTAAGGCAGTACATGTTGTATCATACGACTTGGCTGATTTCAAAGTTGGATCCTTTAAAGTATATGATGGAATCAACTGCTTTAAATGGGAGAATGGCTAGATGGCAAATTTTGCTCTCCGAATTTGACATAATGTATGTAAGTCAGAAGGCCATAAAAGGAAGCGTAGCTGATTTCCTTGCTAGCAGAGCCTTGGAAGACTATGAGTCTTTGAACTTAGATTTTCCAAATGAAGACTTAATGTATGTGGCAAACACTGAAGAAAATCCTAAAATGGATCACATATGGAAGTTAAATTTTGATGGAGCTCCAAATGCTATGGGTAATGGAATTGGGGCAGTCCTGGTATCCCTAAGTGGAGATCATTATCCTGTTGCTAGCAAGTTAGACTTTGATTGCACAAACAATATGGCAGAATATGAAGCATGTATTATGGGCATTCGTGCAGCTATTGAACGTAAAATCAAAGTGCTAAAAGTATATGGAGATTCTGCATTGGTGATATACCAACTCAAAGGAGAATAGGAAATTAGAGACCCTAAGTTGATCAGTTATGAAAAGCTGGTTCTTGAATTGATTGATGAGTTTGATGACATCACTTTCTGTTACCTCCCACGAGATGAAAACCAAATAGCTGACGCATTGGCTACTCTAGCCTCGATGATTAAGGTGAACAGGTTAGAAATCATGAAGCCTATTCAGATGAGTATCTATGAGGTTCCGGCTCATTGCTACAAATTGAAGAGGAGGGAAAAGATGATCACCCTTGGTATCAGAGTATACTACAATATGTAAAGAATCGGAAATACCCTGATCAAGCGACAGAGAATGACAAGAGAACACTGAGAAGAATAGCCATTGAATATGTCTTAGATGGGGAAGTGCTATACAAAAGAGGGAAGGATCAAGTGCTGTTAAGATATGTAGATGCCGTGGAGGCTAGAAAGATCCTGGAAGAAGTCCATGAGGGCATTTGCGAAACTCATGCAAATAGTTTCACAATGGCCAGACAGATCATGAGATTTGGATACTATTGGTCTACCATGGAAGGAGATTGCATTAGCTATGCCAAGAAGTGTAATAAATGTCAAATTTATGGAGACAAGATACGTGTACCTCCCTCACCTCTACACGTTATGATTGCTCCGTGGCCGTTCTCCATGTGGGGCATGGATGTTATTGGGCCAATATTGCCGAAGGCTTCAAATGGGCATCGTTTCATCTTCATGGTCATTGATTAGTTTACCAAATGGGCGGAAGCTGCTTCATATGCAAATGTCACGAAATCGGCGGTTAGTAAATTCCTGAAAAAAGAGATCATTTGTCGATATGGAATGCCTGAACGAATCATATTTGACAATGCGTTGAATTTGAATAATAGCATAATAGTGGAGGTCTGTAGTCAGTTTAAGATCAGACACCATAACTCGTCGCCATATCGCCCAAAAATGAATGGTGCAGTAGAGGCGGCCAATAAAAACATTAAGAGAATTGTGGGGAAAATGACTGAAACCTACAAGGATTGGCATGAGAAGTTATCGTTTGCTCTCTTAGCTTACCGAACATCTGTTAGGACCTCTACTAGGGCAACACCCTTTTCACTAGTTTATTAGATGGAAGCCGTTTTACTCATTGAAGTGGAAATTCATTTCCTCCGGGTATTAGCTGAATTAAAATTGGATGAAGCAGAATGGGTTTAGTCTCGATACGACCAGTTGAACTTAATAGAAGGGAAAAGGTTAAAAGCCATTCAGCATGGTCATATGTATCAAAAGCGGATGATGCGAGCCTATAACAAAAAGGTTCGTCCTAGAGAATTCCACGAAGGGGATCTGGTGTTGAAGAAAATTCTTCCTATACAAAAAGACTTTAGAGGAAAATGGATGCCAAATTGGGAGGGTCCTTATGTCGTAAAGAAGGTCTTTTCCAGTGGAGCTTTGATTCTAAGTGAGATGGATGGTAAAAACTTGCCAAATCCTGTAAGCTCAGACTCAGTTAAGAAATACTTCACTTAAAAAAAAAACAAAAGGGGAGACCAAAGTGAAAACTCGCAAAGGGTGCTTTGAGTCTTAAAAAGAAATGGAGAGGCCAAGGTGAAAATCCGCAAAGGGTGCATTGAGACCAAAGAGGATTTGAGTCGAAAACCCGAAAAGGGCGGCTCAAATATTGATCAGAATGGGGCATGAGGTGATTTGAGCTGTTCAAATTTTGATTAGATTGGGGCATATGATGATCTTGCTATACCTGAATCAACAGGAAAGGGTATACGACATCTTGGAGCATTGACAGAGTACTGCAGATCTCCTAAACACATGTCAAACTCAGAATGGTCTTCAGAAAGTTTGTACAGAGAAATACAGGCTGCGATAACTGAGGCACCTAGTTCTCATAGTATTTTTTATTCTTGGAATACTTCTTTTTTTTCAAGATACACATTTTCAATCAATTACTTTGTTATCCTCCTTTTATTATTCTTGCTATTTTATTTATTTCGTGCGATGCTCAGAACCGACTTTATTTCTATCCATTGTTATGCCCTTTTTGCAAGCCTGTTGCATTGGAATAATTATTAATGGACTAATAAAACTTTCACAAAGGAAGTTTTGCATATTACTCTAAAAAGTTTCTAAATAATACGGTAACCTGAAACAGGACTATTTTTTAGAATGTACCAAGTTTAAAGGTCAGAAATCTGATAAGGAAAAGTCTGAATTAAGACCATCCTTTTGGATTTTGTTGACAGAAACATTGATTGAACAAAATGACAGGATAAAAAAAGCAATGATCATGGGGTAGTAAGAAGAGGTCTCCTTGGAGGAAAATTCTTCATGCATAAATACCTGGTATGGCACCTTGAGTATGGTATAAATGACCAAAGAATTACACATCTGGTATCCTTAAATTACGATCGGAAAGGATTGAGAAAAGACCAAGATTTCTTCATTTTTGAGTTACAGTCGGAGAATGAGAGTACAACTTTTTGCGTCCCAGTGAATTGAACTTTGAGGTTTACAATGGGGGCAACTTAACTAAGTGTTTCTTTAGAGACGTCAGCCGAGCAGGAACGTGTTGAAGCACGGCCGTGACAAAACCTTAATAAACTTTGAGCAATGATAACCTAAGTGATGAAAAGGGCTCATTCTCAAGAAAAAAAAGTAGCATCCTACATTCATACAAACATCATTCACACAAGTCTAGTTAGGAGCATCTGATGCATTTTGATCATGTCATCCTAACCTTAGGCATAATTGAGTTCATTATAGAGGTCATGTTCCTCGGAGAATAGATCAATGAAATTACAGATCTTATCTCCCTAAGCAGTAGTGGAGCAGATTGAAGATGACAGATCTTATCTCCCTAAGCAGTAGTGGAGCAGATTGAAGCCAGTAATCCTATCTCCTCCAAGTTACGGTGGAGCGGATTAAAATAAAAGATCTCATCTCTCTGAAGTTGTAGTAGAGTAGATCGCATCAAGTTTTATCTCCCTGAAGTTGCAGGGGAGCAGACCGAAGAATTACAGATCTTATCTCCCTAAGCAGTAGTGGAGCAGATCGAAGATGGCAGATCTTATCTCCCTAAGCAGTAGCGGAGCAGATTGAAGCCAGTAATCCTATCTCCCTGAAGTTGTAGTGGAGCGGATTAAAATAAAAGATCTCATCTCTCTGAAGTTGCAGTAGAGTAGATCGCATCAGGTCTTATCTCCCTGAAGTTGCAGCGGAGCAGACCAAAGAATTACATATCTTATCTCCCTAAGCAGTAGTGGAGCAGATCGAAGATGGCATCTTATCTCTCTAAGCAATAGTGGAGCTGATTGAAGCCAGTAATCCTATCTCCCTGAAGTTGCAGCGGAGCAGACCGAAGAATTACAGATCTTATCTCCCTAAACAGTAGTAGAGCAGATTGAAGCCAGTAATCCTATCTCCCTGAAGTTGCAGTGGAGCGGATTAAAATAAAAGATCTTATGTCTCTGAAGTTGCAGTAGAGTAGATCGCATCAGGTCTTATCCCTCTAAAGTTGCAGAGGAGCAGACCAAAGAATTACAGATCTTATCTCCCTGAGTAGTAGTGGAGCAGATCGAAGATGGCAGATCTTATCTCCCTAAGCAGTAGTGGAGCAGATTGAAGCCAGTAATCCTATCTCCCTGAAGTTGCAGTGGAGTGGATTAAAATAAAAGATCTTATCTCTCTGAAGTTGCAGTAGAGTAGATCGCATCAGGTCTTATCTCCCTGAGGTTGCAGTGGAGTGGATTGAAACACTAGTTTCTATACCTTTGAAGAGGCAGTAGGATGGGACGAGACTGCTTAAAGAAGAGGAACACAAGATCCAATATAACTGGGCAAAATTGGCCTTTTAGAGTCTTCGCTTCATTCCTGTTACACGAAAATGAGCAAAGAGGGGCAGCTGTAATGGCCCAATATTGCCCGGCCCAATATAGATAATAAAAACAAAAATATATATTAAAAGTCCATTTACAAATAAATAGTCCAATTACATCAGCTCGAATCAACATAGCCCAAAACCTTCCCTAAACCCGATTCTAAGCCCAGCAAACCAACTCAGCCCAATACAACCCAAAACAGTTTTAAAAAACCCTAGCAGTAATGGCTCCCAGCGTCGCAGCAGTAGCACCTCTCTGCTCTCCATCGCACGCGCGCGACGCCTCCACACGCCACGTCCACCCTCCGTACGCCGTACCTGTAAGAGAGACAAACAAACAAGCAGCAAAACAGATAGCAACAGCAAAAAAAGGGGCAACAATAATAGATTGATAGCAAATACTAGCAGAAAATAGGAAGAAAGTAAAAAAATAGAGAAAATTTTATTTTTTTCTCGGTTTGGCTATAAAGAGGACCAATTGAAATTTGTAACCGGTTACACACAGACGCATTCAGAATACAAAAAAAATCAAAATACGGAAAGGTGATTTCTAGGTTTCTTTTCTTTTTCATTTTACTGGTTATTAGTTTCATTTTTTCTTTTCTTTTTTTGATTTTTGTGTTCATTAATCATTAGTTAAAAGAGAAACAATAAAAAGAAAAGAAAGGACGTACCCGGTGGTGAGATTTTTTCCCTCTTCGTCGTCATCAGAGAACGAGCTAGGATCGAAAACCGATCGAATGCCTCAGTACTGAACGGCGCAGAGAAAATTTGTTCTCTTTAGGGTTTCTAAAATGAAAAAGATGTTTTAGGTTTTAGCCTTTAAGCGCGAAGCTAAAACGTCGTCGTTTGTTGCCAATACAATGGCTTCAAAACGGCATCGTTTGATGACCAAATCCAAGCGGTGACCCGATCCGGGGTAGGATCCGCGCATTATGGATCAATTGGTCTATTTATTCAACAGGTCCTTTTTGCTCCAAACAGTTTCAATTTGATTTCCTGATGTTTCTTTCTCTTCTTTTCACTACAATATTTTTTCCCTCTTTTTGTTTTCCTTTCAATTTTGTTCATAATCTATTGTTCTTATCGTTCGTTTCAAATTTTCAGTGCTCGTCGTGTAGTTAAGGTAAGTGGGGGTTTTCACTTGGTTGTAGTTTTTGACTTCTGTAAGGTCGTTTTATTCTTTGTGTATTAGCATAATGGTGTAGTTAGGGAATCTAACTTTCTACGATTCTGTTGCGTAAATGAAGGTGGTGCAGCAGTGGATTTCACTCTACCGATCTGATTCGGGGTTGTGGTCGTATTTGTTAGCGGTAAGTCTGCATGTGTAGTTGGTTAAATTGTGTTAGATTCATAAATGTTTTGCTAAATTAGTGTTTGGGGGTACTATTTTTAGGTTATAGAGGTCTCGAGATTGCTTTCGCATAAAAAACAAACCAAGTGTGTAACGAAAACATAAGAAAATGAGGTTCGATGAAAGCTGAAAAAGTGGTTTGTTGACGCCATACGGGTGTGTGCCCGGTCGTTTGTGACACACGACCGTGTGAAGGGCGAGTGTATGGCCATGTGGGTCATACAGGCTAGGCCGATTTCAGGGTGTGGGTCATTGGCCAAATTGTGTGGGCCATACGGGCAAGGCCAATTTGGGTGTGTGGGCCATATGGGCATGTGGGCCCAAAATTATGAAATTTACCCTAGGGTCACATACGTCATTCTGATCGATTGTGGGCCTTCTGTAGGGTTAGTAAGGGCAAAACAAACCCTAAGGCATGGTATCTGCTATTCTGATAGACTAATTTGAGCATTTAAAAATTGATATGTATGATTTGACTGGTTCGTAATAACATGTATGTTATCTGCATATGAGCATGCGAGACATGTTAATTCCGTTATATCTATTATCTATTATTTATATTTGTGTATGTGGTGGGATTTGTATATGTGGAGGAAGTGTTTTATGAGGCGACATTTCACCGAGATACTGACAACTTGACTGCAAACTATTTTGATAAGTGTCGTAAGGACACTATGTCGTGTGTAGGGATGGGTGAGTGTTTTATACCCCATATGGTGCGTTGGGATGGTAGACGATGGTGTGTAGAGGATGGGGGTAGGAATTTGCATATCTGTATGTTTTGATAATCCAATTCTAATATTACCTGATTCTATTATGGACCTATGTTTGTATCTGATCCGCTACATGAGAAATTTGAGTTTATGTACATGCATGCCTCTATTAAGTTACCCAATGAGTTTTTGAAAACTCACATCTGTTTGTCTATTCTGTTCAAGTAATCCACAGGCATAGGCGGGTCGGTACGACGGAGGCTCAACGGTGACCCAAAAAATATTTTTAATTATTAAAGTATTTAATTTTTAGGATTTTCTTTGAGAGTTTTATAATTTTGGGGCTCTCTAGACTGTTTTTTATAATTTTGGTTTTGGATACGTTTTGATTTTTAAACTGTGATGTTTGGCAAACAACAGTTTTACGCAAACAAATGTTTTTAAAACACAAGCTCGGTTTTCAACTATAACGACTTACAAACTTCCGCTGCAAATTTACGTTTTACTTAAAAGGGCAATAAATGACGGTTTCATTAAAGAGAATAATAATAAGTTCTTCCAAAAATGTGGAATCTTTTAGAATAATTAATATAAGAAGTATTAACATGAAAGTTTTTTTTTTCAACCCTTCTTCGTAACATTTTCAAATTCAGCCATAACATCTGGGCCGAGTTTGAGGTGTTACAAGTCTTGACTATCAGAAAAGTTGACTCCCGATTAGAGACATAGATGTATTCATTGGTAGAATGATACTTTGAACTGGACCCAAGATAAATTAATTCTAAATCTGTTGGTGAATGAATTCACTTGTGACGTTCATGGTGTGATTTACCTAAATCTTGGGTTCGTCACTCATCATGCGTATGCAACTTATGTGCTTTGATATAAGTGGTGGTTTATGCTCTAAAGATGATCGAGCCCATAGGCGGTATGTTGGGTACATAACTTGTGTATTGCATGGCTTTATTGGCAAAAGTGGAATCCATAGCTCAATTAAAGAGTTAATGATATCCTCTCATTTAGGGGTGTGCAAAATTCGGGTAAAACCAAAAAAATTCGGTTAATCGACCGAATTTCGTTAATCGGTCGGTTAACCGAATTTTTTCGGTCAGGGGTCGATTAATTATTTTTTGATTTTTCGGTTAATGGTTAATTCGACTCGAAACTGGTTGGTTAACCGAATTTTTTCGGTTTAACCGAAAAAATTAATAAATAAAATTATAATATATAAATAGGCCCATTATTCACCTAAACCCAATTCAAACCCAAGTATTCAACCTAACCCAAATACCCAACTCATCCCAATCATAAAAATTACAAATAATTTAATAAATAAAAATAAAATTCTAAAACTAAAACTAAAACTAAAGTCTAAAAGTCTAAAAATAATTTAATTATGTAGTGATTCAATTCGGTTAATTCGGTTAATTCGGGTAATCTGGTTAATTCGGTTAATTCTGGTAAGTCGGTTAATTCGGTTAATTTTTAACCAAAAATAAAAAATATATAATTTTTGGTTAATTCGGTCACCAAAAAACTTCAGTTCGGTTAATTTTTTTGAAAAAATATCGGTTCGGTTAACGATTAAAAATTTTGAAAGGTCGGTTAATTCGGTTAATGTTATTTCAGGTCGGTTAACCGAATGAACACCCCTACTCTCATTGGCATTGTGTGGATTGAATGTGGCCACGATTTGCTTGTTCTTGAATATGCAATTTATCACAGTCATTTATTGATAGTGATCATATTAATAATTAAAAATACACAATGGTGACAATGAGATAAAATATGATTGAATTGAGTGAATAGATTTAACTCAAATGAATCAAGGATATCATATGAGGGTAACACACAAATGACGAGGTCATTGGACAAAACAGTTGGATGAATTGATTTTGTAAAAAGTATATAATAATCAGTTTTCAATCATGGTACTTCTTGTGGACTGAATCCATGATTAAGTAATTGCGAATTATCAAAACGATGCTTATGGACTTAAGTGCAATCACTAGAGCCTAATTGTATATGTCTGATTAACCCCTCTACTAGCTCAAAAAAAGCTCAATCGGACTGCATTTGAATCATAAGAAAATTCTATGACTTTGGGAATATTTTAATTGAGTCGATTTATTCGATGTGGAATTAAATTAGGTGGTCATGAGAATTGTTCAACTAGAGAATTTGATTAAAGAATTTTCTTGAAAATTTAATTTGGAAAATCTGAGTGATTTTGGGAAAATTAATTTTGATCAAGTAAAATTTAATTAATCAAATCAATTAAAATTAATATGATATTTTTGAAAGTTAATTTTCAAGTCAGACAATTGGCCCAATGGGTAATTGAACTTGAAAATTGGGTCTGAGATCGTAAATTGGGCCCGGGAGCCCAAACTTGAGGCCAAGACCAAAATTTGGTCAAACCGATCCCGACCGACTGTCCAACTATTGGCTAGACCGGACCAATCAGGTTGTCATTGACCCGGACCGAATCAACAGCAGCTAAATCTTCTTGGGGTGCCGTAAGGGTGTCGCATTTGCATCATTTGACACGGCGATGATGGTGGCTGTGACAGCGGTGTTCCAGTGGCTGGTGGCGGTTGGTAATCGGTGATTAGGTAGTGGAAGAGTTACATTCCTACTGGAATTCTACTAGAGAATTTTATTTTAGATTAATTATTTTAAAAAATAATATTATTTAATAGTTTAATATTAAATTAAATTTAATAATTATCTTAATAGTTTTTTAGTAATTTAATATTAAAGTGATTATCTTAATACTAAATTTAATTTAATGTTTATCTACAAGATAAACATTTTATAATTTTAATAATATTTAATATTAAATTTAATCTATTATTCTATTGTTTATCTTGATAAATATTATATTAATTTAATATTAAAGTGATTGAGTTTAATAATAGTTGAACTCTTCAAACTCTCCGTATATAAAGAGAGCCTTGGGTCATTATTTACACATACTTGAATTCAAAAAAAAAGTTGTATAGAGAAAATTCTCTGAAGAGATTATTCTAGAAAATTTTTAGAGATATTTTTCTAATTTACAACTTGACCTAAAAGTTTAGAGAAATTGCAAAATTACCCCATTGGTAGTTTTTGTGATTTTTTTTATTCGAAGTGAACCCACACTCGACAGACGTCAGCTTGAGGATAGCAGAGAAGACTACTTGGTCGAAACGCTCATCCTAGATGAATCGAAAAGGTACAATTTTGATTAAGTGTTGATTACTTTAGATATCACAACTAATATTTTGTTTTAAAATTTTTTTAAAACTCTGGTTTTTTCCTAAATTTATTTTCCGCTGGGTTTTCCAAACTCGTTCTTTTCCAACAAGGCACACTATTCATGTCTTAAGGCATGGCTTGCCAACGATTATTTTTCAACCATGTCTTAAGACATACGTTGCAAGGATAGTTTTTAAGCCTGTAATTAATGCTTCCAACGGCTAGAATTCATCCCCAACGACCACAAATGTCCAAAAAGTTGTTCCTTGATAGAAATATACTTCAAGACTCAAGAGAGAGATATCCAAGCATTAAGATTAAGAGGAAAATTTGAAATATTTGTTGTGTCATTTCTCTTGCAAATATTCTCTAGGATCTTAGTGTCAAATCTTATATCATTCATTCTTATTTCATTTCTTTAAGAGCTTAAATTTTTTAAACACATACCTTGTAGAGGTCTCTTTTTTTTACTCTCTTTCATTTCACCAATTCTAAATTGAAAATGTTTTAGTTAAGCCACAGTAACTAAGAACTGTCCTAGTTTAGCCATAAAATATTAAGAGAAAGGTTCTATCTAAGCCTTAATAAAAAGATAGTGTTGTAAATGTTATACATTCTCCTTGAAATGTATCAATTCTTATAGTGAATTAGAAAATCCTTGGTTGAGGTATACCAAGGTAGTGGAGGTAGGCAATTGGGGTCAAACCATTATAAATCAAATTATCCAAACTTTTCTTTCATTTTTCCATCATTTAAAAAGTTTGTAAATAATTTTAAAATACCAATTCACCCCCTCTTGGTATTTACGAGCCTAACACATTTACATCAAAGTATGCAAGTCACACATATCCACTTAGAATAAAGGTATGTCACACTAGAAACATCACAAATGAATAAATCCATAAATGGATCTAGGATCAATTCTACTTGGGTCCTATCTGATGTTCTATAACACTAGTTAGTCACATCTATTTTTCTATCTTCTGAGGATCATCTGCTCTAATGCTTAAGATAAGGTATCTCCCCAATTGAACTTGATAGATGTTGGAACGTTGGCACCCCTACGGTGCAGCGAAAAATTAAAACATTCGGTGATCCTAACCATGGATCCATGTGTGAGGAACGAATCAGGGTGAAATAAAGGATTTGAAATTACCGAATCTTTATTCTGAGTAGACAGCAACGGCTCAGCAACGAGTAATTTGATCTACTATCAAACCAAGCCGCAATCTATCGTGACTCCGGCCTCTACGTAATCCACCTAGTTGACAATGAACGGAAGGAATCCTCGAAACTATTTTGGAAAAGCTTTTCTTTGACGGCTGTTAGACCTCAAGCAAAGAAAAAATGGGATTTTTATATCTATTTTTAGGGTTTTTAGAAATTAAATAAATATAACTATGTTTTAAACCAAAAATTATAATTACATTAATTATAATAATGATTTCGGTAAACTATATATTTATTTGAATTTATATACTAACCAAATTCATGTTCTCATTATGCGTACAACAACCTTGTACATAATGTGTTTGATATTTGATTATCCAATTAAATTAATTCTATAATTAATTTAATTCAAGCGACAACCAAGCACAATACCAACTATGTTTTATTCCGTTCATTTCAACTATAGGGTGTGACCCTGTAGGTTCTTGTAACGTTAGCAGTAATACTAGAACGATTCCAATGTTACAAACAATGAGTGGCACCTAGCAATGCATCATTGCTACCTAAGTCACAAGAAATCATGATTCGACATAACCTTTTTATGATTAACCTTTCATGCAATAATCCTTAAGTCATTTAACTCTGGATTGGACACAAGTCATGGAATAGTCACACTTGCATAGTCCATTCCATATTCCTTGATATCTTAAGTAGACTATGATATACAAATAAGTATGACATCTCATATAAGCTTATTTGAGCATGGCCATGCATTTCTAGTCTCACTCAATCAAATGGCCTAAGATATTACTCCCATTATGTAGGAGGGATTTATCCTATATCGATCAACCATATCCCTCTACATAGATCGTGGTATATCCAACATTAGCCTTTATAGAACAACCAGTTACGGTGTACGTTTGACTGTATCAAAATATACAACTCACGATGTTGGGATTATGATGATCTCAAGTCTGAGGATCATATACATATTAATCACCGTGAGTAATGTTGTGACAATTACATAATAATCCAAGAAATATACTCATAACGGGTCAGTCCAATATGTTGTTCTCTAACACACATATTCATGCATCAATTTTGACATTCCATATCAATGACAACTCTTTATCATCAAACAAATACATGTTAGTCTTAATGCATTATTGTTGTCCTATCCAACAATAATACTTGACTAAGGACCTTTTAAGAATAATCATATTACTCTCAGGACATTATTATAAAATAGTTTATTTATACACATAGAAAAAAAACTCAAATAATAATGGTAACGCATTATATTAATAAACATGATAAATCAAGTATGTTATTACAACCATCTCATGATTGATCTTTGGGCATACTCTAACAATAGATGACATTATTCTTTCAATCGATTTGCCCGATTTCGATTAGACTAAGGACATTTCCAGATTATCTTCTAATATAAGTTATCTTTTTGTATTATGATTTGACAATGTAATACCACTTAATATTAGTTAAACGTTAGATAATCAGTGAGTCAATATTTTCTTTCATTTCACTTTACATGCAATAACCATTGAGAACAATATACAAAAGATATTAATGATACTGATGGATTTTTTATTAAACCAATTTGTTTAAAAAAATTACAAGTACATAGACGAAATTGCTACACTAAGGGCACTAGATCCCTACTCTAACGTCCATAATGCCTTTTAAAATAGAAAAAGAAACATGAACATTTCCTTATGAAAATTATTTTGATGAAAGACACCCTTACAAAAGCAAAGCCAATACATATGAATAAAGAAATAGAAGAATTTTGCAAAAAAAAAAAAAAGTACAAGACCTTGATAAAAAAATTAGAAAAAGTAACTTATTATTTTATGTAATAAAAAACATAGAACTCAAAAGTGGAATGTCAGAATTAGTTATTAATTACAAACCTCTCAATAAAGCTCTAAAATGAATCAGATACCCAAATCCCAAATAAAAATGATTTATAGCAAAAACTTTGCAATGCCAATATTTTCTCAAAATTTGACATGAAATCATGGTTTTGATAAATATAAATAAAAGAAAGAAGAAGGATTCAAAACAACATTCACTAAACCATTTGAACAATATGAATAGAATGCAATGGCTTTTGGATTAAAAAAATGCTCCATCAGAATCTCAAAGAATAATGAATGACATTTTTCATCCTTATTCCCAATTTATAGTAGTATATATAGATGATGTAGTAGTATTTTCTGAAAATCTAGAAAAGCACTTCTAGTATTTAAATATTTTTATCAAAATTATAAAAATAATGGTCTAGTTGTTTCTAAATCCAATATCAGTTTATTCCAAACCAAAGTAAGGTTTTTAGGTCATTTTGTTACTTAGAGAACCATTACGCCTAATAAAAAGATCTATAGAATTTGCTAACAAATTCTCAAATCAAATTCTTCATGTAGCCCAGTTCTGAATATTTTTAGGTAGCTTAAATTATGTCATAGATTTTTATCTCGGTCACAATAAATTCTGTATGCCCTTGTATGAATAGCTCAAAAAGAATCCAAAACCTTGGACAAATATTCAGTACAATATAGTTACTTAAATAAAAAAGCAAATCGTAGAGCTTCCTAGAAGATAAACTTCTTTAAGCGAACTTAAGATGTCATCTTTCACAAGTCTAGTGATTCTTTCTCGGTTAATATGACCAAGTCTCAAATGCCAAAGGTACGCCTCATTGGAGTGAGAAGCTTTAAGTCTTTTATTCGATATTTTAGTCTCAAATAGTGTGTACATCTTTGGTTTGATAAAATAGAGATTTTTTGACATCCATCCATTACAAATAAGATTGCGATTTTTAAATATTGCAATTCCATTATTAAAAGTTAGAATCAAGCCATCTTTATATAAACATGCAATGAAAATTAAGTTTCTTTTGAAACTTGGTACATAGAAAATGTCTTTTAAAATAATTTTCCTAAAATTATCAAAATAAAGATGTACATCTCTCATTGCTTCAACTACCACACTTGTCCCATTCCTGATCCACAATGATAAGCTCTTATCTCTTATATCTTTTGTCTCTTTGAACCCTTGCAAAGAAACACATACATGATTAGTGGCTCCAAAATCAATGACCTGGTGGTCTATTGAGTCTTCCACTAAACGAACTTCTACCAGCAAGAGTTCCATACCTTTGCCTTTGGTAGTTAGGTTTTTTTCCACTCTTTATAGTTTGCCTTGAAGTGCCCCTTTTTGTTGCAGAAGAAGCATTTAGACTTAGATAAGTCTTTTGGCTTTCTAGTTCTCTTCCTTTCCACTTGTGGTGGCCTAGAGACCTTAACATTGCCTTTCTTAGCACACTTTCCATTCCCTTTTGATTTAAAGAAGTAATGACTATATTCGCTTCTGCTCTTTGGATCGACTGATCTCCGTTGAACATCAACTCATAGGATTGTAACTCCTTCATGAGTTGTTTAAGCATCAAATTTTTGTTTCCAGGTTTATATGCGGCCTGAAAACCAGTAAAATTCTTGGACAAACTTTTGAACAACATCTCCATTTGGGCGTTTTGGTCCAAATTGACCTCATTGTCCATCACCTTGGCAAAGTAGCCCATAAGAGTGATCATATGGTCTTTGACTAGAGTGTAGGGCTTTTGCTAGGCAAACATTAAGCTAGTTATAGCAGACTATCGAGCCAAGGCAGCTTGGCCTCCGAACATGTCTTCTAGCTTATCTACAATTGCTTTAGCAGTCTTACATAGGGGTGAAGGTTCAATCAAATCGAGTGAAAAAATTTCAAGTTAATCAATTTGACGAGTCCTATTTTATCATACTATCTAGATTTGAAATTTTTTCGAATTGAGTCGAGTGAAATGAATATCGAGTCGAGTCGAATCGAGTGAAATTGTACAAGTTAAATTAAAAAATTAAACATGTCAAATTAAAATCTTGTTACAACATAACTAGTTCCATATCAGGGCACATAAATATGAAACCATATATATTTGAAAACTTTTTCAAAGAAAAATAATAATAAAAAACTTTAGTATGATAAACTTAAATCATTAATTAACTTATTTAGGTCCCAAAATTATTATTCTAGAAATTTTTAAAATTTTAACTTTTCTTATATATTTTTTAGAATTTCTTTTTGAAATTTTTAGAATTTTTTTAAAAAAATATAAATTTTGAATTATTTATCAATTATTTATTTGTTTTTTGAATTTTTTATTTTTTATTCTTTTGTAATTTCTGTTGAGAGAGACCAATTTGCTCATTTTCAAACTTGATAGGGATAAAAAGGGAATTTACACCAATTTGTTATTTGAATTATTCGAGTTATTCGAATTGTAAAATTCAACTCGATTCAAACTCGAAACTTGAATTACTTATTCAAGTTGACTCTAATAATTTGAATAACCCGATTCGATTAACTCAAAATTCAAATTTGTTTCAATTTTTTCGAATCGAATCGAGTTTTGCTCACCCCTAGTCTTACAGCTCTCCAGTTGCTTATATAGAGTGTAAGTCACGTCTGCCAGCATATAGCAACAAGCTTTCTCATTAGACTATTCCCAACGTTTTCTAGCCTCAGCTTGAGTGGCAAGAGGGCACTCAGTATCAATAATTCTTTTAGGTTTCTTACAGCTTAGGACAATTATCAGGTTCCTTTTCCATTCCTTATGGTTGTTTCCATTTAGTTTGTTTTCAATGAGTATGTTCAATAAGGTTGTTGGCATCATTTTCGAACTGAAAATAAAAAAAAATCATATATTAATACTTTTGTAGTAAGAAAATGTTTGAAAAAGTTTTGCAACATTATGATATGCATTAAGATGATGCATGCATCTTACATTAAACCTTGAAAACATTTGTAAGTTGTTGCAACGATAATTCTCACACCCATTAAATCAAGCCACCGTAGGGTGATCATGATCAACTAGTAAGAACATGAAGTTCCATCCAATTAGTACATGAACCTATTTCCTTAGGCATTCACTCGTACTAATAATTGTGTAACGTTTGGTCATCATTCTAACTTAAGTGGAGCTCCGTGAGGAGTTACTTAACCAGAATATCTTTAGTGTATAACCATCAACTCAACACCTATCGCATCATGCACCACAAAAGAGTCATCATGGGACAATTTCACCGAGTATCATGCTTTTACTAGTTGTCCCCTTCTAAAGATAGAATTTCTTGACCTATCGCATGATAATGCCTACCAAAAGGGCAAATACAATTATCATTTGATCACAAGAGAATTCTTTTTACTTTTAGGAAATCTCCTTAGTGAAATCCACATAGCAATCCTACTGTGGGGTAGTGCACTTGCCATGCCATCACAAGAGACCATTGATGGAGGTTGTAGGTCTTGTTTAAGGACTTTCACCCACTCAATATTTTAAAAAACATGCAAGGTTTTAATAATTTCCAGTTTCAATCACGTATGATCAATATATGCATACAAGTACATGTGGCATTCTTTCCTAAAATATATAGCATTCTTATCTCATAAATCTATGACATGCTATGACAGTTTTATAATATTCACATTCAATTATTCACAAGAGTCAATCAAACAATTTTGATTCTCCACAGTTTTTTCTTTTAAGGGAAAAATCAAAGAAGTGAATGTGAACCGTGCACCAGGTAGGTTCCCAGGAAAGGGAGGTAAGTCGTATTTGACCACTTAAGAACCAAACATTTACCTATTAGATCCAATCCTAGACATGCATCTTCCCATTACCACACTTTTATTTTTAATAGATCAACTGTGGATCATCTCATACATATATATCACAATTATATCGTAAATAATTATTAAACAGATATATAAAGAGATGGGTAATAAAATAAAATTGTCAGCCAAAGTTTTCATGGTTCTATTTCTAGAAAATAAATTTAAAAAATATAGTTTTTCGCCTCAAGGCATTCCTTCTGCCTTTGACCGCTATCACTTCATCTTCTCCTCATCATGAAATCCTTTTTGGAAAATTATATTTATGTCCTATGTACGTTTTCGACTCATAAGAATTTATAAATAAAAATCAATCCTACATGGAGATGATAGTCCAGGGTCTATTTCCTAAAAACCACAGCCTTGACAAAAAATAATAATTTTATAAAAATATATATAATATTGCATTCATTCACATTCATTCCCCTTAAGATGAAAATAATTACAAGAATGTCACATCTTATCAAATATTAATTAAATAAGATGAAGAGAGAGATTCGATTTCGGTTTACACCATAAACATAATAGAACTTGGCTTTGATACCAATTGTTGGAAAAATCCCGGTTTGAAAACAATTTTCTTGTATAGAGAAAAATTAAAATTTTGAAAATTGACCTGGTTTGTGATATTTATAGTAATAAACCTTAACCGAATTTGTACCTGTATTTTTGGCTTAACGGACGTTTGTTGTTCCCGACTTTCAACCAAATGATCTTCTCCACTATTCTCGTACCCCAAACTGCTTCGAGTGTGCGCTCGAACCAATTGAATTGAAACAAAAAACTAGAAAAAGCTTTCTCTCCTTTTGGAGTGAAAACATAAATTCTCTCTTCTTAATAGAAATTGGTAGAATTGTTATTCCAAAAAAATATATGTAATAGTTGAGAATAAATTCTCTCTATTTTTCGAAAAATAACAATCTCTCAAAGTTGTGTTCAAAACTCTATCGGTGCCATCTATTTATAGGAAGAGAAGGTAGAACCCTTATTGAGTTGTGATGGTTTATTTCAAATAGAAAAACAACATCCTACTTAGAATAGAACTAGGTTGGATGACACACCCTAGTATTCCTACTAGGGTTGCCAACCCATTCATGTTCACGAGGGGTTTTTGGGTGTCTCTCACATCGAGCCCAATTAAGAATACTTCCTGGGCGTTTTTGACCAAAAATTGTAACATCCCGCCAAGCGAAGTCTAGAAAATTTAAGTGTCGTCTATAAAAGTAAGGCTTAAGGGTGAGTTTCAAGTACTTAATGCTAGGAATCGATTAAGCATAAGGACTTTCCGAATGTGCCATTGGTGCCCTAGTTTGGCGGACTCTGAATGAAAAGAAAGTAACCCATGGCAAACTCTGGAAAGTACATCGTATAGGATGTTCTGAAAGAACAAAGCTTTTGGCTAACTCTGAAGAATGGTAAGTATAACAAATCAAGGAGTATTGGTTAGAACATATATATGATAAGATGCATAGTATAAAGAAATACTATTATCGAAGTAGTGTTTGCCCAAAATCCCTTTTCGGAGTATAAAACGGACAGACTCCGACATAAAAATAAATAGACAAGGACTCCCTGCCAGATTATGATGATAAGTGAAATTAAAGTGCTAATTACGAAAGGTATTGCTATAAGGTATGAGTCCACGTTAGTAATATAGTTCACCTAGTGACCAATGTGGTCCCATGCTAGCCAATTTGTGAGTAAGCTGGTTGGGAACTATCCGAAGCGTGAACTAGAAGGGTTAAAGGCTAAAAGAGTAAATGGATGAGTTTCTAAGAAGTGAAAGATTTTGGATAAGACAACTAAGTAATGATGAGACGTTTACCAAGTTCCCATAAAGACTTGAGTTAAGTTTAAAGGAAACTCTTGTTAAGTTAAAAGGACACTTTTGTTAAGTTAAGGGAGAGTTATCTTCCTTCTTAAGAAGTAGGGCTATAAGCAGAGGCATCTCTCCAAGAGGTGTTTGAAACCCTAGTTTTTATAGGTGATTTAACCTCCCATAAAGGTACATTTCATGACTCTGGTGGTCAAGGGAACATAGATCTTTAAGTATGCTTGGAGAAATAGGGCTAAGTGATATGTCTAGGTTTAAAAGGACGATAGTGGTTACCCAAATGGTTCTAATGAAGTGTTTCTATTCTACTAGGAAAAGAAGGTTGTAGTATTCTACTGAATGATGGATCTAAAGGCTAAACTTCTCTTTGAGGTCACCAAGTGAGTCCCTAAGCCGACACTTGCATGTATGATATATGTTTAGAATCTTCCGTAAAATGTAGTAAGACCATGAAATCTAAACTAAGAAATTTTATTATGAAGGATGAACATAATAGCATGCATTGCATGATATTTGATGGTCCAAGTGAGAATCAGAAATCCTGAAGATAAGAAATGTGTTAATGTGTCTGAGAGTACGAACGAGTCTGATGTGAAATGCAAATGTGTCTGGTGAGTATGAGTATGTCTGTCATGAGCATGTCATTGCATGATGAGTCTATGTCTATCTTTAGAGTCGTCAAAGGGGTCCGTAAAGACTAAAATCTTGAATCTTTGAGGAGACAAGTCCATGGCCATGACATTAAAGGATCATATCATGTAAGACTGTAACTGGTGGGTTATGGTATCATATAGAAAGAAGACTATATCGTGTAAGACCGTAACTGATGGGTTGTGATATCATATGGGGAAGTTTAAGGAAAGTTATTACCGAACATGGTTCTCCGTGTGTCCTAGAATGATAAAGGGAAAACCTCACTAAGTGTAAGTTTAGGCAACTCTCTATCATTTAAAACACCAATTAAAGGACAGGCTTTGTGGTAAGTACTGAACGTAAAGGATACCTTTGTGGCAAAAATCTGGACAGGAAAGCCTTTGTAGCGAGTACTGAATGTAAAGGATGCATTTGTGGGAAAATTTTGGACAAGGAAGCCTTTGTGGTGAGTACTGAATGCAAAGGATGCCTTTGTGGAAAAACTCTGGACAGGAAAGCCTTTGTGCCGACTACTAAATGAAAAGGATGCCTTTGTGGCAAAACTCTAGAAAGGTAAGCCTTTTGGAAACCTTTGTTTAAGAACACCTTTGTGGAAAGTCTCTGAAAGGAAACGCCTTTGTTGAGATCTCTATCAAAGGAAAGCCTCTGTGACAATATCTGAAAAGAAACGCCTTCGTGGTGCAACCTAAGAACAGGATGCCTTGTTGGTAACTATGTAAAGGAAAGCCCTTATGGAAATTATAAAGGAAGCCTTTGCGGCTATGTAAATAAAGGAATGCCTTCACAACAAATTTTGAATGAATGGCGTGTAAGGAATTAGGACAAGATGGCGTGAACAGTCCTCTGAAGGCAAAGTAAAGATAAGAGTCTAAAGGTATGGTAAGTGTAAGAGATAATGTATGGGACAAGTAGAAGGAACTAAGTATCCTACGAACTCTGAAAGAAAGGCACATATGTAAATGAATGGCGCATCCCACATAATAACAAGAAAAGAACAGTGAAGCTAGAGCGCGCCAGAATAGGTAGCCAATCTAGTATATGTGTTATAAACATGTATAGATAGCACCTTGAAGTAAGGAAGATCTAGGCAAACTTTGTGTTAAATAATGGGCATAGTCTACCTCGCCCGAAGGTAGTGGTAAAATCGATAAGTATGAAATAAGAATTTAAAATTGTTAATAAGGTAAACAAAGTGATTAAGGACTATGTAAAGATAAGATTTAATAAGGGACATAGAAAGTAAAGAGATATTAAGTATAGTACACTCAAAGGAAAGAAACGATCGTTGAGTTTGGACCTTGAATCTGGAGCCTAGTATAGTGAAGGCTTAATGAATATGAAAGGAAGAAAAAGGTCTATTATGCATACAAATAAAGTTTAAGTGGTGTGTTCAAGTTAGAGCATAAGTTGCGTTCCAGTGTGTTTACAGTAGACTGAGAGATAAAATAGAGAATACTAAAATTTTATTATCATGAATTGAAAATGTAACCATACAATGTACACCCATAAGAGACTGTCACATTCATAAAAAGAACTTTGACATAGGAAAAAAGCTTAAGTTACATTTGTTATAAGGCGTAACATCTGACATTTGGATCTAGTAAATCGGGTCGGGTGGAGGGCATGAAAAGTACTCTGTAATGTGGTCAACCCGATTCAATTTTTGTATTTTCCAAACTAAACTTTAATATTTATATATAAAACAATTTTTTCACCTCTATTTTACCCTGAGCAAAAATTTGACGATTTTATCCATGGTAAAATTTTGAGAAAATATGTTTAATATTTCATAACTCAACATGTTCACTATGACCGAATGATTTATTCTCATTTTCGGGCTTCAAAATAGTCTAAAAATATAAACTCATTCTTCAGATCATTTCCATTTCCATTTCATTTCCATTTTTAGAAACCTACATTCATTTCCAAATGATTTCATTTCTCCATTTCGGAGAAAACCATAATCATTCTTGAATGTTTCCCATTTCTCTTTTCTTGTTCATTTCTATTCAAACAAGCAATTCATGTAATACCCCAAACCCAGCCTAGACGTTATGGCCGAATCTGACGATGTCACATGGTAGTGCTTTTCAAAAAAATATATCGTCGCTAAATCCCCTTTTCTATTTAACCATTTTTTTCATTTTTTATGTTAATTTTAAATCGTGTCGTTTGTTTCTAAAACATTATTCATTTACAAATTGTTATTCAATTTCAAAACTTTTTTTATTTTTATTGCGAAAGCTTTTAAATAGTTTTCTTATTCGTGGTATTTTTGATAAAACATTAATTTCAATTGAAAACCCGAGTTTTACCTAACACTAGTAGATTTAAATCATAAAACCGTATAAAATCCAAATTTTAAACCAAAATTCGTAAAGGTCATAATTACAGCAAAATACTCCCAAATAAAAGTAAAATCATAAATAAGTAGTAAACAATGTAAAAGAAGTCGTGTGGCCACCACTGAGTCCTCCGCCGCACCGAAACGCCTATTTCTGGGGATTACCTGTATAGATTAAACAAAAGGGGTGAGTTTACGTAAACTTAGTGTGTAATCCCCATACAAATGTATAGACAGTAAAAAGATAATCACAGTCTGGGCTTAAGCCCTTTTCAGAATCAGTATTAGTCCAGTTTGTGCCTTAGCCCATCTCAGTACAAAAACAGTCATGAAGTAGGGCTTTAGCCCATCACAGTATCAGTAGCAGTAACAGATATGCAGTCACAAAAATCCTACCCATCCAGCCTTTACACACCATTTCTATCCATCCCTACACTCCATGTGGGGATATAATCAATCCATCCATCCCTACACTCCAAGTAGTTTGCAACTGAGCTGCCAGTAAATTAGGCTCGAGGCCTTTCAGTACACTTCCTCCAAACATTACAATCCCTCCAACCCAATGTAATGCAATATACAGATATGACATGCTATAACAAAATATCATGCATGTAAACAGGGCATACAGTATCAAATTAGTGGAACATCATCAGGCTTAATCATATCAGTCATACAGTCATTTCAGTTAATTAGGGTTTAGGTAAGCTTACGGACCCTACAGTATGTCCACAGTTGACTCGGGCGACCCGTGCAACCTTAGCAATAAAATAGTGAAAATGGGCCTACAAGCCCATGATGTTCGCCTGTGTAGGCCCACATGCCCGTGTGGCCCACTTGGCTCAAATTGGCCTTGGCCTCGTGATCCATTTTAATGTAACCTGTGCTAGTTAAATATTCATATGTGTTTCCACTATTTACTTATATGATCCTTCAAAGCTGTCTACTTGAGTCACTGTTACTAAATTATTTGTATCTTAAGGTACAGAATTCTGAATTAAGATTTGAAAATTTTCCCTAAAACTAGACTCACATATCTTCTTACCATAAAAGTTTCAGAATTTTTGGTTTAGCCAATAAGTACAGTTTATTCTTTAAAGTTTCCCATATTCTGTTGTTTGACAGTTTCGACCTTTTTGAACTAAAAATTAATCAACTTCTTGTACAAAATTCATATAATGTTACCGTTTGTTTTTTTTAAATAGACTCATTCAGTATTTTAAACATATAAATTCTATCCCATAATTATTTTTATAAAAGTTTTAATAATTTTCCAAATTTAGGACAGGGGATTCTGAAATTATTCTGACCATGTCTCACTAAAATTCACATATCTCATAATATGAAATTCTTTTCCTTACTTCGTTTCTTCTATGAGAAACTAGACTCAAGTATCTTTAATCCCATATTTTTTTCATCCTCTAATTTGATTTCCACAATTTATAGTGATTTTTCAAAGATAGCCTACTACTGTTGTCCAAATAGCAAGCAATTTCAGCTTTTCGCCGAATCCCTTATTTTTGTGTTTCGGGTACACACCTATTATCGTTTCGCTGCAAATACACTCCCAAGCACTCCAAGACCTAAAAATCAATAATTAGAGCCCAATTTAGGTCACGAACAAAAACTCAGAACTGAAAATCGTCTACATCAAAATCGATAGCGAACCTAAACACTTACCGGCAGCGAACTAAAATTTCTAACGCTCAATTTGCTTGTGAAGCCGCAACTGATTTCTGATTTTTTCCTAAACCAAGAGAGCCAAAACAATCCTTTCTAGGAACTAACTAAGAAACTATAAAATAAAGGCAGTTAGATACTTACAAAACGAGTGTATACAATTGCTGGCCGAAAAGTGGGCTAATAGAAAAATCAAACAGAGAGGGTGGAATAGGGAGAAAAAATTCGGCAAAGCAAAGAAGAATAGGACAACAGAAAAATTGGGGAAAAGAGGAGAATGCCAAAATTTGGGAAAAATAAGAACCAAATAGAAACTTAGATGATATCGGTAGCTACCCCATATCCCTAAATTTTCTCCCACTAATCTTACTAACCTACAACCACTCTAGAATCCCACTCTGCCGAAATATTTGTCCATCACTGTGCAAAAATAACGCCTACGCTCCAGCATGGATTCGAACTCAAGGCCTCATGCAATCAAGCACTCCACTTAACCACTAGACCAGCAGACCCATTCTGTTATTTGATTACCAACTATTAAACTTAAGCCCTTTAGGCTAGGTTAAGGCTTTATTTATAAAAATACTAAAATTTGCCCAAGTCATGGCTAGAACTTGCAACCTCGCACACACACCCAGAACACTTAACCATTGAAGCTGACAAGTACTTATGTCACAAAAACACAAAAACAAGAATTAAAAATTTTGGGGTGTTACAATTCATTTCTGGTTTCAACGAGCTAGCATAGGTTTCACTGGGGCTAGATCTTTCGTCTCATGATCCGTGCGGCCTTAGGCGATCTGTTCGTCCAAACTCGCCTAAGTCAGCCTTTACTCAAGTGAGGATTCCTAAGAACTCCTCCAAGGCACCAAGTTGAAGAGCGGAAGTGATTTATGCCAAAAGAAGCTACAAAGAACAATAAAAAAAGCGCATACAAAGTATTTGAGTAAATGCTCTCAATATTCTCTTATTCACAAAGAATAATGAAACAATGAATGGAGTGAGTACAAATGAGGGGAAGGCTCTCTATTTATAGTTGAGCTCCCTCAAAACTGAGGTCAAGTACATTTACATCGATGGACGAGATTAACTATATCCCTTGATTTTAGGGATTTACAAGATATGTCATATCAAATCTAATCTAATCTTTACAAGATATGATTCCCTCAATCTTCCAAGATTAGTTACAAAATTAGCCTAAGTTGTCATATCTTCATTATCGGGTCAACCAGGCTTTAATCTGATAGGCTTCTCCAACAGCTTCTTGAATCGGGCCAGTTCTTGCGGGCCAAATGACCCCCATCTAGACAATAGACCTCCATTAAAAGCATTTGGTGCGGTGGTCACGGGCTTTGAATTGCGGCCCGTGACATTCTCCCCTACCCATTCTCGCAACGCCCTTGTTGCGACTTTTGAATGGTACTAACTTGATTCACCTCGGTCTCACAACGCCTTTTGACTACGGCTTGCTTTGGACAGTTCTGCAGCTTATGCGGACCACGGCATAAGAAGCATTTTACTCGTTTCTTTTTCCTCCTCTTTGCCCTTTTGGCTTTGACTTTTCTTTTGCTCAAACCAAGCTTCTCCTTAAGCGCAGATTTTTTCAAACATTTCTTCAACATGTGTGGACCGTCACAGAGAAAGCATTTCAACCTGTCGCTTTTCCTATTGGGTTTCTTCTTCCCAACTCGTGGTTTCCCATTGCCACTATTGTCATCGTTGCCATTGCCATTAACAACATCTTCCTTGTGATCCTTTTCATATAAGCCCCTTTCCTCGGACTTGGAAGACCCAAGCTTGTATTTCCCTAGACCAAGCTTGACCACGGACTCTACTGCTGTCATGGCTTCCAACAGCATTTGGACACCTTTTTGTTCTACCTCATGTCTACCGACGACTTCAATCTATTCTGAAAAGCAAGCAATGCTTATTTCTCAGTCACATCTGAAACTTGGAGCATGAGTTCCTTAAACTCTCAAACATATTCCCCCACTATGCCCCATTGCATTATCCCTTGTAACTTTGCCCGAGGTTCTTCCTCGATAAGTTATGGGTAAAACTGTCCCTTCAGCTCACATTGGAACTCTTGCCATGTCCCAATCTTACCTTGCCCTTTATATGTGGTCCTACCTCGCCACCATAAGAGCGCAATATCAGTAAGAAACATTGAAGCAATGTTTACCTTAACCACATCATCTGTGAGGCCTTTGGCACAAAAGTAATTTTCCATCCTTTACAAGAAATTGTCCACATCGTATGTAGACCTTGTCCCCATAAAATCTTTCGGCTTCGGGACATCCTCGTAACTGAGTGCTGTACTTGACACTCCTTTCCTCACAGCTACTCGAAACAAGGCTAGCTTTCCCTCGAGCTCCTCTATTCTTGTGCTCAAAGCCATCATCATGGCCATTGTTTCCTCCTTCAAAGCCTTCACCATGGCTTTGAGAGCATCGTTCCTCTCCGTCAGCTTCTTCCTTTGCAAATCTAGCAACTCTTGCACGCTAACCCTCAAGAAAGTGAGACACATGGTCACAAAGTCCCTGGACTACTTCCTCAAGTCATCTATGCTTTCCCCAAACGCATTGTCTAACTCTTTTGTGTCCTCCATGGACTCCTCAAGTTTACCTTCGAAAGGATCTCCCTCAAAGATTTTCTGGCCCACCTTTGTTCAAACTCTTCTTTCGACATCCTAACTGTGCCTTTGAACTAATAGCTCGGATACCACTTGTCACAGGGCTAGATCTTTCATCTCGTAAGCCGTATGGCCTTAGGCGATCCATTCATCCAAACTCACCTAAGTCAACCTTTACTCAAGTGAAGATTCCTTAAGAACTCTTCCAAGGCACCAAGTTGAAGAGCCAAAGCGATTTATGCCAAAAGAAGCTACAAAGAACAACAGAAAGAGCGCACACAAAGTGTTTGAGTAAATGCTCTCAATATTCTCTTATTCACAAAGAATAATGAAACAATGAATGGAGTGAGAACAAATGAAGGGGAGGCTCTCTATTTATAGTTGACCTCCCCCAAAATTGACGGTCAAGATACGTTTACATCAACGGGCGAGATTTATCATATCCCTTGATTTTAGGGATTTACAAGATATGCCATATCAAATCTAATCTAATCTTTACAAGATATGATTCCCTCAATCTTCTAAGATTAGTTACCAAATTAGCCTAAATTGCCATATATTCATTATCGGGCCAACCAGGCTTCAATCTGACAGACTTCTCCAACAGCTTCTTGAATTGGGACAGTTCTTGCGGGCCAAATGATCTGCATCTAAACAATAGAACTCCATTGGATGCATTTGGTGTGATGGTCATGGGCTTTGAATTGCGGCCCGTGACATAGGGATCGATTGGACATATGTAGTTGAGGCTTAAATGATTTATAATTAAGTTCCTACTTTTCACCTATTAATTGTAAACTCATTTAGTCATGAAGTTATTCCACTATAGTATCGTGACTGAGCTCTCCCCAACGACATATCATTACGAAAGCAAAAATGCTCATCTAATGACGTTGTCATAATTGTGTTACCCTCATACAATATCCTTGATCCCTTTGGGATAATATCTATTCTCCCAATATGATCTTCTTTTATCTCATGGTAACCATTACATCTTCCTTACTGAAAATTCATCCATCAAATAGTGATCAAGTCATCCATCACAAAGTCATCCATCAGTATCATTTACCCATGTTTTGGGCTATGAATTCCATTATTGTGAATGATGCTACATACTACAGAAGTCGTACACCTAACGTACCAGCTTTTAGTTTCTTATTTATTTGAACTCAGGCTTTTACTTATGTCAAAATGTATGAGTCACGCATACATAATCTGCCATCCACTCAGAATTTAGGTATGTCACACTATGAACATCACAAGTGAATAAATTCATAAATGGATTTAGGATCTATTCTGCTTGGTTCCTATCCGATGTACTGTCAGTCCAGTCAGTCACATAAATGGATACCCATATTGATCTTGCTAAATCAGATCATGACTTAGACCATATCCTGATTTAATACGTACTCGTACTATTGAGGAACCCTATAAATCGTTCAGAAGAATTATGCACTTCTTTGTTACAGGCATAAGACATCCAATATAACGAACAACTCAGATTCCATCAGAGTTCAGAACAAGAGATGATACTATACAAATACAATGAATATCAAGTAGTTTAGAATTCCACCTTAATTTCACAGGAAACTCATATTAACAAACTCTTATATTGAATACGCCCATATACTAAACTGACAAATAACCACGGTGGATACCCTCTTTGAACATACTGAATCATACTTCTTTTCAAGAAACTCCCTTTAAGACTTATTCGATTTTTATCACAACATTTTTCACACCAAACCTTTAGACAAATTATATCCTTAACATAGAATTATCAAAGTACGCCACAAGGGCCAGAAAAAATGCTCCGCAAAGGCGACTTACAAAATATACCAAAAAGGCTAGCAAAATGCTATAAAAGCTAACAAACTATGCCATAAAGGCAACATACGAAATACGCCACAAAGGGTATCAAAGTACAACAAAGACGATACAGAATTCTACAGAGGCAAGATCAAAATGTCATAAAGGCCAAATCATATTATGCTACAAAGATTCACAGATTGCCACTAAGGCATCCCAAGAACTGTCGTGTTTGTGATATGGATTTGCCTAAACTCACATTGCATGAGGTTTGCCCATCATCGCCCTGGGACACGTAAAAAACCCTGGTCGATAAATGCGACTCATTTGCCCTTTTCAAAATGTGTCATGGCCATGGACTTTCTTCAGAATAGTTATATCATAATTTGTGCTTACTGTCCCGAAGGGCTTTATCGAAAACCACCACGGTGTCAAAACTCACATCACTTAATCTCTCTACACTCAGTTACACCCTATTCTCCTATCCTTATCAATCACACCTCATATATCTAACATAAGCACAAAATTGAATGGACTATACTTATTTTCTTAACCAAATCATGCTCAATACACATTTCACACACACATTACATGATCACATATACACCCCAGGCACACTTACATAGCTACTTCACAGAATCACATGCATCCATACACACAATCTATTACATACCAGACTCATGAGAACACTATACCGAGATTACACACATATTTTCAACAGCCATTCACGAACTCATTCACCAATTCTAGAACATTGATCATAAAAGAAATTCTAGGAAGACTTACAAGAGTTGGTATCAGGGACTCAACTGAAACCCACTTACTGCAGCTACAGTTCAAATTCAGACATCCGGTTCAAACCTACAACAACAACTTCTTAAAGAACATAATTTCACCATTAAAACCCACTTTCAGACAGATTGCTAACATTTCATCTACAGATAATTCCCATGCAAGATTTCTTATTCATAACTTACTGTCTATATACTTCATAGATCTTTACTCTTTACATGCAGAGTTATCAAACTTACCAGGACATAGAACATCCTCTATTTATTCCCAAGAATCCCTAGCTTCCAGTTTACATAATAAGAGCAACTAGCAAATAACATTTAATATTTAAGAAAAAGAAAGAATTACCGAGTCATCTTGAAGGAAGAAGAAATTTCCTCACAAACCCTTCTCATGCATATATATAATCCACCTCTATTAGGGGATTTTGACAATTGTCAAGAAATCTTAAAATGTGCCCTTCCTAATGGCCTATAGAATTCAAAAGAAACATAAATGAGAGTCTTTTCCATATGTCATTTGTCCAGTCAATTTAGTTGGTTTATAACCAGATCTAGTTACCAAGTCTTGCTCTTCACAGCACTTGAACAAACTAGCTATATTGTAGCTTTTGCAGTAACCTACACAAGGCTTACTTTTCTTTTATCGAATTCTTTCTTTTACTAAATAACATGTCGAGAACTAAATCCTAATATAATACCATGGGCAGATACTCTATTTGCGAAAACATTAGTTCGCCAGAAGCTACAATTTGGCGAAAAAGTTACCAAAGTGCATCAGAACAGCCAACTTCAATTTCGAGTCAACCCGATTTGGGGTGTGACAGTTAATTCTAATATTGCCTACTTTAATTATAGAAATACCACTGAGCGTTTTACTCAGCATACGGTGTGTTTCCTCCGTGCGTAGGTTCGATTTAATTCAAGATTTTCGAGCATCAACCTCAGCATCCAATTCCCAATCTCGGGCTCAGCAACGTTTGTTTATTTCCAACATTACTTATATTTGGCATGTACCAAATAGGTTATGTTTTGTGGTAGTTGAATGGTATTAGGATTAAATGTTATATCTTATATTCTAGTAGTAATATATATGGTTGATATGTATATGTATAAATTATATGCAAATTATAATTCTCATAGTTTGACAAATGTGTGAGATGTGATGGTGCCTTAATTAAAATGTTTATATAACCCTAATGGATGGTGGATTTGTTATATGTTATTAGGTGCATATATATAGGAAATATAGATTTACTTTAGTATGATTAAGGAATGTATATTTGACTGATAATTATCATATAAATTGTGTTATTTAATTGTGAATTGAACATTGTTTCTTCGACAACGAATGTGACACACTATAGCTTGGACCTGACAATTAGGTCGAGTTTAGAGTGTTACATTTCTTAGGATAATAAGAATTGTGGCATTTTTTTTGGTTCAACACCGAGTGGTTTAACACTTACTTGGACTAATCCAAAATTTGTAACATCCCGATTTTGGGCCTAGTCAGAACAATGGTTTCGGGACCACAAATCTGATGAGGAAAAAAATTACTTTTCTTATATTTTTATGGTCTACGATTTCACGGAATGATTTTGTGAAAATTTCATTCAAAAATTTTGACGTTTGGGCACTCAATTTAGTCAAAAGGACTAAATTGTAAAAAGTGCAAAAGTTGAGTTCTACATGTTAGAGGTGTCCAATTGTTATGAAACTTTAAATTGGAGGTCCTTATATGGCAATTAGACCATTGGTTAAGTTGGTAGACAAAAATGGACATGAGATAAGTGAAATAGGAATTTTTAAGTTAGGGGCAATTTGGTAATTTAGTAATAAAAAGAATTAAAAAGGGAAAAAGATGGCAAAATGTGCTCATCTTCTCCATGGTGAACGAAAATAGCATGGGGGAAGCCATAGTTAGGGTTTTCAAGCTTCCAAGCTCCATAATAAGTGATTCTAAGCCCCGTTTTTAATGTTCTTTACGTTTTTAGAGTACCGGTAACTTGATTTAGCTTATTCTAGCAATAATTTAACCTAGGGTTTATACTTGGAAAAATACCCATAGGTGAAATGTGTTTAATGAAGCTTGAAATTATGTTAAACAACTTTTGCTAGTCGATTTTAAGTGAAAACGAGAATATTGACATAATCGGTAAAAATACCTAATGTTCATAAGTACATGCTAGAGTGGGAATTTGATGTTGTCATAGAAGGGAAAACTGTTCAGCATGTCATAAAAATAAGAATAAGAGATGAAGTTTAATTTCCGAGCTTTGGGGAAAAAATGTAATTATGCAAAAGTTTAGGGGCAAAATTGTAATTTTTTTGAAGTTCGAGTCAAGGATTGTTTTGATGAACTTGAGTATTAAATAAGTTGAATTTTCTATTATAGATCAAGAAGAACGAAATTCGGTGTTAGATTGGGAAAAGAAAAAGATAGAGGACTAAGTTACTAGATTTGGTCAAATTTTGTACCGAGGTAAGTTTACGGTAAATAAATGCAATATTTTGATAATTATTATTAATGCTGTTATTTTTCAGCAATTATGTATTTATTTCATGAAAATATCTAATGTTGACTTAAGTATGAGATGATAGAGAATCAGTAATAAAAGCCCCGTTGAAACATTAGGAATGTATCGGATACAAATGTCATGACATTTGGGTAAAGAGATCCCATGTAAGACCATGTCCGGGACATGGCATTGGCATCATTGAGATTATGAGAGGTCCTATGTAAGACCATGTCTGGGACATGGCGTTGGCACCCAGATGAGAGGTCTCATGTAAGACCATGTCTGGGACATGGCATTGGCACTGAGATGAGAGGTCCTTCGTAAGACCATGTCTGGGACATGGCATGGGCACCGATATGAGAACTCCCATGTAAGATCATATCTGAGATGTAATGACCCAAAAATTCATGGGCATCGGAAAAGTATAATATCAGGCCTCCGTCTTAGTAAATTGAGTTCAAAAATAATTATTAGAAGTAATTATGAGTTTAGTTTAGTGCTTAATTAGGTATTAATTAGGTGAATTTAGTCTAATTAAGAGTAATTAGTAAAAAGGATTAAATTACAATAAAAGTGAAAGTTTAATTATAGATTAAAATAAAATAAAGGGGATTAAATAGGCAATTATGCCAATTGCCAAATTTAAGGTGGCATAAGCATAAAAATCTAAGATTTTTATGTGTTAAAATATATTATTAAATTGTTATTGTTATATTGTGAGATAAATAAGATTAAGACAAATGTATGGTTACGAATATGACATGTGTGGTAAAAGATATTTATATTAATTATTATATATTATATTATTATAACAAAAGTAAAAGAAAACAAATGAAATAAAAGAATAGAAAAAGAGAAGAAGAATAGAAAAGAAACAGAGAAAGAGACGAAAACAGGGAAGAAAAAGGGAAAGAAAAGAAAGGGGGAAAATTGAGATTTTGAAGCTTGAAGTTTAATAGGTAAGCTAAATCAAGTCATTTTCTCATAAATTTGATGTTTTTGGAATCCTAGAGTGAAATACTCTTGGATTAAAGTTAAAAATTTGAAAGTTAATAGATTTTTTAGTAGGGTTTATGTTGAATAAATGATGGAATTGAGGATTTATTTGATAGAAGTTTTATTTGGAATTGAATAAAGGATTGAATTGTAAACTAAACTATAAGTTTTGAATTTTAGGGATTAAATTGAGGAAAATTTGAAATTAGTGAAAAATGCTAAAAAATTAGTAGATAAATTTGAGTTTAGAAGAAATTTGAATAGAAATAAAGTGTGAATTAAATTAGAAAAGTAGATAAATCTAGTTAGGATTAAATTGGAATTAAAGTATTAAATTTGATAGAAATTTTATTTTTATTGTAAAATTTGTGCTGTAATTAATTATTTAATTATTTAATTTTCGTAGCTAATAAAGAATTCGAGGTATCGGCACAAAAAAAGAAGGAGAAGGTCGTTGGGGAATAATCGAGAATTCGGGTTTGTATTACTATAATTCAAATCTATTTATTATTAATTGTTATATTTTAATTAAAATGCATGGTAAGTAAAATTAGGTAAGCAATTGAAATGATAATAGTGATTTGAATTGAATCAAATTGAATTGAATGAAGGAAATATGTGAGTATTTGAAATGTATATTGATTAAAAAGTAATTTGTGATTTGAATTTGATTGAAAAATGAATTTAAAATATGAATTAAATAAAGTGAATTAATTTATGAATATGTGTGAATATGTGAATTGTGTAATGATTGAAAAGTGGTTTGAATTGAATTGAAATATGATTATATGTGATTATTTGAAATATGTATTGGTATTAAATTGTTAATTGATTAGAAAGTGGAAAAGTAATCTTGAATTGAAAATGAAAGAGAATTGAGAATTTGAATACCCTATTAACTAGTCGGGCTAAGTCGAATATAGTTGGCATGCCATAGGATTTGGAAGAGTACGGGATTTATCGGCTTTGCCGATCAGGCACTTTATGTGTCGTACATCAGGCACTTTATGTGTCGTATCTCAGGCACTTTATGTGTCGTATCAGGCACCTCGTGTGTCGTTTCAGGCACTTATGTGTCGTATACTAATCAGGTACTATGTACAGTTTTAGGCACAATGTGCCGTATTGGTGTGTTTGGGTTGGAATCCTTGTATCCGTCAAAGTCCAGATTGTTAATCGGGTGAATAATTGAAATGAGAAAATCAAATGAATTTGATCGATTGTGGTATTGAATATGAGAAAATTAAAAATTTACAAATTGAAATTGATATTGAAAATAAAAGGCATGAATTTAATGTTTATGTAGTGATTGAAATTGCCACATGTGATATGTGATTGAGATTGAAGAATAGCTAAAAATTGTATTGTTATTGTTAAATAATGAAAGTTTATGAATTAATTGATATTTAAGAAATCGGATAGTTACATGCTTCGTAATTATAATTCTTTATTGTTATTATAATTTGAATTATGGTAATACCATTGAGTATAAAACACTCAGCGTACGGTTGTTTCCGTGGGTAGGTTGAAAAAGGGTTAGAGTCTCGGTTCAGCATCCAGGACAATCCCGACTCCTGCATAGAGATTTCGGTGATGTTTTCTTCCTTAAATGAAAGTGGCATGTATATAAGAATTATAATAGTTATTTTGGTATGTTATATAGTTTTGTTGTAAAGTAAGATATTATGTGTTTTGATGATTATATTAGTAAAAGGGTAGAAGTCCTTTATGGCATTGGTATCGAATTGAAATGACTTGATTAGTTTTATGAGTTAATTAGAAATGATAATAGGATTTTTATTAATTAAGTTGTTACGTCAATATGTCAAGTAAGATTTAAGTATATAAATGCCTTGATTGAAATACTAGAATTGGGTTGGTTATGTTTTGAAATTTTGCAGGGGTTTTATGTAAAAGTAAGCTGAAATGCTATCGTAATTTTTATAAAAAAAATGAATGGAATTAATTAGTAAAATTTATATGTATTTATGAATTATTTTAATATGTTGGTTATTTATTTAAGAATTATTTGTAAATTGTTTGATATGTCCGGTAATGCCTCGTAACCCTGTTTCGACGACGATTTGGGGTTAGGGGTGTTATATTTAGTGGTATCAGAGCTATCAAGTTTAGTCGATTCTTGGACTAAATCGGGCTCGAAATTGAGTCTAGATGTACATGCCACTGTCGAGTCAAACTGAGTCGGGATCTTTGGATGCTGATATAATTATTTTTTTTGTTTTATGGTTACTATGTCGAATGAACACGTGGAAGATGTAGATCAAGAAATGTATATCAGAGATAGAGAATTGGATGAAACAGAATCAGCTACATCGAGTGTAAATCCATTAGGTAACCAACCTCCTAATATAGAACGGGAAAACGTTAGAGACAGAGATGAATCCCATTTACTGAGAATTATAGCTGATGCTTTGCAATGAGTAGCAGGAACTGTACCTGCTACGACATCTACTCCTACTACTAGACGAGCCCCAATCAAAGAATTACGGAAATACGGTGCTACTGAATTTTTGGGTTTGAAGGGAATTGATCCATCCATTGCAGAGAATTGGATGGAATCAACTAAACGAGTTCTGCAGCAATTAGAATGTACCCCCGAGAGAGCTTGATCTGTGCTGTTTCTCTACTGCAAGGAGAAGCATATTTGTGGTGGGAATCTATAATATGACATCTGCCTACAGAACATGTGACATGGGACTTATTCCAAAAAGAATTCCAGAAGAAATATGTTGGGGAACTGTGTATCGAAGATAAGAGGCAGGAATTTTTGATGTTGAAACAAGGTAACTTGTCAGTTATAGATTATGAACGTGAATTTTCCAGACTCAGCCGATATGCTTCCGAGTTCATACCGACAGAGGCTGATAGTTGTAAAAGGTTTCTTCGAGGTTTGAGAGATGAGATCAAGGTACAGCTGGTGTCACACCGAATTACAGAATTTGTAGATTTAGTAGAGAGAGCAAAGATGGTTGAACAGGTGTTGGGTTTGGATAAAAAGCCTGAGATAGCTAGATCAACTGGAAAACTGGCTGGCATTACTATTTCAAATCTTTTACCGAAAAGATCTCGAGAATCTAGAGGTGGTTGGAGGTCAAGTTTCAGATCTGATCGAGGGGACAGAAGCCAGGGGAAACAGACGACGGTATCCACTGGTAGTGTAAGAGCTTCACCCCGGGACGTGAAAATTTTAGAATGTGGATATTGCAGGAAGAAACATTTAGGTGAGTGTTGGAAAGTGACTGGAGGCTGCTTCCGTTGCGGGTCAATAGAACATTTTGTTAAAGACTGTCCGAAAAATAAAAATGATACTTCCGATGCATCACAGAGATCAGTATTTACTGCTCGAGGTAGAGGTTCAGGCAGAGGTGGTTCTGTATCCAGAGGTGGAGGTGTTCGGAGAAGTAGTGACATAGTTACACAGCAGTCAGAGGCAAGAGCACCGGCCAGAGCCTATGTAGTTCGGACAAGAGAAGAAGGTGATGCCCACGATGTTGTAACAGGTATATTTTTATTGCACTCTGAGCCTATTTATGCTTTAATTGATCCAGGGTTGTCGCATTCACATATTAATTCAAAATTGGTTGAGTCGGGAAGGTTAAAATCTGAAATGTCTAGAGTTTTAATAGAAGTGTCTAGCCCTTTGGGACAAACTATATCTGTAGATAGAGTATGCCGGAGATTCCTATTGATGATACATGATAAAATGTTTTCCGTTGACTTGTTGATTATGCCTTTCGGTGATTTTGATATAATATTGGGTATAGATTGGTTATCCGAATACGGGGTGATTTTGGATTGTTATAAAAAGAGGTTCAGTATTTAGATAGAGGATGGAGAAAGAATTGAGGTGAATGGCGTTCGTACCAGTGGCACGACACGTATCATTTCAGCGATGAAAGCTAATAAATTACTTCAGCAGGGTTGTTCAGCGTATTTGGCATATGTTATTAATTCTGATTCAGTTGAAAGTCAGTGTAGTCAGATCAGAACTGTATGTGAGTTTCCAGATGTATTTCCTGAAGAACTACCGGGCGTACCACCTGACAGAGAGGTTGAATTTGCTATAGAAGTGTACCCGGGTACAACACTAATCTCTATACCTCTGTACCAAATGTCGCCTACTGAATTAAAAGAGTTGAAGGTGCAGTTACAGGACTTGCTAGATTGTGGATTTATTAGACCGAGCATTTCACCTTGGGGAGCTCCGGTATTGTTTGTTAAAAAGAAAGATGGATCAATGCGGCTTTGTATTGATTACCGGTAGTTGAACAAAGTGACAATCAAAAATTGGTATCCATTGCCTCGTATAGATAATTTGTTTGATCAGTTGAAGGGACCATCAGTATTTTCAAAGATTGATTTGAGGTCTGGGTATTATCAACTAAAGGTAAAGGAAAGTGATGTGCCAAAGACTGCTTTCCATACTCGATATGGTCATTATGAGTTTTTGGTGATGCCGTTTGGGTTGACTAATACTCCAACTGCTTTCATGGATTTGATGAACCGTATTTAGATCAGTTTGTGGTGGTTTTCATTGATGATATATTAGTTTATTCGAAGTCAGAGTTAGAGCATGATCAGCATCTTAGAACTGTGTTACAGATTTTACGAGAAAAACAGTTGTATGGAAAGCTCAGCAAATGTGAATTCTAGTTATCAGAGGTGGTATTTTTGGGACATGTAGTATCGGCAGATGGAATCAGAGTTGATCCGAAGAAGATTGAAGCAATTGTTCAATGGAAGGCACCAAAGAATGTATCTGAGGTACGCAGTTTTCTTGGTTTGGATGGGTATTACAGAAGATTTGTAAATGGATTTTTGAAGATAGCATTACCGATGACCAAGTTACTACAGAAGAATGTTCCTTTTATCTGGGATGATCTGTGTCAGAGAAGTTTTGAGACATTGAAACAAATGTTGATAGAGGCACCAGTTCTAACATTACCAGAGTCGGGGAAAGATTTCATAGTGTACAGTGAATCTTCTTTGAATGGTTTGGGTTGCGTATTGATGCAAGACGGAAAAGTAATATCTTATGCATCTCGACAGTTGAAGCCACATGAACGCAACTATCCTACACACGATTTGGAGCCAGCAACTGTTATTTTTGCATTAAAGATTTGGAGGCATTATCTTTATGGTGAAAAATGTTATATATATACCGATCATAAAAGTCTCAAATACCTTCTGTCGCAAAAGGAGTTGAATCTGAGACAGAGACGATGGATAGAACTTCTGAAAGATTATGATTGTGTTATAGATTATCATCCAGGAAAGGCAAATGTGGTAGCAGATGCATTAAGCAGAAAAGCAATAGTTGAATTACGGGCAATGTTTGCTCGACTTAGTATTAATGATGATGAAAGTTTGTTAGCTGAGTTAAGAGTCAAGCCCGTAATGTTTGATCAAATCAGAGCAGCACAGCTAGAAGATGAAAAGTTGATGAAGAAAAGAGAAATGGTACAGCATGGTACGGTGGAAAATTTTAGTATTGATGAGTATGATTGTTTGAGATTTCAGAACCGTATTTGTATCCCAGCTACTTCTGAGATTAAAAAGCTGATTCTCTGAGAAGCACATGATAGTACTTTTGCTTTACACCCTGGTGGAACGAAGATGTATCGTGATCTACGAGAACTGTATTGGTGGCCAGGAATGAAGAAAGATATAGTCGAGTATGTTGGTAAATGTCTGACTTGTCAGCAGGTAAAAACAGAACATTAGGTACCGACAGGTTTGTTACAGCCCATTACTATTCCCGAGTGGAAATGGGATTGCATTACCATGGATTTTGTTACGGGATTGCCATTTTCAGTGAGTAAAAAGAATGCCATTTGGGTAATAGTTGATCGACTCACAAATTCAGCTCATTTTATAGCAGTTAGAACAGACTGGTCACTACAGAAGCTTGCCGAGGTTTATATCCGAGAGATTGTTAGATTACATGGTATTCTAGTATCAATAATTTCAGATCGGGATCCTCAATTTACATCAAGATTTTGGAAGCAGTTACATGAGTCGTTGGGTACACGGCTTAATTTTAGCACTGCATTTCATCCGCAAACTGACGGATAGTCTGAGCGGGTAATTCAGATTTTGGAAGATATGTTGAGAGCTTGTATCATCGATTTTGCATCAGGTTGGGAATGATATTTTCCATTAGCAGAATTTGTTTATAATAATAGTTTCCAATCTAGTATTCAGATGGCTCCATATGAAGCACTATACGGTGGAAGATGTCGATCACCAGTATGTTGGACAGAATTAAAAGAAAGAAAAGTGATTGGGCCGGAATTGATTCAAGAGACAGAGGAAACAGTTAAAAAGATTAAAGATAGACTGAAAGTTGCATTCGATAGACAGAAATCTTATGCAGATTTGAAACGACAAGATATTGAATATTCTGTTAGTGATAAAGTATTCCTCAAAATTTCGCCATGGAAGAAAATTTTGAGATTTGGTCGGAAAGGAAAATTGAGTCCACGTTTTATTGGGCTGTACGAGATTGTGGAAAGAATTGGGTCTGTTGCATATTGATTAGCCTTACCTCCAGAATTACAGAAAATTCATGATGTTTTTCATGTTTCGATGCTTCGAAGATATAGATCGGATCCTTCTCATATCATTCCCACTGAAGACATTGAAATTCGATCTGATTTAACTTATGAAGAAGAACCGGTTTAGATACTAGCTCGAGAAGTGAAAGAATTAAGAAATAAACGAGTTCCTTTAGTCAAAGTTTTATGGAGAAGTCATAGTTTGGAAGAAGCGACTTGGGAACCGGAAGAGATAATGAGAGCACAATATCCTCATCTCTTCTCAGGTAAATTTCGAGGACGAAATTTATTAAGGGGGAGAAATGTAATGACCCAAAAATTCACGGGCATCAGAAAAGTATAATATCGGGCCTCCGTCTTAGTAAATTGAGTTCGAAAATAATTATTAGAAGTAATTATGAGTTTAGTTTAGTGCTTAATTAGGTATTAATTAGGTGAATTTAGTCTAATTAAGAGTAATTAGTAAAAAGGATTAAATTACAATAAAAGTGAAAGTTTAATTATAGATTAAAATAAAATAAATACGATTAAATAGGCAATTATGCCAATTGCCAAATTTGAGGCGGCATAAGCATAAAAATCTAAGATTTTTATGTGTTAAAATATATTATTAAATTATTAATATATTGTGAGATAAATAAGATTAAGACAAATGTATGGTTATGAATATGACATGTGTGGTAAAAGATATTTATATTAATTATTATATATTATATTATTATAATAAAAAGTAAAAGAAAACAAATGAAATAAAAGAATAGAAAAAGAGAAGAAGAACAGAAAAGAAACAGAGAAAGAGACGAAAACAGGGGAAGAAAAAGGGAAAGAAAAGAAAGGGGGAAAATTGAGATTTTGAAGCTTGAAGTTTAATAGGTAAGCTAAATCAAGTCCTTTTCTCATAAATTTGATGTTTTTGGAATCCTAGAGTGAAATACTCTTGGATTTAAGTTGAAAATTTGAAAGTTAATAGATTTTTTAGTAGGGTTTATGTTGAATAAATGATGGAATTGAGGATTTATTTGATAGAAATTTTATTTGGAATTGAATAAATGATTGAATTGTAAACTAAACTATAAGTTTTGAATTTTAGGGATTAAATTGAGGAAAATTCCATATTAGTGAAAAATGCTGAAAAATTAGTAGATAAATTTGAGTTTAGAAGAAATTTGAATAGAAATAGAGTGTGAATTAAATTAGAAAAGTAGATAAATCTAGTTAGGATTAAATTGGAATTAAAGTATTAAATTTGATAGAAATTTTATTTTTATTGTAAAATTTGTGTTGTAATTAATTATTTAATTATTTAATTTTCGTAGCTAATAAAGAATTCGAGGTATCGGCACAAAAAGGGAAGGAGAAGGTCGTTGGGGAATAATCGAGCAAATTCGGGTTTGTATTACTATAATTCAAATCTATTTATTATTAATTGTTATATTTTAATTAAAATGCATGGTAAGTAAAATTAGGTAAGCAATTGAAATGATAATAGTGATTTGAATTGAATCAAATTGAATTGAATGAAGGAAATATGTGAGTATTTGAAATGTATATTGATTAAAAAGTAATTTGTGATTTGAATTTGATTGAAAAATGAATTTAAAATATGAATTAAATAAAGTGAATTAATTTATGAATATGTGTGAATATGTGAATTGTGTAATGATTGAAAAGTGGTTTGAATTGAATTGAAATATGATTATATGTGATTATTTGAAATATGTATTGGTATTAAATTGTTAATTGATTAGAAAGTGGAAAAGTGATCTTGAATTGAAAATGAAAGAGAATTGAGAATTTGAATACCCTATTAACTAGTCGGGCTAAGTCGGATATAGTTGGCATGCCATAGGATTTGGAAGAGTACGGGATTTATCGGCTTTGTCGATCAGGCACTTTATGTGTCGTACATCAGGCACTTTATGTGTCGTATCTCAGGCACTTTATGTGTCGTATCAGGCACCTCGTGTGTCATTTCAGGCACTTATGTGTCGTATACTGATCAGGTACTATGTACCGTTTTAGGCACAATGTGCCGTATTGGTGTGTTTGGGTTGGAATCCGTGTATCTGTCAAAGTCCAGATTGTTAATAGGGTGAATAATTGAAATGAGAAAATCAAATGAATTTGATCGATTGTGGTATTGAATATGAGAAAATTAAAAATTTACAAATTGAAATTGATATTGAAAATAAAAGGCATGAATTTAATGTTTATGTAGTGATTGAAATTGCTACATGTGATATGTGATTGAGATTGAAGAATAGCTAAAAATTGTATTGTTATTGTTAAATAATGAAAGTTTATGAATTAATTGATATTTAAGAAATCGGATAGTTACATGCTTCGTAATTATAATTCTTTATTGTTATTATAATTTGAATTATGGTAATACCACTGAGTATAAAATACTCAGCGTACGGTTGTTTCCATGCGCAGGTTGAAAAGGGGTCAGAGTCTCTGTTCAGCATCCAGGACAATCCCGACTCCTGCATAGAGATTTCGGTGATGTTTTCTTCCTTAAATGAAAGTGGCATGTACATAAGAATTATAATAGTTATTTTGGTATGTTATATAGTTTTGTTGTAAAGTAAGATATTATGTGTTTTGATAATTATATTAGTAAAGTGGTATCGAATTGAAATGACTTAATTAGTTTTATGAGTTAATTAGAAATGATGATAGAATTTTTATTAATTAAGTTGTTACGTCAATATGTCAAGTAAGATTTAAGTATATAAATGCCTTGATTGAAATACTAGAATTGGGTTGGTTATGTTTTTAAATTTTGCAGGTGGTTTTATGTAAAAATAAGCAAAAATGCTGTCGAAATTTTTATAAAAAAAATGAATGGAATCAATTACTGAAATTTATATGTATTTATGAATTATTTTAATATGTTGGTATTTATTTAAGAATTATTTGTAAATTGTTTGATATGTTCGGTAATGCCTCGTAACCCTGTTTCGGTGACGGTTTGGGGTTAGGGGGTGTTACATGGGATATGGCATTGGCAGTACAAGAAACATCCCATGTAAGACCATGTCTGGGACATGGCTTTGGCATGTTATTATCAGAAAAGAGACCCAAGTATCATTATTATTCCAATGTGGCTCAACGGGCTAGTAAACAAATTATGTTCCATGAAAGTTCAGGAAAAGCATAAATAGTAAATTCAGGTGAGTTATATGAGTTAAGAACATATTATGTTATCAATTGAGAACCAACATTTCAGCAAGAGAAGAGTAAGTTATAATCATGAGTTATCTAAGTAAACAAGTGAATGAGTAAGAGATTAAGTAAAGAGGAAATTAGAGATCATGACACTTGAGTATATTTATTTGTGTTAAATGTTGTTATTTATTTGCTTGTAAACTTACTAAGCTTTATGCTTACTTCCTTTATTTTCCTTCTTTTATAGTATTGCAAAGCTAATTCGGGGATCTTAAAGACGTCGGAGAATGCTCACACTATCAACAACAAAAACTTGGTATTTTATGATGATCAATGTTTGAGCTATGGCATGTATAGGGACTTAGTCATTTTGAATATATGTCCTTATGATATTGCTAAAGGATGATGTGTAAATATGTGATAATGTTTAGCTATTAAAATGGCTAAGTAAGAATATGTTTGGTATTGTGAATGCCTAGGTGATACTTTATACCTAGAAATTATGAAAGAGTAAAAATTTGCAATGAAACAGTTTTGGGACAGCAGCAGTGACGTGATTTTGAAAAATCACCAGGGATAGTATAAAATGAATTAGAGAGTGAATGATATATATAATTAAATCTTATCGAGTCTATTTTCATAGAAAAATAACGGTGTGGGTAAAGGAATTTTATTTTCTAAGATATTTGAATTTTAGTGAGACAGGGTCAGAATGGATTATGAAGTCCCCTATTCTGAATTTAGAAAATCATTAAAATTGTGCAGAAATAATTAGAAGTTATAATTTATATTATTTGATTCTTTATTGAGTCTATTTTCATTAGAAACAAGTGGTAGCACCATATGAAGTCTATAAAATGAGATAATTAATTTTTAGTGATGAGAGGTCAGGACTGTCAAACAGTGAAACAGGGGAGACTTTAACTAATAAACTGTACTAATCGGCCAATCCAAAAATTCTGGAAATTTTATGGTAAGAATTTATATGAGTCTAGTTTCGGAGAAAATTTACGGATATAAATTTCAAGTTTTTAACTCGATTTATAATTAATTTAGTGACTGCTGCGCAGGTGGACAGTTTTATTGTGAATAGTGAAATAAATTATTTTTATTTGTTTAAGTAATGGGAAAATTTTTAATGTTCCCAGTTGGAACCCGAACCATTTCTGTTGCATGTTTTAGGGTCTCGAGAGTTCTTTTAGGGACATATTGATTGAATGTGAGTGAATTAATTTTAAAAGCAACTTTTTTATGCCCCGAACTAGTAAGTTATGTCAGGTAACGCCTCGTGCTCGACTCCGACAACGGTCTCGGGTAAGGGGTGTTACAAAATTAATATATTAGTAATTTTGTTCTTTAAGATTATTGATAGCAACCCTATCTAATAATTGGATGGTCCCATATTCTTTTTGAATAAGAAGACTTTTTTCTTTTGTTTTTATAACATAACTATAAAAGACGCTTAAACTTTTGAATGTTGATGTTTTATACATTTGGTTTCTTGAAACTCTTGGAAGAGCCCAATAATCACATATTTAGGGAACATTCTCATAATGCTCTTCTTGTTCATTGACAGTGTTATTGGTAGTTTTGTCAAATTGTTGGGAATGGTTGGAGGTAATGCTTGCAAAAGAGTTGGTTCTCCTAAAGAAAGAAAACATATTTTATTTTCATATTTCCTATAGGGGTTCTTCTATCAACATTTCCAAATTACAAAAATTGCTTACAAGGATATTCTATCCTTAACACACCTAACCATTGCTACCTAAATAGTGTATCGATACTTAGTAAAATAAAAATACATTAATAAAGATAGTTAAACCAAAACTTGGAAATATTGAAAACAAATTTAAAGGTTTTTAAAACTTGGAATTACCTATTCCTTTGTAACTTTGATACCAGTGAGTCTCGAAGATCTGAAGATGGATGTAAATGAACACTTAAATTTTTGCAAACTAAATTTTTATGAAGAGAATATTGGAGAGAAAATTTTGTCAAGAGAATGTAAGGAAAATTGAGACCTTTCTTTCACTGTCAAACTAATAGCCTCTTATAGAGGGCTCTTGTCTATTTTACAACGATATTATTGAGGAATCTATTCTCATACATCATTACAAATTTTTTAATGGATTTGAAGATGGATGTAAATAAAAACTTCAAATTTTTTAAACGAAAACTTAATTTTTTGCATACTAAATTATTTTGAAGAGATTATTGGAGAGAAAAATTACTCAAGAGAATTTTGGGAAAATTGAGACATCTCTTATAGAGAGTTTTTCCATATTTTACATCGATATTATTAGGGAATCTATTCTCATACATCATTACAATTTTTTGAATGGTTACGAGGATTAATGTAAATAAAAACTTAAAATTTTAAAACAGAAACTTATTTTTTTTGCAAATTAAATTCTTTTAAGAGATTGTTGTAGAAAAAATTTGCTCAAAAAAATGCTGAGAAAATTAAAATTTATCTTTCATTACCAAAATGAGAACATTTATAAAGGGCTCTTGCCTTTTTTACATTAACATTGAAGAATCTATTTCGATACATTATTAAAATTTTGAAAAATTTTGCATATATTATTGCGATTTCATAGAGAATCTCCAAATAACACTATTTGGTTATTAGTATACTATTCACCTTTATATTCCCTAAGTTAAAAGGCTCTTTGCATAGAATTATCGTTCTGAATTGCACTATTCATTGAGAAGTACACTAATCCTTTCAAAAATATTAATATTTTATTAATCAATTGAGAATATTTACAGTACTTCTCCAAAGTCTCTGTTTATAGGCATAAGAAGTATAAATGAAGTAAAGATCTACTTCTAATGACTATTAGAATTTAAAGTATATCAGAACTTATCTAGATCTTGATGGACATCCACTCAATAAAATATTCATAACACTCCCCCTTGGATGTCCATTTGTAGATAATGTGTCTCATTAAAACCTTACTAAGATAAAAACCCTGTGGGAAAAAAATTCCTAGTGAAGGAAAAAAACCTACACATATCTATAATACGCATAATATGCTACCTCATTAAAAACTTTACCAAGAAAACCCAATGGGACAAAACCTCTATTAAGGGAAAAAGAGTACAACGCATATTTACTCCCCCTCATGAAAACATCACATAATATTTCATATTCTACGTATTCAATCTTGAATACTAGTTTTTCAAATGACTATTTGAATGTATTTGCTAAGCATTTATATAACCATTCTTTTGAAACTCATGACTGAGGGAAAATTTTAGGGGAAATAAATTTTGATTTCTTTAGGAGTTTCAACAATAATCATAGCAAAATTTAATCATGATCCTTCTATGAAAATATAAATAGGTATTTTGGATCATTTTATAATCCTCCTTCAACTACTATTCACTCAGTCAAACTTACCACATATGTTAAAATTATTTCAATTCATATAAATGAACAATTTCTCGATAATTTCAATATGCTTCTAGCATTCTAAATCCTTTAAGGATTTTAATATAAACTTTACTATATAGTGGTTCATAAAAAGGTTGTAACAACAACCATTAGATGCAAGTTAAATCTTTTATGAATTGTCAATTTAATAATATATCTTTTCATAATCAATGTCAGGACTTAGCGAAAAACTTCATATTTTTATTCTGCTTTTGCAAAACCACTTCATTTGTACCCTCTCTAGCTTTATACCTTTAGATATTTGGACTACTAGTTCAAAAACTTTACGAAGTTAATTGTACTTGAGTTGCATCTTTCTACTCTGATCGATTTATTCCATATCTATATTTCTCAATAGATTAATTCAAGATCCTCCATTTATTTCATTATTTCAACAATAATATTGCATGCAAAACCTTTTCTGACCAGTTTTATTATCGATTTCACATTTCCTCGAATTGACGTAACTTATCGAGATATCTTATTTTCACTTTTTTAATCTTAAGTTTCAAGTGCCTAAATCTCTTCTGGAGTTTTAGTTATTAGTTATGTCTTGGATCTATTCCGGAATACTCGCCTCCATTATATGACCATTTAGAAGAATTTTCATCTTTGGTGTAACACCCCAAACCCGGCCTAGACATTATGGTCGAATCTGACGTGTCACATTGAAGTATCTTTCGAAAATTTAACTCGTTGGTAAAAGTTTGTTTCTAAGCTTACAATAAACCATTTTTTTAATTACTTAACAAATCAACTAGACAACACGTGTGTCTTGTTATCTTATATTGTTTTAATAAGTTGGTCTTAAATCGCGAAAGCTTTTTAAATTCTATTGTTTAAAACTCGTGTCCTTGAAATCAGTATTTTTTTTAAAGTCGTCTTCTCCTATCTAGTTGTTTAAAATATGTAAGTAAAAGCCCAATTAAAAATTTAAGCCAACTCAAAGGCCTTATTACAAAAACAAAACCCAACTTATAACTTAATTAAAATAAAAGCAAGCGTGAACAGCAGCAGTCGTGTGGCCACCTCCGAGTCTCTCACGGCACCGAATTGCTTAAGGCTGAGGATTACCTGCACAGTTAAATGGAGAGGGTGAGTTTACGAAACTCAGCGTGTAATCCCCTAACAGTCAATCAGTAGTCATGCAGTATCAGTCTGGGCCTGAGCCCTATACAGTAGCAGTACAGTGTGGGCCTTAGCCCAAAGTAGTAACAATGTAGGCCTTAGCCCAATACAGTAATAGTGTGGGCCGTAGCCCAGTACAGTAATAGTGTGGGCCTTAGCCCTATACAATAACCAGTACAGTGCAATAATGCAACCCATCCTAATCCAGCCAACACACCACTCCGTACCACCAATACACTATATAGGGATAAAATCTACCCACCCAACCAACACACTAATATCATAGCAAAGCTGCCAGTAGTAGAATTGCAACGAAGCTGCCAGTAACTGTATATGTGGCAAAGCCACCAGTACAGTATACTTCCCCCATATCAGTATCCCGACCTCATGTAGTATGTCATGTCATAAATCATAGGTGAATGCAGAACGTCATACTCAATAAAAGTCATATATATATCATAGAACAACTCAGCCATACATATCATAAGGCTATAACGGTCATTTTATCTCCTAGGGGTATAACAGTCATTTTACCATATGCGGGTATTTCAGTCATTTTACCCTTCGAGGGTATTTCAGTCATTTTACCTTTCGAGGGTATTTCAATCATTTTAACCTTCGGGGGTATTTCGGTCATTTTACTCTCCAGGGGTATTTCAATCATTTTACCCTTCGGGGATATTTCGGTCATTTTACCCTCTAGGGGTATTTCGATCATTTTACCCTCCAGGGGTATTTCAGTTATTTTACCCTTCGAGGATACTTCAATCATTTTACCCTCTGGGGGTATTTCGGTCATTTTACCCTCCGGGGGTATTTTGGTCATTTTACCCTCCAGGGGTATTTCGGTCATTTACCCATGAATCGCAAGTTGGCTTACCACTTGAGCGATCGCACGCCCGTGTAGACTCAAATGACGTATTTACGACTTTTCACCTTTTGTGGGGTGATTACAGTGGGGTGATTACACACCTGATCGTGAAACCGCACCAAGATCCACGAACACCAAAGCCTACATTCAAATAAGGTTTTTCGTTAGTCGCTGATCAATAGGGTTAAACTCCCTCTTTATACCCTTAACCAACACTAAAATGAAAACCCGTCTCGATCAAAAAATGAGAGAGTGGTTCGACGACTTTAATATCATTTACACTCCACCCCTCCTCGAGGAAAACCCTAAAATCGCAACAAGCAGCATATTGCGAGGAAAGTGTCAGTAGTCGATCATCAAAGATTACGAAGGAGGGTATTCGATTTTAGCAAAAAGAGAAAGAAGAGAACAGAGTGAAGAGCATAACACTTTACCGGTAGTCAACAACACTTGAAGCACTGGAATGAAGAGGGGAAGAAGAAAAGAAAAGAGAAGAGAAAAGAAGAGAAGAGAAGAGAAGAGAAAAAAGAGAGTTCAGCAATAAGAGAAGAGGGGAGAGCAGAAAAAAAGTGGACAACCCGAGAGGTACTTCCCAAAGTTGCTAAATTCGGCAGAGAAAAACAAAAATAACCCTAAAACCGATACTCTAATGCCTAAAAGACCAATTTCCGGTAGATGCTACCCCAAAAAGTCCCTCCAAAAGCTAAAAATGGCAACCTTTTTCCTTTCTTAGCTGAATACTCAAAGCTAAAGTCCCCCAAACAGCACAACACCTCCCCTCTAATCCAATTCCTTGATTTTCTCCTAATATCTCTGCCCTTATCCCTCCTTGATTTACTCCACCAAATTCTCCTCAACTCTCTCTAAGACCAATTCAAACTCCATTTAGCAGTATTTTAGTCCAACTCCACCACCTACCCAGCTCAATCAACAAAATAAATTCTCCATTGCACAACCCAGGACTTGAACCTTAGACCTCATAGTTACACAACACGCCACCTTGCCACTAAACCACAAGCTCTTTTTGTGTCATAAAACAAGCACTATTAATTATAAGGCCTATATACCAATGACCAGATTCATTTAAAAGCAAAACAAAAAATTCTGCCAAGGCCAGGACTTGAACCCAAGCTCCTCAAACACTCTCAAACACACCCAAATTACTTAACCACTAAAGCAAACAAGTGGTTGTGTCAAAACATGCAAAAATTAAAAATTTAAATTTTTAGGGCGTCACAACTCTACCCCCTTAACAAAATTTCGGCCTCGAAATTTACTTGGTCAGGAAAGATGAAGGTATTATTGTCGCATCGCCTCTTCGGGTTCCCATGTGGCCTCTTCTGAGCTGTGATTACGCCAAAGCACTTTGACTAGAGGAATAGATTTCTTCCTCAGTACTTTAACTTCACGGTCCAATATCTGCACTGGCTTCTCTTCAAAGTTCAGATCTGGCCTAACCTCGATCTCCTCGATTATGTGTGTGGGATCAGAGCGGCAATGCCTCAGCATGGAGACTTGGAACACATCATGAATTTAGTCTGATTAAGAAGGAAACTCAAGTTGATAAGCAACCAGTTCCACACGTTTCAGTATACGATACGACCCAATGGACCTAGGGCTAAGCTTACCCTTTCGCCCAAACCTCAGCATCTTTTTCCATAGGGAGACATTGAGAAATATGAAGTCTCCCACAAAATACTTAATCTCTCGGCGTTTAAGATCTGCGTACGGCTTTTGTCTATCAGATGCTTCCTTCAACAGGTCTCAAATCAATTTTACCTTTTCTTCGGTATCAGAAACTAACTTAGGCCCTAGAACTCGTCGCTCACCTATCTCAGTCCAACAGGTAGGAGTCCAACACCTTTGACCATATACCACCTCATACGGTGCCATTTGCATACTAGTTTTTTGGCTACTATTATACGCGAACTCTGCTAACGGCAAATAGTCTTCCCAACTGCATCAGAAATCTAATACACTACACCTCAACATATCCTCCAGTACTTGAATCACTCTTTCAGATTGACCATCTGTTTAGGGATGAAACGCAGTACTAAAGTTCAGTCTTGAACCCAAAGCCTCGTATATTTTCTTCCAGATTCGAGACGTGAAGCGAGGATTTCTATCTGATATAATAGAAATCGGTACCCTATGCATCTGATATAGTAGAAACCGATACCCTATGCAGTCTTAAAATCTTGACCACATACAGTTTAGCCAACCTCTGTAAAGAATAATCAGTACGAACTGGTATGAAGTGACCAGATTTAGTCAATTGATCTATAATAACCCATACTGAATCCTTCTTAGTAGGCGTTAAGGGCAGCCCACTGACAAAATCCATGATTACTCTCTCCCACTTCCAAAGTGGAATTTTAACCGGCTGTAGTAACCCTGAAGGTAACTGATGTTTAGCCTTCACTTGCTGACAAGTTAAATACTTACCCACAAAATCAGTAACTTCGTGCTTAAGACTAGGCCACCAATATAACTCACGAAGGTCACGGTATATTTTATTCCCACTAGGATGCATAGCATAAGGACTACTATGCGCCTCACACAGTATAGACTGCCTCAAATCGACATCCTTCGGTATACAGACTCTCCCACGGAAACACAGTACTCTTTCACCATTCAACCCAAAGTCTGAAGTTTCCCCACTCTTAACCTGTAGAAAACGAGAAACCAGTGACTCAACCAACAACTGTTTACCCTTAATCTGCTCAGTCCACGTCAGTCTAACTTGTAGCTCAGCCAACAAGCTACTATCATCAAACAAGCTGAGATGAGTAAACATCGCTTTCAAATCAGATACAGCCCTACGGCTCAGTGTGCCAGCTACCACGTTAGCCTTACCAGGGTGATACTCAATTGAGCAATCATAATCCTTAAGCAGCTCTATCCATCTTCGCTGCCTAAGATTCAACTCCTTCTGAGTGAGGAGATACTTAAGGCTCTTGTGATCTGTGTAGATAGTACACTTCTCACCATATAAATGGTACCTCCAAATTTTTAGTGTTAATACCATAGCGGCTAATTCAAAGTTGTGAGTAGGATAATTCACCTTGTGAGGCTTAAGCTGGCGAGACCCATAAGCAACCACCTTACCTTCCTGCATCAGCACACAACCCAAACCAATATGTGATGCATCACTATAGACAGTGAATTCCTTCCCAAACTCTGGTTGTATTAAGACAGGGGCCACAGTCAAAACTTTCTTCAGTTTTTCAAAACTATCTTGCTACTCATTAGTCCAGTTAAACGATACCCATTTTCGCAACAACTTAGTTAGAGGTGCAGCAATCAAGTATGGCTTCAATTTTTTGAGGATCAACCCTAATCCCCTCGGCAGATACCACATTAAGCAGAAATGTCACTTCTCGCAGCCAGAACTCACACTTGTTTAACTTAGCATACAGTTGCTTCTCCCTTAAAATCTGCAGAACAATTTAGAAATGAACATCATGTTCATCCTCGGTTCTCAAATACACCAAGATATCATTTATAACCACGACCACAAACTGATCTAGGTAGGGTTGGAATAATCGGTTCATCAAGTCCATGAAGGCTGCTGGTGCATTCGTCAGCCCAAATGGCATCACTAGGAACTCGTAATGACCATAACGAGTCCTGAACGCAGTCTTATACAGGTTAGCCTCCTTAACCTTCAGCTGATGGTACCCAGAATGAAGATCTATTTTGGAGAAAACCAAAGCTCATCGCAGCTGATCAAATAAATCATCTATCCTCGGCAAAGGATGCTTATTCTTGATAGTCAGTTTATTCAATTGCTGATAGTCAATGCACATGCGCATGGTCCCATGGTCCCATCCTTCTTCTTTACAAACAACACCGGTAATCTCCACAGAGACACACTAGGTCGAATGAATCCTTGATCCAACAGTTCTTGGATTTTAGCTTTTAATTCCACCATCTCCTTCGGTGCCATCCTATAAGGGGCGATGGACACTGGAGTTGTTTCCAGTAGGAGCTCAATACCAAATTCAACTTCGCAGCTCGAAGGCAACCCAAGGAGCTCATCAGGAAAAACATCAGAAAAATCCTTAACAGTTCTGATATCTTCAACAGAAGGACCCTCATAATTACATACACCAACATAGGCTAGAAACGCCTCACAACCCTTGCGAACCAGTTTTTTGGCCCTTAATGCAGAGATCACATTAAACAGAAAGTCCCTTCGCTCCCCAATCACAGCCACCTCCTCATCCTCAATAGTCTTTAATACCATACGCTTAGCAGCACAATCCAAATTTGCACTGTGTTTAACCAACCAATCCATCCCCAAGATTAGGTCGAATTCACCAAATGGTAACTCCATTAAATCCGCTAGAAATATAACTCTTTGAACCTCTAGGGGCACATCTCTAAACAACTTGTCTACCCTTACTGATTGTCCCAGTGGACTTAATACAGTTATCTCATTAACAGTACTCTTACACATGATACCCAAGGTGCCAGACACAGTGCATGCAATGTATAAATGTGTAGAACCTATATCAATTAAAGCAGTGTAAGGTACATTATATATAAGGAACGTACCAGTTATAACATCTGGAGCATCACCATCCTCTCGGAGATGAGCAGCATAGACCAGTGTTGGCTGCCTCGCATCACTGTTGCCAACACCTCTGCCTAACGTTCCACGACCTCGTCCCACACCATTTCCACCTCTAACCTGCCCACGGCCCCTCAGTGGCTGCTGACCACCTCTTGCTGGCTGAACAAAACCCTGACCTATAGCTTGCATCTCAACATGCCTCTCAGAACAATTCTTAACTTGATGCTCCATAGACCTACATCTGAAACATGCCCCAATCTTCTTCCAGCACTAACCCAGATGATGTCTCCCACAATCAGCACAAGACTTTGGTCTTGCCACAGGAACCCTAAGTCAGATTGACCCATCAAACCTGGCCTTCTTTTTAGGCCTTCCAGAAAAACTTGAGGGCTTAGAATCCCTCTTATATCTGCCCCTATCCTTCCCACGGTTTTGGTGCTTAGAGCGCTTCACATCCTCGGTGATTTTCGCCTTTTCAACTACGGTAGCAAAATCTTGCTCCCTCTGCGGAGCTATCAAAACTCGCAACTCATCTCGAAAGCCGTCTTCAAATCGCACACAGTGTTTATATTCAGTCACCAGTATCCCACGAGACTAACAACTCAGTCGCAGAAACTCTGCCTCCCTAGCCTCGGTCAAATGATCCCGTCTCAGTCATCGGTGAAGCTGGTGCTTCCCTAGCCTCAACACTAGGCATGTGGCCTGACACCGAAGACCCAACCCTAGCACTTCCTCGGCCTCTACCATGGCCTCATGTACCCCTTCCGCGAGTACCTCTAGCACTTATATCAAATAATGTATAATCTGATTACGGAGTTTTATGCATTAGTTAGCAATTCCAGTAATTATTAACAGTTGTCTTATGGAAAGCAATAATCAAAGTTTGTTTTCGTAATTTGAGAGTCTCCCTACAGTTTCCAGTTTTCCTACAGTCTCAGTTTTCTCTAATTTAAGAGTTTCAGTACAATCTATCTATAGTAAACTCATAGATTCCGCGTTGGACACTTGGTGTGCCACACTTGTAAACCTTTCCAAAATACTTCAAAAACAGTTTTCCAAAAATTCCAATATTTTTAAAAACCCATTCCACAGTCGAGTTTTGCAACCTGGCACTGATACCACTAAATGTAACACCCCAAACCCAGCCTAGACGTTATGATCGAATCTGACATGTCACATTGAAGTGTTTTTTCAAATATTTAACTCGTTGGTAAAAGTTTGTTTCTAAGCTAACAATAAACCCCTTTTTTAATTACTTAACAAATCAAGTAGACAAAATGTTTGTCTTGTTATCTGATATTGTTTTAATAAGTTGGTCTAAAATTACGGAAGCTTTTTAAATTCTATTGTTTAAAACTCGTGTCCTTGAAATCAGTAATTTTTTTTAAGAAGCCGTCTTCTCCTACCTAGTTGTTTAAAATATGTAAGTAAAAGCCCAATTAAAAATTTAAACCAACTCAAAGGCCTTTTTACAAAAGCAAAACCCAACTTATAACTTAAATTAAAATAAAAGCAAGCATGAACAGCAGCAGTCGTGTGGCCACTTCTGAGTCTCTCGCAGCACCAAATCGCCTAAGGCTGAGGATTACCTGCACAGTTAAATGGAGAGGGTGAGTTTACGAAACTCAGCGTGTAATCCCCTAATAGTCAATCAGTAGTCATGCAGTATCAGTTTGGGCCTGAGCCCTATACAGTAGCAGTACAGTGTGGGCCTTAGCCCAAAACAGTAACAATGTGGGCCTTAGCCTAATATAGTAATAGTGTGGGCCTTAGCCCAATACAATAATAGTGTGGGCCTTAGCCCAATACAGTAACCAGTACAGTGCAATAATGCAACCCATCCCAATCTACCCAACATACCACTCTGTACCACCAACACACCATGTGGGGATAAAATCTACCCACCCAACCAACACATTAATATCGCAGCAAAGCTGCCAGTAATAGAATCGCAGCGAAGCTGCCAGTAATAGAATCAAAGCGAAGCTGCCAGTAACTGCGTATGTGGCAAAGCCACCAGTCAGTATACTTCCCCCATATCAGTATCCCGACCCCATGCAGTATGTCATGTCATCAATCATAGGTGAATGTAGAACATCATACTCAGTAACAGTCATATATATCATAGAACAAATTAGCCATACATATCATAACGCTATAATAGTCATTTCATCTCTTAGGGCTATAACAGTCATTTTATCCTATGGGGGTATTTCAGTCATTTTACCCTTCGAGGGTATTTCGGTCTTTTTACCCTCTAGGGGTATTTAAGTTATTGTACCCTTCAAGGGTATTTAGGTCATTTTAACCTTCGAGGTTATTTCGATCATTTTACCCTTCGAGGGTATTTTGGTCATTTTACCCTCGGGGGTATTTCGGTTATTTTCCCTCTGGGGTATTTCATCCATTTTATCCTCTGGGGGTACTTTGGTCATTTTACCCTCTGGGGGTATTTCGATCATTTTACCCTTCAGGGGTATTTCGTTCATTTTACACTCTGGGGGTATTTCGGTCATTTGCCCACAAATCGCAAGTTGGCTTATCACTCGAATGACCGCATGCCTGTGTAGACTCAAATGTCATATTTATAGCTTTTTGGCTTTTCGCCGATCTACGGTTTTAGTAGGGTGATTACACACGTGATCGTGAAACCGCACTAAGATCCACGAACACCAAAGCCTACATTCAAATAAGATTTTCTGTTAGTCGCTGAACAATAGGGTTAAACTCCCTCTTTATACCCTTAACCAACAATGAAGTTAAAACTTGTCTCGATTAGTCCAAAGTGACTAAACCCACCTATACTACTAACGAAAGTAGACTTCAATCTTTTTGACGGATATCTGCAGTACAAACAAACTTCATTAAACAGTATTGTTTAATCATGTGGTTGAAAACTTCACATGATCATTTATAAAACCATAGGAACATTTGACCTACACTTAAAAGAAAGACTAGCCTACTTACCTTGATCAATGAATGAGAAAGTGGTTCGACGAATTTAATATCACTTACACTCCACCCCTCCTCGAGGAAAACCCTAAAATCGCAACAAGCAGCATATTGTGAGGAAAGCATCAGCAGTCGATAATCAAATATTACGAATGAGGGTATTTGGTTTTAGGAAAAAGAGAAAGAAGAGAGCAGAGTGAAGAGCATAACACTTTATCGGTAGTCAACAACACTTGAAGCACTGGAATGAAGAGGGGAAGAAGAAAAGAAAAGAGAAGAGAAAAGAAGAGAAGATAAAAAGAGGGTTCAGCAATAAGAGAAGAGGGGAGAGCAGAAAAAAATGGACAACCCGAGAGGTACTTCCCAAAGTTGCTAAATTCGGCAAAAAAAACAAAAATAACCCTAAAATCGATACTCTAATTCCTAAATACCAATTTTCGGTAGATGCTACCCCAAAAAGTCCCTCCAAACGCTAAAAATGGCAACCTTTTTCCCCCTTAGTCGAATACTCAAAGCTAAAGTCCCCCAAACGGCACAACACCTCCCCTCTAATCCAATTCCTTGATTTTCTCCACCAAATTCTCCTTAACTCTCTCTAAGACCAATTCAAACTCCATTTAGCAGTATTTTAGTCCAACTCCACCACCTACCCAGCTCAATCAGCAAAATAAATTCTCCATTGCGCAACCCAGGACTTAAACCTCAGACCTCACAATTACACAACACACCACCTTGCCACTAAACCGCAAGCTCTTTTTGTGTCATAAAACAAACACTATTAATTATAAGGCTTACATACCAATGACTAGATTCATTTAAAAGCAAAACAAAAAATTCTGCCAAGGCCAAGACTTAAACCCAGGCTCCTTAAACACTCTCAAACACACCCAAATTACTTAACCACTAAAGCAAACAAGTAGTTGTGTCAAAACATGCAAAAATTAAAAACTGAAATTTTTGGGACGTTACATTTGGAACCGATCAATCTATTATTTATTCTAACTGATTTACTAGGAATACATTTGACACTTGGTTATTCTTATTAAGTTTTTGAATTCATTTGACAGTTAACTTGTAATAAAATGAGTTATCCTTTTTGAACTTCTAGTTCAAATTACTCTCTATAAGGATTTAGATAATGATAACTCATTACAAGCAGTGGTTTCATTTAGCTATTATTTCTCTCCCTCTAATATCGAAAAAACTATCAAATCAAAATAGTAATCACAAATCATGTCATAATTGAATCTCCAATACATTCAAAACATCTACTAATAGAAGGAGACTCGTAGTTAATATATATTCTCAACGTTCTTTAAGGATTCACTCATCTTTGTGCGTTGTGGTGGAGCAATTGGAATATATACGCACATACAAAAGTTCAAAGATGGGAAATATTTAGCTCTTGACCAAAAACCAATTGTAATGGGGAGTATTTATAACTTACTAGCTTGAAGCGTAAATCAAAATAATCTCATGTTGAAATAGGAAGTTTAGATATTAATCAGATTCGTTCAATCAATAATTTCTATAAACCATTATGCGCATAAATAACAAGCATTTACAAAAGTTTTTCAAACTCATATACAAAAGTCAATAAAAAACTGAGATATAAACTCATCAGCATTAGCAAGATGAATTGTCTTAATTGCATAATCTAAAATTAATTATTTAAACCAACAATCTTGCAAACGACAGGTTGAAAGTTAATAACACATGTGATTATTTTATAGATGCATCTACCAGGAATCATATAATATCAAAATCATCCACATGGTGGATGAATGGGATCATATTTATTTCAGAAATTAAAGACATTAAATCTCAACTTTAGCTAGTAAGTTTCTAATAAGCAATTATCATTGTGAACAAGCAACAAATGAGAAATCTTTAAATTAAAAAATCTTCTGGCTCTTTAATGAATGTTCATATGAATTCTTAATTAATTTTTGCACCATATATGATCTAGAATGGTCTAACTGGTCATGCCAAGTAGTAAATACATTTGTATCAGTAAACTTCTGGTTTACTTTAATGTAATACCCCAAACCCATCCTAGATGTTAAGACTAAGTCTGAAGAGTTATAGTAAATGTTATTAGGAAAACGAATTTTTTTTATAAACACGGTTAAAAATCGGCTAATAGATTATAAACATTCATAAAAACCCATTTGACAATCAAAAAACATAGAAAAGTCATAATACAAAGAAAACACTGAAATTTTCGATAATATAAAAGGGTGATAAAGTAGAATGACCGAGCTTTCATCACGCCAACTTGATTAAGACTGTGAGTTACCTGTAATTCAGTCAACAAACAAAATGAGTTGATAACTCAGTGTGTAACCGATAAAATTCAAATAGAAGCATAAATATTGTAACAGCCCGATTTTGACCCTAATCGAACAAAGTGGTTTCGGGACCACAAATCTGAGTCAAAAAATATTTTAATATTATTTTTGATATTTTCAGTATGTTAATTAATATGTGTGAAAATTTCGTATGAGAATTTGATCGTTTAAATGCTCAATTTGATAAAATGACTTAATCGCGTAAAATGGAAATTTAGGGGTCAAATCTAAAAGCACCTAATTGTTGTTGTCTTTTAAAATGGGAGGAGTTAAGAAGCAATTAGACCATGAAATAGATAGTGGGCGGCATATGACAAAATTAACCTTAATATATACGTTATATATATTATTATAATAAGGTTAACAGTCATTTGGTAAATTATAATATATAATTAAAATAAGTAATGAAAAAATGAATATCTTCATTTTTCTTAGCCGAATATTGAACATGAAGAACTCATCCATGGCTTTTTAAAGTTTCGGCATTTCCATAGCTAGATTAAGGTATGTTTTGGTTTTGGTTTTTGATGATTTTTACGTTTTGTGATTGTTGCTTCGTGTTCTATCAAACCCATGCTTTAATTTTAGAATTTGATGGTGATTTTGAGATATGCCATTGATGAATGCTTGAGCTTTGTGTTAGTTGATGATGAAATATGAAACATATGTAAAAGATTAACATGTTTTGTCTTTAAATTTTTGGTGAAATTGAGTAATTAGGGCTAAATTATGAAAATAAATTTTTGAGGGACTAAAATGTGAAATAAATGAAATGTGTGGACTTGTATGAAGCCTATGAATATTCGGCCCTAGCATACTGTGGGCAAATTTTGTGTATTTTGTGTTTTATGCAATAGGGACTAAATTGTAAAAAGTGTAAATGTTAGGGGTAAAATGATAATTTTCTCATTTATGTGTTTTTAGACTAAATTGACTAGAATAATATTTAAACAAGTTCATTTTGAATATATTTAGATCAAGAACCAAAGAAATCGGAGTTGGATCGGGGAAAAACCAAAGTCGTCGACTAATCGCCCGGCTTCGATCTTCACTGTCCGAGGTAAGTCTATCAGCAATTTAATGTTATTAAATCAGCATAAATACATGTATATCTATTGTATATTTGATGAGCTGTAATTAAAAGTATATAAATTGAATTAAAGGTATGGATTTTATATATGTATATTTGAGGTTCGAATATATATGTATAATTGAATTAAAGGTATGAATTATATATATGTATATGTAAGGTTCGAATATATATGTATATACATGTATAAGTTTTTGAATTGAATTAAAGGTATGAATTTTACATATGTATGTGTGTGATTCAAATAGATGTATATACATATACAAGTACTTGAGTTGAATTAAAAGTATGAATTGTAAATACTTATAAGATTCGAACATGGATTACAAACTTCTTGAGGTGAAGTTAATGTGTGAATTGTACATAAATGTTTCGAACATGTGTTTGCTATTAAGAATTATATGAGGAATCATCTTTGTATCTGTGATATTCAGGTTCTGTGCCTACTAGGCTTACTGCCGGCGAAATTTTTCAGACATAATGTCTAGCAGGCTTAATGTCAGTGTTCTGAGTCAAGCTTCAAGCCTAGCAGGCTATATGCTGGTGAATCATTTAAAATATGTGTTTAGTATGTTCTTTGTCAAAATAACAACAAATGAATTATAAAATTATTATAATTAAGTATGTGTTATTTATATCTTATTTGATAAGTATATATATGCATTCGGTTATATAACTTTCATGTGTATATGCATTCGATTATAAGTATTTGATAGGTATATATGCATTCGGTTGTATACATTTGATGTGTATATGCATTCGATTATAAGTAGTTGATAAGTATATTTATGCATTCGGTTATAAGTATTTGATGAGTATATACATACATTTGGTTATATACATTTGATGAGTACAAATATTTGGTTATCAATAAAATGATCTAAGGATAACAAATGTTTAAATAGTAATCATATGTGGCATTTGTGATTTGAATAAATGTACTTAGGAAATTATATGAATCGTATATATTTTAGTTATGCTAAAGACTTACTAAGCTATATAAGCTTACTTTGTTTGTTTACGTCTCTCTATTTTACAGACTTAAAAATCAAGCTTCAAGCTCGGGGATTGTCAGCAAAGTTCATCACTCTATCTTCAGTTTCGGTATTTAAATGTTTGAACTCAACTTATGGCATGTATAGGCTAGATAATGTTTTGAATGTCGTATTTAGATATATTGTATATGTAAATAATAGCCATACGAAAATGGCTTAATTCCTTATGGTTTAGTTTGTTTACAGTGTTTATATTTTGTCTTAAATGGTCAAAAGTAGGACTTATAATTATGCATATTTGATTATAGTTTTAGCTTATTATATGTAAATATATGTGATGCACATGTCTTGATTTAAAATAGTTGATTTAGTTTTGGATTTAGTCAATTGGCCGAACATACATAAGGTAGAATGACATTTAGATTGAATGTTAATAGGTTATAAATAATGAGTTAGTATTAGTCAAAAACTTCACATACTTGAAATAGGATTTGAATTTATTTTGTATGAATTTGGTTTTGGCATATCGATCAAAAGTTAAGTATGTTTTGGATGAAGTGATTGTTAAATTAAGTTCATGAAAAGGTGTCTATGTTAATAAAATGTTATGAAATAAATTTGTAATTTGCTTATGTATATATTCGATTATATGAGATTATAAATCATGTATAATTTGAAATTAAACCAATTATGTGTATTGAGATATTTGACTTGTAAATTGTACATTCAGCTTATGTTCTTTTTAAATAGCTAATATATATATTCATTTGTATTAGTTGGTACTATATTATAGTGTTTCGAATTTTAATATGTGAATATGAATATGAATGAATAGTTAAGTTCAGGTATATTTTGAGTTAAACAAATTGCATGTAAATGGTTAAAATTCTTGAATTCAAATGAACGTCTGTTCTGAGTTGTGTTTTGTTCAGTAATGCCTCGTAACCTTAATTTAGCGACGGATACGGGTTAGGGTTTTACATTTTAAATGGTATCAGAGCTACAATTTAGTCGATTCTAGGACTAACATAGAGCATGAGAGTCTAGCCATACATGCCATAAATTATACTATGATAGTGTGATGACTTCTGACAATTTAAAATATGTTTTCGTATAGTAAATGGATCTCGATATAGCCGTAGCAGATGATGTTGAAAGTATAGCACCTGCTCCCGTGCATGGGATAGCGCCAGCTGATTCTCGGCCTACCTCGAGTAGCCATGAGGGGGAGGCTAAACAAGCCTTTTATCAAATGATGAACGATTAGTTTATTCAGTATATTCGAACTAATTCAGCTGTGCAACAACCCCCACCTCAGAATAATCCATCTCCGATACCTGTGATACCTCCGATGATTAATCCCATGAGGTTAAGTAGGCCCCCTGTTGATAAAGGTAGAAAATACGGGGATGAAGAGTTCAGGGCCACAATTAATGCTGATGCTGAGTGGGTTGAATTTTGGCTTAATAACATTATCCGTGTATTTGAAGAATTGTCATGTACATCCGAGGAATGTTTGAAATGTATCATATCTTTGTTACGTGACTCTGCCTATCATTGGTGGAATACTTTATTGTCGGTTGTACCAAAAGAGCGTGTCACCTGGGAATTCTTTCAAACTGAGTTCCGCAAGAAATATATTAGTCAGAGATTCATTGATTAGAAATGTAAATAATTTCTTTAACTTAAATAGGGTCGTATGACTGTCACTGAATATAAGCGAGAATTTGTGTGACTTAGCAGATATGCCCGAGAGTGTGTGTCGATCGAAGCTATTATGTGTAGGATATTTGAAGATGGGTTGAATAAAGACATTAAACTTTTAGTTGGCATACTTGAGATAAAAGAGTTTGTGATACTTGTTGAACAAGCTTACAAAGCTGAAGAGCTTGGGAAAGAGAAGAGAAAAGCTGACTTTGAAGCTAGAGATTCCTGAAAAAGAACATTTAGTAAATCATTTCTGCTGACCTCAAAAAATACAGAGATGATCATAGTCGATCTAAAGCTACTGTAGGCTTTTCTAGACGAGATCGAGATCGACCTCCTGTGAGTTCACGAGCCACTTCAGTTGCTAGTGTTGGCAACGTTCAGCAGAATAGATTCGAGTGCAAGCATTGTGGTAAATGGCATCCTGGAGATTGCAGATTGCATGATCGATCTTGTTTTAAGTGTGGATCGAAGGATCATTTTATCCAGGAGTGCCCGATGTTAGCCGAACAAAGCACTGTTCAGAGTGCGAGACCGAGTAATATGTCAGTGCGAGGTAGACCACCCAGGCATTCAGGTAATGTAAGTGGCAGTCAGAGAGGGTCAAAAGATACGGTAGTTCGATCTGAAGCTCGTGCACCTACCAGAGCATATACTATACGCGCTCGCGATAAGGCTTCTTCCCCAGATTTCATTACTGGTACTTTCACTCTTTATGATACTAATATTATTGCATTGATTGATCCTGGTTCGACTCATTCATATGTGTGTGACACTTTAGTATCCAGTAAGACTTTGCCTGTTGAGTCTACTGAGTTGGTGATTAGAGTATCAAACCCCCTGGGCCAGTGTGTTTTGGTTGACAAAGTGTGTAAGAATTGTCCGTTGATGATTCGAGATTCGTGTTTTTCGGCTGATTTGATGCTATTTCCATTCAACAAGTTTGATATAATTTTGGGTATGGACTGGTTAACCGTGCATGATGCTGTTGTAAACTGTAAACGAAAGACTTTTGATTTACGGAGTCAGAATGATGAGATTATTCGGATAGAATCTAATTATCTGAATGGGTTACCAGCAGTGATATCCTTTATGTTAGCTCAGAAATATGTGAGAAAGGGTTGTGAAGCTTACCTTGCTTATGTGCTTGACTCTAAAGTAACTGAAAGAAAGATTGAATCAGTACCTATTGTGTGCGAGTATCCGGATGTGCTTCCTAAAGAATTATCGGGTTTGCCGCTGATACGAGAGGTAGAGTTTGGGATTGAGTTAGTGCCGAGGACAACTCCGGTTTCGATAGCTCAGTACAGAATGGCACCGACCGAATTAAAAAAAATGAAAGCTCAGTTACAAGAGTTGACCGATAGGGATTTCGTACGACCGAGTTTCTTACCTTAGGGTGCTCGGATTTTGTTTGTGAGAAAGAAAGATGACACGATGAGAATGTGTATTGATTATCATCAGTTGAACAAAGTGACTATAAAGAACAAATATCCGCTGCCATGGATTGACGACCTGTTTGATCAGTTGAAAGGGGCTTCAATATTCTCAAAGACAGATTTGAGATCCGGCTACTATCAGATGCGAGTTAAAGATTCTGATATACCGAAGACTACTTTCAGAACTCGATACAGTCACTATGAATTTTTAGTTATGCCTTTTGGTTTGACTAATGCTCCTGCGGTATTTATGGATTTAATGAACCGTGTTTTCAGATCGTATTTAGACAGATTCGTTGTTGTATTCATTGACGATATTTTGATCTATTCTCATGATGAGACGGAGCATATTGAATATTTGAGAATCATGTTGCAGACGTTGAGAGATAAACGGTTATATGCTAAATTCAGCAAATGTGAATTCTGACTTCTCGAAGTCAGATTTTTGGGTCATATTGTCTAAGCAGAAGGCATCAGGGTTGACCCGAGCAAGATATCGGCAATTATGGATTAGAAACCACTGAAAAATATATCTGAGATCAGAAGTTTCCTGGTATTAGTGGGATACTACCAGAGATTTGTAAAAGGATTCTCGATGATTGCAGTACCGTTAACTGGATTACTTTAAAAAGATGTGAAATTCGAGTGGACTAGTAAGTTTCAGTAAAGTTTTGAACAGTAAAGCACAGTTAACAGAGGCACCGGTGTTAGTTCAACCTGAAACGGGTAAAGAGTTTGTGATTTTCAGCGATGCATCGTTAAACGGACTGGGTTGTGTATTGATGCAAGACGAAAAAGTTATAGCTTATGCTTCCCGACAGTTGAAGCCGCATGAAAAGAACTATCCAACAAACGATCTGGAATTGGCAACTATTGTGTTTGCATTGAAGATATGGTGTCACTATTTGTACGGTGAGAAATGCCGAATATTTACAGATCATAAGAGCCTGAAGTATTTGATGTCACAAAGAGATTTGAATTTGCGACAACGAAGATGGCTTAAGTTACTGAAAGATTACGAGTTTGTAATTGATTATCATCCGGGAAAAGCTAATGTTGTAGTTGACGCTTTGAGCTGGAAGTCCTTATTTGCTTTGCGGGCAATGAACACTCAGATGATGTTATGTGATGATGGATCCATTTTAGTTGAATTAAAAGCTAAACCAATATTTCTGCAACAAATTTGTGAGGCTCAAAATGTTGATAACGAATTGATAGCAAAATGGGCTCAATGTGATGCGAATATCGATTCAGAGTTTTGAGTTGATTTTGAAGGTTGTTTGAGGTTTAAAGACTGAATGTATGTCCCGGGAAATTCAAATTTGATCAAAATGATTTTGAATGAAGCTCATATCAGTCGGTTATCTGTTCATCCGGGTAGTACAAAAATGTATAATGATCTGAAACAACTTTATTGGTGGCCTGGTATGAAGCGAGACATTTCTAACTTTGTTTTCAAATGTTTAGTATGTCAGCAAGTAAAAGCCGAGCATCAGGTACCTTCTAGATTGCTTCAGCCGATCATGATACCTGAATGGAAATGGGACAAAGTCACGATGGATTTTCTATCCGGTTTACCGTTGACACCGAGCAAAAAAGATGCAATTTGGGTGGTAGTGGAAAGATTGACTAAATCGGCGCATTTTCTTTTGGTTACTTGATAAGCTAGCTGAGTTATATGTTTCACAGATTGTAAGGGTGCATGGTGTACCTATTTCTATAGTGACAGAGACCCGAGATTCACATCGTGGTTTTGGAAGAAATTGCAAGATGCTTTGGGAACAAAACTACACTTTAGCACAGCTTTTCACTCGTAAACAGATGATTAGTCCGAATGAATCATACAAATACATGAGGATATGTTGAGATGTTGCATTCTTGAGTTTGAAGGTACATGGGAACGATACTTACCTTTGATTGAATTCGCATTCTTAAGTTTGAAGGTACATGGGAACGAGGCTTTGTATGGTCGCAAATGTTGTACACCATTGTATTGGACCGAGCTTAGCGAGAATAAGATACACAGGGTTGATTTGATTAAAGAAACTGAGCAGAAAGTGAAAGTGATTCGAGATAGTCTGAAAGCAGCATCGGCTCGTCAGAAATCGAATGCAAACTTGAAAAGAAAAGATATAGAGTTTCAGATCGAAAATAAAGTCTTTCTAAAAGTCTCACCGTGGAAGAAAATACTCAGATTCAACCGTAAAGGCAAATTGAGTCCGAGATTCATTGGACCTTATGAGATTATAGAGCGTATCGGGCCGGTTGCTTATAGATTGTTGTTGCCACCTGAGCTAGAAAAGATTCACAATGTATTTCATGTTTCGATGCTTCGTAGACACCGATCTGATCCTTCACATGTGATCTCTGTCAGAGGTTGAGATTAAATCTGATATGTCATATGAAGAAGAACCGATTCGTATTTTGGTTCGTGAAGTTAAAGAGTTACAAACTAGGAGAATTCCATTAGTTAAAGTATTGTGGCAAAAACACGGATTCGAAGAAGCAACTTGGGAACCAGAGGATGCAATGAAAGAATGTTCTCCAAACCTATTCACCCATAAGATTTTCAGGGACGAAAATCCCTAAGGGGGAAGAGTTGTAACAGCTCGATTTTGACCCTAATCAAACAAAGTGGTTTTGGGACCACAAATCTGAGTCAAACAATATTTTAATATTATTTTTGATATTTGCAGAATACGAATTAATATGTGTGAAAATTTTGTATGAAAATTTGATCGTTTGAGTGCTCAATTTGATAAAATGACTTAATGGCGTAAAATAAAAATTTAGGGGTTAAATCTAAAAGCACCTAAATCTTGTTGTCTTTTAAAATGGGAGGAGTTAAGAAGCAATTAGACCATGGAATAGATAGTGGGCGGCATATGACAAAATTGACCTTAATATATATGTTATATATATTTATTATAATAAGGCTAATTTAGTCATTTGGTAAATTATAATATATAATTAAAATAAGTAATGAAAAGATGAATATCTTCATCTTTCTTAGCCGAATGTTGAACATGAAGAACTCATCCATGGCTTTTTAAAGTTTCGGCATTTCCATAGCTAGATTAAGGTATGTTTTGGTTTCAGTTTTTGATGATTTTTACGTTTTTGTGATTGTTGCTTCGTGTTCTATCAAATCCATGCTTTAATTTTAAAATTCAATGGTGATTTTGAGATGTGCCATTGATGAATGCTTGAGCTTTGTGATATTTGATAATGAAATATGAAAGATACATAAAAGATTAAGATGTTTTGTCTTTAAATTTTTGGTGAAATTGAGTAATTAGGGCTAAATTGTGAAAATAAATTTTTGAGGGACTAAAATGTGAAATAAATAAAATGTGTGGACTTGTATGAAGCCTATGAATATTCGGCCCTAGCATAGTGTGGGCAAATTTTGTGTATTTTGTGTTTTATGCAATAGGGACTAAATTAAAAAAAGTATAAATGTTAGGGGCAAAATGGTAATTTGCCTATTTATGTGTTTTTGGACTAAATTGAATGAAATAATGTTTAAACTAGTTCATTTTGAATATATTTAGATCAAGAACCAAAGAAATCGAAGTTGGACCCGGAAAAAACAAAAGTCGTCGACTAATCGCTCGGTTTTGATCTTCACTATCCGAGGTAAGTCTATTAGCAATTTAATGTTATTAAATCAGCATATATACATGTATACGTATTGTATATTTGATGAGTTGTAATTAAAAGTATATAAATTGAATTAAAGGTATAAATTTTATATATGTATATGTGAGGTTCGAATATATATGTATATACATGTATAAGTTCTTGAATTGAATTAAAGGTATGAATTATATATATGTATATGTAATGTTTGAATATATATGTAAATACATGTATAAGTTTTTGAATTGAATTAAAGGTATGAATTTTACATTTGTATGTGTGTGATTCGAATAGATGTATATACATATACAAGTACTTGAGTTGAATTAAAAGTATGAATTGTAAATACTTATAAGATTCGAACATGGATTACAAACTTCTTGAGGTGAAGTTAATGTGTGAATTGTACATAAATGTTTCAAACATGTGTTTACTATTAAGAATTATATGAGGAATCATCTTTGTATCTGTGATATTCAGGTTCTGTGCCTAGCAGGCTTAATGCCAGTGAAATTTTTCAGACTTAATGTCTAGCAGGCTTAATGTCGGTGTTCTAAGTCAGGCTTCAAGCCTAGCAGGCTATATGCTGGTGAATCATTTAAAATATGTGTTTAGTAAGTTCTTTGTCAAAATAACAACAAATGAATTATAAAATTATAATAATTAAGTATGTGTTATTTATATCTTATTTGATAAGTATATATATGCATTCGGTTATATACCTTTGATGTGTATATGCATTCGATTATTAGTATTTGATAGGTATATATGCATTCGGTTGTATACATTTGATGTGTATATGCATTCGGTTATAAGTAGTTGATAAGTATATTTATGCATTCAGTTATAAGTATTTGATGAGTATATACATACATTTGGTTATATACATTCGATTAGTACAAATATTTGGTTATCAATAAAATGATCTAAGGATAACAAATGTTTAAATAGTAATCATATGTGGCATTTGCGATTTCAATAAATGTACTTAGGAAATTATATGAATCGTATATATTTTAGTTATGCTAAAGACTTACTAAGCTATATAAGCTTACTTTGTTTGTTTGCGTCTCTCTGTTTTACAAACTTAAAAATAAAGCTTCAAGCTCGGGGATTGTCAGCAAAGTTCATCACTCTATCTTCAGTTTCGGTATTTAAATGTTTGAACTCAACTTATCGCATGTATAGGCTAGATAATGTTTTGAATGTTGTATTTTGATATATTGTATATCTAAATAATAGCCATACAAAAATGGCTTAATTCCTTATGGTTTAGTTTGTTTGCAGTGTTTATGTTTTGTCTTAAATGGTCAAAAGTAGGACTTATAATTATGCATATTTGATTATAGTTTAAGCTTATTATATGTAAATATATGTGATGCACATGTCTTGATTTAAAATAGTTTATATAGTTTTGGATTTAGTCAATTGGCCGAACATACATAAGGTAGAATGACATTTAGATTGAATGTTAATAGGTTATAAATAATGAGTTAGTATTAGTCAAAAACTTCACATACTTGAAATAGGATTTAGATTTATTTTGTATGAATTCGGTTTTGGAATATCGATCAAAAGTTAAGTATGTTTTGGATGAAGTGATTGTTAAATTGAGTTCATGAAAAGGTGTCTATGTTAATAAAATGTTATGAAATAAATTTGTAATTTGCTTATGTATATATTCGATTATATGAGATTGTAAATCATGTATAATTTGAAATTAAACCAATTATGTGTATTGAGATATTTGACTTGTAAATTGCACATTCGGCTTATGTTCTTTTTAAATAGCTAAATATATATATTTATTTGTATTAGGTTGTACTATATTATAGTGTTTCGAATTTTAATATGTGAATATGTGAATATGAATATGAATGAATAGTTAAGTTCAGGTATATTTTGAGTTAAACAAATTGCATGTAAATGGTTAAAATTCTTGAATTCAAATGAACGTCTGTTCTGAGTTGTGTTTTGTTTAATAATGCCTCGTAACCCTAATTCGGTGAAGGATATGAGTTAGGGATGTTACAAATATAATGGTAAATTCCTAAACTCTTGTTCAAATCAGAATCAAATGGTATTCGGTATAGTCTTAACAAATTAGATTGAAAGCAGAACAATTCAACTTTAGACACTGAACAAATCAGAAACAGATGCAGTTTTTCCTACCCTCATCTGCTACACACCATTTTCGACCAACCCAACACACCATTAAGGGAATGTAATACCCATCCAGCCCTACACACCACATAGTGTCGGTACAACACGTTCAACATGATTGTAGACTAGCTGCCAGATCAATTTTTGATAAAACGCTAGATTCACATATAGATTGTGGCTTAGCCAGTGAACCAAAATAGACCACTGCCTCCTTTACACAATTCCCATCCAATGGAAATGCAGATTACGAATGTCAAATATCAAGAATGTACACACAGTTATTTAGATATAGTTCATAATCATATAGTACATATTAATATCACCAACAGTCATCACATTCAATATACGTTTAGATAGTCAATTACTTAGTCCCAGGTCATTAGATAGCAACTTACATGGTCTAATTCAGATTATACATACACTATGAATGGCCTACATTCGAGTCAAACGATGCTTACGACCTCAGGGATAAATCTCATTCTGACCCACACGCTTATATGGTTTGACACGGCCTAACTGGCTGGCCTGTATGGCTCCTCACGGCCTAACACACACCGGTGTGCCTGCCTATGTGTCTTCCATGGCCTGACACATACCCGTGCCGTCTACTCGTGTAGTCCTGAATCATACATAGTGAGTCACCAAGCCTGGACACACACTCGTGTCTTTAGCCCTTGTGGTCCCTGATGGCAATCAGTGAGTCACATGGCCTAGACACACGCCCGTGTCTCTAGCCCGTGTGGTCCTTAATGGAAAACACTAAGTTAACGGCTTGCCACACGACTGTATGACACACATAGCCTACCACACGACCTACCACATTGCCTGACACCTGGCTGTGTGGCGTCGACAGTCATGTTTTCCAACGTTTGAATTTCACAGAGAGTCAAGTTTTCGGTATGCACCTAAAGAAGTTTCAAATTTGGAATAATGTAGAAGACTCCCGAAGCCTAAAACGACCATTCAATAACTCAATTAACAACTTAATTGAACTAAAATGCTAATTCACAGTCGAATTGCACTACATCAAAAACTTCGACACAAAAACCCTGAAACTCAAAACAGTCACTTACCAACAATTGTTCGGCCCTTGACATAAATTAAATTGTCAGAAGAACACTCGTCTCAGGATTTTCACCCAACGGAAGCAACACAAGCAATTAATGAGAACTTGTGAAACCCTTACTGTAACATTCAAACTCACAATGCAACGATGAAAACAAGCGAAAACAGAAACAAAACAAGAGAAACTTATGCAGAACCTTTCACTTAAAACAATAGATACCACGACGACCTCGATTTAACCCACTAGCAAAGTTACCAAGGCAATCAACAAGAGAAAGAAAATAAAAGAAAAGAAAGAATAATAATAATGTAAAAGAAATGGAAAGGGAAAGAGGGAAGAATGAACGTTAATTAACTTAAAAAAAGAAAACTAACAAAAATATTTACAACATTTAACAGACGACACACAAAAATATTTCTCTATCAACTACGCAGAGACTCGAACACAGGATCAAGGAGTAAATAGATGCTTAACCAGTGATTCGCCGTGCCATTAGCCTTTCAGTCAGTTTGTGTAAGTGCTTTTTATTAAGGGTTTTGTTGTTATATGAAGGGATTTTGTGGATGTTGTGGTTATTTCTTATGGCAAGAGTTTAATCGTGTAAAATATTTTGTTTTAGGTAAGAATCTCAAGACTAACATTTCTCTGGGGAATTAATTTCCATTAGGCGTTGTTGTTTATTTTCTGGGGTAAGTGTTTAATGTCGTTTGGGGCTATCATTTGCGGAAAAGTTTTAGTTGTGTTGTGTCCACTCAATTAGTCGTTTTGATTTGGTAGAATCATAGTTATTAATTTGTGTGATGTATCGATTTAGGTACTAGAATACGTGAATTTTGATCCTGATTGGATTTTGACCAGGTGTGTAAAAAAAACCCAAGAAAATAGTGAATGGGAAAAGTCAAAAATCTAAACTATCAACGCCACACAGTTGTGTACCAGGTCTTGTGGCAGGCCTTGTGTGACACACATCCGTGTGAGACACATTTTCTGGGCCAATTGGTCCTGTGAGCCACACATGCGTGTGTGAGGCCATGTGCCAAACCATGTGGGCCAAACGGACTAGCCATGTAGGTGTGGGCCCAAAATCTAAATTTTTCCCTAGGGCCGTAAACATCATTTGGATCGAACGTAGACCTTCCATAGGGTCCGTACATTATAAATTAAGTTATAAAACATTATTTCTGATGATTTGTTAGCGTAAAACATGATATAAATACAACTAAAATATGCATGTTTATCATGTAGCGTAATAAGTATAATTTGTGAAACGTTATGAGTGATATGTAATATGATATATCTGATCTGTATCTATTATATGAGCATGTAGGATATGTATAGTTCAAGCATCTATAATTCTGTATGTGCATTGGGGTGGGTTTTGTGTTATGGAGGAAGTGTAGGCAGTTTAATTATCTGTCGTATTTGGTGTCACAGCCACACATATTTCTATAAATGGTGATAAATTTCCTATTGATCTGGCAGCTAAGCTGTAAGTATTTTGAAAAATGTCATACCGACACTAAGCGGTGTGTAAGGTTGGATGGGTATTTAATATCCTATATGGTGTGTAGGGATGGTTGGAGATGGTGTGTAGCAGATGGGGGTAGGATTCTATTTCTGTTTCTATATATGATATATGTTCTGTATCTGTTCTGCTATGAGTTACGCCGGAAGTTGAATCTGTGATTCTTTTTTTATAAGTTACACACTGAGCTTGTAAGCTCACTCTTGGTCCATCTGTTCATTTTCAAGTAATCCACAGACTTAGGACGGGTCAGTATGTAGGGGGCTTGGTTAAAAACTTATGATAAATATTTCTATTTTATATTATGGTTTATTCTGTTTTGTTTTGTTTTGTTTTGTTGGACTGTTTGAACATTTTGGGACTATTTGGTTTTGAACTTTTATTTACTGTCAACAAAACATTGAATTTTCCAAAGTACGACTCGTGTTTTCAAAATGATTCAACTAAGGGATTTGGCTGCAATTAAATGCATTTTGAAAATTCAATTCTAGTTAATATAATTAATGGTATAATTATGAAGGATGTTTTCATTAAAAAAAATAAATCGGAATGGTTTTAAATAAAATCTGGCGTTGTTCAATAAATTTAACAAATTTCTGGGTTTTCGAAAAGTATCATGGTAGCTTCTCTAAATCTAGCCATAACGTCTAGGTCGGGTTTGGGATGTTACAGTATAAATATGAAATAGAGATCTACTTCTAATGACTATTAGAATTTAAAGTATATCAAAACTTATCTAAATCATTATGGACATCAACTTAATAAAATATTCATAATAAAATTAAAGTAAAAGTAATTATTTCTTATTCAACATTATTTAGTTGAAACTTTTGTATTAATTAAAAAATTAATAAGATTTAAATACATTTAAGAAAATAAATATTAAAATTTTTAATTTTCAAATGATCTATCCAACTCATTATTAATCAAAACACCAAATATTACCTATGAATAATGATGTTACACGACTCTTCGAGAGAAAAGTAAACAGAAATAAAATAGATGAGCGTGCCATACCATTTTTAACAACTAAAAGAATTTTTTCTGAAATACCAACGCTTTCTTTTGTATTATTAAATTCATCATATACAAGTTTCACATACTGTAATTATAAAAAAGACGTGCATTCTTTTAATTAAATTATTTAGAATAAAAAATATTGAACTCTATGAACCTTTAATTTTAAAAAGATGAAGAATATTGAGTTTGACATTTTATGTGAATAATCCTATCTATACTATTAACATCAATTTTTGTTCTTTGAAAAATATTATTATTTAAAAAACTCCAAGATCGGCGTTATCAATTCTATTATATTTGATTTTTTTTTTCTGATAATCGTTTTGTTGATTTTATAAATTAGGTGATGATGCGATATAACTCTTAAAAAAAATTATTATTTATACGACAATGTAAATATAACTAAATGTGAATTAAATAAAAATTTTAATAAAACATATTGTGTTGGTAGTAGGATCACATATTTTAAGGAAAATGACCTAATCATCCACTTTAGGAATCAATTTATTTCACATTTATCTCACCATGAAAATATTTGTTGTTATATGCTACAAAAAGTTGCATTACGATAATAAAAAATCTATCTATATAAATTAAGAGATTGCTAATTTGATTTTCCATTCAATCAACTAATTCAAAATTTGGCTTTCAATCAAATAATTAAGAAATATTTCATAAACCCCATGATCCTATTTTGTATATTTTAAATATAGAATGGGATTCCAACTTGGGATCTCCACTTCATTGGCTTTATGAACAATTTTTTAATTGCTTATAAATTTTCAATTAAATGAGTAAACTCAGACACATCTAACTTTAAATTAATTGAAATAAAAAACCGAATTTTAATTTCTTAAAAAACACTTGAAAATATATAAGTTGACTTCATTAATTACAATAACATTATTTATTATTTTTACTTAATTAAATGGCTTGCTTGGTAAATTATTGATGATATATACGAGTAATGCATGCACAAGAACCGTATTCGAATAAATATTGATTTTCAATTTTCAATTTCGTCCACATGTTTTTGCTTTCAAAGAGCGAATACTTTACCATGACAATACATGCACCATTCTTTCCCTTAAAAGCTGTTGCTAGTTAGAGAAAGAAAATGTATTCAACATGTTGTATCTAGCTAACCTTTTGGGGTATATGGTATGCCTAACAAGTGACTTGTATGGCATAGGTTAGGGGTTCAATCCCACCAAGATGAGACGCTCACGTCATCACTTGGTGGGTGGTCGTATGTCGCGAGATTTAATGAATATGTGCAAGTGTATACAATCATCAACAAGTAATGAAGTAGTAAGTATAGAGTATCGTCTCCACAAGAATTGATTTAAAACAATAATTGTAAAATTAGCTAATAATTAATTTGGTAAGTAATGAAATTATGAGTAAATTGAGTTAACTAAGTACTTAAATTAAATTTAACTACGTATGCAAAACAAATTAAAACAATAATACAAAATGTAATAGCAATGAAAATAGTGACACAAGTTTTAATAACAATGACATGAAAGGCTAGAATATTTATTTCTCCCTAACATACAATCATCGAAAGCAAGGCTGTAAAATTTTGTGGTGATGCCACGACAATATGGTAGTTTACTAATTCGGAATCCACTAGCTGTAGGCTTCTCTCAAAGTCACAATGTTAAATCTTTTAATCACCTTAACATATGTCTATGCCAAGCTAACCTTAAGATTATATTTTCAGGCATCGTTCCTAAGGATTATGTAAGGTAACAATATATGTCTATACCATTACAAATTTAATTACTAAACAGATTAAACATGAACCTTTCAAGTTGTATGTGTCGAAACCATTTTTATTTTTGGAAAAAAAAATTAGTTGTCGATGAAAATTTGAAAAATTGGGAGTCGCCACCAATCTTTTATTGAGGTGTGATTGGATCACCTAATAACGGCTTTGGTCTACGGGTTTTAGAAAAACGGGTTCGGGAGTCAGTTATGTACGAGGAAGGATTAGCACCCTCGTAACGCCCAAAAATTGGTACCAAGTTGATTAATTAATGTCTTAATGTCGAGAGTTAAAAAAAATATGATCCTTAGTAGAAACTTTAAAAATGCGTTATTTATTTAGACTTTTCTCATTTCGTAAAAAGAAAATGTCACACCCAATACATTAGGGCACGATATTCTACTTCTCCAAAAATGAGTTTGTCCCAAAATACTCGTGTAATAAAATTTAAAAGAGTATTCATTTGTTTAAGATTTATAAAGAAATCGCGGCCCAATACATTAGGGCACAATTTCTCAAAATTCTAAGCATTGAATATTTCCTTTATTATTTTTTAGAAAAATTTTTATCTCGAGAAATCAACGCGTCACATCCAATACGTTAGGACACAACATGTTGAATTCCCGATGACAAGCTTTATTTTGTTTGATTAAAGAGCAATTCTCGATTGTTAGATTTTACGAAGAAAATTGGAACCCAATACGTTAGGGCTCAATTTTCTTGAAAATCCTACATACGAGTATTATCTCTATTTTGAAAATTTTCTATTTTTGAATTCGAGTAAAAGATGATATAATGTTATATTGTATGTATAAATGTCGCAATAACAAATACAACAAAAATAAATACAACAATGGCATAGAAATAATATAAATAAATAAATAAACGAAACTAATATACATAAGAAAAAAATAATCAATGACATGCAAAGTATCAAATAAATGAGCAAGATAAAAAAAATTTTAAAATATAAATGAAAACACAAATTAATAAACAAATGGAAAAAATAAAGAATATAAGGTACACAATATATACATTGAAATTATGAGAAATAAAAAAATATATATGATTTACATATAAAATTTGGATTATAAAATTTATATAAACAAAAGTCATAATGCATTTAAGAAAATAAAGAAAAATATATATAAATATATATAAAAATTATAAAATATGTGTTAAAAATATAAGTATGTATTTAAACATTTTCGAAAATAAAAAAAAACATAGGTATATACATATATATATAAATATAGAAAATATTCATTAAAAAAATAAATATATTTACATGTACATATATAAAAAAATAAATATATACATATATACAAATTAAAAAATAATTACATATATATAAAAAAATAATAATAATTTATTGAAATTAATTAAATAAATAAAAGACTAAATTGAACTGTAGATAAAAAAATCTGGGGCAAATCCGCAAATAAGTGAGATTTAAAGGACCATATTGAACGCGCCAATAATGCAGAGGGGCTGGAAAGAAAATTTTCCCTTCTCCTCTAAACGGCGCCGTTCAAATCGGACCAAATTGCAAACAAAAATAAAGTAACGAGGAGAATTTTAAAAATAAAATAAATGAAATTGTAAAAACATTAAAAGTCGGAGGGGCTAAAAGCGCAATTTACCCCTCCGCATAAAAACACGCGGATCCTAAGCCGGGTCGGGTCGAATTCGGGTCGGCCTCCCCAAAACGACGTCGTTTTAGCGCCTGGGAGGCCTAATGATACGACGTCGTTTTAAAAGGCTATTTAAGCCAAAAAATAATTCAAAAAAAATTCATTTTTTCATTCCCCCTTAAAAAAAACAAAAAATCCTTTAGAAATTCTCTCCCCTTACCCATTCGTACGGCCAGGGTCCGGGCACTGGCCGATCATCGGCCACCGCGTCAGCCTCCGACTACGGCACCGCCGTCTCCAGTGGCCGAAAAAGGGAGAAATGACCCTTTCAACTCTCTCGACCTTTCCAGGCCCAGATCTGGGCTCAAAATTCCCAAAATCCAGCAGAAAAAGTGAAGAAATCACGAAAACCTTTCGGTTTTTGGCCACCAATCCTCGGGGGTGGCTCCCTCAATCGCTTCAGCGCTGTTTCAGAGTCCAAAGCAAGGTGGTTTCTTTCCTTTTTTACTTTTATATATTTTTTTATCTATAATAGTACACACAAAAAAAATGGAAAAATAGTAGAAAAAATATCGACCTTGGATTTTTTTTCTCTTCGTATTGAACTTCTCTGTTCTTTGTTGTGAAAATAATTGCTTTTTTTTTCTTATTGATTTTCGAATCCTTTTTACAGTATATTCAATGGCTTTTTATAGCTGAAATAAGAATAAAAAATCAAAAAGTGAATCTATTTGATCTTATTTGATCTGCATATCTTTGATTTTCTTTCCTTTTTTGCTGTTTGTTTCTTGCTATGTAGGTGAAGATCAGGGCTTGGTTGCGGCGCGAGTTCACCCCTGAAACCTTAAGGGTTTCTGAATTTGTTTTGGGCTGCATGTAATTTGGCCACCGTATTTTGGTTTATTTCAGTTTGGGCCATATAGGCCCACTTGTAATTTGGACTGCTTTATTTTCTTCATGTAGGCTGGGTAAAATTTAGGTATTACAGTATGTCTATTAATTACTATCGTCTCAAATATAATAATTAACTCAATTGCTTACTATATTAGTTATACTTAGCAAGTGTTAAACGTGAAAACCACTCGAATGAATAAACAGACATTTGCACAAAACATTATTAGCAAAGCATCAATAATTTCATGCTAAGGATCAATAAATATTTTAACATAACAAAATTAAGTCATAATCATTAAAACAAACAAACAAGTTCAGCCATGACTAAAAACAACAGAAGAAAGAAATAGATAAGCGAAAGAAAGGAAGATTAGTCAAATATCGGTGGTTCTCCGCGGCTAGCTCACGTTGCTTCCTCAAAAACTCTCTACATCGTTCTTAGTCTCAACAGCTCACGTTGATTTTTCTGCTCTCAAATTCCGTATGTTTTTGTTCTATTATGTTCTCTTGTGTTGTGTCTATCGTCTCCATGCTAAAATTTTACTCCCTATTTATATTGTTGAGCTCCCTTCATCTTTTCTATTTTTAGGCATAATGGTTTATTGATTCTCTCGGAAGTTCCTTGATTCCCTCCTGAAGGATTCCTTGATTTTCTCCTCTGCTAATCAACTAAGTCACCTATTAAAGAGTGAATCAAGTTATCTGTTTCGAGCTGGTAAACCATGCAACAGCTCCGGCATATGGCAAATTGGCTAGGTGTGAGCTACACGCTAGACTGAAGGTAAGCTGGTGAAGTGTGAACTGTCTCCAAGCATAGTATGCGAGCTGCAAATAGAGAGTTGGCAAACTGATGAATAGGATAACTACGAGCCAGTGAAATGCGAGCTTTATGTATGCGAGCAACGCATGCAACCTTTGGTTGTGGACTGTGTGTTACGCGCTGCAATGTCTGCAAGTTGTATGTAGGCAAGCTATGCATGCGACCTTAGGATTATGAACTGCTTGCTGCAAGCTACAATAAACACGAGCTATGAATAGAGAGCTTGTGAACTAAGATGCTCGAACTGAGAGCTACGAACTAATGAAGTGCGAGCTGTCTCCAAGCAATGCATGCAAGTTGGTGAAGTTTGAGCTATGCATACGAACTAAGAGCTGCGAACTGGTGAAGTGTGAGCTGTCTCCAAGCAATGCATACGAACTGGTGAAATGCGAGCTATGAATACGAACTGAGATGCTTTAACTGAGAGCTGTGAACTGGTGAAGTACAAACTGTCTCCAAGCAATGCATGCGAGCTGGTGAAGTACGAGCTATGCATGTGAACTGAGAATAGAAAGCTTGTGAACTGAGATGCTCGAACTGAGAGCTGCGAACTAGTGAAGTGCGAGCTATCTCCAAGCAATGCATGCGAGCTAGTGAAGTGTCAGCCATGCATGTGAGCTGGAGAAGTGCAAGCTATCTCCAAGCATTACGAGTTGTATACTGTGATCTCCCCGCCAATAAGTGTTGCTTGCGAGCTGAGAACGCGAACAATGCATGCGAGCTTGTTCTCGTTGGTCTTGAGGCTTGTGGCACTATTGCGGCATTGTTGTGGCATTGAGTGGACTTTAATAGCTACCTTCAAGGATAAATTTACATATTTTAGCAGAAAAATTGACCAAAAATTTATTATTCAAGTAAAACCTTTCAATATCAAATATTCAACAAAAATATAACAAAAATAGCTACTAAACATGTTAGCACATAATTAAATTAATCTTGCACAAATAAATTATGAAAAGTTATCAAGAGTAAAGAGACTTGAATATAAAGAGTGAAGAGACATGAAGATAAAAAGTTATACACATGAATAGTTACAACTCCTATAGCATTTAAGTTACGTAAATGAATAGTCACAACTCCTTATGTAGATGAATAGTCACAACTCTTATATAAAGAGTTGTATGTAATGAAGAATTTTTAAGTATGAGTGAAATAAAAATTTATTAGAAAGGGTGTTTTCTTTCTTCCATAAAAAATTATTTCTCTTTTCATTATATTCTTTATCATTTTCTTTGTTTTATTTCTCTAAATATTGATCAATTTTCTACAAATTGGTATCAGAGCTTTTGTTCGATCGAAATGAACAATTCTATTCCTCTTTCTTCCGTTCCCCAATTAACCAAAGAAAATTATGGCAAATGGAGTATCCAAATGAAGGCTCTTCTTGAATATCTAGAAGTTTGGGAGATTGTTGAAAAAGATTATAATGAAGTTGAGGCTGAAGAGGAGGAAGGATTAACACAAGTTTAAAAAGAGAGTCTAAGAAAATCAAGGAAGAAAAATCAGCAAGCTTTATTTTGGATATATCAAGGAGTTCAATCATATGAAACGGCTTGGGAAAAATAGCTTATGCCACCACGGCAAAACAAGCATGGGAGTTTTTACAAAATTCATTCAAAGGAGATGAAAAGGTGAAAAGAGTTCGATTGCAAACTCTTCGAGGGGAGTTTGTAAGATTGCAAAAAACAGAGTCGGAATCAGTTTCTGATTACTGTTCACGAGTTTTGTCCATAGTCAACCAATTAAAAAGAAATGGTGAAACTATGGATGATATTCGTGGTGTTGAGAAAATCCTCCATTCTTTGGATTCCAGATTTAACTACATTATGGTAGCCATTGAAGAATCAAAGGACTTGAGTACCATGACTATTGATGAACTCACAAGTTCGTTGCAAGCCTATGAAGAAAGATTAAACAATAAGAAGAAGGAAGTAGATCTAGATCAAGCACTCCAGTCAAAGTTGTCTCTAAATGAGAAGAAGGGAGATTTTAAAAATTAAAGAGGGAGAGATCGTGGTCATGGAAGAGGAAGAAATTTTAGAGGAAGATGCTCAAATGCTCGTGAAAGAGGTGAAGATGTAAACACGGAGAATGGATGGAAAGAAGCCAACCAAAGTCAAAATTTTAGAGGATCACAAAGAGGACGTGGAAGAGGTCGTGGCTATTTTGAATGTTATCATTGTCACAAACCTGGTCATTTGGCAAGTGAATGCTGGTACAAGAAAGAAGAGAAAAATGAAGCTAATATAGTACAAAATAATCAAGAGCAAAAGCAAGAAACTTTCTTGTTCGTATCTCATGGTGGAGAGATTGATGATGTCTGGTACATAGACAGTGGTGCTAGCAAGCATATGATAGGTAACAAAAATTTATTTTCGAAGTTCTTTGAATCTGATTGTGGAGAAGTAAAAGTAGGAGATAGCAAAGCTTACAAAGTTGGCGGTGTTGGTGAGTTGGAGTTCAAAACAAAGCAAGGAAGGGTAGAGAAAATGTCTGAAGTTTATTTTGTTCCTGGTCTTAAAAATAATCTGCTTAGCGTTGGGCATCTCTTGAAGAAGGGATATGATATTCATTTTCGTGACATAGCTTGCTATTTGTCAAGGAAAAATCAAGTTGTTGCTAGAGTTGGAGTGGCATCAAATAATCTTTTCTCTCTCACCCTTCAAAATCAGAATATGTCTTACTTTTGTTGGTGCTCATAAATGAGTTTCAAAGTTATGGCATGATAGATATTGACATTTGAACTATGGAAATTTGGAGATGCTTTCAAGGAAGATGATGGTCAAAGGTTTACCAAAAATCGATCGGCTTGATGATGTTTGAGAAGCATGTCAGCTTGGAAAGCAACACAAAATTGTTTTTCCTTCTCAATCCTCGTGGAAAGCAAGAAGACCATTACAACTTATTCACTCGGATCTTTGTGGTCCAATGACAGTTTCATCTTTGGTAGGTAATCGTTACTTTATCTTTTTCATTGATGATTACTCAAGAAAGTTATGGGTGTATTGTGTCAAAGAAAAATTAGAGGCTTTTCAGAGATTCCAAGATTTCAAGGCAGAAGTAGAGAACTTTACTGGGCTGAAAATTAACACCTTGCGGACAGATCGTGGAGGTGAATATTTTTCAAAAGAATTTGAGAAATATTGTCGAGATTGTTGGCATCCAGCATGACATGATAGTCCGTCATACACCTCAGCAAAATGGTGTGTGTGAAAGAAAGAACAGAACAATTATGGAAATGGCTAATGTCTTCTTAAGAAGAAGAGGTTATCAAGAAGATTTTGGGTTGAAGCTATTTCCTGTGCAGTTTATCTTATAAACAGATCACCGACAAAAAGCTTGGAGAATTGCACACCACATGAGGCGTGGTATGGTACAAAGCCTAGTGTTCGTCATCTTAGAGTATTTGGGAGTGTTGCTTACTCTCATATTCTAGATGCAATGAGAAGCAAGTTGGATGATAAGTCAAAGAAATGCATTTTCATTGGCTATAGTGAAAGAAGTAAGGCATACAAGTTGTACAATCCGGTGACAAAGAAGATTGTGATAAGCCGAGATGTTCGGTTTGATGAAAATTCCATGTTTGAAAATATGGAAGTTGAAAAGGAAAATTTGCCAATTTTTCCTTTTGAACTTAAAGAAGAAGAAGAGGCATTAATTAAAAATGTTGAAGATGATGCTCAAGTAGGAAATCCTCCTGCTTCCCCAAGTTCTTCATCAAATTCTTCTTCATCCAGCCCGATCTGAAAAACGAGAAGCATCCAAGAGTTATATGATGTAATTGATGAAGTTGTGCAAAACTATGTTGTATTCTTTGCCTTCTTTGCAGGAGAAGATCCAATTTCTTTTGATGATGCATATCAAGAAGAAATATGGAGGAAAGCATGAAAGAAGAGATTTGCTCAATTGAAAACAATGATACATGGGAGCTCACAGATTTGCCGCCGCACAAGAATTCAATTGTAAGTCAAATGGGTGTACAAGATAAAGATGAATCCGAATGGCTCTATCAACAAGTACAAGGCAAGACTGGTTGCAAAAGGATACAAGCAAAAGGAAGGAGAAGATTTTACAGAGGTATTTGCTCCAGTTTCAAGACTTGAGATAGTTCGATTACTTATTTCTCTTGCTGCCCAAAACAATTGGAAAATGTTCCAAATGGACGTAAAATCTGCGTTTTTGAATGGTGTTCTCAAAGAAGAAGTCTATGTTGATCAACCACCAGGGTTTGTCAAAAAAAGGAGAAGAAGAAAAAGTTTACAAGTTAAAGAAAGCTTTGTACGGGTTGAAGCAATCACCCCGAGCTTGGTACAGCCGCATCGATTCTTATTTTCAAAAGTGTGGATTCCAGAAATCTCCATATGAGCATACTCTCTACATCAAAGGCAATTCTCAAGGAAGATTCATGGTTGTAAGTCTCTACGTTGATGATCTTATTTTACAAGAAATGATGTGAAGATGTTGAAAGAATTTCAGCACTCAATGATGGCAGAATTTAAAATGACAAATTTGGGAGAACTTCATCATTTTCTTGGCATTGAAGTTCATCAATCCGAGAAAGGAATTTTTATTTCACAAGAGAGCTACGCAAAGGAAGTTCTAAAAAAGTTAATGATGGAAAATGCGAATCTAGTCTCTACTCCATGCATTACAGGTCTGAAGTTATCTAAAGAGGGTGAATGAAAGCTTGTCAATTCCACCATATTTAGAAGTTTGGTTGGGAAGTTGATGTATCTGACTTCGACAAGGCCTGGCTTCGTGTATACTGTTAGCTTGGTGAGTAGATTCATGGAGAAACCTTACTCCAATCACTGGGAGGCTGCCAAGAGAATATTGAGATATGTGAAGGGAACCATTGATTATGGAATTTTCTATAAAGCTAATACATTAGTTGATCTCATTGGTTATACGGATAGAGATTTAGTAGGAAGCATTGATGATAGCAGAAGCACTTCTGGTTATGTTTTTCACCTTGGTAGTGGTGCAGTTTCATGGAGCTCAAAGAAACAAACAGTTGTGGCGCTTTCGACTACAGAAGCTGAATATATCGCTGCATCTTATGCAGGATGTCAATTGATTTGGTTATGTGGAATTTTGGAGAGTCTTAAAATGAAGCAGAGCAAGTCAACGATTTTGTTTTGTGACAATAGTTCTACTATTTCGGTTCACAAAAGATCCAGTTCTTCATAGAAGGACAAAACACATTCACATTCGGTATCACTTCTTGAGGGAACTAGTGAATAATGGTGATATTCAAGTTGAATATTGCAAGACATAAGATCAGATGGCTGATATCTTCACAAAGTCGCTAAGTGGACAAGTCTTTAAGAAAAATGTTGAAAGGTTGGGAGTTCGAAGCAAGTTTAATTTAAGGGAGGCATTGTTGGCACATAATTAAATTAATCTTGCACAAATAAATTATGAAAAGTTATGAAGAGTAAAGAGACTTGAATATAAAGAGTGAAGAGACTTGAAGATAAAAAGTTATACACATGAATAGTTACAACTCCTATAGCATTTAAGTTATGTAAATGAATAGTCACAACTCCTTATGTAGATGAATAGTCACTTACAACTCCTACATAAAGAGTTGTATGTGATGAAGAATTTTTAAGTGTGAGTGAAATAAAAATTTATTAGAAAGGGTGTTTCTTTCTTCCATAAAAAATTATTTCTCTTTTCATTATATTATTTATCATTTTATTTGTTTTATTTCTCTAAATATTGATCAATTTTCTACAAAACAATTATCAATCCCTCTTAACTGAACTTGCCTGAAATATAAGCTCAAAAGTACTTAAATAACACTAGATATTAGCATTATCATCGTACGTCCACGTACAGTCAAGATGCCCCCTTCCACGAATCATATAAGACTCTCCACAGAGGGGGCACAAGCCTTCCAAGGAGACAATACTTTCTATTGTTCATGGGTTGGGTCGGTTTCTTCAAGGACAACACTTCGAAACTTCTCTCGGAGGAGTCGGTCCCCTCTCAACAATTTTCATTCTGAAATTTATGAAATATTATATGGGAAAATATTGGTACACTGTCATCAGAGTTTTTAGACTCCCAAGCAATGTCAAAAGGTTGACAAGTGTTCCATAGAGATATAGTACTATTCTTTTTAAAAAAAAGAGACGTGGCAATTTTTAAAAACTACTTATAGAATAAAAAAAAGTACACTACCAATACACTAAATACTAACTCATAATATATCATCCCTATATAAGAAAAATAATAAAAATAAAAGAAAAATAACTGTGATCCGATTCTTAAAAAAATTTAAACTCTAACCGGAAAAATTGTTTTAATAAAAAATATTGATTAAACTATTTTATATTAATGTTTATAATTAAATCTAAATTAAAGTTTATTGTTATTATTTCATTTATATATAATATTATAAGGTAGGGTAAGAAATATGGTAATAATCCTAGATGGACAATTTCTTTAAGTGATTTGATTTCCTATTTACATACACGTGTCACATTTAATTATATTAAATATGTTTTAATATGTTTAGTTTTGAAAATTATCTTTTATTTAAGGTATTATTTTTGGGGATAAATCTCAAAACTATACATGAATTATGGTTTAATGTGCAATTGAATACATGAACTTTGATTTTATGCAATTTTATACATGAAATTTTGATTTAATCTAATTCTTGTAAATTATTAACATAATTATTGATATAACATTATTTTATATTTATAAATTGCATACATAAATAATTATATTTATCAAATATAAAAATAAATTGATTTTTTTCTTTCTTTAAATGTGCATGATTAAATCAAAATTTAAAGTTTAAAGTATACATTTGAACCACAATTAGAGTTTCACGTGTATAATTGCACTAAATTAAAGTTCATATATACAATTACATATTAAATCAAAGTTCATGTATAATTTTGATTTATCCCTATATTTTTTTACCAAGCGTAGTTATGGCAATTATTTAGAAATCAGTTTAACATGTTTAGTTATTGATTAAAAGAAATGGTAGAATGTATTTAAAAATTGTAGTGAAAAATAAATACAGAATTATTTAGAATGTATTTGCTTATTTCGAGGCTTTTTTCAACCACATATTGTTTATATGTTTTCTCAGATGTAATAATTAACTCAATTCCTTACTATATTAGTTATACTTTAGCAAAGTGTGAAACGTGAAAACCACTTGAACAAATAAATAGTCATTTGCACAAAACATTATTAGAAAAGCACCAATAATTTAATGCTAAGGATCCATAAATATTTAGCATAACAAAATTAAGTTATAATCATTAAAGTGAAAACCAACAAGCAAGTTGCATTCATGACTAAAAACAACAAAAGAAAGAAATAGATAAGAGAAAGAAATGAAGATTAGTCGAATGTCGGTGGTTCTCCGTAGCTAGCTCACGTTGCTTCCTCAAAAACTCTTTGCATCTTTCTTAACCTTAATGCTTCCACTCTTGTGTTTTTATTTTTTCTGCTCTCAAATTATGTATATTTTTGTTCTATTGTGTTCTATTATGTTATGTCTGTTGTCTCCATGCTGAAATTTTACTCCCTATTTATACTATTGAGTTCCCTTCATCTTTTCTATTTTTAGGTGTAGTGGTTCCTTGATTTACTCTTTTGTTCCTTAATTCTCTCGTAAGTTCCTTGATTCCCTCTTGGCGGTTTCCTTCATTTTCTCCTTGCTAATCTACTAAGTCCCCTATTGAAGAGTGAATGAGGCTATTTGTTGCGAGCTGGTAAACCATGCAACAGCTCCCACATATGGTGAAATGGCCAGGTGCGAGCTACACACTAACCTAAAGGTGAGCTAATGAACTGCGAACTATCTCCAAGCACAGCATGCGAGCTACAAACAGAGAGCTTGCAAATTGATGAATAGGAGAGTTGTTAGCTGGTGAAATGTGAGCTCCATGTAGGCAAGCAATGCATGTAACCTTAGGTTATGGATTGTGTGTTGCGAGCTGTGTGTAGACGAGCTATGCATGCGACCTTAGGATTATGAATTGTGTGTTGCAAGATGTAATGAACACGAGTTGTGAACAGAGAGCTTGTGAACTAAGAGCTACAAACTGGTGAAGTGCGAGCTGTCTTCAAGAAATGTATGCAAGCTAGTGAAGTGTGAGCCATGCATGCGAGCTGGTGAAGTGCGAGCTATCTCCAAGCACTATGAGTTATATATTGCGAGCTCTCCGCCAACAAGTGTTACTTGCAAGCTAAGAACGCAAACAATGCATGTGAGCTTGTTCCCATTGGTCTTGAGGCTTGTGGCGCTGTTGCGGCATTGTTGTGGCATTGAGTGGACTTCAGTAGCTACCTTCAAGGATAAATATACATATTTTAGCACAAAATTTGATCAAAAATTTATTATTCAAGTAAAACCTTTCAATGTCAGATATTCAACAGAAATATAACAAAAATAGCTACTAAACAGTTATCAATCCCTCTTAACTTGCCCGAAATATAAGCTTAAAAGTACCTAAATAACGATATTTATTATCATTATCACCGACCATCCACATACAATAAAGATGCCCCCGTCCACGAATTGTACAAGACTCTCCATAGAAAGGGGCACAAGCCTTCCCGAGAGACAATACCTTCCATTGTTCATGGGTTGGGTCGGTGCCCTCAAGAAAAACACTTTGAAAACTTCTCTTGGAGAAATTGGTCCCCCCAACAAGTTTAATTCCGAAATTTATGAAATACTATATGGGAAAATATTTGGTACACTGTCAGTAGAGTTTTTAGACTCCACAAGTAAGGTCAAAAGGTTGACAAGTGTTCTATAAAGATATAGTAATATATTTTTAAAAAAAAAAAGACGTGTGATTTTCTAAAATTGCTTGTAGAATAAATAAAAAAAAGCACACTACAAATATATTAAATACTAACCCATAATATATCATCCCTATATAAGAAGAATAATTGTGATCTGATTCTTAAAAAAATTCTACACTCTAACCGAAAAAGTTGTTTTGTCACATCCCAAAAATTGAGTTAGAAGAAATTAGGTTAGTGAAATCAAGAATGGTCACGTCTTGATTTTTAGTTAAGATTGTGAAATTTTTGTCAAGTGAATTAATTTGGTTCAGTGGTTAGGTATTGTGCTTGGGTGTGAGAGGTTTTGAGTTCAAATCTTTTGTCTTGCATTTTTGTTATTTTTTCCTAAATCCTTATCTTTGAACATTTGATTTATTTATTATTTTCATTCAATTGATGACAGAATGAGCCTATTGGTTAGTGGTAAGGTGTTAGCTTACCTAGAGGTCTTGTGTTTTGAAACCTCGTGTGTGCAAAGTGAAAATTTTATTTTTGTTTTGAATTTCAGAGAATTTGATAAAGGGTTAATTATCAAATTTTAGTGGAAGTGGTGGGGTTGTGGGTAGTTTTTTAAAATATGAAAATTATCCCAAATATGTTTCCCTTTTTCCGTCCAATTTTTCCCACTCCCCCTTCTAACGTCTTATTCCTTTTGTTTTTCCCCCACTACTCCTTTCTACCATTTTACTTTGCAATTCTATCAAATTGTTTCATTTTTCTTTGTCGCTGTGCCTCTATTTTCTTCTCTTTTCTCCTGTGATTCTTTGGATTGTTATGTTGTCAAATCTTTATCTTTCGTCGTCTTTTCACAGGTGTTGACTGTGGAACGGCCAATTGTCCAGCAAATTAGTTATTGTTGGCCATTGTTTTGTGAGGGTGGGTTCAGAGTGTGTTGTTTTTTGGTTTATTATAAATCTCTTCAGGTGTGTGGTTCTAACCCGAAAGATAGATTGTAACTCGAAAAAACTCGAAATAAGATTATTTTCAAGACTACTCTGCATCACACGATCCTGTGCTAGGCCATGTGGCAGACCGTGTGAGCCAATCAGTCTAGGCTATTTTGGCTGTGTGGACCACACAGGAATGTGGGCCACATAGGCGTCTGTGAGGTCGTGTAGGCCACAAGGGCTAACTAGTTGGGCCGTGTGGGCCCATTTTTTGGAAATTTTCACTTAGGCTTGTTTGACTCAAAAATGCATAATTAGACCATTCGTGCGGTCTGTTAATCTTAAAAAGACGCAAAATGTGATATCTATCAGTATGTGATATGACTAAGGTAAGTGAAAAACTTATATACGATATGTGTTTTGATAACTTTGAAAGCACAATTACATGTAAAAACATGTATAATGTCTGTATATAGAATAATTGTTAGTATAAGCAATTTGATATGTATGATCTGTAAGAAATATGATTAGGTATGCATGTCATACCATTTATGTGATATGTTTGTATGTTATTATGGTTACGCATGTAGATTGGGGTGGGTTTTGAACATGATGGAGGAAGTGTTTTCTAGCAATTTTACTACAATTTTGGCGGTTAAACCGTAACATTTATCCGACAGCTCAATTGTACTATCATGAGTGGCATACCACCATGACCCGGTGTGATTGGATGAATGGACTATTGTAGTCCTATTTGGTGTGATATGTTAGACGGAGTTGGTGTGTAGTGGATAGGGGTAGGATCTATGATTGCATCAGTATTAAAATTTGCATTTCCATTTGCATTTGTATCTAAATCTGATTATGTGTCTGAATCTGAATATGCAACTGTATCCAATTATGAAATACATTTGATTTTGTATAAGAAAATGTGTTTGAGATTTTTTATTATGAAATTATAAATTCTAATCTGACATATGTTTCTGGTAGTGTGCACATTATAAGTAAAACGTTTGTGGTGGTATTTATACACTGGACTTCTAGCTTACTCGTTTGTTTAATACGTTTTAGGTGACCTTGAAACATAGGACTTAGCAGTGATTCTTGAGCTCGGTTCACACAATTTGGTATAAGTATGTTTTGGATTTTGATTTCGAACTTTACCGTCTTTTGGATTTTAATTTGTTTTGGAACGTTAAATTTTGGTTTTTGGTATTTGTTTCCGCGGATGTATTATTTATAACTCGTAAACACACCTAAGACGACATAACTGATGGAACCTTATGATTTTAAGAGATAAGATTTTTTAAAGTATTTTTTCGCTACAAGGTTTTGAAATTAATTACGATGTTTTACAACTCAATTGGTTAAACATCCGAGATTGTTTTATTAAATTAATAAAACAAGGTTTGCATTAAAGTATTCACATGTGGTCTTCTGAATACTTGTGTTTTTAATAAATTAAATAACTTTATTACTGTGAAAATAAAACTGAGTTTTCGTGTAAGTTAATCGATAATGTTTTTACGAACATTGTAACCTTCATAATCCGACTTTAACATCTAGGTCAGGTTTGGGATGTTACATTTAGTGGTATTTCAGGTTGCAAAACTCAGGCTGTGGTTTTTGGTTTTAGAAAATTATGCGTAATGTGTTCTGGAATTTTTTATTTTTAAGAAAATTTCTTGAAATTCTGATATGGGTGAATTTGCACAATAATGTACTAAAGTTTTGAAAATGTGAATCTGAGTCTCTGACTCCAATCCAAGTAAGTTACTTATACTCTGGTTATTTGCACTTTAGTTACTTTAGTTAGTCTGATGTACTTTAGAGATTAACAAATAAGATATTCTCTGCTTAAAAAAAACTACGCACTTCTACTAAACTTTAGACTTAGGGTTTTTAATAACCTAAGCTAAACTTTAGACTTTTGAACTGAAGATAAGTCAAATGAATTTACGTGATACCTGTGGACATGGTGTGCGAGGACGTGGTGAATGTTGTCAAGTGACTCACGCCGAGTCCTTTTCTCGGGGCAGTATGCCCAATTTGGAAATTAGCTAGTGTGTGAAGATGCCCATTTCTGGGTGCGTTAATCGGGAAACTAGAGACGATACTGTGTCACAGGATTTGTTTAGAGATTTGCAAAGGGCTGTTGAGGTCTAACCTGTATCTGTGACTCGAGGGTTTGGGACTGAGCAACTTCGATCGAATGAGATCGAGTTAGTAGAAGAGATTAATCATTTAGAGAGTGAGGAAAAAGAAATGAATAAGTACAAAATAAGAAGAGCTCTAGTCTTGTTGACTTGAATTTGCAATTTAGGAAATGAGCCAGAATAGTTATGCCTCAACGAATTGAGGCAATTGTGAGCTTATGTTAGGTTTCGATTTGTGTTTTCTGTGATAGTCACTATCCGGGCAAGTGTTGGAGAAAAATAGAGAGTGTGTCTTAGATATGGATCCATTGAGCACCATGTTAGTGTTTGTTCATGGCATTCCCTTAGTCAGACAAAAGTGTCAACTCCGAGAGGGAACCGGAGACTGGTTTGTACAACTAGGCGTCATGAGGACTGAGATGCATCTTGTATTAATACAGTTACATCTAGAAACTATAACCTACATTGATTAAGTGTTTGATCATTATTAAAGTTTCTGAGGCTTTAGGATCGTATCGTTAGTGGAAAATTGTCTAGGTTTGCATTGAAATCCGAGTTGCGCAGTAATAGCGTGGTGATCAATTTGGAATGAGAAATTTCAAATCTTGTGGTCAAGTGAATGGTGTGATAGTGGGAATTTCGAAGATGAATTTATTTTAAGGAATGGAGAGTTGTCACATCCCGAAAATCGGGTTAGAAGAAATTGGATTAGTGAAATCAAGAATGGTCACGTCCTAATTTTTAGTTAAGATTGTGAAAATTTTGTCAAGTGAATTAATTTGGTTCAATGGTCAAATATTGTGCTTAGGTGTGAGAGGTTCTGAGTTCAAATATTTTGTTTTGCATTTTTGTTATTTTTGCCTAAATCCTTATCTTTGAACATCTTATTTATATATTATTTTCGTTCAACTGATGACAGAATGAGCCTGTTGGTTGGTGGTAAGGTGTTAGCTTACCCAAAAGTCTTGTGCTCGAAACACCATGTGTGCAAAGTGGAAAAATTGTTTTTATTTTGAATTCTAGAGAATCTAATAGGTAGTTATCAGATTTTAGTGGAAGTGGTGGGGTAGTGGGTAGTTATTGAAAATAGGAAAATTATCCCAACTATCTTTCCCATTTTCCCTTTTTCCGTCCAATTTTTCTCACTCCCACTTCTAACGTCTTATTTCTTTTATTTTTCCCCCACTACTCCTTTCTACCATTTTGCTCTGTGATTCTGTCAAATTGCTTCGTTTTTTCTTTTTCGCTGTGCTTCTATTGTATTCCCTTTTCTCCTGCGATACTTTGGTTTGTTGTGTTGTCGAATCTTCATCTTTCACCATTTTATTGCGGGTGTTGACTGTGAAAGGGCCAATTGTCCAGCGAATTTGTTATTGTTGTCTATTTTTTTTACGAGGGTTCGAAGTGTTTTATTGTGTGGTTTATCAGAAATCTCTTCGGGTGTGTGATTCGAACCCAAAACATCGATTGGAACTAGAAAAAACTCGAAAATAGAGATTGTTTTCAAGACTATTCTGCGTCACATGGTCGTGCACTAGGCTGTGTAAGCCACATAGTCTGGGCTATTTGGGTTGTGTCAGCCACATGGGCGTGTGGGCCACATAGGTATCTGTGAGGTCGTCTGGGCCGCACGGGTTGGCCAGTTGGGTCATGTAGGCCACACGAGCTGGCCAGTTGGGCCATGTGGAGCTATTTTTTGAAAATTTTCACTTAGGCTCGTTTGACTCAAAAATGCGTAATTAGACCATTTGTGGGGTCCGTTAGACTTAAATATGACTCAAAATGTGATATCTGTCAGTATGTGATATGACTAAGGTAAGTGAAAAACTTATATATGATATGTGTTTTGATAACTTTGAAAGCACAATTATGTGTAAAAATATGTATGACGTCTGTATGTAGAATAACTGTTAGTATAAGCAATTTCATATGTATGATATGTAAGAAATATGATTAGATATGCATGTCATAGCATTTATGTGATATGTACGTATATTATTATGATTGGGCGTGTGCATTGGGGTGGGTTTTGGATATGATAGAGGAAGTTTTTTCTAGCAGTTTTACTATAATTTTGGCTGTTAAACCGCAATATCTGTCTGGCAGCTCAAGGGCACTATTATGAGGGGCATACCACCACGACTTAGTGTGATTGGATGGATGGACTCTTGTAGTCCTATTTGGTGTGATTGGTTGGATGGATTTGGTGTGTAGCAGATGGCGGTAGGATCTATGATTGCATCTATATCAGAATTTACGTTTGCATTTGTATCTGAATATGCATTTGTATCTGATTATGAAATACATCTGACATTTTGAATTTCGGTCTGACATATGTTTCTGGTAGTGTGTACATTATAAGTAAAATTTTTGTGATGGTATTTACATTTGTGTTTGTTATAAGTATATATTGTTTATGGGTCGAGTCACACACTGGGTTATAGCTCACCCGTTTCTTTAATATGTTTCAAGTGACCTTCAAACTTAGGACTTGGCGGTGATTCCGGAGCTCGGTTCACACAATTTGGTATAATAAGGTTTTGGATTTTGATTTCAAACTTTACTGTCTTTTGGATTTTAATTTGTTTTGAAACGTTAAATTTTGGTTTTTAGTATTTGTTTTCGCGGACGTATTATTTATAACTCGTAAACATGCCGAATACGACATAACTGATGGAACCTTATGATTTTAAGAGATAAGAATTTTTAAATTATTTTTCCGTTACAAGGTTTTGAAATTAACTACGACATTTTACAACTCAATTGGTTAAACATTCGGGATTGTTTTTATAAAATTAACAAAACAAGGTTTGCGTTAAAGTGTTCACACGCGTCCTTCTGAATACTTGTGTTTTTGATAAATTAAATAACTTTATTACTCTAAAAATAAAATAAGCTTTCATGTAAGTTAATCGACAATATTTTTACGAACGTTGTAACCTTCATAATCCGACCTTAATATTTAGGTCGAGTTTAAGGTAATACATGTTTTAATAAAAAATATTAATTAAACTGTTTTATTTTAATATTTATAATTAAATCAAAATTAAAATTTATTGCTATTATTTCATTTTTAAGGTAGGGTAGGAAATACGGTAATAATCCTAGATGGACAATTTCTTTAAGTGATATTTGACTTCCTATTTATTTAACACGTGTCAGATTAATATGTTTAGTTTTGACAATTATCTTTTATTTAAGGTATTATAATTTTTTTACTTTATGGCAATTATTTAGAAATCAGTTTAACATGTCTAGCTATTGATTAAAAGAAATGGTAGAATGTATTTGAAAGTGGTAAATACAAAATTATTTTGAGGCTTTTTTGAACCACAGTTTTGAATTATACTGAATATAGCTGTTTTGAACAAAAAAAAAAAACCACACATCGTATATACTATTTACCCATCAGTTATCTCGTATTAAAATAAATTATATTATTTAAAAGTAATTTATTTTTATTTAAAAAACCAATTAAAATATACTTATGATTAGATTTGAACTCATGCCAATTAAATTAATACAACTTTAAATTTATCACTCAACTAAAGTTATACTCTAATATTTTTTGCATGTTAATTTTATTATGTACACTTTATTACCTCTATCAATTGTATATATTAATTGGCGAAACCATATTTTTGTTAAAAGGTCGACTTTTTATTTAAAAACAAAAAAGGGAGTTGCCACCGATCACTTTTATGAGGTATGATCGGGTCACCTCGTAATGATTTAATTTATTAAAATAAAAATTTTGGTCTACGAAATTTAGAAAAAATGGGTTCGGGAGTCGGTTACGTACGTGGAAGGATTAGCATCCTCGTAACGCCCAAAATTGGTACCTACTTGATTAATTAATGTCTTAATGTCGAAAATTAAAAATTCGAAAAGAATTTAAAATACGATCCCACTTTATTAATTGTTATTTTAAAAAAATTTGCTTGAATAAATCGAAACGAATGTTAAAGACTCTCTCATCTTGCGGTAACAAAATGTCGCATCCCGTAAGTTAGGACACAACACCTTTAAGCTTTGAGAATTTAATTTTAAGAGGATATTCGGTTATTTAAATTCAACGAGAGAATCGAAACCCCATAAGTTAGGGTACAATTTCTCGAAGCTCCAAACACGGAATATTGCCTTTATTTTCAAAAAAAAATTTGAATAAATACACACGTAATGTTTAAAACTATGCATATTTATTTTATTTAGATTATAGTGTAAAGAATGAATATTTAAACACGGCTCGCGACATGATTGGAACAATAATAAAATGATAAAGCGAATAAGCAAGCTAACGATATGCCTATAATAATGAGACAACAAATAAGCAATGGCAATAATCAATTAAATCTAATGTTAATTAAACCATGATATAAATAAAAGATAATAAAAGAAAGTGGAATATGCATAAAAAAATAAACATAAAAGTATCAAAATAAATAAATAAATAAATAACAAAGAAGGATTAAAATAATAAATGAATAAATAATATATAAATAAGTAAAAGAATAAATAAAATGAATAATGAATAAATAAACAAGTGAAAAAAAGCTTAATTGTAACCTAAGCAAAATTAAAAGGACAGATTGAATAAAATAAAATAGCAAAAGGGCTAATTTGAAGCTTAAATTAAACTTTAGGGGTGAAAGCAGGGTAAAAATAAAATAAAGGACCACATCGTAACACGCGAATAAAAGGGAGGGACCAAATGGAAAATATTCTATGTCCTCCAAAACGTGCAGTTCTAAGGTGGACTAGAATGAAACAAAGCCGAAATTACAGGCCAAATTTTAAAAAATGAAAATAAAAATAAAAAAGGACTAAACTAAAACAAACCAAAAATGCGGGAGGACTAGGGGCGTAAATAGCCCAAAAAATGAAAACACGCGAATCCCCTAAGAGCAATTCGGGTCGCACGCGGGTTGGCCTTAAACGGCGTCGTTTTGGCGCCTAGGTCCCTCACCCAAAACGGTGTCATTTTGCTTCTTTATTTAAATCAATTTTTTTTCTAAAAAACTTCATTTTTTCTTCTTCCTAAAAAAACCCCAAAATTCTCTCAACCCCTCCCTTTTCTCTGGCCAATAAGGCCACCGTCAGTCTGTCATGGCCGCTGGCCAACGATGACGGTGACCGCTGGCCAACGACAGCGGTGACCGCCGTGTACGGCTGTCGGAGTCCAAAAAAAAGAGGTCATTTCAACCATTTAGACCTCCCTAAGCCCGTTTTGAAGCTGAAACTTCCAATAATCAAACAAGAATGCCCAGACAAGCAAAGGACCCCTCGACTTCTAGCCACCTTTCATCGGAGGTGGCTATCTCAAACATCTACGATGGTGGAGTGCAACCCTTAGGTACGTCCTTTTTAGACTTTTTCTTTTTATTCTATGCCTTTTTTATTAAAATAGATTTGTAAAAAATAAAAAGAAAAAGAAACGAGAAAACGAAAAGAAACAAGGAAAAGATCAAAACCAACACCTTTTTAAACTTTTGTTCTGCTTTTTGATTTACTAGTGTGTGTAAAAAATTACAAAGATGAGGTTTTGGACTTTATAGTCGGATACAAGACAGTTTGCTTCTATTCTTTGTCTTTTTGCTATTTACTACCAATGTTGCTCGCGTGTTTCTTTTTGCTGTTGCATTCAATTTTTGCAGGTGTCAAACGAGCGTGGTGGTGGCGTGCAGCGGTGGTGGCAAGCATGAGGGGGCTGGCGTGCGTGGGAGGAGCGACGGCTGAAGAGGGTTAGGGAGGCTAGGGTTTTCTTGTTTAGTTTAGGTGTTGGGCTGATTTGGGCTAGGATTAAAATTGGGATAGTGTTTTGGTAAAAACTTGGACCATAATGGACATGTAATTTTGGACTGTTTATTTATTGGTTTGGGTTTTTATTTTATTTTGATAATTTAGGCCCAGGCCAAAATTGGCCTATTACAACTACCCCTCTTTGCTCATTGTCGTGTAACGAGAATCGAGCAAAGAATTTAAAAGGGCCAATTTTGCCTGGTCCCGCTAAATCTCGACTTTTTGGTGCTTCTTTTCTTCAAGTAGCCTTATTCCATCCCTCTGCATCTTCAGGGGTATAGGTATTAGTGTTTTTATCCACTCCACTATAACTTCAGGGAGATTAGATTTGTAACTCGTAACTTTAATCAGTTCCACTGCAACTTCAGGGAAATGAGATTCGCTATCTTCAATTTGCTCCACTGCAACTTTAAGGAGATAAGGTTTGTGGCTTTAATCTGCTCCACTACAACTTCAGAGAGATAAGATTTGTAGCCTATCTTCAATCTGCTCCACTGCAAATTCAGGGAGATAAGGTTTGATATAATCTGTTCTACTGCAACTTCAGAGAGATAAGATCTGTAATTTATAGCTTTAATTTGTTCCGCTATAACTTTAGGGAAATAAGATTGTTATCTTCAGTCTGCTCCACTGCAACTTTAGAAAGATAAGACTTGTAACTTCAACCTGCTCCACTGTAACTTCAGGGAAATAAGATTCGCTACCACTCAACTTTGAAGAGATAAGGTTTGCTATGATCTACTCTACTGCAGCTTTAGAGAGATAAGATCTGCAATTTATAGCTTCAATCTGTTCTACTGCAACTTCAGGGAAATAAGATTCACTATCTTCAGTCTGCTCCACTGCAACTTCAGGGAGATAAGACTTATATCTTCAATCTGCCCCACTAAAAATTTAGGGGGATAAGATTAGTGGCTTCAATCTGCTCCACTGCAACTTCAGGGAGATAAGATTCGCCATAATGACTTCAATCCATCCCACTACAACTTCAGCGGTATAGGATCTGTGGTTTCGCTGATTTGTTCTCCGTGGAACATGATTTGTAGAATCCATTTCATGGACCTATTTATGCTTAGTGATTAGGATGTAATGATCAGAATGAATCAAATTCTCCTAACTAAATGTGTATGAATGATATTTGCATGATTGCAGATTATCATTTTTTTAGAATGATCCTTTTTTAGTGCTTAGGTTATCATTGCTCATCGTTCATCAAGATTCTATCACTGATGTGTTACCATGCCTCCTTGTTCAGCTGGTATCTTTGACAGAAAATCCAAAGAAATAGTCACAATTCAGAATATTCTTTCCTAAATGTTCCCAACCCTTAGGTTTAGTTAGTTCTAAATAATAGTCCTGTTTCAGGTCATCGTACTATTTAGAAGCTTTTAGAGTAAGATGCAGAACTCTTTTTGCTTGAATATTATCAGTCTATTAATCGTTATTTCAATGAAAAAATGCTTGAAAAAAAATTGTCACAATGGATAAGATGAAATTTTATTGAGAGCAAAGCTCGAAATGAATAAATTAATCAAAATAGAAAATTTTGTTAATATACAAAATGAATAAGATGAAAACAGGTGCCCCAAATATCGTAGCATGAGCTTCTCCGCACGAACTTCTTGAGGACCCTTTTGAACTTGATATGTGTTTTAAAGATTCAGAATGCTCTGTTGATGCCCCAAGATGTAGCATCCCTCCTTCTTGCTAATTTAGGCATAGTAAGACTACCGCATGCCCCACATTTGATAAAAATTTGAATTGCCCTTTTCCTGGGTTTTCAATTCAAAACCCCTTTAGTCTCAAGGCGCCCTTTGTGGGTTTTCGCCTTGGCCTCTCATTTTTTTCTTTTTCTTTTTTTTCTTTTCTATTTTTTATATATTTTTTATGAAATATTTTTTGATTGAATCTGAACTCATAGGATTAGGCAAATCCTTGTTATCACTCCTGGTCAAAATCAACGCTTTTCCAGATAAGACCTTCCACATAAGGTCCTTCCCAATTTTGCATCCACTTTCTTCTAAAGTTCTTTTGTATGGGAAGGATTTTCTTTGATACCAGGTCCCCCTCATGGAATTCGCTAAGGTGAACCTTCTTGTTATAAGCCCGCCTCATTCGTATTTGGTACACTTGACCATAAGGATAGCCATTAGCCTCTTTTCTTCGATCAAGTTCAACTGATCCTATGGGGATTGGATCCATTCTACTTCATCCAACTTCAACTCTGATAAAACTCAGAGAGAACGAATCTCGACTCCAATGGGCAAAACTGCCTCCATCCATAAACTAATGAGAAAGACGTTGCCCCAGTAGAGGTCCTGACAGACGTCAAATAGGCATAAAGGGTGAATAGTAACTTTTCATGTCAATCTTTATGAGTCTCAATCCTTTTTTTATTACACCATTCATTTTGGGGCGATATGGTGTTAATCTTGAATAGACTACAAACTTCTGATATCATGCTGTTGTTCAAATTTAGTGCATTGTCAAATATTATCCTTTTAGGCATTTTATACCGACATATGATTTCTTTTTAAAAAATTTTTGACCGCCATAGATTCTATTGATTCTTTGTAAGGTAGGATCTGTTTCTTATCTTGTTCTACCATCCTTAACAAATCAAGAGATAAGCTACAATCTCGGTCATCTTCAAAGTCCTGAGGTTCCTCTGGACACATATCTTACTCAAAAGGAGGTTTTGAGTCAATAGCAGTGTCGCTCATATCATTGATATTTAGAGACCTGTTATAGGGATAAAGGAAAATAAAAAGAAACTAAAAATATTTATTTGTGTAATATGATTATGAATGAAATGGAAACAATAAAAGAATATTTGCTCGAAGTGAGAAACAAAGATGCATTTTATTGAAATAAAGATGTTGGACATAAGCCTATCTCACAAAAGGATTCTTATTGCTCCTAGGCTTAGAGCAACAAGCGTGTTTTGGACATTACTCTGAATTAGGTCTAAAAATTTAGGGATCTCTTCCATAGTCCCATTGTTCAAAACACCCTCAGGTGTGTAAGGGCACATGCCTAATAAATTCTCCTTCCCGACTCCCTCTTTGGATACGGCGTTAACGTTCAAATTGCCCAACATTCCTTCCGAGTCTTTAACTTCTTCAAGGAATTCCAACTCTTTATTATCCATTAGGCTCTGCACCAAAGCTTTGAATTCAGCGCACTCCTGGATTTCATGACCTTTTTCAACGTGGAACTCACAGTAGCTCCTCATCCCTTTTGGTCTCTTCTCTAAATTCTAAATGATTAATCCCATGTCTAACATTTGTTTCAAAACCCATTTCAGTAGGGTTTTTACTTTTACAACATTTGGTTCTCTTTCCTCCATTCTCAATTATCGCGTTTACCACTGGGTCTGGATGACTGGGTAACGGATTTCCTGCCACATTAGATCTTGATGGATTGTCAAACTTCACGATGCCCAACTTGATGAACCTTTCAACTAACTTTTTAAATGTAGTGCAGTTTTCAATTGAGTGTCATGTTATTCCAGCGTGGTATTCGCATTGGGCGTTCACATCATACCATTTCAAGAATGGAGGTTGTACGGGTTCCGAGTATAATGGAGATACCACATGCGCATCAAACAGATTCTGATAAAGCTCTCTATATGTCATTGGGATGGGTGCAAACTGGAGTCTTTCTATGTTTGGCTTTGAGTTGGATTCTTGCATTGAATGGCCTTGATAGCTAGTGGTTACGACCCTCGGCTGGCCTACAGTGACTGATTTGGAATACCCTTTATTATACATGCTAAGGTTATTCACTTTATTTTCCTTATTCTTTGGGGTTGATCTTTTGAAGCTTTCCCCCACATCTATCCTCCCACTTCTTATTGAGTTTTCAATCATCTTGCCAGACATTAATATATCTGAGAAGCTCTTTATTGTGCTTCCTAACATATGGTTAATGAATGGGGCTTTTAGAGTGTTGATGAAAAGGAACGTTGTTTCTTTCTCCAGAAGAGGTGGCTAGACTTCTGTCGCTACTTCTCTCCATCTTTGGGCATATTGCCTGAAGCTCTCACTTTGCTTCTTTTCCATATTCTGCAGTGTAATTCTGTCAGGTGTCATGTCTATTACATGACTGTATTACTTCATGAAAGCCTATGCCAAGTCCTTCCATGAGTGGATTTTGGCACGGCTCAGCTAGTTGTACCATTTGGTAGCTGACCCAATCAGACTATCTTGGAAGAAATGAATTAACAATTGATAGTTATTAACGTATCCTATCATTCTTCGGCAGAACATCGTGATATGAGCGTCAGGACAACTAGTCTCACTATACTTTTCAAATTCTAGAGTCTTGAATTTCAACGGGAATACCAGATCTGGTACCAAACTTAGATCCTTGGCGTCACAAGTTAACTCAACACTAACTTAGGATTTGTAACACCCCAAACCCGGCCTAGATGTTATGGCCAAATCCGGAGATACCACAAAGAAGGGTTTTGAAGACTGAGTCGTTTCGATAAATCATTCAAGTTTTATAACTCATATTCGTTTATATCTATTATCGAAAAATGTTATTTAATTAATTTATTTGCAAAAACATAATTTACAACGGAAGTCATAAAAAATGTTGTATTAGAAAATCCCGTTCGTATTTTTGGAAAACCTTTGTTTTAGTAAAACCGTGTTCTAGATAACCGTCGCAAATATAGTTTTATAACAAAAATCCAAATCCCAAAATTAAACCAAATATTCCGGAGAGTCCAATTATTACAAAAATCCTAGAAATAATCCTTAAGTTAAAATAAAAGCCATAATCTTAAATAGTTTAAGAACTCGTGGTCATCGTGAGGCTCCGTCACACAGACTTGTCTAAGTCTATGGATTGCCTGAATAGAATAGACAAGTAGATGTGAGTTTTCGTAAACTCAGTGTGTAACCTAACAGAAATAGACATGCAATGCATACAGAAGAAACAGTCAGATACAGATTCAGACTCATGTCCATTTCAGATACAAATAATAGAACCAAATATGCAGAACAGATATATAGAATCCTACCCCCATCCTTTACACACCAACTCCGACCATCCCATCACACCATGTGGGGTTAAAAACATTCACCCATCCGTACACACCATATAGTGTCGATACCACACATAGCAGATAAAATGCAGTCAAGCTACCAGAATATAGGCAAAAGGTTGTCGTATAGATCACTTCCTCCACATGTACAAAACCCCACAGTCACAGATACAGAGTTACAGATACAGTAGCATCATGCATAACATGTTCAAATACAGTTCACATATAAATACTTAACAGAACAGATGTACATATCAATATTCTACACAAGGCAGACTATCAGAATATCATATCACGTAATTTAGGGTTTGGTTAGCCCTTACCGACCCTACAGTAGACCCACAGTCCATCGGAACGAACTGTTCGATCCTGAGGAAAATTTTAGAATTATGGGCCCACATGCCCTTGTGGCCCACACGCCTACATTGGCCTTACCGGTATGGGCCCATATGACCACACTCACACCATCACACGATCGTGTCTTGCACACGGCCACACCTTCGTCAAACAAATGGCTATGTCTCGCAAACGACCAACTACACAGCCGGGCATATGCCCATGTGGCATCGACAGAATGGTTTTTCGACTTTTACCGAAGCTCAATTTTCTACGTTCTGGGAACACACCTAGATTGTTTTCGATACGGAAACACTCCTGAGCCACATAGCACCTAAAATCAACATAATCATTCCCAAAACAATATTAATCCCCAATTAAACCAACCCAACAACAAGCAACCACGAAGAAATTCAAGTGTTCGATACTTATCCAACTTCTTGAACTAAGCCGACCACGATTCTGCGAACGAAGAAATCCGTTCCTCACGATTCGCTGCCAGCAGCCCAAACCATATTACTGAAATGAAAAGGATTGAAGCGATTCATAATAATTAAAAAGAGGAGAAACGATTCCCTAACCCACATGAAACGAAAAATCTACACCTTTCTCTTACCCAGTCGCACCACAACACCGAAAGAAAATCAAAACACCAAGATTGAGTGATAAAATCACGATAGAATTCAAAAGGTAAGGAAAAAAAAGGACTTTGCCAGTTGACAGGAAAGAAGACGTCAATTTTTTTGTTTTGGGGATTTTTTAGAGGTGAGAGAAAAAAGAAGAAAACAAACAAAATAAAAATAAAATAAAGAAAATGCCCACATATCCCTAAATTCACTCTCCCCACTAACCTACTAACCACTCAGAATTTCTGCTCTATCGAAACTCTAACAGAGACAAAAATAAACACCTTTGCTCACGCAAGGATTCAAACACAGGATCCCCAACACATTAACTCCTTATCACTCAAACCAACAGGCTCATTTTAATATTGGTTAACAAACAATTTTATAAAACCCCATTCAACAAGGGTAAGGCTAGGATTAGAAAAATATCAAAATTATCAAATGTGGGACTTGAATCCAAGACCTCATACACACACCCAAAACACATAACCACTGAAGCAGATACACAGTTGTGTTAGATATTTACAAAAACAGAAATAAATTATACAGGGCGTTACAGGATTGATGACAACACCAAGATAAATAATCATATTTATTTAGTAGTCTTAATCTGATGTATTCATTTGTTTAGATTTCGTTTTACTTATAATTTAATCATTTTTTTATTTTAATATCATACATATTTCACATGTTATTATTAATTAGTTTCAAATCATACATTTTATTATTTATTTTACGCTATTTTTAAACACAAATTTGTATTTTAAATAAATGACTTCCACACGCATACGTGTGTGATAAAGTTTCTGGCATTAATAATATTGTTGATTGAGTTGGTATCACAAATTAGCTCGACACGAACTCAGGATTAATGACAACACTATGATAAACAATTATATTCGTTTAGTATTCTTAATCTGATGTATTTTTGTGTTTAAATTTCATTTTACTCACAATTAAATCTAATTTTTCTTATTTTAATATCGTGCATATTTCATGTGTTATTATTAGTTAGTTTCAAATCATACGTTCCATTATTTATCTTATGTTATTTTTAAGCACACATCTGTGTTTTAAATACGTGATTTCCACACACATACTCGTGTGATAAAACTTATAGTATATATAATATAATAAGGTACACTATAATTATGACAAGTCGTACAACTATATTTTTATGTGATTTATATATTTTTTAAAAGACAATTTCTATAATTTTTTTTGTTATCCATTAAATTATAAAGGTTTATGTTTAAAATAATTAATTAATTAGATAAAACAGAATTTGAAAAAAAAATACAAATTATTCATTTAATTCAGCTTAAGTATTTAATTTAATTATATTTTATCTATAATAAATTTTTAAGTTAATTTTATGTTTAAATAAATATTTAATTAGATAAACATAAATTTTAAAAATTAGATAAATTTTTAATTAGATAAATAAAAATTTTGAAAAATTTATTTTTCCATTTAATTTAAATTAAATAATTATTTATTTATTAAATTATATACTATTTATATTATATATTAGTATTTATTTAAATTATTAGCATTTACTAAAATTTATACCCTATAACTATTTTTTAAGTTAATATTTTTATATTTTTATATTTAAAATAAATAGATAAATAAAAAACTAATTTTCCCATATATAAATAAAAATAAAATTTAATTATGCTAAAATAATATATTAAGTTAACTTAAATTTTTATATTATTTTAGCATTATTACCTTTTTTATTTTTGTTATTCAGCACTCATTGCCATGATTGATGATGAGGTAAATCGTAAATGAAAATTAATTTAAAATTTATATTATTTTTATGGTACAAATAAATAGATTATGTAATTGCATATAACTATTTAAAGGAAATTAAATTGTTTACTTAATTTTTTTGCCACAAATTAAAATTGATTAAAACAAATTCAATATCTTACCATAAATCTAAAGTGACTAAAAAAATTAAAATTAAAACAATTCCAATTAAAAAAAAGAAAAAAATTAATTGCACATCAACTTCTTAAAGTTTTTTTCACGGGAAAAATCTCAATACTATACATGAACTTTGGCTTAATGTGCAATTTTATACACGAAATCTAATTTTGTACAAATTTATACATGAAATTTTGATTTGGTCAATTTGCAAAAATTATTAACACAATTAATGATATAACATCATCTTAGGTTTATATATTACATACACAAATAATTATAGTTATCTAATATAAAAATAAATTGATATTTATTTCTTTAAATGTGCATGATTAAATCAAAATTAAATTTTCATGTATACATTTGAAACACAATCAAAGTTCATGTGTAATTTTGATATTTATCCCTTTTTTTCACCCTATAATGTTAAAGATGCCGATAGTTGGTTGAATAACAAAAAGTCGTTAGTAGTAGTTAGATTAGTTACTAGTCAGCAGTTAGTTGAACTAGGCTACAAAATCGTCTTGCTATTGCAATTTAATGATACTACAATATGTTTTTCCATTTAGATTCAATACTAGAATAGTTTTGTAGTTCATCAATTGTTAGTCATCTCAGGCACTTTCAACATGGTATTAGAGCCAGTATCGATCGTCTAATTCGATGACAACAAGTTGAGTAATCTTCTTTTGATTCTTTGGGTTCTTGGCATTCGTTTCTCATATTTTCTCTATCATTTTTATCTTTGTTTTTGAGTTTTTATTGTAATGGCGAATCCTTTTGAAGGACCTTATACAGATAGTATCTACTCACTCATAATTTGAATTCTAATTGTTTAAAGTATTATTCGTTCAAGATTTGTTTCAAAAGTATGCTTTAATGTAGTATTTGTTTAATCTCTTATTCCATTTGTTTGTTTTACAATTAAGTCAATTTAATAACTTATTTTTATTTTGTAAAATGATTACTTATTTCTAGTCAGATCATTTTGACAACATTAAGAAGAATGCTCAATAGCTAGTATACAAAAAAATGTTTTCCAGTCATCCAAGTATTATGTACTAGTGTCACGGGGCTAGAGTTTTCTTTTGCGATCCGTGCAGCCTTAGGCTATCCGTTCGTCCAAACTCGCCTAAGTCAGCCTTAACTCAAGTGAGGATTCCTTAAGAACTCCTATAAGGCACCAAATTGAATAGCAGAAGCGATTTATGCCAAAAGAAGCTAAACCAAAGAACAACAAAAAGCCATAGAAAATAATGCACACAAGGTGTTTGAGTAAATGCTCTCAGAATTCTATTTCTCTTAAGAATTCAACATACAATGGAATGAGTACAAATGAGGGGGAGGCTCTCTATTTATAGTTGAGCTCCCCCAAAACCAACAGTCAAGATACATTTACATCGACGGACGAGATTAACCATATCCCTTTATTTTAGGGATTTACAAGATATGCCATATCAAATCTAATCTAATCTTTACAAGATATGACTCCCTCTATCTTTTAAGATTAGTTACCATATTAGCCTAAGTTGGCATGTCTTCCTTATCGGGCCAACCAGGCTTCAATCTGACAGGCTTCTCCAATAGTTCTTTGAATCGGGCCAGCTCTCGTGGGCTAAATGTTTCCCATCTAATCGATAGACCTCCATGGGGCGCATCTTGTGCAACGGTCACAGGCTTTGCACTTTGGCCCATGACATTCTCCCCCACCCATTCTCGCAACGCCCTCGTTGCGACTTTCGAATGGCACTGACTTGATTCGCCTTTGAATCCTCTCGTTGCCTTGGCTTCTCCCTCACTTGCCTTGCGATCAGGTTGTCCCTTCCTTCGAAACCTTTGCCTCGGCTTTCGTCGCGTCTTCACTTGAACTGTTGCACTCGTTGGTACATCTTGTTGGCAAGAAGTCTCCGCTCTAACTTGCCCTAACTTTGACTTGTTCTCTCTTGAATCATCTTGATTCTCACATGTTGGCTTAGTATTGCCCATAGTCCCTTGGCCTCCTTGCTCATGAACTTTGAAATGGCCCCTACGACCTTGCCAAGCCAACAAGTCAAAATTCAAAACACTATCAAAGTGTTCGCAATGTACCTTACTCACAGTATTTACTCGTCCTGACTGTTTTTGCATCGCTTCCTTTTTCTTGAAGCCCGATGTACAACCCACCTTTCCCAAAGGTGTTGGCCCCACAGTCGAATATGCAGGCTTCATATCGAACTCTTGCGCCACTAACACTTCCGAAGGAGCTTTCGTAACTACCCGTTCTATCGAGTCAATATTCCTCCCATACGAAACATCCTCGACTAGTTGGATTGACGACAACACCTTTGCCCCCACTTTCATATCTCGATGCACCGGCACAACAGTCTTTGTTAACGGACCGGTGATAATATGAATTTGATCGGCCCATGGATGCAGAACTGTCTGAATCCTGTCAAGGAAGTTTAAGCCAAGCACATAATCGTAATCATCTAATTGGATTACCTCAAAGTCTTCCTTCCCCTTCCATTCACCGATTTGTAGCTCCACACCCTGAACTACTCCATTGTTGGGGCCTCCTCGAAATTTACTGTCTTGATCTTCTTATTCGATTTCTTAATCGACAGACCAAGCTTCCTCGCAGCTTTTTTCGATATGAACAAGTCCAATGGTACCGTATCAATAAGAACACTCCGCTTCTGACCCGCAATGTTGATGTCTACAAACATCAACCCTTCTTTACCATTCCTCTTCTTAGGAATGAGCACTATCAAATTGACCCTTGATGGCTTTCCCTCAATAGGCTTCGCCTCTTTCGGCTCATCATTTCTCTTGGTAGCCGAAACTGAAGATGTTTTGGGCAGTCCCTCTTCATGTGCGGTCCCTTACAAAAGTAGCATTGTAACTTTCCCCTCTTTTCTTTTGGGATATTAGGTCTCCACTTCCCATTTCGTGGTTTTTTATAATCACCATTGCTGCTAATACCGTTGCCATCATAGCTTTTTCCCTTTTCATCCTCTTCATGGTACCCACCATTGCCCCTCCTGTTGGGCTTGGAAGATTCAAACCTGTCCCTTCTCGAAGCAAGTTCCACTATGGACTCCGCTACCATCATGGCATTGGTAAGTTCCTGAACTCCTCGACATTGAAACTCTTGCTTTGCCCATGGTTTCAGCCCATCTGTAAAGGAGAAAAATGCTTCATTCTCGCTCAAATCAGAAATCTAGAGCATGAGTTCACTGAACTCCCGCACATACTCCCTAACCGTGCCTCGTTGCGTTAGCCGTTGCAACTTTACTCGAGCTTCATCCTCAACATACTCGGGGTAAAACTGTGCTTTAAATTCATTTTGGAACTCCTTCCAAGTCCCAATCTCGATCCCACCACATCTCATATCAGTGGACCAACGTCGCCACCAAAACAAAGCAACGTCAGTGAAATACATAGCAACAGTGTTTACCTTTGTGACATCATCCTCGATGTTCATCGCACGAAAGTATTGCTCCATGGCCCAAAGAAAGTTGTCCACTTCACTTGCAGACCTTACCTCTTTAAATGCCTTCAGCTTAGGCACATCCATCGCTTGTGGCTTCGGCTTTGAAGCCAACATTCCATTCCCTATGGCAGCCTTGAAAATCTTTAGCTCCCCCTTAAGCTCATTGATCTCCTCCTTCAAAGCTGTCACCATAGCCTCGAGAGCATCGTCATTTCCAACCAGCTTATTCTTCGAGGAACTGATAGTATCCCACACAAATTCCCTGAGCTCCTCTTGCAATGTTCGTAACCTATCATTGTGTCTATCATCGACATCGTCGATCCTCTCCTTGACGTCCCCCATGGACTCCTCGAGTGTGACGACTCAATCCTCCAAAGCTGACAATAAGTCTCTTGATCGACTCGCTTTTCTGGCCCTTCCTCGGGTCCTCATTGGCTCACTCTGACCAACAACTTCTTTTGACATCCCAACAGTGCCTTCGAACTAAAAGCTCTTATACCAATTGTCACAGGGCTAGAGTTTTCACTTGCGATCCGTGCGGCCTTAGGCTATCCGTTCGTCCAAACTCGCCTAAGTCAGCCTTAACTCAAGTGAAGATTCCTTACTAAGGTACCAAATTGAAGAGCGGAAGTGATTTATGCCAAAAGAAGCTAAACCAAAGAACAATAGAAAGCCACAGAAAAGAATGCACACAAGGTGTTTGAGTAAATGCTCTCAGAATTCTATTTCTCTTAAGAATTCAACATATAATGGAATGAGTACAAATGAGGGGGAGGCTCTCTATTTATAGTTGAGCTCCCCCAAAATCGACGGTCAAGATACATTTACATCGACGGACGAGATTAACCATATCCCTTTATTTTAGGGATTTATAAGATATGCCACATCAAATCTAATCTAATCTTTACAAGATATGATTCCCTCTATCTTCTAAGATTAGTTACCATATTAGCCTAAGTTGGCATGTCTTCCTTATCGGGCCAACCAGGCTTCAATCTGACAGGCTTCTCCAATAGTTCTTTAAATTGGGCTAGCAGTCGTGGGCTAAATGGTCCCCATCTAATCGATAGACCTCTATGGGGCGCATCTTGTGTAACGATCACGGGCTTTGGACTTTGGCCCGTGACATTCTCCCCCACCCATTCTCGCAACTCCCTCGTTGCGACTTCCGAATGGCACTGACTTGATTTGCCTTTGAACCCTCTCATTGCCTTGGCTTCTCCCTCACTGGCCTTACGATCAGGTTGTCCCTTCCTTCGGAACCTTTTCCTTGGCTTTCATCGCGTCTTCACTTGAATTGTTGCACTCGTTGGTACATCTTGTTGGCAAGAAGTCTCCGCTCTAACTTGCCTCAACTTTGACTTGTTCTCTCTTGAATCATCTTGATTCTCACATCTTGGCTTCGTATTGCCCACAGTCCCTTGGCCTCCTTGCTCATGAACTTTGAAATGGCCCCTACGACCTTGCTAAGCCAACAAGTTAGAATTCAAAACACTATCAAAGTGTTCGCAATGTACCTTACTCGCAGCATTTACTCATTCCGACTGTTTTTGCATCGCTCCCTTTTTCTTGAAGCCTGATGCACAACCCACCTTTCCCAAAGGTGTCGGCCCCACAGTCGAATCTGCAGGCTTCATATCGAACTCTTGTGCCACTAACACTTCTGAAGGAGCTTTCGTAACTACCCGTTCTATCGAGTCAATATTCCTCCCATACAAAACATCCTCGACTAGTTGGATTGACGACAACACCTTTGCCCCCACTTTCATATCTTGATGCACCGGCACAACAGTCTTTGTTAACGGACCAGTGATAATATGAATTTGATCAGCCCATCAATACAAAACTGTCTGAATCTTGTCAAGGAAGTTTAAGCCAAGCACATAATCGTAATCATCTAATTGGATTACCTCAAAGTCTTCCTTCCCTTTCCATTCACCGATTTGTTTCAAAAGTATTATTTAATGTAGTATTGGTTTAATCTCTTATTCCATTTGTTTGTTTTACAATTAACTCAATTTAATCACTTATTCTTTATTTTGTAAAATGATTACTTATTTCTAGTCAAATCATTTTGACAACATTAAGAAGAATGCTCAATAGCTGGTTTACAAAAAGAAAATTTTCCAATCATCCAAGTATTATGTACTAGTGTCACGGGGCTAGAGTTTTCTCTTGCGATCCGTGCGGCCTTAGGCGATCCGTTCATCCAAACTCGCCTAAGTCAGCCTTAACTCAAGTGAGGATTCCTTAAGAACTCCTCTAAGGCACCAAATTGAAGAGCAGAAGTGATTTATGCCAAAAGAAGCTAAACCAAAGAACAACAAAAAGCCACCGAAAAGAATGCGCACAAGGTGTTTGAGTAAATGCTCTCAGAATTCTATTTCTCTTAAGAATTCAACATACAATGGAATGAGTACAAATGAGGGGGAGGCTCTCTATTTATAGTTGAGCTCCCCTAAAACTGACGGTCAAGATACATTTACATCGACGGACGAGATTAACCATATCCCTTTATTTTAGGGATTTACAAGATATGTCATATCAAATCTAATCTAATCTTTACAAGATATGGTTCCCTCTATCTTCTAAGATTAGTTACCATATTAGCCTAAGTTGGCATGTCTTCCTTATCGGGCCAACCAGGCTTCAATCTGACAGGCTTCTCCAATAGTTCTTTGAATCGGGCCAGCTCTCGTGGGCTAAATGTTCCCCATCTAATCGATAGACCTCCATGGGGCGCATCTTGTGCAACGGTCACGGGGTTTTGCACTTTGGCCCATGGCACTAGTACAAAGAAGAATTCTTTGTAATGACTAGTAAGTGAGAGAATAAATCAATAAATAATATAATAATCATAAAATAATTGTATGAGAACAGATAAGATTATGTTTTATTGAAGCCAAAAATAGCATAATTTTATTCAAGATACAATAGTTTTCTAAAAGATTAGTATAATTTCTATCCTATCTTGAATATTGTTTTTGGTTTTGTTATTATGTTTTGTAGTATTTCACTTATAATTATTGTATTTTCTTTATATATATAATTAATATTTTCACGAATTAAGTATTATTATAAAAATATTTTATAATCCTTAATTAGTTGGTATATGTTAATGTTCATTTAAATTTTTAAATATCAAAATTTATTAATTTTATATAATATTTTTAAGAAATTAATATAATATATATTTTTCAATTTATACATACAACTAACTTATTCATCCTATAAGATAAGAAACCAATATATAATAAAACAAGGTACATAAGCATTCATATTGCGACAAGCGGGGAATCCTCATTTTTATCTTTTTCTTTTATTTTTGTAGAGATAATTATATAAAAAATATTTATATAAGTTAAAGATAAATTAACTTTTTCAGCTTTTGGTTTATTAATTAATTATTCATCTTAAAAATAAAAGTATAAAGGGATAATAAACCTAGAAAGCTTTTAAAAAATAATATTTGTTTTGTAATTTTATTTTCAAATATTATATATTTTTCCAATATTCCTTTTAGAAATCTTTTTAAGTTTATATATATATATATATATATATATATTATCTCATGAATAATTTAAATTATAATTATAACTTTTATATATTTAAATTAATATATTATCTCTTATAAAAATATATTAAAAATATAAAAAGCTAATTTGTAAATTAAAAAATATCTTTTAAATATATAAACTATGGAATTTCTTATGGAAATTATAATTTTTAAATTAACTCTTTAATAATATGTAAATTAAAAAAAATTATTAGACAACAGCCGCTACTCTTGAGATGGAGAAATTTGGATGCGAAGTTAGGGCCATCTTCCTTATCCCACGTACAACACATAATGAGCCATCCCTCTCCCAAAGAGGCAACGCTTTTGTTGGTGTTTACACACTAAATTTTCTGGTAATTTTTCTAAAAAAAAAATATTAAAGAGAGGAGAAGAAAGCTCTAGATTAGAATGAAACTTAAAGACTTGAATACACTTTATTATTGAATACTCCAACACTTATATACTAGTATCTATAACTAAAAATAGAGATTAGATCTAAAAATAAGCCAAGAAATCTGGTAACTATCTCCTAAAATCAAGGAGAATTATTCAAACAAAAACAAAAAAACGGATGAGTGGCAGCAGCTTAAACATGTGGCTTAACACTCCTCCTTGTTTAGATGCTGCAAACTCCAAGTTTCTTCCTGAAGCTTTCAAACTTGCTAAGTGGCAATGGTTTGGTAAGGATATCTGCAACTTGATTTTCAGATTTACAGTAACAAAGAGATACATCACCACTTTTCTACACTTCTAGTACAAAAAACAGTTTGATGTTAAAGTGCTTAGTCTTGCCATGAAACACTGGATTGTTAGAGATTGCAATAGCAGCTTGGTTATCAACAAAGATCTCTGTGCTTTGCTTCTGCTCTAGATTCAAATCAGTTAGGATCTTCCTTAACCAGAGAGCTTGATTTACAGTGGCTGTCGCAGCAACAAATTCTGCTTCAGCTGTGGATTGAGCTACAATTTCTTGCTTCTTCGAGCTCGAAGAAAACATCCCTGATCCAAGACAAAAATAATAACCAAAAGTACTCTTCATGTCATCACTTGAACCACCCCAATCACTGTCAGAGAAACCAATTAACTTGAACTCTTTATGCTTCAAGAACTTAATTCCATAGTTCCAAGTTCCCTTGATGTATCTGATGACTCTCTTTGTAGCCCTCATGTGAGTCTCATTTGGACAATGCATGAATCTGGATAGAATGCTTATTGCATTTAGAATGTCAGGTTTGGTAGTTGTCAAATGCATTAGACATCCTATCAAGCTTCTAAATTCAGCTTCATCAACTTTGGCAGCTCCATCGTCTTTGACCAGCTTCTCCTTTTGATTCATAGGAGTACTCATTGCCTTGCAATCTTCCATCTGAAACTTCTTATGTATTTCTTTTACATACTTCTTTTGACAAATGAACACGTCATCTTGACTTTTCTTAATTTCCATTCCAAGAAAGTAAGACATTAAGCCAAGGTCTGTCATTTCAAAGATCTTCTTCATCTCCAACTTGAACTGATCAATCTAATCAAGATTACTCCCAATAACTAACAAATCATCTACATAAAGAGAGATGACTAAAATGTTTGTTCCTTCATGTTTGACATATAGAGTGAGCTCAAACTAACTTTTTTTAAACCCGAGACCAACCAAATGATCATCAATTCTACTGTACCAGGCTCGTGGAGCTTGTTTTAAGCCATACAATGCGTTCTTCAGCTAGTACACTTTGTCTTCATTTCCTTTGTCCACAAAGCCTTCAGGTTGTTCAACAAAAATTTCTTCTTGTAAAAATCTATTGAGGAATGCTGATTTGACATCCAACTAAAACACTTTCCAATTGTTTTGAGCAGCAAGAGTGAGAAGCAATCTGATTGTGTCAAGCCTAGCAACCAGTGCAAACGTGTCTGAATAATCAACTCCAAACACTTGGCATATCCTTTGACTACTAGCCTTGCTTTGAACTTATTGACTGAGCCATCAGGATTTAGCTTAGTCCTGAACACCCATCTCACTCCAATTATTTTTCTGTCAAGAGGTCTATCAACCAGCTCCTAAGTTCTATTTTTCTCAATTATTGAGAGCTCCTCCTTCTTGCAGCCATCGAATGTTGACTGTTTTTTGCATCATGGTACCCTGCAAGCTCACAAATAGCCACATTACATCTCTGGTATATATCAGAGAGTAGCCTTATACCTCTAACAGGTGTATCATCTATTAACGCATCTTGCCATTCCTCATCTTCAAGTTCCTCTAGCATGCTGACAGTGGTTAAGTGTTTTGGCACACTTGAAGTCTGATTTTCCTTTTTTGAGTCTTCCCTACTCCACTGCTCATCTTCCACAAAGTGAACATCTCTGCTCACAATAATGCGACCAGTTTGTGGTTGAAATACTCTATATGCCTTGGAGACAGTACTATAGCCAATAAAAATGCCAGCTGCTACCTTCTTGTCAAGCTTATCATGCTTGATCTATGGAATGTAAGTGAAACACAGGCAGCCAAACACTTTAAGAAATTTTAGAGATGGTTTATATCCATACCAAGCTTCAAATGGTGTCTGATCTTTCACAGCCTTTGTTAGAATCTGGTTTTGCAAAAACATAGCAGTGTTTGCTGCTTCTGCCCAAAAACTCTTTGGAAGATTCTTCTCGTGAAGCATGCAACGTGTCATCTCCATTATGAATCTATTTCTCCTCTCACTGACTCCATTTTGTTGTGGAGTGTATGGCGATGTTAATTGATGCTCGATTCCAGCCTCTTTGCAAAACTGATTGAAAGTTTCTGAAGTATACTCCTTGCCATTATCAGATCCTAAAATCTGAATTATGTAGCCACTTTCATTTTCTACCCTAGCCTTGAATTTCCAAAATACACCAGCAACTTCTGATTTTTTATTCAAAAAGAAAATCCAACACATTCTTGTTAGATCATCAATAAAGGCTATATAATAGAGGTTACCATTTAATGATGGCGTTCTTTGAGGCCCGCAAAGATCAGTATGAACAAGCTAAAACTTTTTCGAAGCTCTCCAGGCTTGCTTAGAAAATGTTCGCCTATGTTGTTTCCCAAATTTGCATGCTCGACAGTAGAACAGATCACCTTCAAGATCAGTAAGCCCTTCCACCATCTTCTTTGAATACATTTAAAGTAGCCCTCGATGATGAAAATGCCCGAGTCTTTTGTACCAAATTTCAGTGACACTTACTTTGGATTTAAAGGCTATTTGCTCCTCCTCTATTGGATTGAGAGCAAAACTTTTTCCCTTCATTTTGACTTTGAACAAATCTCTGCCATCAGCATTTCTAATTAAGCACCGTTTATTTTCAAACAGCACTTTATAGCCTTTTTCCAACAATTGACCAACACTCAAAAGATTTTGATCAATCTCTGGCACAAAAAGAACATTTGTAATGGTTTTTGTACCTTCATAGCTTGTGATAGCTACAGTGCCTTTTCCTTTCACTGCCAAGTGTTCACCATTGTCAATCCTCACCCTTTTAATCTCAGTAGTTCTCAATTCCTCGAAGAGTTCCTTGTCATATGTCATGTGGTTAGTGGAACCACTATCAATCAACCAACTCTCACTTGATTCTCTACTTGAGAAATAAGTGACCACGAACAATCGATCTTCCTCTTCTTGGTCAACAACTTGAGCATCTGCCTCTTGCACCTGATTTTTGTTTTTGCATATCACTTCTTCATCTCCAAGTTGGTAGCATTTGGAACATTTGGCGTCAGGTCTTCTCCAACATTTGAATGGTGAATGGCCTTTCTTTCCACAGTGTTGGCAGGGTGGATAAGTTTTCTTTGAGTCTCTTCCTTTGCCCTTTTGGTAATTGCTGAATGAATTCTCTCTATTTGCTGGCTAGTTCTTCAAGTTCTTCTTCTTTTTATTCCTACTATTATCTTTATGCTTTGCAGGTAAGGCACTTTCTACCACTCCCTCTTGTCTCATGGCCCTTCTTTGCCCTTGTGCTTGAAAAGCATTTAAGAGCTCTACAAGAGAGATCTTCGACAGGTCCTTTGTGTTTTCCAAAATGGTTATAGTGGCTTCAAACTTCTCTGGAACAGTTACAAGCAGCTTTTCCACTATTCTCGAGTCACTCAACTAAGATCCAAGCAACCTCACCTTGTTGGCAATACTAAGAAGTCTGTCAGAGTACTCTTTTACTGATTCTAACTCCTTCATTTTCTGCAATTCGAAGTCCTTGATTAGATTCAGCACTTGCATTCCACGAATCCTCTCATCTCCTGCATACTCTGCCTTAAGGTAATCCCAGATTGCTTTTGCTAACTTTAGGGACATTATCCGTGTAAATATCATATGAGACACGGCTGCAAATAGGTAAGCTTTTGCCTTTGACTTCCTCGTCTTCTTTTCCTTCTGCGTTTTAATCTATGCTCTGTAGGATTTGCTGGAAGTGATAAAATATCATAGTCCTCTTCTACAGCTTCCCAAAGATCCAAAGCTTCCAAATAAGTCTCCATGCGCACTGCCCACATTTGGTAATTGTCTCCATCGAAGACTGGTGGTGCCATGGCTGAAAAACTGGACTCTCCTTCTATTAAATCACTCGAATAACCTCACAGATCCCTCAAGAAAGAAGCTCTTGATACCAATTTGTTGGTGTTTACACACTAAATTTGCTGGTAATTTTTCTAAAAAAAAATATTGAAGAGAGGAGAAGAAAGCTCTAGATTAGAATGAAACTTGAAGACTTGAATACACTTTATTATTGAATACTCCAACACTTATATACTAGTATCCATAACTAAAAATAGAGATTAGATTTAAAAATAAGCTAAGAAATCTGGTAACTATCTTCTAAAATCAAGGAGAATTATTCAAACAAAAACAGAAAAATGGATGAGTGGCAGCAGCTTAAACATGTGGCTTAACAGCTTTCTTAGTGAGCCTTTCGAGTAAGTTGATAGGGTTATGATCTCCCACAGATAAAAAGGAAACATAGCCGCCCACTCATCATCCAAACCTGTCACCTTCCAACCACGACAAGTTGAAATAGACAGTAATAAGTCGCAACTCGATGAGACTCCGGGAAGCCGTAAAAGCCACTTACCACAATCACCGCTTATAGTACAGAAACTTGAAACAGAAGTAAGACCACTCAATAATCCTTATTTTTAATTAAGCATTTAACTAATACTTTTTAAATAAGAATATATAATTTTTAAATAAATATGGATGATGGTTGTTTTTAAAAAAAGAAAAAAGGTGAAAGACATGAAGTAGAAAAATGAAATCCATGTACAGAGTCCCTAGACCATTTGTTTGACATGAAAACAAATGCTTTGTAATGAGAGACACCCATTAGTCAGCACCATGTGAGAGACTTTTAATTATTTCTTTGATTTTAAGCTATGAAAGAAGGAATCAATGCTTATAAAATGAAATTTGTTTTATTTTAATTGTAATTCTAACCCTTGATTCATGCATGGCACAACCCTCGAAGCACTTTCAATCCAAAAATATGTCTTGGGGGGACCTGCCTTCAATTTAAATATTATGTGAAGATTAATTTAAGTTGTTTCTGTTGTTAGTTAAGAGAAGTTGCTTGATGTGTAGGGTGTGTACTTTTTGCACTCGTTAGATTTGCTTTTATTTTATTTTACTTTCTTAACTTAAGCAAAGCAGTGAGATTGGAAAAGAAATGTAACCCTAAAATCAATAAATTTTATAAAATTATATTTCCATGCTTTTAAGATATTTGTTTGGAAATGGATTACTTTCATCTTTAACCCTTAAGTAAATAAATAATGTAAAGCCCCCCAAAAAAATTCCACGGTTTTTCATATTTTATTTTGATTTAAATTCCACCCAAGGTCATATTTTATAGTTGTGTTGGTCAAAATTGAGATATATCTTAATTATTAGAATGTATTATCTGCAATTATAATTTTTTTAATTTCTCAATAATTTTTATTTAATTACGAGATTTGAAAATTTACTGGGGGGTGATGATATTTAAAAAATCAAAAGCAAAAGCGTTGTTATTATTTTAAATAACCACATTAATTTTTATATTATATAAATGTGAAGATAATATCACTCCAGAGGGGAAAGCGTTACGATACAAACCTCAAATCTTTGTTACTAAAATATTATATATACCGTTACAACAAACGGTGTCCAACTCATAATTTCCTGTTCTCTATGATAACTATATTTATTTAAATTTTAATTTAATCTATTTTTTATTTTAATATAGCACATATTTCATTTTTTATTGTCAGTTTCATTTTTTGTTATATATTTCTCTGTGTTTTAAACATAGTTTCCACACACGTACACGTGTGTTAGAATTGTTACTACTTATATTTAAGCACATTATTGTGTTTGTTTCCCCCCAACTCGATTGTGAATCCACCATGCGCGGATTCAATTCTCGTCATTCGCCTTTTTTTTTAATAAATGATTTGCTACAAAAGGATTTTTTTTTTTAGTGAACGCGCCATTTTTTTTACTTTAAAAATATATATTTTTGTTTTTGTAAAGACGAAGAAAGAAATAATCTCTCCTATTTACTCCGTCGACGAAGAATCAAATTATCACTATATTTATTCCATTTTCTACTTCTTCTTCCAAGTGCAAGATAACCCCAAGGGGTTGTGGGTTTTTTTCTATCAATTAGAGCCCTCCCTTCACCACCCCCATGGGGATGGTCTACAGGGTTCATAACTACTCCTCTTACTACAGGACACTTACCTAGCCAACATTTAGATCCGACTCTACCCAAACTTTTCTGGTTCACCCCAACATTCCCCATCTGTCCGATCGTTGCTGAGCAGTTTTTGGATATCAAACGGACCTCCCCAGAAGGTATTTTTAATGTGGCCGATTTCCCCTCCTTTGCAATCAGTTTCGCAACAGCACCCGCTGCTTATGAAATTATAGAAATATCCTTCTTTTCAATTATAACTAATAGCATTAGGGTAAACTACATGCCAATCACTCTGAATAAGGGTTATTCTTATTTTGGTCACCCAAAATAAAAATTGATCAAATTGGTCACCCAAATGGAAGACTAACGATGCATTTGTTTGAACATTTTTGGAGTGACCAGAATAGGAATGACTCCTATTTGGAGTGATTGACGGGTAGTTTACCCTAATTTTAAAGTGACTAACGTGGAAATGCACCATTAGTCTTCCATTATAATTTAACGGTGGGGTGATCAATTCCTATTTTGGGTGACCAAAATAGGAACGATCCATAGTTAGAGTAACTAACAAGGTAGTTTACCTTTAATACTATTCTGACGACAGTTTTGTCTTTTCATACTTTTATATCATCTTCAAATAAAAAATTTTAATTTTTCAAATTCAATGATCGAATATGTGTTTAATAGAGCTGGCAAACAGGCTTGAGCTTGAAAGCCCACGGTACCGATTCGAGCCCGTAACAATTCGAATCTGAAAAAATTCGAGCCTGAGATAGATCCGAGCTCAAGCTCGAAATAGATCTTTTCTAAAACCCAAAAATGTTCAAATTTATAAAAATATAATTTAAACATTATATGATTATATTAAAAATTTATAAATAACAATATATCTTTATATTAAATTATAAATTATAAATTAAAATAAAATAAAATAAAATTTAAAAACATTTTAAGGTAATTATTATATATGTATAATAAATATTAATAGTTAATAGTTATATAAAAATATATAATAAATGAATTTAATGATATGAAAATCAAAATGAAAAATTATTCATAATTCGACGAAAATTTCTTAAAATAAAATTTGTTTGATACAATACTAACTGGAATTACGAAAGTGAGATAATTTAATGAAAGTTGAGAGGAACGTGGGGCATAAGCATGTGTATCATAAGATCCAAAACATGCCAATTATGCATGCAATCTTCACACTTTATTATTAATTAACTACTGCTTAATTTCGTGGTACAAACAAAGTACAGCGATGAATTGTTTTAATTTGTGATCCGATTAGTTATGAATATATTTTTTTTTCATTAAAATTCTTGGAGTAAATATGTTTGTATAACACCTTCATCCAAACCTTATACCTAAAACATGGTTCCTTTTCTCATATCAATAGCAAAACCTAATTTTTTTCATTTGAAGAAGATTCAACAGTCCGATCCTGCAAATTGAATACCTGACTTATTGTTCTTTTTTGGTATAATCATCTTTCATATTTGCTTCACCTTTTTGAAGTTTTTCTTAAAAATGTTATCTTCAAGTTTTGAATTTACAATCTCTCTTTAAAAATGTAATATGTCTTACCCTTCCATACACTGTTGATACCCAAATTAAAATTTTAATGACAAAACTATTATTTTTATTTAAAATTAATTGTAAAAATACTTCATTATCTTTTAATAGTAAAATGAGCTTGGGTCGACAAAGATTGTTATATTTCAATTTCATCTTAATTTTAGTCTTAATAATGATTACTTAAGTGTTTTTTTTTTTTTTTTTTTTGCCAATAAAGTTTTGGTTGTATTGACAAAGTTGGGATCCTAAAATTTTAAATATTCAAGTTTGAGCCGCAACTATATGGTGATATGGATGCATTTCATTTTTATTTATCAATTAATATGATTGTAATTGTAGACCATTTTAAAAAAATAAAACATGAAAATCAAGATATGATTAACTCAATAAGTTCCCAAAGAACAAAGTTTTAGAATAGTTCTAACCACAAACATACGTGTGTAATATTATTTCTAATCATTCTAAAATTTATTCAAAAAGTTAATTGTTGACTAAATTAAATAAAAAAATGATATAAAAATAATTAGATAGTGTCACACTAAGGTGAAAGAAAAAAAAAAGAAAATTATGAAATATATATCTCTTTAAATCTTAAAAAGTTAACAATTTTTTTAAGATCCAAAATTTAAACTTTAATATTGAATTTTTTAAGTTTTTTTAAATAAAATTATATAAATTATTAAAAACACAAAAACTCTTGCAATAATATTCATTATTTTACTAGAAAACGTATTTAAAACTTTTTCCAACTAAGTTCGTGTTTGGTTAATTATACACCAATTCAATTAAAAATATTATATTAGCACTAGATTTGGGAAATTCTTGATATTGGTGAAAAATTTATGTAAAAAGTATATATTAATAAAAAATTTCGCAACAATCAAATAAAAGTTTGGTTGAAATGATAAAATTGAAACTTTTGACATCATGTTGTTTTAGGTTCAAATCTCGCTATGAATGAGTATAGACATATTCTAACTTAATTTGATTTTTATATAAAATATAGAAGGATGAAAAAATCTAATATGCATATTTATTCTTTTGTATAAAGAATGATTCTTGATCATTTTTCAATTAAGTTAATTTTTTTTATACCAACTCAATTAAAAGTTTAAATAATCAAATAAATTGGTCAAATAATCAAATAAATTTTATACAAAGTTTAAATAATCAAATAAATAATCAAATGAAACAAAGTATAGATTGGTTAAATAAATTTTATTGACCGTTCTTTAATATTTGAGGGTTATAATTTAGAGAAAATATTCGGTATATTGTTAATGAAGTTTTTAAATTTCATAAGTAGAGTTAAGGAGTTGACAAATATTTCAAAGGGATATAATAAAATATTAAAAAATATACATAATAAATTTTTAAGACTGCTTATGAAATAAAAATATATATATAGTGAATTTAGTAAATATTAACCCTATGAATTATTGTACTTTAATTATGATATACTAATAAAAGATTGATTGAATGATTAATAAAAGGATTAATGATGTATTCAACTGCTGTGATTCATCTACTTGAACTTATTAAAATATTTGAAATTATTGTCAATATGTTGTGTTACAAATGTAATATTTTTTAAAAAAAATAAATGAATAATTGTAGTAATTACAAAATATTTCATATCTCTTAAATACCTAGAATAGTAATCTCAAGCTGGTATACATGCTTAATTTAGCAGGGTGCTCAAGTTATTATTATTATTATTATTATTATTATTATTATTATTATTATTATATTGATTGAATATTAGATTATAGAAAGATATCTTCGTAATTTTTTAATCGAGTTGGTATCTAGTTAATTCGTGAAAAAAAGAACGCATAATAAAATTAAAATATATTAAAATATTAGAATATTAAAATAAAATTTTAATTCAGTGGTGAATTAAATATTTGGCTAATGCAATTAATTTGAATTCAAATCTTACTATATGTATATTTTTATTAATAAAGTACTCTCAAATAATATAATTTATTTTAATTATGAAAAATATTTTTATAACTTCTCTAATCGAATAAGTACTCTAATTGAAAATGACACCAATACAGAAACTGAACTAATAGTATATAAGTTTAATATTAAAAATTATAAAAGTAATCACATAAAAAATTGTTTAATTCTACTATTAGATAAATAGCACCAACAAACTAATTAGTATGTGAAATAATTAAAACATGACATCAAAGTCCATGTCAACAAATATATGTGTGATTCTATTGTTATGATTTAACAAAATTATAATGATGGAGATCAAAATAACCTGGCTCTTCAAAGCTGTACCCTAACATTAGGACATTATTATTGAATGGATATCAGCAATGTCCAACTATAAATCTAAGAGCTACTTCAATTATAGATCAGTCCTCCACCTGCATATGGTCATTTTCTCTTTTACTTATAAAAGGTGTATATTAGTTATGGTATGTTAAATTATAAAGTGAATTAGTTCTTTTTATTAAAAATTTCATCTATCTCTATTATTAAAAATTAAAGTGACTTATGGAATAACTAGACAATTACATTTTTCATGCCATGTATACTTCATGTTGACGTACAATGATCAATTTTTAATAATAGAAATAAATAGAATTTATAATAAAAGAATTAGTTTTCTCTTTGATCTAACGTATAAGAATTAATTTGCTCTTTCTTTTTTTTTATAGAGGGACAAAAAATAATTACCTCCTAATACAAAAAGCCTCCATAATACTTCTACCCATTTCATATATATTACAAGGTTCAATCTAAAAATAGAAATGAATAAGCATTTTTATATTATAGTTTTTTTTTTTTAACTATGGCACACCTCATTTGATACACTTATTTTCAATTTAATTGAATTACTTTTTACTCCTTGTCTTTTAAATTATATTAAATAATTAACTTTAATTGTTACTTAATTACTATAGGTATATTACCATTTTTAAAACCCCTTTTTAAATTATTTTTATTTTTATTTTTATAACAAAATTATTTTTTGTTATTGTTAACTATAATATTTTTTCTAATTTAATTTGTTTGTTAGTATAAATTTTATAATAAAACGTTAACGTATCTATTTATTATAATCATTTTAATATAATATTTTCAAACTTCATAATAAAAAATATATATTTGATACAATGCCTAAAATTACTCATAATTTCTCTTAACCCTTAAAACACGAGGATAAACGTGATTCAGTGCCATCAAACCCACATCCTCCTATACTGATAGTAATGCCAATGCCAACCAAACGAAGTCAGTCGGCAAAAAAAAAAAATACAGTCAGCAAAAATACATATATTTTATATACTACTAATATATATTATCAATTTTTAATGTTGAGATGAAATTTACATTAACTTTTATTTCTTTTTAAAAATAGTTACATTGACAAACACTATAAGCCCATGCATCATATGAGTATGCAAACTAGTTATTGATATACCCCCCACCAATGGGGGATACATGGCAGCATAAAAGGTTACATGAGGAACATACTACACCCGTTACAGACTAGGAGACCACTAGAAGCTTCACTTCTCGACTCAACCTCCCAATCAGATGAGAGGTAGCAATTCAAACAAGCTAGCCACTTGCTCCCCAGAATGTGCCACCACTCGTTCCTCCAAAGACCCGACTTCTGCTCAAAACGTGATCCGTTTGGTCACCAAACCCCACATGGGTTCAACTACTCCATACCTCCAATCAGAATGAATGACATAATACATTTTATTACAGACATCCTTACCCCATCGAAGACATCCACCCCAGTATCCCATAATGATGGCTTGATTGTGAATCCACCATGTTAATACTACCTAACACGGGACCTCGCCTATAAATAGTCCCCAAGACGATGGAGAAAGGATCGACTTTCAACTCACTTACTTACACTTTACTAATTTACCCCTAGATTCCACCTCCACCATCTTCATTCTCTCCACTCTTCGGCTCCTTGCCCAGAAAGGGTGAATCGGCCTTAGTTAGCACTACCACATCCTCTTATGTGTCTCCTATTTGTTGATCCGTCACATCAACAGTTATATATATGGATTTTTTATAAGATATATATGGAAAGGTATTCTATATATTTATTATATAGTTTTTAGATTTTGCCAATGGGATTTAAATAACGACATGAGTAATAGATTTGGATACTTATTGTAATTCGTGAATTTCACTAAAGTGATTATAATTGGAGCACCCCAATTACTTGCTCTAATTCTTAGCAAAATGGTTTCAAATTGAGATAATTACACGAGTAATTAGCATTGATGACTTTCAAATTTCCTTTTTTTTTTTTAATTCTTCTTTTAAGTAAATAGTTGTGCATCTACAAATTCCACTACCAAACATCAAATAAGAAATTAAGATATGATTATATCGTTTCAACAAAACACGTCTAAGGAATTAGAATTCATTATAATTGGTGTAATTACTATCCTAGCAATTACATTTTCTTGTAATTACTCTATACTACCCATACATACTATAGTAAAAAACTATATATATAAAGAAACATCTAACCATTTTTTAACGTTATTTGTAGAATTAAAAAGCTCTACTTTTAAGTTATAAAAGATAAACCTAATATGTATGAGTTTGTATTTAATACACAATTAGAGGAAATATTTGACGCTGCAAATATAGTTTGTATTTAATACCCCAAAGGCTCACATGTCCGCATAATCTTTCAAGTTTAGGGTTCACCTCATCAAACTCACTTGTCTGCTCACTCTCTCAATACTAAAGCTTGCCACTTCAGACCCAAACACATGATTTTACTTCCCAAGAACCACCACTCTCATACCAAAATCTAATAACCTATCTCACTAGCTCAGCAAGAGGAATGCAAACATCTTGACAAAGGTTACTTTATAATATTTCTCCCCATGAAAAGGACACTTGTTATACCAACACCCTACTAGACATGCACCACCTAGAACATCCACCCAATCTAGGGGCTTGTCGACATAAAAGGGACTTACTAACATAAATGTGTTGGAAAAAATCTAGTTTAAAAATGATTTTCTATTATAGAGGAAAATTAGAAATTTGAAAATTGAGACGGTTTGTGATATTTATAGCAATAAAATTTTCCCAAAAAGTACATGTTCTTTGTCTGAGACAGATCCTAGACGTTCTTGGCTTTCAATCGAATGGCCTTCTCCGCTATTCTCATACTATGAATAGTTTCGAGTGTGGGCTTGAAAAATCATGGATCAAACACAGAACCAGAAATAATTTCTTACTTCAAAAAGGAAAATAATTTTCTCCCAATAGAAACAAGCAGATTTGTTATTCTCAAAAAATAGAATTTATACTTAGAAAATAAAATCTCACTATTTTCGGGCAGAAAAAATATATCAAAGTTCTGTATTTTTAGCCTACTAGTACCATCTATTTATAGGGAGAGATAGGAGAATCCTTGTTGAATTAGTTGAAAACAAATAATACTTATTTGATAGAAAAACTAGCCTCCTAGTTGAAATAGTAAAGGGGGAGGCACGCCGTAGTTAAATATACTAGGGTTGTCGTCCCTCATATGTATTATGAGAGATTTTGGCCTCTCTTGTATTAGGTCCAATTATATGTGTTTCTTGAACTTTTAACAAACACTTTAAAATTTAGTCCAACCCAATACATGTTTTTCCATTTCCCAAAATAAATATTATTTATTAAATTAATTTAATTAGATAAATTAATTTTTCAATTAAATAATTTTCTCAACCCAATTCTAATTTTGTTATAGTCATGAGAAAGAATCTATGAGAAAATATATTTAATTTCCATATTCAACGGATTCACAATGATCAATTAATTTAATTTCATTTTCGAACTTCAATTGTTTGATTAAATAATAATTCAAAAAACTTAAATTAATTCTTAAGTCATTTCTATATTTAGTGAGAAAACACATTCATTTTCGAATGTGACTCATTTCTCTAACTTTATCATTTCCATTCATTTTTGTTCATTTGATATTTTATGCAATTCATTTTTTGTTTCAACGAGCTAGGAGAGGGACAGATTGAACATATATAATTAACGCTCAAATGATTTATAATTAAGTTCCAGCTTTTTGTCTATTAATTATAAACTCATTTAGTAAGGAAGTCATTTCATTATAGTATCATAACTGAGCTCTCCCTAATTACATACCATTACGAAAGTTACTCAATCAGTGTTTGTCCAATGACCTTGCCATAAGTGTGTTACCTTCATATGATATCCTTAATCTCTTTAGCATAAATTTGTTCTCCCAATATGATCTTATTTTATCTCATGGTAACCATTATATATTCTTTCATGAAAACTCAATTACTATCAAATAGTAATTAAGTCATTTATCACAAAGACAAACAACTCGTAACCACTTTTACTTTTCATCTATCATGCAATGCTAGTGAGATGATATCATTTATCCATTTCTTAGGCTATGAATTTCACTACAGTGAATGATGCTAGATACTGCAGAAGGCATATACCCAACGCACTAGCTTTCAGTTCCTTATCTATTTGAACTCAGGCTTTTACTTACAACAAAATATACGAGTCACGTATGCATAGTCCATCATCCACTTAATATTGATGTAAGTCACACTATGAACATCACAAGTGAATAAATCTATACACGGATTTAGGATTTATTCTACTTGGGTCATATCTGATGTACTGTTAGTCTTGTCAGTCACATATATGTCTTTGTCTTCTAGGAGTAATCTGCTTCGATGATCAAGAAAAAACATCTTCCCAATTAGACTTGATAGACGACATATTAGTCTTTCAATTGATTTGCATATTTCTGATTAAACTAAGGACATGTATAGGTTCATCTACTAATATAAGTTGTCTTTTCGTATTACGATCCAACGATGTAATATCACTTAGTATTAGTTAAACATTAGATAATCATTGCACCAATATTTGCTTCCATTTTTCTTTGCATGCAAAAACAATAAAGGACAATATGAAAAGGGTATTAACGCAATTAATAGATATTTTTATTAAACCAATTTGTTCAAAAAATACAAGTATAAAAAATGAATATACCACATTTAGGGCACCAGATCCAACAAAATGCTCATCCACCTCAGGAACCATCCATATCCTACTTAAAAATCCATTAGAAGCCCCCTTTTTTTCACACCCATCATGTCCCAGACATCATGGTTGCTTGTCACCAACCACTTACCGTGTGACTTCTCTCATTTGGTCACATCTCCCATAACACTACTCATTAGTCTTTAAAGTAGGACTACTGTTTGCTAGGGTCCACTTACAGTGCTCCTAAGGCCCTTCACCTATAGAAAGGCCCCTCTTGGCCTTCTTCCACCAGAACACCAGGCCACCAATTATTTTTCCAAAACCTCTTTATTACACTTAGCACCATAAGCACCATAACTTTAGTGTGAATTGTCTTTAACCACCAATCTCTAAACTTCATATCAACAAAAAAATGATTCATTTCTTAAACATTAAAAAATATTATGCTTAAAGTAATATGAAAATTAAATAAATAAAATTCAACATTTTTAAAAATATATATATTATATAAATTAATGTCTTCAATTTTTTACATCGCATTAAATTACAAAAGTCATTATAAATTACAAAAGTAGTTATTTTTAAATATTAATGCTATGTTTGGTTACTAGTGTAATAACATAAGGAAAAAAACTTAATTATGTTACGTACTAAACTTATAAAAGAAGTAAAAAGAAGAAGAAGAAGAGATCGAGAGAGAAGAAATAATGAAGTTTTGAAAATTTCTAGATAATGGTCAATAACGACCCATTTCCTTTTTATTAACTAACTACAGAGTTTGTTATAACCAAATGACAATCAATATAACAAACAACATTTCCATAAACCCATTACAACGGTGTTTCAATAACCCCTATTTAAGTTCTAAATGACAACATTTCTTGCCCACACATAACAATACTCCCCTGCTGTAGAAATCCTTATCCTCAAGGACTAAAAGAAGGAAACTTCTACTTCAACTCATGAAGAACTTCTAGGTGAAACCTTTTGGAAATGAGTTGGTCCATTGAACTAGCACTTCTGTGATTGCTCGATTACCTTTCTTTATCATTCACTTTTCAAAAATTACTCTTGGCTCTTTTTTCATGGCACCATCTAAGCCAACAATTGGAAGCTCCTAAGTAGAGACACGTGAAAAGTGGAATGTTTCTGCAAACCCTTTGGTAGTTGAAGTATGTAAGTTGTCTTTCCCATCTTTTCCAAAATAAGTAAGGGACTAAAAACTTACTAGCTTTTGGTTACTTCTCTTAGCCACTAATTGTTGCTTATAAACCTGAAGCTTCAAATATACCAAATCACCCATCATTAATTTCATTTCACTTCTTTTCTTGTTCGCTAGTTATTTCATACGATCCTTAGCTTATTGAAAGTGAAATTTTAACATTTTCAAAGTTATCTCTCAATATTGCAAGATTCTATCCACCAAGTGAACCAAAGATGCCCCAACCAAATATGGAATATGTAGAGGTGTGTCCTAACCATACAAGGCCTGATAGGGAGTTGTGTGAATGGTGGAAAGGTAGGAAGTACCACCATTCTGCCAAAGCCAACCAATTCATCCAGTAATTAAGTCTCACCCCTGTTATGCATCGCAAATAGCTTTTTAGATGTATGTTGATCACCTCTATTTGATCATCTATTTTTGAGCGATAAGCAATTGCCAACTTTAATTTGGTACCCAACCTTTTGAAAAGTTCTTACCAAAAGGTGCTGACAAAAACCTTATCTCTGTCAAATACAATAAAGTCGGGCAGGCCATACAGCTTAAAACATTTAAAAGGAACTCTTGTGCCACTGTAATTGCATTATAAGGGAGAGTCAATACAATGAAATGATCATATTTCGTCAGTATATCAACCACCACAAAAATGGAGTTTTTTTTCCTTTTAGTGTTGGTAGTCCATCAAAAAAGTCATGCTAATATCTGCCTAAGCTCTACCAGTAATTAGTAGAGGTTGCAGTAAACCAGGCTTCGTAGAGTTATCAGTTTTGCATCTTTAGCAAACCACACAAGCATTAATACAAAACTTAACATCTTTGCTTAACCCTTTATAGTACAAAAAACTTGCCATTCTATTTCTTGTAACATAATACCAGAGTGACCCCACTACACTACTGTGGAAATAATCAAATAACTCATTCCTCAAGTCACCTATAACACCCACCATTAGCTTGTTTTTCCTTCTCAGAAAATGACCATCCTAACTATATTTAGGATGTGAAGTCAATCTTAACTCCAACTCAAAAATCAGTTTTTTAACTGAGAATCTGTCAAACAAGATTCCTTAATTTGAGCAAACAAACTAGTGGTCATAATGACACAGGTGAGTTGTTGCAACTAAGAATGACCAAACTTCAAATTCTAAGATGGCACATCTTTCATTATATTGCTAGTATCCTTCATGTAGAAAACTTCATAGTCATAACCAAGCATCTTGGCAACCCATTTTTGTTGAAGTGGAGTAACGGCCTAATTATCATATAAGAATTTTAAAATCTGATGATCAATTTGACTATTAAAATGTCTTCCAACTAAATATGCACTCCAGTTTTTAACAGCCAGCAACACTACAAGCATCTCTTTGTGATAGATAAAGAGGGCTTGATGCTTAGGTCTAAATTCCTTACCAAAATAAGCTAATGGTCTCCCCTACTACTGTGAGACAACTCCAATGGCACAATCATATACATCTCTCTCAATTACAAATTCAAAAGAGAAATTGGGCAAGGTCAATTACAAATTCAAAAAAGAAATTAGGCAAGGTCAAGTCTGGGGAATAACACGCAGCTTGCTTCAACTTGTCAAAAGCAGCACCAGCTTCCTAAGGCCAAGACCATTCACCTTTCTTCAACAAGTTAGTTAGTGATTTAGCAATAATCTAATACAACTTAATAAAATGTATGTAATAACTTAAAAGCCCCAAAAACCTCTTAACTCCTTTACAGAAATAGGAATAGGCCAATTAAGCAGACAATTAACTTTTGACATATCCATAGATACCTTCTCTTGTGAAATAATGTGACCAATATATTCAATTTTAATAGCCCTAAAATTTTTTAAACATTGAATTCATCAAAAAAATACTAAGACTAACTTCCTTAAAATCCTTTTAAACACCAAATTCATAAAGGCTTGGAAGCTAGATGGAGCATTTGTCAAACCAAAAGGTATGAAAAGAAACTCATAATGCCCCTCATGGGTCCTAAATGTTGTTTTATAGATATCGAGCTCCTACACACTAATTTGATAATAGCTAGACCTAAGGTCCAATTTCAAGAAATAAATAACTAATTCATCCAATAATTCTTTAATAACAGGGATGGGAAATTTATCCGTCACCGTAATCTGGTTTAGTTGCTCATAATCCCCACAAAGTAGCCATCCTTCTTTTTGACCATGACTATTAGGGAAGCAAATGAACTATTACTTTCTCGAATTATGCTCGCAGTTAACATGTCTCTGACTATTTTATCAATTTCAGCCTTCTGAATGGATAGATACCTATAAGGTCTGATCTTGACAACTTGTGCCTTATTCACCGATGGTATTTTATGATCATAGAGTCTTAAGGGAGGCAGACTAGTATGTTCCCAAAACGCATCAACAACTTCATCCAATAATGTTTGCAAATTGTAATAAAGGTGTAAATCTGGTTCTTCTGTTAATATAGGTTGTGCATCACTAGTCATGAAATAGGCACAAGGTTGCTACCACTCAGCCTCAATTGCAGATAAAACTTTAGAGCTAAGATTGACATCCATCAACTGTAAGGAACTAGGAATTAATCCTTGCCATCCATCAACTGTAAGGAACTAGGAATTAATCCTTGCAATACACAAGCTTGATTACCCCAATTGAAATTTCATGGTAAAGACATGAAAGTCCCACACAAGTAGCCCCAACTGTCCCAACCATTGAACACTTAACACCACATCACACCCTTTTAAAGGCAAAACTATGAAATTAGTGGAAAAACAAATACCTTGGGACTCCTACTCTAATTTTTTGCACAACCTTCTAGTACATAAAGCCTCCATCAGCTATGACCACTTTCAACTAATATTGCTTCCAAACCACAGCCCCCGTGTTCTTAACAATGGAACTATCCGTGAAATTATTGGAACTACCCAAATAAATGAAGGCTACGACCCATAATGGATAAAGCTTAACCCTTATTATCATAGTTTCACCACTCGTGCCCTGTCGTATGGCATGAAGAAAAAGCATTGATGTTTTCTCTCTAAGTGTCTCATACTCTTGGTGATCCTCACAGTCATGAAATTCATCCACATCACCTTATCTTAAGCAGATTTCACCAAAATATGATAGAGTTATGACCTCATACATTTCTGGTCAGGAACAAATTTGGCACCACACCAATAACATAAGCATTTTCTTTTCCTATCTTCAATTTTAGTATGAGAAAAAAATTTGTGAGTTGATTTATTTGAACCTGAAACAGGCCAAGCACTACCAACAATCTGATTGGTACGTATAACCATTGGTAAAGAGGTCTTAGGAGCAAGCATTAAGGTTTTAAGTTTAGTATAGGAATACATAAAGGGTTTCTTAAGACCAGCAGTCATAATATTCTTAACATATGTGGCCATATAAAGCCCTTTTATAAGATTAGTTAGCCTAAAAAATTTAACATACTGAGCTATTTCACCTTTCAAATTGCTAACAAAAATACTAAGAACATACAATTCAGGTAGTTGCAATTAGTTGAGAATACTTACAAACTCATCATGATACTGCTCAATTGAACTGCACTATTTCATAACAACCAACTTGACCATGGGGTCATAAAAATGAATATGAGTAAACCTCTCTTGGATGCTCTACCAATAAGTATCCCATTCCAACAAATGTAGACCTCTCTTCTACTAAACATAAAAATGATATCAATCCAAGGTTTTTCCCTCCAACTAAAGCATGACTATGTGCACCTTGACATTATCAAGCATGAACTCGCCCTTAAAAAATTATTCCATCTTAGCTTGCCAACCACGAAAATTTTAACCATCAAACTTAGGACACTTTAATTTGTACACGTGGTTACCGCCATAGATGGAACCACCTTTGCTACCCCCTCGAACCAACATCCTCTATCAGAACCAAAGGAGCATCAACGATAGTCTCCTTAGGTGGAAACCCCGGAGGAGCGCCCAAGATGCTCTTAACCTTGTTCTTGAAGACTGGTGGAACCTTGGTAACAACATCGAATTTGCCCAAGAAGCGCTCAAAAAGATATGTCATCTTAGATTTAAGTTAAGCACAAAACTCCTCACGAAATCTTTAACGTTTTGCATCCAGCTTCTTGTCCCATTAGGAAACCTCAACCTATAACTTGGCCACATCTTAGTGCAGCTGTCTAGCATCCTTTTGGTTGCAAGTAGTAACGTCATCACCAACCATAAGAGAATAATCGAAGACTATGATACCCAATTGTTACAAGCTTAACCTGGAAAAGAAGTAAGAAAGACGGATTGAGAGAAGAATGAATGAAATTCTTAAAAATTTTGGATAATGATCATTAACGAACCCTTTCCTCTTTCATTAACTGAGTAGAAATTTGTTATAACCAAATAGCGACCAATATAACAAAAATGGCAATGTTTTCATAAACCCATTATGACAGCGTTTCACTAACCCCATTTAAGTTCTAAATGACAGTGTTTCCTACCCCACGTAACAATTTAATATATATGTTCTAAAATAGTTAGATATAAAATAAAGAATAATTAGTACAAATTGAAACATACAATTAGAACTATGAGTAAAAACTCTTGTAAAAAAAAGACCTCTTCAAAATAAACAAAAAGTTTTCATTCTCTTCGTCACAAATAAGTCATATAAATAGTTAAAAATTACCGATTATGATTAGTTTATAACTATCTAATGAATGTAAAAAAGTAATATTTCAGTTAAACGTAACATAAATCTTATCATGTATTGACTTCAAGATTAAAAATATAAGAGAAGTACTAATTGAATTCAAAGTCTATAATACATAAAGGCGTCAAGTAATTTAACAACACCAGCAACAAAACTTTTCTCAATTAACAATAACAACTATAAGAAAAATACAGGAAAAGAAAAAGGGAAACTAGTTAGAATATAATACGATAAAAAGGAGTTGACAAATGCAATAATAAAATGATGATTAATATAATACAAGTGTTTATTGGGTTTGTTTTGCTTAACCCTTAAACTATGGGTACTACAACATGTACATTTATAAGAGTGCATTTGGTTGAAGAGCAGCAATTGAGGTGTGGGGGATGATGAGACGGTGATGGATTGGGGGGCTACACCCTTCAACATCTATGCCTAATGTTGGGGAGTCGGCAATGATTTAAATTACAAGTAACATCCTTCCAAAATAAAATTTACAAGCAAGCAACAAATACAAAATCATCTCTAACTTTAATATAGATATAAATTTAGATTATTTTAAGATTAAACTTGAGATTAATATTAACTGAAAATTTAAACATAATTTTTTTATCATTTTATCTATGATTTAGTCGACGAGTTTAGTTTAATTGATTCATAAGGATATTTTTAAAAAAAAAAATATGATATTAATAGATTAAGTGTACGGATCCTAATAATTATAACATTTTTTTATATTATAATCTCTAATTATAGGATGCATATTTTTATTCAAACAAAAGGAGTGTAACTTGAATTTTTTTCTTAAAAAATTATAAATATTGATATTTAAACTCAATATCTATTAAATATTTTTTTTTTTTAAAATTGAAATTGCACGAATGAACCAATATGACTAATCTCAAAACTAATAAAATTGTATATGCCAATTGAATCACTTATGGAGTAGCAAAAAAATATTTTTTTTAAACAATCCTGTACCTTATTCCTTACAATAAAAAAAAAAAAAAAAGTGCACATGAATGATGAATGGAACTTGGCATGGATTATTTGGGTGTAAGATTCCAATTATGTGGCAGATGAATGAAGCAAGTAATAGCCCATAGGTTCTAATTTATGGAAATCGGAGGCTTATTTGGTGAAAATAACACTTTGGGGTTTAATTAATTGAACATGATTTGGGGACTAATAATTGAATATTTGAAAGAGATGAGAGCTCATCATCTCATTTGTCTCGAAATTTGAAGGATGATTGGTACGTGGCAGCCATACCAATTAGAGTTTAATTGATAAGTAAAAGAGAGATAACTTTGTTTAATGGAGATCACTAAAGAAAATTGGTTTATAAGTTATGAAATTTGAACAAAACTCATGCTCCCAATCTTCCAAATCTTTTTATTATCAAAATGTAATAATAAAATTATTAGAAATTTCTTTTACTCTCAACAAGTAATACAAATTGAAGTAATCTGAGCATGCTTTTACTAAACTAATCTAAGGGTAAATTATAAAATTAGTCACTAAAATATTAGTAAATTTATATTTTGGGCATTTAACTTTAAAAAATTATAAAATGGTCATCAAAATATTCAAAATTTTTATTTAAGTCATTGGACTGCTTTTTTTTTTTTTAAAATTCGGCTAGCGAGCTCCAAGAGACGATTCATCAATCGATACAGTGGGTTAGTACCCATCGACAATTAAACAACATACCTTAAATCTAAGTCGAGCTGATGATCAATGTTGGAGATCAAAGAAGAAAATTTTTGGATTTTAGCTCGTAGATTCGTGACGTCCAAAGTTATTATTTCATGAAGAAAAACTGAACTATAAAAAAGAAAGAAAAGGAGAGCTTTCGATTGGTCTAGGCGTTGTTAATAGAAAAGGCCATACAACAGTAATTTTAACAATCCAGTGACTTAAATGAAATCTTTCAAATAATTTAGTGATCATTTTGTAACTTTTTGAAGTTGAGTGACCAAAACATAAATTTACTAATAGTTTAATGAACTTGGGTTTAGTTTACCCATTAATTAATTATCCATAGTTTCACCGTCCCATGGCTCACTCCAACGGCTACTTCGAGAAGCAGGAAAAAGAAAAACAATAAAAAATAAAAAAGTCGACAAATCCATAATGGCGGGAAAGCTTGGTTGTGATTTGCTATAAATAGGGCCAATCCTCTTCCCTTTCTCAACCACAATTAACTGCAAACTTTGCTAACCATTCCCCCACTACTACTCATTAGCTTTTCTTCTTCTTCTTCTTTTTGTATTTGTTTTAGTCTTCAATGGCAATTCCAGTGGTTGATTTCTCTAAGCTCAATGGTGAGGATAGGGCCAAAACAATGGCTCAGATTGCAAATGCATGCCAAGAATGGGGTTTTTTTCAGGTACCCTTTCCTTATCTCTAACTGTATTATAGGAATTAAGATTGTAAAATGATGCAATTATATATATATTTGGTGGTGCAGCTGGTGAACCATGGCATCCCAGTGGAGTTGCTGGAGAGGGTGAAGAATGTCTCATCAGAGTTTTATAAGGGAGAGAGGGAGGAGAATTTCAACAAGTCAAAGGAGGTGGACTTGTTGGATGAGAGTAGTGAAAAGTTGGAGAATGTGGATTGGGAAGATGTTATCACTCTCTTGGATGATAATGAATGGCCATCCAAAACACCTGGCTTCCAGTAAGCTAATTCATATTCATTAATTTGATTGAATATATATATATATATATATATATATATATATATATGTATATGGTCTAACTAGTTGTTGATGTTTATGACAGGGAAACCATGAAGGAATACAGGTTTGAGTTGAAGAAATTGGCAGAAAAGGTGATGCAAGTTATGGATGAAAACTTGGGATTACCGAAGGGATACATAAGGAAGGCAGTCAATGATGGAGATGGTGATAATGCCTTCTTTGGCACCAAGGTTAGCCACTACCCACCATGTCCTCACCCTGAGAGGGTGAAGGGTCTTCGAGCCCACACAGACGCTGGTGGCGTCATTTTACTCTTCCAAGACGACAAGGTGGGGGGACTTCAAGTCTTGAAAGATGGAGAATGGATTGATGTCCAGCCCTTGCCTAACACCATTGTCATCAACACAGGTGATCAGATTGAGGTCCTCAGCAATGGCCGCTACAAGAGTGCTTGGCACCGAGTCCTGAGCCCCGTCCATGGGATCAGGAGATCCATTGCTTCATTTTACAATCCAAGTCTGAAAGCCACCATTGCTCCTGCACCACAGCTGGTGGAAAAAACAAACCAACAAGTGGAACAAACTTATCCCAAGTTTGTTTTTGGGGATTATATGTCTGTTTATGTTCAGCAGAAGTTCCTTCCCAAGGAACCAAGGTTCCAAGCTGTAAGGGCAGTGTAATACCAAGAAGAAGCTCAAAACCATGAATGATGTTTTTGACTGAAAGAGTAGAGCCCTTTCTTTCCTGGAAAATAAAATTGCAGGGAAGGATATGAAGAGCTCAAGTCAGTATACAAAGTTACTAGGGTGTTTGTTTGTTTGTTTGTTGTGTTTTTTACTTTTTTTCTTTTCCTTTTTTGGTTGGAGTTTGTGGTGATGAACATGATGAGATGCTCGATCAAATTGCTGAAGTTGGGTGTGTAAATTTGAATCACATATATATTTTATTATGAATTTTCTACTCTTTTATTTTACGAAACAGCTGAGCTTTTGACTTCTTAAAAGTATATTTTTATATTATATATCAGCAGTGCTTGTCGTCCATTTTTATTCCGATTTTCTTCTGTTTCCCTTTATTTTAATATTTAACATTACTTCAGTGAGAACAGGTGCCTCCCTAGAACATGCTCCACATGCATCTCCATACACAAAATAGAAAAAGAAGAAAAATCCTGGTTTTTTTTTTTATAGAACTGGAGTGCATGTTCTGTTCCTATAGAAGAAAAGGAAAAAAAACTTTTATCAATCTAATCTCAGATTTTCTGGTTACATTATAAAAATGGAAGACAAAAACACCGAAACATTATTAAATATATGGTGGATGCTTTTCACTGTTTTTTTCAGTCCATTGGCCAGAATATTGATCAGGCAGCAAGATGACATGAAATCCAAGTATATGCCTATAGTCCTTGTAAACTTAGGTGCCTTTATCTGTTTTTATCATTCATAAGTAGTAGAGATAGAAAGCCCTATCAAACATGCAACAATTTCAGTCACTAACAAAGTCATCATATCATATGTCATGGAGTGGAGCTCTGCGTGGACCTTGGGATTATTTTCAACATCAGGGGAACTTGGTCTATAACTTTATACATACTGCGACCAGAAAGTAACAGAGAAATACAGGACAGGGGCGAAACTGTGCCCCTAAAATGAAAAATTTTCTATTTAGGTCCTTTAAATTTTTTAAAATTTTAAATTAATAAAGGTAAAATTATACTTTGACCCCCCTAAAAATATAAAAATTTGATTTAATCTTTTAAAAATTATAAACATATAGGCTATTAAAATGGTGAAATTGCATTTTTACTATTGTAAAAATTACAATTTAATTTCGACCCCCTAAAAAAATTTTCTAGTTTCGCCCCTAAGGATAACTTACAGCCTTGATACAGAACACTAACTGATTAGATTCTTTCACAAAATAAAATACTATGAGATCTTTCTTTATTATTCAAAGCTGTTGTGAGTACCGTATCTGACAGTATTTGTACAATCTAAGGGTTAAAATTGACCAACACTACTTTTGTGGGGAAGCATATGTTGGTAATGAATAGCATTCACTCTTTGTATATTAAACTCTTTTTTTCTTTTTCTTTTTTTTCTCTTTCCAAGTTATAATTTTATATCTGTACATCAATTTACATGAAGGTTCAACCTACCTTGAGAATGAAGCTGTGGGGGCCTTAGAGGGCTTTTTGATCCAATCTCTCATTCCAGTTAAGGCAGCGAATCAAGCTGTGGAACCAATCACCTGTTTGGTCAGATTTATTGACAGTTGGAAGGGGGTGCTGGCTCATAGATATTCTGACAGAGTGCCCTCGAGAGAGTTGTTGCCTTCTCTTCCCATCGAAAGAAACCCATGCGTTACTTCGAGCGTCATCAGGGATCTGTGAAACCAACAACAGCAATGTTCCAATGCTTTATGTAGTGCACATAAAAAAAGGTCACGTAGATAAGAAATTTCCTTCAGATTCCAATACAGTGATGTCATCTCGAAAAAACTTATTCGTTACAATTTTTTTATGCTTGGTTTAGTAACAAGTGACCTCAGCTTGTGCAAAAGAAACCCACAACTCTCCACCAAGCTACAAATTTTATGACAAGATGGGAAGCAGTTTCAGAAATACAACCGCAAACCTAAACCCTAAACTTTAAACCTGAAAAACTAAGAGTAGCATATCAAAGAACATAAATTTATTCCTTCCCCATCGACATCTTTAGATGAGCAATGAACCATAATGCACAACAAAATTGGTAATGATTTTTTTCTAATATATAACATGAGAAATAACATGTCCATCAAAGAAGTAGACTGTTAACCTCGTTTGACCAATTAAAGAAAAAAAACAGTATCCTAGTTTAAAGAAGAATTCCACCAGATTCTTATTAGATGGAGAAAAGTTCTACTACAATGAACTATGAATGGTCATATATACCTTCAACTCAAGCTTTGCAGAATCTGGAAGTATGACTGGTCTAAATGAGAGGGAATGAGGGCAGATAGGCGTAAAAAGCATGCAAGGAACATTTGGATGAACCTGCATTAGCAATGGTATGTTGTTACTTGCAAAATAACCATGATTCAAAATGGTCTATATAGAATAAACCTCATATGTATCTCTGAAAACTTGAAAGGACAACCCACCATGGAACCTCCAGCAGCTGTAGAGTAAGCAGTACTTCCAGTAGGTGTAGCTACTATGACTCCATCACCTTGCACCTAAAGGCATATTTTAAGTTAAATAAAAGCATGGAAAAGGAACAAAAGATTTGAACACCTCTAGAGCTATATGAGAGAAGATATTTTAACAGTCACAACCTAGAATAAACTAAGATTTTGTCGGTAACAACAGGTGTGACAGCTAGAACTCACTTGTATCTGACAATGGAGGCTAAAATTTTTTTTCCTTTCTTTTCATAGAAAATAATTAACTAACCTTTGTTATAAGTCGGTCATGCTCATAACATTCAACCTTAGAAAGGTATGGATTAGAACCACGGTCAACAACAACCTCATTTAGGACATCAAATACTTTTCCTGGAACTGCTTTACCATTTCGAAAAATCTCACATCGTAGGCGCATTCTAAGAGTTATATAAACACCATCTGCTGTATTGTTACCATGGATGACCTGTTTCAAGTCTTCGCTGTAGTCTTCAAACTATATCAATCAAAAAAGGTGGAAAAAAGTTAAACAAATTGGAAATTGTAAGGACATCCAATATCCAAAACAAAGATCACATACTGAGTAACTTACCGTGTGGGAAGTGAGAAATCCAAGAGATCCAAGATTAAATGATACAACAGGTGGCACAGCACCTCTAAATAAATTTGATGCATGCAATATAACCCCATCTCCACCCAAGCACGCCACGAAATCAACCCTCTCATGCAGATCACTTCATAAGAGCATAAAACAAGTAGGATTCCAATCAGGTTTATTATCAACTCCGTGGGAAAAAAAAAATCATAAAGTACCTGGTATCTTGACTATAAAAGGTTTGAACAAATCCAAATCCAGGGATTCTAGCAAATATGTCATGGACATCAGGTTCAACAAGGACATTCATGTTCTCTTGATAATGCAAGAAAGAAGAAACCTGCACATCACACAAAATATACATATTTACAATTGCTAAGATCAAACAAGCGACTTTATATGCTATCAAATGCAGATAAAAAAGAGATGCATTTCCAGCTGGCAGTTCAAGAAACTATCATTGCAAGTTAGACTTGGAGGATGTTTCTTCATTGTGCTTTAGACTGGCTTCCTACCAGATGTTATCCCCACTTTACCTTCAACAAGTCACAAGTTCAAATCACCAGCTCTGTCCCTCCCCCACCCATACACACCTCTCCTTACTAATTCCAGCACTAAATACTGAAATCGTTTAAGAAGTTCCTGATAATTGGAGTAATCAATGCAGCAACAACAGCAACAGGACTTAAAATTGAACCAAATCAAATAAGACCATAATAAGTGAAACATTTCAAGCATGTACACTTGAAGGCTATATATGTCTATACTCTGCATCATCAAAATGCACATAAACCGTAACTGATGATCTCAGTGTGATTCAATTTCAGATTATACAACCATATACACAGACAGAAATGAAAACTTATTGGAATAGGAACATTCTGGTAAGTTATCAAAGTGCAGGGAAGCAATTATTGGCATTAACAAACAATTTAACAAATAATAGCTTCAAATGCTACCTCTTTGGCTTCTTCCATTAGTTCAGGCCCCAGCTTCTTTAACAGTAATACAGTCTTTGGTGTAGACTTCCACATAAGCATCTGTTGCTGGGTGCTAGGATGAGTGAATGCCAATGAGGATTCAGTCACCTTCTCCCTGGTACAAGAGAACCCATCCGTCCGCACTAAAAACATCTCTGCTTTCTTCCTTGACTGCACTCTTACGACACCAGTAGCAGAAGCACACATATTTCCCTCCATTGACCCCAATTCGTCATCACTTGAATATGAGGAGGCCTTACCATTGCTATTCTCACTCTTGCTAGACAAGGTAGATGTGCGCTTACTGAAATTCCCATCTAAAGTAGCAACTTTGGTTTCAGTCATGGAATGTCCTTGAAGAGATCCATTCATATTTGGGCTACTTGAAGCATAACTAGAACCATTCATGTACTTCCCACTGCCAGCAGCAGTGATCTTATGCTCTTTAGATGGACTTTTATTACTGAATATTCCATCAGAATTTCTTGTCCCTCCAAGCGATGATTCAGTGTTAGCACGAACAACCTCATTTCCCCATGTTTCTGTAATAGAAGTCTCTCTTGGAACAGGTTCCAATCTTTTGAGCTGATGATTTAAATACGATGCAGGAGAAATCTTTTTACACCTCAGAAACCAAGACATCTCTTTTCTGGAGAAAACATTGCAAGGAGGAATCTGAGCGTTTAGAGGATCTGCAGTCTCATAGATGTTAATTACTGCTCCTTCTGCATCGACTGCTTCCCCAGGAGTCATAACTTGGCTGGAAACAAGGTCAATGTCAGTCCCACAAATTTTGTGATCTTCTTTATCATCTGAGGAGGCTTCTTTCTGATGTGCTCCATTCGAACTATGTATCACATTCGAAGTCTCTTGCAATAACTCATTTGTCTCTTGTAACTTGAGCTTTTCTTCAGTAGTAGAAGATGCCTGATGATCTCCTGATCCATTTGCATCTTGTGATAATCTATCACTTGCTAACTGAGATGCAAAGCGAGTCATGTACTGCCGCCATCTAGAGACCATTGCAGAAGTTCTCCATACTCCTTCCTTACTATGGAGATAGATGGGCCTTTTGTTACAATCTGAAACTAAAGATGCAAACTTCTCAACCTGTTCCATTGAAGGTGCAGTTCCAACCTCCACTGGAAATCTTATAAATTCAACTTTCCCAGATGAAATAGCATCATTCATGGCAGCTTGATAAAAGTTATCCTTAATAGTCTCGGCTCTTAGATCAACAATGGTTTTAAATCCTCTGTCAACCAACCATGTCAGACCTTCCTCTGTCACTTGACCACCCATCCAAAAGGCTATCTGACAATCTTTAGACTCTATCTCTTCTTTGGAGGTGGACAAACAAACAGACTGCCAATTTGCAAACGATGTATGGCATGGATGGTCATCCTTGCGAGGAAAACCTAAATCATAACAAGCATTTTTCAACCTTTGCAACCTCCTCCAGACATGCAGGCTTCGAGAATCGTCAGGTGTCAAATAATTCTCAAGAGCAACATGTAAGCTCTCACAACACCTCTTCATCTCACTCCTGAAAAGAGCAAGTGGTGGAAGCTTATCCTCCTCCATCACACTTGCATCTGCTGCACGAAAAGTGTTCATAATTGAGACTCTTCCAGAAAGAACATCTTCTCTTCCTTTATTCAAAAGAGATAGCAAGCACCCTAGCACAGATACAATCTTATCCTCTACTAATGGTTTTTCCTCTGGTGTGAAATCATATGAAACACTACATTCTCCAGTCAATGGATTGCATAAAGTGTCCATCAAAGCAGCATGTAGCCTTTCAGCCGCTCTAAAAATTCTACAATAAGCCTCAACTTCTGCAATATCCCCAGGAACTGGACCAATCCAGCGTAACTGTGACACATCGTATGACTGCGCGATCTTCTAATCCAAATAAAGCAATGTCAGATGATGCAAGAAATTTAATATCTCTTCTTTAAAAAGTAAACATTAAAGGAGCAAGGCCAAAAAAGCATCATGAAAGAAGAAAAATGTAGCAACTTAACTCATGTACTTGCTACCAGTCATCATCATTATCATAAGACAGAGACGTGGTAGTAAAAAACAAAAAGCCTTGAGAAGGATAATCTTGAGCAATTATTATCGCTGACGAGAATAAAGCTAACTTGCTGGAAGACATAGTTTGATGTCATAATGGAATCTCAATAATCAGTGTATCCAATTCAGTATAAGTTCAATAAATTGCGTAAGAGAATCAAGAGACCTCGTCCTTCTTATAGAGCTATTCTTCATTCATATACTAAAAAATATACCCTAATGAAACATTCAAAAAAAAGTATTGATAGTGTGTCTTTTAACAAACACAATAAACAAAAAAAAAAGAGCAAAACCAGCCAACTCGGTGAAACTAAAGAATCACACGGCTTTCTTTTGGCTGGTATTTTTGAGAAATTGCACAAGCAAGGATCAATACGACACAAACCCAGCCATTGAGCTCGTTCAAAACATATTTTTAAAAAATACAAAATAGACAGAAAGGTACTGAAGTTTGAGATGAGCATAGTCCCTAAGGATGCCTAAAACATTATCAACGTATAATTGCAATGTGTTGATCAAAACACCCCAGAATCATATCAGCAGAAACAATAGTATTACAAAGAAATTCGATAACATCAAACCAACACCCTATGCTGGTCATTTCGTCGAACAGTAATTGTTTAAATAACACAGTGAACTTGAAACTGAAATAAGTTGAAAAGAAAAAAGAAAAAAAGATATAAAGGCCAAGTGAAAGAGAACGAAGTGAATGAAAATAAACCTGAGAATCCAAACCCAGATTGAGAGAGAAAGACTTGGATAGCTCCGCCTTTACTACAAGCTTCACCGTTTTCCTTACCACCACTTTACGCTTCAACCCAAACCCAAGAGCCTTGCTGCTTTTGCCATCGATTTTGAAGGGCGAGAAATATCCGGCCACCGGAGACAACCTACTCATGCCGACGATCGCCACGTGGCACGCAGAGAGACATTCCACCATAGGGAAGTTTAGTTTCACTATTTGTTTCTGTTTTTCTTTTATATTTAAAGTTGAAAAGTATTTATTGGTAAAAATAATAATGTGGATAATGAGAAATAATTTAATTGTTGTGTGGATAATAAAGGAAGAGAAGACCAAAATGTTGAGATTTTGGAGTGATTTTATTGGCTCTTCTTCTGCTTCTGCTGCTTTCTTTTTTTTCTTTTTTTTTTTTTTTTTTTTTTTTGGTTTTGAATTTCTTGATGTGATGTCTCTACATTTTTTTTATTTTATAACATTTAATTCTGATTATTCCTAAATAAATAAAAAAAGAATTTTAAAATTATGTGTTTAAAATTAATAAATGTTTTGAAACTAATAATAATATACAAAATTAAAACAAATAAATAAATAAAGTTTAGATAAAGATATCATTATAATAACTGTACAACGTGGATAAAAATATAAAATAAAATTTTGGTACAATTTTTAAATTGATTTTTTTAAATAAGAAAAATATAATAATGTCATTGTAATAATTAACTTATATCTAAGGTTATTTTAGTAATTTTGTTATTGAGTTAATTTATAATACTAACTTAATCAGATAAATAATCTAGTAATTTAATTTAAATAGTATTATATGTGTCAAAACTGTCATTTACCTCATAAAATTTTGTTTCATCTTTCGATTGAGTATTTAGATTATTTTTCCCATTGAATGTATTGATAAAAAAAACCAACTTAAACTTGTGGCGTCTGTTGGAATGAAAGATTTTTAATTTTATCAAAATTTTTAAAATTCTAAAAATATAAAGAATTTTAAAATAACTTTTAATAACTCAAATTCCACCTAAATTTTCAAAATCCTTTTCTTTTAATTAATATAGTTCCAACAATAAAACAAAATAAAATAAAAAATCCGAACTTTAAAATGCAATTTTTATTTCATTCTTATATATATTTACTATTTTATATTATTAAAATAATTATATATTTTAATCAACATAATGATTGCATACTTTTTATATGTTAATTATTTTCTCCTTTTGTAATTTTTTTTTTTTTAATTTAGGAATCCAGTAACCTAAGTTTTCTTCAAAAATTATTTATCAAAACAAAATAATCATAAATACTAACATTTTACAATAATGTATTTTAAAATACTAACATTTTGAAAATGTCCAAAATCTTAAAATTACCCGTTTTGAAAGCATTATTTTGAAATTGCATTTTACACGAATTATAAATATAAATTTATATAAATATAAAATATCTTAAATACAATTCTGACATGAAAAAAATACACAAGCACATGGATACACGAATCAACAGGTCTTAATACTCGGTCATTTTGAAGTTTCCATCATAGCATCAAATCATAAAGTTAACATAGTTGAAAAAAATTCAAAAAAAAAAAAAAAAAAACAATTATAGAATACACAAAATTAGCACAATGTTTATCCACAGCGAAAATTGATTTACAGGCTCAAAATTACAAGCATATATAAGTGTTACAATTTCCATAACATTATCTCCCCCTTCAGAACATACATACATAACACACACACAACACACACATATATATATGCATGTATTTATGTATATAAGCTGATGGCTTCATAACTTGATTGATGCATAGTAAGGCCTGAAAGCAGTATACCTGAGTGGCTGAGTTTAAACCATCAAGTTGCATCTGGTAGGCAAAGGCGGGCCTGAGTGCTTTCAAATCATGCTACTTCGGGTCCGAACTCGGTCTATAAGCATTTGCCTGCCTGACAAATCTTCTTCGTAACCCACAACCTGCATTTTCCAAATAATTGATAGATGAAGAGGCTTCAGCCTGAAAGTTGGGATTACTAATCATAGGTGATTTACAGATTTAAAATTCATTAAACTGTTGAAGCATATGTTGCTCCCACTTTTCATTTTTCTCGATCGAGTCTGAATAACATAGGATGGAAATGGAACTTCTTAGACAAGTAAGATCTGAAACCTGAGACTCTGTTTGCGTTTCACTGAAACCACCATATAGGCTTCCCGCATTCACATCTCTGGAATGACTGCTGATTTCATCTTTTCTCACATTCCTGGAAAGAAAAAAAAAATTAGGTCAATTGGAGATGAGAATGAAATGATTTTTGCTTGCTATAATGAAATATAATTCCCCACTGGCCTTGCAATTGTCCCAAAATTCAGTAGGTTCTTTCTTGATTAAGCTTTCTGGCAAATGCAAGGCAGTCAACTAAAGTTCAGATATTAATACTCGTCTTTTTTTGGTTCAACTAAGACGGTAATATTAAAATGTTAAAAGGGAGAGCAACTATTTGGTAATCGTATAACAAGGTACCGGTTCAACCAGTGTCGAGATAACCCAATAACAGAATGAGAATCTGTATGATCTTGACGAAGGCCCGTACAATCAGATAAAAATATCTGCTCCACATCAAGGATTGATAACATAAAGAAACTTATATAAGAGATAAAGAGTAGACATCTAGACATTGAAAACTCAACAAATACAAGGATACACTTCTGTCACACCCATTCCTCTCTGGTGACTTCTGATCATGAATCTTGAAAAGAAGCATAGATAATTGAGTCAGCCAACCAGCAATCTTGAACAATAAAACAATTAGGTGATACAGTTAGAGGAACAACAATATTCACCTTACTAGTTTGCTCCAGTAAGTCTATAACAGTATCTACATCAGGCAAAACTTGAGCAGCTTCACCTGCATTTTTTAATTTGTTGTTTCCAGTAGAATTTTCATTCAGAAAAGGCTCGCATAAATGCACTCGAGAAGCAAGCAGATCATTCTGGTCATCATCTTCTAAGTGCCTTGCCCTTTTAAAATGATCATTTGATTGTTCGGCCTCATCTCTAGAGCCATCATTTCTATCACCAATAATGCTTCCCATTTTAACACCAAGATCTTGTGTTCTCAGACCCTGAGGTTGACTTGTAAACTGAGAGGGAACATCTATAGACATCATTTTAGCAGCTTGAGTCGGAAACTGGCTCACAGTGCATAATCCTGCTTCTTGGTCTTGAGCAGTAACTTCTTTAGGGCAAAATGGATCCAGAGATACTACTTTATTCTACGAGATTTAAATTGAACACATGAATTTTGTTGATCTTATCATTTCTAAGGAAAAACAACAAAAATTCAGGGCAGACATGATTGGAAATGCATAACTGCGCAGATGAGCGCAGAGAGAGAGAGAGAGAGAGAAAGAATCAGAACCATACCTGCCTTACACATTCATATATCCACTCTGATGTAACTGACCGTATTCCCCATTTAGAAGCAGCCTCATATTTCGGTCCACTAGTAAACTTGCACAACAAATGAGTCACCTTTTTTGTAAGTTTTTCCACAAACTTAGCTCCAAGAATAAAACATAGATTTCTTAATAGCAATCTATCCTTCTCTTCATATTGTGAAACACAAAAGCGGAAGTTTTTGAACCCAGGAAATGGAATTTGACAGGGAAGTGGCGAATAGAGAATATGACTTCCAACATCCAGCAAGCATCCATCCTAGAATACCAGTTCTCCATCAGCATTGACAAGATTATGAAAACACGTATAATCCAACCAGATATTATTCAGACCCAAGTACTACTTTCAGTTAAAAGAAATATCAATGCATGATGGTTTAGAGTAAAGAAGAAACCAAAGGAAGCAGCAGTGGTAGCTGTAGCAACAGTATTAGACAAGTACACATATTGTACTATGCACTATATGTAACCAGAAAAAGGCATATCATGACCAAAGAGGAAGTTTTAAGCATACCTCTAAACAAGACCTGACCCAGTGAGTAGAAACATAAGTAATCTGGGAATCAGTAATACAACTGGGTATCACACCATGACACTCAATAATAAAATTCACATTCTTTTTCACTTGATCCTCAACAACCTGTCCACCGCCTTGATCCACCCATTCAACAATTTCAGCTCTCTGGCAGAAGAAATTGAAAGAATATTAAGGAGGAAATAGCACTAGAAACAGTCACCATCAGAACTAAGACAGATAGCAATACATAGAGCCAACGTAAGAAATATATCAGATACAAATAAATACGACATGCTAAAACAGTTCAAAAGCAGTTAAATATCTGAGATGTTAGACAGCAACAACACGGGGGTTTTAAATGGTTATCAAATCATTGTTATGGGCAGGTGCCTCTTACTTTGAGGCAGGGGCTTTAGTTACAAGATTAGGGCATCCCAAATTGACCAATGGCAAATAAATTGCCCTTTGTTCCTCCAGAGCCCTTCTCCAGTCTAAAATTTTAGTTACAGGGAAAACAAGGCAATTCCCTTCTTCAGTTGGGTGAGTCAGTTGCTAGGCCAAAAAAAAATCTCAACAAGGAGGATGGATTCAGGTGGTTATTTTAGCAAGCATAAATTCTTTTGGCAACTTTCAAGCATACTGTTGCATACTTATGGTGAGTGTAGTGCTAGTAAGATTTTTGCCAAGTTTACTTGAGTAAATTTCTTCTTGAAAGTCATATGTCCATATCAACGTTTTCAAGTTGAACCATCTCAAAAATTCACAACCAAATACTCATGCGGGGTTAAAATATTCATAGAGCAAGATTCTTACCCTATCTTCAGGAAAGGAAACTGAAAAACAAAATGTTTTCCCCTTAAATACAGCTGATGAAATCCCATTCTTAGGATTTTGGACTACAGAGTCACATTGCTGCTTCTGCCAAAAATTACTTGTACTATTTATTGTAGGAAGTAGACCTTGCTTGGATGATCCTACAGTAGCTTTCAACAGCTTCCCCCATTCATGTTGATTTTAGGTTTATCATCTAGACTTTTCCCAAATGATGAAGGCATTCCAGTTCCAGAGTTTGTAGGAACTGAGGATTTACTTTGATTTGAATTGATAATTCCCGTCACTGCTCCTCTGACAGAGTGAGCAGAATCTGTCCAAGAATGATGATCAGTTAAACGCATGAAAAATAATTCATACCAGAAGCTATAAAGAACTTACTGACGATATCTGTTATTTCCAGAACAAGATCTCTATCTTTTTATTGTAAGAGAATGTCAAAAACAAAATACATCCAGCATGAACATGAATTCAAGATGAAGACTGATTTCAGAGAATAATTGGCAACCTTTAGGAAGAAGTAAGTCATATGCAACATGCCTCTGATGAACGGGGATTTCTTTCTTTTGACGATCACAGTCCTCAAGCCAGCTGGTCTTTACCACATGGATAACACCTGAAGCAGCAATGCTTCGTACCTCTTTCTTTTCCCTAGACAAAAGGACAAACATACGAAAGAGAAAGCTTTATGAAAACAGGGGGAAACAGTCAATGTAACAAATGTATCAGTACATTGAGGCCAGAAGATGAAAACGCATAGCTTGCAAAGCACAATTTGGAAAGAACTCAAAGGAAGAAACTCATGGGAGAAAAAAAAAACTCACAACATTGTTTGCACAAAAAGAAGAAATACTTACAATTCAGATGGTGCCCCAACAACTATGTGCGTCAATTTTTCATTACATGACATATACCGGGATGCACCACCTCTACGCACCATGGTAACCAGCTTACGCATTTCAGAAGCTTCAAAGCCTACAAGTGAAATTTTACAATCTGACAAGTATAGATCATTATCTTCAGATTGAGAATCATTGGCAACACAACCATCAAGCTTTGTTTCAGTAGAGGGCTGCAAATTTGGTGCTTCACCACCATCCTCTTCAAAAATGGCCTGAGCATCTGATAACACAGAAGGTGTATTCTGAGAATGAGCAGCTTCAAGATCTGGATCTCCCAATCCGGTAGAAGGCACTGTGGACATATTAAATTCAGGAAACACCAAGGAGGTTGCAGACACTGAACTTGCCCTAAACTTGTCTTGACTATGCTGTGCTGACAAGGAACCACTCACACTTTTCTTTGAAGATGCACTGCCACCTTGGACAGGATAGGACTCCTCGTTAAGGCATGCTATCCACCAGGGACAAAGGATTATTCATGATCAGATACAATTTGAAGTCATTGATAATACATGGTAGTACAAATACTCCAGATATCATAACTCAGGAATACTAGACATTACTAACATCAAAGCATTACCTCTTCTGGCAATACATTGATCAAACCATTTCCGAACAATGATATGAACGTGACCCCATCTTCGGGCAACTTTATACTTGTCACCTTCAGGAACTTATGGAAAGTCAAGATCACAAATGAATACTCAGAATAGGCCATGGATGGTTATTCTGAGGAGAGGAAAGGATGGAAGTAAAACATTTATTGAGGTGCAATGCATAAACATCAAAAAGAAGTAAGAAAATTTGCAAATGGCTCAAGAACTGAATAACATTCCTAGAACAGAAATGAATAGACAACTGAAGTTTAAATAAGTAGATGTAACAGTGATCATAAATTAGAGGTATGTTGCTTGTGGAGTGAAAGTGTAGAACCTAAGAATACGCAACTAATAACAACAATTCTTAGATCATAAGGAACAATGTAAAGGATATATCACAAATCAAATGTGTGCACTTCTTGGTGAGTTCAGCAGAATATTTTCCACCATTTTGTATGATAAGCTTTTCAATCTCCTTTCGCTCATCTGAGAGGAAGAGAAAATTAGAATTCAATGATTAAGTAGTCTGTCACAAGCAGAACCAATATGATTGACATAATAAACCTGCACAAATTCCGGTAACAGATATTGTCAATCCAGTAAAAGGAAGAACCCTGTATGACTCCTGAGGAACAACACGGTGCTCGCTCCAACACTGATACAACCATTGAATAGTAACAATAGGTTTCTTCAGAACATTTAAAGCCCACTGCACAGACAGAAAATAATTATAAGAATCAGTGATAGTATATAATAAAGTGATGTGCAACCATTAGCTTCTTTCTGATAATACCTTCTCCAAGAAACTCCAAAGACAATTATTCTGAATTTCACAGTCCAATAAAAAGGGTTAATAGAAACTCCAACTCAAAGCCAGATGTGCACAAAATTCAAAAATTTATTACTAAATATTCTACAATGGGAACATTCATTTCCTGCAAGGACTACCAGGATTGTTTTCAAGTTTTTCCTCCCACATGCATGCCGATCTCCAAATATGCGAGGACAGGGATCAAATAGCAGTTTCTTACACCTTCTCACCTAACTCAAGTTGGAAAAGACCTTTAATAATATTATTTTTTTCTGATTTCACTATGATGTATTCTAAGTTCATAAAACCAGCTATCTTTGAAGAATATACAAGTCCTAACAATGATGAGTTCATAAAAACACCAATTAAACAATATTTGCACACTTAAACACAACAAATTCAGGCAGGTGAGAGAGAGAGAATCATTTTACAAGAATCATACATACCTTATACTTTGCAGCCAAGACGTTCTTTACAATGACGAAGCTAACATCTAGAGATGCTTTAGTATGCAAAACTCCCCCCATGGCTATAACTAATTTTTCAATCTTAACCTACGAGCAAAAATCATCAGAAGAAACCATAGAAACTCGGGGTTCATATAAGTCACCCGAGTAGATAAAAATGAACGCATTTGCATGAACCTTAATTGCAATACCTTCTCATCCATGTCGAAACCGGATGCCAGCACTTTGAGACCGTCCATTGCAAGACAGCAACTAAATCCTTGTTTAGGTAGAGCTCTATTTTCATTTGCACAAGAAATCACACATTGAGGACCTATGACCCAAAAAATAAAAAGAAAATAAAAACTCCCATAAATTACCAGCATGGTAAATTTAAGAAGAATTCTACAACTGGAGAACATTACCTATCAAATTACAGCCTTTAGCTCTAAGATCCTCAAATTTCTCCTGAAAAAAAAAGTAAAATAACTAAATAAAAAAGAAGACATTTAAGAAAGATGCCAAAAATATCGTAAAATGCAACAAAAAATGGAGGGAAAAAGGGGGGAGTACGTGATCGAAGGAGGAGATAACGTGGAAATCATCGGGGCCATTGCGAGAAGGGTCGCAACAGAGGAAGACTTGGGCACCGTTATCCTTGAGAACGCCGTGAAGCTTGTCGAATACTTCGGGAGGGACGAGGTTTCGCGACATGAAGACGTTCGATCCCATGAACGCCTTTGCCTTCGTCGTCATCATCATCTCCACTTGATTCCTCAACCTTTATCCCTGAAATTTTGTCAATGATAACTGGCGAGGGTTGAACTTGAAGAGTGCTGGACTTAGGGACTGTGGGAATGGTGGTACTGTTGGTATGTTTGCAACTTTTGAAATTGGGGAAAAATATTTGGTAGGGCTGAAAAAAAACCGCCAAGAAAATTGGGGAAAAAAAAAAAAGCTCTAAACTAGGCTAGAGGAAAGTTAAGAGTGGTAATTAATTATCAGCCTCTTAACTATTTTCTTCTAATGGGGAAAATCATGTTAATAGGAAGAGGTTCTTTCATACATCTGTATCTTCGGAATCTTTGGTTTTGGAGGGATAACAATCTTTTCTTCTTGGGCACACTTCTGGAGTTGGTTGTGCTTTTTGACCTATTTGTTAATCCTTTTGTAACATGGCTGCTTAAAAGGCTTTAGCAACCATTGCTGGTTTTCTAGATCTTCCTTGGGTGGCTAAGGTAGGTCTGGAGGAGATTGATCCTGGATTTTTGAAGATTGTGGCTTTGGCCTTTGGGCAGAATAGTCTACAAGATAGACAAATTTGCCATTATCTTCTCCTAACGGACTAATATTTGGATCTTCATCCATCCATCTTTTGTAAAATTCTGACTGGCTTGATTTCTTGCGGCTTTTGTTCTTGCGGGATCGTCTGATCTCTTCATCAAGATCTTCAAAAACAGAATCTTGACATCCTTCACAAGAACAATTATTGTCCCAAGGACAATGTCCTGTATTGGGATCTTTGAAAAAATATAGAGGCTTTCCATTAGACTTAAAGCTCTGTATAAGAGGTGCTTCTGGCCCTGGAACTATGTTGTCAAGCTCCAGGGGTTGTAACATCATCTGTGTGGAAAATACTAGCGGAGTAGGAAGCGGCTTCAGATGGCTGTGATAAATTTTATCTCACTCATCCCATCAGATCTGGTGATGATCTGACTTTTTGTGGAGCGGATTGGCTGGTCATACCGGTGGATTTGTTCATAATTAGTAACCTATTTTTCTGGCAAGAGATTGAGCAACTCTTGTTTTGGGATCTGTTTTGGCACATGTACGCAATGAGGTTCTTCTATAGTATTGACTGAAATGAGAAGAGAATCCTCAGATCCTTGATTTGATAATTTAAAAGCATGATTTTGAACTCTGTATACAATCTGGTAATGCAAGGTCGCCGTTACTGCTGATTCCACTATCTCTGCTCCAATGGTCTGGATTTAGACTTTTAGAGCATCAAGGAGATTGGGATCTTTAAAGACATGGTGAAATTTGGGAATAACGCCACCATGGCCATTCCTGAGCTTAGTGTTACTTCCACTGTACCAATGCAAGCATCTTGGTATTTTTTGTATCTAGAATCAAAGAGAGTAATTCTGGAAACAACTAGTTTCCCAGCAGTTCCATGATAGTTGAGGGCTAATCTAACCGCACGAAAATGGATATGAGAATATCTATGCTGACTCCATTCTTGTAAGAAATTCGAAGGAAATTCAAGAGTAACAAACTATTCTTCTTGGCCTCCATAGATGAGATGTTTATCAAATTTTGACGACTATACATACTCACGAACATTTTTCTTACTAGTAGAAATAAGGGACTTTATACTTTTAATAGGAGAAAAGGTGGGTTTCTGGTAGGTGGAGTAGGGATTTACAAGGGGTAGGTCTGTTGCCTTGACCTTTTCTTCTTCTGTAAAATATTCTACTTCATACAAAAAGGAAATCTTTTTTGTAGTATGAGACTTTAAAGGAAAACTAGATAAAGTTACAGGAGCTTTGGAAGTAGAGGTTCTGGGAGTAATCATGTTTTGCATACTTCCCTTTCTTTTGAGTTTGGGCTTTTCAAATGAAAGAAAATCTAGGAGTTTGGGCTCTGATACCAAATATGTAGGGGAGCTTGAAGACGGGATATCCAGAATTAATGGATTATAACAGCAGGTATGCTATGCCAAAACTTAGGCCCTTTTCCTCTTTTGGCCGTTCAACAGGCACTGCCTTTTAACTGTTAATACCACTAACCCAGAATACTTCTCCAAACTCATATGGATTTAGCATCACTGTCTAAGCTTAGTTTCTGATGTGCAGGATCCATTGATTGGCAAGCACATAGCATACTTCTAAATTCACGGGAGAGTTTCTTTCATTGATATTCCCTTATCAGAGAGGAAGAGGAATAGAGAGGTTTAGAAAGACATGATTTTCAAAACACACTAATATTATTTATTTTTTTCCAAAACTTGTTTTTCAACTGAGAACTTAAGTCTCTTATATAGGGGATAAAAGCTAAACGAGCAAATAAGAGGGAATCTGTTTTTACAAAGTGAAAGACATAAAGCTAAACGAGCAGATAAGAGGGAATCTGCTTTTACAAAGTGAAAGACAATTATTCATATAAAACAGACTACTTTATGCTTCTTTAGTCAGTGTCATAATCTGTACTGGCATCAGAGGTGAGATTTTAACTCTTCAATCCTTCGTTTCTTTTCCTCTCTTACTCTGTAGCATTTCAGTTCTAGCTGTTCAATTCTCTGTTCCAAATCATCTGGTGGTGTCACTTCATGAATGTCTTTCCAAAGAGATGTGTCTTCATGCTTATTCATCCATGCTGGCGTGTCTCGAATCACTTGGCTACAATACATTGGATACTCTTGATACCATTCTTTAGGATCTTGGATGTTTGTCTGGTATTCCACCAAAGCTTTCATCAATTGTTCTTGGTAAGGTGTCGGTTATTGTGAATGTCCCATGGTGCAGATGTGTCTTGTAAAGGCCAAATTTCAGAGGGGATGGTCCTATTAACCTGACACAAATACTTCTATAAGGTCTTAAGATCATATTGATTTAACTCTTCACAATAGACCTTATGGATCCATGCACTAGGAAAAGCTCCTAGTTGGGTTGCCGGGCCATTTTGCATGAAGTATTATGGCTTGTAAAAAATGATCACAATCCATTGGGCTTTGGTGTTCTTGAGAAATTCAAACATTATCATGTCAGCCCATTGTTCTAAAGGATAGAACCACTTGAAAAAGGTAACAAGGTTTTTTAATTCTGGACTGATTTCATCATGGATAGCCTCTGTCAAGAAATGTTGAAGGTCATGGATAGGAAATATTATCCCTATATGGAACAAATGTGTTAAGTACCAGAACATCCATTTTAATTCTTCTGAGAATTCAGTAAATTGAAGGTTTATGGGATTTATGAAGGGATATTTAGGATGAAGTCCTAAAGGTTTCAAGAATAGACCTCCAAATTCACAGAAAACACTTAATTGATAAGAGAGCATCATGTTCATGGCTTCCTTATGGAACCTTTTTTCTACTATCAAATTTAGCACTTCTGGAGGATGGTCAGGATGAGAATTTGGTTGACAGGGTATAGAAGAGGGTGATGGCGGATTTTGAGAGGTCTTCTTTTTACCTTTGGATTTGGATGAGGATGAAGGTTGGAACATGAAACTTTCGGCTGGTTTAATGGTTGGTCTTGAGAAGATATCAGCTAAGACATTGGTTTTTCCTTGAATGTGTTTAACATCAAAACAATACCTGGAGAACCATTCTGCCCACCGGAGAAGTTGGGGATGAGGTACTTGCTTTTGTTTGAATTTTATCATTTTGGGAAAAGAAGACATGTCTGTTTTAACAAGGAAATGCTATCCCACCAAGTGAAATTCAAAACTTTCAATGCCTCTTTTGACAGTAAGGATTTCTTTGAAGGTGGAATGATAGTGGATTTCAGCATCTATGAATCTTCCACTTTTGGCGTCTTTTTCCTTTATTTTCTTCAAATAGAATTGCACCCCAATATTTGTCACTGGTATCAGTCTGCAAAATCCTTTTTTCTTCTGAAGGGATCTGCAATGATGGTAAATGAACAAGTTTCTCTTTGAGTTCTTTGATTGCTTGGGTCTGTTTTCTCTTCCATGGAAGAGGGTTCTTTTTCAGCATTTTCCTTAAAGTATTTGTTAATTTTAAGATTTTTGGAACAAAATCTCTGAGATAATTAACAATTCCTAAAAACTGCTGAACTTGTTTCTGGGAGAAGTTCTTAGTTGGAAACTTGGAAAACACTCGAGCTTTTGCAAGGCTTGAGAATAAAGTATTTCTGTTGGGCAAAGGAAATTTATCATCTAGAAGAAAATAGTTAAGAGGCTGATAATTAATTACCAGTCTTAACTTTCCTCTAGCCTGTTCTGATCTTTTGTTGACAAAAGAAGTTTCCAACTAAGAACTTCTCCCAGAAACAAGTTCAGCGGTTTTTAGGAATTGTTAATTATCTCAGAGATTTTGTTCCAAAAATCTCAAAATTAACAAATCATTTAAGGAAAATGCTGAAAAAGAACCCTCCTCCATAGAAGAAAAAACAGACCCAAGCAATCAAAGAACTCAAAGAGAAACTTACTCATTTACCACCATTGCAGATCCCTAGTGACAAATATTGGGGTGCAATTTTATTTAAAGAAAATGAAGGAAAAAGACGCCTTTGTGGATACAAAAGTGGAAGATTCACAGATGTCAAAATCTACTATCATTCCACCTTCAAAGAAATCCTTGTTGTCAAAAGAGGAATTGAAAGTTTTGAATTTCACTTGGTGGGATACCATTTCCTTGTTGAAATGGACATGTCTTCTTTTCCCAAAATGATAAAATTCAAACAGAAGCAAGTACCTCATCCCCAACTTCTCCGGTGGGCAGAATGGTTTTCCAGGTATCGTTTTGATGTTAAACACATTCAAGAAAAAACCAATGTCTTAGCTGATATCCTCTCAAGACCAACCATTAAACCAGCTAAAAGTTTCATGTTCCAACCTTCATCCTTATCCAAAACCAAAGGTAAAAAGAAGACCTCTCAAAATCTGCCATCACCCTTTTCTATACCCTGTCAACCAAATTCTCATCCTGACTATCCCCCAGAAGTGTTAAATTTGATAACTAGAAAACAGGTTCCATAAGGAAGCCATGAACATGATGCTCTCTTATCAATTAAGTGTTTTCTGTGAATTTGGAGGTCTATTCTTGAAACTTTTAGGACTTCATCCTAAATATCCCTTCATAAATCCCATAAACCTTCAATTTACTAAATTCCCAGAAGAATTAAAATGGATGTTCTGGTACTTAACACATTTGTTCCATATAGGGATAATATTTTCTATCCATGACCTTCAACATTTCTTGACAGAGGCCATCCATGATGAAATCAGTCCAGAATTAAAAAACCTTGATACTTTTTTCAAGTGGTTCTATCCTTTAGAACAATGGGCTGGCATGATAATGTTTGAATTTCTCAAGAACACCAGAGCCCAATGAATCGTGATCATTTTTTACAAGCCACAATACTTCATGCAAAATAGCCCGACAACCCAACTAGGAGATTTTCCTAGTGCATGGATCCATAAGGTCTATTATGAAGAGTTAAATCAATATGACCTTAAGACCTTACAGAAGTATTTGTGCCAGGTTAGTAGAACCATCCCCTCTGAAATTTGGCCTTTACAAGACACATCTGCACCATGGGACATTCACAATAATCCACCGACACCTTACCAAGAATAATTGATGAAAGCTTTGGTGGAATACCAGACAAACATCCCAGATCCTAAAGAATGGTCTCAAGAGTATCCAATGTATTGTAGCCAAGCGATTCGAGACACGCCAACATGGATGAATAAGCATGAAGACACATCTTTTTGGAAAGACATTCATGAAGTGACACCACCAGATGATTTGGAACAGAGAATTGAACAGTTGGAACTGAAATGCTACAGAGCAAGAGAGGAAAAGAAATAAAGGATTGAAGAGTTAAATCTCACCTCTGATGCCAGTACAGATTATGACACTGACTAACGAAGCATAAAGTAGTATGTTTTATATGAATAATTGTCTTTCACTTTGTTAAAGCAGATTCCCTCTTATCTGCTCGTTTAGCTTTTATCCCCTATATAAGGGACTTAAGTTCTTAGTTTTAAAAACAAGTTTGGCAAAAAATAAATAATATCAGTGTGTTTTGAAAATCATGTCTTTCTAAACCTCTCTATTCCTCTTCCTATTTGATAAGGGAATATCAATGAAAGAAAATCTCTCGTGAGTTTAGAAGTATGCTCTGTGCTTGACAATCAATGGATCCTGCACATCAGAAACTAAGCTTAGACAGGGATGCTAAATCCAGGTGAGTTTGGAGAAGTATTCTGGGTTAATGGTATTAACGCTAAAAGGCAGTACCTGTTGAACGGCCAAAAGAGGAAAAGGGCGAAAAAAACATTATATTGCTTTTTCTTTGTTGTTACAAATGAACAAATATCAAGGTGGTACAGTAGGGGTTTTCAATCGGTTAATTGATCCGAATGAGTATTAATCGAATTAATTATTTTTTTAAAACTTTAATCGTTGACCGAACTGAAATTTTAAAAAAAATTAATTGAACCGAACTTTTTTGGTTAAAAAAGTTGAACCCATAATTATAGACCAAAAAGGGAATTTTCGAATCAGGTCTAATTAAATAATAATATTTTAATAGAAAATATAGCTTCTACTTTAAGTAGAAGAGCTACGGGTGACAACATGCCCTAAAATACACTAAGGTTTGCCGCCCCATGTATTTCACAATGCTTAATTAGAGCTTTTATGTGTTAGGTCCAATTATATGTATTATCTGGACTTTTATCTAACAGTTATAATTTATCTAACCCAATAAATATTTTCTATTTCCCAAACATTATTTATTTAACCAATTAATTTAATTAATTAAGGAACCCCTTGGATGGGCGTTTACCTCAAGTGCGATGCGTTTAGCTTTCTTTTTATCTCACACTACAGTATCGCTACAGTATCTAATCTCACCACCACCATTGTTTTTACACTAACCGCAGGTAAAAGCACCGCATATCCAAAGGGGCCCTAACAACGTTAATTTCTCAACCCAATTATAATTCCATTGAAGTTATGACAATTTTACCATACTAGAATTTATGAGGAAATATATTTAATTGCATTATTCGACAAATCGATTACGACTAATTAATTTAATTCTTACTTTGAACTTTAATCATTTAATTACAATTAATCAAATAATAATTTGAATAAATTAAATAAATTTCTAAGTCATCTTTTGTACTTAGCGAGAAAATGGATTCATTGCGAATAGTGATACTATTTGAAAATTGGGTTTGGAAAATGCAACGAAAAATAGATTTGGGGAAAAATCAGAGTTTTAATTTTTTTTTTTTTCAAAACTAGAACTTGGTTGTGTTATCTAAAGTAATAAACACTTAATCAAAATCATACATTTTTTATTTGTCTAGGATGAATGCTTCGACCGAGTAGTTCATATGCCACAATTTGATATGTCAAATTAGGCTTTCTCGGTATACTTAAGGAGCTTATTCTCAAGCAAAGTAGCTTCTTTTTCATAATTTTTATATTTTAATTTAATAAGTATAAATATATCGTTTTTACTCATTTTGTAACCCAATTTGGCCAATAGTGCCATTAGGGGGCCTAACCTGTGGTTGAGTGGTGTAGGGACGTGTTGAAGGTTGAAAACGAGTGAAAATGACACCAAAGGAAAGGGTATCACGATATCCATGCATTAGAATCACGATACCTCCAATAGTATTGAAGATTGGAGACCACCCTTCAGTGGTATCACGATATCCACCCTTCAAAGAATGCCCCAAGGCTCGAAACTGCTTGAGGTATCATGATATCCTCTTCTGTGTATTGCGCCACAAACATCGTGAGGGGGACAAAATTGGACAAAAATGGTAGTCTTTGTCCACCCGATCCACCAATCATCCAAGGCCTGAGTGACACCCCAAACTCGATTCGATGAATCGAATCTGAATCTTGGGTGTTACCACACTAAAACAGATGAAACTTAACTCTACTTACACAAATTAAAATTGATTTGAACTACTTAATTGCAAGACTTATTAAAATAATACATAAGTATAAACATTTAAGAATTCCAGTTATAATCCTAGGAAATTTTATTACAAGTATTACTGAAATGATGTCCTAATCTAACGTAGTTATCTCGATTCAAGGGTTTCTAAGTGTCAAACAGGCTCGATCACGCCATCAAAGCTTGCTCTGTATGCATAGTAATCCAATACGCCACTCTTTGGGTGTAGTCATAGCATCATTTCCCTCAGACGTAGCCTTACATTCAACCTAAAATGGAGAACACAATCCATGTAAGTTAATAAGAACTTAATGAGATAAACACCCATTTACCTAAATCGTTATGCATTTCACATCTGGCAATTTAATTCGCCACCTCATTGCCCTTTGTTCTTCAACTTGTCTCTAGTGAATACCTTCTTAGAATGTCATTCTTCATACCATAGATGTTACCTTAACTTTAAAATCATGATTTATCTTCCGCATCTTGGATACATTACTTACGTTCTTCGCGTTGCACTTTCGTGATTCCCTAACCATACCCATTCTAGAGGCCCATATAGACATGATACAATGATTCTTATATACATACTTTAAGCCGTCGTTTCTTCAAAATCTATGAAATGATTTCGTACTTAGATAGAAGATACATTCTTTAATTATATGATTTGATCCTTTCTAAAAACTACCATTTTTCTTCTAATACTTACAGACAGATAACCTTCTTCAATTTACCAGACATAGCCCTTCCTCAAGTTTGTTCTTCAAGTCTAATTAACTCATACTTTAAACTTGTCACATTCTCTGGTGCATTCCAGTTTCTTTGTTTTTGTCTTAAAACTAAGCAGGATACGCCATAACATTTCATACGAAACTCGCTATAAATGAAGCTAATTAGAATACCTCATCAAAGATGTAACACGATACGCCACAGGGGCTTTTCCTTCTGAGTTTATTACAACCATTGTTCCTTCAGAGTTTGTCGTGAATACCATTTCTTTTCTCAGGGTTTGCCACAGAGGTGTTGCCTTTAGATGATTGTCACAAGGGTCATTCTTTTAAAGTGCACCACAAAGGCTTCCTTTCCATAGAGTGCCATAAAGGCTTCCTTTTTCTGGCATGTTCATGATAGGTATTCGCCTAGACTCACATTTTGTGAGGGTTACCCCTCATCGACCTAGGTCACACAAAAAACCCTCTTTAGGTAATCACCTTTCTTTATTTCTTTTCTATATGACGCCATAGCCTAGCTATGGTCTTGCACGATATGATGTCATGGCCATGGACTTTTCCTTTCCAGAGATTCATATCAAAGATTGTGTTTTTAGTCCCAACGGACCCCTTTAGACTTCACCGCAGTGAATAGACATAAACTCACATAACAGACCTTTCATGCATTAGCACCAAACTTAACATACAACTCAGACATGCTCTTACAGTCATATTTTCGACTCCAGATTTCTTATCACATACTCTATACTTGACAGATTTATACAAACTATACATGTTAATCCTATCCACATTCATATATCAGCATACTCATCATACCATCCTCTTCTAATCTCAGTTCATAGTTCATATGATTCTACACAAAGATATCTAGAATAAACCAGTATACATGTATAAGAGCTAGCTTAGGGACTTACTTGACAACCACGGACAACAGCTTGAACTTCAGATCCAGCATCCAATTAGGGATTACAACAACTCATACCTTAAAAGACAGAAAATCACCATTAAAACTCATTCAATTAACCTTGCCGTCATCTCTAACCCAGATAACCCACATATAAAACCTTACTTCTTCATCTTACGATTCATGCATTCATACAAGCCTAATCCTTCATAACACACAAAGTCATAAAACTTACCTTGAAATGGAGAATCATTGATAAAATCCAGGGTTTCATCTTCAACTCAAAGAAATGCTTTTTTATTTCTCAATCTCCATATAATAATATTCTACAAGAAGGAAAAAGAGAACTCCTTTATCCAAATCTTGAATATCCATTAATATAATCTAAGTCTTTATTGGAACATGACAAGTGTCACATTTTACTATATTATTTTATCCAAAAGTTCACAAACTTTCGAGAAACCTATTGGAGTACCCCTTTATCTTTTAATTATTTCGGTTCACATTCAGTTGGTTCCTAACCAATTTACCTTGCAACATAACTTGCACAGTACCACGATTAAAGGCGCACTATTCTTCTGACGTGAACTCACACTCAATAATCTTCCACTTGGTCACTATCTTATTCCAATCGGCATAGCGTTTTCATTAACTAAAACACATAATTGTATCCATCCACTTTATACGCCCAAAATGTACCTGGGCGAATACCACTCCGTTGATCATAATACCTTAGGACTATTCATCAAACCTTGTACCCTCCAGAACTGGGGCGTTACAGCCTATGTAGGGGTAATTTTGGCAACAAAAATTCATCAACATTCAGCCTAAAACAACCAATTTTGGCTGAGGAGGAGAGAGAGATACATTAGTTTAGATTTAGCCTTAGTTTAATTTAGATTTTCTCTTAGTTTTTCTACAACTTTTCTAGGGTTTTTATTTTCTCTTCTCCTTTATTAGTTTTAGAGTTTATTTTTCTACATTTACTTCTTGTTCTTGATGTTCTCAATGTTAGTTAAGTTAATTATCACTATAAGCTAGGTTTATTTTCATTTTCAGTATATGTAGCTTGGTTGTAAGACAATTCTAGCTTTAGTTTAATTTATTTTAGTTTCTTTTACTTTAAGTCAGCTAAAGTTTGTTCATTTCATGTTTATTGCTTTAGATTTTCTTGTTGAATGGCTTTAGTTTGATGTTCTTTAAGTTTTATTGCATAAAAATCCAAACTTTTTTATTTTTCTTATGCTTTACTTTAATGGCTTCTTTGCTTTTCATTACTATGTCCATTCTCTTTATTTTTAGCATGAGTAGCTAAACCTAAAAAAGGGGTTGGTTGATAGAGATGTGGGCAAGTTGACTTTTTGGACAAGGGACTAAATTGTAATAAATTGGACTAAATTGAATAGACCTAAAAACTTAAGAAGTGATGCCCCTAAGGGAATATCTAGGCAAGTGAGACCGAGAGGTAATCTTGTTGTGCTCCCATTCATTAGTCCCAAGAGGTAATCGATAAGATCGAGAGATAAATCAGATTCATTCATCTAAGTCGGTAAAGTTGAGATCGAAAGATAAAATAGAGCCACTTAGTAATTTAAGTGATTTAAGTCCCTCATTTGAGGACCAGCGAACCACATCAAAATCAATCAACCACCATTAGTCGTTTATTAGTTAATTTCTTAGTTTTGTACTCTTTGCAATTTAGTCTTTAGATTAGCATATTTAATTTTCTTACGAAACTTTCTTGTTATAATTTGCCATACTATAAAATCATATCAGTAGCCGCTTAGACTCTATAATGCATGCTATTTATTACTCAATCACCATCTCCTTTGGGTTCGATCATTAGAATACTCTAGTGTTCCATTGTAACACTACAAATATTACAACTGACCTCTATGCTTGCAATAAAACCACGTTTTAAAATTGTTTTAGAACATTGTTTGTTTTATAGACACATGCAAACATGGTCAGTAGTCTTCTCTGCTATTCTTAAGCTCACGTCTGCTGAATGTGGGCTCACTTCAAACCAGAAAATTTTCTACAAAATTTCCAGTCAAGCAATTTCATAATTTCTCTAAACTTCTGGGTCAAGTTGTAAAAAAGAAAAATATCTTTAAAATTTTCTGAAATAATTTCTTTAGAGAATTTTCTCTCAACAACTTTCTCTTAAATTCAAGTGAGTGAAAAACAATGACCCAATGTTCTTTTTATATAGGGAGAGTTTAGAGAGTTCAAATCTTATTAAACTTAATATTAAGTTAATATAATACTTATCAAGATAAATATTAGATTAAATTTAATATTAAACCTATTAAATTAATAGATTATTTATCTATAAGATAAATATTAAATTTAATTTAATATTAAGATAAATACTTTAATATTAAATTAATAAAAATACTATCAAAATAAGTATTAAATTAAAGCTGATATTAAATCTTATTAAAATAATACTATTTTTGGAATAATTAATCTGGAATTAAATTATCTGGTAGAGTCTCAATAGGAGTGTAATTCTTCCACTGCTCAACCATCGAAGAACCACCATCACCGACCATCTGTCAGCCACCAGAATGCCACCGCCAGCATGGTACGACACCCTCACGACACCCTAAGATGGTTCGGCTGTTACCAGTTCAGTCCAGGCTATTGGCGGCCCGACTGGTCCGGTCTAACCGGTGATCCGGTTTCACATATTAGACCCAGTTCGACTAGTTTTTTTTATCTCGGTCTCGATTTTGTGTTCTTGAGCCCAATTTTCGATCTTAGGTCCAATTTTCAAGTTCAATTACCCATTAGGCCAATTGTCTGACTTGAAAATTAATTTCTAAAAATATCATAATTATTTTAATTGATTTGAATAATTTAATTTTGCTTTATCAAAATTAATTTTCTCAAAAATCACTTAGATTTTCAAAATTTAATTTTTTAAGAAAATTCTTTAATCAAATTCTCTAGTTGAACTACTCTCACGACTGCCCAATTTAATTCCACATCAAATAAATCGAGTCAATTAAATTATTTCCAAAGTCGTAGAATTTTCTTCTGATTCAAATGTAGTTTGATCGAGCTTTAGTTGAACTAGCAGAGGGACTAATTAGACATATACAATTAGGTTCGAGTAATTGCAATTATGCCTAGAAGCATCATTAAAATAATTCGCAATTACTTAATCATGGAGTCAATCTGATGTGAGCTTGCCTACGAACCAAGTAGAGACCGAACAAGAAGATATCAAGTTGCCCATTGGTCCGATAACGCGAGCTAGAGCTAAACGATTCAAAGATGCCATCTCAGCAATGGTGGAACGAGTTGAGGAAAATGATAGCCAAGAGCTTAGAGATGAGTTGAACATTTTCAACTTCTTTGAAGTTGAATTTCGTTCCAGCTAATTAATTTGCTGCTGGAATTTTTGGACCATTTAAATAAGCATTTAATTAAGTTTTACTACAGCTTATAAATATGTTTTTATTTAGTACAAGTGTTTAATATGTTATTGAATGTGTCTAGATGTCATTTAATTTGTCTGAATATAATACATGTTAATTATGTCCAGCCGAATTAATATGTCTTGTTTAGTTTTAATTTAATTTGTTTTAATGTTAATTAGTATGTTCATATTATATTCAGCTGAATTGAGTTAAATTAATGAAGTTCATTTGTTTTGTTTAGGTTCAGCCGAATGAAGAAGATGCATGGGAAAGGTTGGCCGAATGTGGAGTACATTAAACAAGATGCATGCATGTTTGATTCAATGCACCTAGCGATACATGCATGAACTACATTAAAAATGGTGTGCTGATTTTTGAAGTTCCTTAGGTGACCATTCGGCAAAAGAGATGATTGTTCATTCTTCAAAGCTGATATTTATTTCTTTCACATTGCTGGAAATCTTTTGGCTATTCGGTTCATGGTGTTCACACTCTAAGCCTCTTCAAAGCTTTGCTTTCACACTCCAAATGGCTGCTCATGTTCCTATTAATTGCTGGTCATTTTTCAGCCAAAAGATGCAACTTAAATGAGTCTATTTATGCTCATTGACCGAACCTAGCCCATTCATGCCCATCCAAGATGTTCAAGGTTCATTTGCCCCTCTAGAAGATGACCATTGGAGCTCTCATTCAGCCGAACCTACCTTGGACTACATTCATGAAATTAAAGCTGAATTTTAGTTCATTGTTTACTTAGAAATTAAGTCTTGAACTTGTCCATTCGGCTACTAGTAGAAAGACTATAAATAGTTGTTGAATTTCTTGTAAAAGGACTTTTGACAAATTTCTGAATGAAATATCATTTTAGTGAGTTAATTCACTCTCTTTATTCTTCAAAGCTCAAATTGACTTATCTTCAACGAGTGGCGTCAATCTGACTTTGTTCCGAACTTATCACCGTTGGTGTGGCGTTCTTCATACCGTAGGTTCCTATTTTGCTAAATAGAGGGTCTCGGTTATTATCCTAATTCCTTTTCCTTTCTTTGAAACCTTAAGCCCGGGTCTTTATTTGCTATTAAGGGTTTGACTTGTTTCATCGAATTATCCAGCAAACAACACTCTATCAAACTCCTTTGTTTTCCAAAGCCATTTAATTTTAAACACCAAGACATGAATTTGTTTCAAAATCGATATTACCTAATTTCAATCGGGAAATATTACGACTCGTTATTTTCATACAAAACGAGCTCGTATCAGTTGGTATCAGAGCTGGTTAAATTAGGTACGTATTCATAGTTTCAAAATTCCAAAAAAATTCAAAAAAATTCGAAATTAAAAAAAGAGAAGCATATATATACTACGAAATTCATTAAAAAAGAATTTTGAATTAAAAAAATTCGAGTTAAAAAAAAGAGAAAATTTTGCAAGTGTTGATTCTTGTTCCGAACAAGTGGTTCTTCTTTTTCCAAATATCGAATTCATTCTATACGCCACATCTTCAAACCTTTCTTTTCTTTCGAGCCTACCCAAACCATATCATATTCCTTTGTTTAGCCCCTTGAAGCCGACCCACAAGTGTGGAAAAGTCTAAGTAGCTTTCTAGAATATCGAGAGTTGGATTTGAGAGGTAAAAGGCAAGAGAGTTACATCAATTTAAAAGCCAAAAATCGACTGAAAACACGAGAGGAGCGAATTCTTTCTTGTGAGCGAATTTGTGAGGATTTGTGGTGAGGATAATTTCTTAATTTAATCATCATGTCTAGGAGCCCGGAACGATGAGCAACAAGTGGAGGAGCTTCGAATGTCGCGGGTGGAGGAGCAAACCTTCAACCAAGAAGGAATGTGCCCGGTCTTCAACTGTAAGCCATAGTACGCGAAATCTCCCGATTGTTCCAACCCTAATTCGATTCCATCAATGAGCGAATGGAACAAATGGAAGTACGAAGTCATCGTGCAAATACCCCTCCAATCCCTAGAAGAGAGCAAGAACGTCCTTGGCAACATGCAAACGACTTATATGAACCAAGTGACGTAGAAAGTGAACAAGGTTCGCGGCAAAGCAAAAGACGACGAGGCCATCGAGCAAGGGAACGAAGAGATTGAGAGCGGCCCGACGATGATTTAAAGAATATTAAAATGGCAATTCCTGCTTTTTAAGGGAGGTCGGATCCCGAGGCCTATCTTGAATGGGAGAAAAAGGTCGAGTTAGTTTTCGAGTGCCACAATTACTCCGAGAGTAAGAAGGTGAAGCTAGCTGCTATTGAATTCTCCGACTATGCTATTATATGGTGGGATCAACTCACGTTGAGTCGAAGATGCAATGGAGAACATCCCGTGTCTACATGGGCAAAAATGAAGGCGATAATGAGAAAACGATTCATACCGGCCTACTATCACCGGGAATTGTATCAAAAGCTCCAAAGTTTAACTCAAGGCCAACGAAGCGTGGAAGATTACTACAAGGAAATGGAAGTGGCCATGATCCGCGCCGATGTGGAGGAAGATCGAGAAGCCACCATGGCTCGATTTCTCGCTGGCCTTAACCATGATATCGCCAATATTGTGGAGCTACACCACTATGTCGAAGTCATTGATATGGTCCATATGGCCATAAAGGTTGAAAAATAATTAAAGAGAAAAGGTACATCCCGTTCTTTCCCTAACACTTCTTCGATGTCTAGATGGGGGCAAGGGACCAACAAACGAGACATACCAAATTGAAGCAAAGAAGTGAGTGGAGCAACAAAGTTTAATAAACCGAATGCCGAAACAAGTAAAGGGAAGATGGAAGCCCAACCAAATCAATCTCGAGACATAAAATGTTTCAAATGCCTTGGAAGGGGCCACATCGCGAGCCAATGCCCAAATCGAAATGCGATGTTTGTTCGAGATGATGGAGAGATTGAATCCAAAAGTGAACAAGAGAATGAGGCTGTTGAACCAATCGAAGATGAGGATGATGTTGAACAAGCCGAAAATGGAGAAATATTGGTGGTGAAAAGAAGTCTCACTTTGCAAAGTGCCGAAAATGATCAACAACGCAAAAACATCTTCCATACGCGATGTCAAGTGCAAGGTAAGATTTGTTGCGTTATAATCAATGGGGGGAGTTGTACAAATGTGGCTAGTACATTGATGGTGGAAAAACTCGGATTGGCCACCACCAAACATCCCCATCCGTATAAACTCCAATGGCTTAACGATGGTGGAGAATTGAAGGTAACAAAGCAAGTGCTCATTTCATTCACAATCGGAAAATATCAAGGTGAAGTGATGTGTGACGTTGTACCGATGCATGCGGGGCATCTTCTGTTGGGACGCCCTTGGTAATTCGACAAGCGAGCAATACATGATGGATACACAAACCGTTTCTCTTTCAAACATATGGGATGAATGGTGACACTAGCTCTATTATCACCGAAACAAATTTACGAGGATCAGCTCAAAATGAGGAGTTCAATTGAAAAATCAAAAGAAAATGAGCGAGAGCAAAAGATTGAAAAGAAGAAAAACAAAAAGATGAGTGATAAAAAAGAGAGAGTGATTCAAAAGAAAAAGAAATGAGTGATGAGATTGAAAAAAAGAATTTGTTTGTAAAAGAGAGGGAAGTTCGAAAATCGATGTTATTGAAACAACCATTGTTGGTTCTTTTGTACAAGGAAAGCTTGCTTGGCACTAATGAATTTGATGACAAGTTGCCCTCTTCTGTTTTGTCTTTGTTGCAGGAATTTCAAGATGTATTCCCGGAAGAAATCTCGAGTAGGTTACCACCTATTCGTGGAATTGAACACCAAATAGATCTTGTGCCGGGAGCCGCGATTCCAAACCGTCCTGCTTACCGGAGTAATCTTAAAGAGACGAAAGAACTACAAAAGTAAGTAAATGAACTCCTTGAAAAGGGCTATGTGCGTGAAAGCCTTAGTCCATGCGCCGTGCCTGTTTTGCTTGTCCCGAAGAAGGATGGAACGTGGAGGATGTGTGTGGACTGCCGTGCTATAAACAAAATAACTATCAAGTATCGTCATCCTATACCACGATTGGATGATATGCTTGATGAGTTAAGTGGCGCAAGTTTGTTTTCAAAAATCGACCTTAAGAGCGGTTATCACCAAATACGGATGCGTGAGGGTGATGAGTGGAAGACTGCGTTCAAAACGAAGCATGGGCTTTATGAATGGCTCGTTATGCCATTTGGCTTAACAAATGCCCCAAGCACATTCATGAGGCTTATGAATCACGTTTTAAGACCTTTTATTGGTAGATTTTGCATAGTATATTTTGATGATATATTAGTTTATAGTAAAAATTTGGATGATCATGTTTTACATTTAAAGGCTGTTTTGGAAGTATTGAGGAAAGAAACCTTGTATGCTAATTTGAAGAAATGTGATTTTTTCACTAACAAGGTTGTGTTCTTCGGTTTCGTTATTAGTTCGGAGGGCCTTAAAGTCGATCAAGAGAAGGTCAAGGCGATTCAAGAATGGCCCCGTCCGACAAACATCTCTCAAGTTCGAAGTTTCCACGACTTAGCAAGTTTTTACCGTCGATTCGTGCCAAACTTCAGCACCTTAGCCGCACCTTTGACTGGGGTTATTCGTAAGAATTACAACTTCGTTTGGGGAGAGGAGCAAGAAAAATCTTTTCTGAAAATTAAAGATTGTCTAACTCATGCACCGTTATTAGCTTTGCCTAATTTTGATAAAACTTTCGAGTTAGAATGTGATGCATCAGGTTTGGGCATTGGAGCTGTGTTGATGCAAGACGGTCGTCCTATTGCCTATTTTAGCGAGAAACTCAATGGTGCTGTCTTAAACTATCCAACGTATGACAAGGAGCTCTATTCGTTGATTCGAGCCTTAGAAACGTGGCAACACTATCTTCGGCCCAAGGAATTCGTCATACACACCGATCATGAGTCCTTGAAGTATTTGAAAGGGCAACACAAGTTGAATAAACGACACGCTAAGTGGGTAGAATTTCTCGAATCTTTTCCCTACGTTATTAAATATAAGAAAGGTAAGGAAAACGTAGTGGCTGATGCACTATCTTGAAGGCATGCGTTGCTAAATATTTTGGATGCAAAATTGATGGGGTTTGTATTTCTTAAAGGTTTATATGCCGATGATGCTGACTTTGGTGAACATTTCAGGTTATGCGAAAAAGGAGCTTATGAGAAGTGCTATCGACATGATGGGTACTTATTTCGAGAAGGAAAGCTTTGTATACCCCAAGGTTCCGTACGAGAAGTGTTGATCGAAGAAGCTCATAGCGGAGGATTAATAGGGCACTTTGGTGTTGCTAAGACTTTAGCTACACTCCACGAACATTTCTTTTGGCCCAAGATGCGAAGAGATGTAGAACGGTTTTGTAATCGATGCATTGCGTGCAAACGGGCTAAGTCACGAATAAAGCCCCACGATTTGTATAAACCATTGCCCATTCCTGAAACCCCTTGGTCCGATATCTCAATGGATTTCGTGCTAGGTTTACCAAGGAGTAAAAATGGCCGAGATTCAATATTTGTGGTTGTAGATAGGTTCTCAAAAATGGCCCATTTTATATCATGTCATAAAACTGATGACGCCGTTAATATTGCTAACTTATTTTTCAAAGAGGTGGTCAGGTTGCATGGCATGCCTAGAACGATCATGTCCGACCGAGACGCAAAATTCCTTAGCCATTTTTGGAGGACACTATGGGGGCGTCTTGGAATGAAGTTGCTGTTTTCAACCACTTGCCATCCGCAAACGGACGGCCAAACTGAAGTGGTCAATCGGATTTTGTCTACATTGCTTCGTGCCATCATTCGGAAAATTTTGAAGGCTTGGGAAGAATGTCTACCACATGTGGAGTTTGCGTACAATCGAGCTGTTCACTCAGCTACCAAATTTTCTCCTTTTGAAATCGTTTATGGTTTCAATCCATTAACACCACTTGATTTAATGCCATTGCCTTCTAACCAACTTGTGCATATAGATGGAAAGCGTAAAGCTGATTTTGTCAAGCAATTGCACCAACGAGTTCGAGACAACATTGAGGCAAACACCAAGAACTATGAACAACATGCTAACAAAGGTCGTAAACGAGTTGTGTTTGAGCCGGGAGGTTGGGTGTGGTTGCATATGCGCAAAGAGAGATTTCCTATGCAACGACGATCTAAACTTCTTCCGAGAGGGGATGGACCGTTTCAAGTCCTTGAACGAATTAACGATAATTCTTATAAATTGGACTTGCCTGGTGAATATAATGTTAGTGCGACCTTTAATGTTTCTGATTTGTCTCCGTTTGATGCAGAATTTGATTTGAGGACATATCATTCTGAAGAGGAGGGGAATGATGTGAGCTTGCCTACGAACCAAGTAGAGACCGAACAAGAAGATATCAAGTTGCCCATTGGTCCGATAATGCGAGCTAGAGCTAAACGATTCAAAGATGCCATCTCAGCAATGGTGGAACGAGTTGAGGAAAATGATAGCCAAGAGCTTAGAGATGAGCTGAACATTTTCAACTTCTTTGAAGTTGAATTTCGTTCCAGCTAATTAATTTGCTGCTGGAATTTTTGGACCATTTAAATAAGCATTTAATTAAGTTTTACTACAGCTTATAAATATGTTTTGATTTAGCACAAGTGTTTAATATGTTATTGAATGTGTCTAGATGTCATTTAATTTGTCTGAATATAATACATGTTAATTATGTCCAGCCGAATTAATATGTCTTGTTTAGTTTTAATTTAATTTGTTTTAATGTTAATTAGTATGTTCATATTATATTCAGCTGAATTGAGTTAAATTAATGAAGTTCATTTGTTTTGTTTAGGTTCAGTCGAATGAAGAAGATGCATGGGAAAGGTTGGCCGAATGTGGAGTACATTAAACAAGATGCATGCATGTTTGATTCAATGCACCTAGCGATACATGCATGAACTACATTAAAAATGGTGTGCTAATTTTTGAAGTTCCTTAGGTGACCATTCGGCAAAAGAGATGATTGTTCATTCTTCAAAGCTGATATTTATTTCTTTCACATTGCTGGAAATCTTTTGGCTATTCGGTTCATGGTGTTCACACTCTAAGACTCTTCAAAGCTTTGCTTTCACACTCCAAATGGCTGCTCATGTTCCTATTAATTGCTGGTCATTTTTCAGCCAAAAGATGCAACTTAAATGAGTCTATTTATGCTCATTGACCGAACCTAGCCCATTCATGCCCATCCAAGATGTTCAAGGTTCATTTGCCCCTCTAGAAGATGACCATTGGAGCTCTCATTCAGCCGAACCTACCTTGGACTACATTCATGAAATTAAAGCTGAATTTTAGTTCATTGTTTACTTAGAAATTAAGTCTTGAACTTGTCCATTCGGCTACTAGTAGAAAGACTATAAATAGTTGTTGAATTTCTTGTAAAAGGACTTTTGACAAATTTCTGAATGAAATATCATTTTAGTGAGTTAATTCACTCTCTTTATTCTTCAAAGCTCAAATTGACTTATCTTCAACGAGTGGCGTCAATCTGACTTTGTTCCGAACTTATCACCGTTGGTGTGGCGTTCTTCATACCGTAGGTTCCTATTTTGCTAAATAGAGGGTCTCGATTATTATCCTAATTCCTTTTCCTTTCTTTGAAACCTTAAGCCCGGGTCCTTATTTGCTATTAAGGGTTCGACTTGTTTCATTGAATTATCCAGCAAACAACACTCTATCAAACTCCTTTGTTTTCCAAAGCCATTTAATTTTAAACACCAAGACTTGAATTTGTTTCAAAACTGATATTACCTAATTTCGATCGGGAAATATTACGACTCGTTATTTTCATACGAAACGAGCTCGTATCACAATCCACAAGAAATACTATGATTGAAAACTCCTTATAGTATACTATTTACGAAAGTAGTTCATCCAACAGCTTTGTCCAATGACCTCGTCATGTGTGTGTTACCCTCATATGATATCCTTAATTCTTTTGAGTTAAATTCGTTCACTCAATACAATCTTATTTTATCTCACTCTCACCATTGTGTCTTCTTAATGATTAATGTGATCGCTGTTAACAAATGACTGTGATAAATTGCTTGTTCGAGAATAAGCAATTTGTGGCCACGTTCTATATTTATCAATCCACACAATGTCATTGAAAAGATATTGCTAACTCTTTAATCGAGTTATGAATTCCATTGTTGCTAATAAAGTCATGCAACACAGAAGTCATGTACCCAACATACCAACTATGGGCTCGATTATCTTTAGAACATAAGCCTCCACTTATGTCATAACGTTGCCTACATAAGAGTATGGGGGCCTAGTCAGCAAAGCTACCTATCGTCTAAAAGTCTAGAATTAATACTACGAAAAATCTTAAAAGTCTAGACTCGATCTCATCACTAAATTTCGGGTTTGGGAGTACGGTTACGTTTGGGGAAGGTTATAGCACCCCCACAACGCCTATCCGGGGATTGTCCTACGGGGTCTTGAGAGCTAGGGTTTTTATTTAAGCATATTAATGTCTTAATCTAGGCTAAAATCTTATGGAGATCTTAAATAAAAACTCTAAAAAAAATTCCTCCTATTTACTTTTAACTCGATTAAGATGTGTTCACCAAACTTATCTAATTTGAAACTTAAATTAGAGATTTTTACTTTTAACGGGAACCCTAAAGGATACCTAAATAATTCTAGTAAAATACCTTGAATTCCTAAAATTAATTCTATTTTAGAATTCTAAAAAAAACTAGAAATTACCAATGAATTAAGAGAAATATTAAAATCCATCTACAACTTATTTGATCTTTTATTATTATTTAAAAGATTTAATTAATAACGTTGAATCTATCAAGATCTTAAGAAAGTATCCTATGCCAGGTTTATGACTTATCTTACTTTAAAATTCTTGATCTAAAGTTGAAATTCGTCAAAATCCTAAAATAATATATCTTAGCTTTCTTAAAAAGTTTCTAAAATAAAATACATAGAAATACCTACTCATGATTTACAATTCACCTACAAAAATATTTAGTTTTAAATTTGAACAAAGTCCTAAAGAATATTTACATATTAATTTAAGATTCTAAAGAGAAATCTTATACAATATTTAATTTTCTAGGGTAAATGGTAGATAAGTTCTTAAAGACTAACCTAAATTCAAATGTAAAAAACCTTATGATTTCGTTAAAATGTAACACCTACTTAACTAACTTCATGTCAACATTTATAGGATTAAAAAATGACCTAAAGTTCCCTCTTTTAAAATGAATAGTAATAAAATGGGAAAATTAATTAAATTGACTAAAGTTAATGAAATGTTAAAACTATTTCAAAAATGACAATAATAAAAAGAAAACTTAAATAAATGAAATAAATAAGACATTGACATGATGATGATAATAATAACAATAATACACCGTATTCATAATACAATAAAAGAATCAAAGTAACATAAACAAATAATATTAAAATGTATGTAAGGGAATGTGTAAATAAAACATAAATATAAATAGACATGAAAATATATAAAGACAAAATAAGAATAAATAAAAATCATTCAAGTGTGAATAAATATAAAATATTAAAATAAAGTGTATAATTGAACTTAAATATATAAGATATAAATGCAAATGAAATGGAAGATATAAGTGTAAATAATTTATTAAAGATGGAAACAAAATGACGTAGCTTGATTTGGGGACTAAAAGATAAAAAATGTGGAAGACAAAGTATTGATGTAGCAATTAATTTGCTTTTAATTTTTAAATTTTGGATTAAATTGAAGGTTTGAATAAATAAAAGGGTTACGGATGTAAATAAGCCAGAGAGTGAGGGCGGTGCTGCAAAAAATGGGTTTTTTTGTAAATTTAAAAAGTAAGGGGGTGAGAATAAATTAGTCATTTTTGACACCTATAAATGGGAAAAACTATTCATTTTTTCATTTTTAATCTCATTAAAAAAAACGCTTTCTCCTTCTCTTCCTCCTTCTATGTTGGCCATGGCTCTACCACCGGAAAGCCCAACGGCTCTCCGACCTCCAGTGGTGGAGCCGCCGCATATGGTGGCGGAATTTTTTTTTGTTAAAAATCAAATCTTTCTTTTAAAAAATATAGAAGAAAAGAAAAAAAAATAGAATGCTTCTTGTTGTTGTTGTTGTTGTTCTTTTTTACCCTTTTTTTAAGAATAAAATATGAAAAACCTCCTCCTTTTCTTTCTTTCATTTCATTTCAAGTATATATATTATTTTTTAATCTTGTTTATTTGTAAAAAAAAAAGATAATAATATTTAATAATATTAGTAGTAATGATAATAATAATAATTTGGGCCCTTGACAGACCCAAAAAGGAAAGAAAAAGAAAATAAAAACAAAGGCCTCCATTTGAATAAAATCGGGTGGGCTTCGAACGAGCCCAAGAGAGAATAGATATACAAATGGGCCTCCAATTGGGCTAAAAAAATGGGTGTCTACAACTTATATCAAAGCACATGAGTTACATACTCATGGTTAGTGGCTAACTCAAGATTTAGGTAAATCACACCATGAATGTCACAAGTGAATTAATTCAAAAACATATTCAGAATTAATTTATCTTGGGTCTAGTCTAATGTATCATTCTTCCAATAAGCACATCTATGTCTCTACCCGTGGATTCAGCTGTTTCGATAACCAAGACTAGCCATCCCCCAATTGGAATTGTAGACGACGTAATAATCCTTCCAAGTATTTGAATCAAATGCTCACTTTGATTCTTTTACGGGATTACGGACTCGTTTAGATTACCTATTGAAGTAAGTTGTCTTTCTCACAATGTAAATGTTCTTTTAGTGTCACTTACCATAAGTTTGAACTTAGAAATCAATGAGCTAATATTTGTTTGTCATAATTTCGCTATGCATTCAAAACATGAAAGATAGAAACACAAAAGATATAATAGTGAAATGTGAAATTAACTTTATTTATTTATTCATCGTTTAAATACATAGAAAACAATTACATGTTTACTACAATATGAACACATTTCCCAATAGATACATGTGATCAATTTCTCATAGTTTATCGTTTTCATTCATTCCATCTTTATTGGTTTTACATGTAATTTATTTCTGGTTATCTCAAGCTAGCGAAGGGACCAATTGGACATATATAATTAGGGCTCGAATAATTTGTAATTATGTTTCGGCCCTTTGCCTATTAATTACAACATTATTTAGTCATGAAGTCATTCCACTAAAGTATCATGACTGAGTTCTACCTTATTATATACCATTACAAAAGCTACTTATTAAGTGTTCATCCAATGATCTTGTCAGAAGTGTGTGATCCTTATAAGATATTATTAATCTCTTTAGGATAAATTCATTCTTCTAATATGATACTATTTTATCTCATGGTAACCATCACATCTTCTTTCATGAAAACTTAAAATTACTAACAAATAATAATAAAATCATTTATCTCTAAGACAAATGACCTCTAGCCACATTACTTTTCATCTATCATGTAATGTCGATGAGAGAATATCATTTACCCTTTATTAAGCTATAAATTCCACTGTTGTGGAATGATTCTACATCATGCAAAAATTGTATACCCAACGTACCAGATTTTGGTTCCTTATCTAATTGATACGAGTACACATACATAGTTCACTATCCACTCAGGATTAATGTATAACACACTATGAACATCACAAGCGACTAAACCCAAAAACAAATCTAGAATATATTCTGCATGGGTCATGTCTGATATACTGTTAGTCCAATCAGTCACATCTATGTCTCTATCTTCTAGGAGTCATTTGCTTCTATACCCAAGACAAGGTGTATTTGCAATTGGAATTGATATATCACAATCGATTTACTAAATCATTATTAGAATAGAGACGTGGTTAGATTATCTACTAATATAAGTTATTTTTCTGTATTACTACCCGACTATGTAATACAACTTGATCTTAGTTTAAACTTTAGATAATCAGTGAGCCAATATTTGCTTTCATTTTTCTTTGCATGCAAAAATCGTTGAAGATTGTAGGGGATAAACCCGATTAAATAATGAAAAAAATGAAGAAAATAAGAATCGAAAAAATCAAACATGCAAATTTTACGTGGAAAAACTCCTAAAAAGAGGACAAAAAACCATGGGCGAAAGGAGATTTCACTATGATAAATGACAGTACAAAAGATGAAGAGAATTAAAAGAAAACCCAAAGTCCCACAAAAAAAACCCTTCGAAACAAAAAAACAAATCTCTCATAATCTAAATATTTTTGTTGTGTAAAACCTAGAGTAACTAAGGCCTATTAATAGGTTGAAATTCGTAGCATATATGACTACAACAACTCTAGGTTAATTAGAATTTAAGTGGGATAATAAAAATAGAGTTTAACTAGGAAAAGAAAAGTCAAAATAAGTTTGGTCAAAATGAGAGGCATTCTCCCACAAATCTCCACCTTGAATCGTATTTGGACCAACTCCCTTGCTGAGCCTTGTTGCAAGCTTAATTGATTCTTCGTCGGATACTTACCAAGTCCAAGTAATGCTTGAACTTTGAAACTAAAAGACTCTTTGTCAACATGTCAGTCAGATTGTATTCTATACCAATTTTAAGAATCTGAATATTCCCTTGAATGATCAACTTTTGAACAAAATGATAATGAATATCTATGTGCCTCGTTCTCTTGTGATGCATTTGACTTTGGTGAGACGTATACTATCACAATATAGGATATTTTCCCCCTTTTTCACTTATCGATTCACTGAAGAGGCCCCTTAACCAAATTGCTTATTTTATTGCTTCTGTAATTGCCATGTATTCCGCTTCAGTAGTAGACAAAGCCATTGTAGCTTGAAGTGTCGCTTTCCAACTAATGGCACAATTCCCAAAAGCAAATAGGTAACTTGTGAGAGACCTTATTCAATATAAGTCTCCTACATAATCAGAATCAACATATCTGACTAACCCTTTTGAGTTCTTCCAAACTCTAAGCATATGTTAGAAGTAACCCGTAAATATTTGAAAATCCACTTAACTGCATTCCAGTGTAACTTACTAGGATTGGTTATGTATCGGCTAACAACACTAACAACATGTGAAATATCGGGACGAGTGTATACCATTGCATACATCAAACTTCCAATTACACTTGAATAAGGTACTTTTGACATGTACCTTTCATCTTTTTCATTCTGTGGGGAAACTAAAATTGAGCGTTTAAATTGTGAAACTAAAGGAGTACTTACACCGGTTTTTCATTTTACATATCAAATCGCTCAAGGATCTTCTTGATGTACCTTTTTTGTGATAAAAGTAATTTCCCGGAATTTCTATCTCTCAAAATTTCCATCCCCAAAATTTTCTTTGTTGCACCTAAATCCTTCATCTCCAACTTAGTGTTAAGCATGGTTTTAAGATGGTCAATATCAGATGGATTCTTAGCCTCAATTAACATATCATCAACATAACGTAGAAAATATATAAAAGAATCATCATTAAGACATTGTGGATAAACATAATTGTCATACTGACTTCGAGAAAAATCAATACTCAACACGAAGGAGTCAAACTTTTTACACCACTGTCGAGGAGACTACTTCAAATCGTACAAAGACTTTTGTAAGAAACAAACATAATTTTCTTTACCTTCAAATTTGAACCCGTCCAGTTGTTGCATGTAGATGTCCTCCTCAAGATAACCATGAAAGAAAATAATCTTTACATTTAACTACTCAAACTCAAGATTATTTGATGCAACAACGGCCAAAAGTGCCCGAATGGACGTATGTTTCACAACGGGAGAGAAAACATCATGAAAATCAACTCCCTCCACTTGATTGTAGCCTTTTGCAACCAGTATTGCCTTGTACCTAGTGTCGTTAGGACCCGAACCTTTCTTCTTTTTAAACACTCATTTGAAACCAACGATTCTTTTACCGATAGGTGGTTTAACTAGCCTCCAAGTCTATTTCTTTTGAAGCAATTCCATCTCTTCTTCCATTACAACGAGCCAGTTGCTAGAATCATAGGCTTGGACTCCTCATAATACCACGAAGGATCAGTTAAATCTATAACAGCCTGATTCTAGGACTAGTCGGAACAGTAGTTTCGGGACCACAAATCCGACGAGGGAAAATATTATTATCACTATATTTTTATGGTCTACAATTTCACGGAAAAATTTTGTGAAAATTTCGTTCGAAAATTTTGACGTTTGGGCACTCAATTTAGTCAAAAGGACTAAATTGTAAAAAGTGCAAAAGTTGAGTTCTACATGTTAGAGGTGTCCAATTGTTATGAAATTTTAAATTGGAGGTCCTTATGTGGTAATTAGACTATTAGTTGATTGAAGGACAAAAATGAGCATAGGATTAGTGAAATAGTTTTTTTTTAAGTAAGGGCATTTCAGTCATTGGTAAATAAATAGAATTAAAATGGGAAAAAGATGGAAAAATGGTGTCCATCTTCATAACTTGCTGCCAAAATTTAAAGGAAGCCATAGCTAGGGTTTCTTCACTTTATCAAGCTCATAGTAAGTGCATCCTATCCCCGTTTTTAATGTTCTTCGCATTTTTTAGATCCTCGTAGCTCGGTTTAGCTTATTCTACCATTAATTCATGTTAGGGTTCATATTTGGAAAAATACCCATAGGTGAAATGTGTTTATTTTGCTGTTTTATGGTAGAATATGAAGCTAGAAATTATGTTAAATAACTTTTGCTAAGCGATTTTAAGCGAAAACGTGTAAATTGACGTAATCGGTAAAAACATTTAATGTTCAAAAGTACATGTTAGAGTGAGAATTTGATGTTTCCATAGAAGGAAAAAGTGTTCAGCATGTAGTAAAACATAAGAATAAGGAGTGAAATTTAATTTTCAAGCTTTGGGACAAAAATGTAAATATGCAAAAGTTTAGGGACAAAATCGTAATTTTTGCAAAAAGTTTAGTTGAGGACCGTTTTAATAAATGTGAATATTAAATAAGCTAAATTTGCTATTATAGATCAAGAAAGACGATAAGACAATCTCAATCGGGGAAAGGAAAAGATCGTGGAGTAAATTGCAAAATTACAATATTTTGCACCGTGGTAAGTATGCATGTGAATTAATGCATCATTTTAATGTTATTCAATATATTGTTGAGATTTGATTGAATATAGAATAAATATTTGATGTAGATCATAAAAATGTGGTTAAGTTTGAGAAATGTGGTAAAATGTTGAAAAACAAGATTTCCGAATGAACACTTGGAATAGACTGGAAAACATTAAATAAAAAGGGGTTGCTAAGTGTTGATTCCCCGAATTATTGACTTTAAAGGTGGTTGCTAAGTGTTGATTCCACCGTATCTTTGATTGTGAAAGGGGTTGCTATGTGCTGATTCCCCATATTACTGAATATAAAGGTGGTTGCTAAGTGCTGATTCCACCGTATCTTTGACTGTGAATGGGGTTGCTATGTGCTGATTCCCCGTATCACTGAATTCAATGTGGTTGCTAAGTGCTGAATCCACCGAGTAATGGATAATATTCCTAGTGTTCAACAGGGAAATTGGAAAGGTGAATGTACTTATGAAATGGACAAGATTATGTGAGGAATATTGAGTTTGATATTTAATTGACCCATGTGTAAGATGGTATGAAATATCAAAACTACAAAAAAATAAATCTAGAAATAAAACAGTTTTAAACAACAATAGTTGAGAAACTTTGAAAAATCACCATAAATGGTGGAAATTTAATTAGAGGCTGAATAATATATGAAATTGAAGCTGAGTGAGTCTATTTTCACATGAAAGAAACAGAGCAAGCAAAAGAATTAGATATTTTGAAATATTTAAATTTTAGTGAGACAGGGTAGAATTGATTTCGAAATCCTCTGTTTCAACTTTGGAAAATCACCAAAAATTGTAAAAAAATAATTATGGCTTGTAATTTACATGCTTGAATTTCTCAATGAGTCTATTTTCAAGAGAAACAAACAAGAACATTGTTTGAGTTTTGTATAAAGAATTAAGTAAATTTTAGTAAAGAGAGCTATCGAGCAGTGAAATAGGGGAAGGTTTAAAGAATAAACTGTATTAATTGGCTGAACCAAAAATTTTGAAAATTTTATGGTAGAAAGATATACGAGTATAGTTTCAAGTAAATTTTATGGAACTCAATTTGGAGCCCTTTAGCTCCAAATAAAAATTAATTAGTTACCATGATGCAGAAAAATAGCTTGCTGGAAATTGAACAAACAATGAAATTTATGTGTGAATAAAATTATGTTTCTATGAAATCATGTTGGAAATTTGTTTATTTGTCATATGTTTACTTACTAAGCTATATGCTTACTCCTCTTTATTTTCCCTTGTTTTATAGTGACATCAATCAGCTCGGAAATTGGACGAAATCAGAACATCATCCACACTATCATCATCATCTTTTGGGTATTTTGCAACCCAATACTTTTGAAATATGGCATGTATAGATGACTTAATGTAATGTGGTATAAATATATATATATATATATATAAATTGTTTGGTTTAACATGTTGGTGTATATTAATTGATAAATTGTTTTCTTAAAACTACTAACAAAGTATTTATAATGTTGTGGATGGATAAATTGTGTCTGAACATATAATTGTATTTGGTTGAAATATTGAAGTTATTTGAAATTGTGTTTCGAAATATATATATATATATATATATATTAGTAATGATGTATCTTAATTGGAACAATTACAAGTGTTTGAGTTCTAGTAATACCTCGCACCCTGTTCCGGCAAGGGACTCGGGTAAGGGGTGTCACAAAATCAATGTGCTCAACAACACTTAGAGCATAAGCCACTAGGTTTCCTTCATAATATTTCTGTGGTGGTTGTATTTCTCTCCTTTTCCTATCACGAGCCAACTTATAATTGGTTAACTAAGATGGTGAGGGTACCTGAGGGTCGGATAGAACTACAAACAGATCCAAAACAACTTCAAACTTGCAAGAATTAGAATTTTGTCGTGTCGTTGCGACGTCATGAGACTCTTCATCGGGACGAGACCTCTGTTCAATGTGTTACTGTGACTTTGGGAATTTTCTCATCGTGTGACTCCACATTGCTTAAGACACTTTGATTTGTTGTGTTTTTAAAAGTAAAAGTCCCTTTTTCTGATCAAAACATGGCAAATTCATCAAATGTAACATATCTGCTAACAATTATTTCATCGAATTCTGAACACCACAACTTAAAACCTTTTGTACCGATAGAGTATCCCAAAAAGATGCATTTAATGACCCTTGGTTCGAGCTTTCCCTTGCTAACTTTAGCATAAGTAGGACAACCAAAAATTCTAATATTAGAATAATTGGAAGGATTACTTTACCATATCTCCTCTCAATGATTGATGAGGAGATCGATTTACCAAATAACTTGCTAGGTTTATGGTTTCAGCCCAAAATTCCTTCCCTAAGCTTGCATTAGAAAGCATGCATCAAGCCTTTTCCAGTAAGGTTATGTTCATTCTTTCTACAACTCCATTCTGCTGTAAAGTTCCAACAATGGTTTGATGTCTTTCAATTCCTTCCTTTTTGTAGAAATCATAACTCTGACGAACAGAACTCAAGACCATTATTCGTTCTCAACCGCTTCACGAATTTTTAGGTTTATTTTTCTAACAATGTCTTCAACTGTTTGAAGATTCCGAAGACTTCACTTTTCTGTTTCAAGAAATAAACTTAAACTTTTCTAGAGTGGTCATCAATAAAAGTTAGGAAATATTTATTACCTCCTTTTGAGATGTCAAAAGATGGACCCCATAAATCGGAATGAATGTAATCTAGAGTCCCTTTTGTTCTGTGCACTATTGAATCGAAACTGACTCTGGTTTGTTTCTCAAAAACGTAATTCTCATATAAACCTAACTTACCAACTCCAATATCTTTGAGAAAACCTCTATTGCATAAGACTTTCATACCTTTCTCAATCATATGACCCAATCGCATATGCTAAAGTTTGGTTGAGTCAAAATCGGTGGAGAAAGAGTCACTTCGTGTCATCGCGACGTTAGGTTGATTCTTGTTGCGATGTAGTGGCAATTTTAGCTTTTCTTTGGTAATTGCTGCAGCACCAGTAATTGTTGACCTTTGCAGAACATATAGGCTACCCTTTTTCTGTGTTCTCATCATAACAAGAGCCCCACGAGAAACTTTTAAGCCATTTGACTCAATGACTATCTTGCAATCATTAGAATCCAAAATTCCTAATGAGGTAAGATTTTTCTTTAAATCAGGAACATACCTAACATCTGAAAGTGTCCGAATAATTTTGTCGTGCATCCTAATTTGTACTATTTCGATTTTAGATATGTTACATGGAGAGTTATTCCTCATTAGCACAACTCCACCTTCAATTAAATTTTACGTGGAGAACCAGTCCCTGTTGGGACACATGTGATAGGAGCACCCTGAATCTAAGATCCATTCGGAAGTAAGATGAGAGCTTTCGCTCGTTGACACCGACAAGAAATCATCACCTCTGTCATCGCATTAACAACTTCGAATTTTTATTTATCTTTCTCGTCATTTTTGGCATCCCTTTTTATTTTATTTTGATGTTTCCAACATTCTGCCTTAACATGACCCACCTTTTAAAATAGCTACAATATTTGTCACGATTTTTGAATTTGGACCTTGCTTTAGACCTGTTTCAATCTGTCTTTCTGGTTTGTTGTCTGCCTCTTACAACTAGAACTGAGGCTTGCTTATCTGATTTTTTTGCTTGGGTCTAACTCATTGTCAAGTTTATCCTTACTCAGAATATTCCTCTTCACATCCTCGAACGAGAGATGATCTCTCCCATAAATTAGAGTTTCCTTAAAAGTTTTATAAGAAGAGGGCAAAGAGCATAACGAAAACATAGTTTGATCCTCGTATCTAATCTCAGCTTTAAGATTCTTTAAGTCATTAAGAAGGATAACAAGCTCGCTAATATGAGTTCTGATGGACGCACCTTCAGCCATTTTGAATGTGTAGAGACGTTGTTTTAATATTAACCTATTGGCCAGAGATTTCGTCATATATAAGGCTTCTAGTTTATTTCATAACACAGATGTTGTTTTCTCCTTCAAAACATCCCGTAACACATTATTTGTGAGGTATAATTAAATAGTGGATAAAGCCTTTTCATCGTGCTCTTCCCATTCTGACTAATCCATATCTACGGGTTTCTTCCTTGTAACGACTTTTTTTAGACTGTTCTGAACCAGTATTGCCGTCATCCGAACTTGCCATAAACTAAAATTTACAATTCCGTCAAACTTCTTAATATTGAACTTTGACATTGCCATCTTTGAATGAGTTGACTGTGAAAATTGAACAGCTCTGATACCAATTTGTAAGGGATAAACCCGATTAAACAACGAACAAAGTGAATAATATAAGAATTAAAAAGATTGAACATACAAATTTTATGTGAAAAAACTCCTCAAAAGTGGATTAAAAATCACGGGCAGGAAGAGATTTCACTATAATAAAGGAGAGTACAAAAGATGAAGAAAATTAAAAGAAAACCCGAAGTCCCGCAAGAAAAACCCTTCGAAATAAAGAACAAAATTCTCTCAATTTAAATACTTTTTTGTGTAAAACCTAGCGTAACTAAGGCCTATTTATAGGCTAAAATTCATAGCATATATGACTACAACAACTTTAGGTTAATTAGAGTTTAAGTGGGAAACTAAAAACAGAGTTTAACTAGGTGAAGAAAAGTCAAAATAAATTTTGGTCAAAGTAAGAGACATTCTCCCACAAGGACAATATATAAAAGATATTAATGACTTTAATTGATTTTTTTTGTGTAAAAAAACTTGACAAATTTAATAAAATCCTAAAAGAAACTATTACTACAAATTTATCCTAATACTTTTCCTACTGATTGCTCGGACTCCAAATTTGGTTCTTTGGATGGGTCCCACCTATGACTAACTTTATACTGCTTTGCCCAGCAAATTGATATCTTAATGGTTTCAGTAAAACTCCATGAAAGGCCTTGGAAGACAAATAAATTTCTATTCTTCTATAGGCGCCACGCTATCAAACTAAAAAGAGTGGCCCAGAGAACCCTAACCCTTGGCAACCCCTCATGATTTCCTAGATTTGACCCAATCCAATCTAAGATACTCTTTTAAAAGAGTTGAGGGTGGTGACTCGTAGGTACAAGGTTTAGCCAAAACTCATTGGCGGTCCAACAATCCCTAAGGACATGTAGAATATCTTTTGTATTATGATGACAGACTAGACAAGATGTGTTTTGGCCTAAACCTCTTCGCATATGCTCAAGGTTAGTGAGTAGTTGTTGCTTGCATACCAGCCATAAGAAGAAACTAATTTGTTCAAAAAATTACAAGTACATAGACAAAATCACTACATTAAGAGCACTAAGATCTCAACAATAAGTTCTTTAATGCACATATGCCATTTAGCAAATCTCAACATGTTGTCTACACATCATGTTCATAAATATATATTCATTTGGCATCCATTCACTTTTTATTTCCAATGTTTAACTCTTTTACTCTTATGTTCAATATGGAAGTCACAATATGAACATTTATGGCTTATTCCACTAATTTCAAATATGTTCTACACTTTATCATACAAATCGTAAAAGTTCTATGAGTTTTCATTCATTCCATTTTAGCAATTTGTCATTCTATTATATGTTTCACACAATATTTCATTTCCAACTTTTTATTATTAAATTTCTCAACACATTGTTATCTATTCTTCACATTTGTACACCAATTCACTTAATGATACATTTGATGCCATAATTAACTCTTTTATTCACAAATTAATCAACTTCCTTTAAAGTTTCTATTTTCCACCATTTAAGTCAATTTTTCATTTCAATGTTCATCAAAGTACCATAAAACACAATCTTTCACATTTTAGTCTAAGGCCATGTTACATTCCTATCTATCTATACTTCCATTTTCATTAAACTAATTTCCTTTACTTATGAACATTAACATCTAATAACATATTACCATTTAGTCATTTAAACTTTAAGATTTATCAATTTTAATTTAACAAAGTAAAGATGGTTCCTTGAGAACTTACCTTCCTTTTAATGAACAATCCACTAAGCTCTCTACTTTCACTAATCCAAGTCTTCTATTTGCTCAAAGCTCCATCACTCACTTGTCAACTCTTCATCAACAACAACACTTATAACACATAATACTAAAAATCATATTCATGAAAAACTAATGTAAAACAACCTTGAATAATTATATTAGAGGTGATAAAAAATTCACTACCATACATTGTTCTTCACTTTCTTAGTCTAACCCAAGGTTTCTCTCTCTAGCTCATGAAAACCCATGCTTTCCATGAAGAAGAAAATGATGGAACTAAGCCTAAAATTATGTTTTCTTCAAGGGATTAGCAAGAAAATAGCTAGGATAATGATGAACTCTTGATGAAAAGGGAGGAAAGATGAGAAAATGAGAAGAGAAAGGTTTTCTTTCCTTCAATGGGAGGGATGACACAACAAGGAAAAGATGAAAGCTTTTCCATATTCTCTTTCTTTTATTCCCAAAAATATTCAAGTCAAAGTCAAATAAAATTCAAATGTGTGGCCCACCTTTTTCTATGCTTTAAAAATTCTAATTCTATGGCCATCAATAAGCCTCATCTCTACACAAACAAAATAAATTCTAAAGTACTGGATATAATATTCATGAGATGTCCATAATATCTTTTAATAGAGAATTTACACTTTTAACCCTTTTTTTCTTATCACTTCACTATATTATACCAAATATGGAGCTTAACACTTTAACTCTTCTCATAACACATAAAATCCATAATGCTATCCAACTAAGTAAAAATAGATTTTAATTCTTTCTCAACCAAAAATGGAAAATTTACAATTTGGTCATTGTAAATTTTATTTTATTTAATTTAGTCCAAACTTGCCCTTCTTAATACAATAACATATCTTATGTCAACTTAATATTAACAAATAATTATCAATCCATAATTTCTCAAATTGGTCACTTTACACTTTAGTCCTCATACTTTTCCAATTTTTGATTTAATCTTTTTCCATATTTTAACATCCATAATTTTTTTCATTAATTTTTTACTTCAAATTAATTTAATTTCTTAATAATTCCCTTTATTAGTCTCATTTCTGAATTTCCTTAGAATTTTACTGTAATAGTTCCCCAAAAATGCCACTAATTGTACTAAAAATTTTTGGGGGTGTTACATTAGTAAACTCTAGTAAAATAAGACTCAAACACTTAGGACACCCACTCAAACTCCTCACATATTGCACAAGACGTGCATTCACCCTAACACCAATCATATTTATGTAATGTGCCCAAATAGTGCAACTAACTGTTGTGCCAAATAGGCACTATATCATATCATTGTTCTGTATCATATCGTTGTTTCAAAGCGTGCAATCTTGTCCCTGTTAGCATGACAACCATATCCTAAATATTTTACTAAGTTTACAAGGGCAAGACTTTTTTCAAATATCTATTTTATGTTAAAAATCAGTTTAGAAAACATGTTTGTTAGCACAACAAAAATTTAATATTTTCTAAAATTCGAACCATTTGTGTTATTTTTACCAATAAAATTTATCAAATTAGTACTTGTGTTTTTCGCTTAGTGGGGCTTGTTGATTCCTGGCTTTCAACTAAGACGTTTGTCTCCGCTATTCTCGAACCCTTAGTTAGCTTAGAACGCAGGCTCTAATTCACGATACGATCACATAATGAAAACTATAACTTTCTAGTGAGAAAGTTAAATTCTTTATGTGTAAGAAACCAAAATCAAGTTCTCATGAAAAATAGAAATTATTTGGGAAAAATAAATGTCACTAATTTTCAGCAGAGTAACTATGGTTAGAGTTTTGTGTATTTTGACTTAATCCATAATTCCTATTTATAGGAAAAAAATCATAAGAGTTCTACTTGAATAAGAAGAGAGAAAATAATAATATTTTAATAGAAAATATTGAGTCTCATTGGGAATCACATGGTGGGAGACACGAATATCCTATTGTGCCACCCACCCTAATACAAGTGGGTTTTATTGGATCTTTCATGTATTAGATATCATTATATGGGTAGTCCGTTCTTTAAACCAATTTATATAATTTATTTAACCAAATAATTATTTTTCTATTCCAAAATTTATTTATTTAATAAATTAAAATAAATTTAATCAATTATTTTAATTAAATTATTTTTTCAACCCAATTTTAATCCTGTTAAAATTATGACGACTTTATCATACTAAAATCCATTAGTAAATAAATTTAATTGTCTCGTTCTGCAAAAATACGATAATTACTTAATTTAATTTTCACTTTGAACTTCAATTATTTAATTACAATCAATTAAATAAAGAATTCAAAGAAATTAAATGAATTTGTAAGTCATCTCTTGTCATTTGCAAGAATTTGCATTTACTATATATAGTAATGCATGCAATGTATTTCTCTTTTTTGCTGTTTTCATTCATTCAACGTATCGGTTCTAAATACAACCCATAAAGGGTTGTGTTGAGCTAGCAGAGGGACTCATATACCATTACGAAAGTGACTTATAAGTTTGCTCGTCCAATGATCTTGTCATTGTGTACTACCCTCATAGGATATGCTCTATCCCTTTAGGTTAAATTCGTTTACCCAAAATGATTATATTTTGTCTTATGGTAACCACTGCATCTTCTTCTATGAAAAAATATATTACTAACATATGGTAATAAAACCATTCATCCTAAACAAATGACCCGTAGTCATGTTTCTTTTTTCACGAGCCATGCAATGTAATGAGAGATATTTATTCATCTTGATTACACTATGAGTTTCACTATTGTAGCGAGGTAGTAAAATTACAAAGCTTAGCAGTGACTTGATACCTTGATATCTTGGTAAGGTTAGTAATCCCTTATGAAGCTTAGTAGTAAGTTGTTACCCGTGTAAAAAGTAACTTAGGTGTCAAGGTTTTTATATGTACTATAGCTGAGTATTGGCACCCAAGATAGGGGTATCAATACTTTAAATTTAGCATCTGAATGAATATTTGAGAGCAATGTGGTATCGATACATAGGATTTTGATATCGGTATCTTGACTTTAAGTATTGATATCTTGATAAGGGGATATCAGTACCCAAAATTAGTAGCTAATTAAAGTTCTTAAAAAGATTTAATATTGATACTAGATATTTTTTTAATATTAAAATAAATAAAATAATAAATATTTATATTGAAACATCATTTTTTATACATTTAAATTTGTAAGAGTATTTTCCAAGTTGAGTTAAAGTATTTTTCAATATTAAAATTTTGATGGAATGTGACTCAAACGTGATTGCTAAAAGTTTGATTATCACAAAACTAACAATTACAACATTTATTATACTTGAAAAAGTACTTTTGATATGTTTAGCTCACCAAACACTTGATTAATTTTAACATTTTTCGGTTATATTTATTATAAACAAACATGCAATTTAATATGCTTGTTTTTAGATGATATTAATATATTAATCTGAAATAAAAATAAACGTTATCTCAAAATTAGAATAAATTTTATGATTTTGAAGTTAGAAAAAATATTATATAAAATTATTTATATATGCTTGGTGCCAAATGCATATGATACTTTCTAACCTTTATTTAAGGAACAAGGGTTATTTTCCACTCTCCAATGTTTAGTATGCTAAATGTAATCATGATTTTTTTCTTAGAATAGAGTTATGTGATTGGTAGAAAAATACAAAGAAAACCCTTTTGATTTGATGCACTTCAATTGATTCATTCAAGGTAAGATCTTGTTTATTGCAATCTCATCTCTTCATAGTAATTTCTTTTTTATTTTTGGTAAAAATCAATAGTTACTCTTAACCTCTTTGTTTTGGTTTCATGTTGCTACTTATAATTATATTGTATTGCACATTTCGGTTTTTTAATTACTAGTGTTTTAAAAAAAAATTATGATTTATTTATATAGTAAGTAAATTTAAATTTTATTAATTAATAATTATTTTTAAAATATTGTCAATAATAGGATTCAGGGGTTTGTAATGAATCCTAAATAGTCAATCATTTAAAAATAAAAGATATTAAATGAATATAATTATTCTGTCCACAATTAATTTAAAAAAAAACTCCACAAATTGATTTAAGATAATGTGGAGTATTTTTTAATCATTTTATTATTATTTTACTATATAGGATAATAACGAAAAATTGTTTCATACACCCTTTTTTATCACATCACTTATAGGTCCAGCCAATTAAATTTCTGTTTTGACTAAATTAATTGTATAGAAATGGTAGGAGGGATTTATATAATAGTTTCTCCTTTTAATTTAAAATAATTATTTTTAACTACTTTTTAAATTTTTTTCCTTGAATTGTGAATTCTAAATCTATGTTTGAGTTGAAAAATAAAATAAAAACAATTAAGTAGTAAATATTTCTTAAAAAACGAATTTAAGTTTTTTTAATTTCTTAAGAAGTTATTGACAACGAAAATAATTTGAACAAATAAATTTTAAGCATATAGAATAAAAAAAATTAAAAAAAAAGATAATATTTATATTTATAAATACTTTAAGAAAGACAATGTTAAATATTATTCTCTTTCCCTTCCCTAATCCTACCTTGTATTTTTCCTTTTGCCCTTCACCGAAATCACCCAAAACCTAAAAAAGTAAGAAAATGTGAAAAACTTGGCATTCAATAATAAAAACATTTGATGTGTAATGAGATCCAGGAGGACAAATAATGTTCAACCACAGCTAAATGAATGCAATAAAAGGATGGGAGCTTAATTTAATCTTTGCTACTGTTTAATGACCTTTTATACCATTTAACCAATAATAAATGAAAAACAATAAAACTAAGTAATTGGGGAAAGAAATGAGAAGCACTACTGGTTTGGGAAAGATCTAAAGGCAAAAAGAGTTGCTACAAATACATTAGCACCACTACCCTTCTTTTTTTTGCCGTCTCCTACTTACAGCTCTTCACTCTGCAACTGCAACACAAAGAGCTTTTTAACTACAAAAATGGTACTCAGTAGGTCAGATCGGACAAAAGATGAAAATATCACTCCCATTTTTCTACACTAAATGGATGACATGATGTTAGCTTTCACTGCTTCAAACTTCAGACCCTGACATGGACATGATAATTTTGTAGCCCAAAATAGACATGATGTCAGCTTGACTGTTCGAAACTTGTAGTAGTCGGCAGAAGGCTTGATTTCGGGATAACATTCACAGGCTGCTTCGTGGACTTGTGCCTGTCGTCACCTGGCTGCAAAGATGACTTCTCTGGACAGAAATGAGCAGCATCCAACTCCGTTTCAGGCTTCCTTTTTACCTTTTTCTTTGGAAGCGAGCTATCTGCCACTTTTATTTCCTCCATGGCATTGCTTGAAATGCCCTTTAATTTCTCCTGTTTTACCCTGTCCAAACTGGAACCATTTGTAGAGGGACCAGGAATTTGGACGGCAGCGGCTGTTGTGCTTGATGTTAATTTATTAGTTGAAGGTAAAACCTGACTAGCAGAATCAGTAGCCAACCTCTCTCGAGTATGCTGTGGCTGAGCACTCAATGCAGACTCCACTCGAACACTCTCCTCCAATCCCAGTGCCACTATTTTTTTCCTCTTGACTTTGTCTTGTTCCTTGATAGAAAGACAAAAATGAACACAATAAGCAAACAGCAACGGACAAATCATAGAAAATAAGCATCTTTGTCTACAGACAAATGGCAAGTCCGTCATCTCATCTCATTACCAACAAGATATAAATATGGATACACTGTAAAGAATAGAGAACATGGGCCAGAAAAACACCCAGCATCCACCAAATACTGGTCTGAGACCCTAAAGATAAAAAAAAGACAGGCTAGGTTGCCTAACATGTTTAGAAAATAAAGATTTTTGGTTTCCAAGCCCAAGGAAACTTCAAATACTGTGGATTAGATCCAGTCTGTATAAGCCATACGGATTAATTTGAAAACATAGACATGCCAATAAATAAAATAAATACACCTGACACAGGAACCAAAAATGGGAAAGCGATTTTACATACCTTACATCTATTGTACCTTGCTTTTCGTCTTTCCTTTTCCCTACAAATTGCACGTTTGATCTCATGGTTGTCCATCATACCATTTGGCCACAGCTGTGCAAGCTGCTCACAGATTAGTTCCAAATGTAAGATAACAATGTAACATAGAAAATAGAACCATGCTTAAGCATTAACAACAATGAATCAATAGTTTCATCACCAATGAATTAATACAGAAGGAATATGTCCAAGACAAAGAAAAAGAGATCTGTTAAAGGTAACGTCAGAAAATGAGCTCAAGAAGAAACATGAAAAGATGATTCAAATTATTTGAAAAGGAACAACAATGAAATGCAGGACAAACTCTATGGATTTTTGCTGAGAAACAAGAAGTGTTAAGGTTTTTTTCAGTCATAAGAAGAGAAGATGCACTTAAAGGGGAAGAGAATGCAAAGAGTGTACATAAAAGTGAGACACAACAATCTTATGCACGCTTCTCCTCCAAAACCAAAAGGCGAGAGAGTGATACTATCAAAAGATATGTGAAAACAGTAACTGCAGAAACATATTTGTCACCCTCATAGATGCCTAATGCCAGTAATATAAAGAAATTCATTATGACTATGATAACTTCAGGAAAAAGGCGAGAGAGTGATACTATCAAAAGATACGTGAAAACAGTAACTGCAGAAACATATTTGTCACCCTCATAGATGCCTAATGCCAGCAATATAAAGAAATTCATTATGACTATGATAACTTCAGGAGTAGTGAGAGAAGCAATAAGTCAACCTCCACATAAAGCTTTCGAATTTGAGGACCTGCATCTTCATCCAATCCCTGCAATAAATAAACAATAAAACTTAAGATTCGTTAAGTAGAGAAATTTCCCAAAACCGAGCTGAAAATTTTCAAAGGTTAGGACATATGGTTACATCAACATAGAGGTCATAAAGGTCACAAATCTTGTTCTCCAATGTTGCATCCATGCCAAATTTCCTTCTATTAACTCTTTCTTCAGAACCAGTTTCTTGAAAATCATCAGAAGCTCCAGGTGGAGGCTCTAATATCTGAAAAACAGTTATGAACTTTTTTATCAAGAGCAGCAAAATTCTAACTTTAGTTGATAACACAAGGGTAACAATGAACAAGATCAAAGATCATTGATCTTATATAGCAGGATCAAAAAAAAAGGGAGAAAACAGTCATGGAATCTGCAATGACAGTATTTAAACTAAACAATCCACATGAAAATAAAAAGGGATACAAGATGAAGTACAATAGCATGGGACGAGAAGGTGAGAAAAGGCATAATGAAGGGAGAGGGATGGAAGAGTAAATAAACCTTTGTCTCAAACGAAGGAATTCTTGTCTTTATCATCTCAATGACTTCCTCCTTTATCTGTTGAAATCTAGCATCTTTTTCTTGCTTTGCCGAGACACCCATACTAATCATGACTTTGAGGTTCCTCTGCACCCAAAATATTGTCTCAATATTCATAGATATGTAATCTACACAGATGATACAAATTGATACTCAGTATTGGAAAGGATCATTAAGAGCAAACAAGAAGGTTTAGTCTCTCATAAAAGCAAAAAATAGTATGCACAAATTTTACATAGTTTTGTCATGCTCCATTAATTCTCTTGCCAGATCTGCAATTTAATAAGACGATAACTGATATAAAAGACAGGAGTTTCATCTAAAAGTCAAAAGACTTGGTCACATATTTGGCAGTCAACAAACAAACCTCAAGATCTGAAAAGCTTGATTGTATGATTCAAAACCCGATATATATGCACTAAATTACAGTAAAATGTGACCATAGTAGCAGTTACAACAGTTGCAAGTAATCAAACATAAGATGGAAACTTTCTTCATTGACACAAAAGCTACATCACATGAACTACAAGCCAAAGGTCCATAAGTAGAAAAGGGAGAGTAGGCAGAAACTATTTTTAGGCTTGGGAGTTATTAGCATGTTGACACGCAATCATAACAAGATATTATTCCAAGCCCTTTCCAAGCTTTGATTTAGTAAGTGTAAAGAGTTGGTGGGTATCCTACTCATTGATAAAAAAAGAAAGATACCTTAAGTGTTCTTAGTTGTATTAAATGACCAAGGATGCTCATGAGGCGATTTAGTAACTCCTTAGAAACTTTCCCCTGGCTGGCCTGCTACAAATATCAAATAGAAATGAAAAACTTAATTTTTTTTTCAGCCGCAATCAAGCTATTTGGAAAAGACAGTCGGAAAATGAGTTATTTTACAGGACATAAACTGCTCAAAAGAGTCCCATACCGCCGCTAATCTAGCAACTTTAGCAAGCTTGACCTTTATTTCTCTAGGCAATCTCCTCTTAATACCCTGAGATGAAGCATCAGCTTCTTGATTTTCAACAGCAGGTGGCCTTGCTGTAATATATGGACAGGAGGAATAAGAACGTTACTTTCAAAGAAATCATTTACAATTACAGAATTACATAATTACATTGCACAAGACACATATAAACTTACATTCTGCAACCAACTTCTCTAGCTCCCTAATGGCCTTTTCAAGAATGGAACTTTTGGGCCTAAGTGTAGAACCATCCTTTTTTGAAATGTGAGAAGATTTCTGCAAGATATATTACACATAAAATCAAAACCAGTAAGATAACATTAATATCTAATGCAAAAATAATTTCTCACGTCTCTCTGATGAGCAATAATTTGGAATACAGCAGAAACCTCTACTCTAATATCTTGCACTACATGCGGATGCACACGCACTGACAAAGAAAGGTCTATGAGATCTTAAACTTCGCAGTGTGTTTCCAGCAATCCGCATTCTGTTCAAATGAAATTTGAGGGACTATGATTTCCAAAAGAGAGAGTGAAAAAAAGAGAGACTATAAAGATTAAAGCAGATCTGTTTCAATTCTATCTTTAATACTTAGCACCCTCTTTCAGTTAATAAGATGTCATGTAAATGTATGTTCGAGCTTTTCTTATTGTATTAAACACACAAAGGTATTGAACTCCTACTGTTTCCAGATGTTGTAGGTTGTCATTAACAGAAGCCTGTGTTCGTGTCAAAACTCAAACTAGGTCATGTAGCTACTAACTATTACTAATAAGAACAAACCAGCCAAAGTAAAACTGAGAAAAGGAGCAACTTCTCAAAAAATAAGTTGAGACAAAATGGTAACATACTGCAGTCTGCATAGCATGTTTGCCATCAGAAATATTAGCGTCTGGCAGTTCACGGATGCCATTTTTCTCTCTTGGTCGAAATGATTGTTCAAGCTCATCAGCATTGCTAATTCGTTTTCCATGTTGGGATTTGGATTGTGCATAAGCATTCTTATCATGGTATTTCTGCTGCAAAACATCAGAGGAACCAGTTGCATCTTTCAATTTATTACTGACAACATTTTTTGACTGCACAAATCCCATCTTTGACGTTTCAGTATCCTTCACATCTGCCAAGGGTACAGAAGTATCCCCATTCGGAACTTTCAAATATGCAGAAGAATCCAATGCTACTCTTGTCTCAGAAGATTTCTTCTTGGAAGGAACACCAGAAACTGATAATTGGTTCTGAGCTTTTACATCTCCATGTTGTTCACTTAATGTAGTCAAATTCTGAGCAGAATTAGAATTATTCTTCCCAAAAGATGGTTCAACCCTCCCAGCAGTCACCTTGACTGTCTTTACATGTTTATTTGACACATGGCCATCATCACTCTCACTAGGAGGTTTTGAAGTATCTTTTCTTCGCCTTTTTTTTGGCTGCTGGTTAGGTATCGCAGGAGGTTCATTTCTTGAAAAAAGGAACAAAAAATAAAGAAGAAATTAGTTAAGCATAAATGGATGAAATCAACTAATAGTACTGCAACATGAAAAAGAAATATAAAATTAATATGATAAATCAAGAATACTAGCTTCATCTGCATTGCAATGAGAAAAGAAACAAAAAATTAAAATGATATAAGGTTACTACTTACAAGACAAGCAAGGGGTCGTTGACACCCATTACAGTACAAAGAATAAGTGTAGCAATGTTCATAATATTATCAGGAGTCAAAGTTGCATTGCATACATAACTGTGGATCCCCTTTTGTTTTAGTCTTCAAGCTGAATTTGTCTCCATTTAAGAGAGAAAATAAATTCATTAATTAACCTAGCTTTAACTGATAAGAAATGTATGGTTGCTTCTGGTATGTTATAGGATACATATGAATAGCCATAAGAAAAGAATTATTACTAAAGCGTTCTCACCAACCAATGCAGAAGAAGAAGAAAGAATGGAACAGAAGTCCAAAGAAACTCACACTCTTTCCAACATTCCCCTATTAACAAAGAATCCATCATGTTTTATGGCTGAATTATCAACTTCAAAATACTCATCCTGCACAACAAGCAATGAAGCAACATAACAAAGCAGTAAAACTACAATGCACAGTCCTTGTTACAAGAAGAATAATCCTACTACTGCTGAGTAAAAACCAACATAGACTAAAAATAGAAGTAATAGATTTTAGAACTAACCAGCTCTGCATCATCAATAAAAGAATCTTCTGTATCATACTGATCATCATCCGGAGTTTCATCCAATTCTTCCTCATCACTGCTATCTCTACCCTGATAAAGAATTCCACTTCTCATTCATAAATGATGCAAAGGGCATCTCTTAATGCTAGCAAACACAATAATAAAACGTAGAAATACCATGTAAAGACGTTCAATCTTCTCAATAACAGCACTGAAACGATTTGGACCTGGTGCTTCATCTTTGGCTTCTTTTTCAGCAGCTTGTCCCTAAATATTGTCAAGCATGATTATGGCGGAGAAGTAATTAAAAAAAACACGATTAGCAGAATTTCTTTCACTTTCCCACATTTGCTTGGCAGCCAAAAAATAATAACACATTCAAATATACCAAAATATTCAAGCACGCTTTCTTAAATAAAACGCCACCAAAACAACTAAGTTAAACATCATATGCGCATGCATGTATAAGAAAATTAAAGAAGTTACTAATGATTATTTAAAAAAAAAAACAGAATGCAATAACAACTGAATAGGGATTGAAGAAGCGGGTCTTACTGGGGCGATGCGAGACTGGAGATTAGGGTGGGCATTAGGAGGCGGCTCAGGAGCTGGCGCAGTCAAGACAGATGCAGCGGCAGAAGACCCATTGGCCCGGTTGGCGTCTTTAACAAGCTTCCTCCACGAAACATACGTGGTCTCACCAGGCCGGAGTTCAACGGTGAAAACTTGACGGTCACCGGACTTCATGACCTTGGGCGCAACCAGTCTCGAGGACTCAGCAGTGCCACCGGCAGCGCCACCAGTTTTATCGTCCATGAAGGAAGCAGGGTCGGGTCGGGTCAGCCGATTGGGATTGCTAGGGTTAATTAAAAGGAAAGAACATAGAATAATCAGTGAAAGAAGGGAGTAATTAGGGGAATTTGATTGGAAAGGAAGAGTGACAAGAAGTTGCGCGGGATAAAAGCAAAAAAGGGAAAAGGGTATTTTCTTTTCTTTTTTAATTTTTATTTTATTTTTCTTGCGGTTTCTTTATATTTTTGGAGGAGGAAAGGGAGATGGTTAAAAGGGTGGGTGGAGTCACATGCCATGAGATACGATCATCCCAGTCCAGATCCGTTTAAGCCTTCGTGGTTTGCTTTTGTTTTGCGACCAGACTAGGGCTTTTAAGTCCATCCACCATCATTCCTAGGTCAGTTAAAAGTAGGTTGAATATTTACTTTTCGAATTTAATCTCTTGAATTTAGTTATTTTATTTTTAAAAAAAATTTAAAATTCAAGTTTTATTATTAAATTTAAGTTCATTACAATATTAATTCTTTGTCACATGGCTACCTAATGAATGTTTTATCATTTTAAGGTGTGACACCAACAAATTAAATAGTAAAAATGTTAATTGAGTTTAAATTTTAAAATTTAAAAAAATAGATGAATTAAATTCTTAAAAATAAAAGTAAAGAGATTAAATTTTAAAAACACGAAGACTACATAAACTTGGAGTATATTTTAATATTTTTAGGCACAAAAATAGTTTAATTTATATTCTTAACTTATTACTTAAGACTTTGATTGAGTTGATATCATACATTTAATAAATTCTTAATTTAGTTATAAAATTACCCAACAATGCAGCATAAAATCTAGAAAAAAAAAAGAAAGTATATAGGAATCATAGGATTTAAACTTTCTTTCTTTTTGAATAGAAAAAACAAATATCGGGCAGATCACCATAAATGCAACCCAAACAGAAAAATAAAATCGCAAACTAAACCACGCAAAAGCAAACAAAAAGACATAGCTTGCTTAGAGAAGACTTCTTAGCTACAAGAACTCCACACGCATGTCCGGCAAAGGTCAGTACCAGCAAAACTCCTCCGATCATCATCCAAGGTACGATCCAAAACAATCACTGCTAAAAACGACCACATCGGCATCGCAACTACTATAATCCATCTTGAGTCAGCAGTTTACAGGTCCACTTTTTCTTTCCTGATCAACCTCCACCCGAATCGACGGCGACCCTTCCTCCACCCAACATTCATCCCGATTTCGGAGGAACCCTTCTCGAGCCAACAGCTGTGCAACTCTATTTCCCCCTCTCTTGATGTGCTGAAATTTGAATTGCTTAAAGCCTAATAACAACTGTCGAGCATCCCAGATATACCCACTAATGTTTGATCTATCAATCACGCCAGATTTGAGCTTGGAAATGACCACTGCTGAGTCCCCTTCAAGCTCCACTCGCCGAAGCCCTAGATCCCTGGCAAACCGAATAGCATGCACACAAGCCAAAGCCTCCGCAACCACCACATCCAGTACATACTCACTCCAGAAACAGACTGATCCAAGCAACAACCCCTCTATATATATAAGTATATAACAACAACTCCTGCGCTTGCAGCATGTAGATGACCATAGAACCCAACATCAAAGTTAACCTGAACCCACGGTTCAAACGGAGGCTTCCAGATCCCCAAGGCAACAGTCTCCGGAAAACAACACTCCCGCGGCAAAGAATCCAGCTCTCTGACATAACCCAACACAAAGATAAGTAAATTCTAACTAGATTGGTAGATTCCTTCATGAATAATTTTATTTCGAGAGTTCCAAATGGCCCAAAGTGTGATAATAGATAACTGAGTTTGCTTCGCATTATTACTAAACAGCTGTCATATCCAAACAATAGGAACATCAACCATCTCGTCGGGAAGAGTCCAAGTAATACGTAGCTGTTGCCAGACGTCCAATACCCCAGGACAGTCTCTGCACGCATGAAGATTTGTTTTAGGGCCAATACACAGCGCGAACACATCCTATCCGGCCCAATCTGCTATTGAAATAGATTAGATTTTGTGGGCATGTAATTCTTAATAAATCTCCAGCAATTAATTTTCATCTTGTCAGGGGCATTAGCCTCCCATAACTTTCTGTAAATGAGTCGTGTATCTTGGCCTATATTGTTGTACCTATCCCCATCTGTCATTGGGAACCCCCGTAGAAGTAGTCTATACTCACTACGAACAGTATACTCCCCAGACTCCAGATACCATTTCCACTGATCATCCAAGGCACACGAGGCTAAGGGGATACTTGATATTTGCTCCACCTCATGGTCAGTAAAAGATGTTCTGATTAACTCCATATTCCACTGCCGTTGGTTATCATCAATAAGGTCTGTGACTATCAATCCCACTAACACGAGCCGTTTGAATCTTACAAGGTCGATTCCTAGGAAGCCACGCATCCTTCTACACTGATATTAAGCGTCCATTTCCCACATGCCAACCACAACCCATCTGCAAAAGGCCCTTTGCAGCCCAGATGCTTCACCAAATCAAAGAAGGTTGACTCCCTAGCTCTAACTCCATAAAACTTCCAGTACGGTAGATTTAGCCTTAATCACACGTGCAACTAAAGAATTAGGATTATTCATTAAGCGCCATCCCTGTTTGGCTAACAACGAAATATTAACCTTCGATAAACTATAGAACCCCAAACCTCCCACCTCTTTTAAATCACACAGCCTATCTCAAGAACACCAATGAATCCCTTTCCTCGAACTAGATTTTCCCCACCAATAACGACACATTAGGACTTTTAAATCTTTACAAAAAGTACTAGGAAGTAAAAAACATGACATAATATAATTTGAAATGGCTTGAAGAATCGACTTAATAAAAATGGCCTTACCACATTGCAAAAGACATCGATTGTACCACCGCGAAATTCGCTCTAGAAAGCGATCCCTAAGCCCGCGAAGTGCTCGCTTTCTATTACCTCCCACCACCAATGGTAAACCCAAGTAACTCCCCAGATCCATTGTACTTTGCGTACCCAACTTATCCGCAATGACTTGATGCAATCCTTGATTCACATTCGAGCTAAAGTAAACAAGAGATTTGCCAAAATTGACTTGTTGGCACGAAAACTGCTCATATTCTTTCAAAATTTCCACCACATTTCTAGCCTCCTCAATCGAAGTCACCCTAAAAACCAAGCTATCGTCTGCAAACAATAGATAAGATACGCGAGGCCCTGAACGACTTACCTTTACCCCCTTCAAAAAACCATCAGTAAATGTTGGCTTTAATAGAGAAGTAAGGCCCTTACTACAGAAAAGAAACAAAAAATGGGCTCAATGGATCACATTGTTTTGTCTCAACCCCCGGGTAGGCATAATAATCCCTATAGCTTTCCCATTCACAACTACTAAGTACCTGATCGAACGAACGCACCGCATTACCAGGCGAACCCAACTCGTATCAAATTCCATTCTAAGCATAACCTCTTGAATTAAGTGTCATTCCACCCTATCATAAACTTTGCTCATATCCAACTTCAGAGTAAAACTACCTTTAAGCCTTCTACGCTTCTTCCTGAAGGAATGAAACAACTCAAAAGCCACAAGTGTATTATCCTGATTAGCCTCCCAGGTAAAAAAGCACTTTGTGCCTCATCAATACACTGAGTCATAACCTTTTGCAGTCTACTAACAATTGTTTTCGATATAATCTTAAATAACACATTGCAAAGGCTGATAGGACGAAAATGGGTCATGTTTTGTAGACTTCGGTGCTTAGGAATAAGCACTATATTTATATCATTAATATCATCAAAACAGGCACCATCATTAAGCACATGTAAACAATAAGCATTAACATCATTCCCCATAATATGCCAAAAATGCTGATAGAATAAAGTAGGCATACCATACTTTGAACAGCGAGAAGAACCTCTTCCTCTGTAAAAGTAGAACATAGATAACTATTCATATCCATAGAAATACAATTTGGAATACTCGATAACAATCGATCCATATTTCTTCTACCTCTAGTAGTAAACAGATCCCTGAAGTAATGGCAAGCCACTTTTTCAAATTCTGCGGCCCTGCTAACCACTCATCTATTAGCATCCTCAATCTAATTCACCGCCTTAACATGTCGTCGATAGGAAGCAAACTTATGGAAAAACGTTATATTGCAATCACCTGACCGTAACCAATCAGCCTGGGATTGCTGCTCCTAATACCTCTCTTTTTTATCAATTTCTAAGTTAATGTTCATTTTGGCGAGAACCATGTCCTCCAACACATCATCATCAAGCATTTTCCCAACCAAGGCAATCAATCGGTCTTGTAATCGTTTCACATCAATGTTCGATTAAATTCGAATCCGTTTGGCCCAAGACAATAAACCCTCCCCCAACCAACAAATACGATCAAGAACAACACCACTAAACTCTCCCAAAGACGTTTAATTTTTGCCTCACATGAATCTTCCAACAACCAAGAAGCTTCAAACTGAAAACACTTTCTCCTTTGACCCTGACATACTACCGAGACCTCTGTTTCCAAAAGTAAAGGACAATGATCAGAAATAGAGTGAACACAATGCGTAAGCCTATAATTTGGGAATAACTCCTTCCAAGCCAAACGCGCAACCCCTCTGCCAATATGCTCGCAGACATTATTTGCCGGAAGCTTCCCTCTCTCCCACGTATACCACTGTCCAACATATCCCAAATCAACTAAATCAACATCATTAAGAGCTGATCTAAAATCAGTCATATTCCGCTCAGACTGTAATCGACTACCCTATTTCTCGTGGGAAAAAAAGCAATCTCGTTAAAATCTCCCAAGATAACCCAAGGATAATCATCCACAACAGATAATTAATGCAAAAGCTCCCAAGATTGAAAACGACGACTCTCAACCGGTGACCCATAGAAATCGGTGAACCGCCAGTAATGACCAGTAGCATCTTCCACCATCAAAACATCAACATGATTTAAAGAATAACTCCGTAATTGAACCGTGCAATCCTCCTTCCAACAAAGAGCCAAACCACCTTTTGAGCCTTTACTACTTACCTCAATCCCACACTGAAAACCAAGAGTTCTACGCACCCTATCCATTCAATATTGTGGTAGCTTTGCCTCTATGAGAAAAACCACACTAGGCCATAAATCCTTCAACATATGTCGAAGGTGACGCACTGCTTGAGGGTTCTATAACCCTCGGACATTCCAACTTAAAATCTTTATGGCTCCTGGTTTTTGTCCCACGGAGCTAGCCGATATTCCAAAAGAGTGAACAATAGAGCGTTCAGCAATAGTACTCTCTGAATCCATACTCTCAGAAATAGGATTGACCACAAAATTACGGGACCTCTTATTCCCTTTTCGAATTACTAAGAGAGAATCCTCTTTAGTCAAGCTCACGTTTGGATTGGTGTTCTCCTTTCCCACAGATGGTATAGCTTTCGGGCCCCAAGATTCAATCCCAAAGTAATACCCACATTATTCATTAGGGCACTATTTTGAAAGAATCTCTAAATATCATCTTGACCCCCACTCGGACCGTTACTAGAAAGCCATTACACTGCATCTATTTGGAAACTTCACCTTCCTCCCTAAGCCAACAGTTCTTTCCAATCATTGCTTGCCGTTATGTTGCCTTAATGGATAAATTCCACTCCAGTGGCAACTCCCTTCGTTCATGAACTATACGAACCGAGAAAAACCTTCCGAATAGCCCAATCTCCTACATAGAAAATAAAAAACAAATAATCTCTCATACTGAAAGCGAGCATAAACACTACTATGGGAGGATAAAATAATCTTCGTACGTCTTTTCAAAGGTTCCCTAATGTCAATACAAAACCTAATCCTCATATATCCCCAAAAATCGCTTCCCACCAATTTCATATCATATTCTAAAAAAGACCTAATAAAGTTCCCAAACTATCTACCCATAACCTCTAAAATTAAACCAGAGGGCAAATCATGGATCAGAACCCAGAAATCCACATGAACCAGGGGAACCATCATCGAATCCTCCCCCGCACTTAGTTTATGAAACACCAATAGATGCCTATTGAAAGTCTAAGGACTCCCCTCAATGAATCTTTCAAAATCGATCTCATAATAAAACTTAAATAGAAACTGTTTCTCACTTAAGTAAAAGATCGTCATTCCTCCATGTGGGTGCCAAAGATTTGTAAGAGTGGACTTCATCGCTTGAAATTGAATGACACTAGTAGTTAGAAAACTGCCCACCGCACAGAACTCATCTTCAGCCACATTCCCCTCCCCGCCTACCGCCACACACCAACCCTCATCCTCTCCTCCATCCAACAACAGATTCGTCAAAACTCGTTTTATTGACGAATGATCACTGCCACCACTTCCCATTCAGAGATCCAATCAGATCACAAATACCACAAAAAACCAAAAGAAACTTACCACAAAGGCAGACGAAGAACGTGCCATAAAGGTAGACTCATAGGATTTAAACTTAACATATCATAAAATGAATAAAAAAAAACTTAACATAACTTAATGCTCATTATCTCAACTTTACCACTTCAATCAAAGCCATATTTGGTTTATAAATTTTTTTATACATTTGGTACATAATTTTTTTACCCATGTCATGGACAAGCCATAATCTAGTAATCTATATTCTTTTGAAATCCTGGTATTGAGTCTTATAATAACAATGAGTCCAATTGTATCAAAAGTTGAATCCATAAAAAAGAATAAAAAATTTTAAATGTTATTTTTGTTATTTATAAAATTCAAACTTAAAAGGTATTAAATCCTTTACCTCTCGATCCTCATTTACATAAATCTATACTAGTAATTCAGAAATAAACATATTTATGTGGAAATTACACATTTAAAACACATTTTGAAGTCTCGTAAACTTATTAAAAAATTATTACTATAACACTTAAATTATAAAATAAATATAATTTGATAGACAATATTCTAATTTTTTTTCTCTAGAGGTCTCGTAAACTCATTTTCATGATTTGAATTCCATTAGAAAAATAATATATAGAAATTACATATATTATTCATTATTATGTGATAATCATTCTTAATGCTAATTATCATTCAACATTTCATGATCACAAATAAGTGAATAAAATATATTTTAATAAAATGAAAGTAATAAAGTGGTTAATAACTATTGTATAATTAGATTATAGCATGTTTATAATGTGAGTGAAAATTTATTAAGAAGTATATTTGTTGAAACAGGTTACCAACAAGAAAATACTGGTTCACCTAGGTGAGGATATTTGTTGAAACAGGTTACCAACAAGAAAATACTGGTTCACCTAGGTGAGGTAGAGAGCCAGTGGTAGGAGAGTGGGAGAAGATGTTGTCTAGAGGAGAAAGAAAGAGAAGGGAGGAGAAGAAGGTAATAATGATAGAGATGATGGGCAAGGAGAAGGATCCTTGCTCCCTCATACACCTAGGTTTATATAATGGATCGTCCCTTGTTTTGTAGTGTTGCGTGACGGTTCATACCATATCATGTATGGTTATACGGACTGGCCAGGTGTTAGTGTCATTACAGGTCAGTTATTTCTATTCAACTCATTTTCATTATTTGATTTTGAACTAGTATCTTCTTATTGGTAACGTGTTTCAACAAATATATTTCTTAATAAATTTTCACTCACATTATAAATATGCTATAATCTAATTATATAATAGTTCTTAACGTCTTTATTACTTTCATTTTATTAGAATATATTTTATTCACTTATCTGTGATCATGAATAATTAAAATCAAGAATGATTATTACATAATAATGATTAATATATGTAATTTCCATATATAGTTCCGTTTGTTTTCTGGAAAATGTTTTCCTAATTTTCCAGTGTTTGCTTGACTGAAAACATTTTACATTTGGAAAATATTTTCCAAGACACGGGTAAAATGAATGGGTTTTAGGGGAAAATGTCTTACGGATTTCATTTCTGTAAGACATTTTCGGGTTCCTCCTTCATCCGGGTAAGGCTTTTTCTCCTTCTTCTGTTCTTCATTCCTTTTCCTTCTTCCGTTCTTCATCTTCTCTTCCAGGTAAAAGTCCGTCGCATATTAGGTAAAGGTCTAGAGCCAGAGTAGGCAAGAGCAATCCTTCAAGTGGGAGAAAGCTTTATTCATTTTGAGTTGCCCTCCAGTCATTGTGCTGAGTTCTAAGTGCTTCAATTCGATATCCAGTTGAGCCAATTCTCTTCTCAGCATATTCTGTTTTGTTTCCTCTCTTTCTCTCTTTCTCAGGCAAATCTACCATGAAGTTTTCGTTGGGTCTTGGCTTAAGGTATGGCATAAAGCTCTTTTTAACTTTTGAAGTAAAATCTATCATCTTGGAGGAAATCTGACTAATTTTTTTCTGAGAAGTGTTTGATTCTACATGCTGTGCCAATTGTTGAGTTCATCTTTGTTATAAGCCATAGATTGCTAAAACTTTTTGCGATTTGAATCCAGGAAATTGAATTATTCTTAGGATAAATCAAATACTGTCTCTTGCAAAGATTTCAAAATTTTCATGCAACGTTTGCATTCTGCACAATCTAATCCTTTAGTTCTGCTGTCCTGCAGATTATGAAGACTGTTTATGCATCTCCCAGCTGAGTAAATTTTTATTTGGACTCAAAACAGGCAAGCTTATCATTTTAGCAATCTTGGTGATATTGAGCTTTTCTTCAATTTCATGACATTCTCACTAATTTGGATCTAGGAAGTAGAGACAACAGCTGCCTATCCAGACATCTGTTTCGCCATAGATGATTTTGACTCCACTTTTGATGCAATGGTAAATGCTTTCTTTTCCTTTATAAATTCACTCATCTGTGTGTTTATGATAGTGTATTGCACTAATGCACATAATATATTAATTTTCTTCAATTTAATTGATTTATAATGAAACTTCCAATGAAGTAAACTACTGCTCTTTGTTTGCCTTAAAGTAAGTTTAGATGTGGTAAATGGGGTTTCAATTTGGCTAGTATTACTGCATTCCTCTCACAACCTGTGATAAAAGCACTGAGCTAATAAGAAGTTGGATTTTGCTATTTCTGTAGCATATATAAGGACCAAAGTCACTTCTTTATTTGAAGCTTTGTATTGCATTCTTCTAGGTTATACAGTTATCCTTTTGTTATGACATAGTAGGATTTCATGGACTGACGATTGAGTTTTAGATTTATTTTGTGAAAAGCTGCTTAGGAATTCTTTATATGTTACAAAGATCAGTTTGTGTACAACTTTTCAAATAATTCCTAAGCAGCTTTTCACAGAATAAATCCATATTAATTTTGAAAACTCAATCGTCAGTCCATGAAATCCTACTATGTCATAACAAAAGGATAACTGTATAACCTAGAAGAATGCAATGCAAAGCTTCAAATAAAGAAGTGACTTTGGTCCTTATATATGCTATAGAAATAGCAAAATCCAACTTCTTATTAGCTCAGTGCTTTTATCACAGGTTGTGAGAGGAATGCAGTAATACTAGCCAAGTTGAAACCCCATTTACCACATCTAAACTTACTTTAAGGCAAACAAAGAGCAGTAGTTTACTTCATTGGAAGTTTCATTATAAATCAATTAAATTGAAGAAAATTAATATATTATGTGCATTAGTGCAATACACTATCATAAACACACAGATGAGTGAATTTATAAAGGAAAAGAAAGCATTTACCACTGCATCAAAAGTGGAGTCAAAATCATCTATGGCGAAACAGATGTCTGGATAGGCAGCTGTTGTCTCTACTTCCTAGATCCAAATTCCTAGGCAACTTTTCAAAGAATGCAAGCTAGGAGAACATTATGGCAGCTAACTCTTTTTTCTGGATGTGTCAGCTATCAAATGGTTCGGGATGCATATGATGGTATACCATTTTACTCTTTCAAAGAATTGGCTTCTGTTCTTATTTTTTAGAAATTCTATAAAGTTTTGGTGCTTCAACTGATGAGATACTTTCTACTTTGTTTTTTTGTGTAGAGTGTTGAGAATGAAATTGATTGTTATATGTAAAACATACTACCATGGCTTATTTAACTTTGAATTTGGTTCTTTTGTTTAAGCAATAACTGATGTACCTTTCACTGCAGTCTTGTAATGGGTTGGCATCCCTATGGTGCCTTTTAGTGCAACATTTTCTTCTTTATAAAAAATAATAATGATAATGTGCCTGTAGAAAAACAGACACAACAACTCTATAAACTACCAGTTGATTTAATGTTCTCCTAGCTTGATCTAGTATAAAGGATGCAAAACATGTAGACTGCTTATCTGATGTGTTAAAGAATTTATTCTTAGCTTTTCATGTGTTCTTATAGTACGTTTGGTAGGAGTATTATCTTTTCACCATGTTTAGCATATCGGTTAGCAATAAGCTAATTTAAATTGGTAATTTTTTGCCACTCACATAACTTGTTTTGGAAAAAAGAATGAAACCTTTTTGCTTATTTTGAAGAGGTGTTATTTTTTACAAGAGTTTATACTCATCTTTCTATGTGAAAGTTATCTCTACTAAAAGGAAATATATGTTTTGGATATGGGAAAATATTTGTATGGAAAAAATTCAAAACTAATCCAAAACAAGCAGCATGATACATGGCAGATAAACATGGCATGAAGTTGAAGCCTGTACCAATATGGAACAGCAGCTTTCTTAGGATATTAATTGGTTCCTTGTCATTGGTTGTATATTCATACAAGGCTTTGAGCTTTGGCTTGAGCTCCTAGTTTTAATGTCTTCAAATTATACATTTGTCTGAGAAAAAATAATTTCTCTGTTAAATTAAATTGATGAACAATAAAATTTTTGTTGTCATCAATATTAAGTTAATAAACTTCCATTATGTATTCAAGGAAAATCTATGTTATAGGGGTTTCTCTTTTTCTTCTTAAAGTATGTGTTTGACGTTTATCTGAAAAAGTGTGGATAAACTTTGGTTGTTTTCAATTTATGACGGTTAATATTCTAGCTTAATAATTGAGTATTATTATATATTTAATTTGATTTATTTAAATAAATTATTGCAATATATGTAAAAACAATTTAAAACATAAATTTATTAATATATATATAAAAACAACTTTTTCAGAAAATATTTTTAGGAAACCTGTCAAATAACAGAAAATATTTTACACAGATTCATCCAAACACCATAAAAGTAAATCATTTCCAGAAAAGTAAATCATTTTCCAGAAAACATTTTACTGGCAAACAAACGGAGCCTTATTTTTCTAATTGAAATTAAAGCGACTGGCGGATGATACCGCAATTCAACTCAGCCGATTGGCGAACAAGGTTGTGTTCTACACTCATATAAGACAATCATAGGCACATCTATTCCGTGAATACCCCACTTGTGTGGTTTACCCATTATAATGGATAGGGTTACTGCTCATGCGCTAATGCAACATGTAATATCACATGCGCCCTTTTTTCTACATACTCTCTTCCTTGTGCTAGCTTCTGATCCTTAGTTCCTAAAGAACCAAATATTTCATGTATCTTCAAATTTGCTCATCTGAGCTATGCAACCACATCACCTTCATATCCTCATAACTCCTACCCTTCTGTGAACATCTAAGTGTTCTCTCGCAAGCTCGGGTTTTCACCAATCACGATTTGCAACAAGTGTCATATCGGAGGCAAATTGTATTATCCTATATCTTCTTTATCATTATATACAATATCCCTCCGTTACCTCCTTACACCTATCTGGATATGAAGCTTGTGCACCAAGGAATGAGTACTCATATTGTATATATATACACCAGGTTTTCTAGGCCTGTTTAGTCATAATTAGCCATGCATGCGTTAACTCTTTGAATGAGACCTCTTAGACATGAACATTAGAAACAAATGACTAAGCTACTCACTTGGCTGTACAGAGTTTAGGAGTAAATAATTTAACACAGATACCAGACATAAAATACAAAGGAACTCACCAGAATACTCTACTTAGAGCTTTATCTACTCTACCGGTTCTTTTCCTTTAGCACTGGGACCTTTTCCCGTTTCTTTATCTAAACAATGAAATAACTTTTTTAATCATCGAAAATAAAAAAAAAACTCAAGATACAACAAAAATCTATACACATGCAAATAATTTCTGGTTAGGAGTTTCTTTTCTACCCAATAGTTAAGGAAATCTTACCAATCTTCTTCTTAAGTTAACCTCGCTATCTATCTAGTAAAACTTAAAGGAAGGTTTAAGAATTTACCAGCAGGCAACTAGCACCGAAGGTCTTCTAACTTTTACAGTTAATACCCTTGCTAGCAACGAAGAACTCTCCTAGTTTCTTCGATGATAACAAAGTTTGGTGGAGAAGATGAATCAGAAATCTTCTCTCCATTACCATGTTATCCTATTTATAGCTAACTCACGTCCAAATCCCACTCAGGATTATCTCTAATAATTACTTGTTCTTGCATGCTTCTACTGATTAATCGCATCCTACGATGCTCTACAAGTGTCCTAATTATTGACATCTTGTCTCCACTAGGATGCCAAGTGACTTAAACATATCCTACAAGCTATCGATACTAAAACACGGGTGGCGATCTTATTAGTGGGAGAGTCTGCCTAATAAGGTCTTTGCCCTTCTATAGCCTTCTTATCGCTAGGACTGGTACTTCGCAAAATTGGCAAAGTTATTCGTAGCTCTCCGCCACTAAGTTATCACCCTCACCCGTTCTAAGTTTTTCAACTTAGGAGGTCTCTACTGGCGTAGTCTCTCAAATCGATCCGGTTTGCATAATCAGGGTGTGACACTCAGAGCTTCAAATCTAGAAAACTTACCCGCAAATACAATGTCGTGTTAATCATAAAGCTTAGTAAGATAATACAGAAATATCTTATATACTATAATACAAAAATATCTTATATACTTACCTTTATAATTGTGGTTTGAACTTTGTACAATAGCTTGTAAAACATTTGAAAAAAAACAATGCTCATAACATCTATTCAACAATTCAAAAATCAGAAAAACCATTTAGTTTCCAAAAGGTAATGTGTAAATGATAGTATTTTTCAAGTTCAAGAAATCATTTATACAATGATCAGAACGGTTTGAGTTCAGCCCATAGTAAGCCTAGGTAAATAAAGAGGGGATACTAGAGACTAGTTGGCTAAAGCCACAATAACAAAAACACTGAGGCGTGGGTATCCGAAGACCATATCAAAATCGCACCAAAGTGCTAGTACCAAATGTACCGAAGTACTAATAACAGAAATACTATAGTACTAGTAACATAAGTCCCCTATTGGCATGCCAATCGTATGCTAACTATTTAACTAAGCTACTAAGGCCTTTTTACAGTATTATCAGAATCTCATTATCTCATTAACCAGATCAAGTCACAATTGAAAAACAAAATATGTGGCACTAGCCGCTAGATCATAAAAACAATTATTTTAGTAATAGCAGTAAAGTCACTAAATTATAATCTTGAAAACTTTCCTTTACTTCTCCATAAGGAGACTTCATCCAAAAATCAAATTACCACGTAGTCCTCATATGATTAACAAATTTAGCATTTTTCGATATAAAAAACTTTTACAAATAGGTCTGAAAACACGTTTTAACAACTTATAAATATTCATATTCAACAATATATTTATTATAAGGCCATTAAATCAATTCTTGTTGAATTCCAATATAGTCAAACTTTTTCATACAAGTCCAAAACCATATTACATACATATTCAACCTTAATATACTATAACTTATTCAATTTAATAACAATAAATCAATTAAAAACATCAATTTAAGATAAATATTTTTAGGGATTTTTCAAATATCTTACCATACAAAATCACCAAAAATGATAGAGGAACTTCTTTTCTAACTCCATCCATTAACTCTCTCTTCTCATTGCTTGATTTCTTTGCTTCTTTTTTATTTGTTGTGAATAAATTTTTTTTCATTAAGAACATAAACATTAGATAGCCATTACTTTGGCTCTCCAACCTCATAACTTGATAAAAAGGTAAAATTATACATATGTGCAGGGGTGAGCAAAACTCGATTCGACTAAAAAATATCGAAAAAAATTTCAAATTTCGAGTTAAACGAATCGAGTTATTTGAGTCAACTCGAATTTTTTTTGAATTTCGAGTTCGAATCGAGTTTGGTTTTCGAATTCGAATAACTCAAATAATTTGAATATCAAACTATAATAATTTACATTAAAACCCTAAACTCCTAAACTTCTTCACTTTCCTCCCAAAACTTTTACTCTCTCCCACTTTTCCCCCATAACTTTTGCTCTCCTCCCATCCCACCTCTTCTACCCCAAACCCATTTCCTTCTTTTTTTTTAATATTTTTCTCCCAAAATTTTACTCCCATTTATTTCCCTCCCCCAAATTTTACTCTCTCAACTTCCAAAACTTTTTAGTTTCCCCCTAAACTTTTACTTCTCACAATTTACCCCCAAAGAAAAAATTAAAATCATCCAAAAAAAAAATCCTAAACCTAAATAATAATATTATTTATATATACTATTTATATTATTAAATTAAATTTCACATTTTGAACTATTTATATTATTAAATTGTTTTATCATATTGAATCTTTATAAATTTTTGCTAAAATTAAATTATTGATGATGCCATAAAATATTCGTGTTAAAATTTTATGTTGGTATCAATTTCACATTTTATATTTAAAATAAATTTTATTAAAAAATAACATTTTTTACATTTAATATATATTTTAATTTTGAAATACATTGTGACAAGAATAAGAAGATAATTGAAGCAACTAAGCAAGCAAAGAAGTTAACCCGTATATAAAAGATTAATAAATAATTATATGGGGATTAAAGTTAATAACAAATTTGATTATGGTGGGTGACAATGATTATAAGGTCCTAAAATATTTTTTTAATTTAACTCAAATAAATATATTTGATTTAATTCGATTCGATTCAAATTCCATCTCACTCGACTCGATTCAAGAAAATTTTAAATCGAGTTAGGATGATAAAATATGATTCGTCAACTCGATTAACTCGAAATTTTTCGTTCGATTCGATTGGACACTCACTCCTATATATGTGTGTGTGATGAGAACCCATAATTTCTTACCTTGTTCATGTCTTTCCTCGCTCCTATAATTTTTATCACTAGATTTTAAACCCCTGCTTCATGACGATGGAGATGATAGATGGAATAACTCAACAAAGGTTTTGGTAAGTAGATTTTACAAGGAAACAATGAAAATTGGTGAAAAGTTCGACGAAAAGTGTGTAGAGTTTGAAAGAAAATGAAGAAAATAGAGAGAAATGGAGAAATTTCTCCACACTTCTATGGCCGAGTGGTAGTGGGAGAAAAAAATGAATGGTTGATGGGTGTTCAACCATTTAAAATATCCACAAATGAGCCTAAGGCCCATGCTCACTTTTTAAGTCCAATTTATATCAATTTGAAGCTCATTTCCTTAATAAGAGGTTTCAACGATTTCTTTATAACAATTTCAGATATCAAAAATCATATTTAAATATTTTTTCTATCATAAAAGTTTAAGAATTGACCAAATTATCCTTTTGCACTAAAACTATGTAACGCCCCAAAAATCTAAGTCTTTAATTTTTGCATGATTTGATAAAATTACTTGTTTGCTTTAATGGCTAAGTGATTTGGGTGTGTATGGGAGTGTTTGAGAAGCCTAAGTTCAAGTCTTGGCTTTTGCAGTATTTTTAGTTTTTCCCTTAACTGAATCTGGATGCTGGTATATAGGCCTTATAAATATTAGTACTTGTTTTATGATACAAAGAGCCTATTGGTTCAGTGGTAGGTGGCGTGTGAAGTATTTTTAAGGTCTGAGGTTTAAGTCCTGGGTTGTACAAGGGAGTAATTATTTTGCTGCTTGAGCTGTGTAGGTAGTGGTGTTGGACTGAAACACAGTTGTGGGGATTTTGAATGGGTTTTGAATGGAGTTGTTGGGGGGGTTGAGGAGTAGTAGGGGGGAGAGATTCAAGGAGGGATAAGGGAAGGGATTTGAGGAGAAAATTTAGGAGTGGGTTGAGAGGAGAATTGTGTTGTTTGGGGAGTTTTCAGCTTGGGAAATTTGGCTGGGGTTAGGTTGTGTCGAATTTGTTCTTAGGCATTTTGGGTAATCGGTGTTTTGTGTTGTTTTTCTGCTTGTCTTGGTTTTGGTCAGTTTCGTTTTGCAGCTATCGGTTTTTGGTGTTGAATTTTGGCAAGTTTCTTCTCGGGTTTGTTCACTTTTCTATTTCATTTTCTCTTTCCCTTTTCTCTCTGCTTGTCGAATATTCCTCCCTTCTCCCCTCTCATTTTGCTGCTGAATCCTCCTTTCTCTTTTCCTTTTCCATCTCTCTTGGCCAAATCTGTTTCCTCTCCTCCTCTTTTTTTTTGACTGAATATTCTTATCTTTCTTTCTATTTTGATTTTTACCTTTTATTATTTTCTTTTCCTTTTGACCGAGAACTATCTCCCTTTAGGTTTAGCCAATTGTCATCCCTCTATTCGATCACTCCCTGCACTAATCTTCTTTTCGCTACTTTTGTTGTTTCAGTGCTGCAAGTATTGCAGATTATCGGTAAAGTTATGATACTCTTCACTTTTTGTTTTAACTAGTTCTTTTCCATTCTTTTTCTTTAAGCCGAATACCCCTCTTGGCCACTATTATGGCCTAATTTAGTTTATGAAGATCTGTGTTGTGGTGCAGGTAAGCGATATGTGGGTAACCGTTTTTGGTTGGGGGTCTTGGAGGAGTTAAGTCACCCTCTATCAAGAAAGGTAAGGATGGTGTGTGGTTTAAGTGTCATTAAGAAGGTGTCTTGCTTTAAAGGACTGGCTTGTGTCTTGATTAAATCTAGGTTGGTGTGCGTGAAGACTTGCGCTCTTCTTGTAAACAGGTGTGTGATCACACCCCCCTCAATTGCAAATCGGCAAAAGCCGAAAAGCTGAAAAAGACGGCGTTGGAGGCTATATGAGCGTGCGAACGCTTGTGTGGTAAACCGAGCCTACGAAGCATGGTGTTAGACTGTAGAGGCCTCCATGAACATTTTCATGGGATTAGGCCGTAATGGGCCACGTTGGGCAAATATGGGCCGTGTGGGCCCAATGGGCTCGTGGGCCCCACACAAACGAAATCCACGAATTGTGGCGAATATTAGACTGGGCTATAAAGTTCCCATAGCTGTGGTGGATTCTGGGTTAAGCGGGCCGCACGAACATGTGGGCCCACTTGGGCCGAGTAATAGGCCTCGAGCCCATTTACACTATTTTGCCCATTTAGGTTACCTGAGTTGCTCGAGGCGACTACGAACCTTTCGTGGGGTTAATAAAATGACCAAAATACCTTCGAAGGGTAAAATAACCGAAATACCCCCAAAGGGTAAAATGACCAAAATGCCCCAAAGGATAAAATGACCAAAATACCCTAAAAGATAAAATAACCAAAATACCCCCATAGGGTAAAATGACTGTTATACCCCTATGAGTCAAAATATCTGTATGGCTTTATGTATGTACGACTGATTTGCTCTATGATATGTACGTTTATGATTGAATATGATACTTTGCATTCACGTATGAATTTTGTCATGACATACTGCATGGGGTTGGGATATTGATATGAGGGAAGTATACTGTACTGGTGGCTTTGCCACATATACTATTACTGGCAGCTTCACTGCGATACTTTTACTGGCAGCTTTGCTGCAATATTGGTGTGTTGGCTGGGTGGGTCGATTTTATCCCCACATGGTGTGATGGTGGTACGGAGTGGTGTGTTGGCTGGATTGGAATGGGTTGCATTACCACACATTACTGTATTGGGCTAAGGCCCACACTGTTACTGTATCGGGCTAAGGCCCACACTGTACTATCATTGCATAGGGCTCAGCCCAGACTGTTACTGCATGTTGTAGGCTGACTGTTTGGTAGAGGATTACACACTGAGTTTCGTAAACTCACCCTCTCTTTTAACTGTGCAAGTAATCCTCAGCCTTAGGAGATTCGGTAATGCAAGGGACTTGGAGGTGGCCACACATCTGCTGCTGTTTACACTTGCTTTTATTTTAATTTAATTTAAATGTTGGGTTTTGTTTTTGTAATAAGGCCTTTAAGTTTGTATAAATTTTTAATTGGGCATTTGCTTACCAATTTTAAACTGCTAGTTAGGAAAACACGAGTTTTAAAATAATTACTATTTTCAAAGACACGGGTTTTTAAATGATAGAATTTAAAAAGCTTTCTCGATTTAGACTAACTTATTAAAACAATATTTGATAACAAGACAAATGTTTTTTAATTAATAATAAAGGAGTTAATTTTAAACTTAGAAACAAATTTTTATCAACGAGACCAATCTTTCGAAAGACACTCCAATGTGACACGCCAAATCCGACCATAACGTCTAGGCCGAGTTTAGGGTGTTACAAACTATCATTTTGCCCTCATTTTACCCTTTTTAGCGATTTCTTCTCAAAAATTGATATTTAGACCAAATCAAGTTCATAATCATCCCCTATATTTATTATAACTCTATGAGTAATGAAAATTACACTTTAGCTCTTTTCCTAATAAAAATGGGAAATTAAAGTTTAGTCCTTATACTATTTAATTTTTCCAATTTAGTCCCAAAAGTGATTTTCATCACAAAAAAATCACCTTCCAATATATATTATGTCAAACAATCCATAATAATTAATATTTTCCATTTTTGGATAATTTTGCACATTAGTCTTCATACTTTTCAAAATTTACAATTTAGTCCTTTTCGTTACATTTTCACTTTTCCAATTCTTTTCACATGTTCTCATCTCCAATATTAAATTCCTTTCATAAAATTTTCTTATTTAAGTCATTCCATAAAATTTTCATAATTTTCTCAGTATTCGAGCCTAGAATTATATCACATGTCATATCAAAATTTTCGAGGCGTTACACACATCATAAGGGAGACAACAACAAAAAAATAGTGGATGTATTCAACTTCATATTAGAGCACAACCTTGTGGACCCATTTACCAAGACTCTAGTAGCAAGGAGTTTTGAGACACATGTAGAAAACATGTGAGTGCAAAATATGATTTATCTACTTCACTAGGGCAAATGAGAGATTGTTGGGATCTAATGCCCTTAGTGTAGTATTTCCGTCAATGTATACTTTTATTTTTTAAAAAATTGGTTTAATAAAATATCCATTAATTACAAAAATATTATTTGTATATTGTCCTCAACGAGTTTTGCATGGAAAGCAAAATGGAAGCAAATATTGACTTATTGGTTATCTAACATTTAACTAATACTAAGTGATATTATGTGGTTGGATCGTAATACGAAAAGACAACATATATGAATAAATAATCTAAACATGTCCTTAGTCTAATCGAAAACTAGCAAACCGATTGAAAGACTAATATTTTGTCTATTAAGTCTAATTAGGGAGATGTTTTGTTTTGAGTAACACAATTGATGACTCCCAGAAAATAGATACATAAATATGACTAATTGGACTAACAATACATCGGACAAAACCTAAGTAGAATAGGTCCTAGATCCATTTATGGGTTTATTCACTTGTGACATTCATAATGTGGCATACCTTAATCCTGAGTGGATGCTGGACTATGTATGTGTGACTTGTATCCTTCAATGTAAGTGAAAACCTAAGTTAAAATAGATAAGGAACTGAAAGCTAGTACATTGGCTATGCGACTTTCTGCAGCATGTATCATCATTTCACAATAGTAGAATTCATAACCCAACTAAAGGGTAAATGATATCCTCTCATCTGTATTACATGATAGATGAAAAATAAACATGGTCACGATTCATTTGTCATTGTGATAAGTGACTTGATTACTATTTGATAGTGATTGCTATTTGATAGTGATTGACTTTTCATAAATGAAGATGTAATGGTTAGTGTGAGATAAAATAAGATTATATTGGGAGAATGAATTTATCCTAATGAGATTAAGGATATCCTATGAGGGTAACACACTTATGATAAGATCATTAGACGAGCACTTATTAAGTAGCTTTTGCAATGGTATATCATAAGAGAGAGCTTAGTCACCATATTGTTGTGGAATGACTTTTTGACTAAATATATTTATAATTAATAGGTGAAAAGCCAAAACTTAATTATAAATTATTTGAGCCCTAATTATATATGTCCAATCGATCCCTCCGCTAGCTCGTTTAAATCAAAAATGAATTGCATGTAGAACCAAATGAATATAAAATAATAGAAACGATGAAATAAGATAAATGTATCACATTTGCAATGAATACATTTTCTTGCTAAGTACAAAAATAAATTGAGAATTAATTTAAGTTTTCTAATTAATCTTAAATTAATTGTAATTAAATAATTGAAGTTGGAAAATAAAATAAAATTAATTAGTCATTATGAATCTATTGAATAACAAAATTAAATATATTTCCTCATAGATTCTTTTACGTTAAAGTTGTTATGACTCTAACGGAATTAGAATTGAGTTAAGAAAATTATTTAATAGAGAAGTTAATTTAATTAATTGGATAAATACTATTTATTTTAGGAAATAGAAAATAAATATTATGTTGGATTAAATTATAAAGTGTTGGGTTAAAAGTACAATAAGCACATATAATTGGACCCAATACATACGAGACCCAATTTGCCCTCATATATAGTATGAGGGGCGACAACCCTAATAGAAATAAAGAGGATGTGCCTCCCTATCCTACTCTAGTTAAAGTTAGAGTTAGAGTGAGAGTGTGTTTTGTATTTAAATAATAATCTTTATTAAGGACTTGTTCAACCTTGATTCTTTGCCTCTATAAATAAAGAGCATCGATTGACCTAAAAACACACTTCACATATTATTGAGTTATCTTTATTCTACCAGAAAGTACTGGAAATTTATTTACTTAAAATAAATTCTATTTTCTAGAAATTACGATCATTGTTGATTTTTATAGAAAGAAATTACTTTCTTATTGAAAGTAATTAAAACTTTTTCGTTATATGATTTGATTTGTGTTGCTCGAGTCCACACTCAACACAATTCGTGGAATGAGGATACCCAAGCTTGGATATCGAGATATCACTGTTTGATGTGGAGAAAAATGATTGCAGGGGGTAGTTTTTGTCCAACACCAACACCAATCAAAATACAACCTCTAAGGGCATTTTGGTCACTAAAAATTGGGTTGTAATAAGCTATTTAAAGCCATTTTTAGCTGTAAGGAGGTAATAGTTTTAGGTTAGAAAGCTCTCTAGTTTTAAGGTTTTCTTTCATCTTTTAGCTTAGGAGTAGGGTGGTTTTCTTCTATATAGTTTTAGGGTTTTAGTTTATGTTTTTTTGTTTTATTTAGTTTCATAGTTGTTAGTTAAGTTAGTTTTTGTTGTAGCTTAGTTTAATTTACATGTTAAAACTTTAAACTTAGTTATAATCACGCTTTAATCTTTGAGTTAATGTTATTTGAGTTTTCTTTCTTTTCATCTATTAAAGCTCTCATCTTTAGTGTTCTTGTTTTTTTATCTTTGTATTATTTGCTTTTCATTTAAGTTTATCAAGTTAAAAATAAAAGATTTCATCTTTTTTGTTCAAGTTTATGTTAATGGCTTCCATATTTGTTTCTTTCATGTTTGTTAGCTTTAATATGGTAATGGGTAACTAAACCCAAGGGGGTTGGTTGATGGAGATATGGGTAAGCTGATTTTTGGACAAAAAATTAAATTATAATAAATTGGACTAAATCGAATATAATTAAGAACTTGGACAGTGACACCCCTAAGGGAATATCAAGATAAAGTGAGACCGAGAGGTAATCTTATCGTGCACCCGTTCATTAGTCCCGGATTAATCAGCGAGATTGAGAGATAAATTGAACCTAATTTGTTTAAGTCGATAAAATTGATATCGAGAGATAAAATAGAGCCACTTAATAATTGAAGTGATTTAAGTTCCTTGTTCGAAGATCAGTGTACCATGTCAAAATCAACCAACCACCATTAGTTATTCATTGGATAATTTCTTAGTTTTGTGTTCTTTACAATTTAGTCTTTAGGATAGTTAATTTAGAAATTAGTGTTAAAAATCTTTGTTTATGCTTTGTCGTACTATAGTAATTAGTGAGTAGCTAGCTAGACTCCTTTCTTGCATGTATTTTTTTAATAGAAATCATTAAATCGCCGACTCCTAGGGGTTCGATCCTTGGAATACTTTGGTGTTTCATTGTAACACTATAAATATTACAACTGACATTATATGCTTGCAGTAACACCAGACTTTAAAAATAGTTTCATAAATTTAATATTTTAATGCACACACGTGTAGCCGTCTAAAGGGTTACACGGCTGTGTGGCCAGATCGTGTGACACAGACCAACCCGTGTGGCTACTCCACATGCCCTTGTTCTCAGACTGTGTACAATTCGAATATAGGGTCGCTAGCCCGTGTAACCAATTGTGACCGTGTAAAAAATCTTGCACCTAAAATCAAGCAACCACATGGCCGTGTCATACAATTGTGGGACACACGGCCATGTGGTAGCCCGTGTCATAGGCCGTGTATACCCAAAACTACATTCAAAATCAAGCCATTTCATATTCAAATGCTTAGGCTCCAAGCTATGCAATAACCAAAATTCAAACCTATTCAAAATGTGCCTAAGCATGTTAAAATATACCAATTCACAATTAACCTATGTGTCTAACTAATGTGCTCTCATTGGCACCACAATTCTAAATATATACAACAACCATCCAATCAAAAGATGTACCACAAGTAAAATTCATTCAAACATCCTTCAAATTTAAGATAACAAATACCAAAATTCAATCATAAACCAAACCATCAAATGTTCATTTAACTCATCCTAAAATCGTATCTTACTATAACCAATTTAGTCATTCTTTAAGCACAAAGCATTTCAAGTTTGCCTATTAACCTAACATACTAAAACAACCATTTAAATGCATCTAGATATCAACATATGCATCTACCATCACAAACCACAACCAATCAAGTTACCAAATAGGATTTACATCAATATATATACCATGATTTCAAGCACACATCATATGACCAAAATGTTTATAATTTATGTAACACCCCCAAATTCGTTGGATTTTAATTGCGTAAGTTTGACAAATAATTTTGATTTGGTGTGTTGGTTAAGTGCCTTGAATGTCTACTTAAGGTCCTAAGTTCAATTCCCATGTTTAAGATTTTGCTGATTTATTTTTGTGTTATGCCTAATTTGAGTCATTGGGTTTATCTTTTTAATTTTGTTAATTCATTGACAAGAATGAGCTTGTTGGTTCGATGGCAAGGTGTTTATTAGTTCACTCTTTGGTCCTATGTTTAAGTTACTATACAAGCAAAATGTAATTATTTTTGCTAATTCTTGGTGGTGTCGGCTAGATGGAGGAAGCTGGATGGGATTGAAAGTCTAAGAGAGTTTCTTTAGGGATGATATCTGATTTAGTGGGTAGTTATGGGGTGTGGGTAGGTTTTATTTGATTTTAGTTATTATTTTAAAGTTTTATCTAAAAAGTTTCCCAAAAATTATGCTCATTGCTGCCGTTGTTTTCCCTAACTTCTTGCACATTATTTTCTTCTTCTATTCTTCTTCTTGTGTCATTTTTTATTTTTCTTCTCTTGTTCTTGCGATTTTATTTTTGCATTCTATTATTGCTGTTGTTCTGTGTTTTGTCGTGCCATTAGTCTATTGAACAAATTTGTGTAAGTGTTCTTTATTGAATTATTATAAAAGACTTTGGGGTTTTGATTTGGGGTTTTTCTCTATTGATGATGAAACCTTTCGTTCTAGGAGAGGAATGTGAGGCATTAGATGAACCTTTGGCGAATTAAGTTTTCTAATTGGTTAGGCTGCTGTTATTCTCGTGGTAAGCATTCGTATATGAAATTTGGGACTGTTTTCCTTTAAGTGTAGATTTAATTGGATTTTGTGTTATTAAATCGAAGTGTAATCATTGTGTTTTGGCGCCGTTTATAGGATTTGAAGTGTTTGATTGAGTGGTGAATTAGAATTAGCATCAAGTGTGTGAAAATGACCCAAAAACTAAAACGAAACTTGATAAAATCGTAAAACAGGGGCTGTTTTTGAAACTACCCAATGCCACACGGTCACGTGGTAAATTGTGTACACCACATGGTCGTGTGTGTTTTCGCAACCCGTGTGGCCCACATGGGCTAGCTTTTGGGTCGTGTGGGCCATTTTGGCTAATTTTTGGGCTTGATTTCGGATCGTATGAGGGACTCGAAATTTGGGTCCGTAGGCATCATAGGAGGTCAAAAAAGTGTAAGTTTTAATACGTTATAATATATGGATAAGCTTAGGAGGTATGTTAAGTAGGATAGGTTAAACTATACCATGAGCTATGTTATGATCTGTATGAGAATATACGAGTATGCATGCCATGTGATATATGATATATTTATGTATGATTTATGACTATGATATGTATGTGTTTGGGGATGGGTTATGATATGATGGAGGAAGTGCTATATGATAGTTTATTCTTCAATTATGGTGGCTAGACTGCAAATCTATGTATGACAGCTCAACTGCAAATATATGAGTGGCACATTGCCACATATTGGTGTGATTAGATGGATGGACTCTTGTAGTTCTATATGGTGTGATTGGCTAGACGGAGATGATGTGTAGCGGATGGGGATAAGACATGATATGATTATGATAAGATATACTATGTTATTATTTGATATGAAATGATTCGTTAAGATATGATAATATATGATCTGTATAAAATTTGATATGATAAGACATAATATGATTTATGCTTGTACTGAGATTATGGGTCAAATCACACATTAGGTTTAAAGCTCATGATTTGTTTGCTTCATTTCAGGTAATCCTCCGACTTAGGAATGGACGGCGACTCTGGAGCTCGGGTTTCATGATTTTGGTTTAAGCACTATGGACTTTTTATTTGTTTATTATGGACATTTTGGACATTTTGGACTTTATTGGGTTTTTACATTTTTTTGTTTGTTTTTTGACATTTTAATTTTTGTTTAGTTCGTTAGTACTATTTTGGTATTTATTATGCAAAAGCTTTTATGGTTTAAGGATGTTTAACGTATGATAACTAAAAATGAATCGTGGTTTTATAAACGGTATGCTATAAGGTTTTTCGTTGCAAGACTAATTGGAATTCTCTAAAATGTTTTAGGACGTAAATGTTTCATGTAAATTGGCTTTGATTTTAGTAATACAATTAAGCTGTGATTTTGGAAAATTACTATGATTTTCAAAGAGTTATTCTATTTGAACTTTCTTTCCGACGGAATGGGTTTTCATCAAAACTAAACATTTGTTTCTTTTGCTTGCATGATGTAGTCTCCATGATCCGACCATAACTTCTAGGCCGGGTATGGGGTGGTACAATTTACATGACAAAATACATCCCAGATCAACAACAATCATATTTAAACCCAAGCTTCAAATTGTATTGTTACGACTATGATTTTGGGACTGAATTATAGGTTATGGGTGAGAAAATCGCTCAATCTCATCAAAAGGAGTTTCAAACTTTAGGCTCGTCAAAGAAAGATCTAAATCTCTTTTAGGGTGTGTTTAGATGATGGGCTTAGAGGAGTTTTATTTGTATCAAGGTTTTCAAAATTCTAAAAATGAATTTACTTGTTTGAATAAAATTATTTGTGTGGAATTTCAAGAGGGATTTCAATAGCTTAATTTTTTTTTCCAAATTGCACCTAAAGAGATGATTTTTCAAATTTCTTGGTAATTTTGTTTTATTTAAACACATGGTCCAACTATAACCTAAAAAATTTAAACTTCAAAAATTATTTTTATTTAATTCTAATATATGATATTAATATTTTATTTTATAAAAAATATTTATGATTTTTTACAAATATAATGATAACAATTATTTAAACCAAACAAAGCAATTACAATTGCTAGCTTTTTGAATGAATGAATTCTATTTTTTTTAAAAACATATTCTTAAAAGGATTTTTTATTGTAAAAAATTATTATTCCATATGTCTTTTTAAATAAGGCCATGTTTGATTAAATAAATAGAGAATCTAGTCTAAGGAGCTTTAATTAGAGAATGGAAATTAATTTGCGTTTCCCCAAAAAAGCATTCTTAACATGCATAGTGTTACATGCTAGCTTTGATGATCAATATGATAACTTTTCTTAATTCTTCCATTGTATAAACAATCATATCTTGGAATAGTAATAATAATATTTGAAATATTTGAAATATATTTTTCTCTCTGTGCTCCCAAGAGTGCTTCATAGTGTCCTAGAGAAAGCAGTATCTTCTGCGGCTTGGGATGGAAGAAAGCTGTGGTGAGGATAGAGAGGGGAGGGATGAGATCTCTCTCTTAGCAGATGAACTCATTCAATTAACGGTTAAGGGGTCGAAGGTGGTACCAAATTCCAAACCATCGTTGATATGCACAGTATGGACAGGAAAGATCTTCAATCCAGAAAGCTTTAGGGCACAGATGAAAAGTATATGGAAGACTAAGAAAAAGTTTAAGATTCAGAGGGTGGGTCAAAACCTATTCTTGATAGTTTTGAATTGGAGGAAGATCTAGAGTCAATTATGGAGGGAAGACCTTGGCTTTTTCGTAAAAGTCTTATTTTATTCGATAGATTAAGTTAGGAGGTGGAAAGAGATCAGATTTGCATTACCTCTTTACCATTTTGGATAAAAATTGATTCGCACTACCAGAGTTTGATAAGAAGGATCTCATGCATGCAATTGGTATCACATTCGGGGGGCTTATCAGATCTGAAATTAGCGATACTTGCTGCCGGCTCAGAATTAGTTTGGATGTTCGAAAACCACTACGTCGAGGTATTTTCGTCTCTAGTATTAATGTTAAAAAAATGTGTGTTCCTTTTAAGTATGAGAATTTACCGATTTTCTGCTTTGGATGTGGAAGAATGGGGCATGGACTTACAGATTGTACTCAAATAATACCTGCAAGAAAAAGCAAAATAAGTAGTGACCCACCTTATTCACTGGCTTTAAAAGCAGAATCAAAACTAGTTGGAAAAGAAAGTTTGAAGTTTAATGCTATGTGGAGGAATGTAGGGGTCCAAAGCACATACACAGGAGGTAAAGTAGTGTTGACAGGAAGCTCTAAAGAATTAGATGAAGAGAAATGAGAAGAATATGGAGTTGATGGGAGAAAAGGAGTTGATGCAGAAGCAGGAAAACAAATTTGGGGCAGAGGTGGTCGAGATGATAGATAGCAGCAAAGCACAAGTGTGTACAGACATTAATCATGAAAAGGGAAAGGGTTGGAAAAGATTAAAGCCAATGGACATGGAGGTGGAATCAGCGGATGTTAATAGTATGAGGAAGAGAAAGTATTCAGAAGGAGGTGGTTTGAGGAGTGGCAAAGGAGATGGAATTAAAAGAGTGAAATTGGCTGACATGGAGGACTGTGATAAAGCATTCTTAGCAGGGATGCTAGAGAGTTCAGAGCAAACGGAGGTACAACTTTATTAAGATCGGCGACTGCTAAAAGGCAAACCGACCGGACGCCATGAAAATCATAAGTTGGAATGTTCGTGGATTGGGGAGTTCACGGGCAGTAAGAAGATTTTACTTTCTTCTAAAGCAACACAATCCCCAAATGGTCTTCTTAATGGAGACAAAGTTAGATAAATATCGCATGGAAAAAGTTAGAAGGAGGTGTGGTTTTAACAATGGTATTGCTATTGAAGCTGATGGCTCGCGAGGAGGATTATGCTTGGCATGGAAAGGAGACATTGGAGTATGTTTACAAAGTTATTCCAAGAACCATATTGATGCTACGGTTAAAGGAGGTGATGTTGAAGTCAAAGCCGAATGGAGATTCACGGGGTTTTATGGTTCGCCCTATGCTAAAAATAAGAGTGCTACACGGAATCTGCTAAAAAAGTTGGGACAAGACAGGAGTCATCCCTGGTTGGTATGCGGTGACTTTAATGAGATACTATATTCTTATGAAAAATACGGGGGCGCACCTAGGGAGGAGAGTAGAATGGAGGCGTTTAGAGAGGCTTTAGGAGAGTGCTCACTTGAAGATTTGGGATATTCAGGGGTCTGGTTTACTTGGGAAAGGGGAAATTTACCGGAGACGAATATTAGAGAGAGACTTGATAGAGGTGTGGCAAACGATAAGTGGAAGCAATTATTTTCTGCAGGTAACATCAAGCATTTAACTCACTCTATGTCTGATCATTGTCTAATTCTAGTTAATACAAATTGTGGAGATTCTTATAACGGCAATGTAAGGTTCAAATTTGAGGCATGGTGGATCATGGAGGATACATTTGAGGAAGTAGTTAGAGATTCCTGGGAGTCAGAAGTAGGCACAGTTTATGACAAGCTCGAAAGATTAAAGACCGATTTAAAGTTATGGGCAAATTCATTAAAAGAATAGAGAGAAGGTTTGAAGAAAAAGCTAACTAAACAGCTTGAAATATTAATGAAGCAGGATAGGAGTGATGAAGTAATTGCAAAAGTGATCGATACCAGAATCCACTTAAACATGGAGATTGAGAAGGATGAGCTCTATTGGGAACAAAGGGCGAGGGCAAATTGGCTTAAGGCAGGAGATTGAAATACGGCTTTCTTTCATAGGTTTGCCACATTTCGAAGGAAAATCAATACAATATCAAAGTTAGAACTTGAAGGTGGAGGAGAGGTTAACGAAATTAGTGAAATTAATGAAGTGGCTACCATGTATTTCCAGAATTTATTCACCTCAAGTGGAGTAGGTGATCCTTCTCATCTTCTAACAGGTATTGATAGCAAGATTCCGGTAGAAATTAACAGAGCCATGATGATGAAATATACAGCAGAAGAAGTTTATGAGGCTTTGAAAGGAATAGGCCCCACTAAAGCACCAGGTCGGGGCGGTTTCCTAGCAATTTTCTTTCAGAAATTTTGGCACATTGTAGGTAAGGAAATTGTTAATTTCTGTTGGGAATTCTTAATAATGGTGAAAACTTTGGTCCCTTCAATCAAACAGAGATAGTGTTGATCCCAAAAATCCCTAATCCTACTAGCTTAGCTAATTTCAGACCTATCAGTTTATGTTCAGTTCTTTATAAAGTGGTGGCAAAAACAATTGCAAATCGACTACAAATCGGTATTGGGAGGTGTATTGATGCAGCTCAAAGTGCGTTCGTCCTAGATAGGTTAATTACAGATAATGTGCTACTTGCCTATGAGATTCTGCATACATTTCGACAAAAACGTAGAGGGAAAAAAGGATATATGGCCGTAAAGCTCAATATGAGTAAAGCCTATGACAGGGTTGAGTGGGGCTATTTAAAAGAAGTCATGGTATGCATGGGTTTTGATATGGAATGGGTAGAGTTGGTTATGAAATGTATTTCTACTACGTCCTATGTAGTGAATACTAATGGAGGATGTGGGTGAAGTTTTAAGCCGACAAGAGGGTTGAGACAGGGAGATCTTTTGAGCCCTTTTCTCTTTTTAATGTGTAGTGAGGGGTTATCAGCATTGATGAGACTTGCAATGAAGGAAAAGTTGGTAAAAGGAGCAAAGGCAAGTAGAAGAGGTCCGGAAATTACTCATTTACTCTTTGCAGATGATTGTATTTTGTTTGGGGAAGCAACAGTCAGGGGGCAACGGTGCTAAAAGAAATTTTGAAAGAATATGGTAAATGTTCTGGTCAAAGTGTTAATTTCAACAAATCTACAATTTTTTTCAGCACAAACACTACAGAAGACAAAAAGATTGAAGTCTCAGCAATTTTAGGGATAAGAACCTCAACAAATATGGAAAGATATTTAGAGCTTCCGAATGTGGTAGGCAGATGGAAAAATGAGTCATTCCAATATCTAAAAGAGAAAATTTACAGTAGAATTGATGGGTGGAGCACCAGAATGTTGTCGCAAGGAGGAAAGGATGTATTTTTGAAGTCGATCCTACAGGCTATTCCAACATATGCAATGTCTTGTTTTTTATTACCAAAGTCATTTTGCAGAGATATAGAAGGCATTTTTGCTAAGTTCTGGTGGTAAAAAGCCCATAGGAGAAGAGGAATTCATTGGTGTCAATGGAATTATTTGTGTCGGTCAAAGGGAGAAGGTGGTTTGGGATTTAGAGATATGGCCAAATTTAACATCTCATTATTAGCAAAACAGGGTTGGAGAATATTGAACAATCCAGATTCATTATTAGCTCAAGTTTTAAAAGCAAAATACTTTCCGAATGATAACTTCCTAAACTCATGTTTGGGGAATAATGCTTCGTATACGTGGAAAAGTATTTGGGCTACAAGGGGTATTTTAAGGGAAGGTATGTGCTGGAGGGTAGGTAGGGGAGAGCAAATTTCAGTTGGTAATGACAATTGGATCCCTGATGTGGGAAGAAACAGAATATCAGCTATAGTCACGAATTTGAATGATTGTAAAGTTGCCGATCTAATTAATCAAAGTATTAGAACATGGAAGGAAGAGTTGATAATTTCTACCTTTCCGGAGGACGTAGCTGAAAAGATTATTGGTATTTCACTGGCAGAGGATCCTCATGATAATTTCCGGGTCTGGAGGGCTGAGGCGTCGGGTGAATTCACAGTACGTAGTTCCTATAAACTATTACAAAATGTCGAAGATGATCCTAGAGCTTATGCTTTACAAGAAGGCTATAAGGAATTTTACAAAAAATTATGGCTACTAATCTTCCCTTAAAAATAAAAATTACAATTTGGAAGATATCGTGGAATTTCCTAGCTACACGAGTTAATCTTCTTCAGAAAAAACTAACAAACACAACAGTGTGTCCACGATGTGGAGTTGCAACAGAGAGTATGGATCACCTTTTTCGTGAATGCCCTGTGTCAGGTTCTGTATGGAAGGAATTACCATGTAATGTTTTGTTACAAGAAAGACAGTTGAAGTTTGTAGAGTGGCTTACCGGGGTTTTTGCGAAGAACTCGGAAACACAGTGTAGGATATTCTGCTGTGCATTATGGGCTATCTGGGGAGACAGAAATGACAGAGTGCATAATAAAGGGAGCAAATCTGGTAAAGAAATAGGCAAATTCATTAGCAGTTACATAACAGAGCTGGATGGGATAGAGAAAAGTAAGGCACACTCATTTATATTTACAAGCAAATGGAAGAAGCCACCTGATCAGGTCGTGAAGATAAACTTTGATGCAGCATACGATGGAAAGTGTAAGCAATCGGCTGCGGGGATTGTGGTTAGAGACAGTGAAGGCAAAGTTTTGTTATCATGCTCGAAGATATACCAACAGGTGGCATCTGCTTTTGCGGCCGAGGCGCTCGCGAGCCGAAAAGCGATCAAAATCGGTAAAGAAATGAAATGAGGAAAAATCATTATTGAAGGAGATTCATTATCGATAATAAAGAAATGCAAATCTAATATTCCAGATAAATCACAGGTATGTGCCTACATCAATGATATTCATAAGTTACAATCAAGATTCCAAGAATGCAGATTCGAATATGTTCCAAGAGTAGTTAACAGTCTTGCGCATACGATAGCAAAGGCAACGCTGAGGGATAAAAGAATAGTTTACCTGGTTGAGGGAGTCCCTGAATACGCAGAAGATCAGGAGAAAAGGGATAGAGTCGGAGAACCGGATTGAATTGAAGGGGAGAAGATGAAATGGGTAAATCGAGAGGAGGCTGGTAAAGAAAAGATAGAAGTCGGGGTTGCCTCGGGAGTATGATTTCGTCTTGAAGAAGAAATGGCAGGTGAAGGGACAAGACGGTAGAAAGTCATTTTACTGATTGGGCATATTTTACAGCAGCATTAATGGCTTCCAGAAGGTTCAGTTGTGCTGCTTTTTAGGACTTAATAGAAGTAGTTTTTTGACATTTCATTTATTTTTTCTTTTATTGTTTTTTTTTGTGTTGGGGCCAATTTTCCAATCAGGCCTGGTCTGTTTAAGAGTAATGTTCTTATAATTTTTGAATTTAATAATAAAGCCCAACCTGCAACTTTTTCAAAAAAAAAAAAAAAAAAAACAATCATATCTTGACTATATAAAAGAATAAGTCAGTTTGAGATAATTACTGGGATATACATCTAATTGAAGCCAAAATAGAAACTTTTAAAGCATGATTCTATCTGAATATTATGTTTTGTTTGGAGAATAAATGAGTAGGTTCCATGGTTACTTTCTTAAGGTTGTATATGAATGAAACTTGAAAAATAATAAGAGTTGTCTGAAGATATGACAAGACTACAGCTTGCAACATATGTGACGTAGAGGACATTGCTGTTTGATTATTTCTATTCCCTTTCCTGAAAACTATGCTTTTGGGAGTCTGCTTTTCTGTAAAAGAATCAGACATTCCTCCTATGATTTGGGTAACTTCTTCAGATAGCAGAAAGGGACAAGTCTGAATGCATGAGAAACAACCATATCAACCTTGGAATCAATCATAATACATTAAATCCTTCAACTCCACATTTATATCAACATCTCTTATTTTACCAAATTTACCAATTGAAAAAAAAAAAAAAAAAAAAGACCCTGGTGAAAAGCATAACAAGAAGCAAAAGTTACATACAGTTGCAATTTCCTTTTCCAACTCATTTTATGTATTATCAATTTACAGTACACCTGTAACCCACAAATCCTTAGTATCTCTTCAGCAAATTTCTGATATGAAGTGAGCCCCAAGTTTTATTAATGTTTTCCTCTTCCTCCAGCCATTAAAATATTTTCCTATAACTTTTTTATAGGTAGGCCTTTGTTGCACCAAACCCCAGTAGTCTGCTATGTTTGGCCTGCAACTTATATACTCATCTTCCAAACCCAGAAGCACCAATCGAGCCAGCACGGGTACGAATGTCGCATCCGCCATCGTGAACTCATCCCCTACAATATAAGTTGTGTCATTCAGCTTTCTTTCAACTTCATCAAGCAATTGGACCAAGCTTTCTGTGCTCCTTTTAACAAGATCAGCATTCTTCAGCTTCTCCTCGGTCTCGTATGCTTCTCTAAGCTTGCTGTGGTAAGCACTAGCAAGGTCTGGTGATTCGGCCATCCGAGCGATCACCACTTTCCTTATGAATTTAGAAACGTAGAGGCGGTGCTTGTCAGGAATGTGCAATAGGGTGAAGTACTTGGGGTTCCATTGTTGTATCTTTTGCATCCATTCAATTACTTCTTGGTTGCTAAAGGAATCGTTACCAACTGAGACCACAGCAATTCTTTCAATGTACCTGCAATTATCTTTGCTAACTTTAGAATCTTCCCTTTAAGTAACAATGGTGGACTGACTGATTTCTGAATCATATTCGATCAGAATACTTCTTTTACATATGAAAAATGGGACACCTTTTCATCATAGAAATCTTAAAGGAGCAGATATGCTGTACTTTCCAATTACTTTTAAGGTTTAAAAGCAATTAGTAAGAGACATGACCTACATTACCTTGATTCGGGGTGAGTGTCAGATTCAGATTTATGTCCAATAGGGACACAAGTTTTGGACACAAATATTTTACAAAAAAATGAAGAATCAGAGTAATATAGAACACCTTTTGTCCTCTTCAAGAACCCATTACCAAGTACCATAAAGACAATTCTAGTGGTTGTTGCAATGCAAATTTCGATTGTGAATGAAAGATAGAGAACATACAGGATAGTTTCAATTGTGTCGAAAATGATATGAGAACCGTTCTTGAAAACTGGGAGTTTGGCACTCGTATTCATCCTGAAGAAGGAAGAGTCCATGTTCTTGCCAAGAATTGGATTGACATGAAATGAGGTGTAATCAACGCCTTTCTCTTCCAAAGCAAGCCTCACCTTTTGGCTGTTCAATGAGCATGGATGATGATATAATTGCATGATTCAATTAACAATGTTTTGAAACATTAAAACACTGTTTTCACCAACTTTGAAACTCTTTATCACACCACAATCAAGAACAAGAATTGATGAGGTCTGCAAATCAAACAGTAACAAGAATGTCTGATCAGCAATTTCATCAAATTTAATAGAAAAGAACCTGAGAAAATCACAACAATTTAAAGCATTAATGATTCGATAAGACCAACAGTGGAATCCATGAACAGAAAAGAAATGCAGCAATGGAAGGGCCACTCTGCATATATGTGTTAATTAGACTGAAAAAGAACAACAACAACAACAACAACAACAACAACAGTATGATCCTCAATTAGAACATTAAGGTTAAGTCATGTTGGTTAACCTTAAAAAATGCTAAGTTTATTCCCTGAATTCTTTAACAGAACAGTGAGCCACTGTCATGATTCCTATGAAGTACAGGGCAATATATAACTAGATTTCAGATTCAAAATCATGTATGTAAATGAATTTTCTTTTGGAACTAAAGCAAGCTTATATAAAACTTAAGACCTAAAGAGACAACCTTAACACTTATGTAATGATTTTCCAAAACCTTATAACATCAATTCACCTCAAAATTGCAGAATCCTCAATCCAAAAAGAGAAATCATATGCATTGGAGGGCAAACTTTAAAAAAAAAAAAAAAAAAATCAACTCTAAAAACCCATTAATTAAATAAACCAACAAGAAGACCATAATGTTTCATAAAAGCCAACAACAAAAATTCAATCCAATTCATGCAGACAATTAAATAAACTCCACAAATTGTTCAAAGCCAAGGGCAGGAAAGCAAAACTGTAGTTAACGAAAATTACAGTTCAGGAAGGGAAAATACATCATCATGGAAGTTACAAATTAAATTGAAGTATAAGTCTGGAAGCTTTTAAAACAACCAAAAAATCAAACAGAACATAACCAAGGAAACCTAACTGCTAAGATGTTGATACCAGTAGAAGTAAATCAGAATTAAAGAAAAAAAAACAATGAAATTTAATGGGTTCAACTTAACAAACCAGAACAGTTTTCCCAGAAAAAAAACTTACCGAGATGAGAGTGGAAGCTTCAACAAGGGTCCTACAGTGGTTTTTTTTTTTTTTTTTTGGGTTGATGTGGGTTTATTATTATATACTGTATATTTATAGAAATTGAAAAGGATCGAAAAATGAATAATTCATAGAAAGTGCGCTTTTACTTAAAAAGTTGTTTTTTTCTCTTTTATTGTGCATTATATAAGAATAACGAGTTTCCAATTGGAAGGTGCAAAGCAAAAAGATCGGAACCCTGTTACACTGCCCCTCAAATTATGGGTGTTGAAACGATGGTTTTAATTAATATCCGAATCGAGTTAAAAAGTATTATTGATAGAATTATTTGAATTAATATTTTTAAATATATTAATTGAATTGAAATATTTTAGTTAATTCAGTCAATTATTTGAATTAATCAAAATTTATATATTTTTATGTTTTTGTTTAAATAAGTATAGATACATTAGTAATGTTCATTTTCTTTTATTTAAAAGTTTAAAAAGCTTTAAATGAGGTAAAAATAATAAATAAGACATTAAAAACAACAAATATTTCGGTTAACAACCGAACACCACATAAGTTTTGAAAACAACAAACGTTTCAATTAATTTTGTTAATTACCTAATTTCAAGTAGAATTAACCGATAATTGATTAACCAAATTAGATCGATTCGATTAGTTAATTTGATTTTAGACAAACTGTGAACACTCCTAGATCCAATACATGTAATTTCTTTTGTAAGTGCAAAATAGGAATTGTCCAAAAATCTAATTGGATCGGAGTATAAATTCTTTGCTATTTCTTTTGTAATTAATGCACAAAATAGTTAATTTGATATGTCAAATCCGTTTGAATTTTATTAGATTTTCCTTTCAGAAATATTTTCAATATTAAATAGAATATAAATAATTAAACACGAATTGGTTTCACAAACTCTATTAAGTAATGATTATTGTATTATTTAATTTTTTATCATTTTATATTTTTATATTAAAATAGAAAACTATTATTGTATAATAGGATTTCAATATAGTTCTTTATAGTTTTCAATATTTATACTTTATTATTCAATCAAATCCTCATTTGTTATTTGTATTAATTCTTTTATAAATATTTTGTTATATAATTATGATTTTCACCCGCATCGTAAATGTACCATAATATAATATATTTATTAAAAATTTATACAAAAATAAAATAAAATTTGACTGAAATAGTAAAATTATATGTTTAAATACTATGATGGTATGATGTAAAGTTCGAATTTATTTATATCTAAATTTTTATTAATTTTATATAAAAATATAAAAAGATAAAAACACCATCACGACAATATAAGAAATTTTAGTAAATTTTCAATTTAATTAGAGCCTAATTGATGGGTGATACCAACTCAATCAAACACTTAAAATAATAAATAAATAAATAATGTAAATATTTTAATTTTATACTTTTATAATGAAATGACAAAAATACATTTAAAAGTATAGAAAGCAAAAAAGGAGTAATTTGCTAAAAGGGAGCAAGTGAGGTTCATTTTCCCAAGGCAGCGCGTAGGCTAAGGATGATAAAAAGTAGAAACTGATCTGTTAGAGGCTGTCCTTAGAACTTGACAGTTAAGAAAATACAAAGCCACGCTGTTTAACGCTTACTAGAAATTGCAATTCAAAGAAAAAAATGTAACAATAGTCAAGTAATTATTCAAAAATTATTTTATTTCCATTTCATCACTTAATTATTTTTATCAAATATATAGTATTGTGGTTAGTAAGTATTCTTATTTTGTTCATTATTTTGTTAAAACCCAAATGAAAAATTGACTTTATAAGATGCCATGTATTAAAAATAAAAGTTGAAAAAAATAAGTTTATGTTATAAAATAAAAGATAAAGAATAAAGAATAAAGAGAATGGGAGAGCAAAGAGAGAGTGTATTTTATTGATCAATCAGAATATTTACAAAGTTTCTCCAAAGTTTCTATTTATAGGCATAAAAGTATAAATGAAGTAGAGATCTATTTCTAATCACTATTAGAATTTAAAGTACATCAAAACTTATCTTAATCTTGATGGACATCCACTTAATAATATATTCATAACACTCCCCTTAGATATCCATTGGTAGATAATGTGTCTTGTTAAAACTTTACTAAGATAAAAACCCTGTGAGAAAAAAAATTTAGTGAAGGAAAAAAATACACATATATATAATATGTTGCGTTATTAAAAATCTTACCAGGAAAACTTAATGGGACAAAATTTCGGTTAAGAGGAAGAGAGTATGGCGCGTATTTACTCCCTCTCATGAAAACATCACATACTTTCTCATATTCTACATGTTATAAAATAACAAATAGAGAATAAAGAACAAAAAGAATAAGAGAGCAAAGAAAGAGCGTATTTTATTGATCAATCGAAATATTTATAAAGTTTCTCTAAAATCTCTATTTATAGGCATAAAAAACATAAAGTCTCTATTTAGAATTTAAAGTACATCAAAACTGATCTTGATCTTGATAGACATCCACTTAATAAGATATTCATAACAATTTACACATAATAAAAATAAAAGCTGAAAATAATAAAACAAAGGTGAAATTTGGGATAACTTTTGGAAAATTTGGAGAAAAATTGAGTGTTTTAGAATCTCAAATCAAACCTAAAATCAGACCCTAAATCCGAATCTAAACCCTAAACTTTTGAAATACTCCCAAAATTTTCCCAAAAGTTATCTCGATGTTTTACCAATTTCTTTATGTTTTTTTGTTTACTTGAAATCTCATCGTTCTGCCCTTTTTTTTTATTTTTAATACATGTAAACTTATTTTTTTTTCAAGTTTATTTTTAATATGTGGTATCCTAGTCAGCTTTTTATTTGGGTTTTACCGAAACAATGTCAAAACAAGAATACTTATTAATGACAGTGTTATATTTGATAAAAAAAAAATTTAGATTAACCAAAATATGAATGAAATAATTTTAGAGTGACTAATCTGAGTAGTTTACCCAAAAATTATTGTTGTATATAAAAAATTTAAAGTGGAGGCTAAAATATGCTCTAATTTCTGTACTTTTCACACTTTTTGAATTTAGTTAATATTCTTTTATGATGTGATTCTGCGCACCAAGGTTGAATCAATTCTTGATAAGAAGAAACAAGTTGATGTTGGGTTGAATTCCCATGAACCCCGTCTTCTTGAGATGACCGAAGCAAAGACTGATCCTTTGTTTATCAATTGGGTCAACTATGGAGGGTCGAACCAAATGGGTCAAAGAAGAGTTTAAAGGGCCTATGTGTGGACGTTGGGAACAAGTCCAAATTAATCATGTTCTGATTGGGCCAAGACCAAGTCAAATGCTTATCCAAGAGTTGGATAAAACCTCCAATGAGTTTGATTAATCATGGGGCATTTTAAAAGGACTTTAATTAAGTATTAAGTTTGGCATTATATGTCTTGCATTTTAGTATGTCATGCATTTTATTTATGTGTCTCATATGTTAATTATGAGTTTGTGTCATAAGAGTTTAGTGTGTCATTAATTAAGTTAAATGCCAGTTTAATAAGTTTACACTTAATTAATTCATGCGTTATATTTAAGTGTTTTATATGTTAATTATGTTTAAGCATAGGTTGGAGTTATATGTTCTTAAATACATGCGTGTGTGTTTATATTATGCTGATTTCTATCATAAATATGTGTGTTTTAAGTTAAAATATTTCAGCTGAATAAGAATGTAAAAAGTTGTCAATGTTTAATGTCTAATTATTTATCTTGTAGGTGACTATTCATAGGACCAAGAATGACTTTTCAAGTCTGATCGGTTTCATTTACTTAAAGTTTATTATGGCGGCTGTTAAAATGGATCAAGAGTGGCTCTTCAGAACCTGATTGGTTTCATGCACTCAAAGATCATTATGGAGCCATTAAAAGAGATGGATGCCAAGCAGCATAACATTCTGCCATAAGGGAGATGAAGGGAAACCAAACATCACATTTACGGAACATTAAGCATTCAACAAGCGAAGAGACATGACTTTTCAGCTAAGCTTGAATCAAGTGAAGAGTCATGACTTATTGGCTGCCCATCATAAAGTTATAACCGAGTTTTAACTTGTGTTAAAAGCTAGTGTAGTTGCCGAATTTGAATAGTCATATTAGGGCCTATATATATCTTGTAAAAGGACCATGTTGAGGTTAGACAATTATTCTGAATATAAACTTTGTTGGTGAGATTATTCTCTCTCGATTCTTCAATGAACTAAACTAAACTTATCAAACTTTTATGAGTTTGTGGCGTTCACCCAATTATCTTATCACTTTGTTTCGCATCACAGAGTGTGGCGACTTCGCTTACCAAGGTTCGAGTATTCTGTCAAGTTTAAGTGGGTTGTAGTTTTAATATAGCTACGGGTCAAGGTTTCCACCAATTGAACCTATTCAAGACGGTCCTTCCATTCGAGCTATTTTCCAAACTATCCAAGCTCGGGAAATCACATCATTTTATTTCTAGGATTTAATGTATGTTTGTTAAATTGAAAAATTAAGTATTAAAATTTTAGTTCTAAATTTTTTAAACACTAAATTTATATTAAAAAATTTGTTTGAAATACAATTATTTTATTTGAGAATAGAAAATCTTAAATTTTGAAAATTTATTATTTCATAATTTTAATAATTTCGTTGAAAATTATTTGAATTGTTTAATTATTTATTCATACGTATGGTTTTTAAATTTTTTTATGTCAACTTGGTACTCGAATCTTTTCAACTTTTTTAAAATTAATGTATTCTCCATCATTTTACAAGACTTTGAAGATGAATACTTTCGGTGCTCCAATGTCTACTATTTTAGCCTTTTCTTTTGGCAAATGTGTTAATTTTCGATGACTGACATTCTTTAATTGGGACATGTGGTATCTTCACTTGAAAACAAAACAAAAAAATTAAAATTTAAAAAAAAAAATAAAAGATTTAAAAAACACATATACAAAATTAAAATTTATATATTTTTAGAATATTTAATTTATTCTTTTATTAATGTTCCCTTCTCTTATTTTTAAAAAATAAAATTTTAGGATTTTTTGAGTTTATATATTATAATATATTTTAAAATTTAATTTTTTATGGATACTATGTCAACAAATGATATACACAAAGAAACATCACACGAGGCATTTTTATTGGCTGAATATGCCACTTATTTTCTTGATAAATATTTTGTACTAAAACATATAATAACCAATATGCCTTAATGACCAAATTAACTCAACTCAAAACATGTTATATATCTAATCTTCTAACCAACATGTTTTAATGACACCATTTCACAACAAGATATACAACATTTATAAACATCCCAATTCATTTGATACCAAAGTAGCACATCCCTAAAGATCCATAGTTCAAACCCTTATAATACCAATATAGAACTTACCAAATTCCTATCTTGGAACATGTCAAAACTTACCATATCACAAAACAAACTTGACCAAAAGATCCAAACACTACAACCATCATTTTAACACATATGCCTCAACATCTCATCCAAGCATTACCGCATTCAAACCTCTTTCATGATTCAATATTTTGCATATATAAACTAAGTATACATACAGCTTTTAAATTAACCAAGCATACCATATGAATTTCAAGATCAACCTTACATTGAAACCATTATAGTCACATTACAACATTAACCTTTAAAACTCCAACACATGATCCAAAAACAACCTATATACAAGACACATAATCGAAGTAAAATGATTTCAAGATCTATCGAGATTGAAGCATAATAGTCTGAGTTCCGGAGTTGATTTGACAACCTTATTCCGCAAAATGTAAACTATAAGAAACATGAAACAAAACCGAGTAAACTTTACGAAAGCTTAGTAAATTCATATAATAACATGTACATTAAGTTACCTTATCAACCAAAAATAAAATTATATAACTATGTATATATGTCATTTTCAATCTTGGTATTTCATTTCACAAGAAACAAGTGAGTCTTCCATATGCTCATGTAACAGGACAATCAATAACACATTTCAATAAAATCAATCTAAGTATTCAATACATATTCAAGTCATCAAGTTATTCACTTCTTTTATTCATCAAGATAGCTCGATGAATAATAGTAAAAGAGTTCGGATACACGAGTTATCATATTAAGATACACCGAGACGATAAACATGGCACAGAAGTGCATACAGGAGCATCAAAGTGTAAACAGGGCACCAGAGTGCATAATTGATACGAACTCGCTTACGGGATGTAATTGAATCGTTAAAATGCCCGATCGTCAAATTAAGTAGTTTTCATTTCTGATTCAACAAAATGGCTAAGTTATAAAGATAGTTATTTTAGGTAGCGAATAAAACAAAGTTTAAAAGGTAGAAAGATGGATATGAAGAACTTAAAGCAAGAATAAACCTTTAACAATGGTTAAAGACCCGATTCTTAAATGTTTTAAGGTGATTGGTGGAAAGCTGGATAGAACCGAGACCCGCTATCTAGCAAGATAGGAACCAACGATATAAGGGATGAACGCTACACTCAAAAGTGATAAGTTCAAGAATGGAGATAGGATGAAGCCATTAGCGATGCTAGATAAGTCAGATCAAATCACCAAGAACAATGAGAACTGAAAACTCACAAAGTTTATAATTCATTCAAATGACAAAAGTTCAGTAAAAGTCACCTTCAAACAATTTACAAGAAGCTATTTATAAGCTTCAAATGGTCCAGCTGAATAGCCACTCACAAAGTACAATTTAATTAAGCTAAAAGAGAATTAATGTCCAGCCGAAAATCCAATGTATGTCTTCGAATGTTCAGCTGACCATTGAGTTCCACGAACAGTCTTGAGCTGACTTGAATTAGTTGAAATGAAAATGCATGTAGCTGGTCGGTCAAAGATGTTTAATGGTTGAATAAAAGCTCCCTTGAAGCTGCCGAATGCATGCATAGCAAATAAATGGTAATGGGATTGATTCATGAACTTGGCAGATTCATGTTCAATCGAATGGTCATGGGTGTGAACATTGAGCATGGAACGGTCACTAGTGTTGATGGCTGATCAGTCATTAAAAATTGGTTCATGAATGGGTAGGTTCATGCTCCAGCCGAATGGACAATTTCTCCTCCCCTTGGTGCGTGCATGTATGCTTAATCATGAAGGTTCCATGAATGTTCAGCCTTTAATTCCCCTTCAATCCCCCTTAGCCGCATAATAGATGCATGGGACATGCATGACCTTTAATTGAAGCTTTTAATGTGTCTTGAACACATGGATGGATAGTTTGCAGCTAGCTGATTCATTCCCCCTTCTTTCGATGCATGAATGTGCTTGTGCTCATGGCTCCTGTTGGTGTATGAATGTCCAATTGCCTGCCCTTCCTTAATGCTGTCCAATGAACCTCTTAAGAGCAGCAAATACATCCAGCCTTTAATTGCTATACATTGAACCTTTTGAGAGCAACAAATACATCCAGCCTACAAGACAAGGTTAATGCACAGTTTTAAATATCAACAAAAGACACACTTTAATTTGTCCAGCAATTAGACATAATTAAAGTGTCTAAACCAAGACCAATTTAAAACAGATAATTAAGCTGTATGAAATAACAAAATAAACACACAAATAAAGATGTAATAGACTAAGGCATATTTAAGAAAACTGATTTGCTAATATGCAATAAATCTGTCCGAATTTGGACATGCTTAATGGACAAACAATGACATGAATTAAATATGTAATATACTAAGACATGTTTTAAATATGCAGCATGCTTTGACAAATTAATGACCGAATGATAATGACAAAATTAATTAAACAAATCGATCAGACATGTAATTAAGCTGTAGAAAATTAAAACAAAGTTAATTAAACTGAAACAATTAAGAATGTTTGAAACTTATTCAGCAGCTAGATTAGCTAGCTAAATGGCAAATCAACTCGAAGTAAAGTGCAAAGCATCTCGATGAAAAATCCCAAGCTCGATCGGTGGAACCCGAATTTGTCCCTCCATAGCCGGATTTGCTGCTTTGAATGCTTGGATCGAGCTTGATTAGTTGGAATAGTTTGTAGCTTGATTGGGTCTCGATTAAAGTCAGCTAAGTCCCCAGGCGGGTTCGTATCAATAATTGGGCATAAATGTTCAGTCAGGGCATTATAATGCAAACAAGAGCATAAATATGATATCAAGAGCACCGTAGTGCTAACAAGAGCAAAAATGTGCTATCAGGAGCACTGTAGTGCTAATAGGAGCACGAATGTGCTATGCTATCATGAGCACAATAGTGCTAACAGGAGCACAAATGTACTATTAGGAGCACTTATTCTAGATTTAGGACATTTATGTTATCACAACACTTCCAATACTAAAGCATGTGTTAAATTAATCTCAAGATCATTTAATCCTCTACACAAAGTTTAATTATCCCATACATATCTAAATACCTTTCATTTAAGTAAAAACTCAACTTCTATATAAAAGTCATTTCATTCAAGATTCATTAAGTGTATATATATAAGTATTTATAACACAATTAATCAACATATATAATGATTAAAACCTGTATGAACTTACCAAAGACAATCAACTAATGAACAAAAACGTGAAACTATTCTAAAGTTTTCTCTTTTTCCCAGTTATCAACAACTTGATCTATATAATAGTTAAATTATAAATTCAAAATACATTATAAAACTTAAATACATGCATATGATCTTTTAATTTGATGTTACACAATTTCTCTAAACTTTTACATTTTATTCAATTTAGTCCCTAAAACTGAGACTATCATATCTTTCACAATTAAGCTTTGATTTTTAATTCGATTTCAATTTTGTCCTTATACAGCCCTATACAATTAATATTTATAGAAATATCATGCCAAATTTAAAATATTTTCATTTTAGTCCTTATATTTAAAACTAGCAAAATTTCTTCTACAAATTAGTCCTATTTCATTTCTAAGTTTTTAAATCTACCATTAACATTCAAAAACTTCAATTAACATCAATGAAAAATTTTTAAAATCTATAACAATTTTGAAAATAGAGATACGGGTTAGTTAAATCGAGTTACAAAGATCTCAAAAACATAAAAATTACTAAAAACGAACCTCAATAAGATCTCCATACAAGAAGAACAACTTAACCGGACCTTGAAGCTTCAGCAATGGTGTTTCTTAGGTGTTTTTTTTTTTTGAGAATTCGTTGCTAGTTGTGAAGCAAGGATGATGACTCTTTTATTTTATGTTTTTAACTTATAATATTATTAGTTTATTAACTATTTTAACTTATAAAACACCCATTATCCATCCACCATCAATTAAAATGGCTAAATTGCCATTTAAAATCTCATGTAACATCATTTTAATCTTTAGATAATTAAAATTCATTACAATTAACTTTTACGATTTTTACGATTTAGTCATTGTACCTTAATTAACTATCAATTCAATAAAATTCTCGGACCAAAATTCAGTTCACCTGTATAGCAACTTTGTAAATATGTAATGAAAATATTTACGAGCTTGATTTATGAAATCGAGGTCTCGATACCTAATTTTGAAAAATCACTGACTTTCGATACGCACCACTTATACTATAATTAATTGTTCTATTATCAAAACTTACCAGATCGGGATTTACTATAATACTATATTTAACTCATAAATATTAAATAATAATATTTACGAACTCACATGTTAGAATTGTAATCCTGGAACTACTATTTTCAACACCACTAGAAAATAGGCTGTTACAACCCTCCTCTTAAGAAATTTCATCCTCAAAATTTCTTACCTAAGAATAAGTTCGGGTATTCAGATTTCATAAGTTCTTCTGTTTCATGGATCAAACCAATCTCAACAAGTTTTCTTTCACTCAGTTTAGACCAGTATAATAAGGTTCTACATTCCCAACCATACAAACCTTCAAACGGTGCCATTTTTATACTCAATTGATAGCCATTATTGTAAAAAAATTCTACCAACGGTAATTATTTTTCCAACTACTTTCAAATTCTAATATTCAACATTGTAACTCACTTCCATATCCATTCTAGAATCATTACAGGCTTGTAACAACCTGTTTTCAATGAAATCGAGACAGTGGTTTTGGGACCACAAATTTGACGTCAAAATATTTATTTTATTATTATTTTATTGTCTACAGCATGATAGTAGTACAGTATAAAATCTCATTAAGAAATTTTACCGTTTACATGCTCAATTTGATAAAAAGGACTAAATCGAGTAAAGTGCAAAAGTTGAGTTCTAGTAGTTAAAAGTATTAGCTATAGAAATCTAATGTAAGAGTCCTTATATGGTAATTAGACCATTTATGTTGATAGTGGATGTATGTGGCTTGGTATAAGTGTAATTAGTGATGTTTTTAAACGTTATTTAAGTAAATTATAAAATAAGGATAAAAACAAATGAAATAAAACAAACTATCATATTTTATTCATCATTATCAACCGAAAATAAAAGGGAAAGAAGCCATTGTTGAAAATAGGGTTCAACAACCTTATCCTTGCTTTTTTGGTAAGCATTTTGTCTTATTTTTAATGATTTCTATGTTTTTGGGATCATTGTAGCTTACTCTAGCTAACCCTGGGACTAATTTGTAAAACTGTTAAAAGATTAGAGTTTTTCCATGAATGAATATAGATTTTTTTTTTATGTTTGATAATAGAAAATGGATAGTTGTTGTTAGATAAACAACTTTTGTTAAGTGATTTTTAGTGAAATTGTCAAATAAGGTTAAATTGAAAAATAGAAATTTTTACATGGTTAAATTCTAAAATAAATGAAATATAGGGCTTGCTAGGGACCTAATTGGTATTCGGCTATAGTGGGTTGTGGTGAAATTGCATAAATTTCCACTTTTATGGGATAGGGACTAAATTGTAAAGAAATTAAAAGTATAGGGGCAAAATTTTTCCAAAATATGATTTTGGGTTAATTGAATAAAGTAAATATTGAATTGAGCTAAATTTATCTGTATAGATCAAGATAGATCTCGTACGGCTTTAGATAGGGGCAAAGAGAAAGTCTCGGATTAATCGCCTCCGTATCTACGTATACTTGTCGAGGTAAGTTCGTGTAATTAAATTATGTATATATATGATTTTGATTGAAATATACTTGTGTTATGAATTGTTATACGTATATACCGGTTGCATATCCAACAATGTACGATGATTACCGAGCCCCATTTGAACCTTAGGAATTTGTAGGATACAAATGACATGTCATTAGGGTTTACATGATTCAGGTGCTGGTCTTGAACGTCCTATTGATGACTGAGGTCCAATATGTGTTGTGGATACTCCACAGCTCGTGTGAGCAGCATCGTGCTGTTACGTTCTAACCCACAGCTCGTGTGAGTAGGTCTATTTTCACAACTTGTGTGAGCAGTCTGATTCACAGCTCATGTGAGCATACATGTATAGGATTTGATGGATTACAGTTATATGATTTAGCACACTATGTATGAGCTATCCTGGGTATCTCATAGTATTCTAAACGATTTAACATGCATTACTTTGATACATCATGGTGAGAGTTCGATACGAACTGTTGCAGGGACACATGTACAGTGAAATAATGATACAAGGTATATTGAGAAATAAAATGGATGATACATGTATAGGAAACTTAATCAATGGTTGTGCTCATCCATGTATATTGGTTTATATATGTATTTACATGACTAACATGTTTGATTTATATGCTTAGGCATTTGGCGAAATTGTGTTGGATTATGCCATGTTTATCTTACCTATTATGTGATTAAATAGTAAGTTATGTTTTAAGTTATATGAACTTACTAAGCTTAAATGCTCACTCTGTGTTATTTTCTGTGTCTATAGTACGTCGAAAGCTCGTTCGGGTTGGAAGCTTGTCGGAGTTATATCACACTATCCATCGGCTGTATCGGTACTTTCTAGGGTTTAATTTTGGTTATAATGGCATGTATAGGTATTTTGGCTAATGTTGGCTCATGTGTTTTGGTTGTTGAAATGGCCATTTGGTTTGGCTTGTGTTATTTGGTGATTAAATGAATTTAGTTTTTGTATGTAAATATTAGCCTTGATATGGTTGATGTTTGGTTTGATATGGTTGAATTACGGAAGATGAAATGATAGTTTGAATATGCATATTATAAATGGCTTGTAACTTGTTGGAGATGTTGTGAATTGGTACTTTGGTTTGAATGGCTTCTATGATTATTGATGCTAGTGATTGAATGGTATAATTGGTACCATTTCGTATGTTTTGGTAAGTAAATTTAATAGTATGTATTGGTGTAATATGCCTAGAAGTTAGTTGATTAATTTGGCCAAATGGAGTACATGGTTATACATGTTTACATGTTGTCATCTGAGGTGCCTATAGGCATGTTGGTTGTATGTTATTATACCTTATGTATATAACTTGTTGATGTATTATTTTGGTGCATTGGTTGGACTTGTAGATACGTGCAATTTTGGGTGTAGGTACATGCCAAGATGGGTAAGAAAAATGGCTTGAAAAATGACCTATTTTCGTCCATACGGGCAGAGACATGGGCTTGTGTCTCAGCCGTGTGTAACACAAGGCCAGGTGACACAGCCGTGTGTCTCTTGTAGCTTTCAAAGGGTTGCAAGTCAGGCTGTTACACAGCCTGAGACACGGCTTGGCACACGGGTATGTGGGGTTACTTTGAAAGGTACATGGCCCGGCACACGGGCGTGTGGCTTGGCCATGTGACCCAAGTCAGTGAGTTACACGGGCATGAACATGGGCTGGGGCACGGCCGTGGGTCCCTACTTCGAATGTCCACATGGCTTGGCCATACGGCCATGTGACCCCTACAGTTTTGAAAACTTTCCTTGTTTCCTGAAAAATTCTTTGAGTTTTCGATTCAGTCCCGACCTTTTTCTAATGTATTTTTAGGGCCTCGAGGGTTCGTATAAGGGAAAATATGAATGATTGGCTTAGTTTTAATATGGTTATTTATATGATATGAAATGTTTATAAATATATGTTCGTTTGAATTGTAAAATTCGGTAATGCTCTGTAACCCTAGTCCGGCGACGGATACGGGTTAGGGGTGTTATATTTATTGGTATCAGTGTTGCGGTTTAGTTGATTTTTAGACTGAACGTAGCATGCTTGAGTCTAGCTATACATGCCATTATATAACCTGTGATAGTGTGATATCTCCTAATTGTTTTAAAACATGTTTTCATATAGCAATGACATCTAATCGAGCTGTCTCCGATGAAGTAGAAAGTAACGCTGAAGCCTCCATCCATGGAGTAGCATCGAGTGGTACAAGGCCCGTATTTGAAGGTCAGAGAAGAGAGGCTAAGGAATCCTTCTTCTAGATGATGAGTGAATGGCTCACCGAGTTCGTACGGATGAACCCAGCTTCTTAACAGCCTCCACCCCCTCTTACTCCCCAACCGGTTCCCGTTATTCCTCAAGGTAAGGAACCATTACGAGCTAGTAAGCTGCCTATTGATAAGATTCATAAGTATAGGGCTGAAGAATTTCGAACTACTACAAAAGATGATTCCGAGAGAGCAGAATTCTGGTTAGAGAACAAAATTATGGTTTTTGACGAACTATCCTGTTCACCAACCGAGTGTGTTAAATGTGCAGTATCTTTGTTGAAAGATTCAGCTTACCAGTAGTGTTAGGAGAACGGATCACCTGAGAATTCTTCCAAGCTGAGTTTCGATAGAAATACATTAGTAAGAGATTTCTGGATCAGAAACGTAAAGAATTTCTTAAGCTCAAACATGGCCGTATAACTGTGTTAGAATACGAGCAAGAATTTGTCAAACTGAGTAAATATGCCCTTGAATGTATTCCAATCGAGACTAGTATGTGTAAGAGATTCGAGGAAGGATTGAATGAAGATATAAAGCTTCTAGTCGGAATTCTTAAGCTGAAAGAATTTGTTGTATTGGTTGACCGAGCACATAAGGCCTAAGAGCTGAGTAAAGAGAAAAGACATGTTGATTTTGAAGCTAGAGACTTGAGAAAGAGATTGACTGAGAAGTCATATCAGTCAGCATCAAAGAGATGAAAAGAACATCACAACCGTTCTACAACTTCAGTGGGGTACTCCAGTAAAGACAGAGGTAACCAGCGTTCGAATCCGAAACCTCTGGCTACATCTGTAGCAAGTGTGGGTAGTGTCAGAGATGTTAGGCCTGAGTACAAACACTGTAAAAGACCACATTATGGTGAGTGTCAACTAAAGAACGGAGAGTACTTCAGATGTAATTCCTTCGACCATTATCTTTGAGATAGCCTAGAGATATTTGAGAAAGAGAAAGTTCAGGCTACGAGGCTGAGCAACACCGCTGCGAGAGGTAGACCACCTCGTAATCCTAAAAATGTGAGTGGTAGTCGTAGAGTAACAACTCTTCCGCGAGGTCTGAAGCACGAGCACCAGCTAGGGCTTATGCTATTCACGCACGAGAGGATGTTTCTACGCCAGATGTTATTACCAGTACTTTCTCTACTTTTGATACTAATGTTATTGCTTTGATTGATCCGGGATCAACCCATTCGTATGTATGCACGAATTTAGTGTCTAGTAAGAATTTACCTATTGAGTCTACTAAATTCGTGGTTAAAGTATCGAACCCCCTAGGTCAGTATGTATTAGTTGATAAAGTTTGCAAGAACGGTTCTTTGATGACTTAGGGTTACAATTTTTCGGCTGATTTGATGTTCGATGAATTTGATGTGATTTTGGGCATGGATTGGCTAACTCTACACAATGCTGTTGTAAACTGTAGACAAAAGCTTATTGTATTGAAATGTCAGAACAATGAGATGCATTGTATTGCATCAGACAGTCTGAGTTGGTTGCTTGTTGTCATTTCGGCTATGTCAGCGTAGAAATATGTGAGAAAAAGTTGCAACGCTTACGTTGCTTATGTATTAGATTCTAAAGCATCTAAATCGAAGCTTGAGTGAGGGCCAGTGGTTTGTGAGTATTATGATGTATTTTCGAAAGAGATACCTGGATTACTGCCGATCAGGGAGGTTAAGTTTGCTATTGAACTAGTACTAGGAACATCACCGATATCGATAGCACCGTATAGAATGACTCCTACCAAATTGAAAGAGTTGAAAGCGTAGTTGCAAGAATTGACAGATATAGGTTTTGCTTGACCGAGTTTCTCACCTTGGGGTGCACCGGTTCTGATCATTAAGAAAAAAGACGGATTGATGAGATTGTGTATTGATTACCATAAGCTTAAAAAGGTTACAATCAAGAATAAATATCCACTGCCTCGAATTGGCAATCTGTTTGATCAGTTGAAAGGTGCCATTGTATTTTTGAAGGTTGATCTTCGTTCTAGCTACTATCAGCTACGAGTTAAAGATTTAGATGTATCAAAAATTGCATTCAGAACCAGCTCGGACACTATGAATTTCTTGTGATGCCGTTTGGTTTAACTAATGCACCTGCAGTATTTATGGATTTGATGAACATAATTTTTAGACTTGTTGTGGTACTTATTGATGATATTCTATTTATTCACGAGACAAGTCTAAGCATGTTGAGCACTTAAGAATTTTGTTACAAACCCTGCGAGATAAACAAATTTATGCCAAATTTAGCAAATATGAGTTTTGGCTCCGAGAAGTCAATTTTTTGGGACATATAGTATCGGCTGGAAGTATTAGAGTTAATCCGAATAAAATTTTAGCAGTTGTTGACTGAAACCACCGAGAAACATATCCGAGGTAAGAAGCTTTCTGATATTAGCTGGTTATTACCAAAGATTCGTCAAAGGATTCTCGACGATAGCTACACGATGACGTAACTATTACAGAAAGATGTGAAATTTGAATGGTCTGAGAAGTGTCAGCAATGTTTTAATCAGTTGAAAGCACTATTGACTGAAACACCAGTTCTAGTCCAACCTGAATTGGGTAAAGAATTTGTGATTTTTAGTGATACATTTTTGAATGGTTTAGGTTGTGTTTTGATGCAGGAGGGCAAATTGGTAGCCTATACTTCCAGATAGTTAAAGCCGCATGAAGAGAATTATCCGACACATGATTTAGAGTTGGCAACTATTATGTTTGCATTGAAAATTTGGCGACACCATTTTTTCGGTGAAAAATTTCATATATTTACCGATCACAAGAATTTGAAGTATCTAATGTCGCAGAAAGATTTGAATCTGAGACAGGGCAGATGGCTGGAACTGTTAAAACATTATGAGTTGATCATTGATTATCATCCAGGAAAAGCGAATGCAGTTGCTGATGCTTTGAGTAGAAAGTCTTTATTTGCCCTGCGAGCGATGAATATGCGATTGACATTATCGGATGATGGTTCAATCTCTGCTGAGTTAAAAGCTAGACCGATGTTTTTATAGCAGATCTACGAAGCTCAGAAGTGTGATGACGAGTTGTTAGCTAAACAGATACAGAGTGAGTTGACTTCTAATTCAGGATTTCAGATTGGACCCGATAATTGCTTATTATTCAGAGGTAGAATTTGTGTATCGAATAATCCAGAGCTCATTCAGAGAATCTTACACGAAGCTTATAGTGGTAGCTTGTATGTTTATCTGGGGAGTAATAAAATGTACAGTGATTTGAAACAGATGCATTGGTGGCCGGGAATGAAACGCGAGATTTCTGACTTTGTATCTAGATGTTGGGTATGTTAATAAGTTAAAGCTGAACATCAGGTACCTTCTGGGTTATTACAACCAGTGATGATACCGCAGTGGAAATGGGATAGAGTTACTATGGATTTCGTATCCGGTCTACCTACCCTTATCTCCGAGGAAGAAAGATGCCATTTGGATTATTGTTGATCATTTAACGAAGTCAGCACATTTTATTTCGGTACGTACAGATTTCTCCTTTGAGAGATTAGCTGAATTATATGTTTCTGAGATTGTCAAATTACATGGAGTGCTAGTCTCCATTATTTTGGATAGAGATTCACAGTTTACATCACGATTCTGGAGTAAATTACAGGAAGCTCTAGGTACACGGTTTCATTTTAGCACTACATTTTATCCTCAAACCGATGGTCAGTCCGAGCGAGTAATTCAAATTCTCGAGGATATGCTTTGTTGCTGTGTATTAGAGTTTGAAGGCAACTGGGAGAAATATTTACCGTTGGTCGAATTCGTGTATAAAAATAGTTTTTAGTCGAGCATAAAAATGGCACCATATGAAGCTTTATATGGTCGTAAATGCCAAAATCCGTTATACTGGACTGAGCTCAATGAGAAAAAGATACACGAGGTTGATTTGATTCGTGAGACTGAAGAAAAAGTAAAAGTGATCCGAGATAGTTTAAAAGTAGCTTCAGATCGTCAAAAATTATAAGCAGATCTTAAACGTAAAGACATAGAGTTTCAAGTCGGTGATAGAGTATTCTTAAAAGTATTGCCCTAGAAGAAAGTTCTTCGGTTCAGTCGCAAAGGAAAGCTAAGTCCGTGATTTATCGTGCCGTATGAGATTACTAAAAGAATCAGACCTGTTGCGTATCAATTAGCTTTATCGTCAGAATTAGAAAAGATTAGTAATGTTTTTTGAGTGTCTATGTTACGATGGTACTGATCTGACCCTTCACATGTTATCTCCTCGACAGATGTTGAGATTCAACCTGATATGTCATACAGTAAAGAACCGATCAGGATTTTGCCACGAGAAGTGAAAGAATTAAGAAACAAGAACATACCTTTAGTAAAAGTTCTTTGGCAATGACACGAGATAGAGTAAGCCACCTGGGAACCCAAGGAGGCTATGAGACCTAAATATCTGAACCTCTTTTCTGGTAAGGTTTTCGGGGACGAAAATCTCTTTAGGGCGAGAGTTGTAACAACCCGTTTTTAGTGAAATCAGAACAGTGGTTTTGGGACCTAAAATATGATGTCAAAATATTTATTTTATTATTATTTTATTATCTACAACATGATAGTAGTACCGTATAAAAATTTCGTTAAGAAATTTTACCTTTGACATGCTAAATTTGATAAAAAGGACTAAATCGCATAAAGTGCAAAAGTTGAGTTCTAGTAGTTAAAAGTATTAAATAGCTATAGAACTCTAATGTAAGAGTCTTTATATGGTAATTAGACCATTTATGTTGATAGTGGATGTGCATGACTCGGTATAAGTGTAAATAATGATGTTTTTAAAGGTTATTTAAATAAATTACAAAATAAATGAAATAAAACAAACTATCATCTTTTATTCATCATCATCAACCGAAAATAAAAGAGAAAGAAGCCATTGTTGAAGCTAGGGCTTGAAAACCTTATCCTTGCTTGTTTGGTAAGCATTTTTGTCCCATTTTTAATGATTTCTATGTTTTCGAGATAGTTGTAGCTTAATCTAGCTAGCCCAAGGACTAATTTGCAAAAATATTAAAAGATTATAGTTTTACCATGAATGAATATAGGTTGTTTTTGATATTTGATGATATAAATTTGATAGTTGTTAGATAAAGAACTTTTGTTAGATGATTTTTAGTGAAATTGTCAAATAAGGATTAAATTGAAAAATAGAAATTTTTACATGGTGAAATTGTGAAATGAATGAAATATAGCCCTTGCTAGGGAAGTAATTGATATTCGACTATAGTGGGTTGTGGTGAAATTCCATAAATTTCCACTTTTATGAGATAGGGACTAAATTGCAAAGAAATTAAAAGTATAGGGGCAAAATGGTAATTTTGGAAAAATATGATTTTGGGTTAAATTGAATAAAATAAATTTTGAATTGAGCTGAATTTATCCATATAGATCAAGGCAGACCTAGTACAGCATTAGATCGGGGCAAAAGAGAAAGTCTCGGATTAATTACCTTTGTATCTACATATACTTGTCGAGGTAAGTTCGTGTAATTAAATTGTGTATATATATATATATATGCTTTTGATTGAAATATACTTGTGTTATGAATTGTTATACGTATATACCGGTTGCAGATCCAACGACGTACGACGATTATTGAGCCCTGTTTAAACCTTAGGAATTTGTAGGATACAAATAAGATGTCATTAGGGTTTACATGATTCGGGTGCTAGTCCTGAACATCCTATTGATGGATGAGGTCTATCATGTCTTGCAGATACTCCACAGCTCGTGTGAGCAGCATCGTGTAGCTACGTTCCGACCCAAAGCTTGTATGAGCAGGCCCATTTTCATAGCTCGTGTACGCATTCTGATTCACAACTCGTGTGAGCATACATGTACAGGATTTGACAGATTATAGTTATCTGATTTAGCACACTATGTGTGAGCTATCCTGGGTATCCCACAGTATTCTAAATGGTTCAACGGGCACTACTCTGATATAACATGGTGAGAGTTTGATACGAACTATTACAGGGACACATGTGAATTACATTGAAATAATGATACAATGTATATTGAGAAATGAAATGGATGATACATGTATAGGAAACTTAATCAATGGTTGTGCTCATCCATGTATATTGGTTTATATATGTATTTACATGACTAACATGTTTGATTTATATGCTTAGGCATTTGGCGAAATTGTGTTGGATTATGCCATGTTTATCTTACCTATTATGTGATTAAATGGTAAGTTATGTTTTAGGTTATATGAACTTACTAAGCTTAAATGCTCACTCTATGTTATTTTCTGTGTCTATAGTGCGTTGGAAGCTCGTTCGGGTTGGAAGCTTGTTGAAGCCATATCACACTATCCATCAGCTGTATCAGTACTTTTGGGGTTTAATTTTGGTTATAATGGCATGTATAGGTATTTTGGCTAATGTTGGCCCATGTGTTTTGGTAGTTGAAATGGCTATTTGGTTTGGCTCGTGTTATGGTATTTTGGTGATGAAATGAATTTAGTTTTGGTATGTAAATATTAGCCTTGATATGGTTGATTTTTGGGTTGATATGTTTGAATTACGAAAGATGAAATGATAGTTTGAATATGCATATTATATAAGGCCTGTAACTTGCTGGAGATGTTGTGAATTGGTACTTTGGTTTGAATGGCTTCTATGACTATTGATGCTTGTGATTGAATGGTATAATTGGTACCATTTGGGATGTTTTGGTAAGTAAATTCAACAATATGTATTGATACAATATGCCTAGAAGTTAGTTGATTAATTTGGCCAAATTGAGTACATGGTTATACATGTTACATATTTTCATTTGAGGTGCTTGTGGGCATATTGGTTGTATGTTATTATACCTTATGTATATAACTTGTTTATGCATGATTTTGGTGCCTTGTTATGGCTTGTATATATGTGTAATTGTGGGTGTAGGTACATGCCAAGGCGGGTGAGAAAAATGACTTGTAAAATGGCCTGTTTTCGTTCACACGAGCAGAGACACGGACGCGTGTCTCAACCGTGAGTGGCACACAGCTGTGTGTGGCAGCACACGGCCAGGCGACATGGCTGTGTGTCCCCTGTAGCTTTCAAAGGGTTGTAAGTTAGGTTGTTACATGGCCTGACACACGATGCGTGTGGCTTGGCCGTGTTACCCAAGTTAGTGAGTTACACAGGCACAGACACGGGCTGGGGCATGGCTGTGTAACCTCAGTAGTTTTGAAAATTTTCCTTATTTCTTGAAAAATTCTCTGAGTTTTCGATTTAGTCCCGACTTGTTTCTAACGTGCTTTTAGGGCCTCAAGGGCTCGTATAGGGGACAATATGAATGATTTGGTTTGGTTTTAATATATTTATTGATATGATATGAAATGTTTATAAATATATGTTCGTTTGAATTGAAAATCTGGTAATGCTCTGTAACCCTAGTTTGGCGACGGATACGAGTTAGGGGTGTTACAAGGCTGTAGTAATCCCGACGGAATTAGATGCTCGAAGTTTTCTTTCTATCACAATAAACATTTAGCTACAAACTTAGGGATTTAACGTTTCATTCCTGGCCCCCAGTACATCTGCCTCAAATTATAGTACATTTTTTCTGTTGCCTGGATGCAATTTATAAACACTGTTATGAGCTTCATTTAAAATATCATGTTTCAACTCTAAATGATCGGGTACACAGAACTGGTTATGAACATACAAGCTGTCATTTCATTAATACTGAGCTTAGTAGTTTGTGAATTCTCAACTAGACTTCATTTTGTTTGCAACATTGAATCATGCTTTTGTAGTTTACGAATCCCTTGTAGAAATAACGGTCTAACTTCTAGTTCAGCCAACAATAGAATCTGTAACAGCCCGAATTTGGGGCTAGTCAGAATAGTGGTTCCGGGACCACAAATTCGACAAGAAAAAAAATTATTTTCATTGTATTTTTATGGTCTACGATTTCACAAAAATGATTTCGTGAAAATTTCGTTCAAAAATTTTGACGTTTGGGCACTCAATTTAGTTAAAAGGACTAAATTGTAAAAAGTGAAAAAGTTGAGTTCTATATGTTAGAGGTGTCCAATTGTTATGAAATTTTAAATTGGAGGTCTTTATATGGTAATTAGACCATTGGTTAAGTTGGTGGACAAAAATGGATATGGTTAGGCATGTTTCCAAAGTTTTTCATTAAGGGCATTTTGGTCATTTAGTTATTAAAATGAATGAAAAACAAAATTAAAAGCCAATTTTTGTCCATCTTCAACCCCTAGGCCAAAAATTGCATGGAGAAACCATGGCTAGGGTTTTTCAAGCTTCCAAGCTCGATTGTAAGCCCGTCCTATCCCTGTTTTTAATGATTTTTACGTTTTTGAAATCCTCTTAACAAGATTTACCAATTTTTACCATTGTTTTGAACTAGGGTTTGTGTTTAAAAATTTACCCATGAATGATATGCATGTATTTTGATGTTTTATGGAAGAAAATGAATGTTTGGAGTGTGATAAACGATTTGTACTAAGTAATTTTCGATGAAAATGCCTAAAAGGATTAATTTGTAAAAGTTCTAAAATATATCACAAGTGTGTGAATAAGTGAGTATTGTGGATTGCTATAGTTATGAAAATGGTTCATCTAGGCCTAATATGCAAGGAAATTGAATAAAAATTATTTTACGAGCCTAGGGGCAAAATCATAATTTTGTGAAACTTTAGGGGAAAAAACATAATTTTGCCAAAGTATAATTTTTGGATTGTAATGAATAGTGTGAAGGTTATATATGTTAAACGTATTGTTATAAATCAAGAAAGACGAGAAATTGAAATTGATCGATAAAAAGAAAAGTGAGAAAAAGTGAAAAAGTGAAAAATTCCCGAATGAACCTTTGGAATAAAAAGGGATACGAATGAAATGACAGAAATGACCACATGTGTGGCACGGATTGTGTGTAGGCCACTATGTAAAAGTGAAAGTGATGGTCACGTGTGTAGTACTATTTGCAGGCTACTACGTGTATCGGAATGATAGGTCGCATGTGTAGTACTATGTGCAGGCTACTATGCGTACCAGATAGTTTCGATCACGTGTGTAGTACTATGTGCAGGCTACTACGTGTATCAAATGGTAATGGTCACATGTGTAGTACTATGTGCAGACTACTATGTGAACCGAACATCATTCATTAGTAAAGTGGTTGCTATGTGCTGATTCCATCGGACATCATTGATTAATAAGGTGGTTGCTATGTGCTGAATCCACCGAGTATCTGTTATTATTCCAAACTGTTCATCAGGAAATTGACTAAGTGTAATTGAATAATGAATATAGGTGTGGAATTGAGTTGAATATCGACTTAGAAATGGAAAAGTGAATTTTGAATTGAATTGTGATTGAAAGTGAAAAAGTGAAATTATGAAAGAGTACATTTAACAATAAAATAGTTTAGATAGCAACAGTTGTGTGTGTAATACCCAAATTTTGCCCGGCCCGAGCCCAACTATTAAAACCCAGATACGAAAAAAAATATCACATACATAAAGGTCCAATTAGTACAGTCCAGACTATAAAATTTGGCCCAAAATTTACCCGAAACACAATTACAAATAGACATAAAATACCCTAACCCGAAATACTAACTAAACCTAACCCGAATTACCCATTAAACCCTAGCCCAATCACCATGCAGCCCAAAACAAAAATCAGAAGCAGGGAACCCTAGAAGCTCCCACCGCCGTTTCCCCACAAACGCGCCTCCAGCCTTTCCACGTCACCCCAGCGCCGCAGCAGCTCTTCTTACCTGCACGTGCCAGGCCTCTGCACTCATGCGAGCCTCCGTACGCACGCGCCCGCGTCTTCGTACAGCCGTACCTGCGTAACACACAAACAAAGCAGCAAGAGAAAAGCAAAGAAAAAAATAAAAAAGAAAAAAAAGAAATTTGTATTCTTTTCTTATTTTTCTTTTTATTTTCGGGTTATAAAAACCCCATGGATGTACTCTTCCTTTTTTATACAGAGAGATTGTATCAGAAAACGAAATAAAAAAAAGGTTTCTTTCTCCTCTTTTCTATTCTGTTTCCGATTGCTTTTCTTTTTTCTGTTTTGTTATTAATCATATATAAATATATACATAAAATAAAAAAAAGGAAAAGAGGGAGATTAGAGCTTACCTTCGTGTAAGCACTGTCGAAGCCTCATTCACTCCGTCTAAATCGGAGTCTGATGAGGTTTTGGGTTTGAAAACGGCGGAGGAGGGTGAGAGAATTTAGGTTTTGTTTTTTGATGGTTTAATAGGGGTGGAAAAGATTTATTTTTTAGGGTTTTAGATTTTTATGTATATACGTTATTATATAATATTATTTTAGTGTGAACACTTATATACGATATTATTTTATACATATGTACAATTTATATTAAACCATTTTGATTATATACATGTATATATAATATATTATTGATTTTATATTATATCTTTTTATTTATTTATACAAACATACGATTTTTTAAAAAAAAAAACAAAAAAACCTACTTTAATATATTTTGCTTATTTCAACTTTTATATATTATTATGTATATATTATTATTATTTATATTATTATTAAGTTTTTCCTTCCACATGTATTCTTTATTTAAATTAATATATGTGCATGATTTAATGTATTTTGATTTATCTTGTTATAGTATTTATTTTGAATGTGGATGTTGATATTGACATATTTGAGATTATTGTTACTATGCTTGTTTGTATTTATTTATTGATTATTTGTCATTCACTAATGTATATTTTGAATTATCCTTTTGCATTATCCATTAGCAATCCATCACACTTTATTCGTTTAAAAGGTTACATATAATATCATTTAAATACCGAAAGCATTTTTATTCAAAAAAGCTTTCAAAATAACGTGACACTTGGAATTTGGGATCCTCGAAAAGGTTGTGTCCTAACTTACTGGATTCCAATCTTCCTCGGGATCTAAGAAACCGAATATCCTTTTTAATTAACACAAAAATAAAAAGCTCACTCTCGGGAATTCGATACATTATGTTCTAACGCATTGAATATGACATGTTGTTTTCTCGAGATGAGGATTTTTCTAAATAATGAATAAAAATAAAGGCAATATTCGATATTTAGGAATTTTGTGAAATTGAACCCTAACTTGCTGGGTTTTGATTTTCTCATTTGACCCAAATAATCGAAAATCCTTCTCAAAATGCATAGGTTTTAAAAGCAAAGAGATAAATTTAATTTTGAGGATTTAAAACGTTGCACTAAAACTTACTGAGTGTGACGATTTATTTCCTTGAAATAAGTGAGTCTCATCGTCCAAATCATTTTATTCAAATTTTCTTTTCCAAGGATCGGATTTTAAAATCTTTCAAAATTCTCGACACTAAGACATTAAATAATCAATTCGGTACCAATTTTGGGCGTTACGAGGGTGCTAACCCTTCCTCTTACGTAACCGACTCCTGAACCTATTTCCTCAAAATTCGTAGACCTAAAATCGTTTTTAAGGTGATCCGATCACACCTTCAATATAGGTCGGTGGCGACTCCCATTTTATTGTTTTTAAAGTCGATCCCCGTTTTTTTCAAATTTAAAAATGGTTTCGACAGCTTGGCGACTCCACTGGGGACTTCTAGAGAGTCAAGCCGCAAAATTGATTGTTTTTTGTCTTATTGTTGAAAATTGAAAATTTGATTTGAAAAATTATGATCCTCTCTTTGCATTTGTTTGCATGATTACTGTAAATTAAGTTTTATATCTTTGCATCATATTGCATAAAGACTGTTTAGTCTTACCCTTTTAAGTGGGAGTGAGAAGCTACTCCTTCGTGAGGTTTTTACCTCCGTGCAGGATAGTGGATCACTTTCAGGATACATCCGTACCTATGTCTTCGTGAGATCTTCATCTCCGTGTAGCCATAGGGAAATGTATTCCCCTGAACCGAACTTGATCTGTATGAGCCTATAATGGGTGAGGATCGAGGAATCTGTTGGTTCGGGTACCTTGACTTTAGAGCTAAATCGCATGTAGAAGACCTTAGGAACCCATCCTAGGTAGAGCCACTCTAAACCCCTAGTAGTCACCCGACTAGGTACTTTTGTTTTCCTTGTTTGCTTCTGTTTTATACTAACCAACCTTGTTTTGTTTTGATTATGATTGCATTGCATTTGCATCTTAGGAAAGAGATATTGATTCAAATCCAACTACTAAATTAGAAAGCTTGTCATGGAATACATATTCCTTGATAAAGTGGAAAACAATACGGTTGCTTGAATATATTCTGAAAAACACAAGAAGAGTGATGGAAGAGTTCGTGACCTTGCTTCGTGGCCTAAAGGTTCGAGACGATTGTCCAAGAGCCTTCGACGTTTCAACTCCCTTGAAAAAGTTGACGAGCTCTATGAAGATGGACAGATGATGGATCGCGACCAAGATTAAGAAAAGGAGCTAGCAGTGGCATCTATTGGAAATTGGCGAGATTATCTCAAACATGCGGACGAAGAAAAAGATCGATGTTGTCTCTTGGAATATAAGGGTAAAGCCGTACATGATCTGCTTTATGTAAAGGAATTTGCTTTCTAGAAAAGTTTTCTAAATGTAATTGAATTAAAATTAATGTCTCTTTAGGCATTCATTTCATGCATTACATGACATCACATGCATAAATCCATTGAAAGAGCCTAATTGAGTAAATTTATTTCAGTTAACCAACCTAACACCCTTACGGTATCCAAGCAAAGACTAGAGAAATGGAACAAAGGTTGGAAAAATTAGAGCGAATGCAGATACAGATGCAGGAGCAATTGACCGAAATTTAACAAGAAATGAGAGATCAGATGCTAGAGTTACAGAGCAATATGATGAGCCAGTTCGACCGATTGCTAGCTGGAGAGTTAGAAGAGGTGAAAGACTCGAGGGTCCACTTTGGGGTTGATAATGAGGATCTTGCCTATTCCCCAGATTGTATTCCGATAAGTGTCCAGGTCCAGCCAGATGGGAGTCCACAAGGGGCACTCTATACTATCAGATCCCAACAATATCAGACTGGTACATCGACACCAGTGAATTGCCTGACGGGCCCAGGATTTAATTTGAGGAACAATTTAGCTAATCTTGTTTCTTGTGATGATCCAGTAGAAATGAAACAGGTGAGGGCGGAGTACCCAGATACTATAAAGGCCCTAAGGAAGAAGGGGAATAAGGGGATAATGCAAACAGATATAACAAGGGCCATTCAAAACCAATCGCTGTGGGCCGGCCAAAGACAGAAACCACCAGACATCAGAGCCCTTTAAAGCGAGAATCTTACACAAAGACAAACACCGAGAAGCTCCAGTTCACGCCAATTCTGATGTCGTATAGCGAGTTATATCAAAACCTATTTAATGCACATGTGGTGGCCCCCTTCTACTTAAAACCTGTGCAACCTCCGTATCCCAAATGGTATGATGCGAACATACAGTGCGAATATCATGCAGGAATTATGGGGCACTCAATAGAGAATTGCACTGCCTTCAAGAAGCTTGTTGAAAGGCTCATTAACTTAGGTGTCGTCAAGTTTGATGACTCTAGTACAGAAAACCCTCTACCCAATCATGATTGACAATGAGGTGAATGCGACGTATGAAGAGATGTTGGGAAGCGTTCACATCAATGACATGTATGAAGACACAATTGAAAAGGGGACCTTGTTAGATATCTGCCCTTATAAATCTGGGAGTGTTCTAAGCAATTGGACTGCAGAAGAAACCCCTGTAATTTTTAGAGCTTATTTAGAGTAATGTTCAGAACATTTTGTTGTTTTAGCCTAAAAATGATAGAAATTCCTTTGTGAAATAGGCTCATGTCTGAATGTTATTATTTTAATGAAATACATCTTTGCAATTATTATTCAGCCAATAATTTCATTCTTTACAAATAATTCCAGATTCTTTCATTCTTTTGGATTTTCTTCCAAATTATCATTCATTCATTCATAATCATATGGTACAAATAACTATTCATGAATTTATATTCTTTTGTATATTCTTCGGTACTCTATGGGTCCTCAGATGTCAATGACATGAGTGACACTGCTACAGACTTATAATCCCTTTTGAGTGAGATATGTTTTTAGAGGGATCACATGACTTTGAAAATGACATGGATTTTAGCCTATCTCCGGACTTGTTGAGGATGGTAGCACGAGAGGATAGACAGATCCTACCTAACAAGGAATCATTAAAAATTGTGAGCTCGACGAAGAATAAAATTGACCTGATTGTAAGACCTTATTGAGTCATCTCTAGAGCTCAAAGATGTTTTTGTATGATCATACCAGGATATGCCCAGGTTAAGCGCTGATAATGAAATCTGCACAACAGCGCGATGTCAGAAATTTACAGTATGAACGATGTAATTTTTTACCGGGGTAATGCCTTTCTCGCTGAGTCAACATAGCTTTGCCCATTCGAAGTCGAGTTTCCATCCCTTCAAGATGTTGTTGGATTTCAAAGAGCAAGATCTAAAGTTTTCTGTCGTAGTTACGCCCGAAAAGGCTCTATGAAAGAAATCTGATACCAAAGAAGGTTTTTTGCATACAAGATGAAAGTGAGAGGTCTTATGTGGGAGACTTTATCAAGAAAAATATTAGTTCTGGTCAAAAGGGATAACAAGGACTTGCCTAATCCTACGGGTTCAGATCCAATTCAAAAAAAAAAAATCAAAATCAAAATCAAAATAAAAAACACAAAAAAAGAAGAAAAAGAAAAATTAAAATCAAAGTCAAAATGAAAAGGAAAAAAGAGAGAAGAAAAAAGGAAAAATGAAAAAGTAAAAATGGAGAGGCTAAGGGGAAAACCCGCAAAGGGCACCTTAGGCCAAAGGGGATTTGAGTTGAAAACCCGAAAAGGGCGGCTCAAATATTGATTAGAATGAGGCATGAAGTGATCATAGCAACTCGAATCTTAATCAAATTGGGGCATGTGATGATTTTGTTATACCTGAATCAACAGGAAAGGGTAGGCGACTTCTTGGGGCATCGACAAAGCACTGTAGATCTCCTAAACACATGTCAAACTCAAAATGGTCTTCAGAAAGTTTATACAGAGAAGTTCAAGCTGCGATATCTGGGGCACCCAATTCTCATATTATTTATATTGAGTTTTTTGTTCTTGGAATACTTTTTTTCTTTGCCAAGATATGCATTCCCAATCAATTTCTTTATTATCCTTCATTACTATTTGAGCTATGCTCAGAACCAACTTTATATTTATCCATTGTTATGACCTTTTTGCAAGCATGTTGCATTGGAATAATGATTAATGGACTAATAAAACTTTCACAAAGGAAGTTTTGCATATTACTCTGAAAAGTTTCTGAATAATACAGGAGCCTGAAACAGGACTATTGTTTAGAACGCACCAGGTTTGAAGGTTGGAAATTTGAGAAGGAAGAGTCTAAGTTTAGACTTTCTCTTTGGATTTTGTTGTCAAATGCATTGATTGACAAGACGCCATGTTGGTGACAAAGCTTAAATAAACAAGCAAGCAATGATCACCAGGCAATAGGAAGAGGTTACCTCGGAGAAGAGGGCCTTCATTTATGCATTAGTCTTTGGTACGACACCCTGGAAATGGTGTAAGGGGACCAGAAAGATTAAGATCCTATATCCTTGAATTATGATAAAAGAGGACTGAGGAAAAGCCATATTTCTACCCTTGGATTATAGTGGGAGAATGATAGTACAATATTGTTCCCCAGCGGATATAACTTTGAGGTTTACAGTAGGGGCAACCTGGCTAAATGTTTCTTCAGAAAACGCCAGTTGAGAAGGAAGGTGTTATAGCACCTCAATGACAAAGCCTTAATAAACTTCGAGTAATGAAAACCTAAGCGGGATCATTCTCGGAAAAAATAAAACTTGGATTCATGCAAACACCATTCACACATGTCTAGTTAGGAGCATTTGATTCATTTTGATCATGCCATCCTAATCATTAGGCATAATTAGGTTCATTATACAGGTCATGTTCCCCAGAGAACAGATCAGTGAAGATCGAAAACAAAGCCTTGCCTCCCTCGATTGCAGTGGAGCAGGTTGAAGATAACAGATTTTGTCTCCCTGCACTGACAGTGAAGCAGATCGAAAATACCAGCCTTACCTCCCTCGGTTATAGTGGAGTAGGTTAAAGATAACAGATTTTGCCATCCTGCACTGACAGCGAAGCAGTTTGAAAATACTAGCCTTGCCTCCCTCGGTTGCAGTGGAGCAGGTTAAAGATAGCAGATTTTGCCTTCTTGCACTGACAGCGAAGCAGATCGAAGATACCAGCCTTGCCTCCCTCGATTGCAGTGGAGCAGGTTGAAGATAACAGATTTTGCCTTCCCGCACTGACAGCGAAGTAGATCGAAAAGACCAGCCTTGCCTCCCTCGATTGCAGTGGAGCAGGTTGAAGATAACAGATTTTGCCTTCCTGCACTGACAGCAAAACAGATAGAAGATACCAACCTTGTCTCCCTCGGTTGTAGTGGAGCAGGCTAAAGATAACAGATTTTGCCTTCCTGCACTGACAGCGAAGCAGATCAAAAATACCTGCCTTGCCTCTCTTGGTTATAGTGGAGCAGGTTGAAGATAGCAGATTTTGCCTTCTTGCACTGACAACGAAGCAGATCGAAGATACCAGCCTTGCCTCCCTCGGTTGCAGTGGAGTAGGTTGAAGATAATAGATTTTGCCTTCCTGCACTGACAGCGAAGCAGATCGAAAATACGAGCCTTGCCTCCCTCGGTTGCAGTGGAGCAGCTTGAAGATAGCAGATCTTATCTCCCTAAGAAGTAGTGGAGCGGATCAAAGACGGCCAATCTTATCTTTCCAAGATAGTGGGAAGCAGATTTAAGCCACTAATCCTATCTCCCTAGTCAGCAGTGGGATAGGCTGAAGATTACAGATCTTATCTCCCTAAGCATAGTGGAGCAGATCGAAGACGGCAAATCTTATATTCCCCAGGAGTAGGGAAACTGATTTAAGCCACTAGTCCTATCTCCCTGGTTAGTAGTGGGATAGGCTGAAGATCACAGATCTTATCTCCCTAAGCAATAGTGGAGCAAATCGAAGACGGCGAATCTTATCTTCCCCAGGAGTAGGGAAACAGATTTAAGCCACTAATCCTATCTCCCTGGTCAGCAGTGGGATAGGCTGAAGATTACAGATCTTATCTCCTTAAGCAATAGTGGAGCAGATCGAAGACGGCAAATCTTATCTTCCCCAGGAGTAGGGAAACAGGTTTAAGCCACTAGTCCTATCTCCCTGGTCAGCAGTGGGATAGGCTGAAGATCACAGATCCTATCTCCCTAAGCAATAGTGGAGTAGATCAAAGACAGTGAATCTTATCTTCCCCAGGAGTAGGGAAACAGGTTTAAGCCACTACTCTTATCTCCCTGGTCAGCAGTGGGATTGGTTGAAGATTATGGATCTTATCTTCCCCAGAAGTAGGGAAGCAGATTTAAGTGATGAATCTTACTTCCCCGATGTCACAATTAAACAGATTAAAGTTACGAGTTACAAATCCTATCTCCCCGACGTTGCGGTAGAGTGGATCGAGACACCAATTCCTATACCTCTGAAGATGCAGTGGATGGAATGAGGCAACTCGAAGAAGAAGAGCACCAAGGTCCAACAAGACCGGGAAAAATTGGCCATTTTTAGAGTCTTTGCTTCATTCCCGTTACACGACAATGAGCAAAGAGGGGCAGCTGTAATACCCAAATTTTGCCTGGCCCGAGCCCAACTATTAAAACCCAGATACGAAAAAAATATCACATACATAAAGGTCCAATTAGTACAGTCCAGACTACAAAATTTGGCCCAAAATTTTCCCGAAACCCAATTATAAATAGAAATAAAATACCCTAACCCGAAATACTAACTAAACCTAACCCGAATTACCCATTAAACCCTAGCCCAATCACCATGCAGCCCAAAACAAGAAATCAAAAGCAGGGAACCCTAGAAGCTCCCAGTGTCGTTTCCCCACAAGCGCGCCTCTAGCCTTTCCACGTAACCCCAGCGCCACAGCAGCTCTTCTCGCCCGCACGTGCCAGGCCTCTGCACTCATGTGAGCCCCCGTACGCACGCGCCCGCGTCTCCGTACGACCGTACCTGCGTAACACACAAACAAAACAGCAAGAGAAAAGCAGAGAAAAAAATAGAAAAGAAAAAAAGAAATTTGTATTCTTTTCTTATTTTACTTTTTATTTTCGGGTTATAAAAACCCCATGGATGTACTCTTCCTTTTTTTTACAGAGAGATTGTATCAAAAAACGAAATAAAAAAAAAAGGTTTCTTTCTCCTCTTTTTTATTCTGTTTCCGATTGCTTTTCTTTTTTCTGTTTTGTTATTAATCATATATAGGTATATACATAAAATAAAAAAAGGAAAAGGGGGAGATTAGAGCTTACCTTCGTGCAAGCGCCGTTGAAGCCTCGTTCACTCCCTCCAAATCGGAGTCTGATGAGGTTTTGGGTTTGAAAGCGACAGAGGAGGGTGAAAGAATTTAGGTTTTGTTTCTGATGGTTTAATGGGGGTGGAAAAGATTTATTTTTTAGGGTTTTAGATAGTATTTATGCGATGCTTAAAACGGCGCCGTTTAGAGCCTTGTGACCCACGCGGTGACCCGACCCGAGGAGGATCCCCGCATTTTTGTTGTATGGTCTTTTTGCGCCCTCGATCCCTCCATTTTACTCCATCTTTTTAATTTCATCTTTGTTTTTTTTTTAATTTTTCCGCACAAATTTTGAATTTATTTCAATTTGGTCTTGATTTAAATGCTGCGTTTTGAGGGCACGGGATTATTTCCCTTTTTGGTCCCCAATATTACGCGCTTATTTTAATGCAACCTTTGGACATTTCGAATTGCATTTTTTTCCTTGAATTTGGTTTCACTTTCGATTTAGTCCCTTTTGCGTCCTTTTATTATTAAATTATTTTTGTTATCCTGGTTATCATCATTATCATTAGTATTATTATTATTAGTATTATTATTTATATTAGTTGATATTTATCTATATATTTTTATGTATATACGTTATTATATAATATTATTTTAGTGTTAACACTTATATACGATATTATTTTATACATATGTATAATATTATTTTATACATATGTACAATTTATATTAAACCATTTTGATTATATACATGTATATATAATATATTATTGATTTTATATTATATCTTTTTATTTATTTATACAAACATACGATTTTTTTTAAAAAAAACAAAAAAACCTACTTTAATATATTTTGCTTATTTCAACTTTTATATATTATTATGTATATATTATTATTTATATTATTATTAAGTTTTTCCTTCTACATGTATTCTTTATTTAAATTAATATATGTGCATGATTTAATGTATTTTGATTTATCTTGTTATAGTATTCATTTTGAATGTGGATGTTGATATTGGCATAATTGAGATTATTGTTACTATGCTTGTTTGTATTTACTTATTGATTATTTGTCATTCACTAATGTATATTTTGAATTATCCTTTTGCATTTATCCATTAGCAATCCATCACACTTTATTCGTTTAAAAGGTTACTTCTAATATCGTTTAAATACCAAAAGCATTTTTATTCAAAAAAGCTTTCAAAATAACGTGACACTCGGAATTTGGGATCCTCGAAAAGGTTGTGTCCTAACTTACTGGATTCCAATCTTCCTCGGGATCTAAGAAACCGAATATCCTTTTTAATTAACACACAAATAAAAAGCTCACTCTCGGGAATTAGATACGTTATGTCCTAACGCATTGAATATGACATGTTGTTTTCTTGAGACGATGATTTTTCTAAATAATGAATAAAAATAAAGGCAATATTCGATATTTAGGAATTTTGTGAAATTGAACCCTAACTTTCTGGGTTTTGATTTTCTCATTTGACCCAAATAATCAGAAATCCTTCTCAAAATGCATAGGTTTTAAAAGGAAAGAGATAAATTTAATTTTGAGGATTTAAAACGTTGCACTCAAACTTACTGAGTGTGACGATTTATTTCCTTGAAATAAGTGAGTCTCATCGTCCAATTCATTTTATTCAAATTTTCTTTTCCAAGGATCGTATTTTAAAATCTTTCAAAATTCTCGACACTAAGACATTAAACAATCAATTCGGTACCAATTTTGAGCGTTACGAGGGTGCTAACCCTTCCTCTTATGTAACCGACTCCCGAACCTATTTCCTCAAAATTTGTAGACCTAAAATTGTTTTTAAGGTGATCCGATCACACCTTCAATATAGGTCGGTGGCGACTCCCATTTTATTGTTTTTAAAGTCGATCCCCATTTTTTTCAAATTTAAAAATGGTTTCGACAGTGTGACTTTGAAAAATCACCAAAAATTATGGAGATTGAATTAAAGGCTGAATAATATATGAAATTGAAGCTGAATGAGTCTATTTTCACATAAAAGAAACAAACCAAGCAAAAGAGTTATATATTTTGAGATATTTGAAGTTTAGTTAGACAAAATTAGAATGAGTTTGGAATCCTCTGTTCTGATTTTGAAAATTGTAAAAAATTGTAAAAAATAATTATGGGATAAATTTTTTATGTTAGAATCCTCAGTGAATCTATTTTCAATAGAAACAAACTAAAACAATATCCTAATTCTGTACAATGAGATAATTAATTTTTAGTGAAGAGAGGTCAGAACTGTCGAGCAGTGAAATAGGGGAAACTTTAAAGAATAAACTGTATTATTTGGCTAGACCAAAAATTCTGAAAATTTTATGGTAAGAAGATATGTGAATTTAGTTTTGGGGAAAATTTACGAATCTTAATTTGGAGTTCTGTAGCTCTAGGTAAAAATAATTTAGTGCCTCTGACTCGAATAGACAACTTTGAATATACATGTGAGTGAATAGTGAAATTGTAGTTAATGTTGTTTAAGTGTGTTATACACATTAAGGATGTGGAATGGAGAGAAGGAGGAGGAAAATTGGAAGAACATATGAATGATTTGTGTATAATTGACCATATGCTCGATTTTAATCGATAAACGATTGAAAAGAAATGATGTTTATAATTGTGCATTATTAGTTATAGTTAAAGTTCATGTGAGAAAATAAAGTTTCATAGTATGTGTATGTGGTATACTTGGTATATGATTTGGTATGTAGCAATGTCAGAAATGGTTTATGAATTAACTAATGTTGATAAGTTTGATACATAAATAAATGTGGTGTTTATCCATGCTTATATTGCTTATACTATATGTTTATTTGGCTAGCATGTTTGGTGTGCATGCTTAGGCTTTGGCCAAGTTGTGGCTGGATTACGCCACATTAAATTTATAAAATTATGCATTGAGATGGTAAATGCCTGGATGGAAATATGCTTGTGATCATAAAAGGGTGGTAAGGTTTGAAGTTTGTAATCTTTATTAAAATGGTTTATCATGTGGTTAGTCTTCAAAAAGACTAGCTTGCGACTATGGTTGAGTGTAATGTTTATATCTTGTGTGATATGCATAGGAAACATGAGTAGAAAGGAAATGAAATACTAGGTTCATGCTTGAAGTGTAAAACGATGCAAAAAGGGGATGTTAAGTTAAACGATAAATATGTATTAGTATTGAACTTAATGAAATTGAATTGTACGTGAATTAAATGGAAATTGCAAATGATATGATTTGAATTAAATGAATTATTGTGGTATTGAAATGTATATTGGATTGAGAAATTGAATTGAATCGTGAACATGATAATCGTGAATTAAATGAAATGGAAATGAAGTATTGAATTACATGAGTATGTATTGGGTCTCAGAAACCCTATTTGTTACAAATATAGTATTTTAAAGTTATAACGTGAAGATTTATAAAAGCATGTTAAAAATTTAAAGAGTTTAAATTTGAATGAAACTTTATAACTCGGTTTAACATGTTTATAAGTGTATGTGTTCTAGTAATGCCTCGTACCCTATTTCGGCATCGAATATGGGTAAGGGGTGCTACAATGTGACATCGCCAGATTCGGTCATAACGTTTAGACCGGATTTGGGGTGTTACAGAATCTTCCCATTCTAAAGTTAGATTTTTATTCATAGCTCTCAAAGCAAACAGAGATTTTTGACTTAAAGCATCAACTACTACATTAGCTCTTCTTAGATGATAGTCAATCACTAGATCATAATCTTTAAGTAATTCTAACTGTCTACTTTGCCGCAGGTTCAATCCTTTTTGAGTCATTAAATATTTTAGACTTTTATTTTCAGTATAAATGTGACATTTTCACCGTAAAGATAGTGACACAAAATTTCCAAGGTAACCACAACAACTACTAAATCAAGATTGTGAGTTGGATAATTCATTTCATGCGGTTTTAACTATCAGAAGGAAAAATCTATGACTTTACCTTTTCGCATCAGTAGACAACCTAAACCACACAATGAAACATCACTGTATACAATAAACTCTTTACTAGACTCAGGCTGTGTCAAAACTGGAGCTTTTGTCAACAAAACTTTCTGTCGATCAAACCTCTGCTAACACTTTTCTAACCAGAAAAATTCAATATTTTTTTGTAACAACCTAGTTAACGATAGTGCAATCATTGAGAAATCCTTAACAAAGCATCAGTCATAAGCAGCTAGACCTAGGAAAATACATATCTAAAAAACATTCTTCAGAGCTTTTCAATATACAATTGAAGATATATTAGCAAGATCAACACAAATACCTTTAGCAGCAATCACATGCCCAAGAAAAACGACTTCCCAAAGCCATAACTCACATTTGTAAAACTTTGCATACAACTGTTTCTCATGCAAAGTCTATAATACCGTTCTCAAATGTTGAACATGCTTGGACTCATTCTTTGAATATATTAGAATTTCATCAATGAATACAACAACAAATCTATCCAGATACGGCTGAAATATTTGTTTCATTAAATCCTTAAAATTGACAGAGAAGTTGGTTAGACCAAACGACATCACAAGAAACTCATAATGACCTTAATGAGTTCTGAAAGCTGTTTTCGCTATTTCTGGCTTTTTAACTTTCAAATCTTTCAACTTAGTAGGAGTTATTCTATACGGTTCAATCGAAATCAAGGCTATTCCAGGAACAACTTCAATCACAAATTCAACTTCTCTATCTGGCAGCAGCCTTAGTCATTGCTCCGAAGATACATCAGTAACTTCACTAACTGTCGATACTTGGTCAATCTCAGACTCTAAAACATGAGTATCAAAAACATAAGCCAAAAATACCTCACAACCCTTTTTTACTAACTTCTGAGCAAAGATTGCTGATATGACAATAGCAAAACAATCCGATTTATCAGACTCAATAGTAACTACACCATTCTGACATTTTAATGAAATATGTTTATCTACAATTAACCATTTCGTCATGTTCAGATAAACAATCTATACCCAGTATAAGATCAAAATTATCAAATATTAACAACATTAAATCAATGGGAAAGTCACAACCTCAGATTGTTAGTGGACATCAGTTACAAATCTGGTTAATAAAGACACACTAACCCAATGGATTTATTACTCTAATAGTGTAAATAGTGGACTCTACCAGTATATTCTTCTTGTTTATTAATACAGTACATATATAAGAGTGAGTTGGCCTAGGGTCAATCATTGCATAAACATTATCATCAAAAAAGGAGAAAGTACCAGTAATAATGTTGGGAGAAGAATCCTCTTCGTAGCTCGGATAACATAGGTTCTAGCAGGTACACTAGCCTTTGATCGTTCTAACATATCAATAAATTTTACCTCGACTAGCACTAGCATTTTTACCATTTCTGGGGTCGTCTTCCTCTCTGCGGAGTTACATTAGGTCTAGCATTTTGATCTACTAGAACATTAGACTTCACTGAGCAGTCCTTTAGAAAATGATATGTTGAACCACATTGAAAACAAGCTCTCATTTTCAATCGGCATTTAGTACTGTGATATTTACCACAATGATCACAAATAGGTTTTCGAGCATTGCGAACACTGCAAACACTAGCGGCAGGAACAAACTAGAATATCGAATCACTTGGTCTTACCCTATTTCTTCTTGTATACCCAGATGGGGTGGTTTGGAGACTAAAATCTTCTCTTAGCTTCTTTGATGGAGGAGCTAAAAAAGACCTAGGTGTACTTCATTTATCAAAGTCCCCTGCTCTCATATCATTTTGTTTGTTTTTATTACAAATTTATTCCATTTTCTATGCTCGATCTGACAAAACTACAAATTCTCGTATTTCCATTGCTCAAACTAGCATTTTTATCTCATCATTCAATCCATTTTCGAAACGGGTACACATATCATCTTCCGTCGGCACAATCTCATGAGTGCATTTACTGAGCTACACAAACTGTCGTTCATATTCAACAACTAATCTCTTTCCTTGTTTCAAATCAAGAAATTCTTTATTCTTTTCTAAGTACCATTTGCTAACATATTTCTTTTGAAATTTAGTCCAAAAAAGTCCCAGTCAATTCTTTCTTTTGACCCAACAGCTAACACAATATACCACCAATGACATGTCTCATCCTTTAACAGAGACACTACACATCTCAAGCTGTTGTCAAGTGTACAAGCCAACTTATTGAACACTATCTGAGTGTTTTTTAACCAATACTTGGCTCTAGCTGGATCATCGTCTGTCTTACCTCTTAACTTCACCCCCACATTTTTGGATTTTATCAATCGAAGGCCTATGTACATTTATGAGTGTAAAAATTTGAGGACCAAGAAATGCCGGGGAAGGCACAGTAGCAAGGTGGAGGTTACGGAGCCACATGGCTAGCTTGCATGAAATCAGTGACCACTGATCTATTAGACCAAAGAAGGTATTTTTGGCCTTGTTTTTAGACATTTACAGAATTGGCATACTAGGGTTTGCACCCTGATCGAAAGCCGATACATTACTTTCAACTTCATCAGTGGCAACACGATTAGATTCAACAAACATCTTTATATCTACAAGAAAACAAGGTCAGATAATATCAAAAGCGTCACACTATCATAGGTTATATGTGGCTTGTATTTTCTAGACTCCAAACACGTTATGTTCAGTCCTAGACTCAACTAAACTGTAGCTCTGATACAACTAAATGTAACACCCCATACTCAGTCCGGTAATTAGAATTGAGCCACGGAATGTCAAAACAGTAAACAGAGATCATCACATAACATTCTAGTTTAAAAATCTTTTGCAACAAAATAGGACAACCATGAAAAAAAGGGGTCACGAGGTCGTATGGCTAGACCGTGTGAAAGCTATGCTCGTGTGTGCATATGTCACACGATCGTGTGTCCAGGCTATGTAACTAACTATGACTGTGTGATCCAAAAATCTTTAAACTACCAGTATCCACATGGGCATGTAGCCAGCCCGTGTAAGGCACACGCCCTTGTGCTAGGCCGTGTGGGACAATTATGTGCCATTTTACAAGTTGTCATGAACGAAACGAGCCTTTGCTTCAAATAATACCTAAATGGCCAATAACTTACACAAGAATAAATTATTATTCATGCCAAATCATGTAACAAACCATTCATATGACCATTTATCCATATCATGGAAGACTTTACCCATTTCTAAGTTTAACAACTTAGACAATCCATAGTTATACAACAATTCAGTAACTTCATTATATACTCGTTAACTCAACTCAAAACATGCCATATATCCATTTCCTAATATTCTAAACAATATGCCTCAATGGCACCATTTCAAAACAAGATATACAACATTTATAAACATCCTAGGTCATTTAATACAAAAAGTCTCACATCCTTAAGTTTCAAGCATACTTAAAGATCTATAATTCAAACCCTTATAATGCCAATATAGAACTTACCAAATTTCTATCTTGGAACATGTCAAAACTTACCATATCACAAAACAAACTTGACCAAAAGATCCAAACACTACAACCATCATTTTAGCACAACTGCCTCAACATCTTATCCAAGCATTACCACATTCAAAACTCTTTTACGATTAAATATTATGCATATATCAACGAAGCATACATACACCTTTTATATTAACCAATCATACCATATGAATTTCAAGATCAACTTTACATTGAAACCATTATAGTCACATTACAACATTAACCTTTAAAACTCCAACACATGATCCAATAACAACCTATATACAAGACACATAACCGAAGTAAAATGATTTCAAGATCTATCGAGACTGAAGCTTAATAGTGTGAGCTCCAGAGTTGATCTGACAACCTTGTTCTGTAAAATGTCAACTACAAGAAATAAGAAACAAAATCGAGTAAGCTTTACGAAAGCTTAGTAAGTTCATATAATAACATGTAGTTTAAGTTACCTTATCAACCAAAAATACAGTTATATAACTATGTATATATGCCATTTTAAATCTTGGTATTTCATTTCACAAGAAACAGGTGAGTCTTCCATATACTCCTGTAACAGGACAATTGATAACACATTTCTATAAAATTAATCCAAGTATTCAATACATATTAAACTCATCAAGTCATTCACTTCTTTTATTAATCAAGACAGCTCGATGAACAGTAGTAAAAGAGTTCAGATACACAGGTTACTATATCAAGATACATCAGGACAATAAGTAGGGCACTACAGTGCATACAGGAGCATCGAAGTGCAAACAGGGCACCAGAGTGCATAAATAGAAGCGAATGTGCAGTTAGGGCATTGGAATGCAAACAAGAGCATAAACATGCTATCAGGAGCTCCGTAGTGCTAATAGGAGCACGAATGTACTATTAGTTGCACATATTCAGGACTTGGGTCCTTCATGCTTTCACAATACTTCCAAGACTAAAGCATGGATTAAATTCATCTCAATATCTTGCAATACTCTACACAGACTTTAATTATCCCATACATATCTAAATACCTTCCATAAGTCCAATCCTAACTTCGATATAAATGTCATTTCATTCAAGATTCATTAAGTATATATATAAGTATTTATAACTCAATTAGTCAACATATATAATGATTAAAAGCTGTATGAACTTACCTCAGACAATGAGCTAACGAGCTGAAACAAGAGACTATTCTACAGTTTTCTCTTTTCCCTGGTTATCAGGCATTTGATCTATATAATAGTTGTAACAGTCCAAACCCGGCCTAAACATTAGGGCCGAATCTGGTGATGTCACATTACCTCTTACCCGTATTCAACGCTGGAGTAGGGTACGAGGCATTACCAGAATAAATACATTTATAGACATAGTAGACCGAGTTATAAAATTTCATCCAAATTAAAAACTTTCAAATTATTATCTTCGAGTCGCTAATTAGGGTATACGAGGCCCAATACATACCCACTCATATGCTCAATATATCCGTTAAATCAATCTAATATTGAAGAATCCACTTTATGTCAGAATCAATATTAATAACAATCATAAATCTTTTCATGTTAATTTCATATATCACTTACCGAACTTCGAATGTTAATTTACAAATATGTAATTCACTAACACATTCTGGTATACACAATGTTTAATTGATGAAATCATTTAATTGAACTAAATTTCATGTTCATTCCAAATTTTCTTCTAAATCCATAAATGATTCCACTTACCATTTACCTAATCAATTTCTCGAACCAAGCTATCACACAATAATAATACATCACCTGTGCTTCATGAATTCAATATTTGATTCTTATCACCATCAAATCCATGTCATTCGAATACTTAAAGTTTATTCAAGCATATATTATTATGTTTTATATACCAAGCATATGTCAAAATTACGAATACGCAATCAATTCATTTGTCATTTATTTGACTAGCAAATTAACCTGAAAATTTATAACATTCCATTACTTAAGATATGCCATAAAACATTCCTTTAACATACACTAGCACCATGGCTGAATTTTCATTATGCTATTTATTACCCTTTTTCCGAATCACATAGCAAAATATTACAAATATGTATATATTTGAATACTATAATTATGCATCAACTTACCAACATGAGTTAATTCATGAGTCACTCATCACATCACTTCATGCCAAATATACCACACACATATGCTATGAAACTTTATTTTCTCTCATGAGCTTACCATGACTAGTAATGCACCAATATAAACATCACTCCTATTTCAACGTTTATCGATTATAATAAGGCATATAACCAATTATACACAATTCCTTCATATACTTTATTGTCCTCCTCCTCCTGTCCATCCCACATCCTTTATGTATATAACATGCTCAAATAGCATTATACATAATTTCACTATTCACTTATATTTAAATTCAAAGCTGTCTATTTGAGTCAGAGTCACTAAATCATTTTTATCCGGAGCTACAGAGCTCCAAATTAAGATCCGTTAATTTTCCCCGAAACTAGACTCAATATCTTCTTACCATAAAATTTTCAGAATTTTTGACTTGGCAAATTAGTACAGTTTATTCTTTAAAGTCACCCCTGTTTCACTGCTCAACATCTCTGACCTCTCTTCACTAAAAATAAATTATCTTATTGTACAAAATTCGGATGATATTTCCGTTTGTTTCCTTTGAAACTAGACTCATTAAGGATTCTATGAATATAAATTATAACTCATAATTATTTTTTTTACAATTTTTAATTGTTTTCCAAAGTCAAAATAGGGGATTCTGAAATCAATCCGACCCTACCTCACTAAAATTCAAATATCTCAAAACATATAACTCTTTTGCTTGCTCTGTTTCTTTTATGTAAAAATAAACTCATTAAGCTTTTATTTCATATCTTATTCACTCTCTAATTCAATTTTCATCATGTTTGGTGATTTTTCAAAATCACACAACTGTTGCTATCTAAATTGTTTTGTTGTAAAATGTATTCTTTCATAATTTCACTTTTTCACTATCTCAATTCCATTGAATTTTTCACATCTCATTCCAATGGTTCACTTCAATTCATATACAATTCATTCAATTTATCACTATATTCAAAGCAATCCAATTTCTCATTTGCAATTTCAAGTCAATCTTCAATTCAATTCCATATATATATTCATCACTCAATTACACTTAGTCAATTTCCCGATGAGCACTTCGGAATAATAACAAATACACGGTGAAATCAACACATAGCAACCACCTTATAATAAATGATACCCAGTTCACATAGTAGCCTGCACATAGTACTACACAGTGACCATTTTCATCCGATACACGTAGTAGCCTGCACATAGTACTACGCACGTGATCGAAGCTATCCGGTACGCATAGTAGCCTGCACATAGTACTACACATGCGACCTATCATTTCGGTACACGTAGTAGCCTGCACATAGTACTACACATGTGACCATTTTCATCCGATACACGTAGTACCCCGCACATAGGACTACACACGTGACCTAGCAACTTCACTCATATCTCTTTCATTCCGAAGGTTCAACCGGGAATTTTTACTTTTTCTCACTTTTTTTTTACCAATCAATGTCAATTTCTCGTCTTTCTCAATTTATAATAACATATTTAGCTTATATAACATTCAAATTATTCAATCCAGTCCAAAAATCACATTTTGGCAAAATTAGATTTTTGCCCCTAAAGTTTTACAAAATTATGATTTTGCCCCTAGGCTCAAAAATTAAACTTTATTACTTTTTCTTATGTTTTATAACATGCTGAACATTTTTCCCTTCTATAGCAACATCAAATTCTTGCTCTAACATGCACTTATGAACAATAATAATTTTTACCGATTATGCCGTTTCACTTGTTTTCACTGAAAATCGCTTAGCAAAAATTGTTTAACACAATTTCAAGCTTCATATTGTACCATAAAACATGAAAATAAACACATTTCATCGATGGGTATTTTTCCAAATATAAACCCTAGGTTAAATTATTCCTAGAATAAGCTAAATTAAGCTACCGGGACTTTAAAAACGTAAAGAACATTAAAAAATGGGCTTGGAATCAGTTACTATGGAGGTTGGAAGCTTGAAAACCCTAACCATGGCTTCCCCTTTGCTATTTTCGTTCATCATGGAGAAGATGGACAAATTTTTGGCTATTTTGGCCTTTTTAATTCTTTTAATTACTAAATGACCAAAATGCCCCCAACTAAAAAATATCCTATTTCACTTATCTCTTGTCCATTTTTGTCCAAAAAGTTAACCAATGGTCTAATTACCATTTAAGGACCTCCAATTTAAAATTTCATAACAATTGGACACTTGTAACATGTAGAACTCAACTTTTGCATTTTTTACAATTTAGTTATTTTGGCTAAATTGAGTGCCCAAACGTCGAAATTTTTGAACGAAATTTTTACGAAATCATTCCGTGAAATTGTAGACCATAAAAATATAATAAAAAATAAAATTTTCCTCGTCGAATTTGTTGAACCGAAACCACTGTTCCGACTAGGCCTAAAATCAGGCTATTACAATAGTTAAATTCAAAATATAAATTCCAAATACTTTATAACACTCAAATACACTCAAATGACCTTTTAATTTTATTTTACATAATTTCCCTAAACTTTTATATTTTATTCAATTTAGTCCCTAAAATTGAGATTACCATATATTTTACAATTAATCTTCAATTTTCGATTCAATTTTAATTTTAATATTTATAGAAATATCATGCCAAATTTGCAATATCTGCATTTTAGTCCTTAATTTAAAACTAGAAAAATTTCTTTTACAAAATAGTCCTATTTCATTTCTAAGCTTTTAAATCTACCATTAAGATTCAAAAACTTCAATTTAACATTAATGAAAACTTTTTAAAATATATAACAGTTTTTAAAACGAAGATACAATTTAGCTTAATTGAGTTATAATGATCTTAAAAACATAAAAATTACTAAAAACGTACCTCAATTAGATCTCCTTGCAAGAAGAACAACTAAACCGAACCTTAAAGCTTCAGCCATGGTGTTTCTTAGGTGTTTTCTTTGAGAATTCAGTGGTAGGTTTGAAATAAGGATGACGAAGTGAAGAAGATGAACATGCCACTTTTTTTTTATGTTTTACTTAATTATCCTCAAGTTTTACATTATTTTAACATAAAATTTTTAATACCCAGTTACCATTATTGACCCGAAATTAGGGAAACTAAGGATTAAATTGAAAGGACTAGTAAATTATCGGACCCCGTTGGGACATTCAAAATTTTTAGTGGATGAGTTGTGATTAGTTGGATTCGAATTCTAGTTTAGTTAGATTTGAATCGACTGGTCCCATAGTGGGAGACAACATGATTAAGAATTGATGGTCAGAAATGTCAGAGAGGATGGTGCCTAAGGAGTATATATAAGCGTGAGTGGAGACAGAATTTTCTCAATTATGTTTATAAATCTTCTTCTCTCCATAGCATCACCTTCTTCAGTCGTTCTGAAGAAGAAAGGGATGCATATGAAGAAAGCTCTGCATGTCGTAGTAGAGGTGTGAATTTAAGTATGGTGGTAGAGAAATTGAGGAACTGGTAAGCTTCTTTAACTTTCTGTGCTTATGGATTGAAGAAAGGAGTCGAGTAAGACTCTTAAAGCTTTTGTATAATTTAAGGTTCTAGGTTTCTAAGGACTGAACACCATTAGATTAACTGATGAATGGTTGTCATGCTTAGCTGCTAGGATGAAGGAGGCTCTGGCGATTCAGACAAGCTAATCTGACAATAATAAGGAAGCGAGGTGAGTTTCTGCATTTCATCCTTAGAATGCTAAGTATGTTTAAGATCGTATAAGTATATGAGTGTCCACCACTTTAGTTCAATATGCATGAATTAACTATGATTCCATGGTATTTCATCTATGAAATGCTTGTATTGTATGTTTATAATAATAGAACCTGGAAGGGAATTATCGACAGGTTTGATGAAGGTAGGACTTGGGAATGAGAATTTCTGTTAGATATTGCCATACGGTGTTGCTGAGTGCAAACCATGATATGTGAATATCGGGGCCTTGCGGAGGGAACACTGCGGTGTTCAAGCATCAAGGTTAGGAATGGCAAGATGGAGGAATGGAAGGAGAAATAGGGAAATTAGAATTCATTAAAATTTTTCCATTTGAGATTGTTGGGAGCAAATTGCGATGTATGATGCTCCGGGCCTTGTAGAGGGGACACTTTGATGTTCAAGCATCAAGGTAAAATGTGAAAGCAAATGATATTGAATGGTCCTTCAGGGCGACACCATAACAGTGGTCAACATGCTCTATAAGGTGACACCATGACGCTGGTTAGATCTTATGGGGCGACACTTGAAAAGAGGTCTAACGTGTAAGATCATAGCTCAGCTATGGCAACCGGGTAGTCTACCGAGGTAGTAAACACGGGGTAGGCAGTCGGTATAGTAAACACGGGATAGCCTACCAGGACAATAAACTCGGGGTAGTTCATTGGGATAGTGAAAACAAGGTAGTTCACCGAAACATGGGGTTGTCCGCCAGGACAATAAACATAGGGAAATCTGCTAGGACATAAAACATGGGGATCATAATTGGAAAGTCTGTGGGTCATGAAGGATGTCAAGGGTGAAAGTAGAGTTTGCGGTGTGACTGGAGCAATAAATCATGATGAAGGAATGAGCTCGGAAGGTCTGAGGAACATAAAGCATCGGGATACTGAAAGAATTCGTCAAAGGTGATGATGAAAGGGGCCAGGGAAATGTCTCACCCTAGTTAGGATGAAAAAGAGGAAGAGGCCCCTTAGATATGGAGGTGTAAATAATACACACAAATACTAGTCCCCTAGGGAAGCTGCAAATCTTACTGGTTTAAACAGGCACGAATTAGTCTACAGCAGGACGCAGTCATATATTGTAAGCTAGAAAAAGGTTAGCCAAAGGGTTTAATAGGCTAATCAGGGTCTTCATGGGAGGAAATGCATGCTCAAGGTTGAAAGGCCTGTAATGTTCGTTAGAGGATAGTGGAAAGCGAAGGTCAGACATAGCCATATATAATGGCAGAGGTCTTGTTGGCCTACCAAAGGTAGGAACTGCATGTCCTAAGAAGCCTCCTTAAGAAATAGATTGACAGAGTAATGGTTATGGTGTTGTTTAGTTAGCTTTAGTACTCCAAGTTAGTGAGGACATTGAAATCTAGTAAAGCCTGCAGATGTAGCAATTACTTGGGTTGCCACCAAGCGTCGCTCGCCAGAAATAATGAATACAATTATCAGAGAGATTAATCTGAGCTGGATGTCTCACATTTTCCTTAAATTCTATATGGGGATCTCACTAAGGGCCCTCGAACTTATAAATTTTTTGCTTGAATGCATGTTAGTTAAAGATTTGGAAATCGAAAGGGACCAAGCCAGCCTTCACTAAGAGCTAGGTAAAATGCAGTAGTTGTGCATGTGTATAGAGGGGCACCCATAGAGGCTCTGCCTCAGGATTTAAGTTGTCTATATATGTTAGCGAGTCTCTATCTAAAAATTTGTAAACGACTGATGGGATCAAAGTCTTAAAGTTTTATTATTAGTTTAATACGAGTTGAAATTTTAGTTAGATTTTTTAAAATACAAGTTGTTTAAGCATGTAATTAAACCAGAAACATAAATTGTGTTATGTCATTTGGGTTAGTGTAGCATTCGATACCTAGACCTGCGATCGAGTCAGGTAGAGGTGTTACGAAAATACGATTTAAACAAGCTTTCATCGTCTACTAAAATACAAAATAGCTTTATTGCCATAATAACCCTTGTAAAATTCCTAATTAAACCTTTTAACTAATGAAATTTATAGTGATTAAATTTTACAAATCTTTTACGAATTAGTCCTTGTACCCTAATTAAGCATTTACTCAACCAAAACATCAGACCAAAATTTAATATAACGCTATAATAGACTCGTAGATATTAATAATTAAGAATTACTAATTTGATCTTCAAAAAACAGGATTCTGAAACCACTGTTTTTGATTCCATTGAAAATGGGTTGTTACAACTCTCCCCTAAAGGAATTTTCGTCCCTAAAAATCTCACCAGAGAAAAGGTTTGGGTATTGCAATTTCATAGATTCTTCAGGTTCCCAGGTGACTTCTTTGTATCGTGACCCTTCTCGCATCTTCTTGGCGTTTAAATATTAATACTAGGTACAATAAACTCCCTGCTTGTTTGGATATTTTCTCTTAAACCCGTCGTAGTGGACTTTATGTTGATCCCAATCCTATTCATTGGTGGATAGATTCATTGAGCGATTACCTTTCGGCCATACTAATAGCCTTCGATCAACCTAGCCAGTTCCCTTGAATGTTTTGCCATCTCTGAGGACTCTATCCTTACTTTTACTTATATTCTTTCTTTCTATTGTCCTTAGTATGGAAACTTTCTTTTCACCATATCCTTATAATGTAGTATGGTGGTCTACCCTTCTAACTTCTATTTGGTATCTTTCCTTTAGCAATCATTCCAAGTTTGAATAGTCCATGGAGGACTCTTACTATTACCCTAGTCCCAATAGGTTTATTGTCATCCCATCATTTGGGATACCTAGAAGATTTCCCGCCACTCTAGCAGATTAAGTCTCACTTGCAACTAATAGTGGTTGGATTACTTCTTTGAATTCCACCTTATTCAAGATACCATGTTTATAACTGTGATATATTTGTCTACTGTGGGCCGTTTTGGGCTTCATTACTCAGCCAACTATCATTAAGTGGCCTTCTGGGTTCATGGTTTCTCTTTCATTCAGCATCCCCACCTAATTAGCCATTTGGATGATACTTCCTCAATTGTTTTCCCCTTAAAGAGGAATAGTATTGATAGACATTTCTGTCATTCAACATATCCTTCTTTTTCAGTAGGTTCTAGCTCAGCCCTCTTTTCCTTATAGACTAATTGACATACATATGACAAGTCGCTACCCTATAGGGTTTCTTTGAGCACTCTCAGCATTCCTTAATGGTGAATCCTTATCTACGATCCTTGGTTAAACCATTTCTCATTCGCGCATACTTCAGACACTGCTAGTGCGTCAACTTCCATGACTATTCATGCTAGGACACAGTCCATATGCTCTATTGGCTTTAACAACCGCAATTCTAGCAGTCTTTTCCCACATTATAATTCTTTTTTATTGGCAGACTCCTTCTATATGCTGGCTAACTAATGCATGGCCATACTTCCATTTTCCTTCTAACCCATTTTTCTTGTTTGCAAAAGTTTCCACTATTGTAATTCTAATTGACCACTCGTGTTTACTATCTCGGCGTATTATTTCGTGTTTAGTGTCCCGATTGAATATATCGTGTTTAATATCCTCTCGGACTATCCTGTGTTTAATGTCCCGTTGAAATATTATGTGTTTACTGTGCCATGTTTAAGCTATGGTCTTACATAATATAAACTCGTGTTTATTGTCCTGACAGACTATCAAAGGATGCCATAGCGTCTTTCAGCGATGGTTTTAGTCCTAATTACCATTCTGGCGTGCTTTCATATGATGCCATAATGTCTTTCAACTATGGTCTTACATATTTTCATCATGATGCCATAATATCTTTCAGCTATGGTCTTACTCATTTTCATCATGATGCCATAACATCTTTCAGCTATGGTCTTACTCATTTTTGGCGTATAACCTCCGATTGGACCCATGGCCTAGCCGTGGCCTTTCTTATTTACTCTTCTCATTGCATTCCTTCCATTCCTCCATTTCACTGTTCATAACCTTGAATCTCAAACACCACAGTGTCCCCTCTTCAAGGCCCAGAGCTTCAAAAGTCATGGGTGCACTTAGCAACACCGTATGGCGGTATCTAATAGAATCACCCATTTCCTCATCCTAACTCCGTGTAATCTCGGTGAAGATACCCTTTCATAATTCCATATGCAATACATGCATTTTCTAAATGAAATATCATGGACTTGCCTATTGAAATAAAATGGCAGATACTTATAGACCTATGCGAACTTTCAACATACTTAGCATTACAGGGTGAAGTGTAGAAACTCACCTGATGCTTCTTTGCCTCATCCTCTTAGCCCTTCTAAATGCTGAACCTTCCATTCATCTTGTAAATAAGCATGAAAACTAATTCATGGGTTAAACTCAATATTCCCAGTTTAACTTAGTTTTTCAAGAAACATGCAGAAACCCAAAATGGTTCTGAAAACCCTTGACATGTTTTCTAAATCTTACTGACATTGAAGAACTTAGATTCTTACTAGCTTACTGGATTCTCTTTTTTTTCCCCCACTCAAACTCATGATCACTACTCCATGCTGAGCTTCCTGTAATAATCCCATCTTTGGAGCAATGAAAAAGATAAACAAAGAGAAGAAAATGAAACTGAGATGAATTCTCTCCTGGAAGTCACCTTTTAGCTATTTATTTCCCTTTTCGAATGATCTTCAACGTGTAAAATCCACCCATCGTTAATAATTGTGACTCCTACTAAGGGATTAGCTGGTTCTAATCGAATCGAACCAGACTTGGTTCTCAACCCTGTCAAATTTCAGTTACCATATTTTGTTGATCTTTCAGTAGAGACTGGCAACTTACGATCTCTTCCAATTTAACCACTAAATGTTCCAAAATTTTGGGTTTCATGGTAAGCCAGGTGTGATAACTCATGTCATTCATAATGTAACACCCTCACCCGACCTAATCACTAGATCTGAGTAAGGCGTCATAACATACCAAGTTATTGTTCGTACTAATAACCTACTATTTTAGAATCAAACTATATCACCTATTTAATATAAACTTACAACATAGTCTAAAATTAATACAATGTTTACTGTCCTAACTCTGGACTCTAAGGAATTTTAAACAAACAGTACATGATCGCCCTTAAGCGAGTATCCTCAATCTATTTAGTTCGTGGCAAACTCTTTCTTTATATTAATTCCAAGTGACTTGCTTACCTTCCATCCTTTGGTATGGCTAACAAGGTCCCACGCCCTTAAGCGTGGTCAGATTACTTCTTTGTAATCCGCTTAATAGAATTACTATACCCTTAAGTGTAGCATCCTATAGTGGCAGTTATTGGCAGATTCGTATCTACGATCCTCGGTTATACCAACTTTTGTTCATCTTTTCACTAGGTACCACTAGTGCATGAACTTCCGTAACTATCTTTGCTGGATTACCACCCAAATGCTTTACTGGCTTTTACAACTGCTATACTAGCGGTCCTTTCCCTCTTTATATTTCCCCTTTTATTGGAGGATTCCTTCAAGTCAATGGCTATCTAATACATGCCAATACTTCCATTTTCCTTAAAGCGGGTTGTCCCATGATTTTTGTTTCGATTTTTAACCCATTTACCGTCCCAATGAAATCTCTATGCTGCCATAGTCGATCCATGGTCTTACACAGTATTTCCCTCCCATGTTTAATGTCTTGGTGGACTCCATTAGTTGATATAGTCTAATTATGGTCCTTCATTTTAGGATCCTTGTGTTTGTCGTCTCGGCGGACTATCTACGATGCTATAACGTCTTTCAACTACGGTCTTACACGATATAACCACATGTTTACCTTCTCAGCGGACCATCCTATGTTTAGTGTCCTGTCAGACTATCCCGTGTTTAGTGTCCCATTGGACTATCTATGATGCCATAACGTCTTTTAGCTATGATCTTACATAGTTTAACCGTGTTTACCATCTGACGGACTACTAGGATGCCATAGCATCTTTCAGCTATGGTCTTAGTCCTATTTACCATGATGCCATAGTGTCTTTCAACCATGGTCGTACTCATTTATATCACGATGCCATGACATCTTTCAGCTATGACCTTAGTCATCTTGGCATATAGCCTCGATCAGTCCCATGGCCTAGCCATGAAATTTTATTCACTTTTCCTATTGTATCCCTTTCATTCCTACATTCTTCATCCTATACCTTGATGCTTGAACACATTAACACTGTATGGCGGTATCTAATAGAATCATACCTTTTTTCATTTCTAACTTTGCCTAAACCTAACAATGTTTCCCTTGCATGCATGAAATTTCATGGATTCAATACCATGGAATCATAGCTAATTCATGCATATTGAACTAGAATGACAGATTCATAAACTTATGTGAACTATCAACATACTTAGTATTTTTAGGTGGAGTGCAGAAAGTCACCTATGCTTCTTTGCCTTATTCGCTTAGGTTTTCCAAGTTTCAAAGCTTCCATTCTCCTAGTAGCTAAGCATGACAACCCAAATTCATGATTTAAACTCAGAAATCCCATTTTAAACTTAGTTTTCTAGAAACATGTAGAATCTTTAAAATGATTCTGGAAACTTTATTTCCTAAACTTACAAACACCGAAGGTCTTAATACCTTACCAGTTCACTAGATTCTCTATTTTTCCAACTCAACCCTTTGATCATCGCTCCATGTAGAGCTTCCACAATTATCTCTCCTTTGGGTTAACGGAGAAGATGAAATAAGGGAAGAAAATGAAGCAAATTTGAGATGACTCCTCTCCCAAAAGTTAGCTCTCTACTATTTAAAGCCCTCATCTCATGATTATCAATCGTTTAGAAGCCATCCATTTAAAACCATTATGTCACCCACTAAAAGACTGGCTGGTTCTAAATTAATTGAACCAAAATTTATTCTTAACCCTATCTAATTCCAGTTACTACCTTTTCAAATTTTCCAGTAGAGGCTGCCAGCTTATGGTCTCCTTTAATTTAACCCCTAAAGGTTTTTAATTTTTGGCTTTCAAAGGAAATCAGATGTGACACAATCTTGAATCCAATTGAATAATCATATGAAGAACATGATTGATTCGAAAGAGAAAATATATTTGAATAATCCTAGATTGAATATCAAATGGAGAACAAAGTAGCAAATCCCTTGATTGGATTAAAGAAATAAATCAAATGCAAGAACAAGTAAATTGAGATACTTCAAATAAATAAATAAACTCTTGGATAAAAAATGATTCCAAGAGGAAAATAAAAAAGTTATGAAAAGCTGAAAGAAAAATAATCTAATCCTACTCCTAAACTACTAAGGTTTTTGAAGGAGTCTAGGACGACTTAGTTACATCAAACCCCTAATACCTTATTTATAAAAGTGTTGGCAGCCTGAATTAGGTCTTTCGCACATCCTATGTCTTCGTATAAAGTTGATTGCATGGACAAAAATAGCCTCAATATTCTTGGGCTGCACGTCGACCTGTGTTGTGCCACACCAAGTCAATGGTGTGACACGACTTGTAAAATCTACCTTATTTCATTCGTTTTATGCTTTGACGTCTTGGGAAGCTTATGCATCACTCATCCCTTGCTTCCATGTCAATTGGGCCTTTATACCTTCATCCTACACACTCAATTAAACATACTAGTACTACCTAAGGGTCGTGTCGGCCTATTGGGTCACAACACTTATATGTGTTAAAATAACACTTATTTTATTAATATTTAATCATAAGACTGAAATACTTAAAACATAATATAAAATCCTAAATTGCATAGAAAAATAGCTCCTTAAGTTCAGAATTGACCCGAACTAACTACTAAATTTGATGGTAGGCCACCTGTACTTTTCCAACCTATTCCCATTTAGCATTCATCTCGACATCATTTTTCTATGCTTCACGAATTTGTTGCAAAAACATCGGTTTAGCTTTTGATTCGACCAAGATCGAACCATCACTCTCAAATGTCGAACGAGTATTAATGGCTTTTAAAGCAAATAAGGATTTTCAACTCGAGGCACCCGCAACTATATTGGCTTTCCCCGGGTGATAGTCAATGATCAAATCATAATATTTGAGCAATTCAAGCCATCTACACTGTCTCAAATTTAGCTCTTTTTGGGACATAAAATAATTTAAAATTTTTTGGTTAGTGAAGATATGACACTTTTCCCGTACAGATAATGTTGCCAAACTTTTAGAGCGAACACAATAGCTACTAATTCTAAGTCACATGTCAAATAATTTTTCTCGTTCGGTTTCAACTATTGAGAAGCGTAAGCCACAACTTTGCCTTCCTGCATCAAGACACAACCTATATCGCAGAGTGAAGCATCGCTGTAAATCACATATTCTTTTCTAGATTCTAGTTAAGTTAATATGAGAGCTTCTGTTAACATCACTTTCAACTGCTCGAAGCTCTGTTGACACTTCTTGGTCCAAACAAACTTGACATCTTTTTGTAGTAGTTTCCTCATCGATAATGCGATCATTGAGAAGCCTTTAACAAAACATCTATAATAACCAGCCAGTCCCAAGAAACTTCTTACCTTAGTAATATTTTTCAAATGTTTCCAACTCAAAATTGTGGAAATCTTGCTAGGATCAACTTGTATACCATCTGTAGATACTACATGTCCCAAAAACCCAACTTCTCGAAGCCAAAACTCAAATTTACTGAATTTTGCATACAACTATTTCTCACGTAATATTTGCATCACAATGTTCAAATGCTGGGCATGCTCAGTCTCATTCCTCGAATAAATCAATATATCGTCAATAAAAACAACAATGAATTTATCTAAATACGACTAAAATATTATGTTCATCAGATCCATAAAAGCAGCTAGAGTATTGGTTAACCCAAATGACATAAACAAAAATTCATAGTGTCCGTACCTAGTCCAGAAAGCAATTTTCGGTATCTCAACCTCTTTAACTCTGAGCTGATAATATCCCAAACAAAGGTTAATTTTCAAAAATACTATTTCAAAAACACAATCACCCTTTTCAATTGATTGAACAAATCATCAATATGGGGTAACGGATATTCATTCTTTATTGTGACTTTATTCAATTGCCAGTAGTCGAAACACAATCTCAGAGCTCCATCTTTCTTTTTCACAAATAAAAGTGAGGCACCCTAAGGTGATATGCTGGGTTGAATAAATCCCCATTCTACCAATTCTAGTAATAGTGCTTTTAATTCTACTGGTGCCATTCTATAGGAAGTAATCAATATCAGAGAAGTTCTTGGTGCCAATTCAATAGAAAATTCAACCTCCTTGATTGGTGGTAACCTTGGAAATTCTTCTAGAAAAACATCAACAAATTCACGAACAGTCGAAATTGACTCAATTTTTTATTCTCAAACTCTGGTACCAAGGATATAAGCAAAAAATGCTTCATATACTTTTCTGACAAATTTCTGAGCGACCAAAGTAGAAATAATGTTTGTAGCACAATCAATTCTATCGGTTTAAACATTAACCAAAACACCATTTTGACAATTCAGTACAATTTGTTTTCAATAGTTAATGATAGCATTATAAAAAGTCAACTAATCCATGTCGAGAATAACATCGAAATCATTAAAGGGAAATAGCATTAAATCAGCCAAAAATTCATAATCTTGAATTCTTAGTGGACAATTCTTACCAATCTTATCAACTAAAGCAAATTGACCTAGTGGATTAGTTACTTTGACCACATAACAGTTGACTCTATTAGTATTTTCTTATCTGTTACTAATGCAGTGTATATGTACGAATAAGTTGACCCCAGGTCAATCAATGCATAAACAATAACATCAAAAAGATAAAATGTAGCAGCAATAACATCAGAGCTGAAGCTTCCTCACGTGTATGAATAGCCTAAGCCCTAGTAGGGGCCCGAGCCTCAGGTCGAATGTTGTGTCTTTTGTGCCACCTCTACTGGCTCCGACATTACTACAGTTTCTTCCCCATCTTCTTCTTGAAGGAGTAACCTTCGATCTCACATTTTAAGCTCTATCTCGACCAGGTCTTTCTAGGAAATCTCTGAGGAAATGATCAAAGAACCACACCTGAAACAAGATCCATCTTTCAATTGGCACCTCTAAAGTGATTTCTATTGCAATGTTTACATTCAGGTTTGTTGTCATTTTATACACTATCGAAAACGGCTACAGAAGTTGCTTGAGGTCTCAGATTACTTTTATTCATTCAATCTCTTCCTGAAAACCCAGACAAGACTATAAAACGATTGCGAGTATCCTTCATTTTTTTCGATGGGTTGAGGTAAAAGATTTAGTCAATTTTTGTTTACCGATATCCCAAAATTCTGAATCAACCTTTTTCTTTTCTTTGCAGATATCTTCTATTTTTTTAGCTCTTTCAGATAACACGACAAATTCTTTCAAACCACTTATACATGTCAACCTTTGTTGGAACTATTTCACGAGTATATTTACTAAGCCGAATGAATTCCCTCTCATATTCAACCACTATCCTATGAATCTGGTTTTAACTCAAGAAATTCTTTCTTTTTCTTGTCTAAATATCGCTAACTGATGTATTTCTTTCATAACTCAACCTGGAAGAATTCCTAGTTCAATCGGCCTCTCAGTACTACTAGCTTCAATGTTAACCACCACTGATATGCCTCTTATTTTAGTAACAAAACAACACACCTTAAACAGTTTTCAAAAGAGCACAACAATTCATCCAATACCCTTTGTGTGTTTTCTAACCAGTATTCAACAATGGCAGGGTTGTCGTCTATTGTACTATGGAATTCCTCCGCTTCACATTTACGAATTTTATCAATAGGAGGCTTATGAACTTTTACCTGATTCGAACCTTGGGAGATAAGGGGGTATTAGGTGACGTACATGTGGGGGTGGAGGTTGCTGAGCCACATGATTAGCTTGCATAAAGTCATTGAACCATTCAATCATCATACGAAAGAAGGCACCACGAGCCTCACTTCTTTTCCCCTTAAAGCTTGGTATACTTTGAGCAGCCTCATGCTTCGAGGCCGAAACTTTACTTTCAACTTTATTGGGAACAACTCGTTTGGATTTGAACGACATCTTTTATCTATAAGAAAAACATAATCAAATCAGATCAGGAGTGTAACATCCCGATTTTGGGCCTAGTCGGAACAGTGGTTTCGGGACCATAAATCTGATGAGGAAAAATTTATTTTTACTATATTTTTATGGCCTAAAATTTCACGGAATGATTTCGTGAAAATTTCGTTCAAAAATTTCGACGTTTGGGCACTCAATTTAGTCAAAAGGACTAAATTGTAAAAAGTGCAAAAGTTGAGTTCTACATGTTAGAGGTGTCCAATTGTTATGAAATATAAAATTTGAGGTCTTTATATGGTAATTAGACCATTGGTTAAGTTATGGACAAAAATGGACATGAGATAAGTGAAATGGGCATTTTGGTAATTTGCTAATTAAAATGAATTAAAAGGGAAAAAGATGGCAAATTGTGGTCATCTGCTTCATTTGGCCGAAATTAGCAAGGGGAAAGCCATAGTTAGGGTTTTCAAGCTTCCAAGCTCCATAGTAAGTATTCCAAGCCCCGTTTTTAATGATCTTTACGTTTTTAGAATCTCGGTAGCTTAATTTAGCTTATTTTAGCAATAATTTAACCTAGGGTTCATATTTGGAAAAATACCCATAGGTGAAATATGTTTATTTGGATGTTTATGGTAGAATATGAAGCTAGGAATTATGTTAAACAACTTTTTCTAGTCGATTTTAAGTGAAAACGAGTATATTGACATAATCGGCAAAAATACCTAATGTTCATAAGTAAGTGTTAGAGTGGGAATTTGATGTTTCCATAGAAGGAAAAAATGTTCAGCATGTCATAAAACAGAAGAATAAGGGATGAAGTTTAATTTCTGAGCTTTGGGGCAAAAGTGTAATTATGTAAAAGTTTAGGGGCAAAATTGTAATTTTCCAAAGTTCGAGTCAAGGATTGTTTTGATGAAATTTTCTATTATAGATCAAGAAGAACAAAATCCAGAGTTAGACCGAGGAAAGAAAAAGGTTGAAGACTAAGTTGATAGATTTGGCCATATTTTGTACCAAGATAAGTTTACGGTAAATAAATGTAATATTTTAATAATTATTATTAATGTTGTTATTTTCCAGCAATTATATATTTATTTCATGAATTTATTTAATGTTGAATCAAGTATGAGATGACAAAGAATCAGTGTTAAAAAGTCCCATTGAAACATAAGGAATGTATCGGATACAAATGTCATGACATTTGGGTCAGGAGGTCCCATGTAAGACCATGTTTGGGACATAGCGTTGGCACCGAGATAAGAGGTCCCATGTAAGACCATGTCTGGGACATGGCGTTGGCACCGAGATAAGAGGTCCCATGTAAGACCATGTCTGGGACATGGCATTGGCACCGATATGAGAGGTCCCCCGTAAGACCATGTCTGGGACATGGCATGGGCACCGATATGAGAACTCCCATGTAAGACCATATCTGGGATATGGTATTGGCAGTACATAAAACATCCCATGTAAGACCATGTTTGGGACATGGCTTTGGCATGTTATTATCAGAAAAGAGACCCAAGTATCCTTATTATTCCAATGTGGCTCAACGGGCTAGTAAACAAATTATGTTCCATGAAAGTTCAGGTAAAAGCATAAATAGCAAATTCAGGTGAGTTATAAGAGTTAAGAATATATTATGTTATCAATTGAGAACCAACATTTCAGCAAGAGAAGAGTAAGTTATAATAATGAGTTATCTAAGTAAACAAGTAAGTGAACGAGTAAGAGATTAAGTAAAGAGGAAATTAGAGATCATGACACTTGAGTATATTTATTTGTGTTAAATGTTGTTATTTATTTGCTTGTAAACTTACTAAGATTTATGCTTAATTCTTTTATTTTCCTTCTTTTATAGTATTGCAAAGCTAATTTGGGGATCTTAAAGATGTCGGAGAGCGCTCACACTATCAACAACAACAACTCAGTATTTTATGATGGTCAATGTTTGAGCTATGGCATGTATAGGGACTTAGTCATTTTGAATGTATGTCCTTATGATATTGCTAAAGGATGATGTGTAAATATGTGATAATGTTTAGCTATTAAAATGGCTAAGTAAGAATATGTTTGGTATTATGAATGCCTAGGTGATAGTTTATACCTAGAAATTATGAAAGAGTAAAAATTTGTAATGAAACAGTTTTGGGACAACAGCAGTGATGTGACTTTGAAAAATCACCAAGGATAGTATAAAATGAATTAGAGAGTGAATGATATATAGAATTAAATATTATCGAGTCTATTTTCATAGAAAAATAACGGTGTGGGTAAAGAAATTTTATATTCTGAGATATTTGAATTTTAGTTAGACAAGGTCAAAGTGGTTTTCGGAATCCCCTGTTCTGACTTTGGAAAATCATTAAAAATTTTACAAAAATATTTAGATTCCTTATTGAGTCTATTTTTTTGTAGAAACAAGTGAGAACACCATATGAAGTCTGTACAGTGAGATAATTAAATTTTAGTGACGAGGGGTCAGGACAGTCAATCAGTGAAATAGGGAACACTTTAACTAATAAACTGTACTAATTGGCTGAACCAAAAATTCTGAAAAATTTAGAGTAAAAAGATATATGAGTCTAGTTTCAGGAAAAATTATAGATCTAAATTTTGAGTTTCGTAGCTCAAGTTATAATTAATTTAGTAACTACTGCATAGGTGGACAGGTTTGTTGTGAATAGTGAAATTAATTTCAAAAGTAAAATTTTATGCCTCGAAGTTTTAAGTTAAGTCAAGTAACGCCTCATGCTCGACTCCGGCAACGGTCTTGGGTAAGGGGTGTTACAAGGAGACATTACACTATCACAGGTTATAAATTGACTAAATTGTAGCTTTGATACCACTAAATGTAACACCCTTACCCGGCCTGATCGTCAGACCCGAGTTACAGGATGCTACAACAAGTAACAGAATCAAACACATACATTTATCTCAATAAATTCAACAAGTTAATAAATACGATTAAGATTCATGTTTAATATGAATTACAAATAAATCTGAGTCTTAACTGAGCTTACGAAAGCTCTTAAGTTGACCCGAATATAAATCAAGACTAAATTACAAACTTTTAAATGACTAGGGAAAAATAACTAAACAGGGCCACACGGTCGTGTTCCTAGCTCGTGTTAAAAATTGAGACCGTGTAATTTAAAGTCATACAATCGTGTATCCCGGTCGTGTAACTAACTGAGGCCGTGTGGACTAAAATGTAAAAATCTTACAAACATTCACAGGACTGTATAGCTAGGCTAGTGAGAGACTGTGACCGTGTTTAGCCAAAACCACTAAGATCATACAAAGCACACGGTCGTATGTTAGCCTGTGTGTGCAAAAATGTGCCTTTTAAATCAAGTCACACACATCAATTAGTTATACCATAAACAAGCCATTAAACATTTATTTGACCTATACGAAATGCACCAAAAACATACTTAAACATATCAATTTCCTATTTCTAACCAATATGCCTCAAGGCACCATCACTAACAACGATCAAAACTTTTCAATCATTTCATATAGACTTGGAACCAACACATAACATTTAAACTACTTTCATTAGCCTTAAAACATGGACCAATTATACCTAATATAACCACTTCAAACATCAATTTCATCCAAAAAAATGCACTTAGGCTAATACATACAACAACATCTTGTCGAGCATACTTTTTCCATAACAACATCATAAACTTAGGCAATGGAAACCATGTTAGTTTCTTTACAATTGAAAAATAAAACATGATCCATACTTATATACCATATACAAGGCAAACATTTAAGATTCATATCCTTTCCCTTTATAACTATATCGGATTACCATTTCCATTTAATATGCCCTGTTATTCACCCGATGAACTATAGCAAAATAATGTTGGATACTCGAGATAAAAATGCTCACACGAGCTATCAATATAAATGCTTACATGAGTTGTGAGTCAGGATGCTAACTTTACATAATGCTACTCACACGAGCTATGAAGAATCTGCAACAAATGTAGAACCTTAGCCGTCGGTAAAAAATCCAAGACAACATTTGAAACGGTAATAACTCTAATGACATGAAATTTATATCCTAGTTGTTCACTAAGTTAATACAGGCCTCAATTCACATTGATACCATTCATTCCTTTAGACATCAGCATATACATATAATTTATTGTATACATTCTTATTTTCAATCTCATTCATCAATTATACTTCACTCTACAATTTAATCCTTCCAACAATCTAAATTATTGTTCAATAGCAAATGAACTACAAGTTATATATACATACCATACCACAATAACAAGTATAAATAAGAAGAAGTGTTATATGAACTTACCTAATAAAAAACAATAGCAAACACGACACCAAGGATTACTCAACAATTTTTCTTTTTCCGCGTTTATCTACCGATTGATCCATTTATTGATCTATTTAATAGTTTAATTCAATTATCAACTTCAAATACTTTATAAAGTATAAATATATGGAAATGAATCTTTATTTAACATTTTACATTATTTTCCTAAACTTTTACATTTTATTCAATTTAGTCCATAAAACTAAAACTATTATAACTTTCACATTTACACCCTTTTTATGATTTGTTTTCAAATACACCCTTCTACAGCTCTCTACTACTCATATTTAGCAAAAATCATGAAAACTTCATCAACTTTTCATTTTAGTCCTTAAATGCAAAATTAACAACAAGCACTTTACAGTATAGTCCTTAAACATTTCTAAGCTTACAAATCTACCATTTACTATAAAAACATCCAAGAAAAATTAATAGTAGATTTTAGAATCTTTGATAGTTTTATTAAATAGCCCATAGGTTAGCTAGATGAAGCTACAACAATCTCAAAAACATAAAATTTACTAAAAATGAGTTTCAAAATCACTCACATGCAATGTGGAGAGCTTGACCAAAACTTAGAGCCTCAAGAATGGTGGAAACGGTGAAAGAAAGAAGTGAAGATGATGAACATGCCACTTTCTCATTTTTGTTTTTATGTTTTACTTAATTATCCTTAAGTTTTACATTATTTTAACATAAAATTACTAACTAAACAAGCTTTCATCGTCCACTATGATGCATAATGGCTTTATTGCAGTAATAACCCTTCTACAATTCCTAATTAAAACTTTTAACTAATGAAAATTAATAGTGATTAACTTTTATAGTATTTTTTATGAATTAGTCCTTGTACCCTAATTAAGCATTTAATCAACCAAATCATTAGATCAAAATTTAATATAACACTATAATAGACTTGTAAATATTAATAATTAATATTTAGTGACTCGATCGTCAAAAAATGAGGTTTCAAAACCACTATTTTTGGTAGCACTAAAAATAGGCTATTATAATCCCACTTTTGTAGTAAGCAGTTAAAGGCAGGTTTAGTGAAATATAGCCTCAAACATCGGATCACTACAACATGCCATCCTTAAGCTAATGGATAGGTAGAAGTATCAAATTAAGAAGTGAAACAAATGAACCCAAATTGGAAAGACTGGAGTACATGGTTGTATGACGCGTTATGGGCATATCAAGCAACTTATAAAACCCTGTTAGGTATGTCTCCTTAGAGACCAGTCTACGAAAATAACTGTCATTTTCCATATAAGTTAGAGAAAAAAAACATATTGGGATATCAAGGAACTGAACTTAGACACGGGTCTAGCTAGAGAAATGTGCCTATTTCAATTGCATGAGATGGAAGAATTTCGATTTATAGCCTATGAAAATGCAAAAATGTACAAAGAAAAGAGCAAGCTGAGACATGACGCGATGATAAAAAATAAACATTTCTCCTAGGGCAGCAAGTACTATTGTTTAACTCTAATTTAAAACTATTTCCAGGAAAATTGCGGTCGAGATGAACATGGCCATACACAGTAAAACAAGTGTACCCTCATGGAGTAGTAGAACTGACAACTAAAAAAGGTGTAACATCGAGAAAACATTCATTGTTAACGGGTAGAAGTTGAAGCACTATTTTGGGGGAACATCGAGAAAACATATGAGAAGCAAAACAAGAATGTAGAGAACTAATGGAAGTGTAGGACAAATCAGAGGACTTGAATAACAGTTGGAGTTGGGATCTAGATAAATGAAGGAGTCATACTTGAAGTTCAGCTGCGAATATCCGAAGTCGGGTTGTATAATTTGTACAGTTGTACTATAAGCTAGTGTGGTCATTTCTCTTGTACTGTTTGTAGACTAGGATTAGACATTTAGAGGCTAAAAAGGGAAGCTATACGGGATGCTATTACAAGTCAGAGAAGACTAGGGGGTCAGACATGCCAAAAAGATGAATATTGAGGAGTTTAAGGTGGTTTAGTGAAATCAAATCCCAGTGTTGTGACATGACACTTCGAATACTCTAGTAGTGTTGAAAACTGGGTAGTTTCGTGACACTAACCCTTGGTGTTTGTAATGGTATTTTTTGCAAGTGTACACAGTTGTTCAAGTAATAAGTAAGAAAAATGAGTTATCGTCTCTATATGGACTGTGTATGTTAATCGATTATTTGTAAAATTATAAGTTAACAATTTGGTGGTAAAAACACAATAATTTGAGTGGTGGATGATTAAGTTAAATTATGTATATGCAAGATGATCCCTAAGTAATTAAATCTAAATGCAAATAATCTAAATGTATAAATGAATGGCTTTAGCAATATAAACAATCAATATAAAATAGGCTAGGATAATTATATTAATCAACTCAATTCATTTTCATCATGTTTAACAGTGTTCGGAAAACATTCCATGCCAACTCGATCTTTCATGAGTTTGGAAACCAAATTAAGTCCTCTCGGATCTTTTACTTAGTGAAATATGCATTTTACTGATCATATTAAACTAAGGGTTTCTTAGCATTTATGCGAGGTAACAGGGACATTTACGTTTGAAACAGTTTAATCACATAAACCTAAAAACTATGCAAGATAATAGATCTAACTAAAGATATTATGAACCTCTAATTTAGTCAGGTTTAATGATCTAAATTGAGCATTACACTTTTCAAATATGTGTCTACTAGCCGTCGTATGGTTAGGATTTTTCAGCTAATCTGAATGCATCCAATCACGTATGGATGAAATACATCTTGATTTTAATTGAAAACATGATCGACTGAGGCACAAACATGTTAAACAGTAATCAAGTAAATATTATTGAGTTAACATGATCATCTTAGAAAATAGAATTAAGCTAAAATTGTTGATGTCAAGAACAATAAACGCATAGCAAAATAATTAACCTAAATAACAAGAAGGAAAGAGTAAACTCTAATTCAGTTTAGCAACCTTTTAGATCTTTCTGACTAATGTGTTCCTCCGTTCTACTCATTGCTCTTTTTCTAAGGTTTCTTAATGTGGCCAGCCCAGGTAGTGTCTTGACAAAGCTTTTGTTTGCTAAATAATGGAAAGGAAAATGGGAAGGCTAGGCATGGGGAAAATGGAACAAGAGAGAAAATGAGAGAATGCAAGTGAATGAATGAATTATGGGTTGCCTTGAAAGGTGAAAGGTGTGTGGTATTTATAGGTGAAGGTAAGGGTGAAATTTACTAAAAATAGAATTTGAAATTCCTCCTTCTTCTCTCATGACTTGGTTGCTTCATTTTGAATTCAGAACTTTGCTATTAATAGCCATCAGGTAGACGGTTTCAAAGGGTGAACTTATGTGCTAATTTTTGACACCTTTCCAACTGTAGAGACCTTCAACAAAATATCCCAAAGATATTTTTGGGTAGCCATTTACTTGTGCCACAATTGGGCTTTAATATAATGCCCCAAAATTCTAGTATTTAATTTTTGTATGTTTTGACACAAATTGCCTGTTTGCTTTAATGGCTAAGTGATTTGGGTGTGTTTGAGAGTGTTTGAGGAGCCTAGGTTCAAGTCTTGGCTTTAGCAGAATTTTTAATTTTTGCTCTTAAGTGAATCTGGACGCTCGCTTTTAGGCTTTATAAATATTAGTGTTGGTTTTATTTCACAAAAAGAGCTTATGGTCTAGCGGCAAGGTGGTGTGTTGTGTATTGTGAGGTCTGAGGTTCAGGTCCTTGGTTGCGCAAAGGGGTATTTATGTTGCTGATTGAGCTATGTGAGTGGCAGAGTTGGAGTGAAATACTACCGAAGGAAGTTTGAACTGGTCATAGAGGGAGTTCTGGAGAAATCGGTGGAGTGATAAGGGGAGAGATTTGAGGAGAAAATCGAGCAGTTGATAAGTGGAAGAGTTGTGCCGAATTTGGACTCTGCCACTCTAGGAAATTCGGCTAGGGGGTTAATAGTGCCAAATTGGTCTTTTGGCTACTAAAGTTTCTGTATTGAAGAGAATTCTCTCATTCGTAGTTGAAATTTTGGTCAATTTTGGCTTTGTTTGGCTTTTGTTTCTCTCTTTTTGTTTTCTCTGTGCTGTTTTTCGCAAAGGATCTTGGGACCTCTCAGGTTTGTTCATCCGCCTTCTCCTACTTTCTCTATTATTCTTTTGTTGGAGTGGCCGAATAGTTCTTTGGTATCCTATCTACCGAATCCCTTTCCCTTTCTTCTCTTTTTGTGGCAAATCTTCTCTGCACTTCTCTTTTTCTCCTTTTTTTTTGTTACAAGTATTATTGACTACTAGTAAGTGCTACTATTCTCTTCTCTCTCTTTTCCTAAAATCGAATAGCCTCCCCTATAATACTTTGATTTTCGATTATTGATGCTTTTCTCTCAATGTGCTGCCTGTTGAATAGTTCTTTGGTATTATCGACTACTGGTAAGTGCTACAATTCTCTTCTCTCTCTTTTCCTAAAATCGAATAGCGTTGTAAAGTCGTTGAAATCATCCTCTCATCCTTAGATCAAGGTAGGTAGGCTAGTATTCTTATATGAAGGCCGATTGTTCTTGGTTCTGTATTTCATTATTTGTGGATTTCAACCACATGAATAAGCAATACTGATTAATGTGTGGTAGTATTGCAAATATCTGTCAGCAAGATTGAATCGGTCGGCATCGTTTGTAAGTGGCTAAGCCATTCTTTTGTTAGTTGAGGCAAGTAATAGATTGGTTTTGATCAAGGATGTTTAGAAGGAGATTAGCCTTTCCTGTTTAGCGTCTAATGCGAAACGTGTTTGAATGCAAATTTTAGGTGTTCGTAGATTTAGGTTCTCCTTCACAATCAGGTGTGTAATCACACCCTCTCTACTGCAAATTGGCAAAAGTCGAAAAGCTGAAAACACGGCAACCGAGGCCACATGAGCGTGCGATCGCTCGTGCGAGAAAATTGAGTCCACAAGACTAGGCGTTGGACAGTAGAGGCCTCCATGGGCATTTTCATGGGCTTGGGCCATAAAATTACCGAAATACCCCCGAAGGGTAAAATTACAGAAATACCCTCGAAGGGTAAAATGACGAAAATACCCTTGAAGGGTAAAATTATTGAAATACCCTCGAAGGGTAAAATGACCGAAATACCATCGAAGGGTAAAATTATCAAAATACCCCCAAAAGGGAAAATGACTAAAATACCCCTATGGGGTAAAATGACCGTTATGCCCCTTGGAGATGAAATGACTGTTAAGGCCTTGTGCTATGTATGGCCATTTTTCTTTATGATATTTATATGACTGTTACTGAGTATGACATATTGCATACACGTATGATTTATGACATGGCATACTGCATAGGGTTGGGATTCTGATATAGGGGAAGTGTACTGTACTGGTGACTTTGCCACAAATACTGTTAGTGGCAGCTTTGCTGTGATACTGATACTGGTAGCTCTGTTGCGTTACTGTTACTGGCAGCTTTGCTGCATTACTATTACTGGCAAATTTGCTGCGATATTGGTGTGTTGGCTGGGTGGGTCGATTTTATCCCCACATAGTGTGTTGGTGGTACGAAGTGGTGTGTTGGCTGGATTGGGATGGGTTGTATTACTGCATTTGTACTGATTGCTATTTTAGGCTAAGGCCCACACTGCTACTGTATGCTACTGTATAGGGCTCAGGCCCAGATTGATTCTGCATGTTGCATGCTGACTGTTTGGTAGAGGATTACACACTGAGTTTTCGTAAACTCACCCTCTCTTCTAATTGTGTAGGTAATCCTCAACCATAGGTAGTTCGGTGCTGCGAGGGTCTCGGAGGTGGCCACACAATCACTGCTGTTCACTTTAGCTTTTAGTTTTATTTTAATTAAAAAGTTGGGTTTTGTTTTTGTAATAAGGCCTTTAATTTGGTTTTAAATTTTAAGTGGGTTTTTACTTTTGTATTTTACACTGCTAGGTAATTAAAAATGGATTTCAAATAATTATTGTTTTTCAAAGACACGAGCTTTAAACGTTAGAGTTTTCAAAATGCTTATGCGTTTTTAAACAACTTAATATAACAAAAAGCAGTTAATAAGGAAAATATATGATTAAGTGCTCCGTTAGATATTAATAAGAGGTTTTCCTAAAATAAGAAATGAGTTTTTTTAACAAGTCAATTTATCGAGAGACAGTTCAATGTGACACACTAGACACGGTCATAATGTCTAGGCTGGGTTTGGGGTGTTACATTTAATTCCTCCTTGTAAGACAGTTTCTTAGTCCAATAAATAATCAAATTTGTTTATCATGTACCATACTTTTACTTGGTAAAATTAACATCCTTATGACCCAGTTTTACATGGTCTTGTCGTCCAAATAGAGTGGGTATGTGCATGTCCATGTAATATTTATATTAATCTCATCTTTCATGGTCCTGCTGCATAGTGAAAATTCACATATTAATAATTAACATGAAGTAATATAAATTATGCACAAAAATCATGTAATAAAGTATAATTTCACATACTTTATAAATTCATGTCAAATATTAATATTTAAGTAAAATTCACTTAATTCAATAACAATTACTCAAGATTAACATATTTATTGAGTCAAAGGTGGTAAAAATATATAGAAAAATCCTATATAATTTTGCGTTTATACACCCTCAAACTTAAAACCATTGCTCATACCGAGTAATGTTCATGCGCAGCACAACTTTTGCTTAGGCAATTTTGTAAAATGATAAAGTAGCATCAATCTTCGTACATAGTCATGCATAAACAAAATCATGCTAAAAAATGCTTTTTATTGATAAGTAGGTCGAATGCAAATATTATTTCCAAACTTTATACTAAGTACAACATAATGTTAACATGAGTTATAGTATACATGCATTTCAAAATCATATATAATATTCACCCATCAATATGTTTTCCTTATCAACTAAACATAACAATCATAAGGTTTAATTAATAGTCTTCATATGTTGATCTTAGCAATTTCTCTCCGCTACTGTAGTTGGTTTAATCATCAAATCAATAGGTCTTTTATTAGGTTGTAATGGGGCTAGGCTAAAGGTAGGGATAAAGAGAAGTGAATTTTTATGTTCAATCATCTTAACCCTAAATTTGTCTTAGATCATTTTGTGTCACAACCTTCATATAAATGGTTCTTTGGAACACCCCCAAACTTATTTTGAACTCATGCTCAACCTTTATTTTTCAAACTTTGAGCAAACTTTTCTTTCCTTTTTATTCTTTTGAACCAACTTACCTTTGTTCTTTCTTTCATTTTTCTTGAATCATGTGAAGAGCATGTACATCTTTTGTATTTTTCCTCAAACTTTGATCACCAAGAAAAATTTAGTTAAGATAGGTGCACAAAATAGGATAAAATTAAAAAGATTGTAATGTAGCTTATAATGTAGGTAATTTGCAATAAATAGGCCATTAATCTTAAAAGTAAAGTTTCAAGCGTTAATTTAATAAGGTTGGCTTGAAAGGCCCAAACTATCCAAAGAAAATGTGCCTATATCATGTTTAGATTCTTATACCGCTTAGGATTTCACCTCAAGAAAGTTACTAAGCCAATTCTAAAGACTTAAACCTTCATACATGTCGATTTCTAAAGAAATCAAATTTTCATGGAAAATATTACATAAGACTAAAAAACATATAAGAATTCCATCACTCAAGATAACACAAGAATAACTTAGATAAAATCAGAAATCATGCTTGCATTTGAACAAACTTATAAACAAAAATTCTCTCTAAACATTCATTTATTTTAGCATATTTAAGTAAAAAGATTGACACATACTTGAAAATTTTAAAAATTCATGCAAAATATTTTCTTACCCCCTTTAAAAAGAATCAATGTCCTCATTGCAAAAACAAAGTAATGAGTGAAAACTGAACACCAGGTAGGGTTGTAAGAAAAGAGAGGTGAGTTATAAAGATTTCTTAAGTACCAAGTCCTTCTCAAAAATCCAATCTTAGAAATGTTCATTCCCATTACCACATCACTTTGCTTTTCCTAACGAAGAGGCATAGAGCTTATTTTATTCATGCTTGACATTTATTATGCAAAAGCAAAATTCTAACTAGGAAATAAAAATAAATACTAAAGACAAGAAATTCCCCCTTTTATTTATTTGACTTATCCTCCTCATCTTCCTCCTTTGATACTTCATCCTCACTTTCATCCTCATCCTCTTCCTTCTATGACTCGAAGATATAATCTGGGAACTCAAGAACAAAACTGTTAGAGATATTTTTGAAATTATTTTTTTACAGAATCATATCTAATCTTCGCATATTTCCAATAAACCTTTTGTTAGTTATGCATAAATTTAATCATATCCATCAGAATTGAGAATTCTGATTTCTTCATAGTATTTAAAGAAGTGGGCATAGGAATGGTGAACATAGGATCAATGCTTGGTTCAACTAGCTTATCAGCATTTGACTCCTTTATTGGTTCAGATACTTTCGGTTCCTTTATAGGTTCTGGATTGTTCGGTTCTTCCTCTGGTTCTGTTTATTCTATCTCAGTAACTGAGTTAGCTTGTTTGATGACTCATCAGAATCTGGTTCGGTTGGTTCACTCAGTTCAGTTGGGTTCAGTTCATGGACATTCTCCACTAACCTTTCAAGATCATGGGATGTGGTGCAACCTTGAACATGCGGGCCCTTCAGGTATGGTTTTGTTTTAACTTGGCCCCTTAAGCAAAGTGAAGTTATCAATGATGGAAAGTAAGCACTTCTTGTCTTCTTTCTAGCACAGCCGTGGATCTCCTTAAGAATAATCTTCCCAACATTGAAAGATCTTTCTATCATAATTGAATATAACAAAATTATTCGCTCCATCGAGATGGTGGAACTATGTGAGATAGGCATGAAACTATATTGGACAACGTAGAACCATACCTTAGCCACTGGTTTTAGATAGTCCCTTCGGCAAGAATAACTACCATAATTTCTTATAATCCATTGGGATTCCAGATTTGTCACAACATTATGCACTTGTTGAAGAAAATCTTAATTTATATTTGTCATCATGGCAAAGTACTCATCTTCTTCAATATCAGGTAGGTTAAACAAATCATTAATGGACTTAGAATTTAAGGGTACCTTTTTTTTGCAGACAAGAACTTTAGTAGCATCTGGCATAGTTAAATTGGTATAGAACTCTTGAACTAAATTCTCTTCAGGAAATGATCGTGCATCACAAAGATAGTTTCAATTGAGGGCATCAATTATCTTTTGTATTGGCCAAGACAAAACCATTTTATCATTGCTTTCCAAGTTGAAACCTTTTTTCGGCATCATGGGTTGATTTTTGAAGATGGAATGAAACCTTTATTTTGCTTTCTCATTTTGGATCACAATTGGATTTTCGATAGAGGTCTTGGAAGATCTAGTTGTTTTGTGAGACAAGGTGATTTTTCCCGAAAAATAGGCAAAATTTCAGCAATGAATGAAGCAAGGGATTTTATGACGGTAATAGGCTTACAACAGCGACGGGTTTGCGGTGGTGCACGGCTTGTAATAGCGATAGGGTGCGACAATGATATGAAAGCAACAGTGATATTGTTGCTCTGGCAAAAGGCTCGTGGCGATAATTGGTTAGGGCTTTTGCGAGGAGGGAAGGATAATTGGGAGATTCTTCCGGATTTAGGCTAATGGCTACGAGGGAAAAAGAATGAGCGGTTATGTACCACCCCAAACCCGGCCTAGACGTTATGGTTGATTCTAGCAATGTTACATGGAAAGGGATTTGAAGACAAGGTTGTCGAGTTTAAAAACCGTTACAGTAAGTTAGCTTTTATTTAATTAAAAAAACTAGTTGATTTGCTTTAAAACTTGTCTCTTAGCGGAAGCTTTTGTAACTAGTTAATTTAGGGAAAACTATTTCTATTTACGAAAAACCTTAGTTTTTTTTAAAAAAATCGTGTTTTTTGTAGTTGTAGTTTTAAAAAAATCCATAAAAAATAGTATAAAGTCCCAAATAAGTAATAAATTCTAGGCATTAATAGAAAATAGTCTAAAATTTACGTGTGGCCACCGTCGAGTCCTCCGCTACACCGACCCGTCAAGTCTGAGGATTGCCTGTACAGATTAAACAAAGAAAAGGTGAGTTTTCACAAACTCAATGTGTAATCCCCACAGAAAACATGCATACAAATAATCAATAGAATTCAGTTAGATACAATCTGGGGCGCGTGCCCATCACAGAATCAATTTGGGCCTTAGCCCATTCAGATATAGTCTTAGAAATACATTAGGGCTTGGCCCATATCAGATACAGAATGCAGATACAGTAAATCAGAATCCTACACACCATGTGGGGATTAAATCAACCCACCCATTCCTACACACCATGCTATACCGAAATGCGGCACATAATCAGAAGGTTACAGCTGAGTTGCTAGATAACAGGCTTAATAGCCTTTCAGACACTTCCTCCAAATATAATCAACCCACCCCAATGTAATGCAATAGACAAAATATGTCATGCCATTATGCAATTAATAGTACATACATTCAGATATCATAAGACCTGCTTGGTATAGAAATCAGACAGACAGAGCTCACATATAAGGGTCTAAGTAAAGCTTACCGACCCTACAGTAGCTCCACAGTCGACTTGGGCGACCAGTGCAACCTTACAGAACTTTTTAAAAAAATGGGATCACACACCCATGTGGCCCACTCAGCCCAAATTGGCCTTGGCCACGTGATCCATTTTTAATGTAACACGTGCTAGTTAATTATTCATATATGTTTTCACTATTTACTTATATGTTCCTTCAAAGCTATCTACTTGAATCACTATTACTACATTATTTATATCTTGAGCTACAGAATCCCGAATTAAGATCCACTTGATGTTTTTAAAACTAGACTCAAATACCTTTCTACCATAAAATTTTCAGAATTTTTAGTTTAGCCAATAAGTACAGTAAAATCGTCAAACTTACCCCTATTCTGCTATCTGACAGCTTCGTCCCTTCTTTCCTAAAAATTAATTAACTCTTAGTACAAAATTTGGATGATGTTTCCATTTGTTTCTATTAAAAATAGTATCATTAATAATTTAAACATGTAAATTTTAACCCCTAATTATTTTTCTCTAATTTTTGATGATTTTACAAAGTCAGAATAAGGGAACTCGAATTCATTCTGACCTTGTTTCACAAAACTTATTATATCTCACGATTTACAATTCCATTACTTACACTGTTTCTTCAATAAGAAACTAGACTAAATAAGATTTAATTCCATATTATGTTCATCCTCTAATTTGATTTCAACAATTTATGGTGATTTTTCAAATTTATCCTAGTGCTGCTGTCCAAACAGCAAGCAATTTTAGCTTTTTGCTGAATCTCATTTTCTGCATTTTGGGTACACACCTGGTTTTGTTTAATGCTAAAACAGCCCCGAGCACTCCAAAGCCTATAATCAAGATACTCAACATTAGTTTAACGTGAATACAAGTGAATTGACAACCAAGAATGAACAGAAACCCAACTTACCACCAACGATAACCCTCTGTTTAACTATTGTTAAGACGAGAACACTGAATTCACCAGTTTGAGCCTCCCCTTACGCCTAAATCGCAGAGAAAAAACATTATCACTTCAGTCGTTAAGTGATTCATGATAGAAATGAAGAGAAACACTTACCGAAACTAAGCCAGCACTAACCGCGTGCAAAAACAAAGGAAAATATATGGATTAGGGAAAAACAAAGAAGAGAAAGATGAAAAAACTCAGAGAATTTCGGCAAGAGGAGAGGGAGAAGAATAGACGGCAGAATTTTTTTGGAAAAGAGAGTCAAAATTCAGTTATGGGAAAAAAGTAAAAAGAAATCCCGATAACCCCCAAAATCCCTTAATCTTCTCCCCTAATTCCCACTACACATCCATTACTCAGAATCCCCCTATTACACAACTCTATCCTGAAATCTGAGTTAAAAAAATAATACCCTTGCCTACATAGGGATTCGAATGCAAGACCTCCACCATAATAACACACCATTTAACCACCAGACCAGTAAGCCCATTCTGATGTAATTTACCCAACAATCAAATAAAAGCCTACTAAATAAGAGTAAGGCCTAATTCATTCAAAATTCTAAAATTTTTCCAAACGAAGGCTTGAACTTGGGACCTCCCAAACACTCCCAGAACACATAACCACTAAAGCTGATAGATATTTGTGTCATATTTTCACAATACAAAATTAGAAATTTTGGGGCGTTACAACTCTACCCACTAAAGAAAGTTTTGTCCTCGAAATTTTACCTGATCAGAACAGATGAGGATATTGTTGACGCATCGCATCCTCAGGCTCCCATGTGGCCTCCTTAGTGCTATGATTATGCCACAGAACCTTCACTAAGGAAATAGATTTTTTTTGAAGGACCTTTACATCGCTCTCCAGAATCTGAACAAGCTCCTTCTCGAAGGTCAAGTCTGGTCTAACCTCAATCTCCTCAATAGAAACAACATGCGTGGGATTAGAGCGGTAGTGCCTCAACATCAAGACGTGAAAAATATCATGAATGTGGTCCAACTTCAGAGGTAACTCCAACTGATAAGCAACAGGTCCTACACGTTTCAGAATGTGATAAGGTCCAATAAATTGAGGGCTCAGCTTGCCCTTGCGACCGAACCTCAAAACCTTTTTCCATGGCAAGACCCTGAGAAAAACTAAGTCCCCCATAGAATACTCGATCTCACGCCTCTTCAAATCCGCATATAATTTCTGTCGATCAGAAGCTGCTTTCAAATGATCCCGAATCAATCTAACCTTATCCTCTGTCTCAAAGACCAACTCAGGACCCAGAACATGTCGCTCGCCCGACTCAGTCCAACATAAAGGAGTGCGACATTTACAACCGTACAGTGCCTCGTAAGGTGCCATCTGGATGCTAGAGTAGTAGCTATTATTATAGGAAAACTCCGCTAACGGCAAGTACTCCTCCCAACTACCTCAGAAATCAATAATATAGCTCCTCAACATGTGCTCCGGTATCTAAATCACCCTCTTCGACTGACCATCTGTCTAAGGATAGAAAGCAGTACTGAAGTCTAATCTTAAACCCAGAGCCTCATGAAGCTTCTTCTAGAATCGAGACATGAAATAAGGATCTCGATTGGAAATGATCGAGACAGGTACCCCATGCAGTCTCACTATTTTCGATATGTAGAGCTTAGCTAATTTCTGAAGAGAAAAGTTTGTCCTTATCGGGATGAAGTGAGCAGACTTGGTCAATCGATCCACGATGACGCAGACAGAGTCCTTCTTACTGGGTGTTAGAGGCAACCCACTAATGAAGTCCATCGTTACTCGCTCCTATTTTCATAACGGTATCTTAACCTGCTGCAGCAAACCCGAAGGTAACTGATGCTTAGCCTTAACCTACTGATGAGTCAAACAGCGAGCAACAAAGTTGGAAACCTCATGTTTTAACCCTGGCCACGAGTACAATTCCTGAAAATCTTGGTACATCTTGTTCCCATCGGGATGCATAATATAGGGACTACTATACGCCTCTCTCAGAATTGACTGCCTTAAATCCTCATCATTCGGTACACAAATTCGAACGCAAAAACAAAGTACCCCATCACTGTTTATCCCAAAATCAATAGTGCCACCATTCTCAACCTGACGAAAATGCAACCTGAGAGACTTATCCCCTAACTATTTACCTCGAATCTGTTCAATCCATGTCGTTTTGACCTGAAGTTCTGCCAACAGACTTCCATCGACGAATAGGCTAAGTCGAATGAACATCGCTCTCAGATCGGTCATAGTCTTACGCCTCAACGCATCAGCCACCACATTGGCCTTGCCAGGATGATACTCAATGGAACAATCATAATCCTTAAGCAGCTCAACCCATCTACGCTGCCTAAGATTAACTCCTTCTGAGTGAGGAGATACTTGAGGCTCTTATGATCAGTGTAGATAATACACTTCTCACCATACAGATAATGCCTCTAGATTTTCAATGCAAAGACTACGGCAGCCAACTCAAAATTGTGTATCGGATAGTTCTCCTCGTGTGTCTTAAGCTGACGAGATGCATATGCAACCACCTTACCATTCTGTATCAACACACATCCTAAACCGACATGTGATGCATCACTATGAATCGTGAACTCCTTTTCAGGTTCAGGTTGTACTAAAACAGGAGCCTCAGTTAGTACAGTCTTAAGCTTCTCAAAGCTCTCTTGTTGTGCATTAGTCCAGTCAAATGGTACACCTTTACGTAATAGCTTAGTCAAGGGTGCTGCGATCAGTGAAAATCGTTCCACAAACTGTCGGTAATAACCTGCCAGCCTCAAAAAGCTGCGAATCTCAGACACATTCTTAGGCTACTTCCAGTCCAATACAGGCTTAATTTTTTGAGGATTGACTTGAATCCCCTCAGCAGACACCACATAACCCAGAAATGTTAATTCACGTAACCAGAACTAGTACTTGCTGAACTTAGCATAGAGCTGCTTTTCCTTCAAAATTTGAAGAACAATCCTAAGGTGCTCGTCATGCTCATCCTCAGTCCTCGAAGCGGACACAACGCTCATATTCAGTCCCCATCATGCCTCGCGCATAGCGACTGAATCTCAGAAACTCGGCCTCACACTCGGCCACTAAACGATCCCCTTGAGTGAGATTCAGAAACTCACGTCTTCTAGCGTCAATGTAGCTTGCCCCCACATATTTACTTTGAAAAGCAGACTTATAGGAATCCCAAGTTAGTCGTTCGGGCTGATTGCCCTTCTTAACGGTCAGCCACCATTGGTATGCTTCATCACGAAGCAAGGAAATAGCCCCTTTCAATTTCTGTTCAGGGGTAAAGTCCAGATCGTCCATGATTCTTTCCTTGGCCTCCATCCAATACTCGGCCACGCTAGGGGCGACTCTAGTGACACCCCTGAATAGCTTAGCCCCCTTGGACCGAAGTCGTTCCATAACTGACCCCCGACCTCCAGATCTATTGTTAGGCCCAGCGACCTTCTCTAATATCCTTAACATAGCCTGGGACAAGGCGTCGTCCTCGACCATGTGAACATGAAAGCTAGTCTCTATAGCAAGTGAAACTAGCGTCTCACTCGTATCCAGATTCGGCATGCTACCTAACGATGAGGACTCAGCTCGAGCCCCTCTACAGCCTCTACCTCGACCTCTAGTACCTCATCCGCGGATACCTCATGCACTCATCATAGAATTCGTAGCTTATTTGTGTTAATAGTTTTACGAATCAGTTACAGTTTTGATATCTATTAGTAGATATTTTATGCAAAATAGTATCAGAAGTTTATATTTTGTTATCACGAATCGCAGTTTAACTACAGTTTTCAGTTTCGCTACTGTTTTCAGTATACACTATCTACAGTGTTCTCAGTACAGTGTACTACCTATAGCAGTTTCAGAATATGCTACTCATATTTTTAAAAACTTATCTGAGTTTTTAGAACACTTACAGAATTGGTGCCGGAGACTCGGTGTACCACATACTCAGTAAAAAATATTTCAAACCATTTAAAAATCATCTCTTTAAAACCAAGTTTTAAAATCCAAATCCAAAGTCGAGTTTTGCAACCTAGCTCTGATACCACTAAATGTAACACCCCAAACCCAGGCTAGACGTTATGGCCGAATTTGGTGATGTCACATGGAAAGGGATTTAAAGACAAGATTGTCGAGTTTAAAAACCGTTATAGTAAGCTTTTATTTAATTAAAAAAAACTAGTTGATTTGCTTTAAAACTTGTCTCTTAGCGGAAGCTTTTCTAACCAATTAATTTAGGGAAAATCGTTCCTATTTACGAAAAAACTTAGTTTTTTGAAAAAACCGTATTTTGTGGAGTTGTAATTTTAAAAAAAATCCATAAAAAATAGTATAAAGTCCCAAATAAGTAATAAATTTTAGGCATGAATGGAAAACAGTCTAAAATTTACGTGTGGCCACCGTTGAGTCCTCCGCTACTCTGACCCGTCAAGTTTGGGGATTACATGTACAGATTAAATAGAGAAAGGGTGAGTTTTCGCAAACTCAGTGTGTAATCCCCACAGAAAACGTGCATACAGATAATCAACAGAATTTAGTTAGAAACAGTTTGGGGCCTGTGCCCATCACAGAATCAATTTGGGCCTTAGCCCATTCAGATACAGTCTCAGAAATACATTAGGGCCTTGGCCCATATTAGATACAAAATACGGATACAGTAAATCAGAATCCTACCCACCAGCCTCTACACACCATTTCTGTCCAACCCTACACACCATGTGGGGATTAAATCAACCCACCCATCCCTACACACCATGTTGTACCGAAATGCGACACATAATCAAAAGATTACAGTTGAGCTGCCAGATAACAGGCTTAATAGCCTTTCAGACACTTCCTCCAAATATAATTAGATATCATAAGTCATCCTCAGTATAGAAATCAGATAGATAGATCACACGTATAGGGGTCTAAGTAAAGCTTACCGACCCTACAGTACATCCACAGTCGACTTGGGCGACTCATGCAACCTTATAGAACTTTTTAGAAAAATAGGCTCACACGCCCATATGGCCCACTCGGCCCAAATTGGTCTTGGCCACGTGATTCATTTTTAATGTAACCCATGCTAGTTAATTATTCATATATGTTTTCATTATTTACTTATATGTTCCTTCAAAGTTGTCTATTTGAGTCACTGTTACTAAACTATTTATATCTTGAGCTACAAAATTCTGAATTAAGATCTACTTGATGTCTTTAAAACTAGACTCAAATACCCTTCTACCACAAAATTTTTATAATTTTTGGTTTAGCCAATAAGTACAGTAAAATTTTCAAAATTACCCTTATTTTGCTGTCTAACAGCTTCGTCCCTTCTTTGCTAAAAATTAATTATATCTTAGTAAAAAATTTGGATGATGTTTCCATTTGTTTCTATTGAAAATAGACTCATTTAATTTAAACATGTAAATTTTAACCCCTAATTATTTTTCTCCAATTTTTGATGATTTTCCAAAGTCAGAATAGGGGAACCTGAATTCATTCTATCCTTGTCTCACAAAACGTATTTTGTTTCATTTCTTACAATTCCATTACTTGCACCGTTTCTTCTATGAGAAACTAGACTCAATAAGCTTTAATTCCATATTTTGTTCATCCTCTAATTTGATTTTCATAATTTATGATGATTTTTCAAATTTAGCCTACTACTGCTGTCCAAACAACAAGCAATTTTGGCTTTTCACCGAATCTTATTTTCTGCATTTCGGGGATACACCTGGCTTTGTTTGATGCTAAAAAAGTTTCTGAGCACTCCAAAGCCTATAATCAAAATACTCAACATCAATTTAACAGATTTATGAGCGAATTGACAACCAAGAACGAACAGAAACCCAACTTACGACCAATGATAACCCTCCGTTTAACTATTGTTAAGACGAGAACACTGAATTCACCAGTCCGAGCCTCCCCCTACACCCAAATCGTAGAGAAAAAACATTACCACTTCAATCGTTAAGAGATTCATGACAGAAATGAAGAGAAACACTTACCGAAACTAAGCGAGCACTAACTGCGTGCGAAAACGAAGAAAAATAAATGGATTAGGGGAAATCAAGAAGAAGAAAAAGAAGAGAAAGATGGAAAAACTCAGAGAATTTCGACAAGAGGAGAGGGAGAAGAATAGACGGTAGAATTTTTTTGGAAAAGAGAGTCAAAATTCAGTTATGGGAAAAACATAAAAAGAAAACCCGAGAACCCCCAAAATCCCTTAATCTTCTCCCCTAATTCCCCCTACACAACCACTACTCAGAATCCCCCTATTACAAACTCTATCCCGAAATCTGAGCAAAAAAATAATACCCTTGCCTACATAGGGATTCGATCACAAGACCTCCACCATCATAACACACCATTTAACCACCAGACCAGCAGGCTCATTCTGATGTAATTTACCGAACAATCAAATAAAAGCCTACTGAACAAGAGTAAGGCCTAAGTCATTCAAAATACCAAAATTTGCCTAAGCGAAGGCTCGAACTTGGGACCTTTTAAACACTCCCAGAACACATAACCACTAAAGCTGACAGATATTTGTGTCATACTTTCACAATAACGAAATTAGAAATTTTGGGGCGTTACAGGCTAAAGTTTAGGCTAATTGCTTGAAGGGTTGTGAAAAATTTAGTGGTAGAGAGGGTTTATATAGTGATGAATTAGGGCAAACTTGTAGCAAAAATTTAGCTACAAAAGGTGACTTGGGATGCAAGTATAGAGGAAAAAAATGTGGTGGCACAATTCGGGTTTTGGAGAACCCATGGATGGAAATGTGGGGTAAATTTCTCCTCTTTGCTGTTTCAGGCCTTGAGCCCAAACTATATTTACAAACTAGACTATTTAAGATAAAATAAACTGATTAATACTTGGGCCAAATTGACCCCCTTATTAAACAAATAAAATAAAATTAACAGTAAAAGCAAAGATTAAAATGAAAATAAAAATTTCAAAGTTAATTAGAAAATTTATTCTCAAAAGATTGCATTAAATTAATTCCTAAGAAAGGTTGGAGGGGTTATAACAGTCCCGCTTAAGTTCCAATCTCTTTAGAGAAGATTAATTAAATGTACTAATTCAAAAAAAATAATTTCTAATTATTTATTAAAAAGTAAGATCATAAAAATTAAGGGTCTATTAATTTGAACGAGGTTTTAATTCACTCAACTTCACCATCCCAATAGTGTTCGATATGTTGACCATTAAATTTAAATGTACCTCCATGGTTGTCGTATAATTCTACAGCTCGATATGGATAAAATTTGTAGATGGTATAAGGTCCTTTCCATCAAGATTTAAGCTTTCCTAGAAATAACCTTAGCCTCGAATTAAACAACAACACTTTTTGACCTTATCTAAATTCACAAGGTTGTATCTGACAATCATGCGATCTCTTAAATTTTTCTTTACACATCTTGGCATTCTCATATGAAAATAACCTAAACTCTTCCAACTCATCAAGCTGTAGCATCCTTCTCTCACCGACTTCATTAATATCCAAATTCAATTACTTCAAGGCCCAGTGAGCTTTATTTTCCAATTCAAGCAGTAGATGACATGCCTTTTCAAAAACTAGTCGATAGGAGTCATTCCTAATAGTATTTTAAAAGCAGTTTGATAGGCCCATGTCCATCATCGAGCCTTCGAGACCAATCTTTTCTGTTAGGGTGCACTACCCTCTCAAGAATACCTTTGATTTCACGATTCACCCTTTCAACTTGCCCATTTGACTGTAGGTGATAGGCAATAGCAACTTTATACTTCATGTCATACTTGTCAAGCAACCACTTAAGCCATTTATTCATAAAGTGAGATATTTTATCACTAATCATAGCTCTAGGAGTCCCAAACCATGTAAATACATGCTTATGTACGAATCGCATGACTACCTTAGCATCATTTGTTGGGTATGCCTCAGCTTCAACCCACTTTGATATGTAATCCACAGCTACCAAAATATATTTTTCCCATAACAAGAAGGAAACAGGCCTAAAAAATCAATACCCCATACTTCGAATAGTTCTACATGGCATCTCATTCCTCATTGATATGTTTCCAGTTCTTTAGCATCTATCACAGTTTATCACATATGTATATGCATCCTTAAACAATATTGGCCAAAAGAATCTTGCTTGTAAAATCTTCACTGTAGTGCGGGAACCACCAAAGCATCCCCCACTTAGAAATGAATGACAATGGTATAAAATCTAGTCAATCTTACTTCCAGCTACGCACTTCCTAATTATGTTATCTGTACATTGTTTAAACAAAAACAGATCCTCCTAGAAATAATACCGACTATCATGAAAGAATTTCTTCCTTTGTTGATATGTCATTTCTCAAGGGATTATTCCACCTGCTAAATAATTGGAAAAATCAACAAACCAAAGTGTTTCATGAATTTGACCTACCTCGAAGATATGCTCATCAGGAATATTCCCATTAATTAGAACAAGTGAAGAAGTTATCTCATTTTGTTCTAGCCTCGACATATGATCAGCTACTTGATTTTCAACACCTTTTCTGTCTTGGATCTCAAGGTCAAATTCTTAGAGTAAAAGTGTCCAACGAATTAACCTCAGTTTAGCATCTTTCTTCGTGAGTAAATACTTAGTAGCCGCATGATTGGTAAACACTTAACTTTGGCACCTATAAGATATGAACAAAACTTGTCAAAAGCAAAAACTATAGCAAAGAGTTCTTTCTCAGTTACCGTATAATTGAGCTGGGCTCCTGTCAAAGTTCCGCTTGAATAGTAGATATGATAAAACACTTTGTTTCTTCTTTGATCCTTCATAGCTCTAACAGCGAAATTGCTTGCATCACACATCAACTCAAAAGGTGAGTTCCAATCAGGTGTAACAGTTATTGGGGCTGAGATTAACCGGCTTTTTAATTCTTTAAAAGCTTCTAAACATGCTTTGTTAAAATAAAAAATAATATCTTTTTGTAAAAGCATACACAAAGGTTTAGAAATTTTTAAAAAATCTTTGATAAACCTACGATAAAAACCAGCGTGCCTAAGAAACTTCGAACTCTTTTCACACTAGCTGGATGTAATAATCTTTCAATTACATCCACCTTTGCTTTATCCACTTCAATTCTGTTTTTGAAAATTTTATGTCCTAATATAATTCCCTCCTTAACCATAAAATGAAAAATTTCCTAGTTAAGGACAAGATCTGTCTCATCGCATCTTTTTAGTACCTTAGCCAAGTTACTCAAACAAACATCATAAGTATTACCAAAAATAGAAAAATCATCCATGAAATCCTTAACAAAATTTTCAACCATATTAGTGAAAATTGCCATCATACATCATTGAAATGTGGCAGGTCCATTACATAAGCTGAAAGGCATTTGCCTAAAAGCAAATGTATCGTATGGGCAGGTAAAAGTAGTTTTATGTTGGTGTTTCGAGGCTACAACTATTTAGTTGTGTCTCAAATATCCATATAAAAAGTAGTAAAATTTGTTACCTGTCACTCAATCTAACATTTGATCCATAAAAGGTAACGGAAAATGATCCTTACGAGTGGCTTTGTTCAACTTTCTAACGTCAATACAAATTCTCCAACCAGTGATAGTTCTCGTCAGGATTAACTCGTTACGTTCATTCTCGATAATCGTGATTCCACATTTCTTTGGTACATATTGTACTGGGCTTACCCAAGAACTATCTCAGATGGGGTAGATAATTCCCGTATCTAACCATTTGATCACATCCTTTTATACTACCTCTTTCATGATAGGGTTAAGTCTCCTTTGCCCATCAATTCTACCTTACTCACCCTCCTCTAAAATAATTTTATACGTATAAAAAGAAGGGCTTATAACTCGAATGTCAGCTATGGTCCAACCAATTTTCTTTTTAGGTTTCTTTAAAACAACAATCAGTTGCTCCTTTTGATGTTTTGTCAATTTTGCTAAAACAATCATAGGAAAAGTAGAATAGTTACCTGAATAAACGTATTTTAAATGGGACAAACTACCTTTAGTTCAAGCTTAGGCGTTTCCTCGATTGACAACTTGGGTTGTGTAAATTCCCAAACTTCCAACGTTATCAGTTTGAACCGTAGTGGTTGAACATAACTCCTCGGATTGAATTCCATCAAAGCCATAATTTCATTACCTTTTTCATCTTCCAACGGTTCAGACCCTAAAGTGTTCTCCAATGGGTCTTCTTTAATATCGCTCTCTATAGAAACTAAGGTTTCTAATTCCTCCATTACTGAACATTCCTTCGTCCGATCAGGAAATTTCATTTCCTTTAGAACATTAAATGTTACCTGGTCATCTTGAACTCTCTTTTATGAGTTCTCCTTTTTGTAAATCTATCAATGTTTTTCCCGTGGCTAGGAAAGGTCTCCAAAGGATGATCAGAACTTCCTTATCTGCTTCAAAATCTAACAAAATAAAGTCAGGAGGAAAAATAAACTTATCAACTCTTACCAAACATCCTCAATCTTTCCCTCGGAATATGCTAACGAATAATTCGCTAGTTGAAGTATCACAATAGTGGGTCTTACTTCACCTATTCCCAATAGTTTGAAAATAGATTTGGACATTAAGTTGATGCATACTCATAAGTCACACAAAGCTTTACCGCAGTAAGATTCTCTGATGTTATAGGGTATCATAAAGCTTCCAGGGTCTTTCAATTTCGGAGGTAACATATTCTGTAAGAATGCACTACACTCCTTCGTCAAAGCAATAGTCTCATACTCACTAAGCCTTTTCTTTTTCTTCTTGGACAAAATTGTAACAGCCCAATTTTGGGACTAGATGGAACAGTGGTTTCGGGACCACAAATTCGACAAGGAAAAATTTATTTTAAAATTATGACATGGGTTGCATTATGATAGGAAGGTTGCATGAAAATACTGATATGGTAAAATAAGAAAATATAGTGAAAAAAGAGGGTAATTGAGTTATGTCAACATTGGAAAGTATATTTATGACATATTAATCCAAGAAAGGATTAAATTGCAAAAGTGAGAAAAGTTTTGTTGCACAAGAGTAAATACTCAAAACTTGAAGGGTTAAAGTGTAAATATGAAAAAGTTGAAGGACCAATAGTGTAAATATTTTAAGGGTGGATTAATCTAGAAACTAAGAAAAATGGATGGATTAGGACCAAATTGAAAAAGGTGAAGAAGTTTGAGGGACTAAATCACAATTTTACCAAATTAAGTGATGACTCAAGGATAGAATTTTAAAAGATCATAAAGAGCAAAATGGTCAATTAGAAGAGAGAGAAATCTAGAAGATAATGATGATGTTAGAGATATTTTAGATTAAATAAATAAATAAATATTAGTTTATTAATATTTTAATTTGATTTTTAAATCATATTTTAATATTTTATTATTATTTTATTTAATATATATATAAGAAAAGAAAGATGAAGAATGAGGCCACCCACCATTTTTTTTCATGCACTAACGTGAGGAAAATGGAGAAAGAAAGAAAGTTGTACTTTCTTTACAATTTAGTCCTTCCACCAAAAATTATCCATTTTCATCTAGAAATCAAAAGAATTTCCATATCCATCAAGAGAGAAAGATAACAAGGAGACTATGGGGAGCTAGAATGGGGAGCTAGAATACCAAGTTAGATTCAAGAAATAGAAGTTGGAGGAGAGAGAAAATCAAGTTAAAGAGTGAAATCAATATGACAAGGTAAGTACATCAAGATTTTAATATATTTTTAAGTTTGATATTATTGAAAAAGTATGGAAATGATGTTAATGTAAAGTTTTTGTATATATGGTCCTATGTTCTTGATATGTTAGTGAAGAGAAAATAAGAGAAAGTGATGAGAAATGGTGTAGAGAAAGAAAATAAGGGTGTTATAAACATGGTAATAAACATCTTGTACTAAAACAGTTTTGGACAGCATCAGTAGGCTCAATTTGAAAAATCACCATAAATTATGAAAATTGAATTATAGTATGAATAAAATATGGAATTAAATCTTATTGAGTCTAGTTTCTCATAAAAGAAACAGTATAAGTAATGGAATTTTAAATTATGAGATACAATAAATTTTGTGAGACAAGGTCAGAATGAATTTGGGTTCCCCTGTTTTGACTTGGAAAAATAATTAAAAGTTGTAAAAAAATAATTATGGGTTATAATTTATATTTTTGAAATCCTTAATGAGTATATTTTCAAGAGAAATAAACGGTGACATCATCCGAATTTTGTAAAAAGAGATAATTAATTTTTAGTGAAGAAGGGTCGGAATTGTCAGACAGCAGAATAGAGGTGGTTTTAAAGAATAAACTATACTTATTGGCTGAACCAAAAATTGTGACAATTTTATGGAAATAAGATATGTGAGTCTAGTTTCAGGGAAAATTAGAGGATCCTAATTTGGAGTTCCGTAGCTCAAGATAAAAATAATTTAGTGACTATGACTCAAGTGGACAGCTTTGAATGAATATAAATAAATGTGAAATTATAGATAATGTTACATATAAGCATGTTATATATATTAAGGATGTGGAATGGAGAGGAGGAGGAGGAAAATATATGATTATTCAACTAGTATGAGTTTTCATTAAAAATGACCAATTTATATGTTTTAGGGACTAAATTGAACAAAAGTGAAAATTTAAGGGTAAATTTATAAAAATGTCAAAAAGTGACCAAATTGTATAAAATGAATTGTTCTATTATTTAAAGTAGTAAATTGAATAAAATTTTAATTTAGATCAAGATTGGGTGGAAATTCGAGAAAAATAGAAAATTTCTAAAATGTTCCTAAATTTTGGTATTTCTGCAATTTAGCCTGGTAAGTTCGTATGAACTATATTTTGTTTAATTTCAATTGAAGTGAATGCTATTTGGTAATGAATATTATATATATGTGTGTTTTATATTGGAACTGAATTATTATTGGTAATATGTATAGTTATTAGATGTTTTGAAATGATTATCGGAAGCTTGTTGGAGATATATCACATTATCCATTGGTTCTATCGGTAATTTTGGATGATTTGATTCTGGTTATTATGGCGTGTATAAGTTAATTTGGTTAACGTTAGCTCATTAATGTTTTGATTTTGATTGGTTATAAATATGAACGTTAGATAAAAATGAAATGTCTGAAAATTAATTAGTAAACTCCAGTAATGCCTCGTACCCTATTCCGGTGTCGAATATGGGTAAGGGGCGTTACAAAAATATCCTTAATAAACTTCACTAGTTGGGCATCTGTTATAAAGCCTCTACCAATGGGATGTTTATGTAAAGTTGCTTTAGAACATCCAAGAACTTCTTGAATTGTACCTCTTGTTTCTGCTTATTCTGCTGGAGTCTTTGAGGATATGGAACTCTAGGTTCATAATGACAACTTTTCTAAGGAGGTAAATCTACAAAAGAAGGTGTTATTTTTTTAGAATTCACTAGTTTAGGGTTTACCTCATCAAATTTTTTAGCATCTGATTTTTTGGTGTAGGAACTTTAACTCTTGGTTGACTTTCCACCTTTTCAGTAGGCTCATCTTCAACCACAACCTCCTTGGGTTCCAAAATCTTACCACTTCGTAATGCAACCACCTTGCAATGTTCCTCACCCAAACTCCTTGAATTTCTTATATCACTCGGTAACGCTCCTTGCGATCTACTACGAAGCTTAGTAGCTAACTAACCCATTTGGTTTTCTAGATTTATCACTGTTGCTACTTGACTTTGAATCAAAGCGTCATTTTTTTCCATGTACGCCTTCAACAAGTTCTCCAAATTGTTTGATGATTTAGCTTGAGGTGGTTTTGGAGCTTGTTGACTAAACCCTTGGGATTGATTGGATCTATGCTGCATATGAGTGTTCGGTCCATTTCGTTGGTTACTCTAGGAAAAGTTTGGATGATTCCGCCATGATGGATTTAGAAGTTGGACTCTGGTCCATCTCCACTTTTATTTTGATACTGATTCCTTACATAAAAAATAGACTCGGGGTTTGAAGGGAAATTCTCGAAAGAATGACCATCCTCACAATACACACGGAAAACAACATCATACTGACTTGTTGGTTGAGCTGCAAAATTATTCAAACCATTAGTGGTAAACTATTTTAACATTGAGGAAATAGAAGATACCTGAGGAGAGAGTGAAGTAAGCGCGTCCGCTCCATCCACTCCAGCTACTCATCTTTCAAAAGCTACTTGATTTTTTGGCCATTAATAATTATTGCTAGCGATCCTTTCGATGATCTCATAAGCCTCGTTATAAGACTTAGAAAAAATCATACCATTTGCAGAAGCATCTACTATCAATCTTGTATGTGCATTGAGGCTATTATAAAACGTCTTCAATTGGATACAATGAGGAATCCCATGATGATGACACTTAAGAAACAAAACCTTGAATATTTCCCATGCCTCGTATAAGGACTTGTTATCCAATTGTTGAAAAGTAGTTATCTCTTTTCGCAACTTTGCTTTCTTGCTCGGTGGAAAATACTTTACAAAAAACCTTTCTGCTAATTCTTGTTATGTAGATATTGAACTTGGTGGAAATGAATTCAACCATACTTGTGCTCGATCTCATAATGAGTACAGAACCAACTTCAACCTTAATGCATCTTCGATCACACCAGCTATTTGAAACGAATAACTCACCTCCATGAATAATGAAAGGTGAAGATGTGGATCTTCCGTGGGCATACCACTGAACTAGCCCACTGTTTGGAGCATTTGAAACATCACTGGTTTTAATTCGAATTGGGGTGCCTCGATATCCGGCCTCCTAATTTTTAGATTTAATTCATTGAAGAGTGGCACAATGTATTGTCTTATGGCATGATCCCTATCATCAACAATAAGGATCAGGTTGTGCACATGATTGAGTTTATTACCTTGTCCATCATTTTGATTTCCAAGGTCCATCTTGACTTGTCTTTGAGAAAATTCTCGCATCTTCTTTGTCTAAATGTATGCTCAATTTCAGGGTCTACAGGTAATAGATCGATGATTCAAACTATACTCATAACACATGATAAATAAATCTTAGATAAAGAATAAAGAGTAAAGAATAAATTAGTAATGTTAAAATTTAAAACAAACCAAATTGCAAAAAATAATTTCACAAAGAATGAGTAAGGCAACAGTCCCTGTCAACGGTGTCAAAAACTTGTAATGATATTTTGTGCAAGTGTACACAGTTGTTCACGTAATAAGTAAGAAAACTGAGTTATCATCTCTGCAGGGACTGTGTATGTTAATCGATTATTTGTAAAATTATAAGTTAATAATTTGGTGGTAATAACACAATACTTTGAGTGGTGGATAATTAAATTAAATTGTCTATATGCAAGATAATTCCTATGCAATTAAATCTAAATGAAAATGATCTAAATGTATGAATCAATGGCTTTAGCAACAAAACCAATCAAGATAAAATAGGCTAGGATAATTATATTAATCAACTCAATTCATTTTCATCATGCTTAACAGTATTTGGAAAACATTCCATGGCAACTCGATCTTTCATGTTAATCAAATTAAGTTCTCTCGGATCTTTTACTTAGTGAAATATGCATTTTACTGATCATATTAAACTAAGGGTCTCTTAGCATTTATGCTAGGTAATAGGGACATTTACGTTTGAAACAGTTTAATCACATAAACCTAAAAACTATGCAAGATAATAGAGCTAACTAAAGATATTATGAACCTCTGATTTAGTAGGGTTTAATGATCTAAATTGAGCATTACACTTTTCAATTATGCGTCTACTAGCCGTCGAATAGTTAGGATTGCTCAGCTAATTTGAATGTATCCAATCACGTATGAATGAAATACACCTTGATTTTAATTGAAACCATGATCAATTGAGGCACAAACATGTTAAACAAGAATCAAATAAATATTATTGAATTAACATAATCATCTAGCTAACAAAATTAAGCTAACATTGTTGATGTCAAGAATAATAAACGCAGAGCAAACATGTAACACCCCGAATTTTGGGCCTAGAAGAAATAGGTTTTGAAAAAAGGAACAGTTAGGAGACTGCACATAAATATTTAGTTGTGCAAGGAAGTGACATAAATGAATGTCTGCTTCGGTGGTTAAGTGATTTAGAAGTTCTTGGAAATGTCTGAGAAGTCAGGGGTTCAAGCCTTGGCTTATGCAAAATTTTTATTTTAAGTGAATAAAATCCTTAGATCTAGATAGTAGGTTCTTAAATTATCGTGGTTAAAATATGATACAAAGGAGTTGTGGGTCTAGTGGTAAGGGGCATGTGGAGTGTACATGGGGTCTAAGGTTCGAGTGGTGGCACATCAAAAAGGGAGTATTTATTTTGCTGCCTAATTCGTGTGGGTGGTAGAGTTGGATTGAAAAACTGCTAAATGGAGTTTAAACTGGTCATAGAGAGAATTGAGGAGGGATATTTGGAGAGATTTGAGGAGGGATATTGAGGAGGGATATTTGGATTGAAAAACTGCTTAATGGAGTTTGAACTACTAAATGGAGGTTGTTGTTGTGGAGAGATAATAGTAGAAAATTAAGGGATAGGAAGTGGATGGAGAGTGTGTAGCCGAATTGGAGGAGGGATTTTTGGGATTTGGGGTTGTTGCCGATTTGGTGAGAGTTAGAATTCGGGTTTCATTCCTTTTCTTTCAACCTTGGCAGAATACAGCTTCTCTCTTCCCTCACCATTTTTCTTTTCGGTTTTCTCTCCTAGTCGATTCTCCCTTCTTTTTTTAAGCTCTGCTGAATAGATCTCAGCTTTAGCAAGGGTTCATTGATCAATTGGGAGCGCACGGTTTTTCTCTTCCTCTCCCTCAAGTGCTCTTCATTGGCCAAATGCTGATAGATTAATCCCGATTCTCGGTTCTTTGTACGCTACATCTCTGATCTACAATCTGTGTTGTCATTGTTGGTAAGTGGTTATGGTATGATATTGAGTCATCTGTTACTTTTTGGGAAACAATATTGAGTGGTAAGTGGGGTGCAATTAAGATGGTTTGTCAAGTATGAGTCTAATATAAAGATGATAACTTTTGTGTAGGTGGTGGTCGAGGCTGATTGGCATATTTCCTGGGAACCAAGAGTGCGATGATCATTGATTTTCGGAATAAGAGTGTTTGGAACGAAGGGAATCTGTAAATCGCATCAGGTGTGTAAACACCCACTGTAACTATAGAATGGCAAAAGTCGAAAAGCCGTAAATACGACGTTTGAGACCACACAAGTGTCTGATCGCTCGTGTGGTAAGCCAAACCCACGAATCATGGGCGATAGACTGTGGAGGCCTCTATGAGCAATTTCATGGGCTTAGGCCGTAATGGGCCACGTTGCGCCGAAATGGGCCATTTGGGCTTAATGGACTCGTGGGCCCCACATGGATAAAATCCAGGATTTGTGGCAAATACTGGACTGGGCTATGTAGATCTCATAGCCATGGCAAAATCTGGGTGGAGTGGGCCGTATGAGCGTGTGGGCCCACTTGGGCCCAGTAATGGGCCTTGGGCTCATTTACACTGTTATGACCATTTAGGTTACCTAAGTCGCTCGAGGTGACTGCAGACCTTCAAGAGGTCGATATTTACACCGAGACCCCAAAATAGGTAAAATGACCAAAATACCCTCATAGGGTAAAATGATCGAAATACCCTCATAGGATAAAATGACCGAAATACCCTCATAGGGTAAAATAATCGAAATACCCCCATAGGGTAAAATAACCAAAATACCTCAATAGGGTAAAATGACCAAAATACCCCCATAGGGTAAAATGATCGAAATACCCCCATAGGGTAAAATGACTGAGATACTATCATAAGGTAAAATGACCAAAATACCCTCATAGGGTAAAATGACGAAAGTACCCCCATAGGGTAAAATGACTGTTATACCCCTAGGAGATGAAATAACTGTTATGGCTTTATGTTATGTATGACTGATTTCCTCTATGATATGTATGACTATGATTGAGCATGACATTTTGCATACACGTATGATATTATGTCATGATATGTTGCATGGAGATGGGTTGTTATATTTGGAGGAAGTGTACCGTACTGATAAGGTTGCACGGGTCGCCCAAGACGACTGTGGACCTACTGATGGCTATATGCCATTTATTTTACTGGCAGCTTTGCTGCAATACTGTTTCGTGCCACAACCGGTGCTAATCTTGGTGTGTCTGGCTGGATGGGTCGATTTTATCCCCACATAGTGTGTTTGGCAGGACGGAGTGGTGTGTAGAGGCTGGATTAGGTAGGATTTCTAATTGCATATCTGCACTGATTAATGATTTTGTACTGTTACTGCATCGATTAATGATATTACATACTGTTCACTGCATGATTGATATCTGTTACTGTTATGGGTCAAGGCCCCACTGATACTATTACCGAAATTAGGCAAAGGCCCTACTGTGGCATTGTGATGGGCTCAAGTCCAATCGTTTACTGTTATGGGAAAGGGCTTAAGCCCACGCTGAATCGGACTGTTACTATAACAGGCTCAGGCCCAAACTGCATTTATCTACTGTTTAATTGACTGATTGCTTGTTAGGGGATTACACACTGAACTTTCGTAAACTCACCCCTCTGTTTAACTGTACAGGTAATCCCTAGTTATAGGCGGGTTGGTGTTGTGAGGGACTCGATGATGGCCACACAACGGCATCAGCTTTCGTTTTTAGCTTCTGATTTATAAGTAACTGAATTTGGGTTTTTTTTTATGTAAAAAGGCTTTTTTAAAGTTATAAACTTTAAATTGGGGTTTTTATTTATTTAGTTTGATATAAACTGCTAGTTTTAGAAAAAGACGGGTTTTCAAAAGGTAACTATTTTCAAAGACACCACATTTTTGTAAAATACTGTAAAAGTTTCCGCATCAAACAACGTTTTAAATATAGTAACAAACTAATATGATCAACACACTACTAAAGACAACTCGAGTTTTCAATAAACATGAATTAGTATGGAATGGGTTTTCAATGAAACTGTGTTTTTAAAAAACACTTCAATGTGATATTGCCAGATTTGGCCATAACGTCTAGGCCGGGTTTGGGGTGTCACAAAACATAATTAAACTAAATAACAAGAAGGAAAGAGTAAACTCTAATTTAGTTAAGCAGCCTTTTGGATCTTTCTAACTGATGTGTTCCTCTATTCTACTCGTTGCTATTTTGCTAAGGTTTCTTAATGTGGCCAACCAAGGTAATGTCTTGATAAAGCTTTTTTTGGCTAAATAATGGAAAGGAAATAGGAAGGCTGGGCGTGGGGAAAAGGGAACAAGAGAGGAAATGATAGAATGCTATTGAATGAATTAATTAAGGGATGCCTTGAAAGGTGAAAGGAGTGTGGTATTTATAGGTGAAGGTAAGGGTGAAATTTACTAAAAATAGAATTTGAAATTTCTCCTTCTTCTCTCATGCTTGGTCGGCCTCAAAATGTGCAAAAGGGGATGAATTGGTTGCTTCATTTTGTATTCAAAACTTTGCTATTAATAGCCATTAGGTGGACGGTTTTAAAGGGTGAACTTGTGTGTTGATTTCTAACAGCTTTCCAACTGCAGGGACCTTCAACAAAATATCCCAAAGCTTATTTTTGGGCAGCTATTTGCTTGTGCCAAAATTGGGATTCAATTCCCCCTTGTTGGACAGTTTCTTAGTCCAATAAATAAGCAGACTTGTCCATTATGTAGCACAATTTTGGCACACTTTTACTTGTCCATGCAACTTTTATATTAATCTTATCTTCCATGGTCCTATTGCATAGTGAAAATTCACATATTAATAATTAACATGAATTAATATGAATTATGCACAAAAATCATGTAATAAAACATAATTTCACATACTTTCTAAATTCATGTCCAATATTAATATTTAAGTAAAATTCACTTAATTCAATAACAATTACTGAAGATTAACATATTTATTAAGTCAAAAAGTGGTAAAAAATATATAAAAAAATCCTATATAATTTTGAGTTTATATTGTTGCGACATGATACATTAAACCAAAATAATTCCAACATACAAGGTTAGTGTCACGACACAGTAGCCCAACATGATGGCACGAAACATCAAAATAAAAAAACCTAGGGCATTCGAAGTTCAGTGTCGCGACACTACGTATGGGTGTCGTGACACCAAGTCGAATCTGCATGATTTTGTCTAGATTTTCACATAATCAACCAACCTTCCTTTTAAAACCCATGTCCTTTGAAACCTAAAACCCTTATTAAACCTCTTAAACACCCTCTTAAAACCCCATTATATACTTACCATCCCTAAAATACTCTCAATCCTCTCTTACCATTTTTTTTGTGTTTTTCCACAAGTTGAGTATTTTTCCTTAAAGCGTTGCCATATATTGATCATTATTTTATTCGTTTCTCTTGGTTGCATGTACAAGGAGTTGTATCAAAAATAAAAAAATTCAAGAAGGCGACAAAAGAGGTTACATTTTCTATTGGTTAAATTGTTTATGTTGCAATTCATTAGTTGGTTTGTGAAAGTAGTAAAGTCTGTGTGATAGATCCCAAACACATGCGGGGAGTACTAATTGATGAGTCATCTATACCCAATAATTTTATTAGCATGAAAAAGAACGAGCTTGAAACATACATTAAAGGTATTCAAAAGAAAATGATCCTCCAAGAATAGGGATTCGAATTCCAAATGGATAGTGGTAGCAAAATATGGAACATAGTGCGCTCCTATAAGTGGGAAAATTTTGGCAAACACCCAATCGAACCGTCATTCATTCTGGTGGTCTAAGAATTTTATGCTTCGCTCAAAGTATTCAAAGTAATGAGACCATTGGGCGAACCATGGTCGTATGTAACTATTAGAGGGAAGGAAATCTTAATTTCGAGCCCAAAAATTTGTAGATTTTATAATATCCCATTTTACATGTACGATTTCGTACAAAGAATTGACTTGAAATTCTGCCGACATATTGATGTGAATAATTTCATAGATTATTTAACTGAGGGGCGAGGAGAATGGGAACGAGACTTGGGTACTAATTTGCCTATAACGTTTCATCCATCGAGCATGCAACGAGACTTGGGTACTAATTTGCCTATAGCATTTCCTCCATCGAGCATGATCCCTATAGCTAAACTGTGGGTGCAATTTATTTGTACTCAAATATACCCTACTGTGAATGGTTCTAACATCACCCATTTCCTAGCTATTATGATTTACACTATTTTGTAGAAAGAAAAGCTTTGTGTTGGAACGTGGATATATAGGAGCATGATTCGCTGCATTCGAGAAGATAAAGTGGGACTACTCTTCCCGCATCTTATAATAGTCATGTGTAAAAAGGCAAAGGTCCTTATGGGCTACTCTTTCTGCATTTTCTTTTTCCTTGCTCCTTGCTCTTTCTCTCCATGGTGGGTCTGAATTGGCCTAAATATGTCCGACGAATAATTAGGTACTCTCATGTTGTTTCACCGTGAAAATTCTTGAAGGACTGAACCTGTTTATTGCATCTATCGTATCATCCTGTCTATTTTTGCACTATTGCTATCGCCCATCTCTTGTCTAGGTGTCGCTTTTTCTTTTCGTTTGAGTGAAGTCGGGACATCCATCTTTTCTTTTATTCTCTAGTTCCAATCTATAATCTACTTTCGTTGGATTCTACATACTAACTGTACATAGAGTCGCCTATTAAGATCTTTGTTGGATGCATGAACTGCTCATTTTCCTCCATTTGAACCTTTACGCTCTTGCAAAGTACTGTCACAAGGTGGGCAAATATGGAAATATGTAACAAACCTGGGCGTGAGTGATTAGCTCGCTTCGATAATATTAAGCAAAATTCGTCTCGAGTTTTCTTATACAATCAACTAGTTAGTACCCCTATAGGATCTTTCGATACGTCCACTGAAATACTGAGTAAGTAAGAAGTACTTATCTTCTTAGCTCATAGTCCAGATTAGTTTAGGTTTAAGGTGTTCATGGATGGGTCATACCAAATTTGGGTTAATTCCCACCTTGGTGACTTTCTAGGGTTGTCAGGCCTAGGGTTTAGGTTCTTCCTCTCCTGAACAGTTGATTCGTTAAGAAATCCCAACGAAATAGTTAATTATTCATACCTCCACTCGCTAATCCCCGACAAGAGGATTAGTTCCTTATGGATCTAATAAGCAATGTAAACTTGAACGAAAGATTGAATATAAAGAATAGTTCAAAAAGGAAAGTTTAGAGGAAGCTTGATTGTATTGAGTAAGCGCATAATTCTTACAAAGTTTGAAAAGAATTCTAGATTCTGATTTTTTTTCCCAATAGACAATAACAAGAATGAAAATCTAAAACCTAAGAACAGAGAAAATCTAAAGTCTAGATCTAAAGAGAAAATTATAAAAGGTGTCCATAACATGTGTTAGATGGGCTTATTTATAGGCTTAGGCTCATCGTCGTCCTTAACCCTAGGTCAGTTGACATTCCTGAGTTTAAAGTTAGATTGTGCGGGCCGAAACGCCACAGGCTCATATTTGTTTCCCGTACAGAGGTGATGTCATGACACACCAAGTCCTGTGTCACAACATTAAGGGTAGTATGCTTAGCTTCAGGGTGTTTTCAGGGGTATGTGATGACCTCCTTAGGCTGTGTTGCGACATTGAAGGTTGTCTTGGGCTTCTTTAGTTCTGCTGCTTATGTTGCAACATCTAATGCTCCATGTTGCAACCTAGCAACCAGTATTGAGTTAATACGCCTTCTAATAGTTCTGGAACACTCACAAAACATATTAGCTTACCCTTAGGCCTCATTTGGCCCCTAAGGTCAATAAAATACTCGAATAACACATTTTTTTACACTTTAACTAAACTTGCTGAAATATAGTTAAAAGATAACTAAAACGATTATGTTCAAGCTCCCAAAGTGTGAAAACTAGTTTAATCCGCTACACGAAATTATGACAGATCAAACTCCCCCACACTTAAGTCATTATTTGTCCTCAACCAACATAAACAAAAACAATAAATGAAAAGTCGACTCTTGAACAAATATGGTACAAGTGTTAGCTTTGGAGCACATGCATAGGCATTTTATACTCACATATAATCTTGGCATGATATATAACTGACTTACCACTTTTGATGTCAAACATATAAGTTCAGGATATTAAGAAGTATACAAGCATTAAGGGTCTTAAATGTAGGAATCCATCAATAAATTATACAATTAATTTGATTATCCTAGCAGAATACAAATAGTCATAAATGCAAATGTTAATATGATTTCAAATTGTGAACCAGTCTACCTAGATCACATAGGACTTTTCAACTTGTAACATACTGAGGCTTAGGACAGGTATGGATTTCAAGAATGATAAACATCAAATAATTTCAAGCACGAAAATAGTTTGACACATCATATTATCCACTATTCTTCCCCTTAGTAATCCTTTCCCGCTCACCACCTTATGTCTCCTTCTCTAACCTTCCTTATTTTTCCACATAGGAAGTCACAACATAATATAACAACCATGGTTAGCTCATAAGTTTTTGTGTATGAATGAATGATTTTTTCTACTTTTATGAATTTGTCACTTTTTATTTTTCTAACACATCTCACTCACAAATGCTTTTTCTTTTCAAGTATTTTTCCCCTCATTTTGGTTTTCTTTTTCAAATTTTATTTTGTTGCATATTTTGGCTAACCTATAATCAGTTTATCGCACTGATCCCTCCTATTTTACTCTATTTTTACCAAATTCACTATAATGTATCTACTTAACCCTCAATACGTATGGCTAGATGTCTATTATCGTGCAGTTCAGGACCAACGAAAAATGATAAGTACAAAATTAAATTTTAGCTTGGGTTTTGTATAAAGGTTCATCAAGAAATGTTTTTTGGCTAAAAAATATGTACTAAGGATAAATTACAGGGTTAGCTTTTTGGCTCTGGGTGTATTCCAAACAATACCTTAGGTTATCTCTACGTATCTCAATAGTCACAACTCTAATCAACCAAACAACCATAAATTCACAATTTATCATTGATACTAGCATGCTCGTTTCCTTGTGTCCTCTATATCGTTTGGTACATTTAATTGCTTTAATGCCTATTTACTGTGTAATATACAAAACTTAGTAGTCTAATAATAAAAAATTAAAATCACCTATCCTCATGCCAAATTTATTGTAAATATAAGCAATCTATGTACATGCACCTAACTAATCGCTTGTATTTCTATAAGCTCAACACAAATGATAAGAAAAATCAAAGAAAAGCATAAAAATTTAAAACAAAAATTTTCTATGTTACCCCCTACACTTTAGATAACACATTCTCTACAATGTATAGCCCTTAATAAGATAACGAAATAAGTTACCTGATTGACTGTGACAGTTCTATAGGCTATTAGTGGGTGCTAACTCCTTTGATCGTTTAAAGCTTGACTTGCTTGTGCCTCCTTCATGCTTGGTTCTTTCAAAGAAAATTAGAAGAAAACACAAAACAACTAATAATCTACTATTAATCGTACTCCTAAAAAGTTAATTTAAAATCATCAAAAAATATTTAATACAAATCCAAAACATAAACACTTAGTTTTAATCTGATTCATCAAATCGAGGCAAATGCCTCCTTTTAATTGAACCTTTTCCCTTTCCCAAATTATATTCTTAATGGAAGCTCCCACCCATTTAAGGTGCATAGTGGGTTGGGCTTCGGATGACAGGCCCTTTTGTTGTATAGTATTGCGGTTGAAATCTCGACTCATAGTCTTTGTCCTCTTATGGGAGATCGTGTTCATCCCCTTCGCCATCATCTCTTGAAGTAAGCTCCTATTCCTTGACTATATAATGTGTGTGATCGAACATATTTGGCAGATAATTTGGAGCTCTTAACCCGTTTAGTCTGGTGAATTCTTGGAGAATAGAACCCGTCTCTTGCATCCATTTGATTATTCGATCGAGTTTTTCTTCAATGCTTCCACTTACTCTTTTTCGAGCTTTCAATTGTTCTTTTCATTTTAGCGATGTTAGAACATCCATCTTTTCTTTCCTTCTCTGGTTCCAATCGATAATTTGTTTTCTCTGGAGCTCAACATATTGCGTGTATAACGAATCTCCAATTATGCTTCTTGTTGGCTTCATAAATTGCTCATCTTTATCCATTGAAACATCTGTACTTTTTCAAAGTGTTGTCATGAGATGGGAAAAGAAAATCCCAACCTTCTGGCCACTAATACAACATTTCATGTTTTGATGGATCCATTTTCCAATACGGATTTGTTTTTCTATAAAAGACCATATAAAAAAAGAGCTCAGAATGTATTTCTATTAGAAAAGTTAAGGGTAGTTGTAATTCTGGTGCAAATAAACTATATCCACCTTTTAACTACCGAAAACATTATAGCTTGATTGAAATTAGTCAGTAGTCTGGTATCTTATCAGACATTCCATTCCCCTTGATTTTAAGTTAAGTATTTTATGATGCTCTCCATATCTGTGTCTTTAAACTCCATTAAATCAATATTTTGTAAATAATCTGATTCACAGTATGGGGCATCATAATATTTACAAATCTTTTTTTTTTGGAGAGAATGGTACATCTTTTCCTCACACTGATACTGTTTTCCACATTTGCTCATAAGGATGCCGAGTTTCGTTATCTTTAAGAGCGACATAAAATTCTTGTACAAGTGGAATAACAACTATTTCTTTGGGAGTGACATAGAATCGCTCCCATCCATGATACTATACTATGGACCATATTTCATTACAAAGAACCATTGATTGTTTGAATCCCCTTTCTTGAATAAAATTTTTGACTTGAAGTTCAAGATAGTACTATTCGGCATTTTGGTTTCGAAATTTTATGAAATTCGAAACCGTCGGTGGTTCTTGCACAATTTTCTTTTTAGACTTCCTAGCTGGCATTTTTTACTATAATCTATGTAAATACGAATGAGGTAACAAGCAATGTTCCCAATGTAACAGTAAAGAGAAAGTTTAGAACCCTTAACCTTAATGTTGTAGCCTTTGTTGCTTTGGTCCCAACTATTTATGTCGATACTGCATCTATGAATGTGCCAAATAGCAAAAGAGGTTTTATAGATTTAAGGTTTTAATGAAAAGAGGTTTTTTTGGGGTTTGAGAGAGTTTTATAAAGTTTAAAATGTTAAGGAAGGTTAGAATGTGAGATAAGAGTGTTTTAGGTTAACTACTAATGTTTTGAGGGGTTAAAAATTAGGTAAAAATTAAGTTTAACAAACCAGGTTGTGCAATCTAGTCAGGTCAACCTTGTAGAAAATTACAGCAATGTTGTGACACTAGTGTTCCATGTCGCGACATCCCTGGCAGTGTACCATTGCCTCAACATCAGGGTTCGATATTGCAACACACTCTAAATTTTTGGATTCTTGGGCTGCAACATTGAAGTGATGTTCTCAATTTCATCGAATCTGCCTTTGGTGTTGCGACACGGGGCTACCATGTTGTGACACTGGCTCTGGTTTCACCCAAAATTCCAATTTCTAAAGCGATATGGTTTCTGGAAACATAAATTTAATGTACTAAACATCAATTCAAAATAATTTAAGTTTGACTGTCGGATTCATCCGACAGTATCATTATTTCACAAAAGGACGATTTTATCGTTCTATCAATATTGGTCCATCGCAAGTGACCTTCCACCTTTGTCAGCTTATCCCTTAAAATTTTTTTGACCTGTACACATTAAAGGAAATATGTCCATTGACTCGGGATTATTAGAAATAGATAATTTATTACAATGCACTCCTGACTTCCTTCTTCTTTCTTTGCTTAATTGGTGACCACACTTAAAAGTTTCAGTCTCACTATTGATTTTCATGGTTAATTCATTTTTTTTAGATCAATAGTGAACCTAGAAGTAGCTAAGAAAGGTCTACCTAGCAGGATGGGTATTTCTTGATCTTCTTCAAAATCTAGAAGCACAAAGTCTGTGGGGATGATATAGTTGTGCATTTTGACTAACACATCTTCTTGTACTCCTTTTGGATGTACTAAAGATCTGTCGGCCAACTGTAGTATTATCTAGGTATTTTTGAGGTCAGCTAACCCGAGTTTTTCAAAAATAGGTAGAGGCATTAAATTAATACTAGCTCTTAGGTCACCTAGAGCTCTTTTAAAATGAATGCTCCCTATCTCTATAGGAATAGTAAAACTTCTAGGGTCTTTCAATTTTTAGGGAACCTATCTCGAGATAATAGCACTAGAGAAAGCGCTAATATTGACTTGTTCGTCTACTTTCATTTTCCTACTCCTAGACATGATTTCCTTTAACAACTTGGCGTACTTAGGAAATTTTTCAATTACTTTAATCAAGGGTAGGTTAACGTTGAACATTTTGAATAAGTTTAGAAAACTTACAGACTCATCTTCATCCGACTTTTGCCTCTCTTCTATCTTTGAAGGAAATGGTATCTTTGGAACGATAGAACCTTTAGTTTTTTTCATCTCTAGCTCCACTGTCGGTGCAATTACATCCTCTAGTTTAGGTTCAGTGTCAGCTTCTAGGGGTCTCACTTGAAGATCATTAGTATTTTCCATATTTACCTCTTGAGTTAGGTTTTCTGGGCTACTCAGTATTTTACCTGACCAAAGTGCTATTGCTTTCATGTGCTCCTTCCCTTCCCTACTAGAATAATTTTTTGTATTGCTAGGAATTCATATGCCAATTTGTATTTTGATGTCACCCATCATTCTTATCAACTGGCTCCTTCCCTACGACAATTATTTTCTGTGTTGCTGGAAATTCACATGCTTCATGTCCGTTCTCAATGATTGCATCTCCCCCTTGTTTTTATCTAAACGTTGACCACATACAGTACGGTCACTTAGGTTGGCCCTATCCTGAGGTTTTTACAATAAGAAAGTTGATAGTTAGTGTTTTTTACTTGATTCGAGCTATTACATCCTCCTTGGTTTCCTCCCCATCTCAGGTTTGGGTGATATCTCCATCATGGATTGTATGTATTGTAATAGGGATTTCCATTGCTATTTGTGATGTAGTTCACATCCTCGGTAGGATTATTAATATAGTGGAATAGCAGTTTGTCTCCTCCATAGATATCCAATGCGTCTTTTTCAACCTCTACTTCATTGATTCTGTCTAATAATTGCTGGTCTCTGTCATCTTCTTGGGCAACCTTCACCGTAGATGATCTTTGGCCATATGTATGGCGTTTAGTTGGCCACTAGTAGGAATTCATTGCGATACTTTCTATTAATTCGTATGCATCCTTGTACGTTTTATTCATCAAGGCTCCTCCTGCTGCTCCATCTAATTCGGACCTCGAATGCAAATCTAATCCATTGTAAAAAGTTTATAGTCGTAACCACTTAGGTAATCTATGGTGTGGGCACTTCTGAATCAACATCTTGAAACGCTCCCATGCTTTGTCAAAGCTTTCTCCTTCTAATAGTTTGAACATCAAAATTTTCCTTCTTAGCTGGACCATTTTGCTAATGGGGAAGAACTTTTGTAGGAATTTTCCTACGAGTTTGTCCCATGTCGTGATCGATCTTGGTGCCTGCGAATCTAGCCAAGAAAAGCGTTATAGATTAATGAAAAGGGGAACAAACTAAGACAAATAGTGTCATCAGTGACCCTTGTATTTGAAGGTATCACAAAGCTGGAGGAACCAATTTAAATGCTGACTCAGATCCTCTATCATTGTTCCACGAAACTACAAATTGTTCTGGATCATCTTAGATCATGGCTGGCTTAATCTTGAAATTATTGGTCATGATAGCTGGCCTCATTATGCTCCCTTGAACCATATCCAGATTTGGTAGCACACACTCTCTTAAAGATTATGCACCATATTTAAATTTGTGGGTAGCTATGGTGGTGGTGCTGGTAGGTTTGGTGGGTTAGCGTTGGCTTCGTCGAATAGTGGATTTTCACGAGGTACGTTTCCCATAGCAAGTGGTGGGTTCTGCACTTGTTGCTGATATTGCTGCTGTTACTGTTGATAATTCCTTTGGATAATTCTTTCTTAATCTGTGGCTTGCTCTATAGGTACTCCCCTACTACGAGTTATACACAAAACCCAAAAAGATAAGATTAGTAGAAAACAAGAAAATTAAATTCTTAACTATAACGTAAAAATTTCTTAATTTTCTATTATTATGTGCAAATTAAAACTAATATAGTAACATTAACTCCCTAGCAATGATGCCAACAACTTGATCGCCTCTGGATGTACCATTGTCTAGAGTAAAAATCTAAATTTATTGCATTATTTAGAATTAGGATCAAATTGATAGAATATGTATTCGCAAGTATACGGTTTAGGTTGTCATATAGTTTACAACGGAGCAGGTGAGTACTTCGAGAATCATACCCAAGGGAGGCGAGCACTAAATTAATCTTAACTTAAACATAAATAGATCTAATTAATACTCTAATCATATTATAGTATGAAAGATTAAAAAGAGAAGATTTTTAATAAACTATGTTAAAAACATAAAAGGAAATTAAACAAACAAAAGGCAAGAAATCAAAGAAGGAAATATGTATCAAATCTGGGCATGAGTGATTAGCTCGCTTCAGTAATCTTAAGCAACATTTATCTCGGGTTTTCTTCTTCAATCAACTAGTCAGTAGCCCAGCAGGTTCTTCCGATACGTCCACTGAAACACTGAGTCGGCAAGAACTACGTACTTTCGACCTCCCAGTCCAGATCAGTTCAGGTTTAAGGTGTTCACGGATGGGCGATACCAATTTTGGGTTAATTCCCACCTTGGTGACTTCCTAGGGTTGTCAGGCCTAGGGTTTAGGTTCTTCCTCTCCTGAACAGCTGATCTGTTAAGAAATTCCTAAAAAATAGTTAATTATTACCTCCACTCGCTAATCCCCCACAGGAGGATTAGTTCCTCATGGATCTAATAAACAATGTAAACTTGAACGAAAGAAAGAACATAAAGAATAGTTTTAAGAGTAAAGTTTTGAAGAAGCCTAGTTGTATTGAATAAGCGCATAATCCTCACAGAGTTCGAGAACAATTCTAGAATCTGATTTCTTCTCAACAGAAAATAACAAGAATAAAAATCTAAAACCTAAGAAAAGAGCAAATCTAAAAACTAGATCTAAAGAGAAAATTATACAAGGTAAAGAGGTGTCCATAATATGTGTTAGCTGGGCCTATTTATAGACTTAGGATGGTCATTGTCCTTAACCCTAGGTCAGCTGACATTTCAGAGTTTAAAGTTGGATTGTGTGGACCAAAATGCCCCAGGCTCATAGTTGTATCCTATATAGATGCATTGTCGCGACACACCAGGTCTTGTGTCTCAATATCGAAGATAGTATGTGTTGTGAAATGTGTCTATATTGTAGTAAACATGTAATTGTTTTCTATTTATTTGAACGATGAATAAATAAATAAAGTAAATTTCATATTTCACTATTATTTCATTTGTATTTTTTTTCTTTCATATTTTGCATACATAGCGAAATTGTGACAAACAAATGTTAGCTCATTAATTGTCTAAGTTCAAATTGAAGATAAGTGGCATTGTAAGAAGGTTTACATTGCGAGAAAGACAACTTACTTCAATGGATAATTTAAATAATCCCGTAAAAGAATTGAAGTGAGCATCTAATTCAAATACTGGGAAGGATTATTATGCCGTCTATAATTCTAATTAGTGAGATGGCTAGTCTTGGCTATCGAAGCAATTAACTCCACGAGTAGAGACATAGATGTATTCATCGGTAGAATGATACATTGGACTAGACCCAAGATGAATTAATTTTGAATTTGTTTGTGAATTAGTTCACTTGTGACATTCATGGTGGGATTTACCTAAATCCTGAGTTAGTCACTGACCATGTGTATGCAACTCATGTGCTTTGATATAAGTGGAGGCTTATGCTTTAAAGATGATCGAGCCCATAGCTGGTATGTTGGGTACAGGACTTGTATATGGCATGGATTTACTAGAAACAGTGGAATTCTTAGCTCAATTAAAGAGTTAATGATATCCTCTTATTGGCATTGTGTGGATTGATAAATATGGAACGTGGCCACGGGTTGCTTGTTCTCAAACGAGCAATTTATCATACTCATTTGTTGACAGTGATCATATTAATCATTAAGAAGATACAATGGTGACAATGAGATAAAATAAGATTGTATTGAGTGAACGAATTTAACTCAAAGGAATCAAGGATATCATATGAGGGTAACACACACATGACGAGGGTCATTGGACAAAGCAGTTGGATGAATTGCTTTCATAAAGAGTATACAATAAAGATTTTTCAATCATGGTACTTCTTGTGAACTGACTCCATGATTAAGTAATTGCGAATTATCGGAACAATACTTCTAGACAATATTGCAATTACTTAAGCCTAACTGTATATGTCCAATTGGTCCTTCCGCTAGCTCAATATAAACTCGATCGGATTGCATTTGAATCGATTTATTTGATGTGGAATTAAATTAGGTGGTCGTGAGAATTGCTCAACTAGAGAATTTGATTAAAGAATTTTCTTGAAAATTTAATTTGGAAAATCTAAGTGATTTTTGGGAAAATTAATTTTGATCAAGTAAAATTAAATTAATCAAATTAATTAAAATTAACATGATATTTTTGAAAATTAATTTTCAAGTCAGATAATTGGCCCAATGGTTAATTGAAGTTGAAAATTTGAACCTTAGATCGTAAATTGGGCCCAGAAGCCCAAAATCGAGACCAAGAGCCAAAAAACTAGGCAAAACGGGCCTAGTATGTAAAACTGGGTCGACGGTCCAACCGGTGACGAGACCAGGCTGGTCGGGTCATCATTGAGCTAGACCAAATCAGTAGTAACCGAACTGGCTCGAGTACCGTATGAGTGTCGCACCTGTATCACCGAACATGGCGATGCCAGCGGCTGCGATGACGATGTCTCGGTGGCCGGTGACGGTTGGTCTTCGGTGGTTGAGTAGTGGAAGAGTTACACTCCTATTGGGACTCTACTAGAGAATTTGATTTCAGATTAACTATTCAAAAATAATAATATTTTAATTGTTTAATATTAAATTAAATTTAATACTTATGCTAATAGTATTTTATTATTTAATTTTAAAGTGATTATCTTAATATTAAATTTAATTCAATGTTTATCTTGTAGATAAACATTCTATTATATTAATAAGATTTAATATTAAATTTAATCTAGTATTTATCTTGATAAATATTATATTAGTTTAATATTAAAGTGATTAAGTTTAATCATAGTCGAACTCTCTAAACTCTCCCTATATAAAGAGAGACTTGGGTCATTATTTGACACACACTTGAATGTAAGAGAAAGTTGTAAAAAGAAAATTCTCTGAAGAGAATATTTCAGAAAATTTCTAGAGATATTTTTCTAATTTACAACTTGACCCAAAAGTTTAAAGAAATTGTGAAATTACCCCACTGGTAATTTTTGTGAAATTTTTTTGATTCGAAGTGAGCCCACACTTGGCAGATATGAGCTTGAGGATGGCAAAGAAGACTACTCAGTCAAAGCGCTCATCCAAGACGAATCAAAAAGGTAAAATTTTGATCAAGTGTTTATTACTTTAGATATCACAACCAAGACTTTGTTTTGGAAAAATTTTTAAATCTCTATTTTCCCTAAATTTATTTTCTGCTGCATTTTCCAAACCCATTTTTCAAACAATATTCTCAGCTTCTGGGTGACTTCAGGGTTATGTCATAACATCCTTAAGCTGTGTCACAACATCAAAGGCAGTCGTAGGTTTCTTCAGTTCTGCTCCATATGTTGCGACATCTAATGCTCCGTGTTGCAACCTAGCGACCAGTATTGAGTTAATCCACCTTCTAATGGTTCCAGCATACTCACAAAACATATCAGCTCACCCTAGGGTCAATAAAAGACTCAAATAACATATTTTACTACACTTTAACTAAACTTGTTGAAATGTAATTCAAACATAGCTAAAATGCTTATGTTCAAGCTCCCAAAGTATGAAAACTAGTTTAATCTGCTACACAGAATTACGATAGATCAGTATTCAATGGAATAATAACAATGATTTAGGAACCCTTAACTTGATATGAGATTTCGAAAATCCTTGTAGAGATTTTGTTGCGGTTGCTTTGTTACCGTTATTCGCTTAGTTTCTACACCGAGTGGAAAGAAGAAAATTGTTGCACCAGTATAAGGAAAAGGGGAAAAAGGGATTTAAGGTTTAAAAGAGTTTAAGGAAATATGAAGTTTAGAGGTGGGTTAGAGTTATGTTGAAAGTGTTTTTAGGTTTAAAATTAGGGTGTTTTAAGGTTAAAACTGGGTTAAAATTGGGTTAAAACAAGTTTCTAGTTGGTGGGTTGCACAACGGGTCACGGGCCGACCATACAAAAAATTGTAGCGATGTCACGACACTGGGGTTTCGTGTCGTGACACCCCTAATATCGTGTTAGGGATTTTTACAGATATCTCAAAACATTATGTCCCTAATTTTCCTTGTTCACCTCATTCTGTTGGTGACCACATTTGAAAAATTTTGGTCCTACCATTGATCCTCATTGTTAACTCAATCTTTTCTAGGTCAATGGTGGACCTCAATGTTGCTAAAAATGGTCTACCCAGTATAACGGGTATTCATGGTCTTCTTCAAAATCGAAAATTACAAAGTCTACCATGATGATAAAATTTCGCACCTTAACCAACACATCTTCAAGTACCCTTTTTGGTTGTACTAAAAACCTATCTATAAATTTTAGTGTAATTTGTGTATTTCTAAGTTCCCCTAACCTAAATTTTTCGTATATATACAAAGGCATCAAATTGATACTAGATCCTAAATCACATAAAGCCTTATTGAAATGAATGTCCCCTATCTCAATTGGTATTGTAAAACTCCCCGTGAATTTTAATATTGGGGGCATCTGTTTGGATATAATTTCACTACACGAGGCACTTACATTGGCTTGCTCTCCTATTTTTATTTTCCTACACCTAGACATAATTTCTTTTAAATATTTGGCATATATTTTTCAATTAAATCCATTAGAGGCAAGTTAAAGTTCAGAAATTTAAATAAGTTTAAGAAATTTACATATTCTGCCTCATCCTATCTTTTTTTACTTTTAGTCGTGAAGGGAATGGTACCCTTGTTTGTGCAGATTCCTTGATTGGGTCTTCCTCTAGCTCAGTTGCCAGCTTGGCTACTTCCTCTAGTTCTGGTTAGTTCTCAGCTTTTTAGGGGTCCTTTTGAAGATCTTCCTTATCCTATTTGTTCTCCTCTTGAGGCAGGTTCTCTAGAATACTCAGTACTTTGCCCGAGATGAGCGTAATGGCTTTTACATGCTCTTTGCCTTCCCTCTAAGGATTATGCTGGTGCTAATTTTCCTTTTGTTGTCTCCCATCATACTCTTTAGTTAACTCATTTGATCTTCTAGCTTAGTCAATGTTTTTGTAGTACTCAGACTGCACTTGTTTTACTTCGATCCTTATTAACTGCATTTCCCCCTCAATCTGATCCACACATTGACTACATACAGTATAGTCATTTGGGTTGGTCCTTTCTTGAAGTTTATGTAAATAAAGAGGTTGGTAAGTATTATTTTTAGCAGAATTAGAGTTAGTAACTCCTATCTGTTTTCCACCCCATCTCAGGTTTGGGTAATCTCTCCAGCAAGGATTATATGTATTTGAATAAGGGTTTCCACCCTTATTCCCAATATATTTAACATCCTCGATTGGATTTTTGAGATAATGGAAAAGAGGTAACCCATTATAAAACATCTGTAGTCTCAACCACTCGGGTAAACCATGATGTGGGCATCTTTGGATTAACATCTTGAAATGCTCCCAAGCTTCATGAAAACTCTGTCCTTTTAGCTATTTAAATGTAGCGATCTTTCTCCTTAGCTTGATTGTTCTACAATAGGAAAGAAGTTTTGTAGAAATTCAAGTTCATTCCATGTCATGATGGATCATAGTACCTATGAATCTAACCAAGTAAAGGTGTTATCGATTAGGAATAAGGGGAATAGCTGAAGACGTATAGCGTTGTCAGTAACCCCATTATATTTAACTGTATCACAAAGCTGAAGGAACCATTTGAAATGCTGGTTTGGGTTCTCCATCATTGTGCCTCTAAAGTGCAAATTGTTTTGGATCATCTGGATCATGGCCAGTTTGATTTCAAAGTTATTTGTTATGATGGCTAGTCTTGTGATGCTTCCTTGAACCATCTCCACATTGGGTAGTGTATAATACCTTAAGGTTCTTTCTACTTGCACCATAGGTGGATGTCCTAGTAGTTGTTGTGGTGGTGGTGCTAAATCTTGTATTTAGTGTTGCCAACCTAATCGAACAGAGGGTTCTCGTGCGATGGATTACCTACGTTGATTTTGCATCTGTTGTTGTTGTTTTTGTCAATGATTTTTTCAAATTATTATTTTTGGTTCAATGGCCGGCTCTATAGGTGTTCCTCTACTACGAGTCATACTCTGAACCCAAAAAGAAAAGGAAAAAAATATTAGTAAAAATAAGAATCCTATCTAATTTATGCATTTCCTAATTATACTATTGAAACGAAAAAAATTAAAATCAACTTAGTAGCGTTGTCTCCCTGGTAATGATGCCAGTAACTTGATCGCCTCCAAATGTACCAATGTCCAGAGTGGAAATACTGTAACTAAATATGTGGAATTGAGGCTGTGTCCACAAGTATACAGGTCAGGATGTAATATAGTTTTTACAATGAAATAGGTGAGTACTCCGAGGATCGTACCCAAGGGAGGTGAGTACTAAATTAAAGTTAACCTAAATGCAAATAGAATTACTTAGTAAAATAAATAAATTATATTACGACAAAACATAAAGAAGAATTTTTGGGGTTTTATAAATAAAGAAGAAAAATTGCATAAATAAAGTGAACTTCGAATAATTAAAATCTAAACTCAATCAAATCAAAATATAGATGACTAGCTTGCTTCAGTGGTCATAACTAATTCTATTTCGGGTTTCTATTCAATCAACTAGTCGTTACCCTAGTAGGATATCTCAATCTTCCACTAAACTGATGAGTCGGCAAGAACTACTTATCTCTTAACCTCACAGTCTAGACCGGTTTAGGGTTAAGGTGTTCATGGATAGGCTATACCAATTTTGGGTTAATTCCCACCTAAATGACTTCCTAGGGTCGTCAAGCTTAGGGTTTATAGTCTTCCTCTCCCAAATAGCTGATCCGCTAGCAAAACACTACATAACAATTAGTCAATCACACCTCCACTTGCTAATCCCCAATATGAGGATTAGTTCCTCGTGGAATCCATTAACATAATAAACCTGATAAGAAAGTTATGTATAAAGAATAAATCAAGAAGAAAGTTTAGAGAATCCTATTTGTATTCGATTGTTGAAGTGTAATAATCCCCAAATGTTGATCGCGTTTAGAATATGAAAATTGAAAGTAAAAGAACATGAATAGAAAAGAACTGAGAATAACCTAAATCCTAAAAGAAAGGAAAACTGAAACTAAAATTACAGAGAAAACTTAGAATATGAAAAACTGTCCCTAAATAAGTGTTTATAGAGTTAGGGTTGGCCATCGTCCTAAACCCTAGGTTAACTGACATTTTTGTGTTAATTCCAATTGTGCGGACCAAAATGCCCATCACTCATAATTGTTCCCATTTAGGGCGAGTGTCGCGACACCCTAGTGCCTATGTGACGACACTGAAGGTAGTATGCCTAATTCAAGTTTGACTCCAGGGGTATGTCGCGACATCAAAGGCGGACTTGAAATTCTTGTATCATTTTCCCTATGTTGCGATATTGAACTTCTCGTCTTACAACATGATCTGCCATAAAATACACTATTATTTACATCTTTTTTACACATAACTTTATCTTTGTTTAATATTTAAATTAAAGCATCTTAGTATATATTTAGGTTTTCATGCTTAAAGTAGTAATTTATGATTTTTTAGTATTTTTTTATTACATTCTATATATCTAAATAAGGTTACATGGTCTTGTAGGACAAATCAGGAGCTAAAGATGCATATTCGGGCCGACATTGATGCCTATGTCGCGACACCAAGATACTTCCCTTAATGTCACTACATGGCACTTCGATGTCACAACATCAGACTTTGATGTTGCAACACTGCAGGCCACCAACCCCTGCGCAGCCCAAAAACCCCTACACATTTTAATTACGTTTTTGAGGTAAATTAGGTGTATTTTTCCCAGTCAAACTCTATGGACTTCAAGGATATTTAGGCACTTTATATTCCAATTTTAGCCTTTATAAAGGTCATTTTAATCAGTTTAAACACACAATTTTAGGGTTTTTATTCTTAGGTTTTTCTTTCATTCTTAGTTTTTACTTAGGTTTTTTTATGTTCTTGTAATCGAAAGATCATATTCTGAAGTGGGACTTCCGCGAGGGGATATTGTTCCGTAACCATGCTTTCTTTCGATAAATCCATGAGCATCTCTTTTCCTTATTCTCTTCTTTATATTTCTTTCTTTAACATTGTTAGATGAATGTTTGTGCAAATATTAGAGTTAATTTATGCTTTCTACATATTTTGCATGTTTCAATTGCTTTAACTTAATTAATTGATTGAATGATAGAGTTTCTTAGCGGATCAACTGTTTAAGAGAAAAAGAACTTAAACCCTAGGCTTGATAACCCTAAGAAGTCATTTAGGAGGGCATTAACCCAAAATTGGTATGGCCTATCTGTGAACACCTTAACCCCGATCCGGTCTAAACTGTAAGGTTGAGAGATAAGTAGTTCTTGTTGACTCGTTAGTTTAGTGGAAGTTCGAGATATCCTACTAGGTTAACGACTAGTTGTTTGATTAGAGCTCTACATCAATAATTAATTAGGTAAAACAATTGGATCTAGGTTAAAAGCAACTCGCGTAGTCAAAACAAGGAATAGGACAAGTCGATACATGAACCTAGGAGTAGATTTAGCTTTAGTTAAATTTATTTAGTTTATTATTATTATCATCTTGCTTCTTGATTAACACTACTAATTTGTGACTCGAGTAGATTAATAATTATTTTTGGTAATTAGCTTAATAGTAGTTTTCCCCAAACTGCAATCACTTGGGTATGATCCTCAGAATACTTACCAAGTGTTTTATTGTAAACAAACTATATTACAACCTGACCCATATACTTGTAGACACCGCCTCAAACCCATATCCTTAGTTGAAGTATTCACACTCAGGACTTAGTACATTCGAAGGCAGTCACAACACAATGACCAGCATTGAGTTCCTATTCCTTAGAATGGTCTCCTGCACACTCACTAAGTACATTAGCTCACCCTTAGGCCTCATTCGGCCCCTAAGGTCATAAAAAGGCTCCAAATATACTTTTTTATTAAATTCAAAACAAATACAAAAAAACTGAACTAAAACATGATAAAAATGCTTGTATTCAAGCTCCTTAAGTACGAAAACTTGTTAACTTGCTACACCGTATTATGACAAATCAAGTACTAACATGGTATCTTCAAATATCAAGTTTAACAGCTATAAAAATGAGGACCTAATAGATTTCCTCAGATAGTTTGAGCACATATGCAATATAATTATGTATGTCAATGTATTCGTAGAGGTTATCAAATTGTTATTAATCCCATTGGCCTTAGAAGGATAAGGAAAGGTTTGGTTAGATGCACTTTCCATAGACATGATTGTGACCTGGACTGAACTTGTGTAATTATTATTACGCCGAGTTGTGCCCATGGCTACTGTAATTAGCACATATGAAAAGCTATTTAAAATCTAGCAGGATGTTACTGAGACACTAGGGTAGGTATGGGAAATGTTCAAAGTGATTATTCGATCAATATTGGGAGGAGGTATTAACTATGCATACAACTGCAACATTTTTATGATGGGTTGGATGGATAGAGTAAATGACATTTTGATATCATAGCCAAAGGAGGTATTTGGTCAAAAACGGGAAGGAATTATTCGATATATTGGAGAAAGTCAGTGGTAACGAGCTTACAAAGGGTATGAGCAAGGAGACAGAAAATGCTAAAATAATAGAATGTACACCCCAAGAACAAATGTCATATAATCCTAAAGTAGAAATGTTGAATTCAATCGAGCTGATTGAGGATGAAATAGAAAAGGAAAGAATAGATGGCTCAGAACAAGAGAATGACGATTTTGCCCTTTAACACAATTGGTGGCGTAAAAGTAGAGAACAACCAGAATAGGTAACTCCATCTACAACTAAAATGGTTCTTTCTATTATTAATTCACATGTTTTGGATTTGAAACCATTACATGACCACCTAAAAAATACTTTTTCAGTAATTATTGTTGTAGGATTACCCCCAAAGCAGGAAGGGGCATTATTGAGGTTATTGAGGACACACAAAAAAGCATTTGGATGGACTACCACAGATATTAAACGAATCAATCTTGCATTATGTCAATGTAAAATTAGATTGGAAGAAGGAAAGAAACCAGTGGTAGATGCTCAATGACATTTAAATCCAGCTATGAAAGAAGTCGTGAAAAAAGAATTACTCAAGTGGTTGGATGTCAACATTGTTTATGCAATCTCCAACAATGAATGGGTGATCCCTACACAATGTGTCCCAAAAAAAGAAGGATTGACAGTTGTTGAAAATGAGAAGAATGAGTTAATTTCAAAGAGAATAGTAACTAGATGGAGGCTATGCATTGATTATCGAAAATTGAATGATTCAACGAGAAAAGATCATTTTTCTCTTCCCTTTGTTAACCAAATGCGGGATAGATTAGTCAGAAAAGAATATTACTATTTCTTAGATAGATATTCAGATCCCTATACATCCCAATGATCAAGAGAAAGCTACTTCCATATGCCCTTTTGGTATGTGTGCCTTCAAGCGTTTGCCATTCGAATTATGCAATGCTCTAACAAAATTTATGAGATGCATAATTGTCATTTTTGCCGATATGTTGGAAAGAGGCCTCGATATGTTTATGGATAACTTTTCAGTATATGGGGATTCTTTCTGAGAATATTTGGATAACATTGAGAATGTATTAAGAAGATGTGAAAAAAACCAATTTAGTACTTAACTGGGAAAAATGTAATTTTATGGTAAAAGAAGGATTGGTTTTAGGGCATCAAATCTCAAGAAAAGGATTGGAAGTGGACAAAGAAAATATTGAATTCATTAAGAACCTTTCTATTCCTACAATGGTCCGTAGAATACGAAACTTCTTGTGTCATGTCGCTTTCTACAATCAATTCATCAAAGATTTTGCTCACATTTCCAAACCATTAAATTAGCTCCTTCAAAAGGAAACGTCATTCTTATTCAACCAAGAGTGCATTCAAGCTTTTGAGGTAATAAAGGAAAAACTTATCTCTGCTCCTATTATCATTAATCGTGATTTCTCAAAACCTTTTATTATAATCTACGGTGCTATAAATCATTTTGTGCGATCCACTAGGCAAGTAAGACATTAAATTCAGTAAGGTGCAATTATACTACTACTAAAAAAGAAATGCTTGTGATTGTATTTTCATGTGAAAAGTTTTGGCCTTATTTAATGGTAAACAAAGATTATGTCTATATTGATCGCTCTGCATTAAAGTGTTTCATGAAAAAGAAACAAACAAAAGCTAGATTAATAAGGTTAGTTTTTTTACTTCAAGAATTTGGTCTCTAGATAATAGATCGAAAAGGAATGGAAAATCAAATTGTGGATCATCTTTCCATAATAAAAAATGAAATGGAAGCAAAAACTCTTGAAGAAATAAAAGAAACTGTCATTGATGAGCAATTATTTAAGTTAGAGATGAATCATGATAGGTATTAGGACAATAAGATGCCATGGTATGCTGATTACGTGAATTATATTGCTAAGGGACTTTTACCAATAAATGCATCGTGGCAACAAAAGAAGAGAATCATACACGAGTTGAAAAAATATATTTGGGAGGAACCATATGTTTTTCGGTATTGTGTCGATCAATTAGTTCAATAATGTGTAGTTGAGGAAAAAAATAAATGACATTTTACAAGGGTGCCATACTTCCCAATGTGGTGGAAACTTTTGAGGAAAAGGAACAGCTCAGATGATATTAAAATCAGGTTTCTATTGCCCCACCATGAATAGAGACTCTTACAAATTTGTACAGGGATTTGATAGATGACAACGAACTGGAAGAAAAATCTAGAAGAGATGAAATGCCACATATGAGAATCCTTCAGGTAGAAGTATTTGATATTTAGGGGATTGACTTTATGGGACCTTTTCCAAGTTCCTTCGAAAACCAATACATATTGCTAGCCGTTGATTACGTTTCTAAATGGGATGAGGCAACAACCCTGCCTACAAATTATTTGAGATCAGTAGCTAAATTTCTGGGGAAAAACATATTCCCAAGATTTGGAACGCCTCGCACTTTTGTGAGTGATGAAGGATCTCACTTCTGCAACAGATATTTAGAGCAACTTTAGCCAAGTACTGTGTGAGGCACCAAATAACAACAACATACCACCCTTAGGATAATGGACAAGCAAAGGTGTCCAATCGTGAGATCAAAAAAATCCTAGAAAAAATTTGTAAATCCTAACAGGAAAGATTGGGCCCTTAGATTGGATGATGCACTATGGGCATATAGAACGACATACAAAATGCCCTTAGGTATGTCCTTTTACAAACTTGTGTATGGAAAAATAACCATTTGCCAATTGAATTAGAAAAGAGGGTGTATTGGGCAATAAAGGAATTGAACTTAGATCCTGAATTAGCTAAGTAAAAGGAGTTATTCCAACTGCAAGAGTTAGAAGATTTTCCAATTAATGGCCTATGAAAATGCGAAGTTATATAAAGAAAAGAGTAAACTCTGACATGATGCAGGGATAAATAAGTGGGATTATTTTCTAGGAGAAAATGTACTCTTGTTCAACTCAAGATTAAAATTATTTCCTGGAAAATTAAAATAAAAATGGATAGGACCATAAATTATAAATCAAGTAACATCTCACGATGCAATAGAGCCCATTAGAAATGGGGGACAACTTTTTAGTCAATGGTAAAAGAATAAAACGTTATTTCAGAGGAACAGCTAAAGAAGTCATCAAGACACAAGATTTGCAATGTAAAGCCATATGGATTAAGCATGGAGAGAGAAAAACTACGAAAGAAAATTGTGAGATGAATGAAATGCTTGAAAATTCTACAGCCAATAAGAAAAAAATTTAATTTAGGAATGAAGGAGATGTAGGAAGAATAAAATAGCCCAACGAAACGGGTAACTTATTTATATGTTGTGACATCAACTCCTCATTTCGCGACAGGGGATGTCGGGACACCCTTGCGTAATATGTGATTTTTATTTTACTAACTTAGGAATTAATTGTATAAGTGTTTTAATTGAATTCTAATTGATAACATAGTATACCTTTATTATAAACAGAGACTTTAACTCATACTTAACCCCTTCCTTTTATTATCACCCATCCATAGAAATTCTTGAACTACGAAAATTCCCCCTTATCAAATTTGTGAAATCTACAAGTATTGCAGTTTGAATCTCACGAATCTTCAAGAGCAGCATTACAAGTGAACTAGCAACAATAAATGAAGGATTCACATCAAATTAAGGTTTGATTTTATCCCAACTTTGTTTGAAATTATGAATACAACTTTTGAATTCCAAATAGAAGATGTGGACAAATATCTACGCCATCTGCAACCCAAAATGTTCGTCCAAGAATAGGGTTTTGATCCTTTAATGAGAACATGCAAAGGAGTATGGGAAATTATAACCGAAAGCGAATGGATGACCTTCTATTTAGCACCAAAAGAACTGACAGTGATACTAGTTGTGTAGGAATTTTATCTAGCCTTAAAAGAGAGAAAGGTAAAGAGGACATATAATGAGATGCGAGCAGACGTTACGGTTAGAGGAATTGATGTTTTGGTTACGCCTGGCTATATTTTCCAATATTATGATGCACCATACTACTACCGTGATTTCATGTTTAAAATCTGCTTACATCAATCCAAAGATGTAGACATGGAGGGAGTGATAATGACCTTAACTAAAGGTAAAAAAGAATGGACATATCCAGCAGGCACTAATCGTCCAATGATATTCAATCAAGCATTAATGACTCCTCTACCAAAAATCTGGATGAAATTTATTTTTTCAAGAATATTACCAACATTAGACATCTCTAATATTACTCCTCGTCAAGCTATTTTGGTGTATGCAATTTTACAGAATAAAGAAATATGTATTGGTATGTGGATCTATCACAGTATGTTTGAATACGTGTGCGATCAAACCAAGGGAAATTCTTTCCACACTTAATAACCGAGTTATGTAAGGAAGCAGGAGTCCCTATGAAACCAATGGAAAAATGGATGAGCCCTTCGGAGAAATTATTAGGGGACTACAAGAGGGGGATGAAAGATTTGAAACCTAACTGTTTCAAAAACTATTTCAACTTCCACATGAAGAAAGCATTACATTTACGAGCTTCAAACGAACAAGGAAGGAAGTACCCACCATAATACTATGACAATGTCACGATGAATCAAGTAACTTCATTCATTATACATTTAAGGTTGCAAATAAGGACAATGTGTTGTCTAAAGTGTGAGGGTAACATAGGTTAGTTTTATTTTTACAGTTTTACATTTATTTTTCTTGTCAAAAGTGTGTTTCAACTTGTAGAAATAAAAGTGATTGGTTAGAGACATGTATATAATTTGATCGTATTTATGGTAAATTTGGCATGATGGTGAATGATTTTCAATTTTTAGTTATTAGACTACTAAGTTCTATATATTAAACTATAAATAAGCATTAAGTAATTGAATATACCAAATGACAAAGAGAATATAGGGAAACAAGCATACAAGTATGTATGATAAATGGTTAAAATGGTGATTATTTCATTGACTAAATTTGTGAATATTGAGATACCTATGGATGACCTGAGACATTGTTTGGTATAATCCAGAGCCAAAAAGCAAACCTTATTCATTTATCCTTAGTACCATATAGAGCCAAAAAACTCTTTTTGATGAGCCTTCATGCAAAACCCGAGCCAAATTATGAACTTGTACTTACCCCTTTTATTTGGTCCCTGAAATGCATGAATTTAGATGTCTGGTCATACATATTTAGGGTTAGGTAGAGACACCATGGCAGTTTTGTAAAAATCACAGTGATATAAGAAGGAGCAGTGTGATATAGTGATTATAAGGTTTAGCCGAAATGTCTAAAACAAAAGAAAAAATTCAAAAAAGTCAAAACGAGTAGAAAAATTACTTGAACAATGAAAATGAAAGCATTGTGAGATATGTTGAAAAAATAAAAAATGACTCAAAAAAAAGTCACAAAATTAGAAACCTCAACCATTAGTGCACAAAAATTTGTGAGCTGACCATAGTAGCTCTATTATATTGTGGCTTCCTACATGGAGAAATAAGAAAGGTGAGAGAAGGAGAAATAAGAAGGTGAGTAGGTAAGGGTTATTAAGGGGAAGAATAGGGAACAATGCGATGTGTCAAACTACTTTTGTGCTTGAAACTGTTTTGATGCCCTTGTTCTTGAATTTCATATGTACCTTAAGCCTTAGAACTTAAAATCCAAAAAGTTCTATGTGACATTGGTAAATCTATTCATGAATGGACATTCTATCTAGTAATTGTAATAATTGATTGTTTTTATTCTGCTAGGATAATCAAATTACCTGTATGATTTAGTGATGGATTCATATATTTGAGGATCTTATTGTTTATATATTTTGTAATATACTGAACTTAAGTGTTTGAAGTTAAGAACGGTAAGTCATTTATATATCATCCCAGAATTACATGTATGTATGATTATTCCAAGTTATGTGTTCCAAAACTAGTCCTTGTATCATAATTTCTCAAGAGTCCTCTTTTATTTTAGTTTTTTTTGTCTTTTTGCTTGAGGACAAGCAATGACGTAAGCCTAGGGGAGTTTGATATGTCGCAATTTTTTGTTGTAGATTAAACCATTTTTCGTACTTAAGGAGCTTGAATAAAAGTAATTTCATCATGTTTTCTTTAGCTTTTCACTTTTAGTTCTCAAATGATAAAAAGTGTGATTTGAGTCATTTATGACTTTAGGGGCCAAATTAGGCCGAAAGGAAGACTAACATGTTTGGTGAGTTTGTAAGACATCATTTGGAGGCATGAGAACACGAGACTGGTCGCCATGTTGGAACAATGGAGGTTTGAAGTCACACCATAATGACCAGGATACCCAAAATAACAAGACTACCTTTGGAATCGTGACACATCCCTAAATTTCAGCATGAGTCAAGCAAACTGCCACCGGTGTTGCGACATAGGGCAAAGGATGTTGTGACATTACCTTAATGTAAAGAATTAATGAGCTGAGGGCATTTTGGTCTGCACAACGAATCTTAAAGTAAATCAATCCGATAGTAAAACTTAAATTATTTGAGATGATGCTAAAATTTTGTAAATTATTATATATTTAGCTAACTGTTTAGTATAGATTTTAATTTTCACTAACTTTGCATTTTATAGAAATCGTAGCACTCTAGAAAATGGAATTTTAACTGAAAACAAAGTCAGTGTTGCACACAGGTCCCTTGTGTCGCAAGACTAAGGGTAGTTTTAAAAAAATTGAGAAAATTATTTCGATGTCACGACACAGACTTTCAGTGTCATGAAATCGAACTCAGTATACTCAAAAATCCAAAAATTTAGAGTGTGTGGCGACATCGAACCCAGATGTTACGACACGAACCTAGTGTCGTGACATCCCTGCAATTATTTAAGGTGACCTGACCCAACAATGAAACCTGGCAGTGTTAAAACCCATTTCAGTTGACTTTTTAACACTTAAAACTCTAATTTTTAACCTAAAAACATATTATCTACCTCCTTAAACACATCTTAACCCCTTATCCTCTCAATCCTCTCAAAATCTCTTACAACTTCTTAAACTCCAAACCCTTAATTTCCACTTCTTAAAAACCTCCATACCTCAATCATACTCAGTGCTACAAGGAATGGAAACACTCACGGAACAATAGACGCCACACGAAAAGTGGAATTCAAATGAATTCTACAAGGTTGTTCCTAATTTAATGTTTTTTACTGTTTCATTGAACTTCTTGATATTTTGCTCTCGATCCCAATCTTGTAATAATGCCTCCTAGAAAAGTTAGATGAAATATGGAAATAGAGCCATCGATGGTTTAAAATCTGTCTAGTTTTCTGAATCTAAATGGTGAAAAATATTTTAATGAACTTCAAGGAAATACATTTATTCAAGAGAGGGCATTTGATCCATCCATGATTCTTTGTAAGGAAATATGTCCTTTGGTTGGGTATCATAGGTGGGAGCATTTTCGGACAATCCCAAAAAATAATGTTGTGGTCCCTTTTGTTCAAGAATTTTATGCATCCTTACAAGACCAAGAGTTTAGAAATGCTGAAAGCCATATGTGGGAATTAGCACCTGTGCGAAGGGAGGAAGTACAGGTAACCTTCAAATTTTTTGTGACTTTTTATAAAAAGCCATACTATGAAAAAGATTTTTTTGATGAAACTGATTTTAGAGCATTTTCGAGACATAGATATGGATAACATTATAAACATTTTAATTAAAGGAAGGGGAGAATAGAAATATCGCTCGGGTACTAATATCCCAACATCCTTTCATCAAGCTATTATGTTTCCAGAGGCTAAAATGTGGATCCAACTTGTATGCACATGACTCGCCCTTGCTTGCTTTAAACATTTCCAACGTTAATATTTTTCAAGCTATTTTTCTCTGTGCTATTTTATAGAAAAAAATAGGTATGTATTGGTAGATGGATCCACCAAAACATGAAAAGATGCATTAGTGGCTAGAAAGTGAGAGTTTTCTTTCCCCACTTAGTGAAGGTCTTATGCAAAAAGGCATGTGTACCTATGACATCCACTAAGGATTCATTGAAACCTTCCCGAAGTATTATAGGCAACACATTGTTCGAACAGTACATAGAGCTATGCGCCAAACAAATAAAAGATTGGAACAAACGACAACAAGAAGTGACGACTACACCAGCTTCATCACAAAGGTTGACACAAGCTCAACAAGAAGTTGGTGAGGGTAGTCATCCAAAGCTAGAATGGATGAACAGTGCATGCAAGATTTGGGGCCAATATTTCAAGAAATTTCTAGGCAAAACAACATCCAGTTCCCCAATCATACACCTGACATGTTTGGGCCAACACATCTAGAGTAGGAGGAAGAGGTGCATGAAATCGAAGGGGAAGGAGAAGGTGAGGAAGATGAGGGAGATAGAGGCAAGGAGATGGATGATGATGAGGATGATTAGTCCTTAAATTTATTTCTGATTGTATTAAAACTTAACAATGATTTTAATTTGTTTTTAGAAGTAGGATAGAAATAAATTTTTAGTTGTTTTGTTTTATGTTTTTTTTATGATTTTTTCTGTAGGAACCCAACACAAAGTTGTCACAAACAATTCAAGCCTTACACGTTTAAAGGAGGAAGCACTCACTATTAGCAGTTGAAACAACCACGATCATGTGTTAACTAAAGTGTAGGGGTAACATAGAAATTTTGTTTTAAATTTGTACGTTTTTCTTTGATTTTTTTTTATCTTTTGTGTGCTTGAGCTTGTAGAAATACAAGTGATTGCTTAGGAGCATGTACAAAGGTTGCTTGTAGTTACAAATAAATTTGGCATGATGATAAGTGATTTTAAATTTTTAATTATTAGACTACTAAGTTCTATATGTTACACTATAAATAGGTATTAAGCAACCAACTGTACCAAATGATATAGAAAATATAAGGAAGTGAACATGCTAGTATGAATGATAAATGGCTGAATTTGAGTTTGTTTGGTTGACTAAATTTATGCACATTGAGATATTAAGGGATGACCTAAAGCATTGTTTGGAACAAATCTAGAGCCAAAAAGGCTGCCCTATTTGAATTTCACCTTTAGTACCGATTTTTGAGCATGTTGACATTTCTTGATGAACCTCATTACAAACGTCGAGCCTGAAACATTAATTTTTATTTGCCCTTTTTCTTTAGTCCTGCACTGCAGGACTATTGGCCGTACATATTGAGGGTTAAGTAGATACATCAAGGTGGGGTTTGTAAAAATAGAGTGAAATAGGAAAGATTGGCATGATATGGGAACTACAGGTTAGCTTGAAAGTGCAAAACAATAGAAAAATTCAAAAAGAAATACGAGTAGAAAAAGTTCTTAAAAAGTAAAAAGAATTTGTGAGTGAGTGAGATGAACTGAAAAAGAAAAGTGAAAATTTCTTAAGAATAGGAAAAACTCATTCATTAGTGTACAAAAACTCGTAGGCTCGCTGTAACACCTCTTACCCATATTCATCATATGAAACAAGGTAAGAAGTATTATCAAACGATCTGAAATTTTTTTTTTTTACAAAAATTTTGACATAATTCCTTTTCATAAACATTCAATTCCTCCTGCAAATTTTCGTAACACAATTTCAAACAACTTCAATATTTCAACCAAATACAGTTATATGTTCAGACACAATTTATCCATCCACAACATTCTAAATACTTTGTTAGTAGTTTTAAGAAAACAATTTATCAATTAATATACACCACATTTTGAACTAAACAATATTATATATATTTATACCACATTACATTAAGTCATCTATACATGCCATATTTCAAAAGTATTGGTTGCAAAATACCCAAAAGATGACGATGATAGTGTGGATGATGCTCTGACTTCGTCCAATTTCTGAGCTGATTGATGTCACTATAAAATAAGGGAAAATAAAAAGGAGTAAGCATATAGCTTAGTAAGTATGTATGTAATTGATAAATAAATTTCTAGCATGATACCATAGATAATATAATTTTTATCACACATAAATCTATTATTTATTCAATTTCCAGCAAACTATTTTTCTGTGTCATAGTCACTAAATTATTTCTATCTGGAGTTACAAAACTTCAAATTAAGATACATAAATATTAACTAAAACTAGACTCATATACCTTCTTACCATAAAATTTTCAGAATTTTTGGTTCAGCCAATTAGTACAATTTATTCTCTAAATGTTCCCCTATTTCACTGCTTGACATTTCTGACCTCTCTTCACTAAAAGTTAGTTATCACTTAGTACAGAATTCAAATAATGTTCCCACTTATTTCTTTTGAAAATAGACTCAATACGAAATTTAAGAATGTAAATTACAAAACATAATTATTTTTGTACAATTTTTAGTGATTTTACAAAGTCAGAATAGAGGATTTCAAAATCATTCAGACCTTATCTCACTAAAATTCTAATATCTTAGAAGATATAACTTCTTTGGCCATTATTTCTCTTTTATATAAAAGTATACTCATTAAGCTTTAATTTCATGTCTTATTCAACCACTAACTCAATTCCTATAATTTTTGGTGATTTTTCAAACTATCATCACTGTCACTGTCCAAATCTATTCTATTCCAACATCTCTCATTCACATAGCACTATAACCATTTATTTTAAAACACAATACAAGACTTCATCACTTCAGTCACTCTTTTGCAACTTATCACATTTCAATCACATACCCATATCTCGTTGAACATGTTGGTATAACAACAAATATTTGGGGGTTTTCACATAGTACCACCCATGTTATTATTATCATTCGATACGCGTAGTAGCCTTCACATAGTACTACACACGTGATCAAGTTTTACGGTCCACGTAGTAGCCTCCACATAGTACTACACACGTGACCAAAGCTTTTCGGTACACATAGTAGCCTTCACTTAGTACTACACATGTGACCATTATTTATCGATACACGGAGTAGCCTTCACACAGTACTACACACGTGTTCATCGATACTATATTCAAATCTTTACCATTCCGACAGTTCCACAAAGATTCTTACTTCCCAATAATTTACAATTTCTCCATAACACATCATAATATCAATTTTTTCACTCAACTCCATAACCAATTTAATAATTCGATTTGAATCACTTCAACCATTACTTACAGTTGGTATATCCATAAACCAAGTTGATTTTAAACAAATCAACTATCAATTTCAAATTTCTAACTTTTATATAACTATTTCATATTCAACCCTTTCACATATATTGTCACGAAGTATAACAAAAATAATTATAATAATGTATTAATTACATACAACTTACCTCGATACAAAATGTAGAGATTTTGCAATTTAATCCCCAATCTTCTCTTTTCCTCGATTAAGGTTGACTTCTCGTCTTTCTTGATCTATAACAGCAAATTGAGCTTGTTTAACATTCACATTTATTAAAACAAGCTTCGACTCAACTTTTGAAAAATTATGATTTTGTCCCTAAACTTTTGCATAATTACATTTTTGCCCCAAAGTTCAGAAATTAAATTTTATTCTTTATTCTTATGTTTTGTCACATGCTGAACACTTTTCCCTCTTATAGCAACATCCAATTCTCACTCTAACTATTACTTATGAGCTTTAGGTATTTTTACCGATTATGTTATTTTAATCGGTTTCACTAAAAATCGACTAGCAAAAATTGTTTAACATAATTTCTAACTTCATATTCTTCCATAAAACATCAAAATACACAAATTTCACACATGGGTAATTTTTCAAATTTCAACCCTAGTTCGAATTAACAGTAAAAATAGATAAACCGAGCTACGGGAATCTCAAAAATGCAAAGAACATTAAAAACGGGGCTAGGATGCACTTACTATGAGCTTGAAAAAGTAAAGAAACCCTAGCTATGGTGTCTTCTAAAATTCGGCAGCAACTATGGAGAAGATGGGCATATTTTGCCATCTTTTTCCCATTTAATTCTATTTTTTTACCAAATGACTAAAATGTCCTTTCTTAAAAAAAATCTTATTTCACTTATTTCATGCCCATTTTTGTCCATTATTAACTAATGGTCTAATTACCACATAAGGATCCCTAATTTATGATTCCATAACAATAAAATACCTTTAACAAATAAAACTCAACTTTTGCACTTTTTACAATTTAGTCCTTTTGACTAAATTGAGTGCTCAAACGTCAAAATTTTCGAACGAAATTTTTACGAATACTTTCCATGAAATCATAGACCATAAAAATATAATAATAATAATATTTTTCCTAGTCGAATTTGTGGTCCCGAAACCACTGTTCCGACTAAGCCCTAAATCGAGCTATTATAACTCTCCCCCCTTTAGAGATTTTCGTCCTCGAAAATCTTACCAGAAAAGAGATTTGGGTACTGTTTCCTCATGGCTTCCTCTGGTTCCAAAGTGGCCTCTTCAACTCCGTGTTTTTGCCATAAACTTTCACTAATGGTATACTTTTATTTCTCAACTGTTTAACTTCCCGAGCCAAGATTTTTATAGGTTCCTCATCATAAGTCATATCCGATCGAATTTCAACTTCTGTTGGAGAAATTACATGTGTAGGATCAGAACGATAGCGTCGTAACATCGACACATGAAATACATTATGTATCTTCTCCAACTCTGTTGGTAAGGCTAACCGATAGGCTACAGGTCCAATCCTTTCAGTGACTTCATACGGCCCAATAAAACGCGGACTTAATTTACCCTTTCGACCAAATCTCAAAATCTTCTTCCACAGAGATACTTTCAGAAATACTTTATCGCCCACTTGAAACTTGATTTCTTTTCTCTTTAAATTCGTATATGATTTTTGTCGGTCTGAGGTAGCTTTCAAACAATCACGAATTACTTATACTTTTTCTTCAGTTTCTTTCACCAAGTCAACCCCGTGAATCTGTTTCTCACTAAGCTCAGTCCAATACAAAGGTGTTCTACACTTACGTCCATATAATGCTTCATACAGTGCCATTCATATACTCGACTGATAACTATTATTGTAAGCAAATTCAACCAATGGTAGATATTTCTCCCAACTACCTTCAAATTCTAAGACACAACATCGGAGCATGTCTTCAAGAACTTGAATTACTCTTTCCAATTGTTCGTCAGTTTGCGGATGAAATGCAGTACTAAAATTCAATTTTGTACCCAAGGCTTCTTACAACTTTTTCCAAAACCTCGATGTGAACCTCGGATCTCTATCAGAAATAATGGACTTAGGCACCCCGTGCAACCTCACAATTTCAGCAACATATAACTCCGCCAACTTGTCAAGTGAGTAATCAATACGTACTGGTATAAAATGGGCTGATTTTGTCAATCTATCAACGATTACCCAAATAGCATCTTTCTTTTTAGGAGTCAGAGGCAAACCCATCACAAAATCCATCGTGATTCTGTCCCATTTCCACTCAGGAATCAGTACTGTTAAAGTAAACCCGAAGGTACTTGATGCTCATCTTTCACTTGTTGGCAAACTAAACACTTTGATACAAATTCTGAGATATCCTTTTTCATGCCCGGCCACCAAAACGATTTCTTCAAATCATTATACATTTTTGTACTGCCTGGATGAACTGATAAATCACCACTGTGTGCCTCATGTAAAATTGTCCGGATCAACTCATCATTTCTCGGTACACATATCCTATCCCGGAACATCACACAATCATCTAATCTAATTTGAAAATCTGAGTCCCCACCTGATTTACACTGAAATCTCTTGGCTTGTAATTCACCATCATTCTTTTGAACTTCACAAATTTGCTGTAAAAATAACGGTCTAGCTTTCAACTCAGCCAAAATTGAACCATCCTCAGACATAGATAAACTCGCATTCATAGTTCTCAAAGCAAACAAAGATTTTCTGCTCAAAGCATCAGCAACTACATTCGCTTTTCCTGGGTGATAATCAATCACTAGCTCATAGTCTTTTACCAATTCGAGCCATCTTCGTTGTTGCAAATTCAAATCCTTTTGATTCATCAGATACTTCAAACTTTTATGATCAGTAAAGATTCGGCATTTCTCACCATACAAATAATGACGCCAAATTTTCAAAGCAAAGACGATAGTAGCTAATTCCAAGTCGTGCGTAGGATAATTCTTCTCAAGTGGTTTCAGCTATCTCGAAGCATAAGCTATTACTCTGCCCTCTTGCATTAGTACACACCCAAGACCATTCAACGATGCATCACTGTAAATTATAAACTCTTTCCCTGTTTCAGGTTGCACCAACACCGACACCTCAGTTAATAATGCCTTCAATTTCTTAAAACTTTGTTGACATGTATCAGTCCATTCGAACTTGACATTCTTCTGCAATAATTTAGTCATAGGAGAAGCAATCATGGAAAATCCTTTAACAAAACGTCTATAATATCCAGCCAGGCCCAGAATCCTTTGTGAGTATGTCAACTTGATTTATTATTCTAGAACTTGATTCAGTTATACATGTTGAGACCACATTATTGATTTGATAATCTGAGATGATAGAGGCGCTTAGGATTTAACGCGTTTAACATTTAAACATCTTACCTGTTGTATTATCCCTTAGTTCCTAACACATTTTTTTAACAACCGTTCATGTTAACCTCAAACCACATTAATGTTGTAATCCTTTTTTATTGACTCCATTTTTGTCGAAGATTCAATTTGGTTAGTTGCTTGACTATGTTTCATCATTTACATTGTTGAATTTTCATTTTATTCTAAAAAAATAATGAAAAGAAAAAGAAAACAAAAAAATAATTGAGCTTGAATTGTTAGTCTCATTTTCACTCTTTAATTCTTGTTTATGTAAATTCTTTTAATTTAGTAACTGATTTTTTCTAGTTTGGTAACTTATCAACTTGATTATCAACTGTAACCAACTTTTCTGACATTTTTCCTTACCCTTAACCTAAGCCTCGTTACAACCTTGTAAAGACCTCTTGATTGGTGTGTCATCTCATTTCTTTAGAGATGGAGATTTGCTTTTCAAGCAAGCATATGGTATACATTTGTCGTTTGACTGTTGAGTGCACATTACTTGAACATTAAACACTTTGAGTGCTTTGAGTAAATCTTAGTGAGGATGTTAATTCTTGTTGAGTTTGGATTTCAAGTAATTATTGAGATAGGGGAGACACGTATATTTTTATGCGAAAAAAATTATGCTTAGATTGCTAGTGCTTCTTAGTGTTATTTTAGTTTGAATTTATAATGCATGATTATTATAGATTATCCTAAGACATTATCGGTGAAAATAATAAATTGAGGGAAGTTAACTTGAATGTGGGTTGAGAATTTTGCTTGAGGACAAGCAAACGCTTAAGTGTGGGGATATTTGATAAGTGCTAAAAGTAACATGTTTTCATCTCATTATTAATGTATTTTTGGGTGATTATTCGATGTTAATTTTGAATTTTATGCTTCTAGTCCTTTAAATTCATGTTTTTATGCTTTATAGAGTACTTGGGATCAAAAGGAGAGAAAAATGAGTGAAAATTGGAAAATTGGATGTAACACCCCTAACCCATATTCGTCATCAGATTAGGGCTACGGAGCATTACCGATCAATCGGAAAACATTTTACATCATAACATGAAGTAGATTAACCTTAATAAAAATCCAACCAATATATGCATTTTGTCCCTAAATTAAGCCTTCGAGGCCCTAAGGACTAATTTGAAAAAAATTAGAAAATTTCAGGAAAATATTAAAAATTTCAAAAACAGGGGACACACGGCCGTGTGGAATGCCCCAGGTTGTGTCCCAACCCGTGTAACTCACTGGCTTGTGACACACGGTCGTGTGCTAGGCTGTGTAACATACTGACTTAATACACATGGACGTGTCCTAGGCCGTGTGCACCTAAATGAACCTTAAATGTCAAGTTTACCATTTTAAGATTTCTTGGACACTAAGCAAGCTATTTACCAGCCATTAGACCTATTCAAAATGACATTAAACAAGCTCAATTCATGCTATTTCAACCATCCTAAGTGTCTAACCAATGTACCCTCGTTGGTACCACAAGTATTCACTCTTATACAACAATATGAATCATCAACCTAACATATCAATTCACACAACTTAGCACCCAACCAATATGCCTATCTTAGGCACCTCAAATCATAACAAAGAAATAGACATCTTAGTCATACATATACCACAAGTTTATATAAAAAAAACATATTCCATAACAAGTCATTATCTAAACTTTTACCAAGCAAACATTAAAATCATGTAATGGAGTTCACGTTATCAATTTGCAATTAGGTTCACTCTTTACATATATACATACCAAAACAAAATTAAGGTTAAAAAAAGCCTATTACATGCCATATAATCCAAAATAACATTCTAAAAACTACCAAAAATGGATGGATAGTGTAACTTGAGTGCTGATTTGACTGTCCAACCTTCAAAAGTATCTACAAAAACAAAAATTAACACAAGTAAGCTATTTGAGGCTTAGTAAGTTCAATGTGTAGAAACAATAAATCTTACCAAACCAAATACAACAATTCAATCAATAATAACTCAACTACAATTGTTTCCTGCCATCCACAATGTCAATTGGTGAATTGCATAGTTCAAATCAAAGCTCAACAATAATCTCCAGGAAATTATATATATAACCACAATAGAATTAATTCTAGATATCATTTACATGTCAAACCAATTCCAAGTCATTATATAAGTTATAATATAATAATTTATAATCTGATGAACGACTTACAGATATGCGTACACAATTAATCCAACCGAAACATGCCAAACGCTCATAAGAGCTAGTACAACCGATAACATGCCAAATGCTCATAAGAGTTAATCCAACTGATAACACGCCAAATGTTCATAAGAGCTATACATCCGCCCCCATAACACGCCAGAACAAGATAGTATAACATGAAAGTTTGCAACCTCAATATACTCAAGAAAAATATATAAATCACACCACACAATCTCCACTCCAATCCCCACATAACACACCATCATCCAATTGTACTCAATCTTGCGTTCATCCAATCCAAATATCGAAATTCGATAACATTTCTAAAACAACTTACATAATCAATAAAACAATTAACATCCATTATATCATATTATATCATCAAACAATAAATATAGATATTAAATTATAAACAATACAAACTTACCTGGACTAAGTTGTAATAGTTGCAAAAGTTTCGGGCTATTTTGTAATTTTTCTTTTTCCACGTAAATCAATAGGGTCTTGATCTAAAATATAAAATTCCAAATTATTATCTTACATTTCATATTCCAATTTACTTTACATTTTATACCCTTTTATTTTTTGAAATTATACAATTACCCCTAACTTTTACAACTTTTTCATTTTAGTCCCTTAAACCAAAAATCATCGAACTAACTATTTTCACAAGTTAAAATTTATAGCAGAATATTCAAGGCTTCTAAACAATCTACAAAACACCTCTTATTCACCATTTAAACCTTGAAATTTTCACATTTTAACAATTTAATCCTCAAATCAAAATCTCTCAAAAATCACTTCACAAAACAACCAAATACCACAATCAAAGCTTCAAACACATAGTTATCATGAAAAAATTCAAGATTCATCAATGACAACTTCAAAAATTTTTAACAGATTCAAAAACGAAGGTACGGCTAGTTAGACCTAGTTGCAACGATCTCAAAAACATAAAAATTACAAGAAATAGGTGAGAATTGAGCTCACATGCACAAGGAAGATGAAATCAAAGCTTGGAGCTCTCTTCAATGGTGATTTTGAAGGTTTGAAGAAAAATGAATAGGAAATGTCTAATTTCTTTCAATTTGTTTTGTTGAATTTTAATTTATTTACAATTATGCCATTAAACATACAATGTTCTATCATTTTCATTCTAATTGTCGTCCAACCACATTAACTATGAGCTAATTACTACATAGGTCCTTCCTCATTTAGTAATTAAGCTATTTTATCACCTAAACGCAATAATTACTAAGTTTTTCACCTTTTACAATTTTGTCTTTTTTCTTTAATTAGCTATCTAAACGTTAAAATTTCTTAACCAAATTTTAATACAACCCTAATGAATCTATAAATAATATTTATGATTGGACACGATGGAAATTTGTGGTCCCAAAACTACTATTCTGTTACCACTGAAAAATGGGCTCTTACATCGGAGCAAGCTATATGAGCCACACGGGCTGACCCATTTCACACAACCATGTGACCCACACGGGCTATGACATGGCCATATGTAGACCATGTCAATTGCACAGATTTACCCTCTGAATTATGAAAAAAAACATAATTTTTAGGTTTTTCGGGCATTTTAATACGTGTATGTGAATAAATTAAGGAGATAGGAGTCAGCCATCATAGAATATTCAATAAAACAACTCAAAAAACACCATGAAAGTTGAATTTGAAGTAGATTTCTATCAAGATTGAAGATTCCTAATCGATTTATTAAGAGATTATCCTGAGTTTCTTTATTTCTTGCGGTTATACTGTCTATTGGATGTTTTTATTTTCAAGCATGAACTATTTTAATAAATACCTAGGGAGATGAACCCTATGATGGATTTTTTTCGTTTGATTCTTATTTTATGCAATAGAGACTTAGTTTCTTGTTCTCAATTATGTGTGCTTAGTTCTTGGTTTGATATTTCTAGATTATTGATTCATGTTTGATGTACTTAAATCGGAGGTTGAATAAACCCTATTTAAGAGTAAATCTTGCGTAATTGAGTGGATTTGCTTGCAACCCTAGAAATAGGATGACATAAATATATCGGATTGGAGTCAAATCTAATAAGGAATCCATAGCAAGAGTTAATGCAATAATATGGATTTTAATTAGAAAGAAATTTCAATTAATCAACCTAGGGTTAGTTGCTCTTATTCTCGAAAGAGATATTAGCATAATTTAGGGATTTTTACGAACCAAGTTGCTAAGTAAAGAAATTGCGTTGCTAAGTAAAGAAATTGCATTAGATTGATAGTGACAGATGAAGTCTAAGTGAATTCTTTCTTGGGTATTGTTTCACTTTTTGGTTGTTAATTGATTATTTTATTATTTTTCTTTTTGTCGTCTTTTTTAGTTAATTAATTTAATTAATTTTAGTTTTTAATTGATCACTTGAATTATTCAGTTAAATAATAGAAAGGCAGTAATTAGTAGTACTTTTAGTTTTCATGGGAATGATATCTTTGCTTATCGTAGTTATACTATCAATTGATAAGTGCACATGTCTTAGTAAAAAATTTTATTTGGTTCCATAGACATCAGCCGATCGCATCTATGGCCAATTTGGGCAATTTTCAAATAGAGAAAGAAGAATGTGAGTTTTTTGCAAGGAGTCATGCAGGAGAGTGTAGAAAGAAGATAGGAGTCTGTTATAGTTGTAGGTCTAGGAACCACATAATAAAAGATTGCCCCACCAAGTCTGAGTATACTACAGAGCAGTCAGTCAAAACCCCTCTGAAGTACAAACCTAATAACATATTGGAAATGGTGGCTAAGTCTAGTTTAGTGCAAGGGTCGCAAAGGAAATATTTTGGTAGAACTAATTTTGGTGCCTCAACACGGGCCTATGTAATGAAAGCTAAGGAAGATGCAGACCTACCTAAGGTCATCACTGGTAATTTTTCTTTCCTCGGTAATGATATTTATGCTTTGATTGGCCCTAGATCTACTTATTCTTATATATGTCCTAAGATCATAGAGGGTCTAAATCTCGAGGTACAATGTTCTAAGACTAACGTATTAGTAATGAACCCCTTGGGGCAGAGCACTATAGTAAATAAGTTGATAAGAAACTATCCTCTAGCTATGAGTAAGCAAGTGTTATCAACAGACTTACTTCTCTTGAGTTTTCACAAGTTTGATGTTATATTAGGATTAGATTGGTTGACTAGGCATAATGCTATGGTAGACTGTTAGTCTAGAACTGTGTGCCTGGCCAGTTCAGAGGGAAAGCAAATATTATTGACAGGGAAAAAGTCATAATTGGCGGAGAGGATTATTTCTGTGGTGTCCGCCAGGAAAACTATGGCGGCCTTGTTGTCTCTACGAGCTAAAGTGACAATGGATGGTAATAAAGCATTAATGGCGGAGTTGGTGTTGAAGCCAACCCATCTCTTACAAATTCTAGAGAAACAAATAAAGGATGTTAGTGTGAACGATAAAAGCAAAACATGTCATCAGACAAAACATTACACTTTAATGTGGGTAAGGATGATGAACTTAGATTCAAAAACTAAGTATTTGTACCAATGGGAAATGATTTGAGAAAGGAATTGTTGAAGGAAGCTCACCAAGGGAGTTTTTCGCTACACCTTGGTGGCGTTAAGATGTATAGAGATTTGAGAGACTCTTACTAGTGGCCTAATATGAAGAAGGAAATCTTGGAATATGTTTCCACATGTCTGACATGCCAAATAGTAAAGGTAGAGCATCGAGTTCCTTCGAGTAAGTTTTACCCTTTGGAAATCCTCGAGTGGAAATGAGATAGGATCACTGTGGACTTTGTTTCTAGATTACCCCTTAGTCCCTCCACGAAGAATTGTACTTGGGTGGTAGTATATCAGCTTACAAAGTTAGCATATTTCCTTCCTATGAATACCAAATAGTCTTTGGAAAAGTTGGCTGAATTATATATCGTCGAAGTGGTACACCTCTATGAGTTGCCATTGCTCATTATGTCTGATAGAGATCTGAGGTTTACTTCGAGATTTTAGCAACAATTACAAAAATCACTAAGGGCAAGACTGAGATTTAACACTGCATTCCATCCTCAGACAGATAGCGAATCTGAAAAAGTGATTCAAGTAGTAGAAGACATGATGCATATTTGTGTGATCGATTTCGACACAAACTGGGAAAAGTATGTTCCTCTGACTGAATTCACCTACGACAACAGCTACAACACCAATTTAAAGATGCCTCCCTTTGAAGCCTTATATGGTAGAAGGTGTAGCATGCTTACTTGTTGGCCAGAGCTAAGCAAAAGAAAAAATGTGTGATCAGACTTAGTGTAGAAAACAGAAGAAAAGATTGTCGTCATTCGCAATCACTTGAAGACTGCACAGGATCGAAAACAGACATATGTCGACTTAAAGAGGAAAGAAATATCCTTTGAGGTAGGAGAGAAGGCATTCTTGAAGGTCTCCCCTTGAAAGAGGATTATACGCTTCGGTCAAAAATGGAACCTAAGCCCTAGATTTATAGGACCATATGAGATTTTGGATAAGATTGGTCTAGTGGAATATATGTTCGTGTTGCCTCCTAATTTATCAAAGATCCACGATGTATTCCACGTAGCAATGTTGTGTAGGAATGGATCCAACCCTAAACATGTAGTACAAATTGAAGAGCTTGAAGTTGAGCTAAATTATTTTACGAGGAAGAGTCTGTCCGTATTTTGCCTACAAAAGTTAAAAAGCTAAGGAATGAAAAGAATTCCCTTAGTGAAAGTACTACAGAGAAATCACAACACTAAAGAAGTCACTTGGGAAAGGGAAAGCATAATGAGAGAACAGTAGCTAAAATTGTTTTAGGTATGAATTTCGGGGACAAAATTTCCTAAGTGGAGGAGAGTTGTAACATCCCACCCCTTGTAGTCTAGGTCATTTAAGTACTATTTATGGAGATAGGCTCATAGAATAAATTCGAAGCAAATAAAATATTAAGCACTTGCTATGTTCTTGAGGAGTATGAGTACACCCTCGGGTGAAGTCCGTGTTAAGGCGAACTTAGTGGATGGAAAAGCTCCTTTATAGAGTGTACGTCACCTCAGCTAATATACATTAGTGCTTATTTATTAGTATTGTTAGCCTTATTATTTTGGTTGAACTAGATAGTTGGCCTGGAAAATGATAGTTAGAATGAGAAGGATATTTGATATTGAGAGGACATGCATTTAAGAACAGAGAGAAAGTTATTAGTCACAGTTGTTGAATGAGGGGTACTAGAGAGAATAAACTTGCCCACTAAGTTTTCCTTCCGTGTGATCGGTACCACACTTTATTTTCTCTCTCTATTCTCTCTGCAACATCTAGGAAAGCTCTAAAACTAAGTCTAGCTTGAAGGTTTGGGTTTGTTGTATTCAGCAAATTTCATCAAATTTTGATACCTAGTAAATATCGACGAAACTTAAGATATTATCATGGTTATTAGGGTTTCATGCTCTAGGTTTCTTGATATAGTATTCTTGAAAAACTTGCTTAGCTTTTCTGAAGAATGTAATCTAATAACTTAACTGCTTATGTCATAGCTCAAGAAACTTCTAAAGGCTCTTGAGACAAAAGCAAGAGACCTGCAGTCTAAACCTTGTTGTATTTTCTAGTGAGTTCCTTTATACCCCATATGTGTGTATTGTGCTTTTGTTAAAGTCTGGTTCAAGGTAAGTTCACTTGTTCGGTGAAAAGTCTAGTCTTGCATGTCTATGAAAGTGATAAAGAACCTTACTTTGTGTTGAGTCATTACCTATTTTACTCTAAAAAAGGAACCATATGGTCAAAATAAAGAAAAGGATACATGGTGTTGTTGCCTTCGATGCAAAGTGCATTGAACTGACAGATCGCGGTACATGAACAATGGTTATGTGGCCTTTGGTAAGGCAGGTACATTGCAAACCAGATTGGCAAGCATGGAAAAGGAAACGAAATGAATGATTGATCTCTAAAAATGTACTAGGGTTTTGGCCGACACGAAGAAGGTTGTCTGCATGAATGCATGGGCGTAATGTATGCTTCAAAGGAACTTAGTCTGCTATATGGTCTGTGTAAATTCGATATTTGCCAATGGGCGAAATCTATAAAGTCTTCTTGTGTATAGTATTCACCAATGGGCGAACTAAGTGTTTTCCCTAAGTTGGAAAGGTTGATTTGTTTATCGTATGTATATCTTAATGTTTGTTCTAGAACTCACTAAGTTCTATGAGGTTACTACATTACCTTTCCTTCTCAGGATCATTGAAGAAGTAAAGGAATCACCAAGGACCACGCCAGAGGATATTTTTTGTTGTAAGATTTATAATGATTTTGTGTTATGCATGATAATGGGGGTGGCGTTAAGCTTAGGATTTTAAAGAACGATATTTTGTAAATAAAATTGTATTTGTCAAATTATAATTTTTCCATAACTTTTGTAATGAAGCTTATGGTCTCGATTTGTAATGGTTTACTTCATGATTTAGTATTTAAAAATTTTGTTGTCTTAAGTTAGCTTTGATGAAGTCTAAATTCTTTTCAAACTGTGTTTGGAGAAAGGGAAAGAATGTAAAACTGTAACGCACCATTCCTGGATCCTCCTCTAAGGTCGGGTATGGGGCACTACATACATCATTCACTTGGGATTAAGCTTTGTCACACTATGAACGTCATAAGCGAATAAATCCATAAATGGATCTAGGATCTATTCTACTTGTGTCCTATTCGATGTACTGTCAGTTCAGTCAGCCACAGCTATGTCTTTAACTTCTGGGAGCTATCCGCTCTAATGCTAAAGACAAAGCATCTCCCCAATTGGACTTGATAGATGGCATATTAGTCTTTGAATCAATTTCTCATTTTCGATTAAACTATGTTTAGGTTTATCTACTGAGACAAGTTGTCTTTTTGTATTACAATTCAACCATGTAATACAGTTTAGTATAAGTTAAATGTTAGATAACCGGTGAGCTAATATTTGTTTCCTTTTTGCTTTGCAATATTTGCAAGCAAAAACATTAAGGACAACATACAAAGACTATTAATATAATTAGTGGATATTTTCTTAAACCAAATTGTTCAAAAAATACAAGTAGGGAAAATAAATATACTACACTTACGGAACTAGATCCAGCAATCCCCCACTTGGCCTAGTGAAGTAGATGAGTCATATTTCATATTCACATGTCCTTTACATGTTTCTCAAAACTCCTAGCTACCAGAGTCTTGGTAAACGGGTCTGTAAGGTTGTCCTCTAATGCGACTTTGACTACATCCACTATTTCTTCTATCACTGTCTCCTTTATAATGTGATACTTTCTATCAATATTCTTTGTCCTCTTTCAGTTTGCAGTTTCCTTGGTGTTAGCTATTGTCGAATTGTTATTGCAATACAGTGTGATAGCTTTTGTAACATCCGGCCCAATGGAATCTTAGTATTCGAATACTATTCAGAGAACATGTCAGATAAGGCAAGTTACAAGAGAATGGTGTTTAAGCTAGTATGAAAACCATTGTGAGTGCACCTATGACGCTTTGAGGGATTAGAGAATACTGGGTAAGCACGTAGTAAGCCCGATAATGAAAGATTCGCCCTAAAAGCCTCTATTGGCATGGTAAACTCCGTAATAAGAAAATAAAGCCTATGATAAGAATGTTTATATCAGCAATAATTGCATCTGGTAACGTTGGCCTTGAGTCAGTTAAAATTTAAGGAAAAGACAATTAAAAGGTAAGCAAATGAGAACTAAAATAGTCAAGAACCAAAGGGAAACACTTTATTAGTTTTCCTGGAATTTTTTAAGATTTGGATAAGACCATCAAATGATTGATGTGACATTTTTTAGTCCCAATAAAGTCCAGGGACAATTCAAAGCGTATAAGGCAAGAAAGATATCTTATATATATCTCCTCAGGAGAGCAGAACCAAAGGAAAGAAGATAGGAAAGGACGACCAGTGTAACTGATGCGATATAGTACTCGTTCGTTGGTCCGAGTCGCTTGTGCTCACGATCGTAAAATTAAGTAGTATCCGGTCAAGTTTGTCAAAAGGCTGAATTCAGACAAAGGTAGGTTTAACAAGGGGTTGTTTGGTTGATATGGAAAATGGACGAGTTAAGGATGGGCTTAATAGCTAAAGAATGAACCAATATTAAGAGAATACCGACCCAATTCTTATAATAGCTCTTAAGGTGGAAATAAGGTTGATAGATTGAATCGTGACCCATTATCTATTGGAGATAGGAACCAAACAGTATGATTGGAACACCACACTCGTTAGAGTGATAAGTTCACTAAGAGAATTAGATTGACGCCACTAGACTAGCAAGATAAGTCAATTTGAGTCACAGAAGAACAAAGAGAGTTAAACAACTCACAAATAGATTAAAATTCATCAAAGGTTCAAAATTTCTCCCAAATGTTTACAAAACAACTATTTATAGAAAAATGTAAAAGAAGATGAATAACCAACATTCAGCCATTAATGTAGTTCATGTACACAAACCATACAATGAACCGAATGATTCTTGAACTCCCTTAAATGCATATAAATGGTTGTTCGCTCCCCTTTGTTGGTTTATGGACGTTCATCCCTTGTATTGGCATGTATTGGGCGTTCATGCACCTCATTGAATGATATTCATGCATGAACTCTAACTTAAAGAGTCACATTCTTCCTCCATTTGTTGTGCATGAATTCTTAGCATAGAAGAAAGCTTCAAGTGCCTTCTATGATCACCAAAAGTCCCATTCATCTCTTTGGATTGTTCATGCACTTGCATGGAACATGCATTCTCATAAATAGATGCTTTAATGGCATGTAGGTTCATAAACTAGTTACATGCATCTTGTAGATTCATCCTCCATGACGATTAGCCTTTAATTCCCCTTCAATCCCCCTTGGCCGAAAGATAGATGCATGGGACATACATCTCCTTTAATTGAAGCTTTAATGCGTTTTAAACACATGAATGAGTAGTTTGTATTTAGCTGATTCATCCTTAATTTTGATGCATGTATGTTCTGGTACATTGGCTGAATTAATAAGCTGCTTGTTCATGAACTTGAAGCATGTATCTTGTGGATTCAATGTGTGACATTTAAACGTACAAGCCCCTTTTGGAGTGCATGAATGGGCAGATTTGACCCTCTTGAATAATTGTATGTATGAACATAATTTAATGCTACTAATTAAATGTGGAACTCCTCCACTTGCTTCCATCCATCCATGCACTTTGTGAATGGCTATGAATCTCTCCAATTTATGACTTGCATGAATATATGAATTCAGTTTGATGGATGGAGCTTGAAAAGCCAAGCCTTGCCCATGCAAACAACCACCTTGAATTACCCAATGTGCATGTAGTTCATTATTGATGCTTGTGACGCATGAAGCTCCTTAAATGTGTCTGTGCCACACGAATAGCTTGAAAGAAACTTCCTAGCAGCAGCCAATATGAACAACCTATTACACATTAAAGAGATGGGTAAATGCCACATTAATCAAAGTTTGACACACTTTAAATATGTAGGAAATTAAACAAACATTAAAGATGTCCGAATTTAAACATACTTAAAACATGTTTTAAAGATATCCTAAACTATGACATAATTAAAACCCTTATTAATGTTGTTCAAATTATGACATAATTAAAAACTCATATTAATGATGTTCAAATTATGACATAATTAACTACTCAAACTAAATTAACTAAAGTAACTAAAATGGATAAACATCCTTATTTTCTAGCAACGAAATTAACAAACTAAAATTAAAACTTCATTTTGCACTTGGGCCCCTCGTGCTTGGGCCAATTTCAATGTCATCGAATTGTATCATGACATGATGCGGTCATGCTTGCATCAGTAGCAGCCCGTTTTCAGTGAAATCAGAACAGTGGTTTTGGGACCACAAATCTTATGTGAAAATATTTATTTTATTATTATTTTAGATTCGACTGAATATTAGCAAGGTCGTATAAAAATTTCGTTAAGAAATTTTATCATTTGCATGTTTAATTAGTAAAAAGAACTAAATCGTAAAAGGTGCAAAAGCAGAGTTCTAGTAGCTAAATGTATTAAATGGCTATAGAACCTTAAATTATGAATACTTAAATGGTAAATAGACCGTCATTATAAATAGTGAACATTCATGAGTTGGTTTTGATGTAATTAAGCATATTTTTAAGGTTAAAAATGTAAATAGGTAAATTAAGGTTAATTTAATTAAACAAAAGTTTCTCATCTTCTTCAAAGATGTTCTTCACCAAAAATTAAAAATAGAAAAGCTTGTTTAGGGTTCTTCCATTCGGCTTCATAAAATCCTTGCATGTAAGTGTGATTTTGTCTCATTTTTAATGATTTTTATGTTTTTGGAGTCGTTGTAACTTAATCTAGCTAGCCCGGGGACTAAATTTCAAAACTTTTAATAGGTTAAGGTTTTCTCATGAATATATTCATAAGTTTTTTTATGTTTGATGGAAGAAAATGAATCTTTGTTGTTAGATAAACAACTTTTGTAAAGTAAATTTTGTTGAAATTGTCAAATAGGGATTTGTGGATTGAATTGAATAATTGAGATTTATTGAAACATTTAATTGAAAATACTTATTTATTTAGATCAAGATATATCATAGCTAGTTATAAACCAAGGGAAGGCGAAAGTCACGGATTAGCTCGATCTTACTTCTAAGCGCTTGTTGTCAATGAAAGTTCATAGTATTTAGAATGTATAATCAAATTTTCATGTATATATATATTTTCATCTTATAAGCATGTAATAAAATACTAATGTTAATTATATTAATTGCACATACGTGCCCCAGTTTGTACTTCGGTACCCCTGATTACACACATGTGCCCCTGTTTGTACTATGATACCCCTGATTTCACATACATGCCCCTGTTTGTACTTCGGTTCCCCTGACTACACACACGTGCCCCTGTTTGTACTTTGGTAATTTCAATCCAGTAAAACAAAAGTTGCATTCAATTGATGATAAGTTAAAAGATTTACTATGTTCTTACTAAGCTTTGTAAGCTTATATGTTTTTATGTATTGTTTTGTAGATTAATACCGCTGACTTTTGGACGGATCGAATCTATGCCTCACTTTATCCATCAACATTGGAAGTTCTTGTTCTCTTTAGGGTTGTGGCATGTATATGTGTCTATATAGGTTGTTTTGGTATAATATGTTGAATTATTAAATTAGGTGATTAAGTACTTGTCTAAGTTTGTGAATAGATACCCTTTGATGCAAATAGAATGTTATGAAAGTAAACACTTATGGATAGATTTTGTTTTTTGATGAATTAAGTTGATATGTTTGGTTTATAAATATGGTATATTGGTTGGTGTGTTTTTGACACTTTGATGCTTTGTGGATTGGTATAAATATGACCAATTTAGGGTGCTCCTGTGTTATTCGTTAGAAAGAAAGACGGGTTTATGCGATTATGTATCAATTACAGACAACTCAACAAGGTGACAATCAAGAACAAGTATCTATTACCGCGTATTGACGATCTATTTGATAATTAAAAGGTGCAACAGTATTTTCGAAGATTGATCTTCGTTCTGGTTACTATCAGTTGCGAGTTAAAGATTCAAATGTGCCGAAAACTGCGCTCTAGACCAGGTACGGACATTATGAATTCCTTGTGATGCCGTTTGGTTTGACTAATAGACCTACAATATTTATGGATTTGATGAACAGAATTTTCAGACTGTATTTAGGCAGATTCATCATAGTATTCATTGATGATATTTTAATTTATTCGCGAGATGAGATAGAGCATGTCGAGCATTTGAAAATTGTTTTGCAAACCTTACGCAAAAAGAAATCATTCGCTAAGTTTAGTAAATGTGAATTCTGGCTTCGGGAAGTCAAATTTTTGAGACATGTATCAGTCGAGGGCATCAGAGTTGATCCGAGCAAAATTTTAGCAATTATTGATTAGAAGCCTCCGAGAAATGTATCTGAGGTTAGAAGTTTTTTGGGATTAATCAAATATTACAGAAGGTTCGTTAAGGGATTTTCAATGATTTCTACACCGATAACGAGATTATTGTAGAAAGATGTCAAGTTTGGGTGGTCTAAAAAATGTCAATAAAGTTTCAATCAATTGAAAGCATTGTTAACCAAAGCACCGGTGTTAGTTCAGTCGGATTCAGGTAAAGAATTTGTAATTTATAGTGACGAATCTTTAATGGTTTGGGAAGTGTTCTGATGCAGGAAGGAAAAGTGATAGCGTATGCTTCTAGACAATTAAGGACGCACGAAAAGAATTTTCTGACACATGACTTTAAAGTTATAGCTATTGTGTTTCTATTGAATATTTGGCGAGATCATTTATATGGCGAAAAATGTCATATCTTTACATATCACAAAAGCTTAAAATATTTAATGTCACAGAAAGATTTGAATTTGAGATAGCGCAGGTAGCTTGAGTTATTGAAAGACTACGATTTAATCATAGATTATCAACCAGGTAAGAGAAATGTTATTGCCGATGCTTTGAGTAGAAAGTCTCTATTTGCTTTACGAGCATTGAATACACGATTTACGTTGTCTAATGATGGTTCCATCTTAGCGAATTTGAAAGCTAGACCGATGTTTTTGAAACACATTTATGAGGATAAAAAATGTGATGACGTGTTGATAGTTAAATGCAAACAGATTGAGTCGAGTCCTAATTCAAATTTTCAGATTGGATCCAATGATAGTTTATACTTCAAAGATAGTATTTGTGTTCCGAGAAATTCAGATCTCGTTCAGAAGATTTTACGAGAAGCTCATAATAGTAGCCTGTCTGTTCATCCTGGTTGCGACAAAATGTATGGTGATTTGAAACAACTATACTGGTGACCAGGTATGAAATGAGAGATTTTTTAGTTCTTATTGAAATGTTTAGTATGTCAGCAAGTTAAAGCTAAACATCAGGTACTACCTGGTTTGTTACAGCCAGTGATGATCCCGGAATGCAAATGGGAGCGCGTCACAATGGATTTTGTATCGGGATTGCCTTTGTCTCTGAGAAATAAAGATGCAATTTGGGTTATCATTAATCGTCTGACGAAGTTCACACATTTTATTCCAATGCGTACGAATTTTTCTCTTGAGAGATTAGCTGAGTTATACGTTGCTGAGATTGTCAGATTACACAGGGTGGCAATTGCTATTATTTCTGATAGAGATCCACGGTTTACATCACAATTCTAGAGCAAGTTACATGAAGCTCTAGGTACTCATTTGCATTTTAGTACTGCGTTTCATCCTCAGACCGATGGTCAGTCAGAGCGAGTGATACAGATACTCGAAGATATGCTTCGATGTTGTGTTTTAAAGTTCAAAGGCAACTGGAAAAAATTTCTACCGTTAGTTTAATTCGAATACAACAATAGTTATCAATCGAGTATAAAGATGGCACTGTACGAAGCTTTGTATGATCGAAAATGCCAAACTCCATTGTATTGGACTGAGCTCAGTGAGAAAAAGCTACACGGGGTTGATTTGATACGAGAAACCGAAGAAAAAGTTAAAGTTATTTGAGACAGTTTGAAAGTATCTTTAGATCAACAGAAATCATATGCAGATTTAAAACGTAAAGACATTAAATTTCAAGTCGGCGATAAAGTGTTCTTGAAAGCGTTGCCTTGGAATAAAGTTCTTCGATTTGGACGTAAAGGAAAGCTAAGTCCGTGATTTATCAGACCGTATAAGATTATCGAAAGAATCAGACCAGTAGCTTATAGATTGGCGTTGCTTTCAGAGCTAGAAAAGATACATAATGTGTTCCACGTATCTATGTTACGGTGATACCGATCAGATCCTTACCATGTTATTTCAGCTATTGATGTCGAGATTCAGCCTGATATGTTGTACAACAAAGAATCGATTAGAATTCTAGCTCGAGAGGTTAAACAATTGAGAAATAAAAACATAGATTTTGTAAAAGTATAATGGGTGTCGAAACCACCAAAAATAATTCTTACAGTAAAAGAACTCTAAATATTAGTAAAGAGTGGTAGTAGGGTCGAGTCCACAAGGATTGGATATTATAATAATCTTTCGTGTTTATCTTGTGATCAGGATTTTTGTCGTGTCGATAATCGTGGCAATGGTCGTGCCCATGACTCCAAACGAACCTGCTAAATAAATAAATAAATCAAGCGAGTTTTGAAATGTTTAGAGATTAAATAATTGAAGCATCATAAATAAAAAATTAAATAAACTGGAAATAAATTAAATTGGGAAATAAATTCAAATTTTGTAAACAGATATAATAAACCTTAGCCCTAAATTCGGTGGATTTCAGATTTAGAATCGATCCTCGAACATTAATTTTTTCTTTAAACAATAAGATTGTTATAGCAGTTAAGAACGTCCTAACCGCCAATTCTTCCTCTCGTAGCTGGTCCGGGTATGACTTGCAAACCAACCCTTACCGATTATCTACCTGAGATACATGCGTCCCCGATTCAAGATTTCGGCAGCCTTGCGCTTTGAAGAACCCAACTTAGATTAACGGCCTCAACCGCATGGGTCGTTTAAACCCAACCACTTCTCCTTTGATTTGTTATCGGAGATCTGAATACAGCACAACCGACTCATTTCCCCAACTATCTGCAAACATGACTCCAACCCAACGTGCACTTTTTGACTTGAAATCGAGTAAACTTTAAGGGATGAGTTGTCAATCCTGATACTTAGAAAAATGTGAATATCGATTGGAAGGATTTTTAGTACGGATACGTATCTCACGATTCTTGATCGGAAAGAATACCGGCCTAAAGCTAAGTTGGTATTTAGTGAAGCATGGATTTAATCATGCTTTGGTTGGCTATAGATTGGATTTGAATGAAAATGGTAGAAATTAGGAAGGGAAGGGACTTGGAAAGTAATTAAACAAATTTTGTAAAAGCAAGGAAATGGAAATGGGAGTAGTAGAATGTCAATCACGCACCAAATTTGGATGGTAAAGAATAATCCTTATTTGATTCCAAATGAAAATCAAGTGTCAAGTGTGTCTCTCAAGCTACCTTAAAGCCCTATTCATATACATATCACTTACTAAATTTGGCTTAACCACCTAATACATAATTAAAATTTAATAAAAAAATAAAATCAGATATTTTTCTAATTTTGGTTTTTACAAAGTCAAAATAAATATGATGAGTCCTTGGTTATTTCCACGTTTTTTATTTAGTCCCACTTTATTGACTGTGCTGTAAATTGGTCCTTTTCTACTCGTTTTTAACTCATAGCATCCCAATTACATTCCTGACAAGATTAAAACATAAAATCATTAATTCAAGACCAACCAATTCAAGAACTAACCGAATTAAACAGAAAAAATCATGCAAATTTAACATGTTATTAAAGTACTTTGGAAACGACACGGTTTAGAAGAAACAACCTGGGAACCGAAAGAAGCAATGAAAGAGCAATACCCGAACCTCTTTTCTGGTACAATTTTTGGGGACAAAAATTCCTTTAGAGGGGAGAGTTGTAACAACTCATTTTTAGTGAAATCAGAACAGTGGTTTTGGGACCACAATTTGATGTGAAAATATTTATTTTATTATTATTTTAGATTCTACGGAATATCAGAAAGGTCGTATAAAAATTTCGTTAAGAAATTTTATCGTTTGCATGTTTAATTAGTAAGAAAGACTAAATCGTAAAAGGTGCAAAAGTAGAGTTCTTGTAGCTAAAATTATTAAATGGCTATAGAACCTTAAAGTATGAATACTTAAATAGTAAATAGACCATCATTATAGATAGTGGACATTCATGAGTTGGTTTTGATGTAATTAAACATATTTTTAAAGGTAAAAAATGTAAATAGGAAAGTTAAGGTTAATGTAATTAAAACAAAAGTTTCTCATCTTTTTCAAAGGTGTTCTTCATCCAAAATTGAGAATAGAAAAGCTTGTTTAGGTTTCTTCCATTCGGCTTCATAAAATCCTTGCATGTAAGTGTGATTTTGTCTCGTTTTTAATGATTTTTATGTTTTTGAAGTCGTTGTAACTTACTCTAGCTAGCTCGAGGACTAAACTGCGAAATTGTTAATATGTTAGGGTTTTTCCATGAATATATTCATGAGGTTTTTGATGTTTGATGGAAGAAAATTAATCTTTGTTGTTGGATAAACAACTTTTGTAAAGTGAATTTTGTTAAAATTGTCAAATAGGGATTCATTTGTAAAATGTGTAAAGTTCATGGTGAAAATTATGAAATGATGAATTTTATAAGTTGATATGGACCTATATGAAATTCGGCTAGCTTGGGTAGGGATGAAATTGCATGAGTTTAATTTTACGAGCTTAAAGACTAATTGTAAAGAAGTTAAAATATTAGGGGTAAAATTATAATTATGCAAAAATGTATTAGGTGGATCAAATTGAATAATTGAGATTGACTGAAACATTTAATTGAAAATGCTTATTATTTAGATCAAGATATATCACAGCCGGTTATAAACCGTGGGAAGGCGAAAGTCACGAATTAGCTCGATCGTACCCCTACGCGCTGGTTGTTAATGTAAGTTCATAGTATTTAGAATGTATAATCGAATTTTCGTGTATATATACATTTTCATCTTATAACCATATAATAAAATACTAATGTTAATTATATTAATTGCACGTACGTGCCCCTGTTTGTACTTTGGTACCCCCGATTTCATATACGTGCCACTGTTTGTACTTTAGTACTCCTAATTACACACACGTGCCCCTGTTTGTACTTCGGTACCCCTAATTGCACATACGTGCCCCTATTTGTACTTCGGTATCCCTAATTACACACACGTGCCATATTACACATATGTGCCCCTGTTTATACTTTGATAATTTTAATCGAGTAAAATAAAAGTTGCATTCAATTGATGATAAGTTAAAAGATTTACTATGTTCTTACTAATCTTTGTAAGCTTATATGTTTGTGTGCATTGTTTTGTAGATTAATACCGCTGACTTTTGGACGGATTGAATCTACGGCTCACACTATCCATCGACGTTGGTAGCTCTTGTTCTCTTTAGTGTTGTGGCATGTATATATGTCTATATAGGTTGTTTTGGTATAATATGTTGAATTACTAAATTAGGTGATTAAGTACTTATCTAAGTTTGTGAACAGATATCTTTTGATACAAATAGAATGTTATGAAAGTAAACACTTATGGATAGATTTGGTTTGTTGATGAATTAAGTTGATATGTTTGGTTTATAAATATGATAAATTGGTTGGTGTGTTTTTGGCACTTTGATGCTTTGTGGATTGGTATGAATATGACCAATTTGGTATGTTTGATTTGTGGTTAATTAAGAAATGATTTGGTATGAAGATAAACTAGTTGATGAATAGTTAAGTGTGATCATGTTTAAGTATATTTTATGTATGTGTTTGAGGTGCCTAAATGTCATATTGGTTGTATGGATTATTAGGCTATTGTATGAATCATTTTATGCACATTTTGAGCATATTTAGAAGTCTTTATCATGTGTGAAAAAGTGCCTAAGTTTATGCTTGTGTAGGGTGAGAGAAATGGCTTAATTTTAGCCATTTTCTTGTCCAAACAGCCAAAGACACGGGCGTGTGTCTCATCCATGTGTGACACACTACCATGCGACACAACCGTGTGTCCCCTGTAGGTTTCAAAAGGTTGCAAGTCAGGCAGTTACACGACCTGGCACATGGGCGTGTGAGGCCATTTCGAGGTTATAAGGCCTAACACATGGGCATTTGGCTTGGTCGTGTGACCCAAGTCAGAGAGTTACACGGGCACGAACATGAGCTGGGACACGGCCGTGTGTCCCTACTACGAATGTCCATACAGCCTGAGGCAAAAGGGTGTATCTCATTCGTGTGACCCTGTAGTGTGAAAATTTCTATCTTTTTCCATGAAGTTTTAAATGTTTTCGATTTAGTCCCAAATCGTTTCTAAAGTGTTTCTAGGGCCTCGAGGGCTCGAATAAGGGACGTTATGCATGAGTTTGATTGAATTTTGCTATGATTTGTAAAATGTTTGAAATTGAATGTTTTAAGTTAAAATTTTTTGGTACTGCTCCATAACCCTATTCTAGCGACGGATACGGGTTAGGTGTGTTACGCCCAGTAGAGCACATAGTGCACTCAAGTAATAGGGTCATTGCCAAGAAGGCGTGATGCGCCAACACTTGATTAGTCAAACTATCAACTACGCCCTAACGGAGAAGGATAGGTTAGGACCCAGGCATAAGTTACGTATGTGTTTGTATGCCCGTACATGTTACTTTACAATTGTCATGCATCTAACTAGTTAGTCACAAGGATGGAGACGCATGTCAACCATCTAATGGGATAAGGAAAAAATATCCTCTCATCCTTTAAGATGAGCCGGGAATGAGAGGGTCAACTCTGAGATGCCCCTATTAATGTAACATTCATGACCTTGCATGTTATGCTGCTGAAGAGCAGATCTGCTTAGCTTAGTAATGAAAATTGTAAAGCTTTATTGTACGACTCTGATGTTCAAATGAGAAAGGAAATGAACTAGATGGAAAGGTCTTGACGACTTTTCTGTGGTTTAACACTTACAAGCTACTGGTCTACTCGATAGAATCTCAGATCTAATGTTTGAAGCCGCAAAAGGTGAGGAAAATGTGAAGATTATGTGAGGATATGGTCAGGGTTTTGTGAGTACCCCATAAACTCTTTTCTATATGTTGCATGTATGTTTATATGTTTATTTCTTCGTGTTAAAAGATTGATCTGTGAAACAAAACGTGAATTATGCTTGTGTAATTTGTTGTGAAAATGTATATCTGATAAGCTTGCATGTGTGGCTTGATGCCTAAATGACAATACGCCACTGCTATGAAGAGAAAGTATGAGTATGATGAATGTATAAAGAAAGAATAAGCCTGATGATATGTTTCTATTCCATAGAAGAAAGTTTCAGCGTAAAGAACGCATCTGAAAGTATGTTTCTATCCACTATAAGTAATTATGTACATGCATAAACACACTTGAAAGCATGACAAAGTCTCTGCACAAGGAGTATGTGCATAAGTTACATGAGTTTCATAAGTCTGCATAAAGAGTTTGCTTGAGTGTGATCCTGTTAGGACAGTAAACACGAATTTTGATAAGGAAATACCATGGCCATGGCAAGAAGACCATATAGTGTAAAACCTAGTCTGGTACTATAGTATCATATGGGGAAATGAAGACCATATAGTGTAAGACCTAGTCATGGTGGCTATGGCATCATATGAGGATAAGAAAACCATATAGTGTAAGACCTAGTCTAGGACTACGGTGTCATGTGGGGAAAAGATAAAGGAAGGTTGGGCTTGTACCAAGAAATGAGAGGTAAACCTCAAGACGTTGATTTTAGGCAAATCCCTATCGTCAAAAATGCCATTTTCTGAAATGTGAAAGCATTTGTGGCTATTCTCTGTTATGCATGAGCCTTTATGGTAATACATGTTATATGAGCCCTTATGGTTGAATCTATTAAGAGTATCTTCGTGGCAAAGTCTATTGTATGTATCTGGACGCCCTTGTGGCTATCTAATGATGTATGTATGCCTTTGTGGCTATCTAAGTCAAGTGGACGCCTTCGTGGCTATTTGTTTATCAAATGAGTGTCTGCAGTTTCCGGGAATAAGAGAAGATATTTGAAGTCAAGGATACGCCTTAATGGTGCAGCCTGTGAAACAAACTCAGGACAACAAATCAAAGGCAACATTGAATTGGTGAACTCTGAATGGAAGTGCAGCTATCAAGCTTGCAATAATGAAAGATTGGTGAGAAATGTTTCATGCTGAGAAATGGACGAAGTCTACCCTATCCACAAAATAAAAGGTGAAATTAAGGTATGTCGTGAGTTCAAGACCACAAGTAAGTCAAATGATATTGGCCGAGGTAAGATTGTTTATAGAATATGAAAAGATACAAGGTAGGTAGAGATTTATTACATGTTCTTGCTGAGTTTGATGAGTACCTATCTGGTTCCATAGAGTAAATTGTGACGTTTTATATTTAATATGAAATGATGAATCAATATATGATAATGTCTCACTAAGTTCTTGTGAACTTATTATGGATGCCTCTGATTGTAGGATAGGTTAGAAAGATGAGAGACGAGAGACGATGCCTAGGTTACACCAGAGGAGCGACGGCCCATGGTAATATGCATACAAAGAAGAGAAAGATTGCAGCGGAGTTACGATCCACACCAAAGGAAAAACTAAGAAAGCTATATGACAAGTTAAAAATAAAGATAACATATGAGTTTATACGAGAAGCCTTATGGTGAATTTTAAGCCCGCACTCAAGATGTAATACTCTATATAGTGATAGAAATAAGGCGAATACAATAATTGTATTATTCAGATTGTAAACGTGATTTTACACTGTACAAGGAGACATTCATAATAAGAAAATAACGAGGTAATTCAGTAAACGAAAGTAGAAAATTGTATTAAGTCATTGCTCATCAAGTACATAGGCGAATAGAGGAGTCGATGTCACATCTATAAGATCTGTAACAACTTTTTCCATACTAGGAACAACTACAAGATCTGTAAGGAATTTTTGAAGCTATATTGATTCTTTTATTGTCTCAAAAGCAGCCACATATTCGGCTTCCATAGTGGAGTCAATAGTATAGCTTTGCTTGACACTTTTCCATACTATGGACTTGCTGCCTAAGACAAAGACATAACCGGATGTCGATTTCCTTGAACCCTAACATAGCTGGAAATCAAAATTGGTATAACCAATAGGAGTAAGACCATCTCCTGAATACACAAGCATATAATCCCTCATTTTCCGTAAATACTTAAGTATATGTTTAATTGCTTGCCAGTGTCTTGGATCGAGATTCCCTTGATATCGACTTACCAACCCTACTATGAAACATATATCTAGACGTGATACTTGTAAAAATTTTTATATACATATATTATTTTTAAAAAATATCGAAAAATCTAAAATGGTACATTAAAACAAAGTGGTACTTGTATGCACCAATTCCAATAGAAAAATTATGCGTCTATTGGTGTAGTACTGACTACCTTGTTACTAACACCAACCAATATAGAAGGATGTCGGGGATTCGAAGGTAGAGCTAGAAAAATAGATTTGAGCCCAAAAGCTCACCCGCACCAATCTGAGCCCGTAATGATCCGAGTCCAAGAAAGCTTGAGACCAAGAAAATTCGAGCTTGACGAAACCAAAGCCCAAGTCTGTAAGAGTCCAAGTTCAAGATCGATCAGTCCTAAGCCAGAGATAAATTCACCCCAAAGCCCGGATTTATAATTGAACAACCATAATAGATAGTAATAATTAATATAATTTTATGATATTACTTAAAATATAAATAAAATGATAATGATTTATTTTATGAAAATGTATTAATAAGTATTACATATTTATATTAATATTTTATTAATAGCAAAAGTAATTTATAATAAATTTTTATGTTAAATTATAAAGTGAAATAAAATTTTAAAAACATTAATTGAATATAAAATATTTTTAATACTATAATTATATATGTATAATAAATATAAATTTAATAATTATTAAAATTTATAAAATTTATATTTAATGATAATATAAAATATATTATGACATAATATATTAATTTAATGATATAATAACTAGTGTTATACTTAACACAACTGATTGAGCATGATTTATTATGCAATACTGATAGCATTACTAATAAATCTAATTGTAATGATTTGGGAATTTAAGTTTTACTATTAATTATTTTTATTTGATTAATGTTTAATTTTTTTATTAATATTATTATCTTTACATTAATTTTTATTTTGGATTGGGTTTATTTTTATTTAAGTTGGGCTTTGAATAGATTTATATTAAGCTTATGTTTGCGCTGGGGTTTGGGTTTGGGTTTAAATACATATTATATTTAATAGATGTAAAGTTAATTAATTTGATTTAAACAATTTTAAATTTCACAACTAAAACCGAACCAACAACACCAAACTAACAAATTGTCTAACTAAACCTTAAATTGAAACCACCCAAACCAAATCGAAAAATTGAATTTACCAATTGATTTGATTGAGTTGGCTCATTTTGATTAATTAGGTCGGTTTTAATTGCTAACTATAATAAATTATATACTATTACATTATATAATAATATAGCATATAATTATTACTAAAACTATTAATACATATATATAATATTAATATATTATATAGCATTATATAACATAGTAGGAGTGTTAAGTTTCAAATGTACAGATACTTAAAGCATATTTTAATCAGTATAATAAATAATAATAATAATAATTAATAATTAATATATTATGTACTAATATTAGGGAAAATATTTGGTACATTGTTAGTAGAGTTTTTAGACTCTACAGGGGTTAACAAGTGTCTTATAGGAGTATAATAAAATTAAAAAAAAAAAGAGACACGTGACAATTTTTAAGGTTACTTGTGGAATAAAAAAGAGCATACTGCTAATGTATCAAATATTAACCCCTAATATTATAGTATGTGATTTAGTATTATATAATGTAATAATATATTTTAAAACTATTAATACATGTATATAATTATTAATTGCTCCAAAATTAAAACTAAATTTACCAACTGATTTGTTTTAATTAGCTCGATTTAGTTGGTTAAGTCAATTTTAATAGCTAACTATAATAGATGGTATACTATTCGATAATATAATAATATGGGATATAACAATTACTAAAACTGTTAGTACATATATATATATATATATATATATGTTTCTATTATTATATTATATATTATAATAAAATATATAAGTATTACATAATATTATAATGTTTAATCATTAATGTGTATATATATAAAAACTATTAATATAGTATATATTATATGTTATGATATAGCATTACATGATATATTAGGAAGATTAACTTCCACATGCACGAAGAGCATAAGAGCTTAGAGTATTTCAATCAATATAATAATAAACAATAATAATTAATAATTAATATATTATGTATTAGTATTATAATATGTGATATAGAATTACATAATGTGATAATATAATTTAAAGCTATTAATACATATGTAACTATTAATTAGTCCAAAATCAAAATTGCATATCCAATTAATTTGCTTGAATTGGCCAGATTTGGTCGTTAAGTCGGTTTTAGTAGTAAAATATAATAGATGATACATATTACATAATATAATAATATAGTACATAACTATGACTAAAACTATTAATACATATATAACTAATATTATATTCTAGATTATAGTAAAAGATATAGTATCAATAGTTATGTGTAATTTAGTATATTATAATACATATCTATAATTAGTAATACATAAAATATTGTTAAAATTTACATATCTTAACAAAATATTATTTTTATTAAATAAGATTTTGAATTGGGTTTAATTTATTTTAAGTTTGGATTTTAGATTTGGGCTATAATTAGTTTATTTAGACTTTGGATAATGGGTATATTATTTAGGTTTGGGTTTAGTACAATATATTTAGAATAAATAGTTTAGAATATAAGTAATAAGTTTATAAATTTAATAAGAAATATAAAAGTTGTTCAATTGTCAATATAATATAACAATAAACAATAAAAGATAATTTCGTCAATTTATATACATATCATATAATAATAAATTTTACATACGACTAGCCATTTAATTATTTTCTATAAAAATTATTAAATATTAATTATAATTTATGCTAAATTTAAATTGTGTTGTGATCGTATAAAAGTAAAATAAATTATTAATAATCTATAAAATTCAAAATTATTTAAATCCATGGGAGCCATCCAACTCAGAGAAAATCTAAACTCAAAAATTCAAATTTAAATTTCCGAACCTAGAAAAATCAAAATCCAAAGAAGTGACCAGGAATATTATTGAGGAAGAAGTAAAACATGTGAATTTATCAAAATTTCCTTATTCTCTCGTTCTTTAGATATCAATCTTTCAAATTTGGTGATATTTTTTGTGATTGAATTCTAGAAAATTAATATTGTGACATTGGTGCAAAATTTAGTTTTTAATATTCATCGAATAATTTTATGATATTGATGGGATAATTAATTGATATAAATATTTGAAGGAATTAAAAATGGTTGTTTTTATAATTTTGAATATTATTAGAAATTTAGCATATTCATGCTAATGTAATTTGTAAATTTTGTATTTCTCATATTGCATTTACCGGGTAATTTTTATTTACGTGAAAAGAAAATATTTGAACGTTAACTTCATAAAAGCTTGGATTAATTTATTCATCAGTGGTTAATTTACACTATATATTAATATTATAATTTAGTTTATATAATTTTCAAAATTTTCCTACTCTCCCTTTTTAAGATATTTCACGCACCAAGTAAACCACACAAGTTGGGTAATCCTACAATTAAAATATTGACAAGTTTGTTTTAGTTTTAGGCAATGGCTTCACTCTCAAAACATGTACTTGCTTTTCCATTCATACTTTCTTCTTCTTCTACATTCACATTTTAACTATTCCATCCTTAAGAACATGTAATCCTCTATGCTAGTATTATATACTACTATAATATAAATATTAAAAAATTGTTAAGATGACTATAGATAGCATTTTGATAAATAAAAATATATAAATTATTAAATAATAGATAAAAATATAAATATGGGGACCTAAAAGCTTGGATTGACTGTTTAAAAAATTAAAAGATATATATCCCCATAAAATAAATAAAATAAATTTGTGTATCCAAAATAAAAAAATATCCCCAAGAATTTCACATGCATGGAAAAAGAAATATATCTACTTATAGTGATCGAACATTAAATAAAATAACCAACCAAATCTTATGGACATCCTTTGAATATCTGTTTGGAGGACTAACATCATAAATGAATGAAAATTAATTAATATATCTGAACTGAATCCAAGTTTTGGTTTGTCTTCTATCCCTGCTTTGCAACCACAGAAACGACAATTACTTAACTCACAGGGAAGATGGAAGGTTCCTTTGTGGCTATAACGCCTCTGCAATTATTATTAAGCTACGTCTAATTTCCTTCCTTAAATAAGAGATAAGACTTTGGACATCCTAGATTAGCCGAACAAACGGGTATGTAAATAGGGTATGGGAGCATAATACTTTTTAATATATGCTTTGGTTTTTTAGGAAAAATTAAATTAAGCCAATGAAGGTTGGCTTAATGGTGAGTGTTAATACTAACAGTTGCAGAATTTCATTTTGTAACGGGATATTGTACAAGTTGCCATATTAGACACAATCACATAAGCATATTTTGGTCACATTAGCTGGAAGATTACGAGTCTACTAAAGCCTGTATATTGAAGACTTGTTATTAGAATTATGTACGATTTAGAAAGAGCACTTATTTGCCCATTAGAGAAACCACTATTATGTGCAATTTAGTCATGAGCAAATTATTTCCATTTTCAAGGGAAAAATTTTAGTTGGAGAGTGATCTTAATTGAATGCATAGGAGTGAGGTTACAACTTGATGAGTAAGTTGAACTTAAATCACAACTTGCATTGTTGATTCATAATGGATTACTCCCTAGGTAAGGCCCAAACATGTATGAAAAATTCTAAAATGCATAACTGATTCTTGTTTGCATTGTTGTTACTTTAGTTTCAACTTAACATACAACTGGCAAGCAACTCAACACTAACAGTCGGTATCAAAGCTAGACACCTAATGAATTAAGGGAGGATCCTATTGTTGATTTGTTTAGAGATGGAGTGTATCTCGAGTTAAGACCCCCTATACTTGATGGCTCTAAACATGCTTACTTTAAAGCTTGGATAAGGCTGTTGAGTGGACTTAAATCATAACTTGTAAGCCTCGTAGATATTGTTAGTTTAAATCTCCGGTGAGAAAAATCTCGAACACACGAATGGAACTCGAACAGAAAAAGAAGAAATAGGACAAGGCTCCAAGGCGTGTATCAAGCTACTATCTTTAAGGTTATATTCGCCCCCACCTATCTTCGGTGTGCAAATGAGTTCTAAGAAAATTAACCTCGAGGATACAATGAAGCTAATGACTATTTGCGTTTTGCACTGACGAGAATAGCCCACTACGCACTGAGCAATGTATAACAAAAACTAAATTTCTACAAAGGATTTCTGCAGTAATAATTTATAGAATAATCTAATAATATTAGAAAATGAATGAAGAAAAGAAAGAATATTAAAATTTGTTGGTGTTTTTCCCAATGAAATCTCATTCCTATTTATAGGAATTTTCATGTCTCTTCATTGAGACATCTTTCATCAATAGGTGTCTTTCTGAATAATAATGTCTTTAAAATAAACACATAATTATTCATTTAATATTATAACTATTCAAATAATATTATTTAAATAGTTATAATTCTTTTTCAAAAAATCAAATAATATAATCTTTTGATTAATTACACTCATTCATTTATAGTTATTGGAACACTATAAATATTTAAAAATGTTCCAATAGACATAGGAAAGGGTTACGATGTCTGTAACCCATTCTCTTGTGCATTATTGTTACTTTTCTCTTTCAGTTGTTACTTTAGTTACAACTTAACATATAATTGATAAGCAATTCAACACTAACAACAAGGTTGAGACACTAGGAACTTTGAAATCCTAAGTTCGAGTCTTATCCCATTTAAACTATGGATGGGACCCTGTCCAGATTTGTTCTTGCCTATGTATGGATGTATTTCAATTTTCATGACACTTTCCTAAACTTGTTTATGAATTTTTTTTTAATTCGGAAAAATTCTCAAATTTAATTTGAGTAACATAATTATAAATTATAATACTTTTAAATACAAATGAAGACACAAATTAAGTGCCAAAATCTTACATCGACTCTCAACACTGTCCAATTGGAATTTATTTATACTTGGAAGACGCTTTTTGATGTTTGAGTAAAGGGTTTATAGTTATTATGATAGTAAGAGTAATAGACATGAAATGAATCGTTATGTAAGTAGGGCCTTTGTGGTATGGTGTCTTTATCTATGGAGGCTGCGTCCAAGGATTCTGTAGTTTCTTGTTTTCTGTCCGGTTTAGTTTAGGTATATGTCGACTTGTGACGTTTGTATGTGTAATTTACTTTCTATCTCCCTACTTAATCTTTGGAATTTGAGTATTCTTCTAGTCAGGTGGGCATTCGATTGAACCGAATGAAAAAATTGAAATCATGTTATAGTATAATTAATTTCATGTTAGAACATATATATTTGAAAACTTATTCAAAGCAAAATAAGAAAGAAAAAAGATATTTTAGTATGATTGGCTTGAATCATTAATTCCAAAACTATTACTTTACAAAATTTTTAAATTTCTTTATATATTCTTTAAAAACTTTATATTTTTTAAAAATATATAAATTTTGGAATTTTTATAAATATTTTGAATTATTTTGTAATTTTGTTAGAGAGACCAATTTGCTCATATTCAAAATTGACAAGAATCAAAGGGATATTTACACCGATCTGTTATTCGAATCTTAAAATTCAACTCGACTTGAACTCGAATTATTTATTTGAATTGAGTTGAAAAAATTAAAAATTTAATTTTTTCGATTTTTTGAATTAAATCGAATTTTACTAACCTCAATTCACATATTCCTTTTAAATCCAAACTAAGTGTTTTATAAGTAAAAAAAAAAATTGTAAATTCATATATTAAAAAAAACCTAAGTTAAAGGAGAACAATAATTGGTTGACTCTTAAACATTATAATTGCATGTTTGAAGCAGATTTGATTGACTAATGAAGAAGATAAGGAGTCTACCTTACCTGGATATGCATGCATTAATGTCGTAATTAAACCTCTAATCTATCTTCAGATTCAATGTCTTTGCCAAGCCCACCAGCTCACTATTTAAGTTTCCTTTTTGGTCTCTTATTCTTTATTATTTTAACATTTTCTGTTTTACTCAACAAGTTATATATTTTTTTCATTATTATTTAATTCCTTGTAAATGCTATGTCAGAAATTGTTTCTGGTTAATTCTGTCTTAAGTCCCTGTATTTTTCTAAATGGTATGCAGTTGCATCCCTAAATAAGTTTAAGTTAATTATTCTTATGATTCAGCCCTTCATCTATTTATAGTTAACATGATTCAGTCAAAAAAACTTGATGGTTTTAGTAATAATTTCATTCCACTTTAATCTTTCTTCTTAATTTTGTTAACTATTTAATATAAATTTTATGCTATTTTTCTATTGTTGTATGCTTATGTTAACATAAAATTTTAAAATTAATTTGAATTGTTACATAATATTAAAAAAAAATCGGTGAAAATGAGTGGAAGCTTATAGTTGGAATTATGGAGAAATTACAACTGAAGTCCTTTCGTATTTTCCTCTTATTTCCCTAAGTCCTTTTACCGGTTTAAATTATAACCTAGGTTCTTCTTATTTTATATTTATTTAAATATGTGAAATTTACCAAATAATTATCTTTACTTTCACATTAATTATAATTTTGAAAATGATCTCTTTTTTGTTATTCAGTATTTTCATTTCAATTTAATTAACACTTTTAAAAAAATATTTTGCCTCATAAAGGTTCTGAAAGGTTAATTAATAAATAACATATGTCTTTCATCTTAAATTAATTGAAACTTATTTTTTAATTAAATTTAGTATGTTACTAAATTAAATGAAATTAATATAAGGTTAAGTTCTAATATAATTATAATAAAGGAATCTATAAAATTATATAAATGAAATTCATATACAAAGATTAAATTCCAAATATGATTAAATGAAATTGATTTATAGATATTTATACTTTTTGAAAAATGATATAATTTTATTTTTGAAATAAATTTAGACAATATGCTCGTATTTGAAATTTTTATTTATATCATTTTTAAATTTATTCTTTTCAATTCATGTTTTTACAGAAAGAAATGTATTTTAAACTATATGCTGACATTTTAAATTTGTGATATTTTTTAATTTATTTTTCTAAATTTTAATTTTTCTTAAAAAATTAAACTTTCATTTCTTTGATTAGTATTACTTATTACTTTAAATATATTCTATTATCAAATATTATAATTTTTAATCGATTCTAATTTCAAGTAATCTTAAAAAAAATTAATTTATTGATAATTATTTTTACATTTGTAACAATATTATTTGTATAATTTTAAAAAATTTATTAGGTAAAAAAAATAGTGTTTTTTAAAAGATTAAATTTTTACAATATTGACATAATCCACGTATATTTCAGGTTTAAATTAAACTATTTGTCTTATAAATAATTTAAAAAATAAAAATTCAAAACATTTGGATTAAAAAGTCAGAATTCAAGTGTTTTAAAAACCCATTATTACTTGCTTAAAACAGGAGCCAATTTAAAGATTGGATTTTGGTTTGTTATAAAAACTCATTATTACTTCCTTAAAACAGGAGGCATTTGAGAAGCCCCAAGGATTATTTTAAGAATTTTTTATATTTATTTACTTAATTCAAGAAGAAGTTGTACAAGCCCAAATATGCCCGGGCCCAAACCCAATAAAACTTGGTCATGTTAAGCCCAATTACAGGGCCCGATTGGCCTAAAACAACAGAAGCCCTAGCAGCTAGCAGCATTTCAGCCACCGCAGCAACTGCCCATCGCCCCACGTCGCACCTTGCCCACGTTCAACAACGGTTCCATCACCCCACGACGCAATCACCCACGATCAACGATCCCTTGCGTCTACTATGCATGTTCGTTCTACAAACGAACCACGAACAGCAAGATATAGACAGCAAAACAATTGTAAAGGTTTTTTTAGTAAAGGCTATATAAAAAGCCAATTGAATCTGTAAAAAGGGGTTAGACAAATGTTGTAAAAACCAATATACAGAAATACAAAAGCAAAAGAATCAGAAAAACGAAATTTTTAAGGTGATTTTTCCAATCTTTTTCTTTTTACTTTTTGTTTTTTTTTTTTTTTTCTTTTCTTTTCTTTCTCTGTTTCTTTTTAAAATAAATCAAAGAAACGAACAAGGAGGAAGGAGAAAGGTTCTTACCGGAGGTAGCGCGTCATCGAGGTGCCGTCGCCGTTGTGACTGATGGGAAACGGATTTAAAACGGTGGAGAAAGGGAGGCTGCGGCACAAACACGAAAATGGCAGAGGAGGGGAATGATTTTAGGGTTTTAAAATGAGATTTTATAGGGTTCAAAATGGGCTATTTTCGCGATTGGTCCTCCTGACTTTATAATTCGTCTAAATTAAATTTATTAATTCTTTTAAATTTTACTGCATGTTTTGTTACTGTTTCATTATAATCCAATGCTGCACAGCATTTTGGGAAGTTTGGGTAAATTGTTTTTTCAGTCCCCCTCCTGTTGCGCGTGTTTTGAATTGCTCCCTTTCTCATTTTCTTTTTTAAAATTTAACCTTTAAACTCTGTTTATTTTCAAATTGATCCTTAATTTATCATTTTATATATATATTTTTTTTAATATTGTTAAATTGTATTATTATTATTATATTATTGTTGGCATTTATTATTATCAAGATTATTTCCATACAAATATATATGCATATATGTATCTTATTTTATATATATATATATATAAATATATTTTAAATGGTTTTAAATACATATACATATCTTATATATATTATTATTACTTTATTCTTCTTAGTTTTATATACATATACATGCGCACTATATTTCTATTTTATAATAATTATATAGTTTTTATATATTTTATAATCCATATATATAGACATTTTTTTTATAATATATGTACGTACATTTAAAATTGTTATATTTTTTTTTCGCATGTTTCTTATATATAAACATATATATTTTCATAATTTAATATCATATTTTATTTATATTTATATTTTATTTATTTTTATTTATTTCTATATATATATCTTTAGATACCAATATAAATTTTTATATTATATTTTATAACTCTATTATATTATATGTTTTAAAATATCCCTATACATATTTGCAAAAATCCACTTTTATATCATACTTATATATATATATGCATATTTTGTAGATATAAATACATGTATAATTTAAAGTGCATGTTTTACATTTTATCATATTTTTAAAGTGAATAAATTTTGGTTTCACCAAAGAATTAAAAATCGTTTTTTTAAAAAATTAAATATTTGGCAATCATGATTCTCGAGAAAGATCGTGTCCTAACTTACTGGATCGTGATCATTTTTCGATGAATTTAGCAAGCTAAGTATTTATTTCAATAAATTTGCAATTTTCAAATAAAAGCTTATTCTCGGGAATCCATAAATGTCGGGTCCTAACTTACTGGTCGTGACATTTCGTTATCTCGAAATAAGAATTTTTAAAATCAAAAGATAAACTTGATTTTGAAGATTTAAAATATTGTGCCCTAACTCACTGGGTGTGATGTTTTATTTCTTTGAAATTAAGATGTTTTATTTTTAATACATTCATGGGTCAAAATTTTCTATTTAAAATTTTTTCAAATTTTCGACATATAGACATAAAATAATCAAATGTGGTACCGATTTTTGGGCGTTACGAGGGTGCTAACCCTTCCTCGTGCGTAACTGACTCCCGAACCCGTTTTCTCAAATTTCGTAGACCAAATTTGTTTTAAAGGTGAGCCGGTCACACCTAAATCACGGATCGGTGGCGACTCCAAATTTTGTTTTTAAAGTCGACAACCCACTTATTTTTGTTTTCAAAAAAGATGGTTTCGACAGCTTGGCGACTCCACTGGGGACCTCGAGAGTCAAGCCATAAATTGATTTGCTTTTGTCTTTTTGTCGAAAAGGTTTCAAAGATTGTTTTAAATCATGATTTTCCCCTTTGCATTCATTGGTTTTATCATATGCTTGCTTGATTGATCTAAGTCCGTTAGTTTATTTGCATTTTGCATTTCATGGTCAATTTTACCCCTTTAAGTGGGAGTGAGAAGCTAGTCCTTCGTGAGGTTTTCACCTCCGTGCAGGGTAGTGGATCGCTTTCGGGATACATCTGTACCTATGTCTTCGTGAGATTTTCATCTCCGTGTAGCCATAGGGAAATGTGTCCCCCTGAACTGAACTCGGTCTATATGAGCCTATAATGGGTGAGGATCGAGGAATCTGCTGGTTCGGGTACCCTTACCCTAGAAGCCAAAACCTCATATAGTGAACTTTAGGAACCTACTCTAGGTAGAACTATACCCCTAGTAGTCACCCGAGTAGGTATTTTATTGCTTTCGGTTTGTTTTATATTTGTTACTGACTTTTTGTGTTTTACTCTGATTGCATGGCATTACAATTACATGGCATTTCATTACGAAAGGCGTTGGTTCGTTTTCGGTTGCTAGATAGAAAGTTTTATAATGGGAGATGGGTTTCTTGATAGAGTGGAGGATAATGCGGCTGTCCGAACTTGGGCTGAGATGACACAGCGCGAAAAAGGTGATAGTTTGGCCGAGGAGTACATATCAGAATTATGGGACTTCACCCGTGTTAACGTAGCTCAAAATAACTTGTAGGAGTTGAAGGAGATTTGGGACCAATGGAATAATGAGGTTAGGCAGTTGTTCTATTCAAATTATGGGGATTTGCCTTATTTACTCGATGTGAAGGTAGACAAGCGTCTGTTTCGAGCTCTTGCCCAGTTTTGGAATTCGGCCTACAGTTGCTTCACGTTCGAAAAGGTTGATTTGGTGCCTACAATAGAGGAATACATGGCATTACTTCGGTGTTCGAGGATTCAAGTAGACAGAATCTATTCGAAAGCGGTAAATGTACCGACCTTCTTGAAGAAGCTGATGAATATAACGGGGATGAGCGAGCAATGGGTTACAGCTCGGATCAAGCAAAAGGGGGATAGCAGATGCATTCCTTGGAAAAATCTAAAGGACCTCATTTTAGCGCACCCAGATGCGAAGAAGAAGGTAGATATCTTTGCTTTAAGTATATATGGTTTGGTAGTGTTCCCTAAGACCTTGGGGCATGTTGACGAGGCGGTTACTGACTTATTTGATAGGCTTGATAAGAGAGTTTCACCAGTCCCGGTAATTTTGGCAGAAACCTTCAGGTCACTGAATGCATGCCGTAGAGCGGGAGAGGGTAGGTTTATTGGATGCGCGCAGCTCCTACTTGCATGGTTTCACAGTCACTTTTGGAAGGTTGATAAAGTTTCATATCAGGTTTTCTCTGAAAGTTATTCACCCTTGAAGGAGATAGTAGCTACGCCAAGGAGAGATGACATCTCAGAGGAGAAATGGATGGTAATTTTTCAGAATTTACAAGAGGAGGATATCGAGTGGAGAGCTCCGTGGTTACTTCCAGACGAGATCTTATATCGATGTGGGGATTTTGATTGGGTTCCTTTGCTTGGAATATGGGGTGCTGTTGGTTATGCCCCGTTGCTTGTGCTAAGGCAATACAGGTCAAGACAGTTTGTGCCCACAACTCATGGACTGGCTGAGTGTGAATTCTCGTATAAAGATGATGGTTACAAAAAGAAGGCTCGTGAGATGGCCAATGCATGGAATCAGACTCGCCGAATGAAGAGATTAGCTGTGGGTCCAATGGTAACTCCCGAGTATAACGAGTGGTGGGTTAAGAGGATCAACGATAACATTCCTGAGCCAAGTCTGGAGAATAGTCAGTCAATAGAGGAGCATTTGCGTGCCGTCCCCACTGAGCTGGAGATTATAAAACAAGACTTTGAAAGGAAGAATGCAGAATTAGAGAAGAAAATAGAGCAAATGGAGGAAGAGAAGGTGAATTTGAGACTGGATGTGGATGTTCAGAAACTCGAGGCTGATAAACTGAGAAAGGGGAAGAACAAGGCTGAGGAAGAGCTAGATAGTTTGAAGACCGATTATAAGAAGCTGCGTTTGTCGATGAGAACTGCTGGGCTTGGAAAAACGTCAAAACAGTGGCGTGAAGAAATTCGAGAGGAAAGAAACAAGTCAGACCGGTGGGAAAGAAAATTTCAAGAAATGCAGGCACGAAATGAAGCATTAGGAAGAAGCTTATCGGAGAGCCAAAAGGAAAAAGGAGAACTAAAGGACAGAGTAGTTGAGTTAGAAGGGTCTCTCCGTCAACATCGAAGTCGAAACTCTGTAATAGAGTTGAAAGCAAGTCTTAGCAAGATCGAAGAAATGAAAAGTACAATAGAAAGGCTAGAAGCAGCATTGCGGAATTGTGAGGCTCGGATTGAGCATCTAGAGACAAGGGAAGGTCGCCAAAATGAGCAGCTTCAGTATTTCCAAAATCAGGTTAGAGATAGGGATCATATTATGGGAGAAGCTGTGATCCAGATTCGAGAAGTAGCAGATCACTTGCAAACTTTAGCGGTACAAGCCGACACGTTAAGCGTAAAGTACGAGCTAGAGTCAGATCGAGGACAGGAATTAGCTTCGTTGCTTAAAAAGATCAAGGTCTTAAGTATTAGGGCAAAGCCATATTTGTAGTCTATTCTATGTAAAGAGATTTATTTTCTAATAAAGCTTTTCTGAAAGTAATTGAAATTAGAATTAACGCCTTTTCTGCATTCATTTCCATGCATCGCATTACATGCATTAAAAATTATCAAAAGGTTCTGATTAATCAAAATCATTCCTCAGTTAACCTGGAATCTAACCAGCCAACTCAGCACCGCTACGGTACAAGAGCAAATTTAAAAAATATGGACCAAAGGTTGGAGAAGCTCGAAGGGTTCCAAAAAGAAATGCAGGATCAGCTCCAGCAACAAATGAAGGAACAGCTTGAAAAAATTCAGCAGAAGTTGATGGATAAAATGGAGGAATCCCAAGGAAGCATGTTAACCCAGTTAACTCAGCTCTTAACTGACAGAAAAGATAAGGGAAAGAGTCCTGTAGTCAATACTGAGGAGGAAGGTGAGGATGGACTCCAATATCCTCCAAGTTTTACTCCTTTACATGCGCCGCCTCAAGTTGAGGTTTTCCCACGCAAATCTTCTGTTACGATTAGGCCCCAGCAATTTCAAGCCGATGCTTCAAGATCGATGAATTTTCAGGCCGGATCAGGCTCCGGTCCTGAGAATAATCTTGCCAATCCTATTGTTCCTGACTTCGATGAGGCAGTTGAAAAAGAGAAAACAAAGGAAGAATTACCAAAGCAATTGGAAGAAAGATGGAAGTGGATTGAGGAAAAATTCAAAGCGATGGAAACTACTGAAAGATACCATGGAATTGATGCTAAAGATTTAAGTTTGGTACCGGATTTAGTACTTCCGTACAAATTCAAAATGCCAGATTTCGAGAAGTATAATGGGACCACTTGCCCTGAAGCCCACATTACTATGTTTTGTAGGCGAATGACTGGGTATGTCAATAATGACCAGTTATTGATACACTGCTTTCAGGATAGCCTCACGGGGGCTGCGTCAAAGTGGTATAATCAATTAAGCCGTGCTAAGATTAGCTCTTGGAGGGATTTAGCACAGGCTTTTATGAAGCAGTATGGGCATGTGGCGGAAATGGTTCCTGATAGGATCACTTTACAGAATATGGAGAAAAAGTCGAATGAAGATTTTAGGCAATATGCTCAGAGGTGGAGAGAGGTGGCAGTGCAGGTCCAACCTCTGCTCCTTGAAAGAGAAATGACGATGCTTTTTGTTAATACGCTGAAGGCCCCTTTCATCACACACATGTTAGGCAGTGCCACGAAAGACTTTGCTGACATTGTCATGAGTGGTGAGATGATTGAAAGTGCTGTAAAGAGCGGGAAGATTGATGTTGGAGATAACAGTAGAAGGCAGAATTTAAAGAAAAAAGAAAGTGAGGTAAACAACGTGAATACATATAGCAAATCGATTACGGTGAATCAGCCCAAGAAGGTAGTGGCAGGTCAACAGGGTTCATCTAAACAGGAATCTGGTACAAGGCCAAGTAATGAGAGGCCTCAGTTTACACCTATTCCTATGTCGTATAAAGAGTTGTATCAGAATTTATTTAACGCGCACGTTGTTGCCCCATTTTATTTGACCCCTTTACAGCCTCCATATCCTAAATGGTATGACGCAAATGCACAATGCGATTACCATGCAGGAGTTACGGGGCACTCCATAGAGCATTGTACTGCTTTTAAAAAGCTTGTCGAGAAGTTGATTCAGATGGGTGTTGTCAAGATAGATGATTCATCAGGTACGGAAAATCTATTACCTAAACATACTGATGCTGGGGTAAACATGGTGGGTGAAAGTACAGGAAAGAAGGTCAAGGAGAATGTTGATGAGGTAAAGATCCCTTTGAGGAGGGTTTGGAAGGAAATGGTAAAAAGAAGGTTGATTGTTGCGGATATAGTGAAGGGTGACAAGACCCAAAACTATTGTGAGTTCCATCATGAGGTGGGACATGAAATTCAGGGATGTGAGAAGTTCAGAGCTCTGGTCCAGAGCATGATGGATATTGGGGATATGGAATTTTTTGAAGAGGAAGAAGGAAAAGAAAATATATGCACATCGGAGTCAGAAACGAGGATTCCAAAAATTATCATCTCACGCCCTAGGGTTACTGAAGTTAGGGCACAGGTGACTCCGAAGGTTGTTATTCAAAAGCTGATGAAGTTTTCGTATAAAGATAGCAAGAAGGTCCCCTGGAATTATGAATGCGATGTAACGGTTTTAGGGAAAGAAGCTTCGGTTAGGATTGAGAAAGAAAACCAAAAGACAGGTTCTTATACGAATACGGAGGAGTACTGTGATCGGATAAATGCAGAAATAGAACCGGTGGAGGGAAAGGTTATTGCAGCTGAGCAAAAGAAAGAGAAGAAGGTTGAATTAAAGCCATTAATTAATGAGCCAATAAAGGAAAAGGAGGCCACTGAATTCTTAAAATTTCTGAAACACAGTGAGTATAGTGTGGTAGAGCAGCTGCATAGGCAGCCAACTCGTATATCTGTGTTGTCTTTGCTCATGAATTCAGAGTTACACCGAAATGCTCTGATGAAGGCTTTAAATGAAGCATATGTGGCAAGTGATATTTCTGTCAACCAATTGGGTCCATTGGTCAATAATATAAGCGCTGATAATTTTATCTTCTTCAATGATGACGAAATACCATCTGGAGGTATGGGGTCCACTAAAGCTTTACACATTACTGCTCGGTGTAAAGGAAGTTTGATTTCGGGGGTTTTAATCGATAATGGATCAGCATTGAATGTACTGCCCTTATTTACTCTCAATAGGCTACCTGTAGATAGCTCTCATATGAAGACGTGTCAAAACGTGGTAAGGGCGTTCGATAGAACGGAAAGAAAGGTTTTGGGGAGAATTGAGATACCGTTACTGATTGGCCCGAATACTTATGAAGTAGATTTCATTGTAATGGATATCAAACCTTCATATAACTGTTTATTGGGCAGACCTTGGATACATTCGGCGGGGGCCGTACCTTCAACGCTGCATCAGAAGTTGAAATTAGTATCAGAAGGGCAGTTGGTGACAATAAATGCTGAAGAGAGTATTATCGCATCGGTAACCAGTAATGCACCATACGTGGAGACAGATGAGGAGGCGGTGGAATGCTCTTTTCGATCGTTAGAATTTGTAAATGCAACATTTATTGCTGAGGGGAGTAGAATTCCAGTACCGAAGATATCCAGGACTACAAGAATGGGCCTTCAATTAATAGTGGGAAGAGGAGCTGTACCCGGAAAGGATTGGGAAGAAATTTGCAAGGAAGAGTAGAAGCACCAGTGATAAAAGAAAAGTTTGATCGCTTTGGTCTTGGCTATAGACCAGATGTAAAACAAAGAAGGAAGGAAATGGAGAAAAGACAGGAGAGAAGAAAGGCACGCTTGAGTGGAAATGAAGTTAGGTAGGAGCCTATGGTTTTTCCTCACATATCCAAGACCTTCGTATCAGGAGGGTTTATTTATCTGGAGCGGAAAGTGCTTAAAGTGAAGGGAGTTGAAGAGTTGCTGGGAGATGTTCACATCAATGCCTTAGACACAGTTGAAAGAGAGACTTGGCTAGAGATTCGCCCTTACGAGCCTGGAAGTGATCTGGACAATTGGACGGTGGAAGAGATTCCTGTAGTTTTTAGAGCTTGTTCAGAGTAAATATGCAGAACATCCTTGTTGTTTCGACTTAAAATATAATTTCTTTATGGATTATGCACATCTTGAATATTATAATTTCAATAAACATACTTTTTCGTACGCATTTTTGAGCCAGTATTCTTTTATTCTTTTTTCGAGTAATTATTCTTTTATTCTTTTTCTGCATCATTCTTTTATTCATTTCATAATCATATTTTGTTCATAAATTCATATATTCTTTGTATATTCTTTGGCACCTATCATAGGTCTCCAGATATCAATGATATGAATGACGCTGTTCCAGACTCAGGATCGCCTTTTGAACAAGATGGGTGTTTAGAGGGATCACAGAATTTTAGAGATGATGTAGATTGTGATGTATCTCCGGACTTATTGAGAATGGTAGAGCAGGAGGATAAGCAAATCTTACCTCATAAAGAATCATTGGAGATTGTGAGTCTAGAGGAGGGAAAAGAGGTAAAAATCGGAACTGACATTTCTGCCAAGACAAGGCAAGACCTCATTGAGTTACTCCGAGAATTCAAAGATGTCTTTACATGGTCATATCAAGATATGCCTGGGTTAAGTACTGATATTGTGGTGCACCGTCTTCCTATAAAAGAGGATTACAAGCCAGTTCAGCAGAGGCTCAGAAGAATGAGGCCTGACATTGTGCTAAAGATAAAAGAGGAAGTCAAGAAGCAATTTGACGCCGGGTTCTTGCAAGAAGTCAAGTATTCGGAATGGGTAGCTAATGTTGTCCCTGTCCCTAAAAAAGATGGAAAGGTTCGAATGTGTGTGGATTACAGGGACTTGAACAAAGCTAGTCCAAAAGATAATTTTCCGTTACCTCACATTGATACTTTGGTAGATAATACTGCAGGCTATTCATTATTTTCTTTCATGGACGGATTTTCTAGGTACAATCAGATAAAAATGCATCCAGAAGATATGAGAAAGACCACATTTATCACTTTGTGGAGAACGTTCTGTTATAAAGTAATGCCCTTTGGACTAAAGAATGCGGGGGCCACTTATCAAAGAGCTATGGTAACTTTGTTTCATGACATGATGCACAAGGAGATTGAGGTTTATGTTGACGATATGATTGCAAAGTCCAGAACGGAAGAGGAGCATGTTCAAGTTCTGCGGAAGTTATTTTTGAGACTAAGGAATTTCCAGCTCAAGCTTAATCCAACAAAGTGCACATTTGGGGCTAGATCGGGGAAGTTGTTGGGTTTCATAGTCAGTGGGAAAGGGATTGAAGTTGACCCGGACAAAGTCAGGGCAATACGAGACTTGCCTCCACCACACACTCAAAAAGAAGTACGGGGTTTCTTGGGACGACTGAATTATATTTCTCGGTTTATTTCACAACTAACTGAGAAATGTGATCCCATATTTCGTCTTCTGAAGAAGCATAATCCGGGTGTATGGGATGAAGAATGCCAGAAGGCTTTTGACAAAATAAAACAATATTTGTCTAATCCTCCAGTGCTATCACCACCTAATCCGGATAGGCCATTAATATTGTATCTAACAGTATTTGACAATTCCATGGGGTGCGTGTTAGGCCAGCATGATGAGACGGGGAGAAAAGAAAAGGCAATATACTATCTTAGTAAGAAGTTCACTGATTGTGAAGCGAGATATTCGGCCATTGAGAAGTTGTGTTGTGCTCTGGTTTGGACAACTCGAAGGTTGCGGCAATATATGTTGTATCATACAACTTGGTTGATTTCAAAGTTAGATCCTTTAAAGTATATGATGGAGTCGATTGCTTTGAATGGGAGGATGGCTAGATGGCAGATCTTGCTTTCTGAATTTGACATAGTATATGTGAGTCAGAAAGCAGTGAAAAGGAGCGCAATAGCTGACTTTTTAGCTAGCAGAGCTTTGGTGGATTATGAGCCTTTGAACTTTGATTTCCCAAATGAGGATTTGATGTATGTGGCAACCACTGAAGAAAAACCCCAAATGCATCAGGTTTGGAAGTTAAATTTTGATGGAGCCTCAAATGCTGTAGGTAATGGAATTGGGGCAATCCTGATATCTCCAAGCGGAGATCATTATCCTTTTGCTAGTAAATTGGATTTTGATTGCACAAATAATATGGCAGAGTATGAAGCGTGCATTATGGGTATTCGTGCAGCCATCGAGCGTAAAATTAAAGTGTTAGAAGTATACGGGGATTCTGCACTGGTGATATATCAACTCAAAGGAGAATGGGAAACAAGAGACTCTAAACTGATCGGTTATCGAAAGATGGTTCTCGAATTGATGGATGAGTTTGATGACATTACTTTTTGTTATCTTCCACGTGATGAGAATCAGATGGCTGATGCATTGGCTACCTTAGCCTCTATGATCCGAGTGAATAGGTTAGAGGGTATGAAGCCTATTCGGATGAGTATTTCTGAAGCCCCGGCTCATTGTTGTAATGTTGAGGAAGAGGAAAAGGATGACCATCCTTGGTATTTGAATATCTTGCGATATGTAAAGAATCGTGAGTATCCAGATCAGGCAACGGAGAATGATAAGAGAGCACTGAGAAGATTGGCTATTGACTATGTTCTGGATGGAGAAATCCTGTACAAAAAGGGGAAGGATCAAGTACTGCTAAGATGTGTGGACGCAGTGGAAGCTAGAAAAATTCTAGAAGAAGTCCATGAGGGTATTTGTGGAACGCATGCAAATGGTTTCACAATGGCCAGGCAGGTCATGAGATTTGTGTATTATTGGTCTACTTTGGAAAGGGATTGCATCAACTATGCTAAGAAGTGCCATAAATGCCAAATTTATGGCGCTAAAATGCATGCACCTCCTTCACCCCTTCATGTTATGACTTCTCCATGGCCTTTCTCTATGTGGGGTATGGATGTCATTGGGCCAATATCGCCAAGGGCTTCAAATGGGCATCGCTTCATCTTTATGGTTATTGACTACTTTACCAAATGGGTGGAAGCTGCTTCATATGCAAACGTCACGAAGTCAGTAGTTAGCAGATTCTTGAAAAAGGAAATCATATGTCGATATGGAATGCCTGAGAGGATCATATCTGATAATGCGCTGAATTTGAACAATAGTGCAATAGCAGAGGTCTGCAGTCAGTTTGGGATCAGACATCATAACTCGTCGCCATACTGCCCAAAGATGAATGGTGCAGTAGAAGTAGCCAATAAGAATATCAAGAAAATTGTGGGAAAGATGACTGAGACTTACAAAGATTGGCATGAGAAGTTACCATTTGCTCTCTTGGCTTATAGAACGTCCGTTAGGACTTCGACTGGGGCAACACCTTTCTCTTTGGTTTATGGGATGGAGGCAGTTTTACCTATTGAAATAGAAATTCCTTCTCTTCGGGTATTATCTGAGTTGAAACTGGATGAGGCAGAATGGGTTCAATCTCGTTACGATCAATTGAACTTAATTGAAGGGAAAAGGCTAGTGGCTGTTCGACATGGTCAGATGTATCAAAAGCGGATGATGCGAGCCTACAATAAAAAGGTTCGTCCCAGAGAATTTCATGAGGGAGAGCTGGTGTTGAAGAAGATCCTTCCTATACAAAAAGATTTTAGAGGAAAATGGATGCCGAATTGGGAAGGACCATATGTTGTAAAGAAAGCCTTTTCAGGGGAGCTTTGATTTTGAGCGAGATGGATGGCAAAGATTTGCCAAATCCTGTAAACTCGGATTCAGTTAAAAAACACTTTTCTTAAAAAAAAAGAAAAAAAAGAAAAAAGATGTGAAAAATGAAAATGATGAAAAAGGAAAAATAAAAAGTAAAATGGAGAGGCTAAGGTGAAAACCCGCAAAGGGCGCTTTAGACCAAAGGGGATTTGAGTTGAAAACCCGAAAAGGGCAGCTCAAATATTAATCAAAATGGGGCATGAGGTGATCAGAACCGCTAAAATATGGCATGCAGTGATCTTGCTATATCTGAATCAGAAGGAAGGGGTATGCGACGTCTTGAGGCATTGATAGAGTACTGTAGATCTCCTAAGCACATGTCAAACTCAGAATGGTCTTCAGCAAGTTTGTACAGAGAAATTCAAGCTGCGATATCTGGGACACCTAGCCTTCGTAATATTTATATTGAATTGCTTATGCTTGGAATATTGCATTCTTTTTCAAGATATGAGTTAATTCCTTTTTATTTTCAATATTATTGATAATTTATTCATTTCGAGCTATGTTCTCAAATCAATTCTATTTTATCCATTATTTTGTTCTTTTTGTAAGCATGTTGCATTAGAATAACGGTTAATAGACTAATAAAACTTCACAAAGGAAGTTTTGCATATTACTCTAGAAGTTTCTAAATGATACAGGAACCTGAAATAGGACTATTGTTTAGAACGCACCTGGTTTGAAGGTGGGAAATCTGAGAAGGAAGAGTCTAAATTAGGACTATCTCTTTGAGTCTGTTGTCAAAAGCATTGATCGAACAAAATAACAAGATGGGATTAGTGACCAAGCTTCATTTTTACATGAACATTTGGTATGACACCCTAGGTATAGGGTAAAAGGCCAAAGAGCTTCACATTTTGGTTATGAGAGGAGATGATTGAAAAGGCCAGATTTTTTTTTCTATCATTGGGTTACAATGGGAGAAAGATTGTACAAATTTTGCGTCACAGTGGATTGAACTTGGAAGTTTACAGTGGGGGCAACCGGATTAAGTATTTTTTTTAAGGATGCCAGCCGAGCAGGAACGCGTTGTAGAACGTCAGTGATAAAGCCTTAATAAACTTTGAGTAAATGACAATTTAGGTGATAAAAAGGGATCATTCTCAAATGACATTCTGCATCCATTCAAATGTCATTCATACATGTCTAGTTAGGAGCATGTGATTCATTCTGATCATGACATCCTAATCATTAGGCATAATAGGTTCATAAATATGAATTATACAGGTCATGTTCCCTAGAGAACAAATTGAAGAAATCGATTCTATCTCCCTGAGGTTGCAGTGGAGCGGATCGACATACGGATCTTATCTCTCTGAGGTTGCAGAGAGCAGATCACATCAAGTCTTATCTCCCTGAAGTTGCAGTGGAGCAGACTGAAGATCTAGTCCTATCTCCCTGAGGTTGCAGTGGAGTGGATTGACATACGGATCTTATCTCTCTGAGGTTGCAGAGAGCAGATCACATCAAGTCCTATCTTCCTGAGGTTGCAGAGAGCAGATCACATCAAGTCCTATCTCCCTGAGGTTGCAGTGGAGCGGATCAACATCCAGATCTTATCTTTCTGAGGTTGCAGAGAGCAGATCACATCAAGTCCTATCTCCCTGAGGTTGCAGTGGAGCGGATCGACATACGGATCTTATCTTTCTGAGGTTGCAGAGAGCAGATCACATCAAGTCCTATCTCCCTGAGGTTGCAGTGGAGCGGATCAACATCCAGATCTTATCTTTCTGAGGTTGCAGAGAGCAGATCACATCAAGTCCTATCTCCCTGAGGTTGCAGTGGAGCGGATCGACATACGGATCTTATCTTTCTGAGGTTACAGAGAGCAGATCACATTAAGTCCTATCTCCCTAATGTTGCAGTGGAGCGGATCGACGTACGGATCTTATCTTTCTAAGGTTGTAGAGAGCAGATCACATCAAGTCCTATCTCCCTGAAGTTACAGTGGAGCGGATTAACATCCAGATCTTATCTTTCTGAGGTTGCAGAGAGCAGATCGCATCTAGTCTTATCTCTCTGAAGTTGCAGTGGAGCAGACAGAAGAAACTAATCCTATCTCCCTCAAGTTGGAGTGGAGCGGATTAAAATGATGAATCCTATACCTCTGAAGTTGCAGTAGGTCGGATAAAATCCCCATGACAGATCTCATCTCTTTGAAGTCGCAGAAGAGCAGATCACATCAAGTCTTATCTCCCTGAAGTTGCAGTGGAGCAGATTGAAGATCTAGTCCTATCTCCCTGAGGTTGCAGTGGAGCGGATTAACATACAGATCTTATCTCTCTGAGGTTGCAGAGAGCAGATCACATCAAGTCTTATCTCCCTGAAGTTGCAGTGGAGCAGATTGAAGATTTAGTTCATCTCCCTGAGGTTGCAGTCGAGTGGATTGAAGCGCCGATTCCTATACCTCTGAAGATGTAATAGGAAAGAATGAGACTATTTAAAGAAGAAAAGCATCGAGGAAGTCAAGGCTTGGTAGGACCGGGCACAATTGGGCTTTTAGTCTTTGCTCTGTTCCCGTTACACGACAACGACCAAAGAGGGGCAGCTGTACAAGCCCAAATATGCCCGGGCCCAAACCCAATAAAACTTGGTCATGTTAAGCCCAATTACAGGGCCCGATTGGCCTAAAACAACAGAAGCCCTAGCAGCTAGCAGCATTTCAGCCACCGCAGCAACTGCCCATCGCCCCACGTCGCACCTTGCCCACGTTCAACAACGGTTCCATCACCCCACGACGCAATCACCCACGATCAACGATCCCTTGCGTCTACTATGCATGTTCGTTCTACAAACGAACCACGAACAGCAAGATATAGACAGCAAAACAATTGTAAAGGTTTTTTTAGTAAAGGCTATATAAAAAGCCAATTGAATCTGTAAAAAGGGGTTAGACAAATGTTGTAAAAACCAATATACAGAAATACAAAAGCAAAAGAATCAGAAAAACGAAATTTTTAAGGTGATTTTTCCAATCTTTTTCTTTTTACTGCTTTTTGTTTTTTTTCTTTTCTTTTCTTTCTCTGTTTCTTTTTAAAATAAATCAAAGAAACGAACAAGGAGGAAGGAGAAAGGTTCTTACCGGAGGTAGCGCGTCATCGAGGTGCCGTCGCCGTTGTGACTGATGGGAAACGGATTTAAAACGGTGGAGAAAGGGAGGCTGCGGCACAAACACGAAAATGGCAGAGGAGGGGAATGATTTTAGGGTTTTAAAATGAGATTTTATAGGGTTCAAAATGGGCTATTTTCGCGATTGGTCCTCCTGACTTTATAATTTGTCTAAATTAAATTTATTAATTCTTTTAAATTTTACTGCATGTTTTGTTACTGTTTCATTATAATCCAATGCTGCACAGCATTTTGGGAAGTTTGGGTAAATTGTTTTTTCAGTCCCCCTCCTGTTGCGCGTGTTTTGAATTGCTCCCTTTCTCATTTTCTTTTTTTAAAATTTAACCTTTAAACTCTGTTTATTTTCAAATTGATCCTTAATTTATCATTTTATATATATATATTTTTTAATATTGTTAAATTGTATTATTATTATTATATTATTGTTGGCATTTATTATTATCAAGATTATTTCCATACAAATATATATGCATATATGTATCTTATTTTATATATATATATATATATATATAATATATTTTAAATGGTTTTAAATACATATACATATCTTATATATATTATTATTACTTTATTCTTCTTAGTTTTATATACATATACATGCGCACTATATTTCTATTTTATAATAATTATATAGTTTTTATATATTTTATAATCCATATATATAGACATTTTTTTATAATATATGTACGTACATTTAAAATTGTTATATTTTTTTTTCGCATGTTTCTTATATATAAACATATATATTTTCATAATTTAATATCATATTTTATTTATATTTATATTTTATTTATTTTTATTTATTTCTATATATATATCTTTAGATACCAATATAAATTTTTATATTATATTTTTATAACTCTATTATATTATATGTTTTAAAATATCCCTATACATATTTGCAAAAATCCACTTTTATATCATACTTATATATATATGCATATTTTGTAGATATAAATACATGTATAATTTAAAGTGCATGTTTTACATTTTATCATATTTTTAAAGTGAATAAATTTTGGTTTCACCAAAGAATTAAAAATCGTTTTTTTAAAAATTAAATATTTGGCAATCATGATTCTCGAGAAAGATCGTGTCCTAACTTACTGGATCGTGATCATTTTTCGATGAATTTAGCAAGCTAAGTATTTATTTCAATAAATTTGCAATTTTCAAATAAAAGCTTATTCTCGGGAATCCATAAATGTCGGGTCCTAACTTACTGGTCGTGACATTTCCTTATCTCGAAATAAGAATTTTTAAAATCAAAAGATAAACTTGATTTTGAAGATTTAAAAATATTGTGCCCTAACTCACTGGGTGTGATGTTTTATTTCTTTGAAATTAAGATGTCTTATTTTTAATACATTCATGGGTCAAAATTTTCTATTTAAAATTTTTTCAAATTTTCGACATATAGACATAAAATAATCAAATGTGGTACCGATTTTTGGGCGTTACGAGGGTGCTAACCCTTCCTCGTGCGTAACTGACTCCCGAACCCGTTTTCTCAAATTTCGTAGACCAAATTTGTTTTAAAGGTGAGCCGGTCACACCTAAATCACGGATCGGTGGCGACTCCAAATTTTGTTTTTTAAAGTCGACAACCCACTTATTTTTGTTTTCAAAAAAGATGGTTTCGACAGAAGTGATATGCATATATCACCTTAATCCATGCGTGATGACACTAATTAACATTGGCCGCTACAAGACATCAACAATTAATATTATGTTGAAAATATAATTAGTTAATAATTTTATGTATTCAGCAAAGACTCTTCAACAAAAGTTGAAAGAAAATCCTTAAATTTTGTATTATCTCTTCATTTGTTAACTAATAGGTTTGGGTGGTAAAAGAAATATTTAGATAAAGAAAGATGAAAGATTTTGGTATGGCATTGCTGTTGATGCATAGTTTTCTTTGGTATGGTTGATGTGTCGTTTTGGAGTCCCAAACCCCATTTTAACGCCCAACTGTTAGGAAGTGAGAAGGGTAAGCAAACATGATTTTGGTTTGTTTAGCTGAAAGTCACAGTTTTGACATTGTTTTGTTCGCATTATCTCTGGTCCTCAGGCAGGGATTTGGGTGTCTCAACCATAATTTAATCACCAAAAACAAAAGGTTTTGTCTGTTTTATTTCATCATGTCAGATGGAGAGGTTTGAGCAAATTAGGTTTGTTGGAAATTGTGAAAGAGAGGCAATAATTGTTGTAAAAGTTTTTCTTGTTTTTTAATCAACTTTTCGAGGTTAAAATTTATTATTAGTCTCCAAAGCTGTTGCTTTAATTCTTATGCTTTTACTTCCATCTTTATATTTTTTAAATTAGTCTATTTTTACTAAATATAAAGACTCATAACAAAATTTAATTACACGTTCATTACCAATAAGGTTGCGAGTTAAAATCAAATTTAAGTGAGGAAAGGAAATTAAAATATAAAATGTTGAAGCATATTTGTGCGATTTAAAATAAAGGTCCACACATTCACATGTAAAAAAACAGAGAGAGAAACATGAAAGCACCGTCCCATGGTGATCCAAGGGGAAAAATCTACAAAAATGGCTTAGGCTGTCCCCCCTGGAAAAGATACCTAAACCTAATTCTGTCCCTAGAGAATATATGATTTATATGATCCCATAATTAGGATGAATCATCACAGCCATTCATTTATATTTGATATTATTGTTAGGCCTACGCATATGATCCAAGATCAAAAGGTAGGTTTCTATTCGATGTGGTAGGGGGCATACGTTTTCATACAATTTAACAACCTGAAATTATAAAATTATAATGATAATTCTTTAAAATTTATAATTTTATGGCCCAAAAATAAGTTTTTTAACTTCATAAATAAAATGTTAATATGGGACACCCATTGATTGGTTTGTCTTTTAAAAGATACGGCATGATATATGTAACAAAACATTAAATAAAATTGTGCGATTTGATTTTTTATATCAACATGATGAGATTCAATATCAACTAATAATAATAATAAATTTCCTAAACATAATTATTAAAACAATGCTGCCAAACAAGGTGAGGTTCTTGGACAGGTAGATTTTAGGTAAAACACAATTAAATCTTACTAACCCCTCACCATTACAATTGTTTTATTGGCAAGAAGAAAGTTGAGGCCCCGGCCCCCATTATAAGCCTGAAAATATTCCCACTTTTGTATGTATAATGTATAGTTTTAGGTAAGGAGGATATTTTAAAGCTTTTAGCATGTGAAGGGAGCATGCTTGGATCCACCGACAATCCAATGCTGCCCATAATCTAGGGGTTTTATGAAATTAAATTCCTAAAACAATAGTTAATTATATATTTAGTTATATATATATATTAGGGATTTGAGGTGACCCGTAAAAGATATGAGATCCTAAGCCCCTACTCTTTGTCCAAAATTTGAACTCTAAAAAGAAAAAGGAAAACATATCACATGCATGCAAAGCATCCACATCAATGGTCCCTCTCACCTTTGCTTGCCATCTTTGTAATTTTACACTACTATGGTTTACCCATGTTTTGTATTGGGTTGACTTTTTTATTTATGTCAAATTATAAAGTACAAATTTGAAATTTAAAATATACTTGTTATGTTTTTATGATCACCAACTTGAAAATCAGATAAGGTTCGAGTCGTCTACCCATAACCTGACCAGGCCCTACCATATGGATGCGTGCAAGCCTTATAGTGGGAGGTCAGCAAAGGGAGCTAGCAGTCTCAGTTTGCACATGCCAAAGGGTGCTTGTAAGGGGAGTTCGTGGTCCCAATTTGCATACACCCAAGGATTTAGCATGTGGGGGGCCACAAAGTCCAACAGGTAGACTAGAACAATACACGTGTCTCACATGCATAGAGTCTACTAAGAACGTCAATTCCATGAACAGTAACCATGTATATAAATATTAGATTGTTCCCTTCAATGAGACACAATGAAAATTTTCTCAACAATACTCTAAGTCTTACATTTGAAATTTAATCATTCTACTTTCAGATTTAAAAATCTATTTTCGAATTATGTATAACGATGTAACATTTTAATCAAAAAGTTAGAAAAGGCCAACTAGAAAAAATGAAGGATGGTTGGTAGGGGTGAAGTCAGAAAATTTCAAGAGGGGGGTCAATATAATGAACAATAATAATATTTTTAAGAATAAAAACTAATTAAAGAAAAAATAATTTAATAAATAAAAATAAGCTAGAAAGAAATTTAAAATTTATTTGAATTGCACTCTTCAATCCTTGATATCACTAAAATCATCAATTATTTCGTTTACATTAAATTTTTCTGCAATTTCTTTCTGAATGTACACAACTAAAGAACTTCTCAAAAAATCATCTTCCATCTTGCTACAAAGTCGAGTCTTCACAATCTTCATAGCAGAAAAAGCACGTTCTTAGGATTCGGTTGAAACTGGAAGAGTCAACATAAGGCCAATCAATCTATCAACGAGTGGGTACATGGTTGACTTTCCACTCTCAACTAAGTTTCTACAAAGTTTAGAAAATGTTGATGTTTTTTTCAAATCAAGATGCTTACATATATCAAGTTCATAATGCTTCAACTCATATGGGTTACGTTCTATCTCTTGTTGAGAAAAATCTTTTAGATAGAACTTGTTTACAAGAATGCAAATTTTATCAATATCAAATAACTTGAAAATCTCCTTGGGATCTAAAGCTATAGTAAGAGTGAGAAGCTTGATAACATGTTCGTTAAATCTACTCTTCAATTCTTGCAAGTGAGTATCTATTGTAGCAAAAAAATATACCCACTCGATAATGATGCTCCACTGTAACATCTTCCTTGTTACGATAATAACCCACAATGTATTGAGCATTCATATCCGGAAAATCCAACTCCCAGGTTTCATAAAAAGATATCACATTTTCAACAATTCATCCCATCCATCATCTCTCAACTTTTGAATTAAATATTTTGTTGTCGAAACTAAAATCATGACATTTAATATATCTTGAGACTGATGTTACAAAGCTTCATAAAGATTATCAGTAACCCCTAAAACTTCCTTCATATGCAAAATAAAAATAAATTCAAAAGATCTAAATCTATTATATGCGTTATGAGCATCTCCTTGCCGAGTATAGTTAGAAGCAGTATTTTTTAGATTTTTAAGAATCGTGCTAGTAGCATTGTACATCGTTAGTAAACTAGTAAATGAATTTAAATGAGAACTCCATGAAGTCTCACCAGGACATTGTAAAGTGCCAATCTGATTCATTCCTGTTCCAGTTGCTAAATCAAACAAGTCTTTAAAAAATTGATGCTTTTCAACTACTTCTCTAGCTGTCGCAACTAAAGACGATAAGCAAAATAGTGAACATAATAAGCATATCGTTAATCATTCAAAATCAAAGCTTGCAAGTCGTTAAATTCCCCATGCATATTTCTTGGTCCATCATAGCCTTGACCTTGGATATTTTGTATGTCAAAACCATGTTGGAAGAGAACATTAAAAATCTCATTCTTCAAAGTCAATTATGCAATATCTTTAATAAGGACTATATCAGAAAATCGTTCTTTCACCAATCCTTGTTTATCAACAAATCTCAAAACAATTGTCATTTCCTCTTTTTTGATTGGTCTCTTGCTTCATCCACAATAATGCTAAACTCTTTAACAATTTTTTCATGAATTATATTACGAACTCTGCTGTCATAAATTTGCAATATCTCTTTTTGTATTGTTGAAGAAGTACGACTAGCATTTTGTGGAGCACTTTTCAAAACATCTTCAACTTTCTCATCATAAGATGCTAATAGTGATAACAATTCAAGAAAGTTCCCATGATTTTTTGATCTCGAGCTTTCATCATGAACTCTAAAAGCACACCATTTAAATGCCAATCATCAAACAACATCTATACTAGTTTTTAGACGTAGACGATTAGCTGCAATTTGTTGTGTTGTTTGTCTATCAAGTGATACTTCAATATGTTGAGCTTGGTTCATTAAATCCACATAAGCTCGTTGTGCATTGTTATGTAGTGAATTCAGATCTTTTCCCATATGTGTTAAAAAAAAAGCACAATTGTATCTATTGTGTACCCTTTTCCAATTACTAAAGCCACTATGAGTAAATGCACTTGATCCAAAACTACTACTTAGATTGCTATTAAAAAGAAAACAAGACAAACAAAATACTACTTCTTTAGAAAGTGAATATTCTAACCAGGAAAATTATTTAAACCATGATGGTTGAAAATAACAAGGATGTTTTTTTTTTGAATTATGAGCGAGATATTCTGAAAGAATAGGTTGATATGGTCCAACCTTAATATAAGATATTTGAATTTCATCATGCATATTTACCAGATACTCATATATTTGCTTACATAACCCAATTTCACGTTCTAAGCTTGACAAATCAAATGCCTCATCTTCAACTCTAGGAATTTTAGAAGGACGAGCATCAGAGTTTAAAAGAGCAAACGATGAAGGTGGTACCTCAATTTGTTACGCTTCTGAAGGTGATTGTGTTGTCTCTGTACTTTTCTTTTTAAAAAATGAATCAATTATTTTCAACTTCATAACTACAATATCTTAAAAGATAAAATAAAATTAAACTATAAATTTTAAAACACAATAAAAAAATAGTAAAATAGTAAAAAGATGAAAAAAAACCCTTTAGAAGATGAATTTGATGCCGTGTTTGAAGAACAGACGTTGATAACAGTAGTCATTAATAGCAATAGCAAAAGAGACTTCTTTTTCACTAGTTAACAAATTGAATTTTAACCTAAATTCATATTTAATATTAAATTAAAAAGTGACCAACTATCATCCAAAAGAAAAGTTTTAAAGTTGTAATATATTATATAAATATTTAAAGTTAAAAAGTTAACATATGTTATATTGAAAAAAAAAAAGAAATATTTTTTACTATTCAAAGTTGGAAGGGGGGCAAACAACAACTTAAAGGGAGGCCAAACTATTCAAAAGTTAAAGGATTAAATACCAATTATGCATTTTTATAATTTTTGGGGATTCACCATTGATAGTTGGAATCTACACATTGATTTTTTTCGCAATTTTTGATGAACCAGTCGAAGCTATTAGCTAAACATATTATCCCTACCAAAAATTTAAACTAAATTTTCTTTAATTCATAATTTTAATTTTGAGTAATTGCATATATACTTTTTTTTTAGTTGTAGTTTTTTTATCAATAAAAATGAGCGAGCTTAAATTAACACTTAATCAAAGGTTCAATATAGCATAATACCATTGGCATCAACCAACAAAATAAAAGCAAAATCGCCAGGTGCTTGATTAAAAATAAAAAGAGGACCAGTACATGAAATAAAATCCAAGGAAGACGTCAGTTGAAAATTAATTCTCTTCCATGCCATAACGTCCACTCTACAATTTGCTTTCCTAAAAATGTACTTCAACATCCATTGCAGGAAGCGGGGTAAGAGAGTTGCGAAACCCAAAATGAGACTTTGTAGCAAATGGTTGACATGAATAGAATGTTTAACTAAGCTTATAACATAAAAAGCATCAATTTCAATTTCAATGTTAAAAAAGTTTCTACATAAACAAGAATTAGCCCATCGCAAAGCACTCATAGCTCCACTTGAACACTTGAAGCCCTTGGAATATGTCTAAAGCTCAAATCTAATCACCATTATGATCTTTGATTAAGATTCCAGCACTAGTCCGTCCTAAATTACTCAAAGTTGAGCCATTTGTATTAATTTTTACAAAATCTACTTTCGACTTTTGCCATATAATAGGTATGGACGATGGTTCCATGATTCTCTTGATGTTTACAACAATTGCAAAATACTCCCTAACCTTTGATGTAATCTTGGTTAAGAGGAGATCAAACCTAAGTTGTTTGTGGAAGATGAAATTGTTTCTCATCAACGAAAATTCCTATAAAAAATGTGAAAATTATCAACCAAGGAATTTTTAACTTCGGGAACCATTCCTTCTCATTTAAATTACTGCCCAACCAAGTTACGTAGGCCTTGTTGCAATTGTGTCCTAAAAAGGAGGAACCTTTGGTTAAGTTCCAATAGTTATTGGAAACAAGGCAAATCTTAAAATGTGTTCGACATTTCGATCTAACTCCTGCAAAAAGGACATTCCCTTAGCTAATGTAGGTTGAGGCCACGATGAATAAGGAAGTATATTGTTGAGAGAACTTTCCAAAAGCATTTCCAAATGAACAATTATAACTTGGGTGAGAACCTCAATTTCATAATTTTTCCAATTATGATCAGCTACTTCAAGGGAAAAGTAGCTTGAATTTGAGAAGTCCCACCAAAAGATGTCTTAGCTTTCATCTAGGAAAAAATGGGGTGCTAATAAAAAGGTTCAGGGTGGTATTTAAGACTTGGAAAGAAAAAGCCTCAAGCCCTTGGCTCTCCCATTTCATTCTCATTTTGACAAAATAGATATAGTCCTTCTCTCGAGTTAAGGGGCTATTGATCATGTCTTAATGGACCATGACCCAACCAATTATCTCGCCAAAATTTAATGGCTTTCCCATCACTAATAACCCATTGCATGGCTTCCTTAATGAAGTGGTTCACTTTTGAATTAACCTCTAACTAAGTTTAATGGCTCGGGCTTGGATTTGGGGTTTCCAAATACTTCATAAGAAAAACTTTAGCCCATAGGTTGTCTCTTTCTTGAATTAACCTCTAACTAAGTTTTATGACTTAGGCTTGATTCTTTTGCTTCATTTTTCTTATGTCAAGTCCACATTTCTCTTTTGGCTTTATAACAGTTTCCCATTTTAACTAAATGTAAACTTTCTTTGCCTCTGATCCTCCCCAAAAGAAGTTCCGATTAAGTTGATCAAATTTTTCTCCAAATTAGTACCAAGAGTAAGCTGCCTTGCATATAATACATAGGCATAACTCCCATTGTAGCCTAAATAAGGGTGAGCCTACTAGCTAGTGAGAGGAGATTAGATTTCCAAGTATAAAGTTGTTTTGGATTTTAGCAAGCACAAATTCATAGTCACTCTTGCTTACTCTTTTGGAATGAATGGGGAAACCCAAATAACGTCTAATATTACTTGACTCATTCATATTAATTTCATTAATGATCTAATCTTTCTTTTCATGGCTAGTGTTTTTTGAGAACATTACTCTAAATTATGAGAATTAATGGATTGACATGACTTTATCATGAAGGAATCCAAAACTTCTTTTAATGGAACGGGAAAGCAGAATAACATCATCTATAAAGAAGAGGTGGAAGAGTAGTGGACCACCTATGTTTGTGCAAATTGGGTACCATTCTTTTTTCTCCACTGCATCCAGAATCTTGAGATTTAATTATTCCATTAGAGAATAAAGATGTAAAGGGATAAGGGGTCCCCTTGTCTAATTCTTCTAAAGGGTAGAAAGATCTTTAAACGCGATCCGTTGAGGAGTACAATTGTTCTGGTGCAGGAAATCCATCTTAAAATAAGTTCAGTCCATTTAGAGGGGAAGTTAAAGTGAACGAGGACCATTCTCATAGGGCCTAATTCCAATTTGTCATATGCTTTCTCAAGGACCAATTTAATAATCATGAGGCCTTCCTTTTCCTTCTTTTGTTTTAATGAATGCATCACCTATTGAATGATGATCACATAGTCTACAAATTGCCTTCCAGAATTAAGGTGCCTTGCTATGGAGAAATGAGCTTCTTTAAGTGTGGCCTAATCCTCGCCACCATGATTTTGGTGATGATTTTGTAGGCCATGTTACAAAGACTAATGGGTCAATGTTGTTGGATTCTCATGGACGCTTTAATTTTGGGGATTATGGAAATTAAAGTGTCATTGAGACCTTGGGCATCTCCCCTGTCTTAAAAACATTTGTGACCATTAAGTAGATTTTATACTTTACAGAGGGCTAACTCTCCTATAGAATAGCAAATGGAGTCAATGGGTCGACCATCCCAGACGGGTCCTCAGTGATGAGGTGTAACATCCCATACCTGACTCGATTTACCCAACCTGTATATAAGATGGCACCAAACTTAAATACTTAACAAAATTTTTCAATAGGTGAAAACCATACTAAACATACTTCTCATTTCTTTATATTCTTCCTAAGTCAAAAGGTTTTAAAAGAGGCGTTTACTAAATACAACATATTCTCAAAAGTAGTTTAATAAATTATAACTTAAAACTTTGTTAAAAACCACTTAATCATGGCGTAGAGTATTGTACGCCTTATATCCAAAAATTCCCCTCTGTATGCGTAATACTGCTCTTCAAACCGCCACCCTAGCGCATTCCTAGCTTCGCCCCTCTTGGCGCACTAATTCAATTCTAAGATTCTGCATAATAAATAGACTTTGTAAGTTCAATGGAACTTAGTGAGTCTCAACCAATATTACCTTTAAATTATGCTGTAGAATTCTTGGACTCAAGGATTTGGGGTTTCTTTTTAGACCTTGGCGAATACTTTTCTAATTCTTGGCAGATAATTATACGCCAATCTCTACACTTAACCACTTTATACACACTCCGCCCCATGAGAGGATCACAAGCTTCACACCTTAATGCTAATCCTATTTCATTTGAAGATAGAATTTGGATACATTTCTCTGAATGCTATACATGCAGATACTACTCTTAGCAAATTCTTACACTGGCTCTGGTGGCCAGAAAAATTCCAGTCACACTATATCTTTAAGTCAATCTAGACAACAAACTTATTCTAATGAATGCAATGTTTAGATCATCCAATAGAATCCTAGATGACTTCGATACATAACGTGAGAACTTCCAGGTTTGGCGGGCACTTACCCCATCCATAATTTCAGATATGTCAAGCTTCCTATTTTGGGGGGTTACCATAACGGATTCATTAGTCGGGTACGCTGCTGAGAACCCTTTCAAAAAATGCCACAAAGGCATACCCAAATCTCATCATAAAGGCGGAATAACCTCTCACACTTAGGCGTTATAGAATTCTCCATACAATTTTTCCAGATGACTCGTCACAATAGATTCCCACATAACTTCACCACTAAGGTTGTCCAAATAATGCGCCACAAGGCCTTTTAGATAATTCGCGAGAAAGGCTTTACAGATAACTTTGCCACCAAGGCTTTCTAAATAATACACCACATAGGCCTTTCAAATAATTTTCCACAAAGGCTTTATAGGTAACTTTACTACTAAAGCTTTCTAAATAATACACTACAAAGGCCATTCAAATAATTCACCACAAAGGCTTTACAGATTACTCGCTACAAAGGCTTCCCAAATAATACGCCACAAAGGCCATTCAGATAATTTGCCATAAAGATTGTACAGATTACTCACCACAAAGGCTTTCCGAATAATACGCCATAAAGGCCTATAAGATAATTCGCCAAAAAGGCTTTACAGACTACTCATCTCAAAGGCTCGATTTGGCTTGCCACTAAGGCACCACACAAACTGTCATGTTTGATGATATGGATTTTCCTAAACTCAGTATCACCTGAGGTTTGCACATCATTACCTCCAGGACATGCAGAAACCCTATTAGACAAAAGCTCCTCATCCACCATTTTCAGAATGTGTCTTGGTTATGGTCTTTACACATATCTGCCTCACTAGCCTTTCCTTGAGTTTATTGTCCCAACAGACGTCACCAAAAAACCACCGCAGGGTCCATTATCATATCCCATAATTCCCAACACTCTGTTTGAACCCCCTTTTCACTAATCGTACTTTATCATACATCACTCAATTAACATAATGGACACATTTACATAGAATTCACTCATACCCTTAACAGAATCATACTTTCCCCACACATAAATTCCCATTCATGCTTACCACACATTGCCATTTTCATGCAACATATTGTACATTTCAGTACATACATAAAGAGGCTTCACAGAAAAAAACTCATATACATACATAATGCAACTCCTCAAGAAGATATGCTCATCTATTTGGACATCAACCATACAAGGAATCATTATAAAATAACATACAGGAGTCAAGTCTAAAGACTCACCAGAGACCTACCTTTACCTCGGTTTGAAGCTTTAGTTTCAATTGTCCTTCCCAATCTAGCAGTAGTAATTGCTTAAAATATCAGGAAATTTTCATTACAATCCCAACTTATAGATAGTTTACAAAATTTCAAATATATACAACCCTCATGCAGGGCATTCCACTCACACCCTACTATTCTTACACCTTTTTAACACTCTTACTCTTCAACAATCGTAACATACAGGGCTATAAAACTTACCAAAAGGTTGACTTATCCACTGATTAAGTAAAATTTTAACTCCAACTTAACGATGAAAAGAGATCATCTAGGTTAGAAAAGAAGGATCATAATGTAGAGTAGAAAGAAAAGTTATCTAAAATGTCTTCCCCTTCATTAGAGATAAACTCCATGTCCCCCTAATATGGACTTTGACAAGTGACGATGCTTACCTAACCCAACTCTCTTAATTTTCCACAAAATTTGGGGAAGGTAAAGAGAATCTGACGAAGATCTTTGTTACTGTTTGACCAGACATGGAGTGGGTCAAGTTAATTCAACTGACTCCTAATTAATCTCGTCACAAGAACCAATTTGAACGCTACTCAAACCAATCGAGTGTACTATACTTTGGCAGTGACTCGTAATGGTGTGGCCTTAAAAACAATTAAGTCTCCTATAGTATTCCCATGCACTTGGTAGGCTCTTTATGCTCAACCAAAACTCTAGAGTGTACTCTTTCCTCACTTAATGATGCCCTAAAATTAAATCCTTAGCTACCACTAACAGGAAAATCTACCACTAACGGGAAAATACTTTTATGCTAGTATGCACCACTACTCTAACTTGTCAACAAGCCAACAGGGTGGTGGATTATACTACCATAATGCGCCAAAATAGTTTACATAAATACCTTACTCACTTTTTGGGATCCGTCATTTTTGGGATGTGAACGAGGGGTATCAACAGTATAAAAGATCAAGTGATCTCTTTGACATGGAAGGTTATACTATTTGAATCTCATCACCTATCGAAGGACGAGTCCTCTATTGGGGCTGGTATCATTGTAAAAAGGAGGAATTTTATGGAAGATTAGAACTATGGAGTGTAAGAACAAATAGTTTGGCACGACCGTCTTCCATTTCATCATCTTTAGAAAAATAATGTGTCATATCATATAAAGTGTACAACCTGTCCAAATGATTACTAATATGGAGCCCTTCAAAAACTGTTGTGTGGTGTTGGCCACAAAGGCTTGGATAGCCAAATCATCAAAAAGCCCTTCCGTGACCATTGTAATTGCATTAAATCTTCTCATAAAGTCACGATAAGACTCATTCTCCCTCTGATGGATGGACATGATGTAAGTGGGAGATTCTTAGAGAGTCTTGTTGGAAAAAATCTACTCATAAATAACCCGACCAATTGGTCAAATGAGTGGATGGAGAAGAGAGTTATGGAGAAGGCCCTACATTAGACAACATCAGAGGTGATAAGGATATTCATGTTGTTGTTGTATGGGACAAGTAATCCTCTAAGTCGACCATGCCTTTGTAAGAGAGATTGCGAATTTGAAGGAAGCAAAGAGGTTGTGGGTGAGTATTGCATCTAGTACCCTAAGTTTGCTATATTCATTTTGTATACTTGTATTTTATGAACAAATTGGTTTAATAAAAAACCATTGATTACATTAATATCATTTGTATATTGTCCTCAATGTTTTTATATGCAAAGAAAAATGAAAGAAATTATTGGCTCACTGGTTATCTAACGTTTAACTAATATTAAGCCATATAAAATGGTCAAATCGTAATACGAAAAGATGTCCTTAGCCTAATCAAAAATGAGTAAATGGATTGAAAGACTAATATGCCATCTATCAGGTCTAATTAGGAGGATGCTTTGTCTTGAGCACTAGAGCAAATGACTTCTAGCAGATAAAGATATAGAAGTAACTAACTAGACTGACAATATATTAGATAGGACCTTAGTATAATCGATCACAGACCCATTTATGGGTTTATTCACTTGTGACGCTCATACTGTGACATACCTTAGTCTTGAGTGGATGATGGGCTATGTATGTGTGACTTGTATACTTTAATATAAGTAAAAGCTTGAGTTCAAATAGATAAGGAATCATAAGCCTGTATGTTCGGTATACGACTTTTGCACTATGTAGTATCATTCACAATAGTTGAATTCATAGTCCAACCCGTGGGTAAATGATATCCTTTTATCGGTATTACATGATAGATAGAAAGCAAACATGGTCACAGGTCATTTGCCTTTATGATAAATGGCTTGATTAATATTCGATAATAATTGAGTTTTCATGAAGTGAGATGTAACGGTTACCATGAGATAAAATAGGATCATGTTGGGAGAACAAATTTATCCCAAAGAGAATAATGATATCCTATAGGGTAACACACTTAAGACAATGTCATTAAATGAGTACTTATTAAGTAGCTTTCATAATGGTATGTAATTAGGGAGAGTTAAATTATAAAACTATAGTGGAATGACTTCGTAACTAAATAACTTTATAATTGATAGGCAAAAAGTTAGAAATTAATTATAAATTATTTGAGTTCTAATTATAAATGCCTAATTGGTCTCTCCACAGCTCATTGAAATTAGAAATAATTGCATGTAAGGGTGTTCAACTTTTGATTAAAATCGAATTAACTGATCGAACCAATCTAATTCGATTAATCAGTCAGTTAACTAATCTAATTTGGTCAGAGGTTGATTAATGATTTTTTGGAAGTTCAGTTATTGGTTAATTCGGTTTGAAATTGGATAATTAACCGAATTAACTGAAATAAATAATATATATCATATATCTAAATATAAATAATTTCCTACTTGTAAGATGAAATTCTCTTGAACTCGATGTAGTGGGTTTTGGCTTAACCCAACCCTGTCTATTGACGAATAGTTCGTTGGGAAATCTTTCCCTGGATGATATATCAAATTTGGTTCTGCCTTAGCGACTGATCATATGTGTTGTCATCTCTGCGAACCATGTTTTCTCCTTTAATCATTTTATTTTTTCCACTTATTCTTAGCGTGGATTAATCTTCCCACTCAGTATTATGAAATGGTCTCTTAGACCTACCCTTCTAACGGACCTTGGTATGTCTCTCCCTTGTTGACCATTCCGAATTTGTTTAGTCCAGAGTAGACTCTTTATCTTACAATAATCTCGTAGAACTTACTAACTTTCCCTCTACTAGGATGACTAATGGGGTCTCTCGTCACTGCGGACCATGTCTCATTAAAGTAAATCGAGATCAGTTTACAACCTCATAACCTGACTAATTCGTGGTACCTTGCTCTTAAGCGTATCATGCCCTTCTGCTATGGCTCGCATTACCTACAATACTCATTAGACTTTCATCTGAGTGGTAGTGAAAGTTTAGGATTTCTCTTACATATTTGTTCCCTACAAAACTAGCCGTTTGGCTGGTAGTCCCACACTAGTTTTCCCCTTGAAGAGGAATAGTCTTAACAAGCATACTCTCACTTTTGTCATCCTTCTTAGCATCTTTCTATCTTGGATCCCAAACAAACCCCTCTATTCCAGGTCCCCTCGCTAGGGTGCTTAAGATCTTACTCTAACCTACCAATTTCACTGAGTATATATTAGTAGTTCTTAACAACGGATCCTTATTTGATGATCCTTGGATAAACAATCTTCTGTTCACCAGTACATTAGGCCTTAATAACGTGTTATCTTCCGTGCCTGATCCTTACTAGGTTACCACTCATTTTAGGCATATAGTTTCCGATCGGGTCCATGGCCTAGCAATTATCTTTCTCATGTAATTTTCCCAATTTATTCCATTCATTCCTAACCTTGATACTTAAACATCGCAATGTCCCCTCCACAAGGCCCGGAGCTTTGTACATCACGGCCTACACTCATCAAAATCATATGACGGTATCTATCAGAATCACCCTTTTCCCCATCCTAACTTCATCTAACCCATTGGTATTTCCCATCCTTTCAATCATACGATACACATGTTTCATTTACATACCAGCATAGAGTACGCTATCTAGTAAAACAAGAAATCTTAACTATTTCATGCGCATCAAATTACCTTGGGTAGACACCCATATACCGTACAATCCTAACCATGCATAGCATACACAATCAGTAGAGATCATTTAACATTTCAGAATTTAACACAGAGTCATGACAACCACACAGTTTTTCCGTTAGGGTAAGTAAAAACCCACTTGATGCTTCATGACCGTCTCAGCTTAGCTCATCTGAACGCTAGAGCTTCCATTCTCCTGGCAGCTAAGCATGACAACTAATTCATAAGTTAAACTCAATATTCCCAGTTTAAACTTAGTTTTCCAAAAACTTGTGTAACCCTAAAATGAGTCTAAAAACCCTTAACTTTGTTTTCTAAACCTTACATACACTGGAGGACTTAGAACCTTACTAGCTTACTAGATTATCTATTTTCTTGATCTGTCGTAATTTAGTGTAGAAAATTAAACTATTTTTCAAATTCAAGGAGCTTGAATACAAGCATTTTTGTTACGTTTTAATTAAGTTTCTTTAGTTTTACTTTCATGTAATAAAATGTGCACATTGAGTCTTTTGTTAACCTTAAGGGTCAAATGAGGCCTAAAGGAGAGCTAATGTACTTTGTGAGTGTGCAGGACATGATTAGATGGCATTTAAGGTTAATATTGGATGCTTTCTCACAACATGGGAGATCCATTGTCACAACATAGAGAGCAGAATAAAAAAAGTAAGAAACTGCCTTCAATGTTACGACACAAGCTAAGGTGTCGCGACATACCCCTAAATATGGCTATAGAGGAACAAACTCGTAGCTATGTTGCGACAGAAGTCTTGGAGTGTCACGACATCGATCTTGTGACGAGAATAAGACACGAATTAGGGGTGTTTTGGTCTGCACAATCGAACTTTAAGCTTACGGACATCAGCTAACCTAGGGTTAAGGATGACGACTGCCTGGAGGCTATAAATAGACCCTTTTGGCACACATTATGGAGACCATTCCATTAGCTTAGATTTTCTCTTAGGTTTAAGTTTTGTTTTCTTTCTTTCTTTCTTAGGTTTTTATAGTGTTAAATTTTTGTTTTCTTCAAGAGATCTGATTGTAAAGGAGATCAACTTTTGTGGATTTGCACTTTTAATCAATATAAATAAAAATTTCTTAAACCCTCTATTTCAATCCATCCTCTATGATTGGTTCATCCATTCTTTCCATGTTATTGATTAAAGTCATACGGAACTAATCCTTCTATGGGGGGTTAGCGAGTGGAGGTACGATCTTTTAACTGTTTTGTAGGGTTACTCAATAGATCAATTGTTTGGAAAAGGAATAATGTGAAATAAACCCTAAGCCTGACAACCTTGGGAAGTCATCAAGGTGAGAATTAACCCAAAATTGGTATTTCCCATTCGTGAAAACCTTTACCCCAAGCCAGTCTAGACTGTGAGGTTAGAAGATTAATACTTCTTGCTTACTCCTTACGTTAGTGGAAGATCAAAAGATCCTGCTAAGGTGGCGACTAGTTGGTTGACGAGGAACCCCAGACGATAGTTAATTGGAATTGTTGAAGTGAACTGATCACCCATCCGTAGATTTGATTCATTTTATCTTTATCTCTTTCATTTTTCATTTCCTTTTATGATATTTTATTTCATTATTTTACAACCCATAAAAATACTTTTTTTATTCTCGTATTATAACTGAATTAAAGTATTAATTAGATCTTTAAATGCTTAGGTTAAAATTGATTTAGTACTCGCCTCCTTTGGGTATGATCCTCGGAGTACTCACCTACTTCATTGTAAAATCTATATTACAACTCAACTCATATACTTGCGAATACCACCTGATAACTCTCTATTTTATTGTACTATTCACACTCTAGACGATAGTACGTCCAGAGGCGATCAAGTTGTTAGCGCCGTTGCCAGGGAGGCAACGTCACTAGAACGATTTTAATCTTCATATTTCAAAAGAATAATTACGAAATTTCTTAGCTATAGATAAGATTTTATTTTATTTTAGTATGGCTAATCTTTTCTTTTTGGGTTTGGTGAATGACTCGCAGTAGAGGCACACTTATTGTAGCAGCCACATATCCAGAAAGAATAATCTGAAAGACTCACTGATAGTAGTAGCAGTGGCAAATACAAGATCCACAGCCACCAGCTAAAATTAACGTACCACCTGACAACCCATTGTTCTGTGATGTTGACGATAACAACCTAGGGGACCCACTAGCACCACAGTTCCCCACAAGTGTGTATATGGCTTGGAATGAGAGAACTTTACGAGGCTATGCCCTACGAAGTTTAGATATGGTTCAGGAAAGTATAGTGAGGCCAGCTATTACAGCTAATAATTTCAAAATCAAACCAACAATGATAGAAATGATCCAAAATAATTTGCAGTTTAGGGGCACTATGACAGAGGACCCTAACCAACATTTGAAATGATTTCTTCAACTTTCTGATACTTTTAAGTGTAATAGGGTCACTGATGACACTATTCGTCTTCGGTTGTTCCCCTTTTCTCTAATTGATAAAGTCTTTTCTTGGTTAGATTCGTAGGCTCCAAGATCCATCACGATTTGGGATGAACTTGCTGGAAAATTCTTACAAAAGTTTTTCCCGATTAGTAAAGCAGTCCAATTAAGAAGAAAGATTTTTGTATTTAGATAGATGGAAGAAGAAAGCTTCTATGAGGTGTGGGAACGCTTCAAAATGTTTATTCAAAAATGCCCACCCAATAAATTTCCTGAGTGGATGAGATTGCAGATATTTTATAATGGGTTGCATGCAAAAGCAAGATCTGGATTAGACGAAGCAGCAGCAGTAGCCCTTATGAATAGAACGTACGAGGATGAATATGAAATCATTAAAAATATGGAATTAATCTCCTGTCATTGGCTAGCTGAACTATTCACATATGGCCAGAAACCAACTATGGTTAAAGTTATTTAAGAGGATGACAAATATCAGCAACTAGTGGATAAACTCAACCATATTGAATCTACTTCTACACCGTCTATGCATGGAAGAGACAAGCCACTCTTCCATTATATCAATAATCCTGCTGAAGTAACAATTCAAATCAAACACATGCAATCCTAGTTGGAGAGATCACCCGAACTTGATGTAACAATTCAAATCAAGTTAGAAACTCCAGGACAGAGCTAACCCGAGTGACCATCCAGCATGTCGTCAACATCTAGATAGAATTGAGGGGGAGATGCTGTCAATGAGAACAAATATCAACCAAGCACAGTCTGAGTGCACCAACTCAACAAGAACATTGACTAAGCTCGAGGGTTAAATGAGCCAATTGATGAGTATGATGGGTGACATCAAAAAACAAATTGGCACAGATATTCCTAGTAACACAAAAAATAATCCATGGGGGAAGGTAAAGAGCATGTGAAAGCTATAGCACTCCGATCGAGCAAAGAATTAAGTAGCCTAGAAATACCTACCCCAGAGGTAACTGTGGATAATATTGATGAACCTTAAGACAATTCCCTAGAAGTGGAAGACGAACCTGAACCAAAAGAGGAGAATGTACCAGCAGCTAAGGCAGGAAAAAGGACACCTAAAGATGCTAAAATCAGAAAAGTCTCATATCCATCAAGACTAGAAGAAAGACAAAAGTGGGACGAGGAATAATTTGTAAGTTTTTTGAATTTCTTTAAAACCTTAAATGTTAACCTACCTTTCGTCGAGTTAATTGAGAAGGTCCCTAAGTACGCGAAGTTTTTAAATGTGATGATGGCAAGGCATAAGAAAATCAAGGTAGGAGAACATGTTAATTTAAGTGTTTCCTGTAGTGTAATTATTTCCAAAAAAGTACTGAGAAAAGTGAAGAACCCAGACAGTTTTACCATTCCTATAGAAATAGGGAGTATTCACTTTAATAGAGCCCTATGCGATTTATTAGCTAATATTAATTTAATGCCCTTGTCAATTTTTGAAAATCTCGAGTTAGGGAATCTCAAAGCAACTAATAACATTGCAATTGGTTGACAGATCTTCGAGTGTACTAGAAGATGGGTTAGTCAAGGTGCTATGTTTTACTGCTCTTGCAGATTTTGTAGTACTTGATTTTGAGGAAGATCGTGAGATACCAATCTTACTAGGAAGACCTTTTGTGGCCATTTCTAGATCATTGATTTAGAGAAAAATGAGTTGACAATGAAAATTAATGGTTAGACTGAAACCTTCAAATGTGGCTATCAACCGAACGAGGAAAATAGGAGGCAATTAGGGGAGCATTGCAAAAACTTATCTATTTTTGACATTCCCAAATCAAGGGAAATGCTTCATTTTATGAATACAAAAAGAACAAACATGTTCAAGGAACGGGACAAACGGGCAAAGGCGGAATGGCACGATGGACTGTGGACCAATATTGATAGAATAAAAAAATCGTTTACTGGTGAATTGACAATATTGCTGGAGAAATATGGCAGTATAAGTTGAAATTTATGAATTGTTACATGATATTTGTAAATTATTGTATACTTAACTAACCTCATAGTTTAGATTTTAACTTTTATTTTATGTAGGTTTATCTTTAGATCGTAACATCCTTAAGATAGAGTTTTGGGCCGAAATAAAGCCGTCATTGTGACATCACAATGGTAAGTCGCAACGTAGCAGACAGTTGCTGAGAATCTCTAGACTGGCGGATGTGTCGCGACACAGAACCCCTATGTCGCAACATCACTGCAATTTTCTGCAAGGTTAACCCGACCATTGCGCAACCCAGTGGTTTTAACATTAATTTTACTTGATTTTTAAACCTTTAAAACCCTATTTTACAACTTAAACTCTTATTTACTCGTAATTAAAACACTCTTTAAACCCTTACCCCTTCAAAATCTTTCAAATCTCTCAACATTACTTAAACCTTAAACCCTTAATTTCCTAAATTTCCCTTCACAAACTCGAAGCAACAAGGAATGGGGACTTCACAGGCAAACAAAGAATTCAAAAGAACTTTCATTATACATTCAAGGTTAAGGGTTCCTAAACTCAAACTTTTTACTGTTCCATTACCTCATTTATTTTAGTAGTCGTTAGGATTGAAATCTCATGCCTCCTAGGAAAGTTAGGCGAACAATGGAAACGGAGCCATCAATGGTTCATAATCTCTCTACTTTTCTAAATCTGAATATTGAAAGATATTTATTCATGGGAGGGGATTTGATCCATTGATGATTTTGTGTAAAGAAATTTGACCTTTGGTAAGGTATCATCGTTAGGAACATTTTTGGACGATCCTGAAGGATAATTTCATGCTCCCCATTTTCCAAGAGTTCTACGCATCTTTGCGGGGTCACGAGTCTAGAAATATTGATTACGAGTCTAGAAATATTGAAGATCATATTTGGGATACAATACTTGTGTGAGGGAAAGAGGTGCAAGTAACCCCTAGAATAATTTGTGACTTTTATAATGCTCCGTACTATGAGAATGATTTCATTGATGAAACTAACTTAGAATATATTAGAGACAAGGATATGGATAATATTATAAACCTTTTAAGTAAAGGAAAGGGTGAATGAAAGTATCGCGCAGATACCAATATCCCTGTATCTTTCCATCAAGCTATTATGTTTTGAAAACTAATATGTGGATTCAATTCGTTTGCACATAAATTGTACCTGTTTTAAATGTTTCTAACGTTAATTCCTTTAGAGCAGTTTTACTCTATGCTATTTTGCAAAAAAAGCAGGTATGTGTTGGCAAATAGATCCACCAAAACATGCGAAGATGCATTAATAGCTTGAAGGTAAGAGTATTCTTTCCCCATCTAGTGACGGCTTTATGCAAAAAGGTGGTTATACCTATGACATCCACTGAGCAGTCATTGAAACCATCCCAAAGAATTATCGGAGACACCTTGTTCCAATAATACATCGAGCTGCGGGCCACGCAAATAAATGATTGGAACAACTGACAACAAGAAACGATAGCTACTCCCAGTTCATCAAAAAGGTTGGCACGAACTCAATAAGACATTCGTGAGAATAGTCATCAAAAGTTAGATTGGATGTTCAGTGGATGTAGAGTCAAGACCAATTTTTCAAGATTTTTCTAGGAAAATAACATTCGAGTCCTCAATTATACACCAAATATGTTTGATTCGATGAGTATGGAACAAGAAGAAGAAGCATCGGAAAGCAAAGAGGAAGGAGAAGATAAGGATGACGAGGATGAGTAGATGGATGATAAGGAGGATGATTAAACTATTTTTAATATTATAAAAAATTTTATTAATTTTCGAAAAATTTTAATTTAAACTTCGTAGGAGTAGGATTAATAAGAAAATTTTAGTGTATTGCATTCTATTTAAATTTTCTATTTATGAACCCAACACATAGGAGACACAAACATATCCAAACTTTACATGATCAAAGGAGGAATCACCCACCAATAGGAGTTAGAGCGATCACAATCAATCACATAACTTCTTTCATTATCTTTTAGTGGGATACACATTGAGGATAATGTGTTGACTAATGTGTAGGGGGTAACATAAGTTTTTTTGTTAAATTTTTAATTTTTTTTGTTTTTTTCTTATCCTTTGGTTTGCTTGAGCTTGTAGAAATACAAGTGATTGGTTAGAATTATGTACACAGGTTGCTTGTGTTTATGAATAAATTTGGCATGATGATAGGAGATTTAAAATTTTTTATTCTTAAACTACTAAAGTTCTATATGTTACACTGTAAATAGGTATTAAGCTATCATTTGTACCAAGTGATATAGAAAATACAAGGAAACGAGCATGCTAGTATAAATGATAAATATTTGAATTTGTATTTGTTTGGTTGATTAAATTTGTGCATGTTGAGATATTTAGGGATGACCTAAGGCATTATTTCAAACACATCCAAAGCCAAAAAGCTGTCATATTTATATTTCACATTTAGTTCCATTTTTTGAGCCTGTTGACATTTCTTGGAAAATGTCAATTTGCATTTGCCATTTTTCTTTGGTCATGTATTGTATGATTATAGACATCTGGCCATACGTATTGAGGGTTAAGTAGATACATCATGGCAGAGTTTGTAAAAATAGAGTGAAATAGGAAATATTAGTGTGATATGGGGATAATAGGTTAGCCTAATGTGCAGAACAAAGAGAAAAACCCAAAAGGAAATTAGTACGAGTAGAAAAGGCCATAAATTAGCAAAAAAGCATTCATGTATGGGATATATTGAAAAAGAGAAATGTCACAAAGTGACGAAAGAAAGAAAAACTCAATCATTGGTGTACAAAAACTCATAAGGCTAGCCATAGTTACTATGTCATGCTATGACTTCCTATATATGGAGAGACAAGGAATGAGAGAAAATGAGAAATAAGGCGATGAGCGGGAAAGGGCCACCAAGGGGGAAGAATAGAGACCAATACGACGTGTCAAACTATTTTCGTGTTTGTAACCATTCTTGATGCTTGCTATTTTTGAATGTCATACATGTCCTAAGCCTCAGAACGTTACAAGCCAAAAAGTCCTTTGTGACCTAAAATATCTTCATACATGAATGGACATCACACTGAACATATCAATAAATGACTATTTGTATTCTGCTCAGATAATCAAAGTACTTATATGACCTGTTGATGGATTCCTATAGGTGAGACCCTTAATACTTGTTTACTTTGTAACATACTGAACATAGATGCTTGTGATCAAAAGTGGTAAGTTGATTACTCATCATGTTGAAATTGTTAGTATGTTTATGATTGCATAAGGACAAGGGTCATCATTTTTATTTGTCATCTATGTTTATGATTGCATAAGGACAATCAATGACTTGAATGTAGGAGAGTTTGATCTTTCGTAATTCGGTGTAGCAAATTAACTTGTTTTCACATTCAATGAGCTTGAAAAAAAGCATTTTCGTTACGTTTTAATTAAGTTTTTTTAGTTTTACTTTCATGTAATAAAATATGCACATTGAGTCTTTTGTTAACCTTCAGGGCCAAATGAGGCCTAGGGAGAGATAACGTGCTTTGTGAGTGTGTAAGAGACCATTAGAAGGCATTTTGGGTTAATACTGAACACTATGTCACAACATGGGAGATTCGATATCGCAACATAGAGAGCAAAATAGAGAAAGTGAGAAATTGCCTTCAATGTCGCGACATAGGTTGAATGTGTCGCGGCATACCCTAAAGATGGCTACAAAAGAACATATTGGTTACTATGTTGCGACACAGGTCCTGGTGTGTCGCGACATCGACTCTGTGATAAGAATAAAACACGAAGTAGGGGCGTTTTGGTCTACACAATCAAACTTTAAGCTCAGTAATGTCAGTTACCCTAGGGTTAAGGACGACGACTACCTGAAGGCTATAAATAGACCCCCTTGGCACATATTATGGAGACCATTCCATTAGCTTAGATTTTCTCTTTAGGTTTCAGTTTTGTTTTATTTCTTTCTTTATGTCTTTCTTAGGTTTCCATAGTGTTAATTATTTGTTTTCTTCAAGAGATCTGATAGTAAAGGAGATCAACTTTTCTGGATTCGCACTTTTCATTAATATCAATCAGGCTTTCATAAACCCTCTATTTCAATCCATCTCATATGATTAATTCTTTCATTCTTTCCATGTTATTTATGAAAGTCATGCGGAACTAATCCTTCTATGGGGGATTAGCGAGTGGAGGCATGACCTCTTAAATGTTTTGTAGGGTTACTCAATGGATCAACTGTTTGGAAAAAGAAGAATGTAAAACAAACCCTAGACTTGACAACCCTAGGAAGCCATCAAGGTGGGAATTAACCTAAAATTGGTATTGCCTATTCGTGAACACCTTTACCTCAAGCCAGTCTGGACTGTAAGGTCAGAAGATAAGTAGCTATTGTTGACTCATTATGTTAGTGGAAGATCGAAAGATCCTGCTAGGGTAGCTTCTAGTTGGTTGATGAAGAACCCAAAGTGATAATTAATTGGAATTACTGAAGCGAGCTGATCACCCATCCACAGATTTGATTCACTTGATCTCTATCTCTTGCAGTTTTCATTTCCTTTTATGATATTTTATTTCATTATTTTACAAACCATAAAAATACTTCTTTTATTCTCATACTATAATTGACTTAAATTATTAATTAGATCTTTAATTATTTAAGTTGAAATTGATTTAGTGCTCACCTCCATTGGGTACGATTCTTCGAGTACTCACCTACTTCATTGTAAAATCTATATTACAACTTGACCCATGTACTTGAGGATACCGCCTTATAACTCTATATTTTATTGCAGTATTACACTATGAACGGTAGTACGTCCGAAGGTGATCATTTCCCAACTTAAAACTCATGATCACAGCTACATGCAGAGCTTCTCGTAATCATCCCGTCTTTGGAGCAATGAAGAAGATGAATAAAAGGAAGAAAACGAAATAGAATTGAGATGAATCCCCCTTGGAAGTCACTTCTCAACTATATATATAGCCCTTTTCTCACGGTCTTCAACCATGTAAAATCCACCGATTAACTATCATTGTGTCTCCCACTAGGAAACCGATTGGTTCTAATCCATCCGAACTAGACTTTATTCTCAACCCCATCCAATTTCAATTCTTATCTTTTCATGATCTTTCAGTACAGATCGTCAGCTAACAGTCTCTTTTAATTTAACCCCTAAAGGTTCCATTTATTCACTTGTGACAATCAAAGGGTGGCATACCTTAATCCTGAGTGGATGACGGGCTACGGATGCATGACTCATATACTTTGATGTAAGTAAAAGCCTAAATTCAATTAGATAAGGAACCAAAATTTAGATCATTGAGTATACGAATTTTACAGTATGTAGTGACATTCACAATAGTGGAATTCATATCCCGATATATGGGTAAATGATATCCTCTCATTGGCATTACATGGTAGATGAAAAGTAAAACGTGACCACGGGTCATTTGTCTTTGTGATGAATGCCTTGATTACGATTTGATAGTAATTGAATTATCATAAAGGTAGATTTAATTGTTACAATAAGATAAAGTAGGATCATATTGGGAGAACGGATTTATTACAAAGAGATTAAGGATATCTTATGAAGGTTACACAGTTATGACAAGGTTATTGGACGAGCATTGATCGAGTTGTTTTTGTAATGATATGTCATTAGGGAGAGCTTAGTCACGATACTATAATGAAATGACTTTGTGACTAAATAAACTTATGATTAATAAGTGAAAAGCTAAAACTTAATTATAAATTGAGCCTTAATCGCATGTCTCATCTGTCCCTCCACTAGCTTGTTGAAACCTAAAATGAATTGCATGTTAAATCAAATGAACAGAAATGGATGGAAATCGTAAATTTAGAGAAATCAGTAACATTTGGAAATGAATGTAATTTTCTCTAAATGAAAATAGCCTGAATAATTAATTTATGGTTTTTTAATTATTATTTAATTTATTAATTAAACAATTAAGACTAAAAAATGGAAATGAATTAATTGGTTATATTGAATCCATTGAATCTAGAAATATTAAATATATTTTCTAACAGATTCTTTTTCGGTAAAGTTGAAATGATTTTAACAAAATTAAAATTGGGTTGAGAAAAATATTTAATTGAGAAATTAATTTATTTGAATTAATTTAAGATATTTACTTTGGGAAATAGAGAAACAAATATTGGGTTGGATTGAATTATAAAGTATTAGGTTAAAAGTCAATGACCTACTTGTAACTGGACCAGATATATGAGAGGCCCAAAAGCCACTCATGTTTAATGCTAGGAATGACAAACCCTAGTTTATTTAACTAGGGTTTCCACCCCACCTAATCCTAGTTAAATTAGGAGTTCATTTTTCTATTAAACTAGACTTTTACATTTCAACAAGGGTTTCACCTCTTCTCCCTATAAATAGATGGCACCGGTAAGGCTAAAATACACAACTTTAAGATATTTTTATTTTGCCTAAAAATAGTGGGAGTTTATTCCTTAAGTATTAATTCTATTTCCTGGAATAACAATTCTACCGATTTCTATTGAGAGAGAATTTTGCTTTCCCATTAGAAGTAAAGTAAACATTTTTTGGATCTATGTTTGATTCAAATTAGTTCAAGCTCACACTCAAAGCAGCTTGTGGCACGAGAATAGCAAAGAATGTCATTCAGTTGAAAGCTGGGAACAAAAAGGATCCATCTAGCCGATAACACAAGTGCAATTTCTGTAAAGGGTTTATTGGTATAAATATCACAAACTGATTCAGTTTTCAAAATTTTTATTTTTCGTTGTACAAGAAAAAAGATTTCAAATTGGATTTTTTCCAACAATTAGTATCAGAACCAGGTTGTGTTATGTTTATAGTAAAAAAATCAATACCGAAATTTTCTCTCTTCTTTATGTGTGCTTAATTTAAATGAGATGTGGCATTCTTGTAAATGTTTGCATGTTTAGGGGAATGTATGCTACTATTTTATTGTTATGCATGATAAAGTAATTTTGTTAAAGTTGTGATTTCTAAAAAATTAAATGTAATTTTATTAATTTCTCAGGTATGTATAAATTAGACAGTGGACTACAATCTCCATGCAATGTTTAATTTTATTATTTAGAATAAAATATGTGAGCTTGAAATGGACATAGGATTTATGTAACCTTTATTTTTCAATGGAACACGAAGAATCGAGATGCATCAAGGTCGATCGAGACAACACAAACGTTACCCAACAAACTAGCAATAGATTGACATTAGTCTAAAATGATGTTCGTCGACAAGGGCCGGAGGTAGTGTCTAGTGGCGAAGGTCCGACGACAATCTAGTGATGACTCAAGATAGTCTGGTAATGGTTGGTGACAATGAAGAAAAGAAAACAGTGATGGAAAGACGACGATGATGGTAATATGAATCGGTACCGCAACAAGTGTCCGTGGTGGCAAAATAGAATACCCAAAGTATGTTTTGTGGTGAAATTTGTAATTTTTCTCTAGGATAGAATTATGGAAACTATGGTTGGTCAAGGTCATTTAAATTTGATGCTTTTCATTGTGATAGCATGATGATATTTTTTTATTATGATTGTATGTTCATGCATATGTATAATAGGCATGCCATATAGTTTAGAAAAGAATGTCATGTGTAAATGTCATGCATATATTAATCATTCTTGATGAAGCCAAAAATTAAAAAACTTGCATGTTTTTAAAAAATTGAGTGGGAGAAGGTCCCTAAACAAGACCTACAGCCTCCACCAATTGTCACTTGTGATGACATGGTAATTTAACTACCCCATGATAGGATTCTCATGTGGACCTCACTAAGGAAAATTTCAGAAAGTAAGTAGAGATGTCTTGTAATCGTATTATAGTTGGACAAGCCTTGTAAGTACTATCATGTGACATAATAAGAAGTTCTTTCTTTAAGGAGGACAACTAGTCACAAAATGTTACTTGGTGACATTATTCCACAATGACTCATTTGTGGTACACGATGTGATAGGTGTTGAGTTGATGGTTATACAGTTAAGATCTTCTAGTTAAGTAACTTCCCACGAAGCTCTACTTAAGTTAGAATGATGGTCAATGGTTAAATACTAATTGGATGGAAATCCATGTTCTTACTAGTTGGTTAAGATTACTACATGGTGACTTGATTCAATAGGTGTAGGAATTATCATTTCAATGGCTTACAAATATTTTTAAGGCTTAATGTATGATGCATGCATCCTCTTAACACATATCATAATGTTGCAAAACATTTTCAAATGTTTTTTTAACACAAAGATAATAATGAATTAATGTTTTATTTTTAGTTTGAAAGCGAAACCTACTCCCTTATTAAATATACTCACTAAGAACACACTAAACAAAAATAATTAGAAGGAATGAAAAAGAAACCTAAGGATTGTCCTAAGTTATGAGGAACTAAAGACAATTATTGATTAAAAAAATACCCTTCAACCACTCAAGCTAAGGCTAGAAAACGTTAGGAAGAGACTACTGAGATAGCCTGTTGCTACATGCTGGCAAACGTGACTAGCACCCTTTATAAGCAATTAGAGAGCTATATGATTGCCAAAATGATTCTAGACAAACTAGAATACATGTTTTGAGGCTAAGCCGTCTTGGCTCGACAATAGGCTATTATTAGTTTGATGAATGCCCAATAAAAGCCCGGCACTCCGGTCAAAGACTATATGATTACTCTTATTCGATACTTTTCCAATGTCGTAGATAATGAGGCCAATTTGGACCAGAACACTAAGATTGAGATAATGCTTAGAAGGTTGTCCAAGGCTAAGTTCTCTTAGCCACCACAAGTAGAAAGGAAGAGAACCATGAAGCCTAAAGACTTATCTAAGTCTAAATGCTTCTTCTGAAGTAAGAAAGGGAACTTAAAGGCAAACTAAGAAGAGTAGAAGGAATACCTGGCCACCAAAGGCAAAGGTGTGAAACTCATTATGATAAAACCTTGTTTAGTGAAAGATTCAATAGACCACCGGATCATTGATTCTAGAGCCACTAATCACGTGTGTGTTTCGCTACAGTGGTTCCAGGAGACAAAAGATATTAGAGATAAGAGTCTATCGTTGCAGACTAGAAATAAGACAAGTGTGAAAGTTAAAGCAGTGGGAGATGTACATCCTTATTTTGATAATTTTAGGAATATTATTTTGAAAGACATTTTCTATGTATCAAGTTAAAATAAACAAGATTTTTGTTGCATGTTTTTATAAAGACAGCTTGACTATAACTTTTAATATTTAGAAATCGCTAACTTATCTATAATGGATGGATGTTAAATATTCTATATTTTATCAAACCAAATATGTATACACTGCTTGAGACTAAAATTTCAAATGAACGACTTAAAAATTATAACTCTAATGAAGCGTACCTTTGTCATTTGAGACTTGGTCATATTATTCAAGAAATAATCACTAGATTTGCGAAAGATGACACTTTAAGTTCTATTAAGTAAGTTGATCTTCCACAATGTAAATCTTGCTTCGAAGGTAATATGACTAAGCGATGTTTTAATGCAAAAGGAATGATAGTCGTGAAACCCTTAGAACTTCTACTCACTGACTTATGTGGCCTCATGAATGTCAATGTGAGAGGTGGTTTCGAATATTTTGTAACATTTATTTATGGTTATTCCAAATATGGCTATGTGTACCTAATCACCACAAGAGTGAAACTTTTGATAAATTCAAAGAGTTTCATGTGAAAGTGGAGATGTTACACCCTATACAGGACCTGATCTCCAAGTCCGAGTACCTAGCGTCACAATTAACCCAGAATCCTTAACAAAATTTCTATCTGGTTATTTATAGACTTAGTCAATACTAAAATAAGCATCCATTATTACTAAATCACTCTCATCCAAATCCATATGTAATAATCGATTTAAATTTTGATTTCAATTGTATTTTAAACCTTACAGGTGTTCAGTCCCTACAATCATTCTGCCTTATTAATTGCGAATAATTTATTTCATTAGCTTGAGACACAAAAATCTATTATAGATACACTAAAGCAATTTCCCTTGATGCTTAGCCTCTAAGGGTGCCCCTCTTTACAAATGATACAATGATAGCGCCACTCGCGCAACTTGGCGATTGCTAGATTGGTCCCCCTATGATCCTTGTATCATTCCTTAATCCTACATTCAAAGCATTACAAAAGTAAGTCCAGGTGAACTTAGTGAGGTTCTATACAATAGTATTCATAGAAAACTTCTTAATGTGATGGGTAACTAATAATTAATGCACAAAAGAAAAATTTCGTGAGTGACTTAGGAGATTCCGCGAGTTTGACATGGCGTTGCTAACACCTTTACATTGTTTAGATCTAACCATCAGTGGACAGGCCAACAAGTGTAGTCGTAATCGTATTTTCCCAAACACCCCTTTTTATGGGACTTGACCCTGTCTGGCTTCATCTCATACTTCCACGTTTGCCTTCTATATTTGACTCCTCATAAAATAACCATATATGTGAATACCCATATTGACAAACTATTAGATGACTCACCATAACTATTGGTTTCTTACCTTGATCCCCTCATGCCATACTGAACTCAATTTAAATTTGTTAGTTTATTCACAACAATAAATTTCTTATGATTTATCCAATGCATGAATCCCTCCCTAAAGGAAGACCCATTACCGATGCCCTTATTGGCAGCCTTGGATATGGAACTTGTGTTAGAGTATGCCCAAAGATCAATCATGAGATGGTTGTAATAACATACTTGATTTATCATGTTTATTAATATAAGGCGTTACCATTATTATTTCAGTTTCCTTTCTGTGTGTATAAATAAACTGTTTTATAATAATGTCCTAAGAATAATATGATTATTCTTAAAAGTTCCTTAGTCAAGTATTATTGTTGGATAGGAAAACGATAATGCATTAAGACTAACATGTAGTTGGTTGATGATAAAGAGTTGTCATTGATATGGAATGTCAAAATCGATTCATGAATATGTGTGTTAGAGAACAACATATTGGACTGACCCGTTATGAGTAGGTTTCTTGGATTATTATGTAATTGTCATAACATTACTCACAGTGATTAATATGGAGGTGAGGAAGAGTTAAGTGTAAAAGGTTACACTGATGCCAGCTTCCAAACCGATAAGGACGATTCTTGATCACAATCAGGTTTTGTGTTTTGCCTTAATGGTGGTGCTATGAGCTGGAAGAGTTCAAAGCAAAGTACAGTAACCGATTCTACAATAGAGGCAAAGTATATTGCAGCCAGTGAGGCAGCAAAAGAAGCGGTTTGGATCAAAAAGTTCATTACTGAACTAAGGGTTGTGCCTAGCATATCAGATGCTATAGAACTCCGATGTGATAACAATGGAGCCATTGCACAAGCTAAAGAACCTAGATCTCACCAGCGATCCAAACATATACTTAGGCGCTACCATCTTATTCGAGAGATTTTCGATCAAGGGGATGTAGAGATATGCAGAGTACCTACAGATGATAACATTGCTGATCCCCTGACCAAGCCTCTGACACAGCAGAAGCATGATCGTCACACTAAGTCACTTGGTATTAGATATATAAGTGATTGGTCTTAGTGCTAGTGGGAGATTGTTAGAGTATGCCCAAAGATCAATCATGAGATGGTTGTAATAACATAATTGATTTATCATGTTTATTAATATAAGGCGTTACCATTATTATTTCAGTTTCTTTTCTGTGTGTATAAATAAACTGTTTTATAATAATGTCCTAAGAATAATATGATTATTCTTAAAAGTTCTTTAGTCAAGTATTATTGTTGGATAGGACAACGATAATGCATTAAGACTAACATGTAGTTGGTTGATGAGAAAGAGTTGTCATTGATATGGAATGTCAGAATCGATGCATGAATATGTGTGTTAGAGAACAACATATTGGACTGACCCATTATGAGTATGTTTCTTGGATTATTATGTAATTGTCACAACATTACTTATAGTGATTAATATGTATATGATCCTCAAACTTGAGATCATCATAATCCCAACATCGTGAGTTGTATATTTTGATACAGTCAAATGTACACCGTAACTGGTTGTTCTATAAAGCTGATGTTAGATATACCACGATCTATGTAGAGGGATATGGTTGATCGAGATAGGATAAGCCCCTCTTACATAATCGGAGTAATATCTTAGGCCACTTGATTGAGTGAGACTAGAAATGCATGGCCATACTCAAATAAGTTGATATGAGATGTCATACTTATTTGTATATCGTAGTCTGCTTAAGATATCAAGGAACATGGAATGGACAATGCAAGTGTGACTATTCCATGACTTGTGTCGAATCCAGAGATAAAGGACTTAAGGATTATTGCATAAAAGGTTAATCATAAAAAGGTTATATCGAATCAGGATTTCTTGTGACTTAGGTAGCAATGATGCATCGCTAGATGCCATTCATTGTTTGTAACATTGGAATCGTTCTAGTATTACTGCTAACGTTACAGGAACCTATAGGGTCACACCCTATAATTGAAATGAATGGAATAAAACATAGTTGGTATTGTGTTTGGTTGTCGCTTGAATTAAATTAATTATAAAATTAATTTAATTGGGTAGTCAAATATCGAACACATTATGTACAAGGTTGTTGTACGCATTATGAGAACATGAATTTGGTTAGTATATAAATTCAAATAAATATATGGTTTACCGAAATTATATTATAATTAATGTAATTATAATTTTCAGTTTAAAATATTATTATATTTATTTTAATTTCTAGAAACCCTGAAAAAGATATATAAGAATCTCGTTTTTTCTTTGCTTGGGTCTAGCAGCCGTCAAAGAAAATTCTTTTCAAAAACTGTTTTGGGGATTCCTTCCGTTCATAATCAACTGGGTGGATTTCGTAGAGGCCGGGGTCACAATAGATTGCGGCTTGGTTCGATAGCAGATCAGACTACTCGTTGTTGAGGCATTGCTGTCTACTCAGAATAAACATTCGGTAATTTCGTAACCTTTATCACCTCGATTCGTTCCTCACACATGGATCCGTGGTTAGGATCACCAAATTTTTAATTTTTCCGCTGCGCCGTAGGGGTGCCGGCGATCCAACAACTTGGGTGGTGGATAGGCACCCTTCTTTCTTGGCAGACTCATAACTACTAGATAGTCTCATAGGACTCCCCCATGTCAGTCCATTCTAGCAATAAGCTCTAAATATTAGATAGTCTCCCCCATGGACTCTCTTTCTTTAAATTATTCGTGACGGACTTCTACCTCTGTTAGTCCCCATGTGGACTATCCTGTGCCAAAAAGTCTTGACGGACATCTACTTTCTTTAAAAATCCCTAGCGGACTTTATCGATGATTCAGATTTGGGCAAACATTCCCTTCCACATGGTACTTTGGCAGACTACCCAATTTTTTAGGTACTTATTTATCGATCACCATTTATGATTTAAAATATGATAATCCCTTTTGTAATTGCTTAGCTAATGATGGTTCTGCATCAACTCAGGGGGACTTTTAATGAAAAATACTAGATTTGGCAATACATTAAAGGAATTTCTCTTTCCTTTCACATATACCTACGTTAATATGCTTCTATATGCTCCACTTGCCATCCCATGTTCTCAAATACACCACGATTATTCTTTTTTACTACTCATCACGCAAGTCATATAGTGACTTCTCCTTCATGTCATGGCGAGCTTCCTGGTTCAATGTCCTGATGGACTCCTTTTTTTTATAACGTATACCTGTTCGCCACTAGATCATGTAATGACTAACCATGGACTTCCAATTCTGAGGAATCAATAAACCACTTTTGAGTTGTCGCCTTGAAGGACCAGTCAATAGCCGTCACCACAATGTTGCTCCATAGAGTCGATAGACCGTAATGACGATGTCGCTCTAGCGAGCTAGTAGATAACCATTCCACAATGTCGCCAACTCCCTTAAATCCCATCACAATCTACACATTCCTCCATTACGTAATCAGTCCCTATCTTCACTTGCCCCATCAAGGTAGTTCCTTTCGTACTCCACATAGAATATAAACATGAACTTTATACGATTCATTGACCTTATTACTATAACATACAGTGCACCACTTATCAATACGTCAATTCACAACCATAGGTCATCTAGTGAACGTACTTGCAAATGTACACTCTCTTACACAGTGTTATGCATACACAACATATTTATTCACCATATTTATACACAATCCATGAATTTAAATAAACTCAGAGCAGACCCAGACGTAGATCATACAAATAGCAAAACAACGCTGATCACCCAAAGGTAGAGTACAGAAACTCACCTTACATCCTTTCTCCTCGCCAGCTTAGTTTATCCAAACGCCGGAGCCTCCATCTTGGCAGCTAAGCATGACAACCATTTATCGATTAAACCAAAGGTGTTCAAACCTTAAAACCTTGAACCCATTATACAAAAACTTATCAAGAATCATTTCTTCTCTTTTCCTCTAGATCATGAGTACAGGGAGACTTAGGAGCTTACCAGCTTACTGAATTCTCTCCTTTCAAGACTCAAGTCTCACATTCAATGAAAATGACCTAAATAATTGATTTATGGTTTTTCGAATTATTATTTAATTGAAAAATTAAATAATTTATTTTTAAAATAGAAATAAATTAAATAGCCATAGTGAATCTGTTGAATGTAAAAACATTAAATATATTTTCTTATAGATTCTTTTACAGTAAAGTTGTCATGATTTTAATAGAATTAGAATTGTTTGAGAAAATTATTTATTTGAGAAATTAATTTAGTTAATTAAATTAATTAAATAAAGAATATTTATTTTGGGAAATAGAAAATAAATATTGGTTGGATTAAATTATAAAGTGTTGACTTAAAAGTTCAAGAAGCGCATATAATTGAACCAAACACAGAAGAGACCCAAATCCCCTAATATTACATGTAAGGGGAGCCGTAACCCTAGTGTTATTATTTAGTGGTGTCAGCCCCTCTCTCCTAGTTGGATTAGGGTAGTCTTTTCTATTAAATAAATATTATCTGTTTTATTCTTATTCAAATAGGATTCTCTTATCTCTTTTTATAAATAGACACCTCTTGTAAAGGAAAATATATTTGCTTCATAAATTTTTATTCTATTGAAACTACAAAGAGAATTTATTCCTAAGCATAAATTTTATTTTTCAAAATAACAACCTTTTTGGTTTATAGAGAGAGAAGTTTCTTTCACATTGAACGTAATAATTCAATTTCTTGTTCTATGTTTCGTTCATGTTGCTCGAGCCCACATTCCATGCAATTCAGAATACAACGATAGTGGAGAGGGTCATTCAGTTGAAAGTCGGGATTTGTCTTGCATAAAGCACAGGTATCTTTAGGTAAAAATTTATTGCTATAAATATCACAAACCGACTTAATGTAGAAAATTTTTAAACTTTTGTTGTTATAATAATTCGTTTTCTTAACTAAATTTTCCAATAGTTAACACTTTGGGGGACAGGGGCATATTGAAGTAACTATAAGAGGTTTCCCCAGCTTTAGATCCACAAACCTCTTGTAATAATTCCAACTTAAGGGTCGTGATTTACTCTTCTATGTTGGAAAAAATTCAGTATGAAAAAGGTTTTCTTGCACAGCAGAAAATTAAAATTTTGAAAACCAAACTGATTTGTTATATTTAAGTAATAAACCCTAAATTGAATTCACACATCTATTTTTATATAGATGGATCCTTTTCATTTTTAGCTTTCAACTTTACGACTTTCTGCGCTATTCTCGTACCACAAACTGCTTCAAGCGTGAACTCGAACGATTTGAATCAAACAAAAAACTAGAAATAGATTTCTTACTTTTAATGTGAATACAAAAAATCTTAGTGAGTAAATCATTATCTTTATTTTCACGCAAAGTAACTCTGACACTTCAAACTCGATCCTTAAGGAGAATTCAGGAATGAAGCGTCACTACCTTAAAATCATTATCTTTTAAAACAGTATCTGGCTTAAACTAATTAAACTATAGCCTAATTTAGTATAAAATATAAACTATTCTACCATTCAAGAATAAATAAGATACTATCCTTTGAAAACCATGAATACTTCATTGATATTTCATTAGAACCATAGGTTTATGATCAAGAGTTTAGTTACAAAATACATTCTTCAAAATGTAGATTTCTTGACACCACCCCCATGTCATGCATAATACAAAATATATGAAGTCTCATGGCGACGTTAGTCCTCTGGCGTAGTCTTCAGAGATTCCTTTACTTCATTAGGAGGCCTCAAAAGGAAAGTAACTAAGTAAGTTCAAAGACCTTAGTGAGTTCCGAAGAAAAACATCGTAATATACATATATAATTCATATAAACCTTTCCAACTCAACACAGTCACACAGTTCACCAGTTATCGGATACCAAACACAAACAGACTATACGCCAGACACTATTCCTTTACCGTGTACACTATGCGTCTGTAATCACACAAACCACCTTCTTCGGGTTAGCCACAAACCCTAGTCCATATTCGAATTCATATCATTCGTTCATTCATTTTCCTTTGCCATGATTTGCCAATCTTGTTTGCAATAACACTTACCCTACCAAAGGCTACACGACCATTTTCATGTATCACGATATACCAGTTCAATGCTCATTTTATTAAAGGCAATGCCATGATTTCATTTGCATATTTCAAATCACATTTTTTATTTCAGAAGCAAGAGTGTAGTGGTATAAACACGAAGAAAGGTTCTTGCATCTTTAACACAAACATACCAAACCAGACTAATACAATAATCATCCGTCACTCTTGCACAAATATTTCATCTTCACAACATATATAAACTTACCTTTAATCAAACATAAAAAAAGGCATTACATACACACACGAAGTAAGAAGGAACTCACTAGAAAGTGCAGCAAGATCAAACAGTAAGACCCTTGCCCTTATCATGAGAACCTTCAGAAGTATCTTGAGCTATATAATATAAATAGTTAAACTTATTAAACCATATACTAGAAAACTAAACAAACTTACAAGAAACATCATAACAAAACCCAAATTCAGGAAGTTTTCTTCCTTACACTCTAAATGGACGCTAAAGCGTGCAACTCAAAGATCACGTAAATAACCATGAAATAACATAAGGTTCAATGGTATTTACCAGATGCTAAAACAAAGAAGAAGTTGCCTGAATATAGCGAACCCAAATCTTCAAGCAGGCTTCTGGTCTAAGGTTTTCCGAGAGAAAGTGTAAAGAAAGTTTGAGAAGAAAATATGGGTATACGGGAAAACATTAAACTTGCTCAAGAAGCTATTGCCAACCTTAGACAACTATACACGAAAGCTTGGTTTAGTGGATAAGTTTGATTATCCCACTAAACTCCCTCGGTTTCTGTGACTAAGCATGTTCTCTCTCATCATAAATGTGAGTCTTATTGACTATAGTAACTTAGTTCTATTCTAACCAATTCTTATTTGCCTAACTAAATTGTTCAACTGGAGAAATAATATAATAATAAAATAATAAATAGTTCTTCTACTAAAGACTTAATGTAATTATCTAAAAACTGAGGTGGCGTATACTCTACAGTGTAGTCTGCCAAACCACCAAGCTCACCTAATGCAGACTTACATTCTTAGTCATAGTTAATACATTACCCACACAGAACTTGCTCTAAACACCATACTTCCATAAATAGTATTCGAAAACTAGGACTTCGCCAAGCGGCGGGTTACAACTCTCCCTTACTTAGGAAATTTTTTCCCCAAAATTCATACTTGAAAATAACTAAGGATACTAATCTCTCATTAGGCTTTGTCTTTCCCAAGTAGCTTTTTGAGTATTATGATTCCTTCATAAAACTTTAACCAAGGGAATTCTTTTATTTATCAGCTCATCTACTTTTCTAGCTATGATACAAGCAAGTTCTTTTTCGTAGGACAGGTTCGGTTCAACCTCTAGTTCTTCAATCTACACAACATGATCAGGATTGGATCTATACCTTCTCAACATCGATACATGAAACACATTGCAGATTTTTTATAATTCAGGACACAAATCTAACTTGTACGCCACGAGTCCAATTCTCTCCAAAACCTCATACGGCCCTACAAACATTGGACTCAATTTTCCCTTTTGGCGAAACCTGATGACCTTTTTCCAATGGGAGGCCCTCAAAAACACTTTATCTCCAACCTCAAAGGAGATTTATTTCCTTTTCAAATCTACATATGTTTTCTATCGATCCTATGCAGCTTTTAAGTGGTTGTGAATGATAGCAACTTTCTCTTCAGTTTCACGTGTTAGATCTGGCGCCGCTATCTTTTTCTCACTAAGTTTCATCCAACAAATAGGTGTTCTACACCTTCTACCATACAAAACTTCAAATGGCAACATCCTTAAATTGGCATGGTAACTATTTTTGTACGCAAACTCAACTAAAGAAACATACATTTCCCAGTTTATCCTAAAGTTGATTACACAGCTTCTTAACATATCGTCTAAAACCTGAATAACTCTTTCTGATTGGCCATCAGTTTGAGGGTGAAATGAAGTACTAAATTGCAACTTAGATCCAATTGATTTTTGTAATTGATTCTAAAACCTCGAACTAAACCTTGGATCTCTATCAAACACTATTGAAAATGGTAATCCATACAACCGTGTTATTTAAGCAATACAAAGTTCAACTAAGTTCTCCAGAGAATAGGTAGTATTCACTGGCAGAAAATTAGATGACTTTGTAAGCTGATCTACAACAACCCAAACAGTGAAAAAGGTCATTAGTGAGTTTCCTTTAGCAATTCCTTTCTCAGTCCATTCCCCACTAGTACAAACATTTTGTTCCTGAACCTTAGCTCATCATCCTTTCCTATACTAAAGTTTACTTTTTTGCCAGACATCATTCTTTGCTTGAATCAATCACACTGGATATCTTTCATATGTTCCTCCAATATCTGTGAAAGATAGGTTGCTCTTACAACTAATTTTTCCATCAAGGCTCCATTATCAGTCATGGTCACCTTAGCTTAGAGAGACATCAAGGCTGCCACAGTTTTCTTACTCAATGCATCCGCCACTACATTTGTTTTTCTTGGATGATACTCAATTGTCAAGTCATAGTCCTTTAACGGCTCTAACCATCTCCTTTGGCACAAATTCAAGTCCCTTTGAGTCATTAAATACTTTAGACTTTGGTCATCAGAAAATATATGGCATTTCTCTCCTTACAAATAATGTCTCCAACATTTCAATGCTAAGACCACTATTGCTAATTCCATATCATGTTTAGGATGGTTCTGTTATGAGGTTCCAGTTGGTGTGGTGCATAAGCTATAACCTTACCACTTTACATAAGCACCCATCTTAACTCATTTAGAGATGCATATGTACAAATTGTATATTCTACCCCTGGTTCTAGTTGTGCTAATAGGAGAGCTTCAATCAAAACAGTCTTCAATTTGTTAAATCTTTGCTGACAATCATCACTCCAAACAAATTTTTCCTTCTTTTTCAACAATCGTGTGAGAGGTGATGCTATCATCGAAAAACCCTTCACAAACCTCGTATAGTACCCAACTAACCCCAGAAAGTTGTAGACTTCATAAACATTCTTAGGAAGGCTCCATTCTAGAACTATCTTAACCTTAACAAGATCTACCATAATACCATTCACTGAAATAACATGTCTCAGAAAATGCATTTCTTTCAGCCAAAACACACTTCTACTGAACTTTACATACAACTGATTATTACGCAAGGTTGTTAACACAATCCTCAAATGCTCTTCATGATCAATCTTATTCTTAGAATACACTAATATATCATTGATAAAAACCACAAGAAACTGATCTAAATAGGTTTGAAACACTCTATTCATTAATTCCATGAATACTGCTGGCACATTAGTCAACCCAAACGGCATTACTAAAAACTCATAGTGACCATACCTTGATCAAAAAGTTGTCTTGGGTGCATCATCACCTTTAATCCTTATCTGGTAATAACTTGATCTTGGGTCAATCTTGGAGAAAACTGAAGCCCCACTTAACCGATCAAATAGGTCTTCAATCCTTGGCAGGGCATACTTGTTCTTTATCGTGACCTTGTTTAGTTGACAGTAGTTTATGCACGGGCATATCGATCTATCCTTCTTCTTAACAAAAAAAATTGGCGCGCCCTATGGTAAGACACTAGGCCTAATAAACCCTTACTTAACAGATCTTGCAACTATTCCTTTAATTCTTTAAACTGTAACAACGTCATTTTGTAGGGCGTACACGATATAGGGGTTGTTCTAGGTCCAACTCAATCAAGAACTCTATCTCCCTCTCATGAGGCATCCCAATAAGTTCCTCAGGAAACACATCCAAAAACTTTCTCACTACAAGTACTTAATTGATCTCACTCTTAAACTCAGGTGTATCCATGATGTACGTTAGATAAGCATCTGCGCCCTAAATAATCAACTTCCTAGCAGACACTGCAAAAATAACTTTATTCGTCAATTCTGATTGTTTGTTAAACATCGATATCTCTTTACCCTCAACATTTACTAGGCCTACACTTTTAGTTCGAAAATCAACCATAGCATTATCTCTAGTCAACCAATCTAATCCCAAAATGGTATCAAAATCATGAAACCTCGACAACAACAAGTCCGTAAAAAATGTGTGTTTGCCAAAAACCAAAGGACAATTCCTGATCAACTTATTCACTACAATACTTTGACCCAAAGGATTCATTACTAGCACATTCGTTTCAGAATGTTCTATCTTAAGACTAAGACCCTCTATAACCTCAGTAAAGATGTAAGAATGAGTAGAACCAGGATCAATGAAAGCATAAATACTATTTTCAAGAAAAGAAAAGTTACCAGTTATAGCCTCTGGTAGATCTGCATCTTCATTAGCCTTCATCACGCAAGCTCGAGCTGATGTGCCAGAACTCGTCTAACTAAAGTTCTTACTTTTTTACCCCTGTACGGACCTGGATTTAGCTGTCACCTTAGATCTATTCTCCTGTTGAAAATTTTGTGGGCTTTTAATTTATTGATTCGTGCTAATTTCAGACTTAGATGGACAATCCTTAACCAAGTGGTCTCTGGATCCACAACCAAAACAAGTTCCTAATTTCTTCCTATACTAACTACCGTGACTTCTACGACAATATTCACATTCAGTTGTTATCATTCTAGAACCACCAAAACTTGCCATAGACACAGCTGATTTTTTGAATCCCTCACGCTTGTAGCCGATGAACTGTGAATCTTTCCTTGAAGCTGAAAAGGTGTGGTCATTTGGTTTCTTAAAATTGGATGGATGTAGAGGAGTTGATTTGCCTCTTTTCGTTCTTTCTCTCTTAAAGTTTTTACTTCTATCCCTAATTATTAATTCAATTTTGTGGGCCTTAACCGTTATTTCTGCCAGATTCTTGCATACAAAAACTACCACTAAAGCTCGAATTTCATCTCTAAGTCCCCATTCAAATTTTTCACACATTTCCTTTTCTCAAAGGAATTCACTCCTATACCCCATAACATGCATTATTCCTTATTTCAAATACAATAAGTCCTTTTTCATCTGCTCTACGAACATCTATTTAACATATCTCTCTCTAAAATTTTCTAGAAAGAAATCTCAGTCGATCATTGGTTCAGGGGTAACACTAACTAAGGTTTCCCACCATTGTAAACTTCTTCTACCAACAATGATACAACACATTGAAGACTATCTTCATGGTTACACTTTAGTTCCTTAATAACTCTACACAACCGAGACAACTGCTATTCAGCTACAATAGGGCCATCTCCTTTATCAGCAAGGAATTCCTTAGTGCCTCTTTTTCAAATTTCTTGAACAAGATCAGCTTTAGGGGGAGCCATGGCAGGTACAGGCGAAGCAGGCTGAGTCGGGCAAACCACTTTAGGTTTTGGTTGATGAAGGTGTTGTGGTTGTTGCGGCTATTATTCTTGTTCATTTCCCATGAATTGGTTTAATAGTTGAGTCATCATTGAAAATAACATATTTCTAAATGCATTCCTCGCATTTCCTATGTTATTATTGTTGGTCATGGTAACATATTCTTGGGTAGGGATATCACTTTCCATCTCTTCACCAGTGGCTTCTCTAAAGCTATCACACATTTTCTTTACTCACTAAAAAACAAGTGTTATCTTAGCACAAAACATTAGAGATTAAGCTAGAGGTGTACTATGCATGATGGGGGTGTAACATTGCCTTCGATTTTTTGATAATCGACTAAAACTTGACTCTAATACCAAACTTATGACACTCCAAACCTAATCCTTAAGGAGGATCCAGGAATGGCACGCAATTGTCTTAAAATCATTATCTTTTAAAAATGTATCTGGTGTAAACCAATTTAAACTACAGCCTAATTTAGTATAAAATATAAACTATTTTATCATTCAAGAATAAATAAGATAGTACCCTTTAAAAGCCATGAATACTTCACTGATATTTCATTAGAACCATAGGTTCATGATCAAGAGTTTAGTTACAAAATTCATTCTTCAAAATGTAAATGTCTTCACACCACCCCTATGTCATACATAATACATAATATGAGAAGTCTCACGGTGACATTAATCCTCTAGCGTAGTCTTCATAGATTCCTCTACTTCATCAGCAAGCTTGAGAAGGAAAGGTAACTAAGTAAGTTCAAAGAACTTAGTGAGTTCCGGAGGAAAACATTATGATATGCACATATAATTCGTATAAACATTGCCAACTCAACACAGTTACATAGATCGCCAGTTGGTGGATACCAAACACAGATAGACTATACATCGGACACTATTCCTTTGGCGTGTACACTACGCCCATGCAATTACATAGACCACCTTCTTCGTGTTAGCCACAAACCCTAGTCCATATTCAAATTGATATCATTCGTTCATTCATTTTCCTTTGTCATGATTTGTCAATATTGTTTACAGTAACACTTGCCCTACAAAAGCTTACACAACCATTTTCATGTATTGTGATTTGCCAATTCAATGCTCATTTCATTGAAGGCAACACCGTAAATTCATTTTCATATTTTAGATCACATTGTTCATTTCAGAAGCAAGGGGTAGTGGCATAAACACGGAGAAAGGTTCTTACATCTTTAACAAAGATAGACCAAATCAGACTAATACAACAATCATCCATCACTCTTGCACAAATATTTCATCTTCACAGCATATATATACTTACCTTAAATCAAACATAAACAAACACATTACATACACACATGGAGTAATAAGGAATTCACTCAAAAGTGCAGCAAGATCAAACAGTAAGACCTCTGCCCTTATCATGAGAACCTTCAAAAGTATCTTGAGCTATATAATATAAATAGTGAAAATTTTTAAACTGTGTACCATAAATTTAAACAAACTTACAAGAAACATCATCACAAAATTTAGATTCAGGAAGTTTCCTTCCTTACACTCCAAATGGATGCTAAAGCGTGCAGCTCAAAGATCACGTAAATAACCATAAAATAACTTAGGGTTCATCGGTATTTACCAGGTGCTAAAACAACAAAGTTAGCTAAATATAGTGAACCCAAATCTTTCAGAAGGCTTCTAGTCTAACATTTTTCAAGAGAAAAGTGCAGAAAAAGTTTGAGACGAAAATATGGGTGTAAAAAAAACATAAAACTTGCTTAAGAAGCCAATACCAATCTTATACAACTATACACGGAAGCTGGGTTTGGTGGATAAATTTCATTATCCCACTAAACTCCTTCGATTCCTGCGACTAAGCACTTTCTCTTTCATCATACATGTGAGCTTTATCAACTATAGTAACTTAGTTTATTCTAACCAATTCTCATTGCTTAACTAAATTATTTAATCGAAGAAGTAATATAATAATAAAATAATAAATATTTCTTCTACTAAAGACTTAACATAATTATCTAATAACTAGGGTGGTGTATACTCTACAAGGGAGTCCACCAAGCTCACCTAATGTAGACTTCACCGAAAGGCACACTTGCAGACTTACATTCTTAGTCACAGTTAATATCTTACCCACTCATAACTTGCTCTAAACACAATTACAAGGGAGTCCACCAAACCACCAAGCTCGCCGAATATAGAATTCGCCGAAAGGCACACTTAAAACCTTACCCACTCAGAACTTGCTCTAAACACCATACTTCGATAAATAGTATTCGAACACTAGGACTTCGTAGGGCAGGTTGTTACAGTAACAACATCTTAAAGTTGTGTAAATATCCCTATTGGTTCCATCTATTTATAGGGAGAGAAGGTAAAACCCTTATTAAATTTTAAAACTTTATTTCAACTAGAAAAACGAACTCCAAGTCTATCTTGGAGTATAAACCCTAGTTAATAATACTAGGGTTTTTTGTCCCCTTATTAACATGAGGGGGCTTTTGGTCTTCTCCTATATCAAGTCCAATTACAAATACTTTTTGGGCTTTTAACCAAATACTTTATAACTCGATCCAAGCCGATATTTGTTTTTGTATTTCCAAAAATAAACATCTCAATATATTTCCAATTAAATAATCTTCTCAACCCAATTCTAATCTCGATAAATCATTACGACTTTACAATATCGGGTCCAATGATTTATTTCCATTTTCGAACTTCATTTAGTTCGAAAAACATAAATTCATTTCCAGACCATTTTCATTTTAGAGAAAACCATATTCATTTTCAAATGATTCCATTTCTTTAATTTTATTTTGGAGAAAACCATAATAATTTTTAGAAGTTTCTCATTTCTCCATTTTCACCGTTTATGTTGATTTAATTCAACATGCATTTCATTTCTAGTTTCACCGAGCTAGTAGAGGGACGGACTAGACATATATTGAGGCTCAAATGATTTATAATTAAGTTCCAACTTTTCACCTATTAATTATAAACTCATTTAGTTACAAAGTCATTCCACTATAGTATCATGACTAAGTTCTCCCCAATGGCATACCATTACAAAAGCAACTCGATTAGTGCTCGTCCAATGACCTTGTCATAAGTGTGTTACCCTCATAGGATATCATTAATCTCTTTGGGACAATATTCGTTCTCCCAATATGATCTTATTTTATCTCATGGTAGCCATTACATCTTTCTTCATGAAAAGTCAATTACTAAAAAATATTAATCAAGTCATTTATCACAAAGATAAACAACCTATGGCCACGTTTATTTTTCATCAACCATGTAATGCCAATGAAAGGATATCATTTACCCATGTCTCGGGCTATGAATTCCACATTTTTAAATTACCATATATACTACAGAAGTCGTATACCCAACGCACCAGCTTTCAATTCCTTATCTATTTGAACTCAGTCTTTTACTTACATCAAAGTATACGACTCACACATACATAGTCCGTCATCCACTCATAATTTAGGTATGTCACACTATGAACATCACAAGTGAATAAATCTATAAACAGATTCAGGATCTATTCTTCTTGGGTCATGACTGATGTACTGTCAGTCCAGTCAATCACATCTATGTCTCTATCTTCTAGGTGTCATCTACTCCGATGCCCAAGATAAAGCATCACCCTAATTGAACTTGATAGATGACATATTAGTCTTTCAATCAATTTTCTCATTTTCGATTAGACTAAGGACATGTTTAAATTCGTCTACTAATATAAGTTATATTTCTGTATTACGATCAGACCACATAATACCGCTTAGTATTAGTTTAAACATTAGATAACCAGTGAGAAACATTTTCTTCTATTTTTCTTTACGTACAAAAACCATATAAGGAAAATTATACAAATTATATTAATACAACCAATGAATTTTTTTATGAACCAATCTGTTTAAAAAATTATAATTTTAGAAATGAATATATTACACTCAAGGCACCAGATGCGACAGTTCAGAGCATCTCAAATTTGTGGATCATTTGGGTGAACTCCATTAGTGGGCAAGTCATCATGATGACGCTTATCTTAGTTCTTGTAGAAGGTGGATTGACCAGAATCTTCCAAGTGGGTAAGAGGTAGTAGCTCATTCCTTCTGACAGCATCTCTAGCTGCACAGAGGTTTGTAATTATTTGCTTATTCTGAGCATTCATTTGGCCAATGAGATGTTAACACTCTTGTTGTTCTTGAAATTGGCGTTGTTGTTCAAAAAGATATTCTTCCATACACCTCATCTTGTTTTGCATCTCATTGACCTGTTGTTGAGACTCAAAAGGTTGTTGCTAAGAGGCCTAATCCATAGGGGTTGAGATAATGTTAAACTGGATGGTTAAGCATCGAAAAAAGCATGTGCCTAGTGGAAGTACTGAGCCAGTTGTTCCCTAAGGGTCAATAGGAGAGCAAGTGGGATAGAGGTAACTAGGTTGGGAGCTAGTGGAGTGTTGAATGTTGCCATGAACTACGCAAAAAGATGAAAAAGGTTGTGAGAATGATTGGAAGGTTTGGTTCAACGATTGTTAAAGGAGAATTTTGAGTAGGGTTTTACCTTGAAAGAAGCTCAAGGTTAGCGGGGTTAATGGGATCCGTCGGAGTTCATGAGTTTATTGGGTTGGTAAAGTTGGTTGGGTTTGTTGGGTTGAAAGGAGCATTGTTTTAAAAGAAAGCCATGGTATGGTCTACGCTCATTCACCAATTATTGATACAAAGTAGAAGAGGTAAGATAAGGAGAAGGTTGTGGTGGTCTAAAGGGTGTTGGTTCACCTGAATAGGCAGAGAGCTAGGGAATAAGGGTGAAGCTAGAAAAATTTTTTAGGTGGGCCAAAATGAATTTTTAATTTTTAATAGTCTATATCTATAACATCTCATTTTTCAATGATGTCAGAAACAGTGGTTTCAGGGCCACAAATCCAACGAGTACGCCCGTAAACATTATTATTTAATATTTACGAGTCAAATATGGTATTAAAATAAATTTTGAATTGACAATTTATGCTATTTGAATGAGTAATTAGGTTTATATTGTAAATCCTTAAAGTCAAGTGGTTTTAGAAATTAAGGTATAGGAACCTCATTTCTATAAACTGAGCTCGTAAATGTTTTATTAAATATTTACGGTATATTATTAAAGCCATATTAAATTTGGTTAAGAAATGTTAACGTTTAAATAATTAATTTGAGTGAAAAGGGCTAAATTATAAAAGATGCAAAAGTTGAATTCTATATGTTAACGGAGTCTAATTATTACGAAAAGGTGAATCAGTGGCTTTATATGGTAATTATACCAAATGAATTATGAGTGGACAATTAGGTGAAGATTTTATGAAATTTTTATAATAAAATTAAAACATGAATAAAAAGATGAACAAAGTCATCTTTATCATCTTTTAAAGAGGAGAGAAGCTTCAACCAAGCTTTCGACCAAGTTTATTTCACACGCATGGTATGCATTTTTTTACCCGTTTTTCATGATTTTTATGTTTTTAAGTTCGTTTTAGCTTAATCTAGCTAACCTGGGGGTCAAATTGTAAAACTGTTAAATGTTATAAATTATGCCATGAATGAATTTGTTATGTTTATGAAGTTTTATGGTAGATTGTTAAGTTTGGTTGTTAGATAGACATATTTTGTTAAGTAATTTTTGATGATTTGAAGGTTTAGGGACTTATTTATGATAATGATAAAATTTAAGGAAAATATTGTGAATTGATGATAAATATGGGCTAATATGAGACTAGGTAAAAATTGGCTAACATAAATTTTAACTAAAAATGGTAAATTTTCAAGTTACAAGTTTAGGGATTTAATTGTATAAAAGCTAAAATATCTGGGGAAATTTTATAAATTGATAATGGAAGGGTTTAATTGCATTTAATTGCATAAAACTACTTGTTAGAATGCTAGAAACGTATTAATTGGGTTGAATTATTGCTTAGATCAAGAAACGCTGAAATCAGATCTAAACAGAAGAAAAGCTAAAGTTTTGAATTAATTGTCGACTCCGTTTTAGTAACTATTGCAGTCGAGGTAAGTTCGTATAAGGATTAAGTTATTATAAGTTATTTTGTATGTCATGTTTATAATTACTATGTTATAAATAATTAGATTTACAATTATGCAATATCATGGTAATGTAGACCAAATTATGATGTTAATTAAACTGGAAGACATAGTGCTTTGGTTTGGATAAAATAATTAAAAGGGAATTATGGTAAAGGAATTGTACATTGGAAATGGGATATAATAGAAAGAAAAATTAAGGTAAATTTATTTTGGATGGATTATCATGTATAACACAGATGATGGTATTGTATTTAATAACTAAAGTGAGTTATGATGAATTTATGATCATGTAAATTTCATGAATGGTTATATGAGAATGAAGGTTAGAGATAAGGATATGGAAAGAGACCCGTTGAGCCTAGAGAATACTTAGGATACAAATGACATGTCATTAGGAAGTATATGTATTGGGTGATGGTCCTTGAGGTCCTACCGATGTCTGAGATCCAGCATGTGTTGCGAATTCCCCATAGCTCGTGTGAGCAGCATCATGTAGCTACTATCCCGACCCACAGCTCGTGTGAGCATTATTGAAAAGGAAAAAGAAAAGGTTACATTTACATGAAAAGGTATTCCATGTATCCGATGTTATTCGAAAAGGTTCAACGGATAAGAAAAGGTCAATGGAAAGGCATGTATAAAGACTTAATGTTCATATGATATAGAAAGATGAATATGCATATACAAAATGAAAATGGATGATAATTTATCAAGTGATGAATGAAATATGCATGGAATCCATTTCTTAATATATGTTATGTTTATAGATGCATTGTTTACTTTTTATCTATGAACCATATGATTTCAATGGAAAGTATATGTAAAGGATATATGTATGGGTGATGGATTATGGATAAATGTTTATCATGTATATGCCTTGAGCTACTTGGGATTTATATGTAATGATATATTTACTAACCTTATGAGGTGATGTGTATAGGAAAGGAAGTTTGGTATATGACATGATAAGAGTAGGTTTGGTTGATTAATTTATTATGTTTGGTAAGTTTAAGTTTCGCTTATATGAATTTACTAAGCGTTAAATTCTTACGTAATCATTTCCTCTGTCTTGTAGATTATCGGAAGTTCAACTGGTTGGAATCTCATCAGAGCATCGTCGCACTATCTATTTAACATATTGGTATTTATGATTATTTTGGTTAATGGTTATAAATAACATGTAATAGGGTTGAAAGGTTATTCAAGTGAAATTGCTTGAGTTGTGTCAAGCTTGTTTTGGTTAATAAGGTTAATTTTGGCATGAATAATAGTTACAAATATGGGTGAATGAACCCTCATGCATACTCCATAGATTCTAGATAGTATATGGTATGATGGCATGTTTCAGAATGGTTATTTTGGCATGGTTGGCATAGGGCTAAACTAGATTTCGTGCTTGAAATGTGGCAATATTACCTTGTTTTGGTTAAATTTGTTTTGATATAAATGAGGTACCTTTGAATGGCATATTGGTTAGGAGAATAGGGTTGATTGAATTGATATTTTATGTGCAGTTGAAAGGTGTTTAAGTCTTTTGAAAGTATGCACAAGTTGGATGCTTGGTTAGGTATGTTTTTGTCTTGAAATGGCTTATTATTAGGGTCAAATTATGGAGCACATGGGCTGTCGCACGGCCGTGCGTCATTTGTTAATTTTGGTATATCAAGCCAGTGTGTTATACAAGTCATAGAGTTACAAGGTCTGGCACACAGCCGTGTGACCCTACTCAGTGAGTTACAGGATTTGAGACACGAGCTGGGCTATGTCACACGGCCTAGCCACACGGCCATGTGACCCCTATTTTCAAATTTTACAACTTTTTCCCAAATTTGCTGATTTGTTTCGAATCAGTTCTGAATTGTTTTTAATCTGATTTTAGGGCCTCAAAAACTTGATTTAAGGCCCAAATGTACATGTACGCTAGGGTATTGATGAGTTTTAAATGATTTTTGTTAAATGACATTATTGAAATGTTTGGGTATTAATTGATCGGATTTGCATGGTAATGCTTCGCAACCCTAATCCAGCGACAGAGACGGGTTAGGGGTGTTACAATATCTTTATAATTTGTAAAGGATTAAATCAAATTTTTATAATTTTAGAGGGCCAAAGTGCAATTTTACCTTTACTAATTTAAAATTTTAAAAATTTCTAAAGGGCCTAAATAGCAATTTTCTATTTTAGGGGGGTCAGGGCCCCAGCCAGCCCCCTAGATTTGCCTCTACCAGGGAAAGACAAGAGGATAGGGAGAAGGATGTCAGATCTAAGGAGGCTAGGTTGTAAAGAGTAAGTGCTCAAGGATTGATTTAGGGAAGAAGGGTCTCTGTCTCATCGGTTGGAAACGTATTTATAGGAGGGGTCCTCTTGTCTGTTTACATGACATGGCAAGGTGGTTATCATCATAAAATACGTGAGGGGCGTCATAGTGGGGCCTATTTTGTTATTTCTTCAAGCAATATGAGTTTGTTACGCTCATGTGAGTCTTAGTGGTCCCTGAAGAGAGTGTTCACACTTGGAGAAGTGTTCACACTGAAAAGCGGGTGGCCAAATGGAGAGAGGATATTTCTTCTATCAGTGGGTGATTTATAGTGAATAGTCGATTCGGGAGGTCAAATCTACTAATGATGGATCGATGAATGGAGTAAGGGACCATTTTCAAGTATCCACTTAAAACATTCTGAGCATGTGATAACTTTTGAAAAGAGTTATATTTCATGCTTTTAGACCTAGCTAATTGCTTATACTTAGGTACATTTAGTTGCATTTTAGGATATTTCATTCATATTTTCATCATTTCATTAGGAACTTGGACTGTGTTTGAATATTAGGTACTTTTAATTGCTTGTGGTAGGGTTGTGTTTAGTGGTTTGGCAGGTGCAGGTTGAGGAATGAGAAATAAATGAGTGAAGGTTGCTGGGGCAAAAGGTTGGACATTTTGTCAGCACGAATGTCGTGGCAATTCTAGAAAGACCGAGTCAACACTCAACTCATACTAGTTTCAGCCCAACTGTACTTGTACCAGAAAAATCTACCTAAAAAAGAGGAGAAGATAATCTTGGGTTATTAGTATTTATCCTAGAAAAAAGAATTTAAAAATAAGACAATCTTGGGTTGTTGAAAAATAATTTTAAAAAAGGAGAATATAAACATAGGTTATTGGATTTACCCTAGGGAAAAAGCTATAAAAAGCCAAAGGAGGAAACCCTAAATGACGAACAAGAGTGGAGAGCCTTAAGCAAAAATAAAAGGTAGCGACTGAGCAGTGACGGGAAGAGGAAGACGAAAGTAGTCCCTCTCAGCCATCGCAGGACACTATGCTGCTGGAGTGTGAGCTGGACACGTGAAAGTTGTCTTCCCGAAGTCTTTCGTATTTCTTACTTTGTTCTTCCGTGAATTGAATGATGAAAATGGTGTTGGATGTTAGTTTGGTTTTGAATTTTATGTGCCAACCCATGAGCTAAATCTCATCGAGTTGGGATTACATGATGAAACATTTGTTTTCTTTAATGGTTGAAGCATAGATCCGAATCAAATTACTGTTTCATTCAATTGTTTTATTTCTAAATTGTATGCGTGCAATCCCTAGACATAGACGACTATGTAGCATGCCCATAAACTAATTTAATTCTGAAAAGGTTAGATTAGTTGGATCGAAATTGAATGATATGAGCAAGTACTAAACAGATACTTGTAGTAGACTCTAGACATAGAGCAACGTTCATACAAAAGGAAACAATGCAAGGTACCATATTAAGGCCTATAGACACGGGCAAGGTAACTCAAGGATTTTGCTCTCGAGAAAAGCAAACCATTTTAGAACTCTTCTGAGCAGTTAATTGAGTATGATTTTGCTGAGATATTATTAACAGTAAGGGTAGATTCTTAGTAATCTCGGCCTTACAAATCAACATCGTATATCATTTATTCTTTGTCATAGTATCTTTGTCACATCATTATTAGTTATTTATTTGTTCATTTACATAATATTTCCGTAGTAATTCTCATAATTGCCATTACATTTCTACTTTTGTTTTACCATAGCATTTTCAAGTATTCATTAATTTCATATATTTCATACATCACTATTCCTTTAATTGCCACTGCATACTTATCGTTATTTTTACCATATCATTAATAACACTCTATTATAATAACTTGATCACTTTTGTGCCTCAATCCGATCTTCGTGGGAACCATACTCACTCATCACTTTATTACTTGATTCGACGTGTATACTTGTACAAATCGCATATCATATTCACATGCGATAGCATGCCACGTGTCTAGTCTAGATAGTGATATAACATCAGTATATATATAATTATAATAAACTATTAGAAAATATGATCGGAGCGATAAGTAGAATATCTAAACTTAAATTGAAATTAAAATAAAATTGAAAATTTACACATAATATATTAAATACGAACTCAAATTTAAAATAAAATTTAAACTCAAATTTCGCATATAATTTATACAGAACAAGCATCGAAGTTAAAATCGAAAAGTTGACAACTTGCTTTAACATAAATTAAATGCTGAGAGTTGGATACAATAAAAAGCATAATAAAATAGTAAACGTTAGAAGTGTTTTTTTAGTGTGCATTCTTTTACTTCTAAAAATCAAATGTTATCACTATTTTCTTTAAAAAAAAAAGCTTGCCACGCTCTTATTATACTAACTTGATTCTGCAGTAAAATATATTAGAAATTTTATTACGCCTATATGTATATAAAAATTGCGTATTTAAAATATAAATATATGTTTAAAAATAATATATAATAAATAATGAAACATATCATTTAAAATTAATTAATTATCTATATACATAAATTTGGTTAGAGAAATTATTATACGTTAGAGGTTTTTTTTTTAAATATTTACTCAAGAATTATTATTAGTAATTTCATAACCGTGTTAGTATCCGATTAACCCGTAATACTAACTCAGTTAGGGATTTTATTAAATAGTATACATAAATTAGATTAGACATAATGTCAAATTTGACCTTCAACGTTTATATTTTTTTTAGTTTGACTTTTTTTAGTTAAATTTGCATTTAACCTTTCAAAAAAGAGTTAAATTGATTTTTAACAGAAATGTTGATTGAAACATTATTTTTTTTAACAAGGTTGATGTGACAACCCGCATGATTATCTACATGTACTTTTATGTTAATATAACACTATTTACTTTATATGTCATATAAATGAATAATTTAAAATATTTAAAATTAAAAAATATATAAAAAATTCATAAAATAAAAAATAAAAAATTTAAAAATTTAATGTTTTGATCCACATTTTTATTAAAAACACATCAATCTAACTTTTTTAAAAAAAAAAGTTAATGAATAAAGTTGACATTAGAAGCAAAAATATGAAGAATGAAGGGTGTTTAAGGATAGTAATAGAAGTGGAAAGGGCGGGTGGCGATGATGTTGTGGAGCACGTAAGCGGCAAGGTATTAGCGTGGGGCTCAGAGAAATGAAGACGCCACGTGTGCGGTATTTGATTGAGAATCACGTGATAAAGGAGGGAGACGCGTGGCTTGCTTTGGTAAGGCAGTCACGGGCAGCAGCGCTTGTTTGCAGCGTCCGTACTCTACACATTTCGTAATTCTATTATCTAGAAAGCAATTTAATTAAGTCTTGGAGATTTATTATAAGCAATGGCTTGGTTTTGATTATTTTAAGAAATAATGTTTTTTTATGATTTAATTAAGTCTTGATTTTGCGTTTAATTTACGATTTGTATATCTTATTTATGAAAGTTTTTTTTTTTAGTTTTGCAAATGGAATCAAGAGATTAATAAATATTTTAAAAATAAAAAATATATATATAAATGAGACACATTACCGTCTCTTAATGAAATTAAAAAATTTCACTACAAATATAAAAAATAATAATCCTTTATATATTAATTTTTCCTTGAAAAGTATAAAAATATGACAACTAAATTATTATTTATTAGATGACTGCAACATCCATCCAAAGGCCAATATTAATTTTGAAATGATTTTGGATGCTATCCTTGAATCATTTCTAAGAGCTCTTTGTAAAGTAAAAGATACGAATGCTTGGTTTTTCAACATTAGATTATAGTCAAACTTTGTTGGTTGGATAATTAAATATTTTATTATTTTTTTAATTATAAAAGGAGCGCAAATCCTTAATAGCAATACCACTAGCATGACTCAAACTCAGGCCACACTTGAGGCAGTGAACATCCTAACTATTAAGCCAATATATGGGATTCAAATATTTTATTATGTTAAGCAATTAAAAATTAAGAATTTGATCCACTTTAGTTGGCATCAATATTGTTGTTAGTACAAAAAAAAAAGAGATCAAGTGTTCTGAATCACATTTATCCTCATATTCAATGATCAGATAGTTTCAAAAATAGTTTTAGGCATTATATCGAAAAATTGAAGAACCTGAAATTATTATAAATAAAAAAATTATGTTTTAATGAACATGAATTTAACAGAATAATTTTAATAGTATTAATAGTTGAATTTAAATTTTGAAATCTGAAAAGTAGAGGATTTTAACCATAATTTCTTTGAAAAAATAAATAAAACATTTGTAATATATTTAATCTATAATAATTTTAAGTAAAATAACATTATTCAAAATAATAACTAATAAACATAATAATAATAATACATGATTATTTTGATAATTCAAATATAATGCTAATAAAAATTTTCTACTCATTTATTAAAACATTTGTACAAAATATAAAATTTGATATATATATATATATATATATATATATATGTATTTCTTTTCTGATAGTTAATAAATTGATATGTAAACGTATTATCTATAAAATTTTATATATGAATTATTAAAATTTTTATTTTTAAAACTAAAGTGATATAATTTTCTTTTTGCTTTTTTGGTTAATGAAGACAACATAATTTGAATATAAAATTCAATTTTTTATTAAAATAATAATTATTCGTAAATTTATTTAACTAAATATTTTAATAAAATTAAAATTAGCAATAAATTACTATGACAAATATAACATATATTATACAAGCAAGGAAAGTTTGATAAGCGGTAACTCTCGGGCCAATAACCAATAAAAGCCCTTTTATTTTTAAAATTATCGAAATAGGCCATGTCCTGAATTAATTACCGAAATGGACCATTTCCCCCAAAAACGCGTCCACGTTAGCGCATTGCCAGGGGATAAAGCAGGAAAAAGCTTCCTCAAGGAAGCGCTTTGTGTCCACGTGGACAAAGCGCTTCCTTGAGGAAGCACTTTCTCCATTTTTAGGATTTAAGGTTTTTTGTAATTAGAGTTAGGGTTTTGGAGTTTTTGAGTTTTTAGATTTTAGGGTTTTAAGGAAAAAATTAAATAAATAAGGATTTAGAGTTTAGAGTTTCTTAATTAAATTAATTATAAATTTTTAAAAAATTATAAATTAATTATAAATTATTTATTAAGTCTAACTTTATTTAAATATAGTTAAATATTAATTACAATTATTATATTTTTTTCTCGAATTTTGAATTTAAACTTCTACAGTTTAAAATATATATTAAATATTAAAATATTAAAATTTATGTTAAATTCCATTAAATAAAGTTATTAATACTTATTTATAAATCATTCACTAACAATCAGTAAAATATTTACCCATGATCTTAAGACTTTAAGGAATTATTATCCTTAAAATATTCTATTATTAATATGATTGTATTATATTAAATTTCATGTATTTTTATGCATATTATATTATATTAATATTTTTAATTTATTATAAATTTAAAATTACAGCAAAAGATAAATTTAATATATATATATATATATATATATATATATATATATATATATATATAAACTTTTAACTCTTTTTCTATTTTTCATGAAAAAACTTTTTTTCTATTTTAAAATTTAAAAATAAAAAAATTTATTATATATTTTATTTTTAAATTATTATTAAAAAATACTTTTAATAATTTTAATTTTAGTTTTATTTTTTTTAGAAGAGTTTAAAATTATAACGAATAACAACTAGCTTTATTTGATTTTTCCTTAAAAATCCTAAATACTAAACCCCAATCTAATTTTTAAAAAATTTATATTTAATTTACTCAAGTAACCCTAAACCCTAATTTATTTGATTTTTTCCTTAAAAACCATAAACACTAAACCTCAATCTAATTTTTTAAAATTTATAATTAATTTAATTAAGAAACCCTAAACCCTTATTTATTTAATTTTATTCTTAAAACCCTAAAATCTAAAACTCCAAAACCCCCTAACCCTAATTACAAAAAACCCTAAACCCTATCAAACGGGAAAAGTGCTTCCTCAAGGAAGCACTTTGTCCACGTGGACACAAAGTGCGCCCTCAAGGAAGCGTTTTCTGTCCACGTGGACAAAGCGCTTCCTTGAGGAAGTGTTTTCCTGCTTTATCTCCTGACAACGCGCTGACGTGGACGCGTTTTTGAGAGAAATGGTCTATTTCGGTAATTAATTCAGGATCTGGCCCATTTCGGTAATTTTAAAAATAAAGGGGTTTTTATTGGTTATTTGCCCGCAACTCTCATCATTTAATATTGTATCAATTGTAATTTTAAAATATTAATTAAGACTCACAATAATGAATACTCATTTTTTAATCCACTTTTTTAGTCATCCATAATGAGATTATTCTTTTATATTTTTACATTAAATTGCTTATAATTAAGCCCTTAACAATTTTTATTTTTCCTTCAAAATTCAGTCTCACTGCTTATGGTTTTTGTTTTAATATTTTCACATTAACCTTATTTACAATTTTCAAATTTTATACTTAAACCCTTAATTTTCTTTTGTAATTAAGGTTATTTACAATTATAAATATTTTTACACTTTCAATTTAATCATTTTAATATGCTTTCTTAATTAACTTTCTACAAACATTTTTTTTATAAAATCAATTTTAAAAATATTTTTTTATTTTACACCATCACTTTTATTAAAAAAATTATTTTTTTCAAAATTAGATTAAAAAATGTTTTCTATAAATTTTATTCGAAAAACATAATTAACCTGTGCATAGTGTGGGAAAAAATTAACCAAACAATTAATAAACAACAATGTTTATGTCGATCTGTTTAAAAAAAAATTCAAAATCGTACTTTTATATAGATTATAAATTATAATCTAAAAAATTATAGTAAGCATAATTTTTTTTTTGAAAAAGAAAGAATTTATATTATTTATAAAATCCTTTATTGAGTTAGTGTCACCCATCAATAATATCCCAACTCAATTAAAAAATTATTTTATTTGCAAATGATGACATTTTTGGCTTTCTTATTCATATTTATATAAATCAATGAATATTTGTGTATAATAAAATTTGAGCAGAGGACATCATAAAATAAATTAATTAAAAATAGATTTTATTATATCATATTTACATTTGTGCAATAAATAAAAAAAGATGGAATAATAAAATCCACTTTGTTGATGTCATGAAAGCCTAATCTTATATTAAAAAAATAGATTTAATTCAAAGTTGATTAACCATCCATTGAAATTTAATAAACAAATTGCATGTGTCATGCAACACTGTTTTATACACTCTTTGCAAATTATTATTAAACCATAAAACTTACCCATTGATTGGAATTAAGATGAAAGTTGCAATAAGCCCCCACTTTTTTGGTGGCTCTTACTATCTTTTTTAAGAATACCCAACTTTTGATTCTTACCTTCAATTTCTATACCCTTCCACCATTTGGATTTTAATCTTTTTATTTTTCGGATTTTCATTTTTAACACCGTTAAAATTATTCTTACGTTAAATTCAAATTTATTATAACATCATTTTTTTTATTACATGGTAATTAAATAAGTTTTTTTTTATATTTCAAAATATTACATGTAGAAAAATTTTAACAATGTTAATATTTAGACTTAAATTTTTAAATCTACAAATATAAAGACTAAATTCCTGAGCATATTTTAACTTATTAAAAAAATCTTCCATTGAAGCAATATAATTTTACTTATGTATGGAAGAATAATTATTTTAATTTTGAAGTTATACTAGTATTGTTTTCATCTACGCTTCATGTTGGGTTAATTATTTATTTATGGACTAAATTATATTATAAAAATTTAAAGGTTGCAGTTGCTCAAATTTTTTGTACTTTTCGTATATTTGAAATTTAATATTCATATTCTTTTTTCAGAAATTTTGTCTCTACTTTTTGAATTTAAAAATCTAAGTCAATTTGTTAAAACTGTTAGAGTTCTTTTGTGATGGTGCGACATTTTGAAAAAAAAATAAAGCAAATTTGGTACTCATGTAACAAAAAAACTAACAATTATAATGGGCCTGAATTTAATAAAAAAAGAATTTACGATGCTAATAAATCTTAAAAATTTACATCATTATTTTAATTAGAATAAAATATTTAGAGTAACTAATGATATTATAAAAGTTGAGGCGTAGATTTATAAAATTAAAAAAAATCAATAAATATTTTTATTAGTCAGAGTTAATATTCTATGATTCAAACACATAATTGGTGGTGGTAGTTGCATTAGGGCAGTGTCTGGTACTTGAATTTCTAACCTAAAATTTCATGCAAATAGAAGGCATCCTTAAAAGAAGGTAAAGGTTTACGGTTAATAAGATAAATAAGGTTATATAAGTATGAAGTATATGAGGATTGACACATTCATTAAAGAAAAATCCTTTGACTCTTTTTAGAAAATTAAAGACCAAAATGATAAAATATAAACATTATACCTAAAAATTAAAGGAAAAGAAAAAGTGGAGAAAGAAAAAGCAGTGTGGGGTTGGGTTTGGAAGGAGAGGGAGATTGATACAAAATTTCTTTATATCCCTCCCAATAAAGTCGTTTATATGGACCACTAAACTTATTTTTAGAAATAACTAAACTCATATATGGATTTCAAATTATTAAAATATGGTATATGAGATCATTTACAACTGATACTGCTTCTTCATTCTTAAATGGTAATCCAATAGACAAAGACAAGGTCAAGGCTAAATTTGATGGAGGATAAATGAAAAAGAATGGAAGACTTTTTGTTGGGTAAAGAGTTATTATATTTTTATAAATTTTAACATAATTTTTAATTTTTTTTATCCACCATCAATAACATTGATTAATCCCTTCACCACAAGTATTGAGTAAAACACTTAGAAATGAGGTGAGCAATCACCACATCACACCTCATGATTACTTATGTATTATTGTCATACTATAGTATAGTGATCTGTTTTTTTTTTTCTTTTCATTTTGTGTAGTTTTCGAAAAATAACCGAAAATTTAGACCTCTTAAATGAAGTTTAATGATTGTAGTAATAATTTGATATACAATTTGTAGAGTTCTTAAACTTCATAAGTATGATTGAAAATGTAATAAGTATCTCAAATTTTTACATATTTAATTTTTATTATAATTTATAAGAGTGCTCAATACTAACATTAAATAGAAATTTATATCAAAAATTAAGGTAAGTTATGGACTAATTTATATATATGTCAAACTTTTATGAAATTTATGAATTTAGGTTGTCTTTTTTATATTTATGAGAATAGGCCGTTTTTGGTGAGGGAAAGTAAAAACACGCCTTATAAGATGCATTTTCACTTTCTAAGAAATTGTTTTTTTTTTTTGTGGCTGGAAATTAGAGTTTATGAATTTATTTTTGTCTATGTTTGAAATAGACATTGTTATAGTTTTAAGGTATGTTTTAATTTACAGTGATGTTGTGGAGCTCAATGATCTACAAATTTTATTTGCTATTTGAGGATGGAGCCATCACTTGAGAAGTCGGATCATATTGCAACTTAAGGTCCCAGTTGACGATGATTATACTATCACGGGTTGAAGTATAACTAGGACTTTAAGTTTACAAAGGTTATGCTATTAATGGATGGAGTATAACTGAGTCCCCCAATTGGCAGTTGTTATGCAGGCACGACATCGAGTTTCTCCCCATCAGAGGGGGACGCTTTATAAAACCCATACAAAAGTCTAAGATCATAATCATAGTGAAAAACACAGGGATTTCCAGTATAATCAAGTAATTTTTTTATTTGTCTCCACCAAAGGCAATGAGCCTGTTACTATAACCTGTGACAGAGTTGGGGGCAACAAGATTTCCAGTAAGGATGAGTTATTGTGTAATGCAGAAAAGATGAAACACAAATAAGGGCGGCAACGATTGTCAAACAACCGGAGCATAAATTGCACGAGCTATGGTCGAAAATTAGGCGGAAAGTGAGGAGTTCAAGCTGGAGAAGAATTTCAAGCTTGAAATGTTACTTGAAATCGCAAGGGACATCAAGCTCAATACGATGATCAATTCCCATTGCTCTAATGGGAATGTTGTATTAGAGTTATATGCCCACTTTGTCGAAGTCAATGAAGGTGACCAAAGCTTGAGAACATTTCCGCCAAATTTTACCCTGAATGAAGAAGCAAAAAAATCTGACCACATGGTTGTGTGGTGAATTCATATCATTGTTGCAAAGCTTTTACCAGGACACCCCGAAATCATCATCAATGGCGAGGCATTCATCAGTTTCACCCCTCGATTGCAACTTCGGTGTACATTCGAGCTTATTTGGTAACTGGGCCTTCGACACCCCCACACGATATTCTGCAAGTGCCTTTTATTTTAACTTCAGCACGTTGATGTTCAATGTAGTAACACTTACATAGGCACACCATCAAGTTACATTGATGAGCCAAACAAAAGTGATTTTGGGTTTTACCTCGGATTTACAAGAACGAATGATCTATTCTTGACAACCTGCACTAACGAAGGGACATCCAAGCCTGAATATGCAACTAGGGTTGATAAAAAAAAGAGACTCGTGAATGAAGAGAATGAAGAGGGTCTAAAATTGATAATGGACCAATATAGGAATTCAGACTGGATGGTGAGAAAATTACAGTAATTTCAAAACTAGAGCCCATTCCTATTGAACTAGAAGATGGTGGTTCTGACGGTGAAGGCCCGAACAATACTAGAGGGATCGATCCGGGTTTTATGAATTACGTGCCCCTACCTTACATGCGTAACTTCGATCTTACTGCTAAATGTGGGTTAAAATTCCCTCATAGAAGACTTGAGCATGCAAGTTCATCAACAACTTTCGACAACTTAGAGGTTGGGATGAAGTTTTCCTCCAAAGACGCTTTAGTTGTTGTAGTGAAGCGGTATAACATAAAGCATGGGGTAAACTTCCATGTTACAAAATCCCAAAATACAGACTGTAATTGGTCAACGTGAAAACCTCTGAGACCATTCACACCTTAGGTATTGTATATGACATATAGAGTCTAACTATATAGGCCAATACCATAAGAATGCAGAACGACGACATGTCATTAACATAGGTACATTGTATATAGTATTTTATATATTATTCTTTAACATATACATTGTTTGCATCCATGGATATAATATTTATTGTCATCGACAGGGTACGAGCTCGTCTAACATTGATTTCATGAAATGTTCAAGAAATTACGAGTTGTAAACCGACTCGGTACGGAGTACCTTAATGGGGTACCCAATGAGTAGTAGACGCAATTTTTTGATGGAGGACTACGATACAGACACATGACAATGAACCTAGCAGAATGCATTAATTCCATATTAAAGAGGACACATCATTTGCCGATAACCTTGGTAGTCAAAGGAACGTATTTCTGCTTAGCAACTTTATTTCCAAAGCGAGTTGAGAAATACGAGGGATAGATATAGAGCGTTCATGTTTGGTGTGAGACGGTGCTAAAAAATATTAGAGAAAATACATAAAGAGTGAACTTTATGCCTTAAGTGTGTCATTCACGTCCAAATCAAATATTTAGATTTACGGAGTTCTATAGATCCGAGGAAGGTGTTATCGGAAGAGCGTACCATGTAGACCTGAGACAAAAGACCTACGACTATAAAAATTTCAAGCACTTTGTTAGGTACACCTAGGGTTCATATTTTTCTGGTGCTAACCCAATTTCAAGCCACAACCAAGTGGGCGTTGGGTACGCCTAGGGTTCCGTCGAATAAGTTAGGGTGTTGTTTCCTCATCTTCTTTATATTCATCTTCACCTCGACCTCAATGTTGATCTCTATCTTCATCTCTTTCCTCCGTGGTTGAATGCGTTTGGGTCCTAAGAGCCCATCGTACATCCCCCATTGTATTAATAGGTGGTTGCGACGATGACCCACATCAGTAGAACAACGATGCTGGGGTTGTTTGTGACATTATCGACAGATAACTGTATGGTGTCGCATAAGATAATTTTGGATAAAATGTGGGAATTGTCAGTGATATCAGATACATCGGTGTTGCTGGCAACAACAACATGTAATATGGTTCAGTGGATGACAGTGGTGTTAAAAATAGACCTGAAGGTGTTGATGTAGTGAATGATGGTGTGTGTTGTGGTGCTTATGTAAAACAAAATTGGGTCAGCACCAGAAAAATATGAACCATACTGATTAGGAGGTTGCACGCCCATTGGGTTCTTATGTGAAGTTGGAGCAAATGTTGCTCCCCCTGCGGCTTGTTTTCCCAGCCTAGGATTGCTGGGTACTTGTCTTCACCTCCTACGACAACGTTGCCTACTCCTTTCCCCATTCGGTAGTAGATATGACATGCCATTATGCCTGAACCATATGTAATCCAGAGATGTCGCCAACTTCGATGTGAGAAATGGTTCACGCGTTGGCAAGTAATCGTACTTTCACTACTACATCTTGATATACTTCTTGTGGAATCTTGACTGATCTTCCTCGAGTCTCCCCCGCAAGTCGATATTGTGTAGGTCATTGAAATCCTGGGGTGGCGGTAGAATACGTTGCGTACACCCAAACTGCCACATCACTTAGTCGAATTCGTGCATCTCAACCATTGCAAAAATGATCAAAGACACTTTGACGTGCTAGATGTTGCGATTGGCCAAAAAAGTCGGTTGGGATGCATTCTTGAATTATTGGATCGGCATATGACATCCATTCAAACTGTAGTATGAATTTATAAATTTTAGCATGTGCCTAATATTTAATTTCAAATGCTAAAGTAAATATTATATAACTTTAAATTTCATATACTAACCTCCTGTTCTGATTTTTTATCTAAAGTTAATTGAATATCCTCGAGCTCAGTCAGTATACCTGTGTTTCTTGCGCGATTGTTCCACTTATTCAAATAATATGTTATTTTAAAATTACAACACTAAAAAAAATTAGGATAATGATATGATCAAATGAATTTTACCACATTACGAGTGGGGATTCATAAGGGGGTCCACTTGGGGCTGTAAAAATGGTAGTCGATACCATGCCCACGATTGAAGGAGCATGCAACCGTCGGTTTTAACTTTTTCTGGTTTTGTGGCCTAACACATCTTTCGGTACAATGTCGCCAACACTATTGATCCCCAATTGAGTCATCTTGCTTTTTCAAGTCGACTAATAATAGTAGCCACCTTAAATGTACCAAATTTTAAAATTTATCTAGAATAAGCAAACCCCCAATCGACCTCAAAATGAATGTTCAAGCGAATTGTTCTTGTTCAATGTCACTCAAGGAGGCGTCAATATGTTTGAAGTTCTCCTCCAAACATCCCATCTCGATTTGGCTACCTTTAAACTTGTTTGACACTTCCCTTAGTAGTTACTCGCATTTTGTGCTCTAATTGGCACTTACCACTGCCCTTGTAACGACTTCCCCATCTACCAGTAGATCGAGTTGTAAACCAACATCCTCGAGTGTGATTGTACACTCACTGCGAGGAAGATGGAATGTGTTTGTCTCGGGTCTCTATTTTTCCACCAAAGCAGTTATAAGTGGGGGATCCAATTTAGTCCCCCCGAGCATGTGAGCCACGTACAAGAATCCCGAATCTTGCAAATGTCCATGAATGACAGCCGGTGCACTCACACATAAATTGTGTATGTATGTCTCCAAAATTTGATTTTTGGCTTGAGTATATAAACATAAAAAATTATAATATTAATAATATTAACAACATAATAATTAACTAATTAAAATTAAATAAATTAATAATATTTTCTTACCATTTGTAATTGGACGTCGGAGATGCGCTTGTTATCCAAACGAATAAGTTGATTTACCATTTTACAAATTAAAAGGAATAAAATAAAATCGAAGAGAATATGATTGAGAGAAAGATTTAAAATGAAATTATTAAGAGAATATATTTGAATGGAAAAGAATGAAGTTTAGAGGAATTTATATAGAAAAAAGAATATGACTGTTGGGGGATGTAACCGTTGAAATTATGATTGTTGGGAGAAATGTTATTGCTACCTAAAAACGTACCCTATAAGACATATTTTCACTTTCTCTCTTAGAAAACCGTCTATTCTCGTAAATAAATAACAACAACCTAAATTCATAAATTTCGGTATATATATAAATTAGTGTGGAGTTATGTTTACTGTCAAATATGAGAAGAGGGGAAGCATGGTTAGCAAATAGCGATGCAGCCGTGCTATCAACTTCAAACTCATAGTTGAATTTTACATTTTACCCCAAGTATTAAGAAAGAGAGAAAATAACAAAATTGGGTGCATGTGTGTTGTTTTTCCACAGCATGATGCAAAAGCTTTGGTCTGTGGCATTTTAGTAGTGCCCATGCCCATTTAATGAAGTTTATTATTATTTAAAACCTAAGAATCTATATTTTACAGGGGCAGCACTTTTATTATTATTATTATTATTATTATTAATTCCTACAATTTGCTTTTGAGAAAAAAACCCCGCCATTAAATAAACAATTAAAGAAATAAATTGTTTAATAATTTTTCAGCTTGTGTTTATAAAAAACAAGTCGTCTCTTCTTCCCTTTCTCTATCTAGTGTGGTTGGAGAACTTGAAAAGCAAACTACTGACGGTTAAGCCTAAAAAAACGCTCTCAAACACTGCTTCTGCCTCTCCTCTACCTTCCTTCACAACCTAACTCTTCCATATATAAACTCTTAACATGATCCTCAACTTTGGTCAAGAACACCTGCTCTGAAACATACTCTGTTTTGACACAGAAATGAAAATGGTACAGAATGGTTTTGTTGGAGACAAAGAGACGGTTGCTTCTGCTGCTGATGGTGGTGGTGGTGGTGGAGGGACGGTGGTTGTTGGAGTAAAGCTTGATTCACCAAGCAGAGAGCTTTTAACGTGGGCTTTGGTTAAGGTGGCTCAGCCTGGTGACTGTGTCATTGCTCTTCATGTTCTTGGTAACAATGGTCAGTAAATTTTTTTTTCCTGTTTCAGGGTTTAAATTTTCTTTTCTTTTGAAAAAATTTCTGGGGCTTGATTTCTTGTCTGGTTTTTTGAAGTGGGATTTGGATTTTGTGTGTGTGTAGAAATCGTGGATCGAGATGGAAAATCTTCACTTCTGTCGCTTGTCAAAGCGTTTGACTCTGTTCTTGCTGTTTATGAAGGATTCTGTAATTTGAAACAGGTTCGGTTTCATGATCTACTTTTTCTTTCTTTCTTTTTTTTTTTTTTAAATTTTGTTTATAACAATTTACCTTCTTTTTTTTCCCTATGATGAATTTGTTAACCTCATTTTTCTTTCCTGTTTGGTCAATTGGAAAATGAAGGAAAATCAGAAATGGGAAAGTTGGTCTTTCCCTGCATGCTCAATTTAGCTATAGTTACACTTAGGATTGAAATAGCGGCCGCTATTTAGCAATAGCGCCACCACCAGCCACGGCGGCCGTGAATATAGATCACGTCCCGTTTTGTGGTTCTAACAAATAAAAAACAAGAGCACCCTAGGATCCTAGAATAATAAAGAAAATGGAGGTCAGGGGAGGGATTTCTAACATCGTTGATGAATAACTGCTTGTCAAGATCTAAAAGAGAGGGAAAAGTTTGGTCGGTGAAGATGGGGAAAGTTCATAAATGAGTTAAAATATAGGGTGTTTATTAAAATAAGAACGCAACAGGCACAGTTCTGAGGAGAAAAAATGGGAAGGGATTAACATTTTAGTTAATGCATATTTATATTTACAATAATAAAAAATATTTTTTTTTAGGTTTTTAAAAAAATCATTATATTTTATATTTATCTTAATAAACTGTATACTGATACCTGATTTTAAATTTTAAATACAAATATGAATAAATATCATTATAAAAATATTAAATAAGACCATAAAATACCTCAAAAATCAAGAAAACAAAGAGTTTTTATAATCATGTTAGTGATTATTAAATTTAAAATAAATAAAAAAATTCACCAACACTACAGCAATGACCGAAAATGCGAGCGCTACCGCCGCCACCTGCCACCGCTATCGGAAAGAAAACGATTGTGAATATAAATCACAACAATTGATAGCGGCAATAACGTTAAAGGTGAAGATAGACAGAAGGCCGGTGCTAGAGAAAAGAGAGAAGCAGGAAGAAGATAGTAAAAGTCAAAAAGGGATGAATTAAAAAATAAAAGAAATTCACGATTAGACTTGCAACCTGATTAGACTGCTAACAACAATTGATTAAGCATTTCACGTATCAAATTTAAGGCTTAGAAAAAAGATATAAATCGGTTTTGGGTAATTATGTTGCAGGTGGATCTCAAACTTAAGATATGCAGAGGTTCTTCAATTCGCAAAATTTTAGTGAGAGAAGCAAAATCTTATTCTGCAACTAAGCTTATAGTTGGAGCCGCCGCCAAACTCCATAAAATCCGGTCATCGACATCGGTAGCCAAGTACTGTGCTAAGAAACTATCCAACAACTGTTCTGTTCTTGCTGTTAATAATGGGAAAGTGGTGTTCCACAGGGAGGGTTCTCCAGGGACCACTTTTGGGGCAAAAGGTAAAGATTTTGTTTTGGCTGGTCATCCAGTTCTTGGATGTCATGTAAGATTTTCGTGTATTTTAAGGAATTTCTTCTTTGTTCCTCCAGGAAATGAAGATCATAAACGAAATAGCTTGCTTAATGCGCTTCACCGAACCATAACATTGAACAAGAATTCCAAAGTACTAAGTGAAGGGATTGCCAATGCCGAGGCCAATCTGGTTTCCTATGAGACCAAGGACAAGAGATTCGAGCAGGCCTTAATCAAAGCCGGTTCGGGCAACTTTGAGAGTGATGGAAAGGAAAATTGCTCGGTTTGTGGATCTGGAAATAAGTTATTGCTGCATGATTCTTGTCACCAATCTGCAAACTGCGGTGATGATGATAATGATAGAGAGAAATCCTTGGCTATAGTGCCTGTTGAAAGAACTGAGGCTGCATCTGGTTCGATTTCTATGTTGATCAAACAGTTGCCTGAAATTAGACCTGGTTGGCCTTTACTTCGCCGTGCGGTTTTATCGGATAGACGACATCAAGTTCCTGACCGATCTTCGTCGAGGCAGATTTCTGTGGTTCAGTGGGTGATGCGGTTGCCCTCTAGGCGTACTCTTTTGTTAACAAATTCAGATAAGAAACAAGACTGTGATCAAACCGAATTTAAGGCCTCTAATTTTGATGGAGAAAGTGGCGCAATCGTTCCGGTTGGTAATGAAAATGCCATTGCTCCACTTTCTCCTGATGACAACTCAATAAACCTGCCAAAAGAATTAGAAGGTCTTCATGAGAAATACTCTGCAACTTGCAGATTATTTAAGTACCAAGAACTGGTTTTGGCTACATCGAATTTCTTGGCTGGTTTGTTTCAAACTCATCATTCCTCTTTGCAACACCCTCCTTTGGGAACCAATTGACTTGAACTTGCTTTTACTGGTTTGTGTTTTTGCAGAAAACTTGATTGGGAAAGGAGGCAGTAGTCAGGTTTACAAGGGTTGCCTTCGAGACGGCAAGGAACTCGCGGTGAAAATCCTAAAGCCTTCAGAAGAAGTATTGAAGGAGTTTGTTATGGAAATCGAGATCATTACTACATTACATCATAAGAACATTATATCCCTCTTGGGATTCTGCTATGAGGATAATAACCTTCTCTTGGTTTATGATTTCTTATCAAGAGGAAGCCTTGAAGAAAACCTTCATGGTAAGTAATCGATATGATTGTATGATTAATTAAGTCGCTTGATGTCGGGAAGTAGTTTCTAAAGTTGGTTATTGATAATTCAGGTAATAAGAAGGATCGTGGTGCATTTGGTTGGAGTGAAAGATATAAAGTGGCAATTGGGGTGGCTGAGGCCTTAGATTATCTGCATACTAACAGTGACCACCCTGTGATCCACAGGGATGTTAAATCTTCAAACATATTACTCTCTGATGATTTTGAGCCCCAGGTATCTTTCAGTTTTGTATTTTTTTTTTTTTTAAGAAACTGAAACGATGTTTGCATGCATAAATTCCCATGTTTTGCTTCCCGATATATGCAGCTCTCGGATTTCGGACTTGCTAAATGGGCATCAACCTCTTCTTCGCATATAACCTGCACAGATGTTGCAGGGACCTTTGGGTATGTCATTTTCACTTGTAAATTATTTGGTTTCTAATTGTATTCATTTATTTCAAGGGGTAAAATAAATAAAAAAAATGGAAAAAAAAATCCCACATTGTTTCAGGTATTTGGCTCCTGAGTACTTCATGTATGGGAAAGTAAACGACAAGATTGATGTGTATGCATTTGGGGTGGTGTTGCTTGAGCTACTTTCTGGAAGAAAACCTATAAGCAATGACTGTCCAAAAGGCCAAGAGAGTTTGGTCATGTGGGTAAGTGGTCCTTTTTGCTCAATCCATGTGACTCGTATCACTCCATCTTTCAATTTCGTATCTAAAGTAAAATTGACCAATGTCCAGGCAAAGCCAATTTTAAGTGGTGGAAAGGTTTCCCAATTATTAGACCCAAGCTTGGCTGATGGCTATGATTGTGACCAGATGGAGAGGATGGTTCTCGCTGCCACCCTTTGTCTTAGACGTGCCCCACGTGCTAGACCGCAAATGGGCGTTGTAAGTCAGCTTTCATCTTTTCTACTCTGGATTACTTGGTTGTGAAAATGGATGATTAATAATTAAGTTTGTTTAATGTGATGGCCAAAGGTTGTGAAGCTCCTACAAGGTGATGCTGATGTGACTAAGTGGGCAAGACTGCAAGTGAATGCCTCCGAAGGATCCGATACATTGGATGATGAAGCTTGTCCTGGTCGCTCCAACCTTCAATCCCATCTTAGTCTCGCATTGCTTGATGTGGAGGAAGACTCGGTCTCCATGAGCAGCATCGAGCAACCTGTGTCGTTAGAGGACTACCTCAAGGGTCGATGGAGCCGTTCATCAAGCTTTGACTAACTTCATTACCGCCAAAGATAAGCTGCAAAATAAGAATTCTTCCATTTATGGATCTTTTCACCCATGTATATTCTTTCGGTTCCTTGTTTTTCTTTTCAATGGCATTGCTCATTGCTTACGGTAGGTGTTGGATGAGAGGTTGTTTGCCTGGTGTGCCCTCCTCCTTCCCTTTCGATTTTCTTTTATGTTGTCCTGACTCTTTCATTTTTTCGTATCCGATACTTGTGCCAACTGTCAATCATATATTCGGGCATAGGTATGGAATGAAAGTATGGGTCGGATATATTTGTATCCGATGCTTGTCCAAAACCTGGATAACATAAATTTTTTTCCCTTGTTTGTTGGTGTTGAACTAGATTAGGAGTGGAAATGATTGTAATCCCATACTATTTTTCACTCATAAAAGTGAGTATCATGTAAACATTGCTCTGAATTTGCCTTTAAAAGGCTTTGGCTGATTAGAGCAACTTTGCTTGGAACTGATCAATTATTCCATTGAAATTTACTGCTGTAACTTTATTAGTATTTTTTAATGGTTCATAGAAATGCTCATACATCCAACAAACATCGTTTTCATGTTTTTCCAAGTTGTCCATGTTTGCACTAAATGGGATTTGAATGCACCATTTGGAGATTGTATAGACCCACCCATACAGCAAAACCCCTTGCTTTTTGGGTCTTCACTAGGTGATGAAAATCGTGATTGATAGTACAATAATACTTTTAGTAGGGAGGCTACTAAATGAAAAAAAAAATGTGATGCCACAGTGACAACTACCCTTTTACTATTCCACCGACACTTCATTTCCCTCACCTCTCCCCATCATTTTCTTATGTTTATATTCTTATAAAAGGTCATGGAGGGGAAAGGGTGTTGAGATAAAACTATAATGTTGAAATGATGGTTTTTTTATTTCACTGCCAAGTAACTTCCCTTTCAAGAAAAAATAACAACAATTTTCATGAAATAAATAACCACAGAGGTAGTTTGGTGAGTAGAAATAATGCTCTTGGACTCTCTCAATCATGCAATTCCTTCTTACATGGTTAAAGGAATTTCATATAAACAAGCAAATTTCAATTTGTTTCTAATTTAGAGGCTAGCAGTCTTTTTTATGATTTTAAAATAGTAAATTAGCCAGATTTCTCTTAAAACATATTTTTAAATTTTTTATTTTTAATGAATACAGATCATGTCAGACAAAAGAAAAAAATTCAAAGTTGCCGACTCATCAAAATAGTTAAATATCAATGGTCTTGTTTTGATATAAATACATCATCACATTTTTATAAAATTCAAATTTAGATATTAAAATGGACAAATACCAAATTCAACGATAAAAAAATTACTTTTTAACTCTTTAGAAAAATAGATATTATTTACACACATTTATGTATATTACAACGTCTCATAATTTTAAACCTTTTAAACATCAAATAAATAAATATAAAAATATCTTCTGAAAATACAATAAATTATTGTAATTTTATGTTTGATTTAATCAACATATTTTTAATTTTAAAATAATTATAAAAATAAAAAAACCCACCACAAAAAATTAGAAATTAATTTAAAATTAAATAAATTTTTTTTTTCCATATTCTTATATCAATGATACGTATCAAAAAATAAAGATTCTGCATAAAGACATCCCAGTTTTGATAAGGCAATTTATTTATGGGTCATTTCACTTTCCTTTTTCATAAATTTAATTTATAAGTAACATGGAGTTGTATATTTTCTTCCATGATCTTGACCATTAAAAAATTTATAGATTGAAATGGATTGAGCCTTAACTTAATTGGTAATAGTATTTTATTATCAATATAAAAAAAAATGTGAGTTCGAGTATGCTAAAGAGCGTTCATTGTTGAGAGGGATGATAGGTAATTTTAAATATCATATAAAAATATAGATGGAGTACTAATTTAATTTGTATTAAAATTTGAGAGTAAGTAAATTTAGAGAATGGATTGTATAAAACTGTGATTTCACGTCATCCTTTATCTCTTTTCAATCGGAGAATGACAAATCAGATTTTTTCTCTTGAAAAAATTCAAATCCAACTAAAAAGGTTAAAAATCAGGAGGAAAAATCTGATTTGTGATTCTTTAATTGGAAACGGATAAAGATGATGTGGAATCACAATTTCTTACAATCCTTTCTCATATATTTAAATGTGTAATATAAACTCTTTTTTTTTTCCGAATAAATTCGGATTGGGCTTTATTAATAAAACAAACAGAGCATTACAAAATATCCTATACTAAATTGAACCCTATACTAAGGCTTATAACTCAAGCCCGGTAGACAAAGCAAAACCCATAAACCAACCCCCCTATTTCCATTATTTTTGAAATTAAAAAAGGATACTGTAAACAGAAACCTCTAGAACCTAATAATAAATTCACCGCTATCATGCCCAATCTGAACAAAATCCTTTCCCGTCTTTTCAAATTCATTATTCATTTCTTCATTGAGACGTTTCCGGATATCAATGAGGCCTTTTCATTCAACCTTTGGGTTTCCCCTTTTTCAACCTCTGTGTTTTTGCCCTCCATTCCATCATCTACGTTATACTCTCTTTTGTTCATCTTCCTTCAATCGCTCAGCATATTCCGGTACTCTACCAATCAGGTAAATTTCTTCCTTCTTTTTTAATGCCTCCCTTGCTAGCATGTGTGCCAGACTATTTGCTTCTCTAGGTGTGTGCTCAAAATAATGTCTTTTTGTTTTTGTCAGTAACTGATGAATATCTCGAATATATGCTCCAACCCTTGATTTGTCATTAGCTTGTGTTTTGCACTTCTTAATGGTTGAAAGTGCATCACCTTCAATAATAATATTTGGCCATTGCATGTTCATACCAATCTGAGTTGCTGTCCTGCAAGCTATCGCTTCTGCGGCAAAAGCTGATGCTACTTGATGATGAAGCTCTGTAATAGATAAAAGGGCATTTCGTTCACTGTCTCTGGCCACAATTCCCACTGCCGATTGTCGAGCATTCGCATCAAAGGCTGCGTCAAAGTTAATCTTTACAAACTGACCAGGTGGGTATTTCCACTTTCTAACTTCCTTTATAATTTTTGGAACTTTTTCTTCAATCCCCTTGAGTTCTGAAATATATCTCTTGACAAAACCTGCAATTTCTTTCCCAGATCTACTGACCTTCTCATGCACTCTTTTGTTTCGTTCTCCCCAGATTGCCCAAAGAGCACAACAAAAGACCCTTCGATTGTTGGGGTTATTTTGTTCGAAAACCCAGGTGAGCCACTCTAAAAAATCCATATAGGGTTCATGTAAAATCTCCGAGAATGATAACTCTTCCCATACTTTCGTTGCCACAGGACACTCACGGAAAATGTGATTTGTGGTTTCTGCTGCTCTGCCACACCCAGAACATATTGTCTGACTTAGTAGTCTTCTATAGTGCAGGTTCACCCACGTAGGTATATAATTCCAGGCAATACGCCAGATTGTAATTTTTATCTTAGAAGGTAGATTTTGGAGCCAGAGATTTTTGTAAAAATTCCTAGTTTCAGTTTGTAAGGCATAAGCTCTAGGATCAGTTTCATTTTCCTGTAATAGTTTATAGGCGCTTCGCACGGTGAACTCTCCCGTTGGCTCTCCCCTCCAGGCTGGAAAATCTTCATGAGGCTCTTTGGCAAGCGGGATACAGAGGATTCTCTCAGCTATCTCCACTGGAAAGGTAGACTCAATCAAGTCCTGCTTCCACTTTCTATTACTTTCGTCAATTAGTTCTGCAACTCTACAATCTCGTAAATTAACCAAATGAAATGAAAAACTGGCACAATTTAAATCTGGTATCCAACTATCATTCTTAATCTAAATTTCACTCCCCTTCCCCACTTTCCAGCATAATCCTTCTGATAGAATACCCTTGGTAGCCCATATACTCTTCCATGTGTAAGAACAATTGTTCCCAAGACGCGAGCTTAAGAAATTTGTTTCTGGAAAATATTTTGCTTTAAAAACTTGTGAAACCAGTGAGCTAGGATTGTTAAGTATTCTCCAATCTTGTTTAGCTAGTAACGAGACATTAAATTTAGCCAAACTCCTAAAGCCTAACCCTCCTCCTTCTTTGCCTCTATGTGTACTATAAACTTAAGTGATGCAAAATCCACATATTTGCTATGAAAAGGATCTATAATGAATTTTTTTTCCCTAGAGTAGGATAACCTTGTGTGATGAAGCATGCAATCAAGTTTATGAATAAAATTTGCAAGTCAGAATGGTCCTCTTTGAACTTGAAAGATGTTGACCACTTTAGTTTTGTGATCCGAAATCATCCAAGTGGTTTCATCTCTAAGAGCTCGTGACATCAAATAAGAGATATTTCTTTTTTGTATAATTTGGAGTTGTGTTTTTATAGTTGAACCCATTAACACGTACAAATTTTTATTATCATCACTGAATTTTCGATATATCCTCAAATACTATTGTATTAAACTTTTTATCCACTAAAGAAATTGTAGTACTCCTCTTTTTTCTCAAAAAAGTTATCCTGTTAATGCCTTAATCAAAGGGATAATCTACCTATGTCGAACAAGCATTTCTTCTCAATCAAATGACCATCATTATGGACACTCCTCAAGATTGTGTCAACCTTATAAGTTAGGAGAAACAATTGGGGTATATGACCTTAACATTGTTGATGGGGTTTGACAACATACTCCTGCCCATGAAATTGTTTATGTGGTGCACCTAATATTTATCATCGTCACTAACTTTTAACCAAGGTCATATATAAAGAAAATTGGAAAAATAAGAAATAAAAATGGTATTCTCGAGATAGAATTGGAATTTTAGTAGTGGATGTGTAGAATATAATAAAAGAATAGCATAAAGTAAAGACAAAATGCAAACTGCACATTTATAGCTTGGAAATATTGAAGTCGATTTAAAGCGGGCGTCATGTAATAGGGTTTCCCATTTGCACTGCATTCTATGCATTGAAAGTTGTTTTAGGGCAGTTTTATAAACTTTCAACTTGTTAATAAATTGTTTTTCAATTATTATCATTTTATTCAAACAAAACATTTTATTGTACTCACCAAATGTAACTTATTTTGCTATAAATTCAGCAATGTAATTAATTATTTAATTTAATGCATTAAATGCTTCAATTAGGGACCTAATCGCATAAACAACAAAATGTGAGGGATCAAATCTAGAATTAGCCCATTATTCATTTCCCCACATATGCCCTCCGCCAATACTCATGCACACTTTTTTATATACTAAATTCTATCACATATGTGTGTTTGTGGAAACTACGTACTTAAAATATAGATGCGTGTTTGAAAATAATATATAAGAAATAATGAAATGTATGGTTTAAAACTAATTAATAATAATACGTGAAATACTTACGGTATTAAAATTTTTAAAAAATAGATTAAATTAATATATACAATTGATAGAGGTAATAAAATGTGCATAATAATATTAAAACATATAGAAAAATTAAAATAAAGCCTTGGTTAAATGGCAAATTTAATGTTTTACCAATACAATTGGCGTAGACTCAAATCCCGCCATGTGCATAATTTTTATTATTATTATAATTAAAAGACTAAAGTATCCTTGAATAATATCACTTATTTTAAATACGAAAGGACATTTTTTGAATTTTCCTAACCGAGTTGATTCCCGGTTAACTGGTGACACCAACTCAGTAAATTATTTTATTAATAGTATAGATATACAATTGATGGAAGAAATAAAGTGTGCATAATAAAATTAAAATAAAGTCTTGGTTGAGTGATAAATTTAAAGTTTTTTCAATGTAATTGGAATGGATTCAAATATCACAATATGTATATTTTTTATTTTTAAAATTAAAAAGACTGAAGTACCTTCAAATAATATAACTTGTTTTAAATATGAAAGGTCATTTTTTGTAATTTTCTAACTGAGTTGGTGCTCGGTTGACTCGTGACACCAACTCAGTCAAGAATTTTAATAATAATATAGATAGTTACAAGTATGGTCCACTCATGCTTTGTATTGGGTTCATTTTTTAGACTAAATTATAAAACAAAAATTTAAAGGTTACAATATGTCTTAAGTTTCTATACTTTTCTTATATTTAGAATTTAGTTCCCATACTTTTATTTTTAATAATTTAGCCCCTTAACTTTTTGAATTTGAAAATTCAGGTTTAGTTGTTAACACCGTTAAATTTATTTTGCTAAGTTCGCTAGAGTGACATTTTAAAATTAAAAAAAAATACTCACTTGGTAGCCGTGTGACAAAAAATGAAATTATAATAAACCTAAATAACTAAATTTAACAAAAAATTGTAACGATTTTAACAATTCCTAAAATTCACATAAACATTTTAATTAAAACAAAGTATTTAGACTAACTAATGACATTGTAAAAGTTAGGGTACCATATTATGCAAAAAAAACAAAAGCATAGCTAAATCTCAAATTTTAGATTTGTATAAGAACCAAAACTGAAATTTAACCATTGTTATATAATCTTAAAAAAGAAATAGGGATCAAAATTAAAATTGAATAATTAAAAAAGATGCTTGTAATGTAAGGAAGGCCTTACATTATAAAAGTTGTGATATCAAATTATATGAAAAATTAAATTATAGAGATTAAAATTTGAACATAGTACAAAGATCAAAACTAAAACTTGACCATTATTATATAATATAAAAAAGTAGAGGGATCATAGCTGAAATTTAACCATTGTTTAATATATTCTTTATACATATAATATCTTTCATTCCAAGTGATAGTAATTAATTATTTTATATAATGTGTAAGATAATAAATTTTACTTATTCTTATGTTTTAATTAAATCTGAAATAAAAAGTTTAATACCATTGTTGTTATTATTGGTTTATGCACTTTGTCTAAAAAAAAAAGTTTGTGCATTTGAAATAAATGAGTTGATGAAATTTCTAATTTTATAATTTAAGTATTTAGATATTTATACTATTAATAAAATTGCTGATTGAGTTAGTATCATGGGATAATCGGGTACCAACTCAGTTAGGAAATGACTAACATATCTTTTTATTAAATGACTACTACTATTATTAATTTAATGACCTTTTAGTCTTTGCATACTTTTATATAATTTTTAAATAAAAGAACTAAAATTAACATGTCTAGGGATTGAACCTCTGTGTTAGCCATAATTTTTCAAATGTTCTGATATAACAAAGTCAAAATTTAAATTCTCACTTAACCAAATTTGCAATAAATTGATATAAGCTCTTAAAATTATTTTCAAAGTGCTTAGAAACTCAAAATTGTAAAATTTCATTGGAAAATATTGATTCAAGATTATTTTTACCTTACTGGGATACTTCTATTGATAGAAGTAAGCCAAAGTGCACCCCAAGTATTCCCCCAGACTTCTATGGATACTTGGGGGCTCTATTATTGATACATCTACAGTTCTATCAATACTTGGAAGGAGTTTTATCGATACAAGTAAGTTAGTGAGAATTTTTGGGTTCCCCTACACCTTCACCGATACAACTATCAATACAAGTCTGAACCCTTGAAACCCTTAGACTTCTACCGACACAAGTCCACTTATATTGATACAAGTGGTCTACAATCTACAAATAATGCTCGAATTTAATGTTGCAATGGCTCTAATTTACTTTTAACGCCTCCAAACATCCTTAAGATTGTTAGAAGGCATAAATACAAGTCAATAGCTCTATACTGAAGACAAGAAACAAGTTTGTAAAGTAAATTGTACAAAAATCCAATCTTTTCATTAATATTCTCTTTATTCTTCATACACATACTTAGGCATTTATCTTTTTCATTCTTTCAAGTGTTGTATTATCATTGAGTTAGATTAATCATTGTAATTTCTTCCTTTGAAAGGTGTCTTTAATCGTTATTCTTATTTATCATTTTTGTAAGGGTTTGCTTAAGGTTTTTGGGTAGAAAACCTTAAGGGAAATAACTTTATCTTGCTTATTGAAAAGATAGTGTTTGTAAAAGTTACCTTTTCCTTAAGGGGTACATTAAAGATTATCTTCAAGGGTACATTTCAGCCCTTTAATAACCCTGCACAACTGAGATAACCATTACTCAACCACAATGAGGTCATCTCCCTTATCACAAAGGAACTCCTTAGCTCATTTTTTCTAAATCTCTCTGATAGGTTCAACCTTAGGTTGAGTCATAGTAGGTACAGACAGAGTAGGTTGAGCCAGACGAACCACTTCAAGCTTTGGTTGATGAGGTTGTTGTGGTTGTTATGGCTAAGGTTCTTGGTTGTTTCACATAAATTGATTGAACAACTGAGTCATCATTGCGAAGAACACATTTCTAAATGCATTCTCTGTATTACCCATGTTGTTGGCAATAGTAGCTTATTCTTGGGTAGGCACATGACTTTCCATTTCCTCACCGGCGACTTCTTTAAAACTACCTGATATTTTCTTATCTCACTACAAAAGAAGATTTATCTTAGCACAAAGCATTAAGGACTAGGCCAGAGGTGTACTATGTATGATAGGGGTGTGACACTATCTTTAATTTTTTTGAGAATTGGCTAAACCTTAGCTCTGATACCAAAACTTGTAACACTTCAAATTCGATCCTTAAAGAGGATCCAAGAATTTCGTGTCACTACTTTAAAACCATTATTTTTAAAGCTATTTTTAATACAAACTAATTAAACTATAATGTAAGATGTTATGAAATATAAACCAATTATCGTACATGACTACATAAAATAGTACATTTTAAAAAGAAAACATAAATATTTCACTGTAATTTTATTGGAATCATACTTTCCTGAACATAAGTTTAAATACAAGATTCATTCTTCAAAATTAAACATCTTGGCATCACCCCTTTGTCAGGCATAATACAAAACACTAGAAATCTCACAAAAACAATTGTCCTCTGGCGTAGTCCCCAAAAATTCCTTTACTTCAACAACAAGCCTGAGAAAGGAAAGTAACTAGGTAAGTTCAAAGAACTTAGTAAGTTTCAGAAGAAGGCATTACCATAGTTATCAAATATTCAAACAAATTATTTCAAACTCGAACATAGTTTCACAGTTCACCAATTGGTGAGTACTGATCACAGACAAACTATATGCTAGCCTACTACTCCTTTGGCGCATACATTACGCCCATACGACCATATAGACAACCTTCTTCATGTTAGCCACATACCCAAGTCCATAGACAAAGTCATATTGTGCACTTCATTTATATTCATTTTTCATGATATTCTAATCTGGTTTGCAACATACTCTTGCCCTACTAGAGGCTACATGGCCATTTCATGTATCACGATTTGCCAATTCAATGTTGATTCCATTAAAGGCAACACCATGGATTTATTTCTATTTTTTAGTCCATATTGTCTTTTCCAAAAGTAGAGGGTAGTGACTTAAACATGAAGAATAGTTCTTACGCTTTAACACATCTAAACCAAAACCAGCCTAACAACTCTGAATGACCATCATCCATATATAGACATTTCATTTTTACAAAGTATGAATACTTACCTTAAGCAAAATATAAACAATGACAATACACATATGGATGTAAGAAGGAACTCACTAGAAAATGCATCAAGTCTAAACAACAGGACATTTGCCCTTATCATGAGATCCTTTAAGAGTGTCTTGCACTGTAATATAGATGGCTAAATTTATCAGATCACTATACCAGAAACTAAACGTGCTTGCAAGAAGCATTATCATAAAACCCAGAACCATAAAGTTTCCTTCCTTGCATACTACTTTGAAACTAATGGATGCAGTGCTAAAAATCACGTAAATAGCCAAGAAAATAACCTAGAGTTCATCGATAGTTACCAGGGTGCTAAAACGAATGAATGAGTTGGCTAAATACAACGAGCCTAGCTTCAAACAGGTTTTTGGTCTAAGTTTTTAGAGAGAGTGAGAGTAGAGAAAATTTGGAAGGAAAAATGGATGCAAAGAAGATGTAAAACTTATCCAAGAAGTTCTACTAACTTTATACAACTAAGCACGAAAGCAAGGTTTATTGGAAAGGTCAAATTATCCCACTAGCCCTTCCTTGATACCCGTGACTAAGTAGTCTCATCATAATTTTAGTCTTATCAACTATAGTAACTTAGTTCCATTCTAACCATACCTCATTAGACTAACTAAATCGTCCCACCAAAAATAATAAATAAGTCTATCAATTAAGAACTTAACTTAAACACCTAAACAACTAGTGTGGCATATCCTCCACAAGAGTGTTTGCCAAACCACCAAGCTCACCAAATACAAGATTCGCCAATTAAAGTATTCAAAAAATCTTATTCTTTGTAAAAAATAATACCTTACTCATTCAAAATTTACTTTAAGTACCATATATCAATAAACAGTAATCGAATACTAGGACTTCGCCGGGCGGGTTATTACAATCATTGTGAAATTTGAAAGAATTGATGCCAATGTTATACATGTCTTAATGTTGAATTCTTGGTTAAGAATAGGTACTAAATGGCTATTTGAAAGGTAATTAACAAATTAATAGAATTGATTTAATAGGATGAATGGTTGAGTAGGTGGATTTGCTAATTGGTATGTACATGTTTTAATGTGAAAATGAATATGCAATGTTTGGTATTAATAATCATTTAGCGCCTCGTAACTAACCCTTGAGGAGGATCCATGAATGGCGCGTTACAGCCTTACATCCTTTCCCTTATTTCAAACACAATTTGAAAAGAAGGTAGACTTTCTCAAAGCTAACTTAAGATAACAAAAATTAGAAATGCTAAATCATGAAGTAAACCATTACGACTAGAGACCATAAGCTTCATTACAAAAGTTAGGGAAAATTTATAATATAACGAATACAATTTTAGTTACAAAATATTGTTCTTTACTATCTTGAGCCTAACGCCACCCCTATTGTCATGCATAACACAAAATCATTAGAAGTCTCACAACAGAAAATATCCTTTGGCATGGTCATTGATGATCCCTTTACTTCTTCAATGATCCTGAGAAGGAAAGGTAACATAGTAAGTTCATAGAACTTAGTAAGTTCCAGAGTAGACACTAAGATAACTATACATACGTTAAACAAATGAACCTTCCCAACTTAGTGAAACACATTGCTCACCTATTGGAGAATACTGTAACACCCCTAACCCGTATCTGTCGCCAGATTAGGGTTGCCGAGCATTATCGAACAAACATAAAACTTAAATATACCTTTCATACATAATCATAACTTAAATCAACCATACATACATATAGTCCCTAAATCGAGCCCTCGAGGCCCTATAAATACATTAGAAACAATTCGGGACTAAATTGGAGACATTTGGAAAGTTTAGGAAAAAATTACAAAATTTTGACTATAGGGGTCACACGGCCGTGTGCCTCACGCAGTTGAGACATATGCCCGTGTCTCAAGCCGTGTAACATTTGAAATTTCCCTACACGTCCGTGTGCCAAGCCGTGTGTTAAGCTGTGTAACTCACTGACTTGCATGCAAAGGAACCCTTAGACGACACACGGCTGAGTCACATGCCCCTGTCTCAGGCCGTGTGGACTTAAAATGTACCTAAAATCAAACCATTTCATACATGACCTTTCCATCAATATATATACACTTTGTATGGACCTAAACACTTTCAAAACATACATTTATATGCTATTTCAAGTTATAACTTCAATCAACCAAAAAGCCATGCAAAACACCTTAATATATCCACCAAAACATAACATACCAATCAAGCTAAGCTTACTATATTCCTAACATCATAACCTAGTTTCATACCTATCAAAACATACCAGTAATGCTACTTTTCATGTCAATCAACCTAAACCAAATAGATACTAAAGCATTCCATCAATGACCAATTTAAACCATTCAAACATACCATAAAAGGAACCTTATGTACAATCACATAAAAGTGACCATAAGGACTTACTTAAACAAGCATGATAAATCCACAACAATTCATAAACCTCATTATAGACCACCCTCTACATGACATTATAAACCTTAGCCAAAAATGCTTAAAAACTACTAAATTAACTGCTGGATAGTGTGATAAGTCTCCGACGAGCTTCTAACCAAAATCAAACCTTCTAATGATCTACAGGAAAAGAAAACACCCAACGTAAGCAATAATGCTTAGTAAGTTCATATAAAGACAACTTAACTAATGACATAATAGAATAAGCAACTAAGCACAATTTTTTATTATATTTTAAGCTAACTTTCGTTTTCTATTCACTACACCTCTCATGGATAATTGGTGTAGCCTTGCATATACTTATATATTTTTCCTTATAAGCATTTCATATAACCATTCTATTTAAACATTTTTTTCTTACCATAACACTTACACCTTTAACATATAATCGTTCTGTAATTCATCTTTCGTTCAAACTTTCCTCTAAGCATATCATCTTGAAATCACTTACTTTTACTAAACAAGGTGAAAGCTAAATAAATAAATTAATTATACCTGTTATTCATTTACGAAACACTTATAGGATTAGTACTGAAAATGGTTCATCGTATGCTTCCTGTACTATAATAATAATTCAATCCAAACTCATACATATATGTGTATAAACATCTATCTTTAACCAAATAATCATCAATATAATGATACTCATATATGATTAAGTAATTCATTGAACATTTAACATTTAACATTTACTAATGTCTTGACTATACCTTAGCCTTTATCATTTAAACAATTTTATAAAATCCATTCACATTTAGCCCGATGAACTAGTAACTTGACTCGGATACTCGAGTAACTACACCACACCAGAGGCATCATAGATGCATAATAAGGGCACCGAAGTGTAGACAGAGGCAAAAATGTGCAAATAGGGGCACTATAATGTGAATAAGGACACCGAAGTGTATACAGGGGCACCGAAGTGCAAACAGGGGCACCGAAGTGCAAATCTCGTACAAGCACGCATTCTAACCCTATTGACATACTAATCGTATTTTAATCGTTTACTATGTCCAAACGTTAATTTAAACAAAATTATAACTTTCATGAATTAGAAGCACTTCCATATATCTTCATACACATGTTGTAACAATTCATAATCGTTCCAAAATCACATATATCATATTTCATAGTTATTCAATAGTTTTTAAATAAATCCTTTCTCACCTTATATTCAGATATAATATTTCGATTTCCAATTCACACATTAAACACCATATAAATATACATTCATAAATTAGCAGTAACATTATGCATATATATGTTTGTACAATTCTATACATACGAACTTACCTCGACAATTACAGTTGTAAAACAAGGTCTGACACATTAGTTTTTCCTCAATTTAGATTCGTTTGATTCGTTTCTGGATCTAAATAATATTTTTTTTCATTCAATTAATACAATTCTAGCACTTAAATAATATGTTTAACACAATTAAGTCATTTTATAAACATTTTACAAATTTATCCTAATATTTTACCTTTTATGCAATTTAGTCCCTAAACCCGAAACTTGTAAATTTACCATTTTTAGTTAAAAATTCATGCTAGCCAATTTTCATAGGGTTCATAATCAGCCCATTTTTATCATCATTTCACAATATTTACCTTGAATTTTACTATTTTCACAATTTAATCCTTAATCTTTAAATTCATTAAAAATCACTTAACAAAATACTTATAAATAACAACTAATACCTCAAATTCATCATTTAACATCTAAAATTACAAAGATTCATCAATGGCAACATTCTAATCTTTAAAAGTTTCAAAAACAAAGGCACGAGCTAGCTGGACCTAATTGCAACGATCTAAAAAACACAAAAATTACGAAAAACGGGTTCAAAACGGACTTACATGCATAGCATTTTGTTTGGCTAAAACTTGAAGCGTCTCAAATGGAGTTTCTTCCTTCTTTTTTCAGTGAAAAAACAAGGTAAGATGGTACTTATCTATTTTACTTTTGTTTATATTATTTTAGTACTTAAACATTAATTTAATAAAACATTTCAAATAATAACTTAAAAATTAACTACATTACCGTCCACTATTGCCAATTATGGCTAAATTTCCATATTAAACCATCTATTTTTTAATTATACAAATGTGCACTTAAATATTAATAATAATTGACTTTTGTACTTTTTACAAATTAGTCATTTTTAATTAATTAACTATCTAAACATTAATAACACTCCTTAAATATTTGATAAAATATTTATGGCTCGGTTTATAGAAAAAGAGATCCCAATACCATATTTTCTAAAACCACTTGACTTTAGGGTCATACCACTTGAACTTAATTAGTCATTCAAATAACATAATTTGCCAATTCAAAATTTATTTTAATACTATATAAATATTAAATAATAATATTTACAAACTCGCTCATTGGATTTGTGGCCCCGAAACTACTATTTTTTACACCACTAAAAAATGGGCTGTTACAATACTGTACACAAGCAAACTTTATACAATTCGCCTATTGGCGAAATACCAAACTTACATAGATCTTATAGCAAACTAAGTTCCTTTGGCACATACATTACGCCCATGCATTCATGCAAACAACCTTCTTCGTGTTGGGCAAAAACCCTAGTCTGTGTTTAAAGATCATATCATCCGTACATTTCTTTTCCTATCATATCATATCATTCATACATATCTTTTCCTTTGTAATGCTTTGCCAATCTAGTTTGCAATTACACTTGCCCTACCAGAGGCTACATAACCATTCTCATGTATCAAGATCTGCTAGTTCAATGCTTATATCATTGAAGGCAACACCATGATTTCATTTCCTTTTTGTTCAGACCATATGGTTCCTTTTAGAGTATACGGATATTAACTCAGCACAAAGTAAGACCTTTATAACGTTTATACAGATATGCTAGACTAGACTTTTCATAATAAGCATTCGTTACTTTGATGCAAACACATTACCTTCATAGAGAATATAAACTTACCTTATACCAGACATGAACAAAAACATAACACATTCATGGAGTATGCAGGAATTCACCAGACAAGTTACAGAAAAGATCAGACAACAGGACCCTTGCCCTTATTTGGGGAGCTTTCAGGAGTTTCTTGAGCTATAAAATGAAGAGTCATCATATCAGATCATTTTACTAGAAACTAAACATGTCTAACAAGAGTGTTAATAGGAAACACAGAACCTGAGAGTTTCCTCCTTGTTTCCCTTAAACTAACCCTAAAGCATAAAACCCTAGAGCCGCGTAAATAACCATGAAAATAACTTGAGTTTCATCAGTATTTACCAGGTACCAACGTTGATCGAGTTTGCTGAATACAATGAACTCAATCCTTTAGGAAAGTCTTAGCTCTCAAGTTTTCCGGGAAATATGCAGAAAAATTTTTTGGAGAGAAAAAAATTAATTTTGCCAAAGAAAGCACAAAACTTGGTCAAAAAGCCAATGTTGGCTTTATATAGGTGTACATGAAAGGAAAAATTAGTGGGCAAGTTTATCCTCCCACTACTCTTCCTTTGGTACCCGTGACTAATAACATTCTCTCTCATCTTAAATGCATGTCCTTTCAATTTCAGAAATCTTATCCCATTCTAACTAGTACTCTTTAGGCCATCTAAATGGTTCTAAATAAAATAATAATAAAGCTGATCGTTCTTTTAAACTAAGAGCTTATCACTTAAGGAATAAACATTAACATCTATCAGTTGGGGTAGCGTATACCCTGTAAGGGAGTCCACTAGACCACCAAGCTTACCTTAATAAAGATTTCGCCCAAAGGTACATTATATAGTCTTCGAGCACTTGGTCACATCTAGTACCATATTCACTCAGAACCTATTCTATAAGTCTTACTTCTAATAACAGTACTCGAATACTGTGGCTTCGCCAAGTGGGATGTTACAAGTCATATATGGATAAATTACGAGTTGTATGCATAATGGTATATTGAAAATGTTATGCTTTACTATTTTGAATTATTAAAGTACCATTGAGCATATTGCTTAACGTACACAAGTTCAGGTCATTCTTGAAGCCTCGAGACTTGAAGTTAACATCCAGACCTTCATTTTCGACTCAACTAAGTTTGTAACTGATCTCAATTTGGTAAAATGGCATGTGCCTAGATTTTATTAGTTAAAATGTTCCAATGGTCATTGTGAAAGTTAGTATTGTAAATAGTTGAAATAGTTGAAAAATATACATAAAAAGGATGTTGATGCTTTGGTATATTGTTGTTAACAGGCTGGATTATGGTAAATGATCAATTGTAGCTTTAAAGGCATTCATGTTTTGAAATATGCTTGTGGAGTAATGTATGCAATTGGATTTTGAATAAAACAGGGGATCACATCGTGACATAGGTCCTTCAATGTCGTGACAAGGGCTGGATAGAGAGTCACGTTACAAAAATTGACTCTCAACATCAAGATGAGTTAAGATAGTATGTGATGTCGTGCCAACAACTCAAGATTTTGAAATTCTTATAATTTATTCCTATTTTGACTTCGAGTTAGCAAAGGAGCTTCAATAAGCTCGTATAATACCCAAAAATGATTATGTATCATTTTATACACTTGTTTAGTTACATATGAATGTTTAACATTTTGAAAATAAATGTAAATTGACCATAGTTGCACTGGAAACGAATGTGGCACCTTGTAACTCGGACTTGACGATCGAGTTGGGTATCAGGGTGTTACAAGTTAGAAATGAATTGGAGCTATTGGAGTCTTTAATTGCAACAATAAATTCTTCTGCAGACTTTTAAGTATCAGTACCCAAGCCATAGGGGTCTAGTTCCTTTTGTCAAAATGTGTCTGTTAGGGCCACGAGTACTACACCTAAGCTGGGATGGGTGCGGTACCTCTTCATTTTTGGTGCGGTACTTCTTCATGGAGGGTATGGTACCTAGGGAATGTTGTGTCTTAAAGAACCAGATGGAGTGCGATTCCTTTGAGAAGGGGTGTAATACCTCTGCATCCATTTTACTCACTGTTTCTTAGATATCGCTCCATTTACAAAAAGGTCTGTTACCCCTTCAGTCACTTTGCCTACTGACTCTTAGGTACCACACCTTTTTGGTCAAGGTACCACACCTGAAATGGGGCATCTTGAAAATATGTATTTGTTTTTTTAAAATTAGCTTGAAAATAATTTCTTAAAAAATTATTTTACCAAATTTAATTTAGATACAATTTCTTATATTAAAACATTAGAAAATCAACCTCAATATAAGGGCTTTACCACATTTTGTTAGACAAAGTACTTGTGTGTTTTCATCAATCATGATGATAGAATTCTAGGTCAAAATCTTGGTTTGTTATAAAATGAAGAACACTTATCTTTTTTTTTATTTTTATTTTCTAGACTTTGAGATGATGGCATTCTATCTAATTTATGTGATGTATGGTTTTAAAAGATGCTACAATGATTTATTTTGTAAATACTTAATGTTGCAGGAGAAGTTATATTTTGTGTTGGTTCATTGTGTTACCAAATGGATTCTTCAAGGTGTTCTTTAAAAGGATATCAAGTCCTCCACATGTGATTTTTATACTCTTTTTAGGGTTTATTTGGACAACACAGAGTAATTGAATGAAAGTGTAATTACTACCTTAGTAATTACACTCTCTTGTAATTATAAAGAATTGTAATTTACTAGACGTGTTTGGTTGACAAAATATAATTATATTGTAATTCCCTAGATCATGTTTGGTAGTACAAATTTTAAGTACACAATAACATTTTATATTTTTAAAAAATATTAATTACTATAAAAAAATTATTAGTATGATAAAAATAATTTCTAAACAAGTAATACAATTAAAATAAAATCATCATATATATTATGTTAGTCTAAAAAAAATAGTTGATAATACGAATACTAATAAAATAACAAGAAAAATAAACATCATATGTAATTTTATCTAATTGTACTAGTGCATATTTGTTGGGTTATTCCCTCTTTAATATTTAACATATACTCCTTATCATCATCTATTGGTTCTTGACCGAGTTCATCATCATCTGCATTTGAATTTGTATCATTAAGATTATTAAGATCTCCTTCTTCATGTACTATTCGAAGTATGAATCATCCTGATTCCACCTATGGTTGAAGTTATGAAATATGCAATATGCTAGTACGATCCAACCTTTTTTTATGCTATACTAAGGTGATGTTAATAAGAGAGACATTTTTTTAGAACAATAAATATCTTCTCAATCACATTTCGAAGCCTTGAATGTCTCAAATTACAGAGTTCATGAGCTGTTTATGGTGCTTGTGTATGGCACCATTCTTTCAAATGGTATCATACCTTACAATACGGTGCAAGAAAACATTTTATATTTGCATAATTAGCATCAACCTTATAATATTTGGGTTCACAATCCAAATAGTCCGTAGCTTTAATTATAAAAACTTATATATAGTTAATTTGGAGAAAAAGTTATGTTGGGTTATATCTTTTTTTTTATAATACATAAATTAAGTAAAAAATACTATAAAATTTATAATATACTACTTATAAAAATAAGTCTTATAAATTGTCCAATAAATTTCATTAACACTTCTTATAAATAATATATATTTTTTATCATCACTTTAGAAAGCTATTTTTTATAAATAAATTATGATAAAAAAAAACTATAACATTTTTTATGAATAAGTATATTATTTTTATAATATATAACATGGACCCATAAAAAATATGTTCATACTTCTTGACCATAAAATTTTATGAATAAATATATTATAATACTTTTATAACATGTAAAATAATTTTTATAATAAACTTTTTTGTCATAAATTTAGAATTTTCTTAGGATTTAAATAATATTTAGGATTTAGGGTTAAGGATTTTAGGGTTTAAGATTTAGGGTTTAAGGTTTATAACATAATTTTTAAAGATTTATAATATAAGAAATTTTTTGTCATAACCATCCCAAACACTCATATGTATTCATGTTTATACTATAATTTTTATTACTTGTATGCAAATAATGTTTTAAAATTATATTTGGGTGTAATTACCTACTTAATTCTTTCAATTCTTAGCCTTCTTAGGAATTGAAAAGTGTAATTTGGGTGTCAAGTTACACCTAATTCGGTGGGACCCACCAACTACAATGGTTACCCAAACATGTCATTTTTGTATAATTACAAGCAATTACTCCCAAATCCAATTATTAGGTGGTTTTTCAAACATTACCTTAATGTTTACATCCATGTCTGGACTTTGGAACTAAACGCTAATAGAAATTTGTTGAGAGGATTTTGACTTCTTGGAGAGAAGTCCGCAAAATGTCATTCGCCAAGAGTCGACGGAAGCCCTCAATAGGTCTAACATTAGGCTTGGGGTGTTTATGCTCGATTTTAGCCTCATTTTTGTCTCTTGACTTTGCTGAGAGCCTGAGTGGGTTCGGATAGAGACTTCATTGAGAGCCTGAGGAGGTGGTGCGTTCATAGAGCAAGAGTGCCTTCATCCATAAAGGAAATGTCAACATGGCATTTGTTCTAAGCTTACCCACAAATGCCGTACAGGGCATACATTAAAATCCCAGCGAGAGTAAAATGTTGACATTTCGTTAATGGATGAAGGCGGAACTCCTAATTAAGGAACTTGCCACCTCCCCAAACTCTTTGTAACAGCCTAATTTTGACCCTAATCGGACAAAGTGGTTTTGAGACCACAAATTCGAGTCAAAAAATATTTTAAAATTATTTTTGGTATTTTCAGTATGTGAATTAATATGTATGAAAATTTCGTATAAAAATTTGATCGTTTGAGTGCTCAATTTGATAAAAAGGGCTTAATCGCGTAAAATGAAAACTTAAGGATTTAATTTAAAAGCATCTAATTGTTGTTTTATTTTAAATTAGGAGGTTTAAAGCTGAAATTTGACCACTATTTAGATAGTGGGTGGCTAAGGTCAAAACTAACCTTAATATATATATGTTATAATTATTTTAATAAGGTTAAATTAGTAAATTATTAATTATTATAATACATAATAGTTAAAAACATAATTTTATAGCATATATCATCTTCCTAGCTAAAACTTAGATGAAAGAAAAGCCATTAAAGCTTGAAGAAGGTTCGGCCATGTCTTTGCATAATTAAAGGTTCGTTTTTGTTCGATTTTTGAAAATTTTTATGTTTTTGAGATCGTTGCTTTGTGTACTACAAGACCCATACCTTAATTTTAGAATTTGGTGTTAATTTTGTGATATGCCATTGATGAATGCTTGAGATTTTTGTTAGTTAATGATGAAATATGAAAGATATGTGAAACATTAACATGTTTTGTATTTGAATTTTTGGTGAAATTGAGTAATTAGGGCTAAATTGTGAAATTAAATTTTTGAGGGACTAAAATGTGAATAAATGAAATATGTGAACTTGTATGAGCACTAGGGATATGCAGTCCTTCTATAGTGTGGGCAAATTTTGTGTATTTTGTGTTTTATGCAATAGGGACTAAATTGTAAAAAGTGTAAATGTTAGGGGCAAAATGATAATTTTCCCATTTATGTGTTTTTGGACTAAATTGAATGAAATAATATTTAAACTAGCTCATTTTGGATATATTTAGATCAAGAACCAAAGAAATCGGAGTTGGATCGTGGAAAAGCTAAAGTCGTTGACTAATCATCCGGTTACATTTTTCACTGTCCGAGGTAAGTCTGTTAGTTATTTAATGTTATTATATCAGTATATATGTATGTATATCTATTTTATTTTTGTTGAGCTATAATTAAAAGTAATTCGATTGAATAAATTTGAAGTATAAATGGTATATATGTGTATATACAATATTCAAATATATAGGTATATACTTATATAGATCTTTGAATTTAGTTAAAGTAAGAAAGGGTATATAGGTATATATATACAATGTTCGAATATTTATATATGAATCTATATATATATATATATATATATATATATATATTTGTGATGAATTTAATTGAATGTATGGGAGTTATATGTGTGCACAAGGTTCGAACAAATATGAGTATATATGTATATATTCTAGGTTTAATCAAAGATATGTATATTATATATATATAAGATTCGAATATATATACATAAGAATATACATGTATAAGCTTTTGGGTTGATTAAAGGTATGATTGGTAAACTCTGTTACGATTTGAATATGGTATACAATGAACATGTGATTGTTATTATGAATGATATGAGGAATTATTTGTATATGTGAAATTGAAATTTTAGGCTCCGAGCCTAACAGGTTTATTGACAGTGAAGTAATCCAGACATTACGTCTAGCAGGCTTGATGCCGGTGAAACATACCAGACATTAAGTCTAGCAAGCTTGATACCGGTGAAACATACTAGACATTACGTCAAGCAGGCTTGATGCTGGTGGAACATATCAGACTTTATGACTAGCAGGCTAAGTGCCAGTGTACTAAAACAGGCTTTAAGCCTAGCAGGCTAAGTGCCTGTGATATTGTTTATATTATGTATATACATGCACTGAATGTGTATATGGATTTGGTGGTATGGAATTGAAGAATATGATTACATATTCGGTCTTCATATTTAATGAACATACAAACATCCATTTATACGTATCTGATGAGTATGTGTATATGTATATACAGTTTTAAGCACTTGATAGATATATGCACATTCACATATATGCATGTGATAAATTTATATTTGCATTATGTATATGCTTTTATTAAGCATCTATGTGATTGGTGATATGCATTTTGGGTAAGTATAAATGTGCTCTATTATATTAGTTTGATGTACATATATATATATATTCGGTTATAATAATTGTAGAGTATATATGTATAAATATGAGTTTGATTATACGCATTTGAACTGTAGGTGTATTCAGCTCCAAGTATTGATAGTAATGTATGTAATTGATTTTGAGTAAGTGATAAGTTCATGTATTTGGTTGTAAGTTCCTGATGAGTATTCAAACATACAATTGGTTGTATGTATATAGAGTGTATATATATATATACTCATTGGTAAGCATTCTACGATTACATATATTTTATATAAATAAGATGACAATGCATTTTAAATATTCAGTTAGTAAAATATGTGGTATTTGTGACATCTATAAATGTAATCAGGAAATTATATGATATTTATGTGTTGCTTTAGTTATGCTATAGACTTACTAAGCTAAATAAGCTTACCTTGTTCTTTTACGTCTCTCTGTTTTATAAATTTAAAGATCAAGCTTCAAGCTCGGGGATTGTCAGTAAAGATCATCACTCTATCTATTGTCTCGGTATTAAAATGTTTGAATTTTTATTTAGGGCATGTACAGGCTAAATAATGTTATAACTTTAATGTTTTGTAAATGAGTTTCATAGCCAGCGAAAATGGCTTATTTCCTTATAGTCTAGTTGGATTGTAATGTTTTTGTTTTGTTTTAAATGACTAAAAGAAAAGCTTAAAATTTTGCATGTTTAATATTAAACCTAGCTTATCTGATGTAACTACTATAATTATTGAACTTTAATGAATGTCTGTTTTGAGTTGTATTTTGATTAGTAATGCCTTTTAACCCTAATTCGGCGACGGATATAGGTTAGGGGTGTTACATTTGATTGGTATCGGAGCTACGGTTTAGTCGGTTCTAGGACTAACGTAGCGTGTGCGAGTCTAGTTGTACATGCCATATTTTATATTTCGATAGTGTGATAACTTCTGACATCTAAAAATTTGTTTTCGTATAGTAATGTATCTCGATCGAGCCGTAGCTAATCACGTTGAAAGTATAGCGCCTGCTCCTGCGCATGAGGCAGTACCAGTTAACTCCCGGCCTACCTTGAGTAGCCAAGAGGGGGAGGCAAAGCAAGCCTTCTACCAAATGATGAATGATTGGTTTACTCAATATATTCAAACAAATCTGGTTGTGCAACAACCCCCACCTTAGAATAATCCGTCTCCGATACCTGTGATACCTCCGACGATTGGTCTGACGAGGTTAAGTAAGCCTCCTATTGATAAAATTAGAAAATACGGGGCCGAAGAATTCAGGGCCACAGTTAATGATGATGCTGAGCGGGTTAAATTTTGGCTCGATAACACTATCCGTGTATTCGAAGAATTGTCCTGTACGCCGGACGAGTGTTTGAAATGTGCCATATCCTTGTTACGCGACTCTGCCTACCATTGGTGGAATACTCTAGTGTCTGTTATACTGAAAGAGCGGGTCACCTGGGAATTCTTTTAGATTGAGTTCCGTAAGAAATATATCAGTCAGAGATTCATTGATCAGAAGTGTAAAGAATTTCTTGAACTTAAACAGGGTCATATGACTGTTACTGAATATGAGCGGGAATTTGTGCGACTTAGCAGATATGTCCGAGAGTGTGTGGCGATTGAAGCTGTTATGTGTAAGAGATTTGAAGATGGGCTGAATGAAGATATTAAACTGTTAGTTGGTATACTTGAGATAAAAGAGTTTGTGATACCTGTTGAAGGAGCTTGCAAAGTCGAAGAACTTGGGGAAGAGAAGAGAAAGGCTGACTTTGAAGCTAGAAATTTTCGTAAAAGAACATTCAGTAAATCATTTCAGTCGACTTCAAAGAAATTTCGAGATGATCACAGCTAATCTAAAGCTACTGTAGGATTTTCTAGACGAGATCGAGATTGACCTCCTGTGAGTTCACGAGCTACTTCAATTGCTAGTGTTGATAATGTACGACAAAATAGATCTGAGTGCAAGCATTATGGTAAATGGCATCCAGGAGATTGCAGATTGCATGATCGGTCTTGCTTTAAGTGTGGATCAAAGGATCATTTTATTCGAGAGTGTCCGATGGTGGCCGAGCAAAACAAAGTACAGAGTACCAAACCGAGTAATGTGTCGGTACTAGGTATACCACCTAGGCATACATGTAATGTAAATGGTAGTCAGAGAGGGACAAAGGACACAACAGTTTGATTTGAGGCTCGTGCACCTACTAGAGCATATGCCATTCGTGCTCGAGAGGAGGCTTTTTCCCCTGATGTTATTACTGGTACTTTCACTCTTTATGATACTAATGTTATTGCATTGATTGATCTTGGTTCAACTCATTCATATGTGTGTGAGACTTTAGTATCCAGTAAGATCTGCCTATTGAGTCTACTGAGTTTGTCATTAGAGTATCAAACCCCCTAGGCCAGTGTGTTTTGGTTGACAAAGTGTGTAAGAATTGTCCGTTGATGATTCGAGATTCATGTTTTCTGGTTGATTTGATGTTGTTTCCATTCAACGAGTTTGATATTATTCTGGGAATGAATTGGTTAACTTTACATAATGTTGTGGTAAATTGTAAAAGGAAGACTATTGATTTGAGATGTCAGAATAATAAGATTATTCGGGTTGAATCAAATGATTTGAATGGTTTATCAGTAGTGATATCTTTGATGTTAGCTCAGAAGTGTGTGAGAAAGGGTTGCCAAGCTTACTTTGCATATGTGATTGATAGTACAGTGACTGTCAAGAAGATTAAATCAGCACCAGTTGTGTGTGAATATCCGGATGTGTTTCCAGAAGAGCTGCTAGGGTTGCCGCTGATTAGAGAGGTAGAGTTTGGGATTAAGTTAGTACCAGGGACGACTCTGATATCCATAACTCTGTATAGAATGTCACCTACAAAATTAAAGGAACTGTTTTTATTTATAAAAAAGAAAGATGGGACAATGAGAATGTGTATTGATTACAAACAACTAAATAAAGTGACCATAAAGAATAAATATCCATTGCCACGAATTGATGATTTGTTTGATCAGTTGAAAGGGGCCACTGTGTTCTCTAAGATAGATCTGAGGTTAGGCTATTATCAGTTACGAGTTAAAGACTCTGATGTGCTAAAGACTGCTTTCAGAACGAGATATGGATATTATGATTTTTTGGTCATGCCTTTTGGACTTACTAATGCACTCGCAGTTTTCATGGATTTGATGAATCGGATCTTTAGATAATATCTGGATCGGTTTGTGGTAGTGTTCATAGATGATATTTTGATCTACTCCCGTGATGAGGCCGAGCATGCTAAACATTTGAAACTTGTGTTCCAGACTTTACGAGATAAACAGCTGTATGCAAAGTTCAGTAAATGTGAGTTCTGGTTACGTGAAGTCAGTTTTCTGGGTCATGTTGTATCAGCATCTGGTATTAGGGTTAATCCGAGTAAAGTTTCAGCTATACTTGATTGGAAGCCTCCGAGAAATGTTTCTGAAGTTCGAAGTTTTTGGGATTAGTTGGTTACTATAGACGATTTGTGAAGGGTTTTTCTATGATTGTGACTCTGATAACGAGGTTGTTGCAGAAAGATGTTAAATTTGAGTGGTCCGAAAAGTGTCAGAAAATCTTCGACCATTTGAAAGCCTTATTGACTGAAGCTCCAGTATTAATTTAGCCAGAATCGGGAAAATAATTTGTTATATACAGTGATGCATCTTTGAATAGTTTGGGTTGTGTATTAATGCAGGAAGGTCAGGTCATAGCTTATGCTTCGAGACAGCTGAAACCGCACGAAAAGAATTATCCGACACATGATTTGGAGTTGGCAGCCATTGTATTTGCGTTGAAGATATGGCGCCATTATTTTTTCAGTAAGAAATGTAATGTTTACTCCGATCATAAGAGTTTGAAATACTTGATGGCACAAAAAGATCTGAATCTAAGACAACGCCGATGGTTAGAATTGCTTAAGGATTATGACCTTGTGATTGATTATCATCCAGGAAAAGCTAATGTTATTGCTGATGCTTTGAGTCAAAAATCACTATTTGCTTTGCGTGCATTGAACACTCATTTAGCTATGTCTGATGATGGTACGATAATAGCTGAATTGAAAGCAAAACCACTATTTGTTTAACAGATTTGTGAAGCTCAGAAAGCTGATGAGGAATTAATTGCAAAACGGGCTCAGGGTGACTTAAACGTTGATTCAGAGTTTCTAGTTTATGCTGACGATTACTTGAGGTATAAAAACCAATTATGGGTTCCGAAAAACTCAGAGTTAATTTAGATGATCTTGAATGAAGCTCACAATAGTCGATTAACCATTCATCTGAGTAGCACGAAAATGTTTAATGATCTTAAACAATACTATTGGTGGCGCAATATGAAATGAGACATTACTGATTTTGTTTCAAAGTGTTTAATATGTCAGCAAGTAAAAGCCGAGCATCAGGTATCTTCTGGATTACTTCAGCTGATAATGATACCAGAATAGAAATGGGACAGAGTCCCAATGGATTTTGTATCCGGTTTACCATTGACATTGAGTAAGAAAGATGATATTTGGGTTGTAGTGTATAGATTGACTAAATCGACACATTTTCTTCCGGTTCACGCTGATTATTCGCTTGATAAGTTATTTGAATTATATATTTCCCAGATTGTAAGGTTGCATGGTGTATCGATTTCTATTATTTCAGACAGAGACCCGAGATTCACATCGCAGTTTTAGAAGAAACTGCAAGATGCTTTAGGTATGAAACTACACTTCAGTATAGCTTTCCATCCGCAAACAGATGGTCAGTCTAAACGAATCATTCAGATACTCGAAGATATGTTGAGATGTTGCATTCTTGAGTTTGAAGGTACATGAGAACGATATTTGCCTTTGATTGAATTTGCATATAATAATAGTTTTCAGTCTAGCATTAAAATGGCACCTTACGAGGCTTTATACGGTTGTAAATGTCGTACGCCATTGTGTTGGACCGATCTTAGCGAGAATAAGATACACGGGGTTGATTAGATTAAAGAAACTAAGCAGAAAGTGAAAGTGATTCGGGATAGTTTGAAAGCAGCATCGGATCCTCAAAAGTCATATGCAAATTTGAAAAGAAAAGATATAGAGTTTCAAATTGGGGATAAAGTATTTTTGAAAGTCTCACCATGGAAAAAGATACTCAGATTCGGTCGTAAAGGTAAATTGAGTCCGAGGTTCATTGGACCTTATGAGATTATTGAACGTATTGGGCCAGTCGCTTATAGATTGTTATTACCACCTGAGCTAGAAAAGATTCACAATGTATTCCATGTTTCGATGCTTCGTAGATACCGATCTGATCCTTCACATGTGATTATTCCGTCTGAGGTTGAGATTAAATCTGATATGACATATGAGGAAGAACCGATTCGTATTTTGGCTTGTGAAGTTAAAAAGTTACGAAACAAGAGAATTTCGTTAGTTAAAGTACTATGGCATAAACACGGAGTTGAAGAAGCGACTTGGGAACCAGAGGATGCAATGAAAGAACGTTATCCAAACCTATTCACCGGTAAGATTTTCGGGGACGAAAATCCCTAATGGGGAAGAGTTGTAACAACCCAATTTTGACCCTAATCAGACAAAGTGATTTTGGGACCACAAATTTGAGTCAAAAAAATATTTTAAAATTATTTTTGGTATTTGCAGTATGTGAATTAATATGTGTGAAAATTTCGTATAAAAATTTGATCGTTTGAGTGCTCAATTTGATAAAAAGGGCTTAATCGCGTAAAATGAAAACTTAGGGATTTAATTTAAAAGCATCTAATTGTTGTTATCTTTTAAATAGGAGATTTAAAGCTGCAATTTGACCACTATTTAGATAGTGGGTGGCTAAGGTCAAAACTAACCTTAATATATATATGTTATAATTATTTTAATAAGGTTAAATTAGTAAATTATTAATTATTATAATACATAATAGTTAAAAACATAATTTTATAGCATATATCATCTTCCTAGCCGAAACTTAGATGAAAGAAAAGCCATTAAAGCTTGAAGAAGGTTTGGCCATGTCTTTGCATAATTAAAGGATCGTTTTTGTTTGGTTTTTGAAAATTTTTATGTTTTTGAGATCGTTGCTTTGTGTACTACAAGACCCATACCTTAATTTTAGAATTTGGTGTTAATTTTGTCATATGCCATTGATGAATGCTTGAGCTTTTTGTTAGTTAATGATGAAATATGAAAGATATGGGAAAGATTAACATGTTTTGTATTTGAATTTTTGGTGATTAAGTAATTAGGGCTAAATTGTGAAATTAAATTTTTGAGGGACTAAAATGTGAAATAAATGAAATATGTGAACTTGTATGAGCACTAGGGATATGCGGCCCTTCTATTGTGTGGGCAAATTTTGTGTATTTTGTGTTTTATGCAATAGGGACTAAATTGCAAAAAGTGTAAATGTTAGAGGCAAAATGGTAATTTTCCCATATATGTGTTTTTGGACTAAATTGAATGAAATAATATTTAAACTAGTTCATTTTGGATATATTTAGATCAAGAACCAAAGAAATCGGAGTTGGATCGTGGAAAAGCTAAAGTCGTCGACCAATCATCCGGTTCCATTTTTCACTGTCCGAGGTAAGTCTATTAGTTATTTAATGTTATTATATCAGTATATATGTATGTATATCTATTTTATTTTTGTTGAGCTATAATTAAAAGTAATTCGATTGAATAAATTTGAAGTATAAATGGTATATATGTGTATATACAATATTCGAATATATAGGTTTATACTTATATAGATCTTTCAATTTAGTTAAAGTAAGAAAGGGTATATAGGTATATATATACAATGTTCGAATATTTATATATGAATCTATATATATATTTGTGATGAATTTAATTGAATGTATGAGAGTTATATGTGTGCACAAGGTTCGAACAAATATGAGTATATATATGTATATATTCTAAGTTTAATCAAAGATATGTATATTATATATATATATATATATATAAGATTCGAATATATATACATAAGAATATACATGTATAAGCTTTTGGGTTGATTAAAGGTATGTATTTTATAATTGATTAAGTAGTTCCGAATATATATTCATATGTAATTTTTAAATATGTATGAGATTATATATATGTATATGTTTTTATATTGAACTTATGTATGCAATTATATATATGTATGTGATAGATTCAATTATATATATATATATATGAATAAGTTTTGAACCTAGTTAAAGGTAAAAATTGTGTAACTAAATACATTTATGTTCGAATATAAATGTATATACATGTATGGGTTGTTGATTTTAGTTAATGGTATAAATGTTAAATATATTCATGAGATTCGAATATATATATGTATATTTATGTATTGGTTCTTGGATAGGATTAAAGGTATAAAATCTATCTCTTTTTATAATTGAGGTTCGACTTTATATAAATACGTGTATATATATATGTTTATGAATTTATAAGCACTTGAGTTGAATTGAAGGTATGATTGGTAAACTCTGTTACGATTTGAATATGGTATATAATGAACATGTGATTGTTATTATGAATGATATGAGAAATTATTTGTATATGTGAAATTGAAATTTTAGGCTCCGAGCCTAACAGGTTTATTGACAGTGAAGCAATCCAGACATTACGTCTAGCAGGCTTGATGTCGGTGAAACATACCAGACATTACGTCTAGCAGACTTGATGCCGGTGAAACATATCAGACTTTATGTCTAGCAGGCTAAGTGCCGGTGTACTAAAACAGGCTTTAAGCCTAGCAGGCTAAGTGCCGGTGATATTGTTTATATTATGTATATATATGTACTGAATGTGTATATGGATTTGGTGGTATGAAATTGAAGAATATGATTACATATTCGGTCTTCATATTTGATGAACATACAAACATCCATTTATACGTATCTGATGAGTATGTGTATATGTATATACAGTTTTAAGCACTTGATAGATATATGCACATTCACATGTATGCATGTGATAAATTTATATTTGCATTATGTATTATGCTTTTATTAAGCATCTATGTGATTGGTGATATGCATTTTGGGTAAGTATAAATGTGCTCTATTATATTAGTTTGATGTACATATATATATATGTATATTCGGTTATAATAATTGTAGAGTATATATGTATAAATATGAGTTCGATTATATGCATTTGAAGTGTAGGTGTATTTGGCTCTAAGTATTGATAGTAATGTATGTAATTGATTTTAAGTAAGTGATAAGTTCATGTATTTGGTTGTAAGTTCTTGATGAGTATTTAAACATACAATTGGTTGTATGTATATAGAGTGTATATATATACTCATTGGTAAGCATTCTACGATTACATATATTTTATATAAATAAGATGACAATGCATTTTAAATATTTAGTTAGTAAAATATGTGGTATTTGTGACATCTATAAATGTAATCAGGAAATTATATGATATTTATGTGTTGTTTTAGTTATGCTATAGACTTACTAAGCTAAATAAGCTTACCTTGTTCTTTTACGTCTCTCTGTTTTATAAATTTAAAGATCAAGCTTCAATCTCGGGGATTGTCAGCAAAGATCATCACTCTATCTACTGTCTCGGTATTAAAATGTTTGAATTTTAACTTAGGGCATGTACAGGCTAGATAATGTTATAAGAGCGTACTTTAATGTTTTGTAAATGAGTTTCATAGCCAGTGAAAATGGCTTATTTCCTTATAGTCTAGTTGGATTGTAATGTTTTCGTTTTGTTTTAAATGACTAAAAGAAAAGCTTAAAATTTCGCATGTTTAATATTAAACCTAGCTTATCTGATGTAACTACTATAATTATTGAACTTTAATGAATGTCTGTTTTGAGTTGTATTTTGATTAGTAATGCCTTTTAACCCTAATTTAGCGACGAATACGGGTTAAGGGTGTTACACTCTTGGTAGAGTCGGGAGAAAAAATTCTAGGACAAATCAAGCATAGGAACCCTAGACCTAATACATGACTTGTTGAGGAGGTCCATTAGCCTTCGATGGACAACACGTCACATACTTCTTCTCGAGAGGTCAAAATCTCCTCCACAAAATTAAAAGATGATTAAGTTGTTTTTGTGTAGTGAAGCTAACAATGTCAATGATGTAAGAACTAAACTGGTGGTTGAACTGACCAAATCATCAAATTTTTAATTAAACAATTCAACAGGCTAAATTGAGAGTCAAACAGTAATTTAATAATTAATAAAAATATATAAAAGAATGGTTAATTTTTTGGTTGGGGTGTTCAGTCTTTTACCAATTTAGAACCGTTTGCTCAGTTTCTAGTTATGTAATATTGGTCCAAGTGATGAAGCAATCAATTTTGGATATAAACTGATCACATTACAGTAGAGGGAGATATATAATGCTGTACAGAGTAGAGAGCGTAAGTTTCTTTTCTCTTAGAACAGGAGGTAGATATTTCAGAAGCGTTCAGATTGTTCAAGTTAGATTAAAATCTGATTATGCGAACAACATAGAGCAAAAAACAACTTAAAACATTCAAAAGATAATAATATAAATTATTAATACATCAAAATTTATGCAAATATAAAATATTTTAACTTATTAATTTAAGTTAAAGAGATTATTATTGCCCAAAGGCCAATTTATCCAAATTGATGGCAGGCAATCTCCTTTGTTTCTCCACCACAATCAACAGCAAGCTCAGCCCAAGCCAACCCCCCCTTGGATAAAAACAAAAAGACTTATCCACAAAACTAAAGGATCAAATTTGACAAGCTTAATATGAATTCACCAAAAATAAAGGCCCATAAATGCAATTTCGGGATGAAGAAATACATAAAGAAGCATTATGCATCTGAAAAATCTACTCAACTTTTAAGATTTCAAACATGGCTGCAACTTCCTCTTACATGGCCTGCACTAAATTCTCCATGTTGGGCTGGAGTGGAGGGAAAAGAGACTTGAGAATGAAAAGGGTGCTTTCAGTTTCAGCTCAGCAGCAAGCTGAAGTTGGTGAAACACAAGAAGCTAAAGTGCAGGAAGAGCAAGAAAAGGTTAAGCAACAACAACCTACACAACCAAGGCCAGTGGAAAAACAACTGAATGTAAAGAGCAAAAACATGGGCAAAGAATATGGAGGACAGTGGCTCAGCAGTGTTACGAGGCACGTCAGGATCTATGCTGCCTACATTGATCCTGAAACCTCTGAGTTCGATCAAACTCAGATGGATAAACTCACCCTTATACTTGACCCTACTGATGAGTTTGTTTGGACTCCTGAAACTTGCAATAAAGTTTATTCGTACTTCCAAGAGCTTGTGGATCATTATGAGGTAACCCACTTTTCTTTCTTGATGCTATGATTGAGTTTGGTTAGTGGAAACTATTAAGTCTTAGCTGATATTAGTAAATTAGACTAGGAACTATCACTATCAAAACTGGGAAATACACAGCTAAAGGATCGCAGAACCAGGAATAGGGATTTCTGAGTTGGGGTTTAGCTGAGTTTCTTGGGGGAGTGAGCTCAATTTTCAATCGTAGTACTTAATTCTTGAACCTGTTTAGCATTGCATTCATGTCTAGATCAGCCTATTCATTTCAAAAATGAAAATTTCTATCTGATCCCATAATTAAATGTCAGATGGATCATGAACAACGGCCTTTCAATTTGTTTAGCATGCTCAACTTTCTGCTTTAAAGAGAACTAATGCATAATATGCGAACAGGGAGCGCCATTGACAGAGTACACGCTTCGATTGATAGGTTCAGACATAGAGCACTATATCAGGAAGCTACTATATGATGGAGAAATTAAATACAACATGGATGCCAAGGTACTGAACTTCAGCATGGGAAAGCCGCGCATTCTATTCAATAACAGCAATGATGGGCAGTTTCAAGATGGATAAATGATAACGATTCTCAAAAAAAGGGCATAGACAGACGAGGGCCATATGTTAAGTTTCATAATGTTGTATCAAGTGCAGAATCTATGGTCATCGGAACTTACCTATTTGGCGGAGAAACCTGATGTTTACATTCACTAATAGTCAAAAATATTCACAGGTGAGGCCTTATGCATGTGTGCCCATTGCTACACTAGATTTGCTTTATAATACTGGAATATATTGATGTTAATTTAAATAAAATCTCAACTCATCCAAAAGCATTCATATACTACTTGTACAGGTTGAAATGCACCTTCTTGAGCAGCATCTGACAAACAAACACAACTATTATCCGTGTCTGATGCATATTTGGATATGAGTATGGAGATATAATCTTGCAAAGACTCAAATACATGAAAATCTCAGAAAAAGTTTAACATATCCTTCTCAGACATATCTGATACCTAGGTCCAAGTAACATAGCAACTACAGATTTAGAAGCATTGCTAAAAAGGGAAATAGTTATAAACACCTGTTTATGCTATTTGCATCAAGCAACCATGTGTGTATTAATAATGTCATGAAAATCTATGCAAATATTGATGATTTCTGAACGAGAAAAGAGTTATTAATAATGCTATGGACATGTATGTTCAAGTTAATAAGTGTTTTATACACTACTTATTATTATTTTTGTGTGCTAATAGCTAGGTGATTCTGGTTTATTTAAGAACATAAAATTTTAATCTTGATTCAAAACAGCTTTAAGGTACATCGGATGAAATTGAAGTATGCCCAATAATATACGTTTCATCTTCATTTCTGAAATATAGAAGCAAATTGTAGATTCATTAATCCAGTGTCTTATTTTCACTGAATGATAATTCCATTAAACTGGGTTCATCAACAATGCAAAAGAACTGCAGTTTCAAAATCCACCCTCTTCTTTCCCCAGCTCTAGATTTTTCCGGGGAAAATATAGTAGCATCTAAAGAGGCCTTGGGCAGGATGAAAACGAAGGATCATGAGAAACACTCACCTCCAGAAGTCAATGGAAAAGATTAAATTTGGTGTTGATCAAGGCCTGGATTCATCAATTTTCATCTTAGGTCTGCAAAGAGTAACAGACTAACTTTCTATAAGAAGAAATTCCATTTAAACTGTATGAATGCTGAATAAATAATGAAAAATTAACAAGCTCAGAAAGATCTGCTCAACCAAAACATTGAACCAAAGCAAATAATGAGAAAAAAGTAGGAAGAGTCACTCAAATGATTAGAGGAAATGATAATAAATTGAATATTATTATCGGCTATAGAATTATAATAAAATAAAAATTAATTTTAAAATGATGAATTTGAAAATATTTAAGGAACAAAGGTTTGGCAGGAAGGCTGATGGAATTCTAGGTCTGTTGGAGAGTGAAGAGGTGGGTTTCAAATAAACTAAAGGTTGGTGACCAGTAATATCTGGTAATCAGTCACTATTATTTCGGCGACATTCTCTCTAGGATCTGCTTCTAAGTTCTTTCTCTCTCCTCCACTCTTCTCACTCACTTTTTGAATTTTTTTTATTACGTAAAATTCTTTTCAACTTACCGTTTCATTTATTTATCTTTGAAAAAAGTACAATTCCGGCCAGAATGGTTTCGGCGACGGTGGATTCAGAGGCGGACATTCTCTCCAACCTCAACATCAACGCCGGGGATTGGCCTTCTAATCTTGTCAAGAATCTCTGCCTCCTTTCTCCGGATCAGGTCTTGCATTTTCCAAAAATAAAAAAGCTGTATATATATATATACGTATAAGATATACGAATACGTGAATTATGTGCTTTTGGCAGATTGAATTGGGAAAGATGTTGGTGGCGATGGGGCAGAGCCACTTGTTTCAGCAATGGACAGATCCTGGCGTCGAGGACGACAAAAAGAAAGCATTCTTTGCTCAGGTCTCCTTTTCTTTTTCTATAGCTATCGAATTCTACAGTGATTTAAATTGTTTTTAATCATCAAATTGATTTTTAGTATTTCATTCCCTCTAGTCTCTGCTGTTTTAGATATGTTTGATGAAATCTGTATTGTGGATTATATTTTTGAATAAATTTTCTTTTATAGGTTGCGAAGCTAAATTCAAGCTATCCTGGGGGTTTGGCATCGTATATTAAAAATGCTAGGGAGCTCTTAGCGGATTCAAAAGTAGGGAAGAACCCATATGATGGCTTCACACCTTCGGTAACGAAATTAGTCTTTCACTCTGAAACTTCAATTTTTTTTTTCAGATTCTTGTGATGTAATCAACATCCAGTTGTTAACTGGTGTTATTGTTAAGTATTGGGCTTCTGTGTTCGTCGTATATTGAAGTTTGGTGTTATTATTAAGTATTGCAATTTATCCTGGGCTGGAAAGGGTAGCATAGCTCAATTGGGTTTTTTTTTTTTGTTTTTTTTGACAGAAGCTCAATTGGTTTTAGATTGGATGCTTTAACAGATGTAAATTGACATTAGTATATGGTTTTATGCCGTTGTAATGTCCTCTTCAATTTTGCATTCAACTTCATCTTAAACACAGCGGATGTCGTTTGCAGGTTCCCACAGGAGAGGTTCTATCTTTTGGTGATGATAATTTCATCAAATATGAGGAGGCAGGTGTTAAAGAAGCCCAAAATGCTGCATTTGTTCTTGTTGCAGGGGGTCTCGGTGAACGTCTTGGATACAACGGAATTAAGGTAGATAGAGTGATAGGGATGGATAATATTGTGCTTTTTCTGTTAATTTTAATTTTTTGATTTCATAAAAACTACAGAACTCATGTAGTTGAAATAAATTTTGAGATATTTTTTGTGTTTAGTGATGGTTTCATAATTCATGCTTGTCTGCACTAGATATTGCATGGACACTTTTTTCCTCTTTTTTCTCAAAGAGGGTTGATCACATATTTGATGTTGCACCAATTAAACCTTTTCAAACACCCTTAACCAGTGTTGCTTCCCAAAGAAAATATTTGACTAGCTACTTTTTACACCTTGTAGGTGGCACTTTTAGCAGAGGCCACTACCGGAACATGTTTCTTACAACTCTACATTGAGTCTATTCTTGCTCTTCAGGAAGGTAGCTGTAGGCTCACACAAGGTTTGTATGACATTTCTCATTTGTTTGGAGCCCTTCCTCATTATATAGCATTTTAAATGTTGCTTCTCCATGTGATCAAGAAAAATCAAGTGTTATTTCCCTTCAGTATTATGAATGGCAGCAATCAATGAGAATTAACTGAGCAGTTCTATTTCACTTGTTGAAATGTATGAGCAATTGCTTAGTGCCTGAACCATGGAAAAGAAAGCCACTTGGATGAACTTAGGTTTAGAATCTAGCCATCATGAGAAAGGCCACTTTCAAAGAAAGCATGCATATATGTATCTGTTTGAAAATTTTGCTTTATGTAAACAGCTAAGGTGCAACCATCTATGTCACCTGAGCTTGTTAAATACTTTGTAAACAATGTCCCTGGTCCAGCTAGCAGAAGCAGTTCATATTTGCCTCTATAAGTTAAAAGGAATTAAACAACCTCTTTTCCAAAATATTGCATTGCTAGTTGCATTTTGTAACTTATTTGCTCTTTTATTTACTTAAGTTCAGTCTCTCTCTGTTTGTCTAAATTTTAGGCACATTTCAAAAAGATATTCCTTTTGTTATCATGACATCGGATGACACACATACCCGCACATTGGAGGTTTTGGAATCAAATTCTTACTTTGGGATGAAACCTACACAAGTCAAACTTCTTAAGCAGGTTCGCAATCACTCATTGATTTGTTTTTGGTTAAAGCTGTTGTTAAGTTGCTTTACATACAATGTCATATTTTCTTGCAGGAAAAAGTTGCATGTTTAGATGATAATGATGCTAGGCTTGCTTTGGACCCTCATAACAAATACCAAATTCTGGTAACCATTGTAAACACTGTATGCAAAACAGTGGTTTTATTTTAATTGATAAAACCATTAGGTTCTTTCCTGAACTATTTTCTGGCCTTTCTAGACAAAACCTCATGGCCATGGTGATGTGCACTCCCTTCTTTACTCTAGTGGCCTTCTGAAAGTATGGTATGTCACAAAATCTTACAATGCTTCTAAAATCTGGCATTGAGAATTTCTTTCATGCCTTTGCAAGTTTCCTCAAAGTTCACATGTTGCCTCTTGTCATAAACTTATTTCTTTATGGCATGGAAACTCTTTATAAGATGATATTTTGTGTCTGCTCCTGCCATTGTCTCTCTTTATATTAGTAAGGCAAAAAAATTGTGGTTTCTGATCCATTTTAAGCTATAATATTGAAACAAACAAACTGTGACCCTGTGCATGAGGTAGTAAATCAAGCAATCATGTATTGAAAAGTAACATTTTTGTAAAGCCCACTTGTCTTGTCTCAGCATTATCGACATTGCATAAAGAAGTCAAATGCCACCCTTTTGAAATTGGGTTAACTATAGCTTTCTATATTTACATCATATTTGTAAATTCACTTTTTTCTAGGCTTGATGCTGGTTTGAGATGGGTTCTCTTTTTTCAAGACACAAATGGACTTCTTTTCAAGGTTAACAGCTAAAATTGCAATATTTTCATTTATAGTTTTTTTATATTAACAGTGGAAAACTGGTTATAAATAAAATTTTCTATGATTTCAATGTTAGGCCATTCCAGCATCTCTAGGAGTCAGTGCTACTAAACAATACCAGGTCAACTCTCTTGCTGTTCAACGGAAAGCAAAAGAGGCCATGGGAGGAATTACAAGACTTACTCATAGTGATGGTATATACATGAAACACTTACAATTCTTGGAAGCTAGAACTGCCAATAGCGTGTGTGAGTGTATTTTCTTATTAACCTATTTCTCTATGGATGTTGACATTTGAACATTTGACTAATAGGTTTACACTTCAGTAATTTCTGATTTCTTGGTGTCACTTTTGCTTTGTGCTTATCTATACTATATTTAAGTCTCTCACTAAGTTGGTGTAACAAGTCAACCGAACGTCAACTCAGTTGAGAAATGACTAAAAACTTTTTTTTTTTTACGAAGTAACAAATATTATATGAAGGTATTTTATCTTTTTACGTCTATACTAAATATTTACGTCTCTCACTGAGTTGGTGTCACGAGTCAACCAGACATCAGCTCAGTTAAGAAATGACTAAAAACTTAACTTTTTTACAAAGTAACAAATATTACATGAAAGTATTTTGTCTTTTTACATATTTATATAAAATTTATAAAAACAAATTTAAACCTAGAATAAATCTAGAAAAGTAACCACACATGGTTTGACTTGAACATAACCATAGTCTCCAAAGCCTCGACTTTACCATTTCAACCAAAGGCTCATTTGTTCATTACATAATTTTATATAAATACATTTGTTTACATAATTTTTTTCGCCTACATCTTGGATATGCCATAATTAGTTCATTCTAAAGTAATTGAGGAGATAGCATGGTGCATAATTGCTTCTTTTTCTCCACCTACTCCTTTTTGTTTTCTCTCTCACACATATATATAATACAACTATGCTATATAGGTCTTTTAGGCATTGAAGGCCCAGTAATTTATGCTTCACTATTAGTAACGTCCCATGAAATTGGCTTCAGGAAGATCAGTAGTGATCAATGTGGAGTACAATCAGCTTGATCCTCTGCTTAGAGCTGCTGGACATCCTGATGGAGATGCTAATTGTGAGACTGGTTATTCTCCTTTCCCAGGAAATATAAACCAAGTAACTTTTCTGGCTCAAAATAATTATTTTCATTTCCAGGGGATGTCTATCATGATGAATAAACGAAATGAGGCTTTTGATGTTTATCTGATTTGTTTATTTTGATTATAGCATGATCTCTTTACTTATACTCATGATGGTAGAAAATAGAATAACTTATGAAATTTTCACCTACTGAAACTGTCATTGTAATAATCATGGTGACTTTCACGAAATTTGATCTTGGTTTGTATAATTTACTACCATATTCTATTATTTTGGTTCTGTTTTACAGCTTATTTTGGAGCTTGGTCCATACATTGAGGAGCTGACAAAAACAGGAGGGGCGATAAAGGAATTTGTTAACCCTAAGTAATTCTTCCTTTTCATCTTTGCTAATTATGATTGAAACTTGTTAGTCTTCTGCTTTATTGATTATTTTACAGCTTCTTGTTGCTTATAACAAGAATTTAGATTAAAAGGTTTGTAGTTCTTTTTTAATTAGTTAATTTGTTTATACATCATCTGTTGAATTCGCATGGCTGGTTGTCACAAACATTCAAGAACTGTATTTAGTTCCTAGAACTTCTTGCTGTAAGAAATGTCTTCTAGTTTATAAGTGTTAGTTTCCTAGCCATTAAAGAAGTTAGATTCTGTTGATTCCAAATCATGGTGGAAAAATCTTCAACAACTTAACATTTATCTGACAGTTGATGTCACAGGATCCTACTTTGTGAATTTTTCCCTTACAATTCATTCTATAGAAGTCAGTGAGTCTTGACAATGCCATCTCCTTTGTCTTATGCTACTGCAGATATAAAGATGCCAGTAAAACGTCATTTAAGTCCTCAACTCGACTAGAGTGTATGATGCAAGACTACCCTAAAACATTGCCTCCAACAGCAAGAGTTGGATTTACGGTAATTAATGCTTTCAAGCCTTCCTTGTTATTTCACTGAAGCTTTTGGTCTTTGATAGACCTTACCTATCTTCCATCCAATACGAACATGCTTCTCTTGTGATCTGCCATGAGAAAGGAAGATGCTTCTATTTTGATTCTGTAAAATTTGCTATTTAATATTTTCTCATCACTAAACCTGCTGTCATGCTATTGTATAGGTGATGGATAAATGGCTTGCTTATGCACCTGTGAAAAACAACCCTGAGGATGCTTCTAAGGTGAAATGATGTTTTATTAATATCTGGAGTCCATCTTTCTCTATTTAATCTTTTTTTTTTTTTTTTCTTTTGCAATTATAACAATCTAGTATGTTCCAAATTCATGATTTCTAGTGTTGGTTGGTTTATAAACAACTGATTGACAGTCTAATTAGGGTATCCTGTGAAGATCGAAATATGAAAATTTCTAACATGCAGATTATGTTCTGCATTTTCTTTCAGGAGTCTATTTCAGAGTTTGAAAATTTCTGATTGAAAACCATTTTTCTTTTAGTTCTCTCACATCATACAACCTTAATATGCTAATAACCTTCTTTGGTATAATTATGCTGCAAAGTTTAATAGAAACCATTTTACCTCTTTCTTTATTTTCTGGAAAGAACAACACAGTTTCAAGGGATATGGTAAAAGTTATTTAAATGGATTTATGCTACCCTATTCAATTTCCATCTCCCTTAAACTGCTCTTGGCTAATCTTCAAGAAAGCAACGTTTAGGCTGTTTATTGTCTCTACTCTCTTTGTACCGAGGCTCCTATTTGAATATTTCTAATCATTACCTTTGTCTGTTTGATTCTATTAATGTTCTGTCAACCTTGATTAAGGTACCAAAAGGAAACCCATATCACAGTGCAACTTCTGGAGAAATGGCCATTTATCGTGCAAACAGTCTCATCCTTATAAAGGTGATCATGCTGCTCTTAGGCTAACTTCAAGTGATAGAATCTGTCTCATTTAGAATATATTTTCACTCTCTCTTGCTATTGTTAAATCTTTTGGTGTCAAATTTTTTACATTTGCTAGGCTGGTGTCCAAGTGGAGGGTCCAGTACAACAGGTTTTCAATGGACAAGAGGTGGAAGTGTGGCCGCGTATTACATGGAAGCCTAAATGGGGGCTTACTTTTTCTGAGATCAAAAGCAAAGTTCGCCAAAGTTGCTTGGTATCTCAAAGATCTACCATGGTCCTTAAGGGCCGTGATATCTTTCTTGACGATCTATCCTTGGATGGAGCTCTTATCATCAACTCTATTGATGGTGCAGAGGTATGCCATTATAAACTGATGGTCAGTGCATTCTATTATTTAATATGTTCTTCCTTGGATCTTTTCCTTGCACTCTTTTGCAACAAGTTTAATATATTTGTTGTCATAATCTGATGTTTTAAGCTTTGATTGTTTCGTAAGAGATGTTGTAGCATAAAATATGTTGGCTTTCATGGCTTTTAGTTTCTTACATTCTTCTTTCTTCGAAATTCATGCCTGATCATCGTGTTTCTTATCATTTCATTATTCACGCAGTCCACTTATCATGCATTAGATGATATATTAAACTAGTTAAGAATATGAGTCTTCTCTACTTGCAAGTGTGGAAGGCTATTTTGCATTTCTGGACAATTTTACTTTGGGATTCAAGCTTAGTTCAGTTGGTGAACAATTGTGTAATAACAATGGTTTCGGAAACAGGTTAAAGTAGGAGGATCAATACAAAACAAGGGCTGGCTTCTTGAGAGGATTAACTACAAAGATACGAGTAGCCCCGAGGAACTGAGGATCAGGGGTTTCAAAATCAACAAATTGGAGCAATTGGAGCAAACTTACAGTGAACCTGGCAAATTCATCTTAAAGCCACAATGTTGATGATATACGGAGACACAGCAATTCATTTGTTCTTTCTGGAAAAGCTTGATGTGGAGACAGTGTCATTTACTTGATAGCAGGAATAAATCCCTTTCATTCAGTAATTTGTACTACTAGTCTTGGGCAGTCGGGATTGTAGGTGAGTATTTTTGTCATTTTCAAAAAGTTTTCCCATAATAATTAGGTAAGAGGTGTGGTGGAAATATTGTATTATTTTCAAGAAAGAGTAGCAGACATCTACTTTTGTTCATAATTTGATGTATACTATGTTTATGCATTAACAATAATTGTTTTGGAGTCTAAAATATGATGTTTGGGTTATGTTGGAGACGAAGCTGAATGAAGCAATTGTTAAGCATTAACAGGGTGAGCCAAAGCAAAGGTCATCAATGAATTCTCCAAGGCACGTAAGATGCATCGCTTGTCTTCTTTTATCTCATTCTCAAGCCAAGCCATCCACCTCTGTTAATAATGTTAAAACACTCCACCACCAAAGCTATCAAATTAGATTTTTTCGACTTCTTTCTCATAACACATGAAACTCATGAGATTGGGTCATAATACAACTCTTTCAAGTTCAACAACGTGCTAATCTAACCTTGATTTGAACGTTGATTACTTGTATTTGTGTAATTATGTACAACACAAATGAGTAGCCCCTACAGAATTTTCTACTTGAGGTCACATTAAATAATAATTTTAGGGGTGGGATGAGATAACACAGTTTGAATCTATATCAAATTAGTGTTTGACAACAACTTTAACCATCACTCCATTTAAGTCAAGATAAATAATAATTTTATTTATGAAAATAATATATATTTAATGTTTTACAACTTTTAGATAGTAAAACAAGTCATTTTAATTAAAAATATATTTTATAACTTTTAAATAGTAAAACAAGTCATCAATTCAAATGGATATATAATTTGTTTGATACCATGAACATGTTTAAGTTTGACTTACAAAATATATAATAATTGCTAGTTGCATTTATATTTTCTTTAAGAATGAAAAATTCATTTTTTTAATCGTTAGAATTTAAATTTATGTATAATAGAAAACATGAGATTTGGTAAATTTTGAAAAGAATACCAAAATGGACTTATGGGCGCGGATGGGTTGTGGTGGCGAAGTCAAAGAATCATTACTACTAGAAGCGAGTAAGGGAAGAGAAAGTGGTGAGGTGGCGGCAGCGTTATTCCGCTTTCTACCTGGTAACACTTTTTACATGTCTCTATGTCATTTGTAATATAAATTTCCCTTCGACATGTTGTCATACCTACCTTTTTGAGAAATAAAAAATTAGATTAAATATTCAGTTTATGATAATGATGATAAAATATATTTTCAAGGATGTCTATATTCTGATTTAGTGGTGAACTTGTAGAGAAGCATATATGAAATTAAGGAAGATTCTCATTCTATTATGAGCTTAGCAAGCTACGTAATTGAGGAAAACGGCCTCCATGGTAGACCTATTTCTTTTTGCATAAAATTTAGAGAAATAGGAAAATAATATTATGAAAAATGGTTGCATTTTTAATTAGCATAATAAAAATGTTTATGGAACCAATTCATCTATAATACCAATATCATATACGGCTTAATCTAAATGCAATTAATGCAACTCGAACCTAAACCACACTTAAGGTGGTGAATACCTTTTACCATTAGATCATCACATGGGGTTTAGGCTGATTTATATTTTAAACAATTTTGAGTTTAATATATTTTATCTAAACTATCGGTCCAAACCAACCTTAAATTTTTAACCTATAACTTAATTCTTGAATATGTCATCATAATACAATTTTAAATATTAAATATTTTGTAGAATAAAAGCCCTCATTCCATTTCGGGAAATTAAAGTTAGGAACATAATATTAATTGCATAAGATATATACAAATTTTAGATAAAGTCAAATTCATATGATAAACAATACAATTGAGATATAAAACAAAAACTTAGAAAAATAACAAATACATAAATTTATGAATATCTATATAAAATAAATTCTATATAATTATGTAATACCTTGAACAAACCAACAAAACCACAAACATGAAAGCATCACGGACACATAATATATAGTAATGTTTTTTTTTTTTTTAAATGAATCACTATAAAGCTTTATGCAATAAAAAAAAATAGATTGAATTCACAATGACAAATTAGAAAGATATTAAAGTATAACACAAACCCAATACTAAAGATTAATTAAAAGACAATGTGAAGATGACATAAATACACAAATATAAAGTTACTACTTTAGAGGTGATTTTTGGAATTTAGAAGTATATTGCTCTCAATTGAAGTAAATATACATTTGAAGAAAAGCTTGTTTTTTTCATTAAAATTGAGTTGTTCCAAATGTTAATGATTTTCCCATAAAACTTCATAAATTACAGTAGTGTTGAAAACAAAACAAAGACCCATTAAGAAGTTCAAAAAAATTATTTTTAATGCTCTTCAATGGTTCCTTTAATGCAATGGCTAAACCCTCCTACAATTATAAAAAACTATATTTATTAATTAGTCTCATCACTTTTAAAAGTTTCCCTCTATTTAAGTTGCTATTTAGCCCCTCCCAAGTTTGAAGGGTTAACAGAGCTGTTTTTCATATGTTAACTTTTTAACTTTAAATATTTATATAGTATATTATATAAAATATCCCATAAGTCACCAAGATTTAAATTTTAGTTGGTCACTTTTTACTTTAACATTAAATATGAATTACAGTTAAAATTCAATTTGTTATTTAGTGAAAAAGAAGTCTCTTTTACTACTGCTATTAACAAATACTATTACCAATGTCATGTTTGTCATTCAATTACGACATCAACTTCATCTTTCAAGCTTTTTCTTTTTCATCTTTTCACTATTGTTTTTATTGTATTTTAAGTTTATAGTTTAATTTTATTTTATAGTTATTAATTTCTTATCTTTTAAGATTTTGTAGTTATGAAGTCGAAAACAATTGATTCGTTTTTTGAAAAGAAAAATACAAAGACAACACAATCACCTACTGAAGTATCACAAATTGAGGTACCACCTTCGTCGTTTGCTCCTTTAAACTCTGATGCTAATCCTTCAAAAATTCTTAGAGTTGAAGGTGAGGAACTTGATTTATCTAACTAATTAGAACGTGATCCTAGGTTACATAAGCAAATATATGAGAATCAAGTTAAATTTGCATGATAAAATTAGAAGAGCTTGTATTAAGGATGGGCCATATGAACCTATTCTTTTAGATTATCCTGCTTCTAATTCAAAAAAGTTTCCTTGTTATTTTCAATCATCATGGTTTAAACAATTTTCTTGGTTAGAATATTCACCTTTTAAAGATGCAGTATTTTGTTTGCATTATGTTCTTTTTAATAGCAATCCAAGTAATCATTTTGGAAAAAGGTACACGATGGATGCAATTGTGCTTTTTTGACACATATGGGAAAGAATTTGAATTCACTGTATACCAATGCATAATAAGCTTATGTAGATTTAATGAATCAAGCTCAACATATTGAAGTATCACTTGATAGACAAACAACACAACAAATTGTAGCTAATCATCTACATCTAAAAACTAATATAGATGTTGTTCAGTGGTTGATGTTTCAAGGGTGTGCAGGTCATGATGAAAGTTTGATATCAGAAAATCGTGGTAGCTTTCTTAAAGTTTTATCATTATTAACATCTTATGATGAGAAAGTTGAAGATGTTTTAAAAAGTTCTCCATAAAATGCTACTTATACTTCTTCAATAATGCAAAAAGAGATACTGTAAAATTATGGTAGTAGAGTTCGTAATGTAATTCATGAAGAAATTGGTAACAGAAAGTTTTGCATTATTGTGGATGAAGTGAGAGACAAGTCAAAGAAAGAGCAAATGACAATTGTTTTGAGATTTATTGATAAATAAGGATTGGAAAAAGAACAACTTTTTATATAGTCCATGTTAAAGATACTGCAACATTGACTTTGAAGAATGAGATTTTTAATGTTCTCTTGCAACGTAGTTTTGACATACAAAATATCCGAGGTCAAGGCTACGATGGAAAAAGCAATATGCGTGGGGAATTTAATGACTTGTAAGCTTTGATTTTGAATGATTTTTTATATGCTTATTATGTTTCTTTTGCTCATCATCTTCAGTTAACATTGGTTGCAGTAGCTAGAGAAGTGGTTGAAGTGCATCAATTTTTTAAAGACTTATCTAATATTGTTAATATTGATTTTGCTTCTTCCAAATGACACGATGAATTACAGAAAGCCTAAGCAATTGAAATAACTTGTTCGGTATCCATCAATGAGTTAGCAACTGGAACATATATGAATCAGGTTGACACTTTACAACGTCCCGATGAGACTCGATGGATTTCTCATTTAAATTTAGTTACTAGTTTACTAACGATGTATAATGTTACTAGCATGGTTCTTGAAAAACTAAAAAATATTGCTCCTAACAATTCTCAGTGAGGAGATGCTCATAGCGTATATAATAGATTGAGATCTTTTGAGTTTATTTTTATTTTTCATATGATGAAGGAAGTTTTGGGGATTACTGATAACCTTTGTCAAGCTTTGTAACATCGTTCTCAAGCTATATTAAATGCCATGAGTTTAGTTCCAACAACAAAAGATTTAATTCAAATTTGAGAGATGATGGATGGGGTGAATTGTTGAAAATTGTGATATCTTTTTGTGAAACTTAGAGTTGGATTTTCCAGATATGAATGCTCAATATATTGTGGGTTGGGGTCATAATAAGAAGGAAGATGTTACAATGGAGCATCATCATCGAGTGGGTATATTTTTTGCTACAATAGATACTCAGTTGCAAGAATTGAATAACATATTTAATGAACATGTTGTCGAGCTTCTCACTCTTACTATAGCTTTAGTTCCCAAGGAGTTTTTCAAGTTATTTGATATTGATAAAATTTGCATTCTTAAAAAAAAGTTCTATCTAGAAGAATTTTCTCCACAAGAGAAATAACGTCTCCTATATTAGTTGAAGCATTATGAACTTGATGTATGTAAGCATCCTTATTTGAGAAAAATATCAACACTTTTTAGACTTTGTAGAAGCTTAGTTGAGTGTGAAAAGTCAGTTATGTACCCATTCATTGATAGATTGATTAATCTTATATTGACTCTTCCAATTTTAACTGCATCCATAGAACGTGCTTTTTTTTATTATAAAGATTGTGAAGGTTCGACTTCATAGCAAGATGGAAGATGATTTTTTTGAGAAGTTCTTTAGTTGTCTACATTGAGAAAAAAATTACAGAAACTTTTAATGTAAATGAAATAATTGATGATTTTAATGAGATCAAGAATCGAAGAGTGCAATTCAAATAAATTTTAAAATTTCTTTCTAGCTTATTTTTAGAAATTCCTAGAAAATAAAAATTAATCACCTAAAAACACACGTGTTTACTTCAAACAAAACAAAAAACTACAACTAAACACGTGTGTTTTTAGGTGACAAATTTTCATTTTCTAGGAATCTCTAAAATAAAATAAATTAACCATATGGATCCAGCCCAACATATAACTCCAAAACTTATAAAAATCTAACAAATTTAGAAAAACCCATGAAAATTCAAAAGTGTTGTACAAATGTCAATAACTAAACCTTAAGGATTTCTTTTAATATAAAGGTATTGATAATTTTATAACACTAATTAACCCTTAAATTACTTTTATTGACATTAGTGGACCAAACAATTTTGCAATCTCATGCAAGAAGGGGATAACTTTTATAGTAAGTTTTAGATTTATGATTGTAATTTTTAGTTTAGATATTTAATATTTACAGCAGTTGGGAAGCTTGCGATTAACAATTTCTAAGGAGTTAAACTCAAGACTATAAATTACAATTATATATCAATCTATAACTCATACATTGTAACACCCCTAACTCATATCCGTCGCCAGATTAGGGTCACGAGGTATTACCAAACTTAAATACAGATACAAACATTTGTGCAAGTCATATTCATATATATATAACATATAGCTAATTAAAGGTTAATCATACATTAATTCATATTACTAATACAAATCAATACCTCAGAAAATTTACTTGAATCCTTACCATGAAAATAATCACATTTTCAATTAACTAGACATGTCTCAAGGCTATTCAATATATACACATGCTTTACAAAATGTATTACTCGAATCATATGCACAACAAGATCTCAATAGTATTCGAAGTACTTAACATAATTTAAACACTTTAGTTCATTGTTCCATACATGCTTATACATAACTTAAGGTCTAAAAGCAATTGCGGAATTAACCACTCCATAATATGATCAAACATATTTCATAAATAAATAAATAAATAAATTTTTTATTTCTCATTTAACCGCAACTATATGAACCATCCAAACAAAATTTACGTACACTTAATGCCATCTATTCATTCCTCAAATCGGCTAACTATTGCCATGAGTCGACCATACCTAATTTGTGTATAATTAGACTAACTAATATTAGCCAACAATCCGTACATTAGAAACCATGACATATAAACATATTGTTAAGTATGACTCCTATTTTCAGTCAAATTTGAGAAATAATCTTTTAGTTAAACTCTGTTTATTTGTTTCAGTCAAACACTGATTAGTTTAGACTATTTTATTATTATTTGACATATGAATTTAGCCTATAAATAGGCTCTTTTACAACCTTAGTAAAGACACCCATTAGATTAGAACTCATAACACATTCAGAGAATTTTGTGTTTACGTTTTAAGGGTTCTTTGTTTTTCGGGTTTTCGGGGTTTAGTTTTATCTCCATCTTTTGTACTCTTCATTCTTTTGCCATTATAGTAAAATTATCTTTGCCCGTGGTTTTTTATCCTCTTTGGAGGGGTTTTTCCACGTTAAATTTGTATGTTCAATTTTTCAATTTATTCCGCTATTTTTTGTTACTTGTTGCTTAATCGGGTCGATCCCTAACAAGTGGTATCAGAGCTAGTTCAAAGATCAGCCCATTCAGATATGACAACAACAAGGTTTGAAATTGAGAAGTTCGATGGTGAGACAAATTTCAATCTGTGGCAAGTTCAGATGATGGCAATTCTAGTTCAATCCGGTTTGAAAAAGGTTGTTACTGGGAAAAAGCCTGTGAATCTAAATAAAACAGAATGGGAAGAGCTTGATGAAAAGACTTTATCTGCAATCCAGTTGTGCCTCGCGAATACGGTATTGCAGGAGGTATTGATGGAGAAGACCTCATCTGCATTGTGGAAAAGGTTAGAAACTCTTTATGCGACTAAGTCTCTGGCTAACCGTTTAGTGTTGAAACAACATCTATTTACATTTCGCATGAACGAAGGTGAGCTTCTTAGAGATCACATCAGTCAATTCATTACTCTTTTAAATGATTTAAAGAACGTTGAGGTTCATATTGATGATGAAGATCAAGCTATGCTATTATTGTGCTCTTTACCCCCTTCATACAAGTCTTTCAGGGAGACCCTGATTTATGGCAGAGACAAAATCTCATTCGAAGATGTGAAGGGTCATTTGTTGAGTAGAGACAAACTCGACAATGAGCTTCATTTGGATAGCAAGGCAGATAGGCAAGCTTCCGTTTTAGTAGCATCAAAGAAACGAGACAAAAGGTGTCGCTATTGTAAAAAAGTTAGGTCACGTCAAAGCAGATTGTTATAAACTGCGAAATAAAAGAGCTGCTGAGAGTAACGAGAAAGATGTAGCTGGTGCTAATTTGGTCGATGAAAGCGGTGATGATTTCTTGTTAGTGTCAATGAGCGATAACTCCAAGCTCACGTCCAAGTGGATCCTAGATTCGGGATGTTCTTTCCACATGTGTCCCAATAGAAAATGGTTCTCTACATACAGTTCGGTTGAAGGTGGAGTTGTGCGCATGGGAAACAATTCATCTAGTAAGGTAGTTGGTATTGGAACTGTTAAAATCAGGACACACGATGGGACAATTAGGACACTCTCAGATGTCAGGTATGTACCTGATTTACGAAAGAATCTCATCTCCTTGAGTATTTTAGACTTGAAAGGATGCAGAATCAACATCGAGGCGAGCGGTATTAAAGTATCTCGTGGAGCTCTCCTTTTGTTAAAAGGTAAAAGAACTGGCAGTCTTTATATTCTGGAAGGTTCTACAGTAATCGGTGAAATTGGACGTCCCTCATCCATTACAGAGTCGAAGTCAACTCGTTTGGAGCGGAGACAACTTGGTCATAGGAGGGAAAAATGTATGACCGTTTCGTTGAAGAGAGGTTCTCTTTTGGATGCAGGTTTTGAAAAGTTAGGGCATTGTGTTCGTGAAAATCAGACCCGGGTTAGTTTTGATTTGGCAGTGTACAAGTCGAAGGCTAGAAGTCTTCTAGTTTCTAAGCATAGATTCGACTCAGTTAATTCCCTGCATAGTTCAAGATAGGCTCGTAGCGGGCTTTGGCAAAGATGGCGTTGTGGAAATATGAGTCAAGGTGGAGATTTGTTAAGTATGACTCCTATTTTCAGTCAAATTTGAGAAATAATCTTTTAGTTAAACTCTGTTTATTTGTTTCAGTCAAACACTGATTAGTTTAGACTATTTTATTATTATTTGACATATGAATTTAGCCTATAAATAGGCTCTTTTACAACCTTAGTAAAGACACCCATTAGATTAGAACTCATAACACATTCAGAGAATTTTGTGTTTACGTTTTGAGGGTTCTTTGTTTTTCGGGTTTTCAGGGTTTAGTTTTATCTCCATCTTTTGTACTCTTCATTCTTTTGCCATTATAGTAAAATTATCTTTGCCCGTGGTTTTTTATCCTCTTTGGAGGGGTTTTTCCACGTTAAATTTGTGTGTTCAATTTCTCAATTTATTCCACTATTTTTTATTACTTGTTGCTTAATCGGGTTGATCCCTAACACATATATACATAGTTTCAGGTTACCTATTTATAACCGAATTTGCAAGTACATCAAATTATATCACAAAAATGTACCTATTTTCCCACTACCATTTTGTGCACATATGACCATGACAACTTGAACCATATTGTACACTTATAACATCTAATTTATACCTAATTCACATGCTTAAGGTACATACACATAACCAAACCCATACCATATATTCGGTCATCACATCCAACCTCTAAAATAATTCATGCCATTTTTATCTTGAGTTGTACCTAAAATTCAATCATTCAAGTATATATTATAGGCATACTTAACCATTACATATCCAAAACAAATCTCCATTTTTGTCATTTAAAACCAAAATAAAACAACCAACCAAACAGTTATAGATCATGTCCATTTCTTACAATTAGCAACTGAATTTTGCATAATTAAAATTCATCAAATACATATCTATAATTACTTCAATGTTAAACTAAGTTATACAACTATCCACCATTCAAAACTGTTCCACATCTCATACTTTCAAAAATTAGCTAACTATCAAACCAACTATTTAACCTACTTACCATTTCTCCATGCCGAATTATAACCAACATTTCAAAACATATATACCAATCATATACTTTCAAATTAGATTCAAATTCTAACCATATATACACAAACTTTAACATTATATTCAAGCTATATAACTAAATACCTCACATATATATATCATGAAATATACTTTCCTATTAAACTATTATCATAACCGAATACACATAAGTATTAAAATCAAGATTAAGCCATTTTCGCATGGCTAAATATAGGCACACTTCATGACTACACAAAACAAAATGCTAGCCTATACATGTCATATGTTCAAAATTTCGAGCTTTCAAAATACCGAGATAGAGATCGATAGTGTGACGGACTTCCTTGACGATCCCCGAGCTCGTAATTAGCTTTCAAAATCTATAAAACAATGAATGAATAAACACATAGTAAGCTTAAATAGCTTAGTAAGTTGTAAGCACATAATTTTCAAAGAACACATATAAATTATATAAGTAGGCCGAATTCTACTAATCTTGTACACATACATATATACTCATATTTATATCATTAATTCATCTTTTCATGTTATACATAATACTTACTTTACTTTCAATTTCGTATAACTCAAACATACCTGAATTGCTTAATTCAAACCCACATTCAGTTTTGCCATATAATTTCCCGTTATACCATTCAAATTCAAAGAAAAGATACTCGGATGGCTCAAAAAGCTTGTACAATGCCAACGTCCCAGACGTGGTCTTACATGCAATCAAATAACGGTGCCCCTGTCCCAGACAGGGTCTTATACATAATCATATACGACGCCAATGTCCTAGACATGGTCTTACACATAAATCTCAAATCGATGCCAACGTCCCAGAAGTGGTCTTACACGATATCACATTTCAGCATTCCTGTGGTTTGTAAGTCTTTCGGATGTCGTAAATCAATCAAATTAAACTCGTAATTAATCATCCTATGTTAAATACAATTCGGCATTATAGCATACATACATACATTTCAATTCTACTATGTATAAAATAAATACATTAAATTTAACATCAATTATTCGCTTACAAACTTACCTCGGACGAAGACAAGCGGATGGAATCAACTACTAGACCACTTTCGACTTCCCCCGTTCTAATTCCGTTTTCTTTTGTTCTTGATCTAAATAAATTCAAATTTAACTATTTAATAACACATTTCATTCAATTTAAACCGCAAACACGTAATTTGGGTAATTTACACTTTAGCCCCTAAAATTTACATTTTTTACAATTTAGTCCCTATTTCATAAAATCACAAAATACACAAAATTCGTTAAAACCATGCCTTAGCTGAATCTTCCTATGGTCCCTAGCAGCCCATACATTTCATTTATTTCACATTTAAGCCCGTAAAATTTCTAATTTCACAAATAAATCCCAAAATGCTCAAATTCATCAAAAATCCAATACAAAACATATTTAACTATCACATATCCTTCATATTTCTTCAACTATCATTACAAAGCTTACAAAATCATAATCAAATTTTAAAACTGAGGCATGGGCTTGATAGATTATTAAGAAACAACCACAAAAACATAAAAATCATCAAAAATGGATCAAAACACATACCTTAATCAAGCAAAATTTTAGTCGAAACCTAGCTAGCTTTTTCTTTTCTTTTCTTTCCTTGTATATTCAGCAAGATGAACACAAAATGGCCACTAATGCATGTTTGTTTTAATTTAATAAACATTAAAACATAAATTACTATTTTATCCTTAATGAATTAACATGAAAACCATTTAATACAAGCCCATTTATGTACATGCATACTTACAATGGTCAAATGTCAACATAAGGACCCCACATTATAAAAGCCATAGCAAAATAGCACTTTAACAAATAGCTAGCCACTTTTGCATTTGACGCGATTAAGTCCTTTTTATAAAATCGAGCACACAAACGAAAAAAATTTTCACATGAAATTTTCAAACATATAAATTAACATGTTATAAACACAAAAAAAAATATTAAAATATTTTTCTGACTCAGATTTGTGGTCCTGAAATCACTTTCCCACTAGGGTCTAAACTTAATAGAATATCTTAAGTTTCATAAATTATTTTTTAAAAAGTCAAATTATAAATAAATAGTCTTTGTACTATTCAATTATGTGTATTTTGTCTAAGATCATATCTTTGTTTTGGCATAACGACTTATTTGATTTTTTGCTTCTTTTAGCCCTTAAACTTGCATATTTTATCAAATCATCTCAAAATGGATGAAAAAGTTAATGTTATTTAACTTTGTTGATGTTACATTCATGTGGATTGCCATGTCATTGGTTCCAAAATTTATTTATATAATAAATAAAAACATAACTATTTACATAACAACATTTTTAACGGATACCAAAATCTATAATATATGACATTTATTTATATAACAACATTTCTAATGGATGCCAAAATCTATGATATATAACAATATATATTTATATAACAACATTTTTAACGTGATGTGGGCTTACTCCCATCATTTGGATCATCAACTAAAATCCGTCTTCAAGTTCCAAGAAGGCCAAGTTTCCGTGGGCCAATAGTATGCAACTGATTTCGATGAAACCATTGATCATTAGGCCATTTTCAAGGGCTAATGATCCAATTCTAGCGACAATGAGGTTGTCTACAATTGACCCATTTCAATTGGGCTAACTCCAAGTAGACCTATAATTGGGTCAAAACCAAGAAGGCTATTTCCAACTTAATAGAACCTTTACAAGTACCCACCGGACCAAGTACAAGAGCTAGGGCTAAAAAACTCAAGCAGGCCCTTATTGGACTAGTCCAAGAAGTTTGGATCGAGTGTGAAAAGCCCAAACCCAAATTTAGATCTATCAAGGACCAAGGGCCCTGCAACGTCATAGAAGTACATCCCCATGGCTGACCATACAAGGACATGCATGCATGTTAGAATGGTCTTCTACAAGGACATTGCATTAATGTTCAAATTAAATACACATGGTACATTGAATGGATGACAAGGAGGGGAGTATGTACATTCATGAAAGACATTCCATAAACCCAAAGTACATGCATGGGTGGCTAAAGGAGGATGAATAGGACTCTTTAGCAATTTATTGAATGTTAAGGTTCATGTACTAGTTAGATTCATGTATTGGTTTGGTTCATGTATCCCATTAATGGTCGAATTACCCATTCTCATTCTTAGGGGATTTGATCCAAGTATAAATATTAGGCCTTAGGCTTATGTAAAAGGTTAATGAACATTAATTAATTTAAGAGTTATCTCTTTGGTTCTTTTGAGAACTTTATCTGAACTTATCAAGAATTATTTCTTGTGGCGTTCAACCCCTAGTCTTATCACTCACCTTCTACCTATCTTGAGTGTGGCAACTATCAAAACTTCATTTTCATATATCTTATACATTTTTATTTCAATATACATAATTTGTTATCTTCATTAGTTGTATATCTATACGTTTTATTTTGATATTTTTATACATTTTAAGTTTATTACGCACACTTTATTACCTCCATCAACTGTATATATCTATAATATACTATTTATTAAGTGTTTTACTGAATTGGTGTCACCCTCAACTGGGTTACCAACTCGATTAGAAAATTATAGAAATGCCCTTTCATAATTAAAATAAGTTATACTATTTGAGGGCATTTTAGTCTTATCATGTTCACAAAAACCAATTAAAATATACATATGGTGGGATTTAAACCCACACCAATTGGGTGAGTAAAACCTTAAATTTACCACTCAACCAAAGCTTTATTTTGATGCACTTTATACATTTTTATTTTAATATGCAAAAGTTATTATCTCCATTAATTATATATCTATACTTTATTTAAGTGATTTACTAATTTGGTGTCACCCTCTACTGGATCACCAACTTAGTTGTTAAATTATGGAAATACCCTTTTGTAACACGCCAAACCTACTCTTTTAGAAAGATCCAAGAGTGACATGTTACTACTTAAAAATCCACTTCACTTCAAACTATTTTTAGCGTAAACTTTATAAAACTTTAGTGTTTGAGTTAAACCATTAACAAAGTAAATGAAGTAAAGTATAACCCTTGTGGCGTATAATTTTTAGTAAGATATTTTCATCAAACAGAGTATAATACTTAAATTCCATTCCATAAAACTTTAAGAAATTTAATTAAAACATAGTTTAACAAACAAGTAATCTTTGTACAGATCATTCTCAAAATACATCTAAATGTCACCCCCATGTGTCATGCATAATACAAGCAAAACAGTCATCTCACAATAGTAGTAATGCTCTGGTGTAGTCCTTGAGAGAGTCTTTCCTTTAATCAGCAGGCCTGAGAAGGAAAAGGTAACGGAGTAAGTTCATAAGAACTTAGTGAGTTCCAAAGAGATCTTTAGTAAGATTACTAATTGCATAAGTGAGCCTATAAAGAGGATTTCACACAATATCACAGAGTACACCCATAACGTATACAGAACTCAAACTGAGTCAGTACACCAATGGCGTATCATATGAGCGAATACTACACGCCAACTTAACATAACTCAGACAATCCATTTTCATGCCAGCCACGTACCCAGATTTCAGAGTCAGATACATAACATAAAGTTTCTGTTTCATTCATATGCATTCTCTCCCTTAACTCCTCATTTCAGTACCATTCAGTAAAGCATGTTTTATCGTGATCTACGAATCTGGTTTGCAATATATTTACCCTACCAGAGGCTACACAAACATATCTCCTCATCTCTATCTTCACATATTAGATCATATCATGTCATTCATATCAGAAGTAGATGGTAGTGGCTTAAACATGAAAATGACTCATACTTCATATCACTAACATATTGAACTTAGACCAACGACTTTAGACAATTATTATTCACACATATAAACTTTTCATCCTTTATAGAGAAATAGTACTTACCTTAAAAAAAAAACTCTAAAATAAAGAAAACCATAACATATGAAAGTACGAAGCAACTTACCAGAAACTATAGCAAAGTCTATAAAGCAGGACTTGCCTTTATGACTCGGACCTTTGGTAGCTTTTTGAGCTAAAAATAAGGATAATTAAACATATCATATCACTGATCTAACAAATCTAAACATGCATACAAGAATCAACACTTAATCTAGAATCGGGAAGTTTTCAGACTCAACAAATCTAAACAATACAACAGACTCAACTTTAGAAAGGTTTTTTAAACTTAAGTTTTCAGAGTGTTCAAAGAAAATCAAGGAGAAAGATGAATACAAAGAAAACACAGAGATTTTTAGTGAAGACACCAATATCCTTATATACTTAAGCACGAAGACAAGGTTTAGTGGAAAAATCAGATAATTTTCGTGATTAAGTGCACTTATTATAATTTAAGTCTTTTCATCTATAGTAGTTTAGTTCCATTCTAACTAAATCTCGACTCAACTAACTAAATTACCTTACTAAAATATTAAACAAATCTATTTAACTGCGAACTTGACAAGTTCGCCAAAGTATCTGGGGTGCCGTAAACTTAACAGAAGAGTCTGCCAAACCACAGATCTCGATAAAGCTAAGAGTTTACCAAGTGGCGTATATATAGAATCCTATACTTAGTCAAAACAAACACTTTACTTACTCATATCTACGTTTATTTTACCAAAACACACTAAACAGTAACTAGATACAGACACTTAGCCGAGCAGGCTGTGACAATTTTTGTAATTAAAACAAGTTATATTATTTGAAGGTACTTTATTCTTTTTCATTTAAGAAAACCGATAAAAATATACATGTGGTGGGATTTAAACTCGAACCAATTGTATTTGTGAAACCTTTAATTTATCATTCAACTAAAGCTTCATTTTGATATTTTTGTACATTTCAATTTTTATTATGCACACTTTATTACCTTAATTAATTGTATCTATACTTATTATTTAAGTGTTTTGCTGAGTTGGTGTCACCCTGAACTAGGTCATCAACTCAATTGTTAAATTATGAAAATGTCATTCTGTAATAAAAATAAGCTATATTATTCAACGGTACTTTAGTCTTTTTCATTTTAAAAAACCCAATAAATATATGCATATGGTGGGATTTAGACCCGAACCAGTTGCATTTGTGAAACCTTTTATTTACCACTTAGCTAAAGCTTTATTTTGATATTGTCGTACATTTTAATTTTTATTATGCATACTTTATTACCTTAGTCAGTTGTGTGTGTATATATATTAATGTATTTGATTGAGTTCGTGTAACAAGTTAGCTCGACACCGACTCATGATTGATAAAAACACAAAGATAAACAATTAAATCTATTTTTAAAAAGAGATTTAATATCGTGTATATTCTATGTGGAATTATTATTAATTAGTTTTTAATCATATGTCTCATTATTTATTGTATGTTATTTTTAAACACATATATGTTTTATATTTGTAGTTTCTACACGCATATGTGTAGGATTTCTATTAAACTGCTATTATTATTATTTTTATTGTCTTTTTATACTTTTATACAGATTTTCAATAAAAGAACTAAAGCTAATATGCCTAGGGATTGAACCCATGTTTAATCGATTTATAAACAAATTCTTTACGACTACATAAACTTTTTTTTAAATTAACTTTTAACATGCCTAGGGATTGAACCCGTGTTAAATGGATTTATTTTATATTATTTTTAAATACACACCTATATTCTAAATATGTGGTTTCCACACGCAAACGCATGTGGTAGGATTTTTAGTATATATAATTTATACTTTTTATAACGCAAATATGAACCGCGTTATCAAATAAAAAAGTAAAACGAATTATTACATTCAAAATTTAATTATTTATAACTTAAAAAATTCAAAATTACTTGAATCTGCTAGAAGCATACAAGTACTATAATGAGCCTCCCTGTGGGTATCTGATAATCATGTATGCAAGGGTATAATTGGCGATTTGACAACAAAAGCAATAAGATATCCAATATAGAATATTATTTCGAGTGCGACAAGATATGATTGATTAACTAATGTTTTAAAATTTAATGTTGGCTCATTAGAATCATATAAACCGATGCCTAAAACTCCTATTAGTAGAAAAGCGAAACCCCTTACAGTGTACAAAATAAATTTTGTAGTCGAGTACAGATGTTTCTCCTCCCCCCAACATGGATAGAAGTAGATAAGCGAGAATTAATTTGAACTCCCACATGATGAAAAAAAAATAAAAGATATCGAGAAGAAAATAATTCTATTTGACCCTATCAGGAAATGAAATAATCGTGAATCTCGAGTAACTGGTCCAACACCTAAAGCCGCTGAAGTGGTGATAAATCCTGTCTAAGTTCTACCCTGTGAAAACGCTCTTTAAAGAACTTTAGCGGATTTTGCCCAGCCTAAACTAATTCGAATTCAAGAAATCCAAACCTAAAAAAATTTAAATTCGAATGATCCCACGACAAAACCGAAAACTAAAAAATCGGAATTAAAAAAATCCAATTGGAACCCACCAGTTTGTGACCTCTAAATACAAGTGACAGCTCATCAAAAACTTAGAGGAGTAAATATTTTGAAAGTTTATGTACCAAGTATGTAAAAAAACAAAATACCAAATGTAATTAAGTCTGAAATATATATAAAATACAGATGCCATTCGTGTCACTTTTATTGTGATCCCTTGCATTTTTGCACTCACTAATTCTAAGTACATATCTCAATGGTACTCTTTTTCTAAATTTCACTTTACCAATGCCTCCAAACAATTAGAAATACCTAATGAAACATCGTTTATTCTTGTAGAAAAAGAAAACACAAGTTTCTCTAAGTGGAAGAATTGAAACCAATTAAAATTAGCGATGAACAAATGGAGCGAATGCATCCTTGGTGATCAATCAATAAGCAAGCTCCTAGTTATTTCAGCTTTCCAAATAGCTTTGGGGCAACCTGCATTTCATCATCAACTCAATAATGAAATTAAATAAATCATAGTATATATTAGTATAAAAAAAAACCTTACACATTTATCAACACAAGCTAAGTAGTCAAAGTATTGTCCAATGCAGTGCATAGTTCCAGTATCATCACCTGAAATCCTCTTTACGCATTCCTGCAATGAGAGAAAACTTCCTTAAGAATTTTGAAATCTATTTCAGTAAATCGTAACTGGCCAAAATCCAATGACTTTTAATCATGGAATAAATGATCATATTAGACTGGTTAACCCAACTTCAATGGTTTGTCTAGTCTAATAACTATGTCCAACCATACAATAATCTTTTCGGTAAAAAACTATAGTTAACCACTAAGACTATCAGGGAAAAAAGTGGTGGTTTGCTTAGAGGAGGAAGGGAGATGAGGAAGAAGAAGTGAGTACATAGTCTGTGTGACCTGTTTGTGTGGCCCTTTTATATTGGGGGACAACCTTTGTTACTTATCCTGAGACTACTAACATGGAAATTTCATTTGACACTCCTAACAGTAATGGTGATGCTACGTGATTTTGATACAGTCTTAGCAGAGATACTCAATCCCAAGGTTCGCTGGTTTATAGGTTGACCATGCATGATCCACTGTGATATTGGTTCCATTGAGAAACACATGTTAGACTCTCTTTATGTAAGTCGTGAGGAAATGGTTTACCTCATAACCATTCTTAGGCTTTGCACAATTTGATTGGCAAATACTCTCAAGGAGTTTCTTTTGATCCACCGGTTCCTCGTCAGCCCTGCACCATTGAACAACTATCAAGTAATATTGCCAATGCCCAACACTACTTAATTATAAAACTAAAGAAATCATATTTTAGCAATACGATCATCATCTAATTTAAATCAAACCAAAGTGACAGAAATTTCAGCCAACTACTCGTATAATCTTTGACATCACCATTATTAACAAAGCATTGTTTATTTGCTTAGTTACTAAGGGATTCTTCTAGTGATAATATGTTTCCAAAATCCATAAAAAAAAGTGAGAAGATCAAAACTCACATGTTACCAATGCTGAAGTTTCCTTTATTTGCTTACTGCACAAGGAATAATGCATCAATATATACAAATGTACAAGACATCATGGGAAGAAAAGGATTTAGCTTCACATAGATGATTTTGAAAATGATAATATCAATATATACAAATTATCAAGTTTTTAAAAACTAATAATAAAGGTTAATCTCTGAAGAAGAACGTTACCTTGTGTAGAGAATGGAAATACAAAAAGTAGGGTATCCCTAGTTTTGTTAGCTTTTTTCCTGAGAAAGTGCAAATTAGAAGATTTGCAGTGCAGTTAAAAATGCAATCAACACCTGACTTGGTCCACTGTTGGGCTGGGCTTCCCTTATTTTCCTTTGTTTCCTACTTGACCTATTATACTTTTTACTATTCAAATTTGCTTCTCTTCTGTCTGTTATATATCATATATGACTTGATTATATATAGATAGATATATATATATATATATATTATATGACAAGCAACGTACAATTTTGACAATAATCTTTTGTGGTAGACTTATTAATGGGATGAGTGAAGGTTCTCATATGAGAATTTAATTTTATGTATGATGATATAAAAAACAGATAAATATCAAAATTATTAATGTAATGTGTATTGTCATACATTAATTTTAATTTTGTGCTATTTTGTATATGAAATTTTAATTTGATTAAAATTTCAAAAAATTACTAATAATATTATCGATTTAGCATCATTTTACGTTGATATATTGCATCTACAAACAATAACATTAATCCAATATGAAAATAAATGTTTGTATTCATTTATTAAAATATGTACAACTAAATCAAAATCATAGTTTCATGTATACATATGAGCCACAATTCAAATTTTATGTCGCTCCATGCAGAGCTTTCTCGTATCCTTCTCCTCTAAGAGTTACAAGGAAAAAGTTGAAGAAAAACAAAACAGACTGGAGAAGAAGTCTCCTGGGAAGTCATTTTGTCCCCTACTAAGGAATTGACTGGTTCTAATCTAACTGAACTAGATTTAGTTCTCAACCCTGTCCAATTTCAATTACCATCTTTTCTTAATTTTTAGTAGAGACCATCATCTTTTGGTCTCTTTCAATTTAACTCTTAAGTGTTCTAAATTTTCGAGTTTAAGGGATTTTGGGTGTGACAATTAGAGGGTTCTACTTCTTGGTCATTTTCCTATTTAGCAAATAGGCATATCGTACAACATATAGTTGTAGTTGACCCTTTTAGATGGCATTTTCTATTGCATTCTTGAGTTGAACAAATCGGTTTGTAATACGACCTTCTATGTTGTGGTAATGACAATGAAAAGGTGAATCATCTCGACGAGAGTTGTAAGGCATGGCTGGTGGATTTGGTAGAATTCTTTGATACCCTACTTGCTCAAATATGGTAGCGAATGAGCAGTTAAGTTAATGGTATGTGCGATGACTATTATACGAAACTCATTCACATTGATGCTGGTTGAGGCAATTGTCTCTCATGGGTTCTAGGTAACGTGGCGGACCTTTAGTATTAATCATCCATCTACCCCTTTGTTGTGGTGGGTTGTACCATTGGAGCTGTTAGTCACCTACCAAAGGGAAAGTTCTCTGTTGGGGTTGATGTTGGCGAGGTGTCGCCGATGATGATGTGAAGGGGAGGATCATTTAGAAAAGGGGTATACTTGGGTTGTTTGGGGCATTGGCTTAGCTTGATCAATGTCCATTTGATCACCTTCCGTGAAACAATGGATCATTTCATACAGTTGGGATAACTTCTGTAAGAGATTACCGATGAGGTGAAATTGGAGGAATTTGTAAGTGGTTATTGCCAAGAAGGCTTGGATGGCTAAAGCATAAAAAACACCATTGCTTATCATAGTTTTAACATTAAATCTTTTTATGAAATTGAGAAGGGGTTTATTCTCTTTCTGTCAGATGGACATGAGGTATACCGGGGATTGTTGTGCAATCTTGTTAGCTAAGATTCTACTCATAAATAACTTAGCCAACCGATCAAAATTATTTATAGATCTTGAAGGAAGTGAGAGGTACCATTTTTGGGTTCTGCTAGAAAGGGTCATGGAGAAAGCCTTGCATTTCACGGCATCTAAGGCTCTAAGAATATTTATATGGTTGTTGTAATGAGCTAAGTGATCTTTTAGGGAACTTAAAAGAGGCTAATAGGTTATGCACCAACACGAAAGGGGCTAAGGGTTCATTAGCATAGTTCCAAGAAACTTCATCAAGCTTAGAACCTTTTGCCTCTTATAAAATTCAAATCTAAGCACTACAATTTTCTTTTCAATAAGATTAGCCTTGTTTTGGGATTCTCGTTCTGGATGAAGGGCTTGTAGCACCTCATTATCATTGTGATCTTTATTTCCTACACAGATAGTGGATTGCGCAATACTTTCCAATTCTAGTAGGATAGGTAAATTTTCACCCTTTGCAGTGTCCTTGGCTACTCGTACCTTTGTAATTAGTTGTTTATTACGGGCATTTTGTTCACCTAACAAACGTTGATACTCTTGTTGTTTTTTGAATTGGCATTGTTAAGCCATGATAAGCTATAAAAGTAACATACTTTAATCTTATTCTTAATGCATTTTTGGATGATTAATTATGCAAATTAGTGAATTTGATGCTCCTAATCCTTTAAATTCATGTTTCTATACTTAGGAGAGCATTTGGGAGCGAAAGGAGCAAAAAACGAGTCAAAATTAGATAAAAAGAGCTAATTTTAGGATCCACACGAGTTGGACACACGCCCGGGTGAGCCACATGGGCTAGACACATGCCCATGTGCCAGCCCGTGTCGATTTCGCACCCTACTTCCCAAATATGTGAAAAAACCCAATTTTTAGTGTTTCTGAGCATTCTAAAGTCTATAAATACCTATTAGAAGAAGGCATAGTGGGGCCAATTGGAGAAGATCGAAGAAAACACTCGAAAAACACCATCAGAATTAACTCGGAAGCGGATCCCCATCAAGATCGAAGATCTCCTTTTAATTTCTTTTGAAGTTTTATTGAGTTTCTTTATGACTTGTGATTATTCTAACTTTGAGATGTTTTCCTTCAAGATTATGAACTAAATTTCCTAGATGCCTAGGGAAGATGAAATCTATGATGAATCCTTTTATTTAATTTTTTTTTACGTAATAAATACTTGATTCTTGTTCTCAATTATGTATGCTTATTGCTTGTTTTAATATTTTTAAGATATTAATTCATGTAATTAATGTATTTATTTTAGTGGAGGAAAAGTCATTGTTTAAGAGTAGATCTAGCATAATTGAGTGGAGTTGCATGCAATCCTAGAAATAGGATGACATAAATCTATCGGATTAGAGTCAAATCTAATAAGGGAATCCATATATCAAGTTAATGCGACAATAGGGGTTTTAATTAGAAAGAGATTTCAATTAATCAACCTAGAGTCACTGCAGCAAAACAGGCTTTTAGCGGCCTTTTTAGCATCTTTTGGACAAAAAACGCCGCTAAAAATTGAGAATTAGCTGCGCTTTACGTAAAACGCCGCTAAAGAGCGAGCATTAGCGCGATTTCAGTAAAATGCCGCTAAAAATAAGCATTAGCCGCATTTTTTGGAAAAACGCCGCAAAAAAACCTAAGCCCAACAGCATCGTTTTCTAACCTTTCGGGGCTTTAGTGGCGTTTCTAAAAAAGCGCCGCTAATGCTCGGGTCTTTAGCGGCGTTTTGGAAAAGGCGCCGCTAATGCTCGGGCCTTTAGCGGCGTTTTCCAAGAAGCACCGCTAATGCTCGGGGATTTAGCGGTGTTTTTAAAAAAGCGTTGCTAATGCTCGGAGCTATAGCGGCGTTTTCCAAGAAGCGCCGCTAATGCTTGGGGCTTTAGCGGCGTTTTTGAAAATGAGCCGCAAAAACATTTTATCTATTACTATTTAATTGGTTTATTTATATTAATTAAAATTCAATTTATTTTTAATTGAATATCTATTAAAAATGGATAAATTTGAAATAATGACACGTAGAAATAATTTTAAATAAAAAACATGGAAAAATATTTGTTAAAATGGAAAAATTAAAATACTATTATTTAAAATAATTTTAAAATTTTTGGGTACATTGCTGATTGTTTTTTAATTTATATATTAAATAATTTCTTATATAATCGTAAAAGAGATAGTATTAATTTTAAAATACTGAATTAATTATCACTATAGTTTAGGGTTTTTAGTTTAGGGTATATGATTAATTTAAGATTTAAGGCTGGTTTAGGAGTTCATAGTGTAAGGTTTAGGGAGTATGGATTTATGGATTATGGTTTAAGGGTTGGGATTTAAGGTTTAGAGGTTAGGGCTTAGGGCTTAAAGGTTAGGGGTTAAGAGTTAGGGATTTATAGGGTTTAGTGATTTAAAGGTCAGGTTAGGGTTTAGGGTTTAGATTAGTTAGTTTTTAAATTTAGGGTTTAGAGGATAAGGGATAAGGGTTAGAGGTTTAGGGTTTAGATTAATTAGTATTTTTAATTTATATATTAAATAATTTCTTATATAATTGTAAAAGAGATAATATTAATTTTAATATATTAAAATTATGATTATAGTTTAAATTATTTAAGAGATAATAGATAAACTTTATATATATTAAATGGTTTAGGATTTAAGATTTAGGTTAGGGGTTAGAGGTTTGGGGTTTCAGATTAGAATTTAGAGTTTTGTGTATGGTTTAGGGTTTGGGATTGGGGTTTAGGGTTTGGGGTTTGGAGTTTAGTGTTTAAGATTCTTTTTAATGTCTTTTGTCTCTTGTAATATTTATATTTTGGGTTTAGGGTGTATATTTATGGTTTAGGGTTTAAGGCTTCTAGTTAAGGGTTTTAGGGTTTAGAGTTTAGTTAATACAATAAAGGTTTTTGGATTTAGGGATTAGAGTTTATGTTTTAAGGTTTAAGGTATTATAGTTTACATTTTATGGTTTATGGGTTTTAAGGTTTCAGGGTATTCGGTTGCTCAGGGTCTTGGGTTTAGGGTTTAGGGTTTTATCCTCTCTTTTTTTAATTATAAATTGACTTCTCTTTTATATATAAAAAAGAAAGTTAATTTTTTTTACTTTAATTCATTAGAATTTAATCTTCGTACTTTAAAAAAAACTAATTTAAAAATAATTAATAGAATTATTAAAATTTTAAGATACTGAAATTAAATTATTTGTTAATAGTAGAGGGAAGAATTGTCTTCCATCATTATATTAAAATTTAAAATTGAACAATTAAATAATGTCATATGAAAAGTTTAGAAAATTTAACAATTAAAAATAATGTCACATTAATGTATCAAATTATAATTTTATAAAACTATTAAAAATTTTAAAAGTTTTAACAATTGTGGCATTTGAACCTAAGACACCGCAACAATGTCTTAAAAGTTATACAAAACGGTGTCGTTTGGTTACAAGAATTTGTTTATTGTGCATTTTATCTAAAACGCCGCAAAAGGTATTCAGTAGCGGCGTTGTTCTACAAACGCCACAAAATATGTATAAAAAAGTGTACGTAAACGACGTCGTTTGCTTAATATATTTTAAGTTATTAGTGGCGCTTTTTCTCAGAATCGCCGCAAATGGTAAACTGTAGTGGCGTTTTTAGCAAAAACACCGCAAAAATGTGTTAATATTTTTTTCTTAACGTCACCGTTTCGTTTCAGGAACATAATAATTGTTCAGCACATCGTCGTTTTCTTCCAGATCATAGTTGATCTGAACCCTTTCCCGCACCCAGCCCCTAATTCCCTTCCAAATCCCTAACTCCCCTTCGAAATCTCTACCAAATCCCTAATTGCACTCATTCATAGTCGAACCTGCATAACTAGCATTGGTTTCTTCGATTCTTCATTTCATCGGTTTACTTATTGGGAGCATTTGTTTCAGTTTCATCATAACAGTTAGACGAAGACAGAGTAGAGGAGATTTTGTTTTTGGGGTAAGCTTGAACCAGTTTAATTTCCATTTTTTGGGGTGTTAGGGTTTGGGTTATTATTGTTAGATATTAATTTTCTGTTTATTTCAAAGTCATTGTCTTATATAATCTAGTGAATTCAAAACTATTTTTAGGGTTTCTGATCGCTAAAGACGTTCGCATTCCATAGTGTCACGATTGGAATCTGTTCGGAAGTGACTTGATTTATCTTCATCTTCCTAAAAGTACCTTCCTTCTTCTCTCTTAATTCTAGTTTTAAATCTTTAGTCAGTTTAGGGTTTTAACCATTTACTGTTACATTTTGAAAATAAAATGTATCATTTCGAATGCCTGAATGTATCTTGTATTGATATATAATTTTAATTTGTTTGTAGGATCAAGTAATTCTAATATGTGGTTTAATTTACGTTTTGGTTACTGATCTTTAAAAATTTAATTCTTGTTTTATTTTCTTTTAACTTCCCTTTCCTTTAAATTTTTTCCTTTAATTTCTTTATTTTTCTTCTGTTTCTCTTTCTCCCTTTCATAACAGAAGCTAAAATGCAAAGAAAAATAAAGCTTGGGTTTTAAATTGCCCAGGGCAACAAAAAAAAGTAACACCTTTAATAGGATCAAGTTATTTTTTGGTGTATATTTTCTACTAAGTGTTGTTTGAATTAAGTTGATGTCTTAGATCATAAGTATGTTATAATCTAATTTTCCAAAACTCAAAATTTTATTAAAATGAGAGATATTTATACAATCTTGTCTGAATTAAGTTGATGTCTTAGATGATAAGTCTTAAAATGATAAGTACAATAATTTAATTTTTAATTTTCCAAGGTAGCATGATGATTTTTCTGTATATTTATTTTAAAATATATCGTTATATTATATTATTGGCTGCTTTCTCATGCAGTTTTAGCAGTTTAGTCAGGCAGAGGCAGAGCAGTAGTTTTTCTTAGTTTTTTCTTTCCATTTTGATTGTAGGAGTTAAGTTTCAGTAATCTAGTCTGCAAATTTGGTAGCTCTCACTGGTTTGAAGCAGTACACAGAAAGAGTAGATAAGTAGGAGGTTAGTTAATCCTTTATTTTCTATTTTTTTCGTTATTCAAATTTACGTTTGAATTATCCATATTTGTAGTTGGGACTGTTTTATTTAGGAATTTGGTAGATGTTGCTGCAAGTTTTTTTGCTGCAAGTTCTGGTTAATGTTTCTGGTTAATGCTGTGGTTAAGGTTGCTACAAGTTATTTTTTGCTCCATTTTCTACTAAGTGTTGTCTGAATTAGTTTCGGTTATGGAATATATTTGCAATTATTATACAGTTTTATATAGTTTTTAAAGATCCAAATTGAAGTCAAATTGAACCGAATATTTCACTGGTTTCAATCGGTTTGGTTCATCGATAAAGACATAATTTCTTTAAAACTGTATTTTTTATATTAAAGTTACTTTCACTCATTTAAATAATGAAGTTTTTATTTTCCCACTGTGAAAGTTATTATTTCTTAATTTTTGTTTGGATAATTTTGGTTTATCAACTTGTGAAATGAATTGATTTAAAGTTTATATGAATTGAATAAGTTTACAAAACAGAATGTGTTATTGCTCACAATAACCTAAAAGCTAAATTTGGAATAAGGTCAAAATTGCAGCTACAGTCCATCAAAATCAAATTTGTTTATTGACTTAAAAGATTATGCTTAAATAATTGTGAGTAAACTTTTAAAAAATCGATCTAGTCTAAATTTAGTGTATGGCATATTTTGTAAAGATATACGATAAATACACTTGTCAAATTTTTTAATTTCGATTTTAAAATTGCCGCAAAAAACAACTCTTTTTTTATTAGAATTTAATTCAATTGATTTCAATCGGTAAAGTATGATGAAATTCTCACTATCATTAAATTGATAATCTACGTAACTCACATAACTTACATAATAACTTATATATATATCAAACCATAACTTAAATAAATCACATAATATACATAACTCACATAACTTACATAATAACTTATATATATCATACCATTACTTAAATAACTCACATAAGTTAGCTAACTTATTAACTTATATATATATCAAACCATAACTTAAATAAATCACATAATCCCGGAAACTCACATAACTTACATAACTTAATAACTTATATGTATCATATCATAATCTACATAACTCACATAACTTACATAACTTAATAACTTATATATATCATACCGTAACTTAAATGTATCTCATAAATTAGTGAATAATAACTTATATATATCATATCATAATCTACATAACTCACATAACTTACATAAGTTAACAACTTATATATATCATAACTTACATAACTTGCATAACTTACCTAACTTAATAACTTATATAACTTAATAACTTATATATATCATATCATAATCTACATAACTCACATAACTTACATAAGTTAACAACTTATATATATCATAACTTACATATCTTGCATAACTTACCTAACTTAATATGTATCATATCATAATCTACATAACTCACATAACTTACATAGCTTAACAACTTATATATATCATATCATAACTTACATAACTTGCATAATACATAATTATATATTCTTATCATAAGTTACATAACTTAATTATACTTATAAGTAACGATGATTACCCATGTAATTTATTATGAACTTTAGACTTCAAGAACAACAAAATGGACTGGTCTTGGATGAATTTGTCAAGGGTAAGCAACGGTTATCGGAATGGAGTACAAACTTTTCTAGATTTTGCATTTCAATATGCAAGCCAAGAGAACACGATTCTTTGCCCGTGTAAGAAGTGTGTCAACATTAACTGGCATTATCGTGAAGTTGTATACGAGCATCTAATTGTTGATGGGTTTGTTTGGGGTTATAAACAATGGCTTTTTCATGGAGAATACCCGCCTAGTACTTCCTCTTCAACGATGGATGTATCTTATCCTGGTACTGCTTACCATCAGTCTGTTAGAGGGGATGAAATGGAAGGTATGTTGCGGGATGCATTTAATATGCACAATCATGGTTTGCAGTCGTTCCCAGCTAACTTTGTAGCATCTGATAATTGTAATCTCGGTGGAAATGCTTTTACTGAACCGGGAAGAAGTGTACCTCATGAAGAGCCGAATGGAGAAGCGGTGAAGTTCTACGCGCTACTTAATGACATAAACGAAGAACTTTATGAGGGATAAAAATTTTCAAAAATGTCCTTCTGTATTCGTCTTTTTCAGTTAAAATGTTTGGGAGGGTGGACCGGAAACTCTTTGACAATGTTGTTAGAGTTTTTGAGAGATGTTTCCATTTGCAAAAATCCCTCACTCATGCAAAGATATGAAGAGAATGATAAAAGATTTAGGTCTTGGGTACAACAAAATTCATAGTTGCCCGAATGACTACATGTTGTATTGGGGTGATCGGAAAAATCAACAGTGTTGTCATGTATGCGGCCAATCCCATTAGATGAATAGAAACACAGACGATGGGAATGACGATGAAAATGACACACAGTCAAGGAAGAAGCCAAATAAGATTTTGTGATATTTTTCGCTGATACCAAGGCTTCAAAGGCTTTACATGTCGTCGAAGACAGCCGAGTCAATGACGTGGCACCATGATGGATGAACCAATGATGGATTACTAAGGCATCCGGTAGATTCTTTAGCTTGGAAACTATTTGACAGTAAATTTCCAAGCTTTGCAAGCGATCCTGGGAGTGTGAGGCTTGGGCTAGCATATGATGGATTTAATCCTTACAAGATCATGAGCACTGCGTACAGTATTTGGCCTGTAGTGCTTGTTCCTTACAAATTGCCTCCGTGGATTTGTATGAAGCAATCTTCCCTTATCTTATCTATAATTATCCCTGGAGAGAAAGGTCCCGAGAATGATATCGACATTTATTTACAGCCATATATTAAAGAGTTAAAATAATTATGGGCTGGTGTTGAGACATACGATGTACTGAGAAAGGAGAACTTTAATTTACGTGCAACTTTGATGTGGACTATTAATGACTTCCCCGCTTATGTCAATTTATCTGGTTGGAGTACCAAGGGTCGTTATGCTTGTCCTTGTTGTGCTGCACAAACATGTTCGCAATGGTTATATAATGGGAAGAAGTTCTCTTACATGGGGCATCGTCGGTGGTTACCTGAAAATCATAGATTTAGATTTCAGAGTTCTGTATTTGACGGTACTGAAGAGCTCAGAGAAGCTTCTTCGCAGACCAGTGGATCTGAAATCTTGTTCATGTTGGAAGATATTAATTTTAGTTATGGAAAAATGAACCAACTGCCAAACACGCAAAGAAATAGAAGATCAAATGATGAAGCTGATGATGACTCTAATGAAGAGGATGATCCTAATAAGGCGGACTTGTGGAAAAAAAAGAAGTATTTTTTTTAGTTGCCTTATTGGAAGCATCACCTTTTACGACACAATCTTGACGTCATGCACATTGAGAAAAATGTTTGCGAGAACATTATCGGTACAATTTTGAATGTCGATGGAAAATTAAAAGATAATCTTCAAAGTCGACTTGATTTAGTCCACATGGGAATTCGGCCTGATCTTCATCCTCAAGCATTTTCAAATGGGAAATATCGGTTGTCGCCTTCTATTTTTTCAATGTTGAAGACAGAAAAAGAAGTGTTCTGCATGGTGTTGAAGGATATAAAGGTTCCAGATGCGTATGCATCAAATATATCTCAATGTGTTAGTATTAAAGATCAAAGACTATATTCCTTAAAATCATATGACTATCACATCTTGATGCAAGATTTATGCCAGTTGCTCTACGATGTTGTATGTCCAAAAAGGTGACGTCTTGTATTATTGAACTATCCAATAAAATGAAAGCCATTTGTGGCAAACTTTTGAAAGTTCAAGAACTTGAGAAAGTACAAGATCGAGCCGCTTTAACTTTATGCAACTTGGAGAAAATCTTCCCATCTTCGTTCTTCACAATTATGGTGCACTTGCTAATCCATCTCCTGCATGAAGCAATACTTGGTGGACCCATTTTCTATCGATGGATGTATCACATAGAATGGTGTTAATTTATTTGTAAAATTTTCCTTCATTCACCTATATGCCTTTACTTACAATTTTTGATAATGTTGTACATCGTGTTTAGGTTCCTATCCAAATTGAAGTCTTACTGCCGCAACAAGCGTTATCCAGAAGGATCAATTGCTGAAGGCTACTTGGCAGAGGAATGTATGACTTTCTGTTCAAGATATTTGGAAGATGTTGAAACAAGGTTGAACAGACCAAGTAGAAATGCTAGACTCACTGATAACTTCGCCGATACTTATTTGTTTCAAAGTTTTGGAGAACTAATCGGCAAAGTTGAAATTACAGAATTAGATGATTTATCGTGGGTACAAGCACATCAGTATGTTCTGTTTTACCACGATTCAATGGAACAATTACGGAAGTAAGTTCTAGAAATTTGATAAATATTCATCAATTATAAATTGTTTATCTTCTAACAAAGTGAACCTTTTTTTAACTTAGTGAGTACAAACAAATATTGAGATCTCGTTTGCACTTCCAAAGATTACAACATCGAGAGATCAATAAGTTGTTTACAGAATATTTTCATGAATGGTTAAGCCAAACGGTATGCAATTGAAGCTTTCATTGACAAATAATAATGTTTTCTCATAACATTTATAATTACTCAGTTTACTTTCCATTCAATAGGTTTGGAGTGGGAAGAAGTCAATGACGAAGTTAAATGGCTTTCCCAAGGTCCAAATAGAGTGGTTAAAAGATATAGTGCCTTCCTCATCAACGGATTCAGATTTCATACAAAATATCGTGAGAGATTGAGGAGAACTCAAAATTGTGGAATAGTTGTTAATTCCTCAATTACAAGTTACGCTAGTGCTAGGACAATAATCCTGTTGAGGGAAATGTGGAGTATTTCAGACTTATTACCGACATAATTAAGTTGGATTACTACGGCAAATGGAAAGTTGTCTTATTTCGAGGTGATTGGGCTGATGTTAATACTGCTCGTGGAATTAAGCAAGATCAATTTGGTTTTACAATGGTGAACTTCTCTCGATTGATTCACACAGGACAACTATTGATAGATGAGCCGTATGTATTTTCTTCTCAAGTCAAACAAGTTTTTTACTCAAAAGATCCAACTGATGAGGGTTGGTATGTTGTACTCCGTAACATCCCTAGAGACTTGTTTGACATGGGCAATGGAAGTAGAGATAACATCGACGACAGATCCGAAACTTTACCCTTTCCAGAACAAAATGTAAACGAAAATATCCGTAGCACTAGTACACAATTTCAATGGGTTCGTCAGGACACGGATGAAGATATTTACGAATTATGATGTAGTAAGATTTTATGATTTTTTTAATTATATGTAATATCATAATTCAAATCTTGCTCTTATTAAATATTTCAACTATTTTATATGTGCTGTTATTGTTTTAATTAGTTACTAAATTTTTAACTATTTTATGTGTATTGCAGATAAAATGCCTAGAAGAAAATTGCGAGATCTAAGCATTGTTCAAAATACTCCAAACTCGGAAGAAACAAATAGTGAACAACAGACTACTATTGGATCTTCGAATGTTCCGATTACACCTGACGAACTTACAGAAGTTCAAAGTAATTTTACATTTAATTTACATGTGTGTTGACTTATTGTTGATTTCTTTTTCAATTTCTTATATTATAATATACCATTTTTCAGTTGAAAGTGGTGGGACGCGCAGAGGTCGAGGACGTACGCTACTTAAAGATTTATATGAGTTAGATCCAGTCGAACGTGTCAAAGTATGTAGAAACAGTTTTGGTCAGCTTGTTGGATCAGAAGCTCGACTTTTAGCAGGATATTTGGGCATTCTAGTACAAAATGCAAATATGTTACCTATCAACTATGAGTCATGGCATCAAATGCCTGATAGTAAAAAAAATCAAGCTATCGATAATATTAAGGTAACAAAACGTTAATGTCATTTATAATACTTGGGTTTAAGTTTTATTTATATTTACTTTCTTAACTTGTGTTTTTTGTAGGCGAGGTTTACTTTAGAGGTCTCGGATACTTATGTAAAGAAGGCATTGGGAAAAAGATGGAGAGACCATAAAAGTACTTTAAAGAAAGATTATTTTAAGACAAAAACAACCCTCGAAGAGAAATTGCAAAATGTCCCGCCGGGAATGCTGAGGTACCAATGGGAAGATGCGGTTAGATTTTGGAATTCAAAGAAATGAGAGGTATTACGTACTTCCAAACTCTTATAATTATTTCGGTTTATAGTATTTACTATATACGTAATAATAATTTCATAACGTAGGATCGTGAACGAGTTGAAAAAAGCAGCAGGCAAAAACAGAAATTCACTCACACTGCCGGGTCGAAAAGTTTTTCTTGTGTAGCTGAGGCCGAGGTATTTTGAATTTATTAATAGTGTCAAATATTTATTACTTTCCATTAAATAATATTTTTACTACTATATTGTAGGAACTGTCGTCCAGTCAAAAAGTTGGACGCCTTCAGCTTTTTGACATTACACATAGGAAGAAAGATGGATCTCCTATGACTCCTGAAGCTGCAGAAATTTTGGTATGTTTACTTAATAAAAAGACTATCGTATAAATATTTATAGTGTTTATTTTCTAATGGTTTAATTCATTGTTTGTAATGCAAATATTGTTAAGTTATGTTGCATTTGTTTTTATAATATATATTACGTTCCTAACTATTTGATTTATTTATTAGGAGAAACACAAGGATAAAAAGACGGAGTACAAAGCGATTGCTTCGAGTGATAGTTCTGTAGACGTTGATAAGAGGATTATTACTGAAGTTTTGGGTCCTGAAAGGTATGGTCGGGTTCGATTTCAAGGATCTTTTGTTAACCCAACCAAATATTTTGGATCCAGCTCGCAGCAATACATGCCTTCGGGGATTCAGGCTCAAGTTGAAGTTCAGAGGTTAAGAGACCAGATGGCTCAGATGCAAGCGACCACAGTTGAGTGAATTACTCAACTTAAAGCGGGGCAGCATCGAGAGAAGTTGAGGTCCAAAGAAAATATGAAGAACTCTAACTACAACTTAAAGCAGATGCAGCAGCGAATGAAGCAGAGGCAGCATCGAGAGAAGCTAAGGTTCAAAGAAAACATGAAGAACTCCAGCTACAACTTAAAGCTGATGCAGCAGTGAGAGAAGCAGAGGCTGCAGTGAGGGAAACAGAGCAGAGGAGAAAGTACGAAGAACTCCAACAGCAGTTTTAGAATATGATGAAGATGTGTCAGCAGTCGCAACATCCGCCATCTTAGACTATTGTATAAATATTGTTATCATTTTAACTTTTAACATTATTGTAAGAATAATATGAATTATATTTCATTTATTGATATTTATATTATAAATCATTCGTTTAATTTGAAATATTATTGAGATTTGTTGCTTTTGGTTGGTTTTTATGCTACAGGATGGGCTGAAAATATGGAAAATTTTATTTTACAAATCTGCCAAAATTAGTGGCATTTTTTAAAAAATGCCACTAAAGTCGTGTTCTTTAGCGGCATTTATAAAAAAGCGCCGCTAAAAGTCATGATCTATAGCGGTGTTTGTAGGAGAAGCACCACTAAAAGTCATGATCTATAGCGGCGTTTGTGGGAGAAGCACCGCTAAAGCTCATGATCTATTGTGGCATTTGTGGGAGAAGTACCGCTAAAGGTCATGACCTTTAGTGGCATTTTTGTAAAAGCGCCGCAAACGTTAGCGATGTTATCAACAGCGGCATTTTTTGCGGCCCTTTCCAATACATTTAGCGGCACTTTTTAGCGTCGCTAAAGGCATAAAAAAACATCGCTAAAAACCTATTTTGTTGCAGTGAGTTAGTTGTTCTTACTTTCGAGAGAGATATTAACATAATTTAGGGATTTCTACGGATCAAAACACAAGTGAATAAATTATTTAATTCATATTCATAATAAAAGGTGAAGTCTAGATGAATTTTTTCCTAGGTATTATCTATCTTATTGGTTGTCTTCGATTATTTCCTTGATTCATTCTCTGCTGCGTTCTTAGTTAAATTAGTTTTGTAATGTTAGATTAAAACACAATCACTCCAATTTGTCGGCTAAATAATAAGAGTACGGTAATTACTAGTACTTTTAGTCCTCATGGATACGATATTCTCTACTCACCATAGCTATACTATTATTCGATAGGTGTGCTTGCCTTTGTTGTATTTATAGTTAGTTTAGTGATCATCAAGTTTTTTGTGCCATTGTTGGGGACTAAAATATTAAGAACAATCGATTTTTATTAATTTAGCCATTTTTATTTTTATTATAATTTTTGTTTTTAGTTTAATTTTTACATTCTAATTTATTTTCTTTTATTTTCTTCTGGCAGGTTCTTTTAGTTAATGAAAAGAAGAAATCTGTCGAGACCATTGTTATTTGATAGTGAAATTGCAAGTACTGCTCCCAGAAATCGTAGAGAAGCAAGGCAGAGTTAAGAGAATATAGTAGACGAACAAGAGGAAATTATTATTACTGAGGAGATGGGTGATAACCAGAATAATCAGCTACCTTCTACAGTTGTTGAAAATTCAGATCCTGTTCCTCGTACTATGTACGGTTATGCCAAACCCACTCTAACTGGGGATGAATTGAGTATTGTGAAACCCACCATTGCTACAAATAATTTCAAACTGAAGCCGAACACTATTTAGATGATTCAACAGTTTGTTCAATTCGATGGTTTGCAAGACGAAGATCCAAATACTCATTTGACCAATTTCCTAGAAATCTGTAATACTTTCAAGATTAATGGCATCATTGCGACGCCATTCGATTACAATTATTCCCTTTCTCGTTAAGGAGCAAAACTAAACAGTGGTTGAACTATTTACCACGAGGTTCCATTACTACATGGGTTCAAATGACCAAAAAGTTTCTTTTGAAGTACTTCCCACCGGCTAAGATAGCCAAGTTGAGGAACGATATCTCTTCCTTTGTACAAATCGATTTAGAGACGTTATATGATACATAGGAGATGTATAAGGATTTATTGAGAAGGTGCCCTCACCATGGGTTACCTCTATGGCTACAAGTTCAAACCTTCTACAATGGTTTGAACACTTCAACGAGGAAGTTAATTGATGCAGCAGTCGGTGGAACTCTGAATAATAAAACACCTAAAGTGGCTTATAAATTTATTGAGGAGATGACACTGAATAATTATCAGTAGCAAGTCATGAGAACAAAGATGATAAAAGCAGCTAGTGTTTTTAACTTAGATACGGTCACCATGTTATCGAATCAGTTAGAACTATTAAATAAGAAAATTGATGGTTTATGTGTTTCAATGCAGGTATATCTGGTGCTGCAGTGTGATGTAAATGGAGGTGGAATAAATAATCCAGAATATTTAAATAATCCAGAATATTTACCCTTTGGTCCTAGCATGGAGAATGAGCAAATAAATTATATGGGTAATAATTCTAGACCTCAAAATTACCCTTATAGCAATAACTATAATACAGGTTGGAGGAACCACCCAAATTTCTCATGGGGTGGTCAAGGAAACCAAAGATCACAACCCCCTCTAGGCTTTCAACAACCCTATCAACAAGAGAAGAAACTGAACCTTGAAGAGATGTTGGAAAAATTTATTTCGGTGTCAAAAACCCATTTTCAAAACACTGAGATAACTTTGAAAAATCAGCAAGCGTTAATTCATGGGCTCAAAAATTAGATTGGATAGCTTGCTAAATTGGTTTCAGAAAGGCAGCAAGGTAGTTTACCTTGTAACACCGAACCCAACCCAAAAGAACATGTGAAAGCAATTACATTAAGGAATGGGAAAGTGTTGGCTTAAACCGAAAAGAAGCTACAATAGGAATCTGATAATGCAAATGATGAGAGGGTAAAACCCTAAGAAATTCAAACACCAGTGTTTAAAGAATATAAACCATCGATCTCATATCCGGCAAAGTTGAAGAAAGACCACATGGATAAACAATTTGGTAAATTTCTTGAACTTTTCAAACAATTGCATATTAACTTACCTTTTGTTGAAGCTATTTTGCGAATGCCCACATATGCAAAATTTTTAAAGGAGCTAATAACAAATAAAAGGAAGTTTGAAGAGCTATCCACTATAGAACTCAACGATGAATGTTCAGTTATTCTCCAAAATAAACTGCCAACTAAGCTAAAAGATCCAGAAAGTTTTACTATTCTTTATTTTATTGGTAGTTTAAACATTGAGAAAGCATTAGCTGATTTGGGTGCTAGCATTAATTTGATACCTTAGAAAATGTTCAAGCAACTTGGTTTTGGGGATCCAAAACCCACTAGGATGAGTATTCAATTGGTTGATAGATCTGTTAAATATCATAGGGTACTTGTAAAAGTAGATAAATTTATATTCCCTGTTGATTTTATTGTGCTTGACATGGATGAGGATGTTGAGGTGTGTATAATTTTGGGTCACCCCTTTTTAGCCACTACTAGGGCTATCATTGATGTAGGTGATGGTAAACTTGTGCTTAGGGTATGTGATGAAAAGATTATTTTTAAAATCTATAATGCTATGCGATTCTCTAGAGAACAAGATGATTCATGTTATTTTATTGACTCTATTGATCATGTTATTCAAGATTCATTATAGGAAATCATTCATAGGGACACGTTAGAGCTGTGTCTTGTTTAATGAGAGGAGGTAGATGGCAATAATGCTGTGATAAGTGAGACAAAAATTGATTTAGACTCTAATGAGTCTTCACTGAGACAGGTAAATTATGAGGACATTGTGGTGAGCAAGGAATTAAAATTGAAACCCTCTATTGAAGAGCCTCCCAAATTGGAACTGAAGCAATTACCAAATCACCTAGAAAGGAAGGAGGGAGGTTGTTCCTAAGAAAGGAGGCATGACTGTTGTGGCCAATGAAAAGAACGAATTGATTCCAATGAGAACAGTCACATGATGGAGAGTTTGTATTGACTATAGGATATTGAACGATGCCACGAGGAAAGATCATTTTCCTTTACCATTCATAGATCCAATGTTGGAAAGATTATCTAGTCACATGTATTATTGCTTCCTAAATGGAATTTCTGGCTACTTTCAAATTATGATAGCTCCCGAGGACCAAGAAAAAACGTCATTCACATGTCCATATGCTACGTTTGCTTATCAAAGAATGCCTTTTGGATTGTATAATGCTCCTGTTACTTTTCAACATTGCATGCTAGCCATCTTCGATGAACCTGTAGAGGACATTATGGAGGTATTATGGATGACTTATCGGTATTAGGTAATTCTTTCCATCTTTGTCTTAAAATTTTAAAACGAGTTTTAATGAGATGTGAGAAAACAAACCTTGTGCTTAATTAGGAAAAATGTCACTTCATGGTTCGAGAAGGGATTGTGTTGGGCCATAAAATTTCTAGTAAAGGGATTGAGGTTGATAGAGCAAAAATTGAAACCATAAAAAAACTGCCTCCCCCTAGTTCAGCTAAGGCTATTCAAAGCTTTTTAGGACATGCTGAGTTCTATAGAAGGTTTTAGTCAGGAATGCTTATAATTATTTAATAGCTAAGCTTTTAACTAATTTGCTAGAAAAAGATGTGCCATTCGATTTTAGTCAGGAATGCTTAGAATTATTTAATAGCTAAGCTATGGTTTTTGTATTCAATAAATTTAGACCATATTTAATATTATCTAAAGTTGTTGTTTACACTGACCATTCAACTTTTTGCTATCTTCTAACTAAATCAGATACAAAACCTTGACTTATAAGGTGGATTTTATTATTGCAGGAGTTCGATTTGGAAATCCAAGATAAGAAGGGAGTTGAAAATCTTGCAGCAGACCACTTTTCTAGACTAGAGAATCCACATCTCAAGGAGCTTAATGAGAATGAGATAAATGAATCGTATCCTGATGAAAAACTCTTGGTTATAGCCGATTTTGAAGCCCCTTGGTTTACGGATATTACAAATTACTTTGCTTCTAACATCCTACCAAAAGGGCTGACACATCATCAAAAGAAATGATTCTTTGGTGATGTGAAAACTTATTTTTGGGAGGATCCTTTTTCCTTTTCGTGTATGTGCAGATCAAGTAATTCGAAGGTGTGTTCTAAAATCAGAAGCAAGTAAGATCTTGGAACACTGTCACTCAGGACCGATAGAAGGACATTACATTAGGATTAGGACATCACATAAAACACTTGAAATAGGTTTTTATTGGCCCACACTATTTAAGAACGGTAACAGGTATGTTGCTTCTTGGGATAGATGCTAAAGAATAGGTAATATTTCTAAACATGATGAAATGCCTCAAACTTATATGCTTTCATGTGAAATTTTTGACGTCTGGGGCATTGACTTCATAAGCCCATTTCTTATCTCTTTTGGTAATAAATATACATTCTGGTATCAGTTGATTATATGTCAAAATGGGTAGAAGCTCAAGCTTTACCTACTAATAATGCTAGAGTGGTAGTTCAATTTTTTAAGAAGCTCTTTTCTCAATTTGGAACACCTAGAGCGATTATTAGTGATAGGGGTGCACATTTTTGTAACACTTAATTTGATAAAGTCCTTAAGAAGTATGACGTGCACCATAGAACAACTACCCTTATCACCCTCAAACTAGTGGGCAAGTTGAAGTTGCGAATCGAGAACTCAAACGTATCCTAAAAAAAACTATAGAGTCAAATAGAAATGATTGGGCCTTAAAATTGGGTGACACTTTATGGGCTTATAAGACTATATATAAAACACCCATAGGAACATCTCCTTACAGACTTTTATATGGAAAGAGTTATCATTTACCGCTTGAACTCGAATAGAAAGCATTCTGAGCAATAAAATTTCTAAACTACAATATTAAACTTGCAGGTGAGAAGAGATTGATGCAGCTAAATAAGTTAGACGAGTGGCGAGCTAATACTTACGAGAACTCGAGACTATATAAAGAAACGACAAAGCGACGCCACAATGCTCGTTTGAAGTAGCCCAAACAATTCACAGTTGGGGATTGTGTCCTTTTATACAATTCAAAACTTAAATTGTTTCCCGAAAAGCTAAAATCAAGATGGTTAGGTCCATTCGTAGTACAAACCATTTTCCAATACGGTAGGATAGAGGTAACCCATCTGGCATTTGGCACATTCAAGGTAAACGAACATCAACTCAAACTTTATAGTGGTGACGATTTTAGAAATGATAGAGAGGAGCTTCGGCTCCACAAACCATCGTAACCATGCACACAAGGTAATTCGAGCTTAGGGTCTAAATAAGACTTCTCGGGAGGCAACCTGAATGTCTAAGTTTTGTTGATTCTTTTAATTCCATTGCATGCTTATTTAAAATATTAATTTAAAAAAAAGGTTTTTTGACCTACATAGCCTAGACACATGAGCGTGTCTTACGCCGTGTGTGAAATGTGGTAATCGATAGTGCATCACATGGCCTAGACACACAGGCGTGTCCTTGGCCGTGTGCATTAGGGAGCATTCAAAAATGAGTTACACAGCTTGGCGACATGGCCATGTGATCCACATGGGCATACCCTTGGCTATATAGATACTGAGACTTAATTTATCAAAAATTCGATGGTTACACGGTTGTGTGGCCCACACATCTTGGACACACGGACATGTCCTCAGCCGTGTAAAACCTAGAGCTAGTTCTTTTCAATTTCGTTTCAAGTCAGAGAGTTACATGGGCAAGAGACATGGCCGTATGGGAGACACGACCAAGCAGCATGGGTGTGTGGGATCTCACACGGAAGTGGAAGAAGCGAAGGAAATCACACATGGCCTGGCATACAGCCTGGGCACACGGGCGTGTCTGAGGCCGTGTGAAGACTGGGTTAGAAATTTTTTATCGTACATAGGCTGGTAAAGCGCCACACGGGCGTGTGACATGGCCATGTGGCTCAACACGAGCCTCACATGACTGTGTCATCCTTAAAACCCTAGCCCCTTTTTTTTTCTTTTATTTTGTCTTCTTCCCCAAGTCTCCACAACTTAGCCACCATTCACCCACAACTAGTACCTTTCAGCCACTAAAACTTCTCGCCCATTTCACCTCGTCGCTCTCTTCCGGCCGTTCTCCTCACATCACCGAACCGTTGCACGTTAACATCCCCCTCTTTTCTCCCTTTGCTCCCTCTTTCTTGGCCTTCCGTCGAGTTGCACCCCTCATCCACACATTCTAGCCTTTTCCCCTTCAAAGCCTCATCACCATTTACTTCTCCCTCGCACGCCCTTCTCCCTCCCTCGTCTAAGCCTTCGAGCCACGCATCACCCCACTGACCCCTCACCCCTATAGCAGAAATCTCACGTCTGTCCAAACCTCCACCCTCTCCTTCGACCAAATCTCCGGCTATCATCACTGCCAGTTTTCCCTTTTACCCCTTATTTTTATTTTATTTTTTATTTATTGTCTTTATTTATTATTTCTTTTTATTTTAGCCTTTTGTTTTCTTATTTTCTTATTATTATTAGTATTACTATTATGTGTTTTATTATTATTCTTATTATTTTTGTTTTTATTTTTGCCTTGCTATTTTTGCTATCGTCTTTTTGCTTTGCTTAATTGTTTTCTTTTGTTGCTTTTGTTTTTGTTGTTTCATTATTTTCTTATTACTTTTATTTTTCTTCCTCAGTCTTCTTATTGCTGGTATTATAAGTAATTATGGTATAGTAATAGTTATGTTAATAGTTGTTATCTTAGGGTTTTGTTTTCTGTTATTTTATTTATTATAATAATTATTATTTTCTTGCTGCTTATTTTATATGATGATTGAATTCCTATATTTTAAGCTGAGTGTTTGAACTTGTTATTGTAGATTTTAGTAGGATTCAAATTTCGTTTGTGACTATTTGAATTGCTACATTGTGTCCATTCGTGCTTTTACCTTTATTACTGAAATTTTATTTGATCCACTTTTATTGTAGGCAAACCATGACGAACACACGTAGCAAGTCTAAGGTCACTGTCCCCGCTTCGAAAAAGAAGAAAACTCTAGGTGCAACCTCCTCGGACGCTTTCGTCGATGCCTGCCATCCTTTCTTACGATTTTCAGCAGGTCTCTAGGAGGACTTATATCAGCTTCTTTGACTGCGACCACTCGGTTTAGGCCGCTGTGTTGATTGGGTCTCTTTGGAGCAGGTCCAGTTAGCTGATCATGTTCGCACTATCATTACTACAACCCCTTGGGACCAGTTTTTCTCTATCGTTGAGCCCACATACATGGAGCTGACTCGGTGGCATATGATGATGGCCCATGATGAGCCAAGAACTATCACTTTCAGACTCGGTGGCATAGCGCGACATATGAGTGTCCCAAAGTTCAGCACTGCTGTGGGACTATACACTGAAGAGTTCATGAGTGCCGAGAGCTTTCTCCGCTTACACCGGCACATCCACTACTCGCCATCTCTTTGTTAGGTAGATCTCACGGCGAGTACGAGACCCTATAACTCGAGTCGCTTGAAGGGAACTTTTCTTCCTCCGTCCTTACAGTATAGTCATACCTTTTTAGCTCACACATTGACCGGTAGGAGAGGGAACACCGGAGTCATCTGTACCATCGATGCATATTTTCTATGAAGCATGGCTACGGGGCATATTTTCGATGTAGCCTACTTTGTCGCTTTTGCATTTCGCCATCAAACAGAGCACAATAGGAAGGGTCCTATCTATTTAGGCCCTTATGTGACTCAACTCGATCAACACTTCAGTTTTCTTGACATATCGGAGTAGTCCTCCTCACTTACACTAGTCGGCCAGATGTCCCCACAGGGAATATCTAGTATGACCCATATGAGGATGATTGAGTGACTTCATGGAGTGGATCCTCCTCAGTACAGACTATATCATTTTGACCCTCAAAATGAATTCGAAGACTTCACTGATGATGTCATTTTCCATCACGAGGGTCCACCTCATCCTTAACCTTTGAGTTATCGCCCTGTTTCTTCTGCTGCTACCTTAGAGGACCTCTTTGAGCAGTTCACTCGCTTCGAGAGGCATTGCTTTTAGAGGTTGGACAGTATTGATGCGACATTGTAGCAGATCTGTTAGCACCTCCATATATCCTCTTTAGCACCAGTGACTCACGACACCGACGCCTCTCACGATGAGGACCATTGAGTTTATTTACTTTCTTTTTAGTTTTTTTTTTATGTTTATGTTTATTTTTATTTTTAGTTGTTTTTATTTTCTTAGACTTCTTTTGTTTCTTATATTTTGAACTATATTTTTATTTTTATGGTTGTTTCTAATCGAGTTATGACCTTTTAATCTTCTTCACTATTTGTGTTTATTTTCTTATTTAGATTACTAAAATCATGCACTACATTTAGATTTGCCTACAATTCTGCCTTTCACCACCCTAGCAATTCCATCCAATATTTAGGGAAGTTTTAGTTTTCTCCCTCTCTTATGATATTTTGCTTATACTGTGATTATATCTATTTGTACATTGAGGACAATGTACATCTTAAGTGTGGGGAGGTTATTTATATGACTATTAGAAAATCCCTGAATTATTCTTGTGTTTAAGTAATTTTCTCATACTTCTATTAGAATGATTTTTTATCGATTTAGGATTTTTATTGATGTGTTTTGGATTAATTTGTAGATATTTGTGCATTGGTTGATTTAAACTTTAAGACATTAGAGAATCAAGCATGATAAGTTTGTTTTCAGAATTAAAAATTTTAGGTTGTTTCCCTAAATTGAGGTATTATCTTGAAGTTTTAAATTTGCAAGTTTGACATAAAAAACCATGATTTTTTTGTAAGATTTTGAGCCTTTAGAGCATACATTTTTCTTGCTCATTTTATTATTGGTTATGAGTGTGTTAATTTGATTTGTTATTCTAGAACTTGTTTCGATTATACATGTCGAGACCACACCTTTGATTTGATATACTGAGATAATAAAGGCACTTAGGTTTTAACCCACTTATCCCATAAAAAAAACCTACCTACATAATTAACCCTTAGTGAACCCCGTTGAGCCTAACACACCATTTCTTGATTTACCCATTAATTTTAACCCATAACTCATTTTTTTCGTTGAGACATTTTCTCGTTTTATTGACTCCCTTTTTGTCGAGATTTGATTTGGTTAGCTGCGTAACTATGCTCTTCTGTTTGATTTGCTAAATTATTTCTGATTGCTCTAGATAAATAAATAAAAAGAGAAGAAAAGAAATCAGAAAAAAATATTGATTATTATTTAGTTCTATGTTGATTGAGTTTGAACAGTTAAATTCATATTTTGAGAAAAAGCTCATTTTTATTCTTGAATAATTCTTGATTTATGCTTGTTTTTAATTTAGAATATGTTTATTTTTTCTAGTTTGGTAATTTATCAATTCAATCTCGATTATGACAAACTTTTCCAGCGTTTATCCACACCCTTGACCTAAGCCCATTACAGACTCTTAAAGACCTTTTGATTTGTGTATCATCTCATTTTATAGTGGTGGAGATTTGATTTTCATGCAAGCCTATGGTAATGACATTTCTTGTTCGACTATTGAGTGTTTATTCATGAACCTTAAACACTTTGAGTGATTTGAGTGAATCTTTAGTGAGGATGTCGATTCTTGTTGATTTTGAATTAAAGGTAATTGCTTAGATAAGGAGAGAGACCTATATGCTTTCGTGTTTAAAAATGTTTGCTTGGATTGTTTAAGACTTTAGTGCTCTTTTATTTGAATTGTCAATAGATGATTATTCGTGAATTATTTTGAGACATTATTAATGAGAATTACAAGTTGAGAAAAATTAATTTTAATGTGAGTTGAGCATTTTGCTTGAGGACAAGCAAACGCTTAAGTGTGGGGATATTTGATAAGATATAAAAGCAACATATTTTAATCTCATTCTTAATGCGTTTTTGGATGATTAATAATGCAAATTCGTGAATTTGATGCTCCTAATCCTTTAAATTCATGTTTTTATACTTAAAAGAACATTTCGGAGCGAAAGGAGCAAAAAAAAAAGCCAAAATCAAACAAAAATAGCTATTTTCAAGATCTGCACGGGCTGGACACATACCCATGTGCCAGCCTGTGTCGATTTCGCACCCTACTTCCCAAATACGCAAAAAAAAAACCCAATTTTTAGGGTTTCTGAGCATTCTAAAGTCTATAAGTACCCATTGGAAGAAGACATAGTGGGGGACATTGGAGAAGATCGAAGAAAACAGTCAAAGAACACCATCAGAATCAACTTGGAAGGGGATCCCCATTAAGATCGAAGATCTCCTTTTAATTTCTTTCGAAGTTTTATTCAGTTTCTTTATGACTTGTGTTGTTCTAACTTTGAGATGTTTTCCTTCAAGATTATGAACTAAATTTCCTAGATACTTAGGGAAAGATGAAATCTATGATGAATCCTTTTATTTAATTTCTATTTTTACGCAATAAATACTTGATTCTTATTCTTAATTATGTATGCTTATTTCTTGTTTTAATATTTCTGGAATATTAATTCATGTTTAATGTGCTTATTTTTGTGGAGGAAAAGTCCCTGTTTAAGAGTAGATCTAGCATAGTTGAGTAGAGTTGCATGCAATCTTAAAAATAGGACGACATAAATCTATTGGATTAGAGTCAAATCTAATAAAGGAATCCATAGATCGAGTTAATGTGACGATAGGGGTTTTAATTAGAAAGAGATTTCAATTAATCAACCTAGAGTCAGTTGTTCTTACTCTCGAAGGAGATATTAACATGATTTAGGGATTTTTACGGATCAAGACACAAGTGAATAAATCGTTTAATTCAGATTCATAATAAAAGGTGAAGTCTAGGTGGATTCTTTCCCGGGTATTATCTATCTCATTGGTTATCTTCGATTATTTCCTTGATTCATTCTCTGTTGCGTTCTTAGTTAAATTAGTTTAGTAATTTTAGATTAAAACACAATCACTCCAATTTGTCGGCTAAATAATAAGAAGACGGTAATTACTAGTACTTTTAGTCCTCGTGGATACGATATTCTCTACTCACCATATCTATACTATTGTCCCATAGGTGCACTTGCCTTTATTGTATTTATAGTTAGTTTAGTGATCATCAAGCCAAGAGTTGCTCTTCCATATGATGCATTTTCTCCTGCATCTCAAGATTTGAGATTTGTTGATGTAGGAAACTTGGTTTGGGGGGATTAACTATGGTAGTTGATTGAGTTTTAAGGGTTAGATAAGATGAGGATTTGCTTCAAAAGATCATCCTTAAGGCCTTGTAGGGTGACAAGATGTTGAGTTGGGAATCGAGGGTGAGGCCATAGTGGCAGGGTTGACTGAAGGAGTGTTGAGGGTATTCAAGAGTTGGGCCAGGGTTTCCATGGTGGTCACTTCTAGGTGAGTTGACATTTTAGTTTGGGTTGAAGGAAGTTCGGTATTGGTAGCGTCATTGTCATTCATCGAAGTGGAAGAATTGGCAGGGTTGGGGTCATTGTTTTTGTTAATAAGGTAGTCGATAACATTGTTCTGAATCCAAGACATTTTTCCTAGTCTACGCTTGTCATATCAATTGTTGATACAAAATACAATAAGGAAAGAGGACAAGGAGGAGGTCAAGGTGGCATTATGGAGGCCAATTCACCTGTAAAGACTTAGAGTCAGAACAAAGATAAGAGGATGGGTTGATTAAGGCGACAAATGTTTATAGAAACCTTAGGATGTTCAAGGATCCCTCTATTAGATTTCTCACATCTATAGATTTGTTAAATTTCTATGATAATTTCTCAAATTTATAGATTTGGTAGATATTTAATAATGAATTTGAAATTCATAAAGTATTTTTGGATTTGACAAATTCATATTTCTATTCCTATAAAATATTAATTATATTAAATTTTAACTAATTTGTCCATAATATATTCACTTTATTCTTACTATTTACATAATAGTAAATTCCAAATATGTTCCGAAACATAGGGGTGTTCTCAATTCGATTAAAACCAAATTAATTGACCGAACAGATCTAATTCAGTTAATCGGTCAGTGGCCAAATTTATTTTGGTCAGAGGTTGGTTAATTTTTTTTAGAATTTCGGTTATCGGTTAATTTAGTTCAAAACCAGGTAATTAACTAAATTAACCAATTAACCGAAATATTTGTTGTGTAGTGTTTGGTTGTTAACTTTCAAGACTTATGTAGTGTTTCTAATATCTTATTTGTTGTTTTCACCTCCATTTAAAGTTTTTTGAACTATTAAATAAAAGAAAATGAACATTAACAATTTATTTTTATATGTTTTATACTTATTTTAACCAAAAGAAAAAAATGAATTAATTGAAATATTTCGGTTTGGTTAATATATTTGCAAAAAAAAAAATGGTTCGATTAATGATTAAAGATTTTATATTTTAAATAATTCAATTAATAATAATTCAATTGGAGTATTAATCGAACTGACCGTTTGAACACCCCTACCGAAACATGACACCAAAACCATTGTTAACAAATGGGAAAGAGAAGGAAAGAGCAAACAAAATGGTCTACATATGTTATTGATTTAGCTCTTTCATCTTGACTTAGAGACGAGTTGTTGATATACATGCTACAAATAATTTGCGCATTAATAATATATTTGATGGTGTGTATTTTGTGATGCAAAATTAGTATCATAACGCTCAAGAATTATTTTCATTGTACTTTTGTCCATCCAATAATAGCACTACTTTTTCCTTTCTTTTTTCTATATATTAAAGTTTTATATAAAACTAAAATCTATGTAACTAACAAGAGTTTACCTACTTACAAAGTATTTTTTGTTTTGGTTGAAGTCATCAACATCCTTCTCCAAAAATTCAGTATTTGGACGTACTTTCTACCCTCCCAATCCATCCTTTTCGCTTTAAAACTTTCCCCATCATATCAATGTGTTCATTATTGAGTTCTAATTCAACTAATGGATTCGGTTAGTTTATTAACTAATTACAAACAATGAGTTCCTAACATAAATGGTAAGGTTGAATTTTTATTAAAATATATTTGACTTGTTTTGACATAATGCTTAGAACTACTCATAATTAGGGGCGAAACTAGAAAATTTTTTAGGAGAGCCGAAATAAAATTTTAATTTTTAATAATCTATATCTCATAATTTGTAAAGGATTAAATTAAATTTTCATAATTTTAGGGGGCAAAGTACAGTTTTACCTTTATTAATTTAAATTTTTAGAATTCTTTAAATGATCAAAACAACAATTTTCCATTTTAGGGGGTGGGCGCCCTGCCAGCCCCCTGGATTGATCTCTGCTCATAATTTCTCCTCAACTTATAAATAAGAATATAATACGCTTCAGCGTACTCGAACACATATTCTTCTATATTGACAATCAAGTTAAAACTCAATCGATAATTTAAAAAAATAAAAAATTTAGATACGCATTAATGTTATTGATGGTCTAAGATAACTCTTGCCTAACTTTTACCATCATCATAAGAAGAAAAAAGAGACGGGCATGACTTTAAATAGATTAATGACACAATTTTATATGATTTCCCTGGAAAAAGATTAGGTATTCTAATAGAAATGTCTTGCCTAAAACGCAAAAGCTGATTTAGCATTAATTAATTGAACACGGTACGTATATTTTAAGACTTATTATAATTAATAATTATTTAAAAATCTAAATTTTATTTAATAAAATTATGAGATTTATGAGCCCACGTGATGGCATGATGGTCAAGAGTGTTTACCGCTTCAAGTGTGACTTGGATTCGAGTCGTTCTAGTCGCGTTTGTTGTTCGAGCTTTGCCCTCTTAATAATAAGATGATGCATAAAATAAATATTTTTGAAATTTTTGAAAATAAATAATATTAAATTTGTTAAATATAATTATATTATAATTATAATTATTTTTTCTTTTGGACTTTAGACTTCGAGTTTCGAATTTTAGATTTTAAGTTTTGGTTTTTACGTTTTGGGTTACATATTTGAGGTTTTGAACATCAAGTTTCGTATTTGATTTATTTATGTTAACAGTTATAATTAATATATTTTTTAAAACAAAGTTATTTATATTTAATTTTTTAATATTTTTTTGTTTCACACAAGTGATGATGTGTCATCTTATTAGTAACTCACGTTGCATGAGACATAGACACCGACCGTGCATCAAATTCACGTAAAAATGTTTTTTAGATTCTTAGGGAGGACAAATTTCCATTTTAATTTTTTAGGGAGAATATTTGATGCATTGTCAGTACATAATTCTCATGCACCATCAGTGAATAATAACATGACACTTCATCATTAAATAAAACAAAAAACTGTGGAGGACTTATAAATACTAATAATTTTATTTAAACATAGTTAAATAATAATTAATTATAAATATATGTTAAAACCCTAAACCCTAGACCTGAGATCCTAAGCCCTAAACCCTCAAATCCAGAATACTAAATCCGAGAGTTATTATTTATTTATAATAGTTGCGTTTAATGTTTTATGTTATTATTCATTAATGATGCATGGGACTTATACACAAATGGTGCATCCAATATTACTTTGTTAGGGTTATAGAGTAAATTTGCCACTATACTATAATTGGATATTGAGATTTGTCACTGTATTTTATTTTGGTTAATGTTAGCCATTATACTTTAAGAATATGGATAAATTTACTACTCAACTTTTATGTTATTGAAATTAGCCACCAAACTCTGAATTTTAATTACTTATTTACCAACTTTGATGTTTTTTTTAAAAATAAAATTTTACCATTAGATATTAAATCTAATGATTTGAAAATAAAATTTAATGGAAAAGTATTATTTCAAATATTTGTATTTTAATAGTGAGCATTAAGTTACTATTTAAAATTATTAAAAATTATAAATTAACTTCAAAATTTTATTTAATGGGAGCAAGATTTGAAAATTTTTAAATTATATAAAAAATTACTTTAACTTTTTTTAATAAATATCAGTTTTTATTAATAATTAATTAATTTTAATTTTTTAAATAAAATATTTAAAATATTTTTATTAAATTTAGCTTAAGTTAATTTAAATTAAAATTGAATAGTAAAATTTAATAAAAAAATGTGGAGTAAAACTTAAAAGCGCTACTATAAGCCTAAAAAAAAGCCGCTAATAGCTTGTTTTGCTACACTAAAACTTTAATTTCAAAATTAAGTTGCAAAATTTAATATAGAGTTGAAATAGAGTAATAAATTATACAATGACAAATCTCAACAAAACTATAACATAATTTACATTAATTTTTTTTCTTTCAACTCAACATTCCTCAACTTACAAACCTAAAATAAAAATGTAAGTGCTCTTCACAACTAATCAAATTATCATTTTCCCACACAAACAAAACCCAAATTTTGTTTTCATTTCAATGGAACTTCTATTGCCAAATCCTGCAAACTCAACCCCTTTAACAACTTTAGGGTTCTTGGATAGAGCTGCCACCGCCTATGGCGACTCTCCTTCCATTGTTTACAACAATGTTTCATACACATGGTTGCAAACCCACTGCCGATGTCTCCAGATGGCATCATCGTTGACATCCCTCGGCATCCAACGTGGCCAAGTGGTGTCAGTTGTCGCCCCAAATGTTCCTTCCATGTACGAGCTTCAGTTTGCTGTGCCCATGTCCGGGGCTGTCCTTAATAACATCAATACTCGCCTTGATGCTCACACTTTGTCGATACTCTTACAACACAGCGAGTCCAAGCTTGTTTTTGTGGACCACCATTCTAGTTCACTTGTTCTTGAGGCAATCTCGTTGTTTCCGAGGAACACCAAACATCCGCAACTCATCCTCATTGATGACGAGATGGTCTCATCAGGAAGCAAAAGCACATCATCAACCAGTCACTTTCTTGATTATTACGAGGGCATACTGGAAGATGGTGATCCAAAGTTCAAGTGGGTGAGGCCAAAGAGCGAATGGGATCCAATGGTGTTGAACTACACATCAGGCACAACATCTTGTCCAAAAGGTGTGAGCTTAAGCCATAGGGCAATTTTCATAAAAACCATGGATGCTTTGGTTGATTGGTCGGTTCCAAATCAACCTGTTTACTTATGGACTCTACCCATTTTCCATGCTAATGGGTGGAGCTTCCCATGGGGTATGGCTGCAGTAGGAGGGACCAACATTTGCCTCCGCAAAGTTGACCCTTCACAGATTTACCGTTTGATCAAACAACATAAGGTGACCCACATGTGTGGTGCACCTGTGGTTCTTAACATGCTATCAAATTCACCAGACCTAGAAACATTAGACCACCATGTCCAGATTCTAACGGCTGGTGCACCCCCACCAGCACCAGTACTATCCAGAACCGAGTCGATGGGCTTTGTGGTGAGCCATGGTTATGGATTAACTGAAACTGGAGGAATGGTTGTCTCATGTGCGTGGAAACAGAAATGGAACAAACTTCCATTAACAGAAAGGGCCAGGCTAAAGTCAAGACAAGGAGTGAACACTGTTGGTTGTACGGAAGCCGAAGTTTTGGATCCTAATACTGGGGAACCTGTTAAACGTGATGGAAAAACTGTTGGCGAGGTTGTTTTACGAGGTGGGTCTCTCATGTTAGGGTATCTCAAAGACACTGAAGGAACGTCCAAATGTATGAGAGAAAATGGCTGGTTTTATACGGGAGATGTAGGTGTAATTCACCCAGATGGTTATTTGGAAATCAAGGATCGATCCAAGGATATAATTATAAGCGGTGGAGAAAATATAAGCAGCCCTGAAGTTGAGTCGGTGTTGTATTCACATCCAGCGGTCAATGAGGCGGCGGTGGTGGCTAAGCCTGATAAGTTTTGGGGTGAAACACCATGTGCATTTGTTAGTTTGAAGAAGAATGGTGAGTTGACTCAGAAACCAAGCGAGAAGGAGATTATACAGTATTGCAGGGATAGGTTGCCACATTATATGGTGCCGAAGACGGTGGTGTTTGAAAGTGAGCTTCCTAAGACTTCAACGGGGAAAGTACAGAAGTTCATTCTCAGGAGAATTGCTAAGGCTATGAGTTGAGTTGGCCTGCCCTAGGTTTGGTGGTGTAATAAATGTGTTTGACGTAACGTATCAATATTTTGCTCAATAAGGGGTTAAAGATTTCAATTTGCTGCTTTCATGTCTGCTAATGGGCAAATTTATTATGGAGATTGTTGTATTAGTTTTTTTTTTTTTTGTTTTAATTGATAAATTAGTTTTTATATGTTAGATCAAAGAGTAATTTGGTTCCTTTTATTAAAAATTTCATCAATTATTGTTAAAAATTAGTGTTGCTGATAAAATAATCATAGAGTGACATGTGACCTATCATTTACTTTTAAATCTAACGTATAAAAATTAGTTTACCTACTTTTTGAATAAATAAATAAAAAAGAAAAATATAATACAAGTATGTCGATAGTAATTTTATGTATGCAATTTGCAGTCTGTATAGGTATAGATAAGGTCTTAGTGAATGATTGTATTGGTATTATCTTTGCTAGAAATTGTACCTTTTTAGTGTGGGGTAGATATAAGCAGGCTCCTTCGATTGTGTTTATATGGTAAATCCTCTTTTGGCATAATATGTAATTACCGGACTCATTAAAATACAAAGCCAATTATTTGTGTTTGCAAGCTAAAAGTAAAACAAAATTCATCCTAATATTGCATTTTAATTTTTTTATTGAATAAATAAATAAATTAGTCTTTGCTCGAGTGAGCACTACAACCTCTTCCTTAAAATTACAATATTAAATATTTATTTTGGTGTTTCTATATAAGGTATAATAATAAATTTAACCATTTATTCAATTTGACCACTACTCTTTTATTGGAAGTAAATTAGAAATTTTAAAAACTAAAATGGCTAAAAAGCCAAAAAGGTCATAATAACAACTTAAAAAATCAATTAAACCTTTCTAAGATTAAAAAAATTTCAAAAATCATAAACAAAAGTTATAAAAAAAAGTTATAAATTTTTTTGAAGTTATAAAATTTTTATTAAAAATTAACAATATTGTCCCGATAAAAGTGTAGGGTCAATTTCTTTTAAAACTTATAACCGTTAGATTTTAATGGGTCGATATTTTTATTTTTTAATAAAAAATTTATGATTTTAAAATTTTTAAAATTTTGTTTTGTAAATTTTGTTTATCATTTTTCCCTTGTACTTTAATTATTTGCAATTAAGTCCCTAGGCTCGAAAAATGAAATTCATTCAATTTTATCCCTACCCAAGCCTAGCCGAACTATAAACATATTTATAGCAGCCCATATATTTCAAAAATTCACACTTTTACACATAATTTATCACATTATTCAATTTAATCCCTAATTGATAATTTCATCAAAAATTCCTTTACAAAAGTTGTTTATCTAACAACAACCATTCTTTTTCTACCATTAAAATTTAAAACCCTAACATATTCATCAATGGAAAAACTCAAATACTTTAACAGTTTTGAAAATTAGTCCCCGAGCTACCTAGATTAAGCTACAACGATCCCAAAAACATAGAAATCATTAAAAAGGGGATAAAAATCATACCTAATTGGGCAATGGAAGCTTGGCTGAATGTTGCTCAACAAAAATGGCTTTCTTTCCTCTTCACAATCGGTTGAAGAAGGAAGAAAATAATGATACTTGGCTTTTATTTTACTAACTTTTGTTTTTATTTACTTAATTACCTATATAACCTTTTAAAACATTAATAATTACAAGATTGCCAAGCCATTATCATCCACTAACTCATTAATGGGCTAATTATCATATAAGGATCTCCACTTTAAATTTCTATAGCTATTTAATACTTTTAGTTAATAGAACTCAACATTTACACTTTACGCGATTTAGTCCTTTTTATCAAATTGAGCATGTAATTGATAAAATTTCTTAACGAAATTTTTATACAGTAATACTATCATGTTGTAGATCATAAAATAATATTAAAATTTTTTTACCTCATATTTGTGGTCTCGAAACCACTGTTCAGATTTCACTGAAAACAGGTTGTTACATATAGATATCAAAATCACACAAAAGTCCAAATTCATACAGAATACACAGCATGACATACTATGTGATGCAACATAATAATTAAATCAAATACGAATGGCATGACATATCATACGATACAACACATTACATATATAAGAAAATATACAAGTTCTACCCCCATCCGTTATACATCATCTCCGTCCATCCCTACACACCAAATAGGGTAATAAATACCCATCCAAACCCACACACCAAATAGTGAACGTATGTCACTTTTAGAACAGTACAGACAAGCTGCCAAATATAATGCAGTAATCCACCAGAATTGCAATTAAACTATCAGATCAGATATATGTGGTCGAGCCACCATATTTGCAGTCAAGCTATTAGAACAGATATATGTGGTAAAACCACTAGATAAGGCAAATCATTAAAATACCATTACTTCCTGCGTCACATAGATATCCCACCTCAATGCACATGCTAATACAAAACTCATGCTCAGATACAGACATATTAATCATGCTTAACAGATTTCTCAGTATTTACAAATCAGATGCAAAATTAATTCTACTGATATACTACAGATGTTACACTTACCATATCCATACCACATATTTCACATACAGAAGACATACAAATCGCATTATAGACCTTACGAAGTAGCTAACCTTGAAGTGTACGTCAAAACACAGCTCTATCTAAATTTATTGAAAAATAAGCCCACATGCTCGTGTGGCCCACACAGTCTGGTACATAGCCGTGTGGCGTCAATAGTGGGTTTTTTGACTTCTTGTCGTTTGTTGTTTTTCGAGATAGAATGTACACACCTGGTTGTTTTTCGAGACGTCGACCCTACTGAACACTTCCTAATCATAAAATGACACAGAAACACATTAATTAACAACAAAGCATCAAACTCGAATCAATAATTCAGCTGCAAATGCTAAGGTAATCGACCCTTACCTAGAGAAAAATCGATTCTTAAGGCATTCCACTCGCTGGAAAAGGGTTGGGTGCCTCGCAATCTTCCCCTAACAGATTCCCACAAAAGAGGGCATTAAAACACAATCAACACCAACCAAAAGTTCTCAAATAAGATTACTTAAAAACATCCTTCTCAAAAAGACAAACACCATACTTACACGAAACTTACCACAACTCTAGTATTCCAGACCATACACACTAATCACAAACTCAAAGACTATGAACGACAAAGGATAGAACATCCACGAAGCAATCTTAAAATTGGCAAAAGAATAAGGAGAATACAAGCTGAAATCACAAAAAAGATATGGCAAAAATGAGAGAAAGGGAGAGAATGAGGGACGTGAGAGGAAAGTGGGAGAATGTTGAGGAAATCTTTTTAATTAATTTTAAAAAATAATACTATCTAACCAAATTGATTTTTTGATAACCTATAGATTATCTAGAGTTCGAATTTGACTCAAACTCCAACCTCCTAAATGACACAGACTGGAGAAACCAAAAATATTTTTCACATTGCACACACAAGGGCTAAAACCTTAGCACTAAACTAGTAAGCTCATTCTTATCAATAGTTGAGCGAAAATAATATATAAGCTCGATGTTCAAAGATATGGGTTGGGACAAAAATAGCAAAAATTCAAGGGAAAGGATTCGAACCCAAAATTTCTCATGCACAAGCACAACACTTATCCACTAAATTAAATCAATTTACTTGACATAATTCCTACATAATTTATTCAAAAACAGGACGTGACTACTCTTGGTTCACTAACCCAATTTCTACTAACCCGATTTTTGGGATGTGACATTAACATTGTTTTGTCATCAACGTTGAGTTGGTGTCGAGCTAAGTTGTGACAGTAATTTAGTTAACAACATTATAAATATACACAAATATATAAAATTTGTATAACAAATATATTTATTAAAGTTTCATATAAAATTAAAAAATTGCTTTAGTTCAAATGATAAATAAAAAATTTTTATATGCATGGTGTCCCTTGTTCAAATCTCATTATGGATAAATTTTTATTAATTTATAAAAATTTAAAAATTTAAAATACCCACAAAATCATATAATTTACTTTGCAAATTAAATTGTTTTTTGGTAATTTTGTAACTAAGTTGGATCAGGTTGGTGGGTGACAACAACTTAATAAAAGAGTTAATAAATAGTATAAAAGTATAGATATTTTTAAATGGAGGTAATAATGTGTGCATAATAAAATTAAAATATATAAAAACTTAAAATAAAATTTTGGTTGTGTGGTAAATTTAAAGTTTTTCTAATCTAATTGGCATGGGTTCAAATATTATTGTATGCATATTTTTATTTGTTGTTTTAAATAAAGAGATTAAAGTACCCTTAAATAACTTAATTTATTTTAAATATGAAGGGACATTAAAGTTATTTCCTTTATTGAGTTGAGACTCAGTTGATGGATGACACCAATTCGGTAAAGGGCTTTATAAATACTAGAAATCTTATCACACACTTATGCGTGTGGAAACCACATATTTAGAACACATGTGTGTGTTTAAAAATAACATACAATAAATAATGAAACGTAAGGTTTGAAACTAATAATAACAACACATATGCAATATGTACGAAATTAAAATAAAAAAATTAGTTTAATTTGTGAGTAAAAGAAAATTGAAATAGGTAAATACATCATATTAATAATATTAAATGCACTCCAATTGTTTATCATGGTATTTTCATTTTTCTATAGCATGTCAAAAAGTTATCTAGTTAGTGAAAAGAAAATTCAATATTAAAATTTTATTTTTAAAAAAAATTAAATATCGAGTTGACTTGTGACATCAAATTTGGTGAGAGAAAACATTTTATTTTAAAAGTTATTTTTTAAAAAGTTTACTCAAAAATTATTATTGGTGTAGTGTAGAGGTGCTCATGGGCCGGGCGGCCCGCCCGAAATATGGGAGGGTTCGGGTAAAAATATAGGCTCGAAATATGGGCTTGGGCAAAAAAATGAGGCCCGTTTAGAAAACAGCCAGGCCTCGGGCACCACTTTTTTGGCCCGGGCCCGGCCCAACCCTGCCCGAATATAATAAATATTTTTATTTTGTTAATTTTAAAATATTTTTAAAATACTTTTTTATTTTTTTAATTTTAAAATATTTTTAAAATAATTTTTTTAATTTTTTTATTTTTAAAATAATTTTTTGGTGTTTATTAAAAAACTGGGTCGAGCCGGGCCGGGCTCGGGCTTATGAATTTTTTCCTGGGCCGGGCCTGGACAAAATTTTAGGCCCATATTTCGGGCCGGGCCGAAATTTTTTCTGGGCTCGGCCCGAACCCGACCTGGCCCGGCCCATGAGCACCTCTAGTGTAGTGGTAAAGAATTTGTTTATAAATCAATTAAACATCGGTTTAACCTTTAGACATATTAATTTTAATATTTTATTTTAAAACTATATAAAAATATGAAAAGATAAAAATATCATTAAAATAATAATAGCAGTCATTTAATAAAGGGGTATATGAGTTATTTCCTAACTGAGTTAGTACCTCGTTTACTTGTGACACCAAATTAGTCAGGGATTTTATTAATAATATAGATTATAAATAAACAATTGATAAAAAAATGTGCATAATAAAATAAAAATGTATAAAAATATAAAAACAAAAGTTTGGTTGAGAGGTTAGTTTAAAGTTTTGCTAATCCAATTGGCATGAGTTCAAATACCATCATGTGTTATAAAATAAATAGACAGAGAGTAAAGAATAAAGAAAATGGGAGAGCAAAAGAGAGTGTATTTTATTGATCAATCAGAATATTTACAAAGCTTCTCCAAAGTCTCTATTTATAGGCATAAGAAGTATAAATGAAGTATAAATGTAAAGATCTACTTCTAATAACTATTAGAATTTAAAGTAGATCAAAACTTATCTTGATCTTGATGGACATCCACTTAATAAGATATTCACAACACTCCCCCTTGGATGTCCATTGGTAGATAATGTGCAACGTTAAAACCTTACTAAGATAAAAACCCTGTGGGGAAAAAAAATCCTAGTAAAGGAAAAATAGTACACATATCTATAATATGCATAATATACTGCCTCATTAAAAACCTTACCAGGAAAACCCAATGGGACAAAACCTCTGTTAAGGGAAAAAGAGTACAACGTGTATTTACTCCCCCTTATGAAAACATCACATACTTTCTCATATTGTACGTATTCAATCTTGAATATCAGTTTTTCAAACGACTATTTAAATTTATTTTCTGAGGATTTATATCACCATTCTTTTGAAAGTCATGAGTGAGGAATTTTTTTGGGGAAATATATTTTCATCTCTTTAGGAGTTTCAACAATAATCATACAAAACTTTAATCATGATTATTCTATAAAAACACAAATAGGTATTTTGGATGATTTTATAATCCTCATTCAACTACTATTTACCACATATGTTCAAATTATTCCAATTCATATAAATGAAAAATTTTCCAAGAATTTTAATATGCTTATTCTAGCATCCTAAATATTTCAAGGATTTTAATATAACTTTACTATATAATGGTTCATAAAAGGCTGAAACAACAACCATTAAACACAAGTTAAACCTTCTATGAATTGTCAAAATAATATATCTAAAGGTTATTCCATCCACCACAAAAGAATATCATATCTTTCCATAATCAATGCCAGGACTTAGCGAAAAACTTCCTATTTTTATTCTGCTTTTGTAAAACTACTTCATTTGCACCCTCACTAGCTTTATACCTTTAGATATTTGGACTACTGGTCCAAACACTCCACGAATTTAATTGTACTTGAGTTACATCTTTCTATTTTGATCAATTTATTTCATATCTATATTTCACAATATATTTATTGTAACACCTCAAAACCCACCCTAGAAGTTTAGACTGGATCCCGGAGGTTACAATGAGCACTGAAGTGATCGTAGAACAACTTACCAAAAGAACTGTTTAAAACATAATCCAAAAACAAATTGCTTAATTTAAACTAATTTGTTTAACAATTTATACGTTGAATTTGAAATCAATCAAGTTTAGAAATTTTAAAGATAGGCGTTGTGAAAATTTATTTGTAGCGGAGAATGTAAAGCTTATCGTTTGAAACGCAAAGCACAAACTGGTACTTTATGTTAAAACTTACTTTGTATCAAAGTTTAAACAGAAGATTTTAGGAAAACAAAACCGCTTCCGAAAAGGATATACCAAATCCGAATCTGAAAGACCGTAATCCAAATTTCAATCCAAATCAACATCTTTGCGAGTCCATAACAAACAATGCCACAATCCATAAAAAAATGTTGCTAACAGACCATTTAAAATGACTTATCAAAATAACTAAAAACTTTAGTAAGCCTAAACCGAATTGCGAAAACCCGAGAAGTTCTGAGATCACCGATGTACTGAGTCCAACACCAAACACGAGAATTACCTGAAAGGAAGAAACACTAAGGGGAGGTGAGCTACGCAAGCTCAATGTGAGTACGAAATCAAGAAAAAAGGCAATTGACAAGGTAACGAAACAAATATTTCCAATATGCACACGCAGACAGTGAACGAATAACTTATATCAATAATCAGCCTCACGAGTAGTTCATTAACAAACATAACATAGAGGTATAATTCTAATCACAGCAGATACCAAAGACATGTCAAACTATTCAAATTATTACTCAATTAACTCCACAACCAGACAGACAGACTTATACCCAAATGTGAAATGAATGCAACAGAGTAAAGATCTCACCCATCCAGCCAAACACCACTTCGTCCCCCCTACACACCACAATAGGGCCATGTTAGACCCAACCATCCTGCACACCACATAGGACATTAATAGGCCAATCCACTCTACACACCACAAATGTGGAACTAAGCCACTCGAGTAGATGTATACAGCTGAGCTGGTATACGTATAGTATAATGTGATAAACTGCTGCACAAAAGTATTACAGTTAAAACTGCCAAATCAGTCTTCCTTCACTCCATAGCCAAATCCTAAAATTTAATACTAATGCAGTAATGCATACATTACGTAGACAAACATACAGAAACAAACATACACGTTTCCAGTTGAACAGATTCAGTTTTGATTATATTTGTATTTCCATACTAAATTATGATAGCAATAATAACTCAAGTTTATTTATCACATCATATTATCACATAAACGAACATTTAAGTTAAAACCAACAAATACACTTGCATACACGAACCCAAACTAGACCAAGTCCCAAACACACTTACCAAGGCTTAATCGAGGGGCGGATTACACAGAAACTTAAAACAAGTCAATTTATTACACATAACAAAAATCTGCGAAACAGGGCACACGACCGTGTGGAAGTGTCCAGGCTGTGTGGAGGCCAACATGGTCATCTGAAAGAGGCACACCCACGTGTGGAGGAGACATACGCCCGTATGTCTGGGTTACATAGTTGTGTGAGTAGTTTGTGTAACTCACTGTCCAAAAGTGCCAAAAATAAGCAAAATCAATAGCAGAGTAGACACGCCCGTGTGGAAAACTCACACGCTCGTGTGGCTAAGGGACACGGCTATGTGTCCAGGGCACACGTCCGTGTGAAAATCGACAAAATCCTAAAATAGTAGCCACACGACCGTGTGGCACTAAAATTCGCCCAAAAACCCTAATTCCTAATGTCACACGGTAGTGTGAACCGCCCGTGTGTGGCACATGCCAGTGTAGCCACCCTATGGTCACGAAACCAAACCGAAACAAGCTAAAAATCATGATTTTCCTCAGCAAATCAATCCCTAACATTTACAGTACTGAAATCACACACTGAAACCAATTGGAGATGATACATTTCGCTATTAATTCAACCTCTAACCACTTAATTCAGAAACACACCTAGTATATGTTTCCAACGCACTAACAATCGACCGACGCGCCCCAACTATTGTTCTGAAACTTGATTACGAAAAGCACAACAACACTTCTACTTGAATCTGATTTGAAACAAGAACAAAAAATCACGCTAACCTCTAACGAGACAAAAAATCAACACCGATATTGTAGTAAAAGAAATAAATTGAAGAACAAATGAAAAGAATTAAGGAACAAAATAAAAGAAAAGTGTATGAAACCTAAAAGAATCTAAAATAAGAAATTTGGGAGATAGGGGATGAGACAGACGTGAGAGTGGGAATGAGGGAAACGAACGTGCCAAAATTGGGATATTTTCTCTCTTTAAATTAAAAATAAAAAATATAAATAAGTATTTAAAACTTAAAAGAAAAGCTAAAGGAAAATTAATTCCTCTAAACACACATGAGGACTCAAACCTGGTACCTAAAGGTAAACTAACACACCCACTACCACCAAACCAGTAAGCTCATTCTGACATTAAAACGCGAAAATAAACCCAATTGCTCAACCTACTCACTGACCCTAACCATAAACCTCAAAACTTCTAACCCCAAATCTTAGGGTGTTACATTTATTCAAGATCCTCCTTTTATTTCATTATTTCAATAATAATATTGCATGCAAAATCATTGTCGACCACTTTTATTATTCAGTTCCACATTTTCTTTAAACTATTATGTGCATAAATAACAAACTTTTACAAAAGTTTTTCAAACTCAACCAATAAAAGATTGAGATATAAACTCATCAGTATTAGCAAGATGAATTATCTTTATTGCATGATCTGAAATTAATTATTTAAACAAGCAATCTTGTAAACAACAAATTGCAAGTTGATAACACATACATGATTATTTTGTAGATGCATCTACCAAAATCATATAATATCAAAACCATCCATATAGTGGATGAATAAGCCCATGTTCAATTTAGAAATGCAAGACATTAAATCTCAACTTTAGCTAGTGAGTTTCTAACAATCAATTTTCATTGAGAATAAGAAACAAATGAGAATAAATTAAAGAATCTTCTGGTTCTTTAATTAATGTCCATATGAATTATTAGTTAATTTTTGCATCATATATGATCCAGGATGGTCTAACTAGTCACGCCAAGTAGTAAATGCATTTGTATCAGTAAACTCTTGGTTTACTTTAACACGTGTTTCAATTATACTAAATTGTAACAAATTGATAATTTTACTATCATTCCTTTTACTTTGTATCCAATATAAGTACTATTGTGACATTTACTACTGGAAATGTCTAAATCAATGTGAAGTCTATAATGTCACTAAGTCAATAAATATGATTTCCAAATAATTATATGTAATAGTCGTTTCAGGGAATACTTTTATAACCACTAGTGGTATGATTCTCGCTTTGGATACGAGAAGTCTCGAGTTCGATTCAAAATACTTTTAAAACCTTTTTAACAAGAGTTTTGCATAATCAGCTAACTACCAAGAATAACTGCCTAGGTCATGTATAAAAACAAGCATATACTAAATATATCAATAAACGTCACATCTCAAACATAAAAATATGACATAATGAAAAATAGACGGAGAGTAAAGAACAAAGAAAATGAGAGGACAAAAGAGAAAGCTTATTTTATTGATCAATCAGAATATTTACAAAGCTTCTCCAAAGTTTCTATTTATAGGCATACGAAGTATAAATGAAGTAGAGATATACTTCTAATAACTATTAGAATTTAAAGTACATAAAAACTTGTCTTGATTTTGATGGACATCCACTTAATAAGATATTCATAACAATATGCATATTTTTATTGGTTTTTTTAAATAAAAAATTAAAATACCCTCAAATAATATATTTTATTTTAAATGTGAAAGGACATTAAAGTAATTTCCCTTCTTAAGTCAAGATTCGATTGATGGGTGATACAAACTCAGTGAAAGACTTAATAAATAGAATAAATAAGCAATCACGACCCCAAATGAAAATTTTGTTTTTTAGCCTTTTATAAATGATAAAATAGGAAGTAAATATATGTTAAAATTTACATTTTGACTTTTGAAAAATGAAAAAAATTTAATTTAGTCCCTTTACAAATAATGAAATAATAATTTTAAAAATTATTCTTCAACATGTCTTAGCATATGAGTTACCAAATACTAATTTCGTTCACGGAACTTGTTTTTAAGAATGGGAAATTTGTATTTATTTATTTTAAAGATTTCGTAAATTTTTATCTAGCTTAAGCTAAGTATTCTTTTATGTTGGGATAAATTATAGTAAAACAAACGAGACATAAAATTTATGCTCTAGGTAAAGAAGGGTGGGCACGCTTTTAGTTAGCCGAACAAACAAATGAAAGCCTAAAAACCTAAACAATATCAAATTAACTAATTTTTTAAATTATTTTCTATCTTCAATGCCCATCCAATAATAACATAAACTTTTTCTTTTTCTATTTTTTGATAAAATTACACCAAAATAAAATAAAATCTATGTAACTAACAAGAATGAAAGAATTGTTTTTTTTTTCATTCATGTTATAAACTTGAATTAGCATAAATTAACAATAAAATTTGCGTATCAATCGGATTATTCATTCAATATTTCGATAAATTTGATCTGGGTTTTATTTAAGTCAGTTTTGTCCGAATTTATTTTAATTTACTTTGATTGGGTTTTATCTTAGTTTGATTTTATTTATAATTATTTGGATATGTATTATTTGTTGTTAAACTTGTAAACTATATCATATTATATATATGATGAGTGTTGAATTTATTAAAAAAAATTATGCCTAAAATCGAAAGTCAATCCCACATAGGCTGATTCTTTATAACCAAAATATTTTGCAGACAATTTTCGTGCTCATGACTTGCACCTATATGAAAAACAAATGGGAGATTAAATATGAAAAATAAATAAATAACAAAAATTAATAAAAAAATAAAAACATAATCAGAATAAATAAATTGAAATTAAATAGGAATAGCCCAACAAAACAAATAATTTAGTCTCGAGCATGATTTTTGTAACACCCCAAACCCGACCTAGAAGTTTAAGTCGAATCTAGACGAGTTACACCAACGTATTGAAAACTGATTTTAGTAATTATCCAGAAAACATTCAAAACTTTATTTGATTCGTGGCGGAAAATATTTTCAGAGTGTAATGTTGAAACTGAAATCCGTTTTGTCGACTTGAGTGTTTTTATAGTTTCGCGTTAAAAATTATCATCTACTGATGAATTTAGCAAAAACCAAGACGAGCTCAGAAACATACTACAAACCCAAAAGATCAAAAGAATTTTTACACTATAGCAAAATAATCCGAGCTCCCACATGACGTCCGGTCCTAAGTCAGAGACTTACCTGAACACACAGATATAAAACCAAAAGGTGAGTATAAAGCTTAGTGTATAACCATCATCAATTACAATTAACAAAACATAGTATATAAATCAGAGTAACATAGAGAACTTAATAGCGAGTATAAGACCAGAATAGAATAGACCGGAGTATCACGGAGGTTGCCATCATGCTAATATAACAAAACAACACAAACCCACCAGAATAGGACAGAGCAGAATATGACAGAACAGAACAGAGTAAAGCAAAACGGAACAGAGCAAAGTAGAACGGAACAGAGCAGAACTAAACTGAACTACGCAGAGAATGTATGTTTATGCAGATACGGTATTTTTCAAAACAGATCAGAATGTAGATTTATCAGAAAACATCCTACCCAACTTCGCTACACGCCAAAATAGAGTCCCCCCCAAAACTCGTCCAACCAAATCACACTAACAAATAACTGTGGACATTGCCACCAAAATTTTGTAGTTAAAATTGTCAGATCGGATACACATGCTCAAGCCATTATATTGTAGCCAAGTTGCCAAAATAGAAATGTGGATAAACCACCAGATAATACAGATAATCAAACTACCAAAAACTTTCTCCTTTCACATCATCCCAAGTCCCATGCAATGTGTCTTAGCATGCATATACAGAAGCAGAGTGATAAGCATGTAAGTCTTGCTATCGTACAGTAATAAAGTCAGTAGGCATGAGAGTCCATGAGTTATAGAGCAGATTTATCAAAACTTAACAAATAATATCAGATTTGCCATGAAGTCACATGCATGGTTATAAATCAGAATCAATACCAATCAATTCAACATATTTGAATATCACATGTTCTTAAGCAACAGAGTTACGTAAAGGCGTACCAACAAGCTTAACAAAATACAAATTGTACCTAGATAATCCGCACACATTAGACAATAGCACATTACGTTTTGACAGATCCTACTTACTTAGGTTCAAACATAGCAAACATACGTACAGATCACAAGTTGTTCAGCATCAGATCATTAGATATCAAGTTATATAGCCTAATTCAAATCATACGGACCCTACAATAGGCCTACGTTTGTTTCAAATAACGCTTGTGGCCCGAGGGAAAAATTACAAAAATTGGTTCACACACCCGTGTAGTTTCACACGGCCTGGATAGCTTGCCTGTATGTCTCACATGGCATGACACACGCCCGTGTCACCTGCCTTGTGGTATTAATTCGCAATTAGTGAGTTACACGGCCTGCACACACGCCCATGTCATTAACCCATATGAACCCTGCATAACACATAACCACACACAGCCTGCACACACACCTCGTGTGCCTCCAATTTCATGAACAGTGAGTTATATGGCCTGCCACACGGTCTACCACACAACTGTGTGGCGTCGACAGTCAATTTTTTGGTGACTAAACTTGAAACAAAAGTTGGGTCATCGGTACCCACCTGATATAGTTTTGACATCGAAGTAACAAAGATAATTCTCGGGCCTAAATTAATGTTATAGTAACCAAATCATACAATCAAACCGGAATAGATCGCTTGAATAACATCTAAACCAAATCTATGTCAAAGAACTTTCAACATAACACTCTAAATCAAAACTTATCGGTAACGAACAACAGACACACGATCCTACATCACTAAAGGAGCACTAGACGTCGCTCGAACCTCTCTTGATTCAAACAACCAATTAACAAACTCCTAAGGAATAATCGTCTATTGTTATGGAATTCAAAATCGATAGAAAACCACATACTAGCAAAATAAGCAATTGACTCTTACCGACTCTAAGAACAGAACCACAAGAAAAGATCGAGCCCTGCACGAAATCTAATTCACACCCAATAGCAAAAACAAAGGTAATTTGGAAGCAAGGCAAAACCAAAAAGAAAAAGAAAATAAAAAGAGAGGGAAAACGTTTTCTTTTTGTCCTAGAAACAAAGAGGAATGAGTTACCAACCTCTTAATTTAATAAATAAATTAAAAAGGAAACTAAACTGATTTACAGATTAGTATAAAAATATTCTCATTACGCACGCGGAGATTTGAACACAAGACCAAGGGGTGTACAAAAACTTAACTAATGAACCAGTAAGCTCATTCTTGATATCAGTTGACTGAACTTAACTTATAACTCTCATGTCCAAATATAAGAGTTTAGTCAAAAGTAGCAAAATTTCAAGATATAGGATTTGAAACCAGAACCTCACATATATAACTAGAACACTTAACCACTAAACCAAATCAATTTACTTATCAAAATCTTCCAAAATTTAATTTCAAAATCGAGATATTTCCATTCTTGGTCTCAAAACTCAACTTCTTCTAACCCAATTTTTGGGATGTTACAATTTTGACTCCTATTTCGGATTGAACCTAAATAATAGATTTTCTCCTCCAATCGGTATGTAACGACCCGATAGTCAGGGGTGATGGAAAGTGAGATTCGGGGCTCCATTCCCGTAAAACGAACCCGTAAATATTTTTATTAAATATTTACAAGGTTAGTTTAGTAGTGAATTAGATTTTGGTTAAGTAATTTTCATGAAATTAGAAATTGTTAAGGTAAAGAGACTAAATCGCGTAAGGATTAAAAGTTGAATTATAAATTGAAATTAATTAAGGGACTAAAATAGCAATTATACCATTAAATAAATGTTGTGTGGCCAATCATGAGTTAAGGTTATTAATGTTATGTATATTATATATATGTATACCTAAGTTAACTTTAATATATAAAATAATAAATAAAATTGAAGTAAAATGAAAGAAATATGAAAGAAGTGGAATGAATTGAAGAATAAACAAAATATAGTAGAAAAAAAATTGAAATTCTTGTGAATTGAGTAGTATGCTATTAATTAATTTAAATTATTTTATTTCGTAGCAAATGCCATTCCGAAATCCTCGAGTAAGAAGGGGAAAGACGAGATCGATGTCGAGTAGCTCAAAATATATGGTTTGTGTTTCTATAATTCGAATTAAATTACAAATTATTACATTTTGTATTGTTTGCATATGGTAAGTAATTGAGGTGATAACTCTTGTACTTTGAGCCAAATTGAATCAACTGATGATTATAATGAACAAATTATGTGTATCGAGAATTGTGGTATTTTTATGAATATGTGTATTGAGAAATTATAGTTGTTATCAAATTTAATATATACTTATATGTGTGATGATGTACATATGTGAAATTAGAAAATTGGATGTATTGAAAGTGAAATGTGTTAGAGTTGTGTGACCCAAATTCTAAGAGATTGCTTGCAAGTCAAGTTAAACAAAAATATATTTTCTTTCTAGAAGATTTAGTATTTATTAGTATAATATATTTAGCATTTATTAGCATAGTTTATTTGACTTACTAATTTAGCCTATAAATAGGCTCTTTTACAATCTTAGAAAAACACACCCATTAGATTAGAACTCATAACACATTCAGAGAGTTTTCTGTTTACATTTTGAGGGTTCTTTGTTTTCGAGTTTTCGGGGTTTAGTTGTTATCTCCATCTTTTGTACTCTTCGTTCTTTTGCCATTATAGTAAAATTATCTTTGCCCGTGGTTTTTTATCCTCTTTGGAAGGGGTTTTCCACGTTAAATTTGTGTGTTCATCTTCTCAATTTCTTCTACTATTTTTTACTTGTTCGTTGCTTAATCGGACGATCCTAACAAGTGGTATCAGAGCTAGTTCAATTTTCATAGATCAGCCCGTTCAGAGATGGCAACAACAAGGTTTGAAATTGAGAAGTTCGATGGTGAGACAAATTTCAATTTGTGGCAAGTTCGGATGACGGCAATTCTAGTTCAAAACGGCTTGAAAAAGGTTGTTACAGGGAAAAAGCCTGAGAATCTAAATCAAACAGAATAGGAAGAGCTTGATGAAAAGGCCTTGTCTGCAATCTAGTTGTGCCTCACGAATACAGTATTGCAGGAGGTATTGATGGAGAAGACCTCATTCACCTTGTGAAAAAGGTTAGAAACTCTTTATGCAACTAAGTCTCTGGCTAATCATTTAGTGTTGAAACAACGTTTATTTACGTTTCGCATGAACGAATGTGAGCTTCTTAAAGATCACATCAGTCAATTCATTACTCTTTAAATGATTTAAAGAATGTTGAGGTTCATATTGACAATGAAGATCAAGCTATGCTATTATTGTGCTCTTTACCCTCTTCATACAAGTCTTTCAGGGAGACCCTGATTTATGGCAGAGACAAACTCTTGTTTGAAGATGTGAAAGGTTATTTGTTGAGTAGAGACAAACTCGACAATGAGTTTGGTTTGAATAGCAAAGCAGATAGGCAAGCTTCCGTTTTGGTAGCATCAAAGAAACGAGACAAAAGGTGTCGCTATTGTAAAAAGTTAGGTCACGTCAAAGCAGATTGTTTTAAACTGCAAAATAAAAGAGCTGCTGAGAGTAACGAGGAAGATGTAGTTGGTGCTAATTTGGTCGATGAAGGTGGTGATGATTTCTTGTTAGTGTCAACGAGTGACAACTCCAAGCTTAAGTCTGAGTGGATCCTAGATTCAGGATGTTCTTTCCACATGTATCCCAATAGAGAATGGTTCTCAACATACAGTTCAGCTGAAGGTGGAGTTGTGCACATGGGAAATGATTCATCTAGTAAGATAATCGGTATTGGTACTGTTAAAATTAGGATACACGATGGGACGATTATGACACTCTCAGATGTAAGGTATGTACCTGATTTACGAAAGAATCTCATCTCCTTGAGTATTTTAGACTTGAAAGAATGCAGAATCAACATCGAGTCGAGCGACATTAAAGTATCTCGTGGAGCTCTCATTTTGTTAAAAGGTAAAAGAACTGGCAGTCTTTATATTCTGGAAGGTTTTACAGTGACCGGTGAAATTGGACGTCCCTCGTCCATTACGGAGTCAAAGTCAACTCGTTTGGAGCATAGCCAACTTGGTCATAGGAGGGAAAAAGGTATGACCGTTTCGTTGAAGAGAGGTTCTCTTTTGGATGCAGGTTTTAAAAAGTTAGGGCACTGTGTTCGTGAAAATCAGACCCGGGTTAGTTTTGATTTGGCAGTGCACAAGTCGAAGGCTAGAAGTCTTCCAGCTTCTAAGCATAGATTCGACTCAGTTAATTCCCTGAATAGTTCAAGATAGGCCCGTGGCGGGTTTTGGCAAAGATGGCATTGAAAGAATTCGTGTCAAGGTGGAGATTGTTAGAGTTGTGTGACCCAAATTCTAAGAGATTGCTTGCAAGTTAAGTTAAACAAAAATATATTTTCTTTCTAGAAGATTTAGTATTTATTAGTATAATATATTTACATTTATTAGCATAGTTTATTTGACTTACTAATTTAGCCTATAAATAGGCTCTTTTACAATCTTAGAAAAACACACCCATTAGATTAGAACTCATAACACAGTCAGAGAATTGAGGGTTCTTTGTTTTTGGGTTCTTTGTTTTCGGGTTTTCAGGGTTTAGTTGTTATCTCCATCTTTTGTACTCTTCGTTCTTTTGCGATTATAGTAAAATTATCTTTGCCCGTGGTTTTTTATCCTCTTTGGAGGGGTTTTTCCACGTTAAATTTGTGTGTTCATCTTGTCAATTTCTTCTACTATTTTTTACTTGTTCATTGCTTAATCGGGACGATCCTAACAAAATGAAACCCTATTGAATTGGGTGGACTAGGCTGGTAATATAGATTGAATTGGGGTCTCATTCCATAGCCTAAATCGAGGTGTTCTCTTCTTCCAAAAGAGTATTTGATGAATCCTATCTGAGAATTCGATTGAAGGAATGCCATTGACAACAGACTTTTGAATGTTTCATTCCAGCAGATCAAAATCCTCCTTCTCCTCCTCCTCTAAACCATTCCTAACAGTATTGGATGTATGACCAACTAACTTGTCTTTCCAAGAAATTGTTGGTTCAGCAGATAGATCTACCAACAACTCCCTACTCAAACTTTTATCTTTATCCCTAAAGCGGACCTTCATAGGGATTAAACCTTCCATAGAGCAATCTCTAAACCCAGAGTTTTCACAGAGAGAATCCATTAAAACTGAATTTGTACTTGAATTTTTTTTAATTTTATCATTATTTGTTTTTGAATAGTTATTATAAAAATCTTTTATCCAATAATAAGATATTTAAAATTTAAAATAAAATTTCATTATCTACTTTTATTATCTAATAATTAAAAATGTAAAACTGTCGGGTTTAAGTATAAATAGTTTGATTATGTGCATGTTTTACTTTTATATTTAAAATTGTTTTCTTATTGCTTGTTCATGTCTTTCTTGTTTCTTTTTCACCAACACCACTCTATAACATTATTTCTAGGCATTTTATTCAAAAGAAAAGAATTTGGTGGTAGAGATCAAAATTGGGAACATAATTTTGATATTAAATTGGTACAAAAGTCAATATATTTTCTACGACTTGAACTTGAGTTTACTATAAAAAAAAATATATTTTAACTATATTTTTCTGTAATTTTTTAATTATTTATATTTGCATAAACTTCAATAGAAAAGTTTTTTTTTTAATTTTAAAATTTATTTTTGAAAACTCAGCAATTTTTTATTCATGTATAATTTTTAATAAAAGAAAACATACATTTGTTTTTGTGGGCATAAATATTTAGTTCAAATTTAACTACGAAATAATCACTCATGAAGCAGTAACAGATACATTACATATTTAAATAAATAAGTAACAAACTAGTACACTTTATTTAATTAGTATGCAACGCTGGCAATTAAAGTTGAACCTCTTTTAAGTAATAGCTTTAGTTTTATGGTTCCTTGTTTAATATTTAATTAATTTTTTAAATATTATATCCCTTATTTCAACTATTTCATATAATTAAAATATATTAATTTATCAGAAAAATTTCAAATCATTTTTAACATCATGCTTTATATATATATATAGGAGATGCACGTGAATGTTTTTCTCTTTTATTATTTAATAAAATATTTTTATTTCATGTGATTAATTTTAAAGTAATTGTATAATATTTAAAAAATAAATATTCAAATATATTCTAAATTGGTATGGACCATAGCAAACATAATAATGCTTGCTTCTTAAATGTGCATGAATCATGATATCTTTTTCTTGTTGAGCATCAGAACATGTAGTTGCGACATATGTTAGAGTAGAAACTAAAACGATTGAGAAATTGAGGTATAAAAGGTTTAAACTTTAGGATTATCTTATTTTATTATAAAAGAAAATTAGATTTTTGTTTGGGACATTTAAATTTAAATCTCTACTCTATTCTTTGTTTAGCATAAAAATAGGCGGGGCTGATTAATAAATATGTAGATAGATGTGAATAGGGGAGGCACTACAACCACCAAAACCTTTCTTATTTTTAACATAGCCTTCCTTTTACCTTCTATTTTTAATATTCATACAGATAGATGTGAATAGGGGAGGCTCTACATGTGATAGCCCGAAATAGGGCCCAATCGGAATAGTGATTTCGTAACCACAAATCCAAAGTGAAATGGTTAAGTTATAATTTTTTATTAATTACTCATTCATTGAAATATTGTGTGAAAATATGGATAGGAAATTTTAATGATTTAGTGCCTAATTGAATTTTTAGGACTAAATTGAGAAAAATGCAAAGTGTGTCTAATTAGTGATTAAATGACTTAATTGAATTATTGCATGAAATTGGAAGTGTTTATGTGGAAATAGACCATAAATTAGTGTTATGGACACAAAAGGGTAATTCTAGAAAAGTATCTAAGTAAATGGGTCAAGGGTATTTTTGTCAAAAGTGAATAAAAGACAAAATAAAGTGAAAATAAGTGTCCATCTTCTTCAAAATTAAAGAGTTGCTGCCGAAACTTTCATGTTCTATAAGCTAGGGTTCTTGATTTTTCTAAGCTCAATTGTAAGTGATTTCTTGCCCCGTTTTTAATTATTTTCGTATTTTTATGCTTATTGAAGCTTGAATTTCATGTTTCTACCATTTATTTTAAATGAAATTAAAGTTTAAAAATTGACCCATTCATGATATAGTTGTAATTTGATGAGTGATGTTAGATAATAAATGTTTGAAGTGCTAATTACAAGTTTTACTAGATGAATTTCGATGAAAAATGTTGAAAAATGACTAAATTGTGAAAGATAGTAAAGTGTGCATAAAGTTGTGATTTTGTGAATTTGAGGGCTGTTATGAGCATGAAATATGATTAAGTGAGGTTTGAAATTTAAGAATTTAGTGATTTTTTTTTTTTGAGTTTTGGGACAAAAGTGGAATTTTTGAAAAGTTATGGGAATAAAATTTAAGTTTGTCAAAATATTGTGTATGAATATTATTGGAATGGAATGTTGATAAAATGCATTAAATTGTGTTAATATAGATCAAGAAAGAAGAAATAGTGGAAGTGATCGGGGAAAAGAGAAGGTTATCGACTAATTTACGAAAATAGTCGTTTTGCATCCGAGGTAAGTTATGTGTAAATAATAGCAATATTTTTATATAAATTGTGAATTATATTTGATATGTGAATTAATATTGAATGTAGAAGGAAAATTGTTCATGAATTATTCAAGTGATAAAGTGTTTAAAATAAAGTGTTAAGTGTAAATCCCCGGTTGAACTTAGGAATAGAAGTGGATACATGTGACATGTCACTAGAGACCAGTGTTACAGTGTTACAGTGAGTCCAAGGTGCTGGGTGATCTAGCATGTGTTGCAGACACCTGACAGCTTGTGTAAGCAGGCCCATGGACATTTACAGTGTTATTGATCAGTGGTAGCTTCGGCTACATTTCAGTGGTAGCTACGGCTACATATCAGTGGTAGCTTCGGCTACATTTTAGTGGTAGTTTCGGCTACATTTCAGTGGTAGCTTCGGCTACATATCAGTGTGACACTTATGTGCTAATTCTCTACGTATCCGTGTATATTCCGAGTGTTCAACAGTATTAATAATGGGTTAAAGTGAATATGAAATGAAGTGTATGTGCAGGTACAATTGAAAGAATGAGCATATATGATTAGGGGTGTTCATTCGATTAACCGACCCGAAATTGCTATAACCGAATTAACCGACCTTCCAAAATTTTTAACCGTTAACCGAACCGAATTTTAAAAAATAATTAACCGAACCGAAATTTTTTCGGTTAATAAGGTCGGTTAACCGAATTAACCGAAAATTATGTGTTTTTTATTTTTGGTTAAAAATTACCCGAATTACCCGAATTACCCGATTAACCGAATTAACCGAATTAACCGAATTACCCGAAAATTGTCCGAATTACCCGAAAATTACCCAAAAAGTTCGGTGTTGAGCTTGAGAAAAAATTGGGTCGGGTTTAATTTGACCTAGTTTAGGCCCTACCCTACAAAATTCGGTTTACCCGATTTTTTCGGTTAACCGACCGGTTTCGAACCGATTTAACCGTTAACCGAAAAAATTAAAAAAAATTAACCGACCCCCGACCGAATTTTTTCGGTTAACCGACTGATTAATCAAACTGGGTCAGTTAACCGAAAAAAATTGGGTTAACCGAATTATGCACAACCCTATATATGATTAAGGTTAAGTGTGTAAATGCATGTGCCAGTGAATTGGTAAGATTATGTATGTGTAAGTGATTGAAATTGCTAAGAAATGCTTGATTAGTTATATGAGAGAAATATTAAATGTTAAATGAGTATTTATAGTTTACATGTAACTTACTAAGCTATTAGTAGCTTACATCTTTCTTCCTTTCCTTTGTTTTATAGTGTTTTGAGCTTGCTCGAATTGGGGATCGTTGGAGCTCGTATCACACTATCACAGCCATCTCGGTATTATGTGTTTTCAAAATGTTTAAAGCTATGGCATGTATAGAGATCTTAATCATTTTGAGTATGTTCAAATGATATGGCTAAGATTAGCTATTGAAATGGTTAGTAAAGAATATGTTTTGGTGTTATGTATGTTTAAATGGTAACTAATACAAAGAAGCAGTTTTTGGACAGCAGCAGTGACGTGAATTTGAAAAATCACCAAAAATAATATAAATAGAATTAGAGAGTGAATGAGATATAAAATTAAGTCTTATCAAGCATATTTTTACATAAAAAAATGGTGTAGGAAAAGGAATTTTATATTTTGAGATATTTGAATTTTAGTGAGACAGGGTCAGAATGGTTTTTGAAGTCCCCTATTCTGATTTTAGAAAATCATTATAAATTGTACGGAAAGAAATATGGGTCATAATTTATATTTCTAGATTCCTTAGTGAGTCTATTTTCAAAATAAACAAACGATAACATTATACAAACTCTGTAAAATGATATAATTTATTTTTATTACGAAGAGGTCAGAACTGTCGAGTAGTGAAATAGGGGAAAATTTAATGAATAAACTGTCATAATTGGCCAAGCCAAAAATTCTAAAAATTTTATGGTAAGTAGGAATATGAGTCTAGTTTTAGGTAAAATTTACGGATTTAAATTCCTAGTTTTTTAACTCGAGTTATAATTAAATTAGTGACAATCGCGCATGTGGACAGTTTTGTTGTGTACAGTGAAATTAATTTTAAAAGCAAATTTTTATGCTCCGAATTGGTAAGTTAAGTTAGATGACGCCTCGTGCTCGACTCTAGCAATGGTCTTGGGTAAGGGGTGTTACATTTAGTGGTATCAGAGCTACGATTTAGTCAATTCTCGGACTAACCTAGCGATTGTAATAGACTATCTATGCATGCCATAATTGAATAATGATAGTGTGACGACTCCTGACATCTTAAAATGTTTTTTTTATAGTAATGGATCCTAATCGAGATACAACTGATGATGCTCAAAGTAATGCGCCTGCTTCCGCGCAAGGGACGGCGCCAGTTGAAAGTCAACCCGAGACTCAGGGTCAAGGAGATGAGGCTGGGGAAGCTTTTCTCCATATGATGAGCAATTGGTATATTGAGTTTGTTAGAACTAATCCTAATGCTTAACCTCCTCCGCCCCCTCCTATTCCTCTAGCTGTTCCCATAGCTCCTCAACAAACTGAAGTGTTAAGATTGTCAAAGCCTCCAGTGGACAAAATTCGAAAGTATGGAGCCGAATAGTTCCAAGCTAATGTAAATGATGATCCTGAAAGAGCAGAGTTCTGGCTTGAAAATACTATTAGAGTATTGGATGAATTATCTTGTACTCCAAAAGAAAGTCTCAAATGTGCTATCTCATTGTTGAGGGATTCGGTTATAATTGGTGGAAAACTTTAGTGTCAGTGGTGCCTAAAGAGAAAGTTACATGGGATTTCTTTCAAGAGGAATTTCGGAAGAAGTATGTAAGTCAGCGTTTCATTGATCAAAAGAGAAAAGTGTTTCTTGAATTGAAACAAGGGCGCATGACGATAGTCGAATATGAACGAGAATTTGTCAAATTAAGCAAGTATGCCCAAGAGTGTGTATCTAATGCAGCTACATTGTGCAAGAGGTTTGACGATGGATTAAACGAGGATATCCGATTGTTAGTGGGAATCCTTGAAATTAAAGAGTTAGTGGTACTAGTTGAAAGAGCTATCAAGGTTGAAGAATTGAGCAAAGAGAAAAAAAAGGTGGAAAGTGAAGCAAGAGATGCAAGAAAAAGATCAATGAGCAAGTCATTTCAGTCTCAAGCGAAGAAGTCTAGAGAAATGAATACTCAATCGAATGCTTCTAGTGTGAATTTTCAAATAGATCGAGGAAAACAATATTCAAGTTCTAAAGCTCAAGCGACTTCTATGGCAAGTGTAGGTAGTGTTAAACCTACTAGACCAGAATCTCAACATTGTGGAAAATGACATTTGGGGGAATGTTATTTAATTAGCCGAGCATGTTTTAAATGTGGATCTCGAGATCATTTTGTGAAAGATTGTCCAGAAAGAGAAGAGATAAAAAGTTTCAGAATGTGAGATCGAGCAGTGTGACTACTAGAGGAAGACCACCGAGAAATGTGGGAACTGGAACTAGTGGTAAAGGTGTAACAAAAGACACTATCGTAAGATCCGAAGCGACAGCTCCAACGAGAGCTTATGCCATGCAAGCTAGAGAGGAAACATCTTCCCATGATGTGATCACTGCTATATTTTCTCTTTACGACACTAATGTTCTTGCATTGATTGATCCTGGTTCTACTCACTCGTATGTATGCATGAATTTAGTGTCTGATAAGAATTTGTGTATTGAATTGACTGAGTATGTGGTTGAAGTGTCGAATCCTTTAGGCAAGCATGTGATAGTTGATAAAATATGCAAAAATTATCCTTTGATGATACAAGGTCAATGTTTCCCTGCCAACTTGATGTTGTTGCCATTTGATGAATTTGATGTTATTTTGGGAATGGATTGGTTGACATTACATAAGGTCAAGATAGATTGTAGTCAGAAAATTCTTGAGTTGAAGTGTAGTAGTGGTAAATTTCTTCGGGTTGACAGATAAGTCAAATGTGATGCCAATTGTGATTTCTGCCATGTCTGCTCAGAAATGTTTGAAAAATGGCTGTGAAGCATATCTTTCTTATGTGTTGAATGCAAAAGTGTATGAAATAAAGATCGAATCAGTATCAGTGGTATGTGAATATTTAGATGTGTTCCCAGAAGAGTTGTTAGGTTTGCATCCAATTAGAGAAGTAGAGTTTGGTATTGAAGTAATGCCAGGTACTGCTCCAATATCGATTGCTCCCTACAAAATGACACTAATTGAACTGAAAGAGTTAAAAGTACAATTACAAGATTTGACGGATAAAGGATTCGTAAGACCAAGTTACTCTCCGTGGGGTGCTCCTATGCTATTTGTGAAGAAAAGGATGGAACATTGAGATTGTGTATTGATTATCATCAACTTAACAAAGTGACAGTGAAGCATAAGTATCCATTGCCCCGAATAGGTGACTTGTTTGATCAGTTAAAGGATGCCACAGTGTTTTCCAAAATTGATTTGAGATCCAGATATTACCAATTGAGAGTTAAAGAGACAGATGTACCAAAGACTGCTTTCAGAACCCGGTATGGCCACTATGAGTTTCTTGTAATGCCTTTTGGTCTGACTAATGCTTCAGCTATTTTTATGGATTTGATGAATCGTATTTTTCGACCCTATTTGGATAAATTTGTTGTGGTGTTTATAGATGATATTCTTATTTATTCCCAAAGTGAAGCTGAGCATGCTGAACATTTAAGAATTGTGCTACAGACTCTGCGAGAAAAGAAATTGTTTGCTAAATTTAGCAAGAGTGAATTTTGGCTCAGTGAAGTTAGATTTTTTGGGCATATTATCTCGGGAGATGGCATCTGAGTGGATCCGAATAAGATATCGACAATAGTTGAATAGAAGCCTCAAAGAAATGTATTTGAAGTTAGGAGTTTTTTGGGCTTAGTCGGATATTACCGTCGATTTGTAGAAGGTTTTTCGTTGATAGCTTCACCGATGACAAAATTGTTGCAAAAAGATGTTAAGTTTGAATGGACCGAGGAGTGTCAACAAAGTTTTGAGAAATTAAAGAAGTGTGTAACTGAGGCACCAGTGTTAGTGCAACCTAAGTCAGGAAAGGAATTTGTTGTTTATAGTGACGCGTCGTTAAGTAGGCTCGGATGTGTATTGATGCAAGAAGGAAAAGTGATAGCGTATGCTTCTCGACAATTGAAACTGCATGAACGAAATTATCCTACCCATGATTTAGAGTTGGCTGCTATTGTTTTTGCTTTGAAGATTTGGTGTCATTATTTATATGGTGAGAAATGTCATGTTTATATGGATCATAAAAGTTTGAAATATGTTATGACACAAAAAGATCTGAATTTGCGGCAACGAAGATGGTTGGAATTGTTGAAAGATTATGAACTTGTGATAGATTATCATCCGGGAAAAGCCAATATAGTTGCTGATGCTTTGAGCAGAAAGTTTCTCTTTGCTTTGAGAGCTTTGAATTCGAGATTAACATTGACTAAAGATGGATCATTTTTTGCAGAGTTAAAAGCTAGACCATTGTTTCTTCAAGAAATTTGTGAGGTTCAAAAAGTGGATCATGAATTGCAAAGAAGAAAGACTTAGTATGCAGTGGACGATAATTCTGATTTTCGGAATGATTCAGATGGATGTTTAATGTTTCGTGATAGAATATGAAAATGTTGATTTAATCCAGAAAATTTTGCAAGAAGCGCATGATAGTCGTTTGGCAGTTCACCCCGGTAGTGTAAAAATGTACAATGATTTGAAGAAATTATATTGGTGGCCGGGTATGAAACGGGATATCTCCGAGTATGTGACAAAGTGTTTAGTGTGCCAACGAGTAAAAGTTGAACACCAAGTACCTTCAGGGTTACTTCAACCTATTATGGTGCCCGAGTGGAAGTGGGATAGAATTACTATGGATTTTATTTCCGGATTGCCATTGTCACCGAAAAAGAAAGACTCAAGTTGGGTGATAGTTGATCGATTGACTAAGTCGGCTCATTTCATTCCTGTGCGAATGAGTTTTTCACTTGACAAGTTAGCCGAATTGTATATTGCTGAGATAGTCCGATTACATGGTGTGCCTATGTCTAATATATCTGATAGACATCCATGGTTTACTTCAAGGTTTTGGAAGAAATTACAAGAGGCATTGGGTACTAAATTGAATTTTAGTACAGCATTCCATCCCCAAACCGATGGATAGTCCGAAAGAGTATCAAATACTCGAAGACATGTTGAGATGTTGTGTATTGGAATTTGAAGGTAATTGGGAAAGATATTTACCTTTGGTGGAATTTGCATATAATAATAGTTATCAATCGAGCATAAAAATGGTACCTTATGAAGCGTTGTATGGACGAAAGTGTCGGACTCCATTATATTGGACTGAACTTAATGAAAATCAGTTACATGGAGTCGATTTGGTAAAAAAAACCGAAGAAAAAGTGAGGATAATCCGTGATTGTTTGAAAGCTACATCGGATCGACAGAAGTCGTATGCTGACTTGAAAAGAAAAGGGATTGAATTTCAAGTGGGTGATAAAGTATTTTTGAAAGTGTCTCCATGGAAGAAAATTTTGAGATTTGACCGTAAAGGTAAATTAAGTCCAAGATTTATTGGTCCGTATGAAGTGATAGAAAGAATCGGTCCAGTGGCTTATTATCGATTGTCTCTACCACCGGAATTGGAAAGAATTCATAATGTGTTTCATATTTCTATGTTGAGGCGATATCGATCGGACCCATCGCATGTGATTTCACCGATTGAAGTGGAAACTCGATCGGATATGACATACGAAGAAGAGCCAATTCAAATCTTACCACGAGAAGTAAAACAGTTGAGAAATAAAGAAATTGCTTTAGTGAAAGTGTTATGGCAACGACATGGAGTGGAAGAGGCAACATGGGAAACCGAGGAGGCTATGAGGAAACATTATCCCAACTTATTCACTGGTAAGATTTTCGGGGACAAAAATCCCTAAAGGGGAGAATTGTGATAGCCCGAAATACGGCCTAATCGGAATAGTGGTTTCGTAACCACAAATCCGAAGTGAAATAGTTTAATTTTATAAATTTTTATTAATTACTGATTGATTGAAATATTATGTGAAAATATGGATAGGAAATTTTAATGATTTAGTGCCTAATTGAATTTTTAGGACTAAATTGAGAAAAATGCAAAGTGTGTCTAATTAGTGATTAAATAACTTAATTGAATTATTCCATGAAATTGGAAGTGTTTATGTGGCAAATAGACCATAAATTAGTGTTATGAACACAAAAGGATAATTCTAGAAAAATATCTAAGTAAATGGGTCAAGGGTATTTTTGTCAAAAGTGAATAAAAGACAAAATAAAGTGAAAATAAGTGTCCATCTTCTTCAAAATTAAAGAGTTGCTGCCAAAACTTTCATGTTCTATAAGCTAGGGTTCATGATTTTTCTAAGCTCAATTGTAAGTGATTTCTTGCCCCGTTTTTAATTATTTTCGTATTTTTATGCTTATTGAAGCTTGAATTTCATGTTTCTACCATTTATTTTAAATGAAATTAAAATTTAAAAATTGACCCATTCATGACATAGTTGTAATTTGATGAGTGATGTTAGATAATAAATGTTTGAAGTGCTAATTACAAGTTTTACTAGATGAATTTCGATGAAAATGTTGAAAAAGGACTAAATTGTGAAAGATAGTAAAGTGTGCATAAAGTTGTGATTTTGTGAAATTGAGGGCTGTTATGAGCATGAAATATAATTTAGTGAGGTTTGAAATTTAAGAATTTAGTGAATTTTATTTTTACGGGGAAAAGTTATGGGAAAAAAATGTAAGTTTGTCAAAATATTGTGTATGAATTGTGTTGGAATGAAATGTTGATAAAATGCATTAAATTGTGTTAATATAGATCAAGAAAGAAGAAATAGTGGAAGTGATCGGGGAAAAGAGAAGGTTATCGACTAATTTACAAAAATAGTCGTTTTGCATCCGAGGTAAGTTATGTGTAAATAATAGCAATATTTTTATATAAATTGTGAATTATATTTGATGTGTGAATTAATATTGAATGTGGAAGGAAAATTGTTCATGAATTATTCAAGTGATAAAGTGTTTAAAATAAAGTGTTAAGTGTAAATTCTCGGTTGAACTTAGGAATAGAAGTGGATACAAGTGCCATGTCACTAGAGACCAGTGTTATAGTGTTACAGTGTTACAGTGAGTCCTGGGTGCTGGGTCATCTAGCATGTGTTACAGACACCTGACAGCTTGTGTGAGCAGACCCGTGGACATTTCTAGTGTTATTGATCAGTGGTAGCTTCAGCTACATTTCAATGGTAGCTTCAGCTACATTTCAGTGGTAGCTTCGGCTACATATCAGTGTGGCACTTATGTGCTAATTCTCTACATATCTGTGTATATTTTGAGTGTTCAACGGGACTAATAATGGGTTAAAGTGAATATGAAATGAAGTGTATGTGCTGGTACAATTGAAAGAATGAGCATATGTGATTAAGGTTAAGTGTATAAATGCATGTGCAAGTGAATTGGTAAGATTATGTATGTGTGATTGAAATTGCTAAGAAATGTTTGATTAGTTATATGAGAGAAATGTTAAATGTTAAATGAGTATTTATAGTTTACATGTAACTTACTAAGCTATTAGTAGCTTACACCTTTCTTCCTTTCCTTTGTTTTATAGTGTTTTGAGCTTGCTCGAATTGGGGATCGTCAGAGCTCATATCACACTATCACAGCCATCTCGGTATTATGTGTTTTCAAAATGTTTAAAGCTATAGCATGTATAGAGTCTTAATCATTTTGAGTATGTTCAAATGATATGGCTAAGATTAGCTATTGAAATGGTTAGTAAAGAATATGTTTTGGTGTTATGTATGTTTAAATGGTAACTAATACAAAGAAGCAGTTTTTGGACAGCAGCAGTGATGTGAATTTGAAAAATCACAAAAATAGTAGAAATGGAATTAGAGAGTGAATGAGATATAGAATTAAATCTTATCAAGTCTATTTTTACATAAAAAAAACGGTATAGGAAAAGGAATTTTATATTTTGAGATATTTGAATTTTAGTGAGACAGGGTCAGAATGGTTTTTGAAGTCCCCTGTTCTGAATTTAGAAAATCATTATAAATTGTACAGAAAGAATTATGGGTCATAATTTATATGTCTACATTCCTTAGTAAGTCTATTTTCAAAAGAAATAAACGATAACATTATATGAATTCTGTAAAATGAGATAATTGATTTTTATTTCCAAGAGGTCAGAACTATTGAGTAGTAGAAGAGGGGAAAATTTAATGAATAAACTGTACTAATTGGCGAAGCCAAAATTTCTGAAAATTTTATAGTAAGTCAGAATATGAGTCTAGTGTCTGGGAAAATTTACAGATTTAAATTTTGAGTTTCGTAACTCAAGTTATAATTAAATTAGTGACAATCGAGCAGGTGGACAGTTTTGTTGTGTACAGTGAAATTAATTTTAAAAGCAAATTTTTATGCTCCAAATTAGTAAGTTAAGTTAGATGACGCGTTGTGCTCGACTCCAGCAATGGTCTCGGGTAAGGGGTGTTACACTACAGCCACCAAAACCATTCTTATTTATTTTTAGTTTCCATTGTTTTTAATCTAGTTAAAACCCAATAATTAATTGGTTGTTTAAATCATCTCACTCAAAATTTAACTTTAATCGAGATGGATTCAATCGTCACACGATGTCGTTTTAACATCAAATAAAGATGGGTGTCTTTCAATTCAATTTTGGGCAGTATATAATTAGTGAATCGATACGATTTGTAATTTTCGTATTTGTCTTGTCAAAGAACAAATTGATGTGACCAATTAAGAGATTATTCTTATTCGTCAATCTCTATAACCAACTTAACGATTGGAGGAGAAAATCCATTATTCGAGATCAGTCCGAAGTTGAAGTCAAAATAGTGCATGAGGCTAGAGTATTCTTTTTGTTGGTTTAATTCTATTTAATTTTGATTTGTTTAGTTTGATTACGTTTTTATTTTTATTCAATTTATATTATTTATTTATTTTTTATTTATGCCTCCTTCATTTTTTCGTTCAAGTTTACGTGAGTCTGGGCACAAAAACTGCCCATGACACATTCTAGTTATAAATAAATACAAATTTGGATAGATCAGTCTATATGGGATTGACCCACTCTCTATACTACAAAATTAATTTTTGGTTTAGACATAGAAATTTGTTTTTGGTGGATTCGACATCTACTAAATTTTGGCTTCGTTGTTGGGGGTTAACACTAATCAATTTTTTGTTTTTTTTTAGTAAATATGGGTGTGCAAGTCACTTAATGATATTGTTAATATTGTCCGGTGTATTAGCGCAAGAAATACTATGTCGGACGTTGTGTGTGGTACATGTGCTACACCTAATTATACTACATATGTGTGTTCTGTCTTGCAAGAACATTACCAAGAATAATATAACATCGTTGGAAGTTTTCCTGGACCACTTCAAAGAACATACAACTCATTCTTCAATACATACTCTTCTGGGGGAAGAGAACACCTCGATTTAGGCTATGGAATGAGGCCCCAATTCAATCTATATTACCAGCCTAGTCCACCCATGCAAAAATCACAATCTTCAGGTATGTCTTCAGGCATGGATTATTTTCTTTTCACTAACAGTTTGCCCTATTGGGATATCTATTCATATTTGAGCATTTTCAGCTAGTATGTGAGATTTTATAATTCTCTTTAGGTCAATAAATGAATCTGGCAGTTGATTGGCAATATTTTGCAAATGTATGATCCTTTGAACTTATTGTTCATATTGACTTGTACAAGGATCTAATTGAGATAATGGTGATCCATTCCATGTGATTTCTTTTACCAACTATATTTTCTCTCCCCCCTAATGTTGGGAAAATTGTTTCATTAAAGTGGCAATGAAAAAATCGTGTAGTAAATAAATCTCCAGTTAATGGTTCAACATACTTAATTATAGAAGGAGATTCATAACCAACATATATTCCCAACCTCATTTGAGGACCCATCTTTGTTTGTTGTGGTGAAGCAATTGGAACATATACCGCACATCTAAAAATCATAAGATGAGAAATATTTGGCTCCTGGCCAAAAGCCAATTGCAATGGGGAGTACCTATTATAACTTGTTGGCTTGATTCGCACAAGTGTTGCTGCATGTAAAATAACATATCCCAAGCTGTAACGGGTAGTTTTGATCTCATAAGCAATGACCTAGCTATTAGTTGGAGGCGTTTGATAAACGATTTAGCTAAACCATTTTGTGTGTGAACATGAGCTACAGGATAGTCAAATTTTATATCAATGGACATACAATAATCATTGAAAGCTTGAGATGTAAACTCACCAGCATTATCAAGACGGATAGTTTTTATTGCATAATTTGGAAATTGTGCTCTTAATCGAATTATTTGAGCAAGTAATCTCGCAAACGCCAGGTTGTGAGTCGATAATACACATACATGTGACCATCTACTAGATGCATCTATCAATATCATAAAATATCTAAATGGTCCACATGGTGGATGAATAGGCCCACATATATCACCTTGAATACGTTCTAGAAATGCGAGAGATTTAAATCCCAACTTTAGCTGGTGATGGTCTAATAATCAGTTTACCTTGAGAACAAGCATCACAAGAGGAATCTTTAAATTCAAGAATCTTCTAGTTCTTTAATGGGTGCCCAATTGAATTTTCAATTATTTTTCGCATCATAATAGATTAAGGATGGCCTAACCAGTCATGCTAAATAGTAAAAGTAGGTGGTTCTACGAACTTCTGATTTGTAGTAGCATGTGTCTCAATTGCACTAATATGTGTATAATATGAATTTGATGAAAAGCAGGTAGTCTTTCCAAAACATATTTATTTCCACATTCAACATTTTTAATATATAGATATTCAATATTTTTCTCATTCATAGCCTCATATGATATTCATTAATACGAATATATTTAAAACTCAACAAATTTCTTTGAGACTTAATAAAAAATAAAGCATCAACAATGATAACTTTTGTACCTTTAGGTAGTAATAATATAATAGCTCTTCCGGAGCCTTTAATAGGTTTTGAACTACCTGATATTGTATTAATATGAGCATCACTTATTGTTAAATGAGAAAAATATTTTTTTTATCTTTGAGTATCATATATGTTGTAGTACTATTTGCAAGACACGTGTCTCCATTGAGTTTGGATCCAACAAATTTTTGTTGATCATTCATATTCTTCATAAAAATAAATAAAATATAACATTAGAAATGTTGCAAATATTTATTAAATATGTATAACTTGCAAGAAAACAAACATACTTAAAAAAACAAAAAAATGTCAAAATAACACTGACTTATTCTTTATGCAAGAAAAAAAACATGCTTAAAAACTACATAAAATGCTAAAATAACACCAACTTTTCTAATGATTCTCAAAGAAATCTGCCACATCAATGTGAGTTATATCATTAAGGCCATGAATTACATCACCCTCATCTTTTGCCTCCATTTCATCATTTTGTGATATAAAATTTGTCTCAATATTATTTTTCTTGCCTTTATTGGATGCTTGATAAAATTCCACTACATGTTCAGACGTACGACAAGTACGTGCCCAATGCCCCTCTATACCACATTGGTAACATAATTCTCAATAATCTTTGAAGGATTATTTTTGACCACCTCTTTCTTGTCATTCGTTGCTATTCCTTTTCTGGGGGTTAGAATTACCACTATTATGAACACCATGGTAACGGTTATTAGTACGTCCTCAACCACGTCCCTTGCTACGTCCACGACCACGACCACAATCGTAACCTCTGTATTTTTCATTTCCATATTTATTGTGTACTACATCATTCACTTCAGGGAGTGGTGCAGTAACAGTGGGACGAATTCCATGATTTTTCATCAACAAGTCATTATTTTTTTCAGCCACTAAAAGACATGAAATCAATTCAGAATATTTTTTAAAACATTTTTCACGGTATTGTTGTTATAGAGCACATTAGTAGCATGAAAGGTTGAAAATGTTTTCTCTAACAAGTCTGCATCAGCAATGTTCTCTACACATAATTTCAGTTGAGAACTAATTTTGAAAAGTTTTGAATTGTATTCACTTACAGTCTTAAAATCTTGCAACCATAAGTGCATCCAATAATAACAAGATTTAGGGAGGATCGCCATTTTCTAATGGTCAAATCATTCTTTCAAATTTTTCCACAACTCAAGAGGGTCTTTTATAGTGAGATATTCCACTTTTAATCCTTCATGTAGATGATGACAGATGAAAATCATTTCTTTTGCCTTGTTTTGGTTAGATGCTTCTTTATTTCATAATATTGTATTCCCTAGACCTTTAGCATTTAGGTGAATTTTATCATCTTAAGTCGAAAGAGAAATTAAATTTGATTCCTCCCGAGAACTTTAAGCAAATCGCTGCACAAGTTTGATCCAAGTTTCAATTTCTTTTACCTATTCACAAATGGGAACACATGTGCTTGGTGACCCACTGATGCCAGAAATGGAATAATATATAGCGCCCAGGATTGTAGAAACACCCACCTATTCTCGTGTTTTGTGCTTTGTCACTCGACAAGGCTCACGATACAATGTTGCTAGTACTACTGATCCCCAACTGTAAGAATGGACACCATACAAATCAGATAGTAGAGGCAGGTACATTAAGTGGACTTTATTATTATCGGTGGCAAGCACAAGTACCCCTATAAGGTGCAGTATATATGCTCGAGCAGTGCACATCTTCTCCCTCTGAATCACATTACTTGATAATTCTTCAAAATTTTCCTTCAACCACAAAAATTTTAAATCCGTCAATTTAGCTCCATCATCATCGGGAGAGCGTCCAAGCAAGTAATAGCAAAGTGTCATAGGTTCTGCTACTTTTCTTGAACTGATTTTTTGCATCACCATCCTGATACGATCTGCCTCGGCGTTGAGTCGAGTCGTATTTGTGTTGCCTGATCGTCTACGATGAAGTAAGGAACAAATGTATAGCTAATAAATAAAATTGATAAAATAGGCTCAATATTGTTTTATAACAACAAAGGTTCAGGAAAATGGCTAAGAATTGATGTGTTCGGTTATGATAAAATGAAGGAAAGAAAAAATGGCTCAAGAAACAAGTAAGAACCAACACTAAGTGTCGATCCAACACTTATACGTTTAATGAGATGGACAGAAAATTCAATCAAAACCTCGACCCACTATCTAGAAAGATAGGAACCTCGGTATAGGGTTCGAACGCTACACTTGCTAAAGTGATAAGTTAAAGTGATAAGTTCAGGATAAATCAATGAACGGGTTGACGCCACTAGCTTTGTAGATAAGCCAATAAGTCTTCAAACGAAATTTGAGAGAAGCAAATCTCACAAAATGATACAATTATATTCATTCAAATGTCAAAAGTCCTTAAAAACATTGGCCCAATAATCAATCAGGCCTAAGAGATGTTTCATCTTGCACTTGGGCCCTTCAAATTTAGGCCAATTCTGATGTCGGCGAGTTGTGTCAAAACATGATGCAACCGGGTTCACATCATACCCTCCCCTTGAAGACAATTTGCCCTCAAATCGGGCCACTTGCTCGCGAAGAATCTTTCAAAGTCATAGCCCCCTTAATTGATGAAGTTGGCAAAGTTGCTGACAATAACCTAGAATTCAGATATGGCTCGAAAGGAAAATATGTCATTTACATACCCTCCCTCTTTAGGACAAAGCTCTCTCGGCTTGTCACCTACATGATAAAGAAAAAAATTAGTGACAAGGTAATTTATATGCTCAAAAGAAGTTCTTGAAATCTCATTCAAAAATTGAGCATGTGAAATAATGCTAGGATCAAAAATGGAAATCGAACTTACCTTTCCGAAATTGAATCAAAAAGTTCACCAATGGAATCAAACCAAAATCACATAACATTCGAGAGTTAACAACATTCCGATTCTCAAACCTCTTGAACAAAGCTATAGAACAAAGGTCTTCGGGGTCAAAAATAAGGTTTTCTCTAATCAATTTAAATTGACTTGAGATTTTTATAGTCGACATTATAAAAGGATCACGAAACAATTTAAAGTCATTATCACACAGAACATGTTCGAATCTCGTGTACCACAATGTAGAACAACCTCCAGAATCAAAAATCTTATTTTGATTTTGCAAGATAACAACATTCATAGGCTTTATTTTTGGAAATGAAGATAAAATTCGAAAATGATGAGCAAGTTCAATACATTTATTCAGAATGGAATTACGATGCTCACCTTTACTCGGCAACAACTTGGGAAGACGTGCTCTGGGTTTGAACACATGATTTTGATCACTCGTTTCGTCATGTAACAGAAATTTCATTTTTACCGAGAATTCACCCATGCTAAAAAATAAGAATTTAAGCATACAATCATTCGATCGATCAAACCTTACAAATCTCATTCGAATAGGCATGCAAATACACAAAGGTTTTGCGTAAAAATTCGAAGAATTCACAAAACCATTACAATCAAACAATTCAATCTTTTTATATGAATAATCTCCATCACTCAAGATCAAATTTTGTATATGCCGATTTAATCGCATGACATCAACAGAATTGCTAATGCAAAATTTCTCATGAGAAAAACTTGTCATAGCACTAGCTAGAGCAAAATCATCAACTTTAGTCATAGAATGACAAGTAATCCAATCAAAATGAAGAACTCTTTCACAAACCAAGTTTTCAATAATTTTCTCAACAACATTCGAATGTGATTGTCTTGAATCAATGGCTAAAAACTCTTTACCTTGCTTACCTTTAAGCGTTTGTGGTTTAATGTCAACTTCGACCTTACCTTTCTCGATCAATTGAAACCGTCTCTTGTTGGGAAGGTAATGAAGTTGAAACTTGTCATTCGAATCTTGAGAAACCTGAAAAGAAGAAACAACTCGAAGACAACTCACTCGTTGGTTAGTAAAGATATTCCCCACTTTTTCTTATTCTCTTGCATCTTTTTCTCTCGTTTCTTTTTCATCGACAACACTCGTTTCTTACTCAATATCTTTTCTCTCTTCAATTTCAATCTCTTTTTCAATTTTCTTTTCTTTTTCACATTTTTGTTTACTCTCAAACTCTTTTTGCTTTCTCTCTCCCTCTTTTTCTTTCATTTCTTTTTTTTTCTTTTCTCAATTTCATTTGAGATCCGTTCATTCTCACGCATTATCATTTCTTGCTTCACACTTCTTTTTGTTTCTTTGTCTTTTTGCTTCATTCTTTCACTGCAAGATGATGATAACATATAAGAATCAGAATGACAAGCTGTTGAGGGAAAAGAAGTGGAAGAATCTTTATATAAGTCGCGTTCATTTCTTTGTGAATAAGCCTCCATGGAAGAGTACAGAACACGCTCACTTTTCCGTAAGGACTTCTCCGTAGATGAATACTTTGAGGCACTTGAAGAGAAATTTCTACGTTCTCGTTTGTCTCCTTGACAAGTTTCAAACTCGTAGCTGGCTTTATTTCGACCCAAATTCCTTGAAGAATAGGACTCACGATAAGGGTCTCTTCCTACATATTCGTTGGATGTTCAACTCCTTGTTGATCTCATTTTCGTCCTTTCACTTGGATAAGTTTGCTCCCGTTGGGTTCTTGCTCGATGGCTCCGCTCTTCGACATGAACCAATCGTTCTTTGAGGGGTTTTAATTTCTTATCGAACAAGCGATCCATTTCTTTCATGAAGTCTTGAAGTTCAAATTCTAAAAATTCTCCTTGAGACATAATTTATAGCTGAAAAGAAGGAAATATTAAAATAAAAAAAATGAATTCCTCACCACAAAACCTCACCAGTCACTCACAAGAAAATTTGAATGGCCCTCACACTCGTGTTTGCACTCGAGATCGACTTTTTCAACCCTAATGCTCTCATAACACTCATGCCTTTTATCGCTCTTTTTTTCTCTCGTGACTTCATAAGGCTTTTATCGTAGGCTTAGGGGTCGGTCACAAATTTGGGAAACAAAGGAAATAATGAATAGGGATATGGTAGGCTGAACAAAATAAATAAATAAATTTGGGTTGAGTGTGGCGTTGGGGTAGAATAGATGGGGGTAGAAATTCAATATTTGTGGATTAGGAATAGAAAAGATGATTACTAAAAAAAATTTTCAACACTTTTTTTTTGAATTTTCATTTTTTTTCAATACTTTAAATTCCAATGAGAAACTTGCGAATACAACTTGAATTTTCTTTTTCGAATTTTTCTTTTTGCACTTCACGAACCTATTCTGGCTTGTCTTCGTAAGTCTGTACTTCTCGTTTTAATTGCTCTGATACCAAATGATACGATCCGCCTTGGTGTTGAGTTGAGTCATATTTGTGTTGCCTGATCGTCTACGATGAAGTAAGGAACAAATGTATAGCTAACAAATAAAATTGATAAAATAGGCTCAATATTGTTTTATAACAACAAAGGTTCGGGAAAAATGGCTAAGAATGGATGTGTTCAGTTATGATAAAATGAAGGAAAGAAAAAACGGCTCAAGAAACAAGTAAGAACCAACACTAGTAAGTGTCAACCCAACACTTATACATTTAATGAGATGGACAGAAAATTCAATCAAAACCTCGACCAGCTATCTAGAAAGATAGGAACCTCGGTATAGGGTTCGAACGCCACACTTGCTAAAGTGATAAGTTAAAGTGATAAGTTCGGGATAAATCAAAGAACGGGTTGACGCCACTAGCTTTGTAGATAAGCCAACAAGTTTTCAAACGAAATTTGAGAGAAGCAAATCTCACAAAATGATATAATTATATTCATTCAAATGTCAAAAGTCCTTAAAAACATTGGCCCAATAATCAATCAGGCCTAAGAGATGTTTCATCTTGCACTTGGGCACTTCAAGTTTAGGCCAATTCTGATGTCGGCGAGTTGTGTCAAAACATGATGCGACCGGGTTTGCATCATACAAGACTTAATTTAATGATGTAGACTTAAACTAACATGAGAGTTACATAATGCATGACTTTATTAAATGCAGAACACACAAAGTGCAAGTCTAAAAATTAAAAATATGCAAACTTTTTAATTTAAATAAAACTATATTAAATTAAAAAGTCCTTAAATGAATAGCTAACAAATAAAATTGAAAAAAAATAGGCTCAATATTGTTTTATAACAACAAAGGTTCAGGAAAAATGGCTAAAGATGGATGTGTTCGGTTATGATAAAATGAAGAAAAGAAAAACGACTCAAGAAACAAGAACCAACACTAGTAAGTGTCGACCCAACACTTTTACGTTTAGTGAGATGGATTGAAAATTCAATCAAAACCTTGACCCACTATCTAGAAAGATAGGAACCTCGGTATAGGGTTCGAACGCCACATTTGCTAAAGTGATAAGTTCGGGATAAAGCAAAGAATGGGTTGACGCAACTAGCTTTGTAGATAAGCCAACAAGTCTTTGTACAAAATCGGAGAAAAGTAATTCTCACCAAATGAACAGAGTTTCATTCAAAATGATCAAAAGTCCATTACAAAATCTGATTTCACCTATTTATAGTGCTAAAATAGGGTAGCCAACTAGTCACAAGCATTCATCTTAATATGCTAATTAAAAACTGAAATAAAACTCAAGTTTTTTCACATTCTTGAGCCAAATAACTCCATTCTTGAATTCACTTCAATTTAGCTGAATGAATGACTTTAATTGCTTGAAAAATGACTCGAGTTAGCCCTTGGCCAGCCGAATAGAAATTAACTTATTAACTAGCTCCTTAATGGTATATGAATGCTTGAATTAACCTTTGAAATGGCAAAAATGGGCTGGAAGTTTAAAGGTTGCTACCAAAATTAAATAGATGATATAATGCTCCTTAAAACCTCCTTAAATGATGTATAAACCTCCTTTGTAATAGCCTCTTTACTTTGTAACTGAAAATGACTTGAACAGCCACTTTATTTAATTTGTAACAGCCTTGAATTGTAACGGTTATAAGCTGAAGAAGCACCTGCAATAAACACATTAAAATTAACTTATTAAACATATTTAAACACTAATTAAACATATCAAAGATGAATACTTAACTTAAATAAAAGAGCAATACTTATTAAATAAAGTTCAACAAAAACACTTATTAATTAAACTAAGATGAGTTGAATAAATGTCCAGCAACTCATTTATTAAACTAAGATGCTTAAATGCATGGTTTGAAATACAAACTAAATGAGTTACTTAATGCAAGACTTAATTTAATGATGCAGACTTAAACTAACATGGGAGTTACATAATGCATAACTTTATTAAATGCAGAACACACAAACTGCAAGTCTAAAAAATTGAAAATATTCAAACTTTTTGATTTAAATAAAACTATATTAAAGTAAAAAGTCCTTAAAAACATTGGCTTAATAATCAATCAGGCCTATGAGATGTTTCATCTTGCACTTGGGCCCTTCAAGTTTAGGCCAATTCTGATGTCGGCGAGTTGTGTCAAAACATGATGCGACCGGGTTCGCATCAACCCTCCCTCTTGAAGACGATTTGTCCTCAAATCGGGCCACTTGCTCGAAAAAAATTCTCAAGATCACAAATCAGCCCTCCTTCTTTAAAAGGGTACCACCTCACATTGTCACCTACAAAAGAATAAAACAAATTAGTGGCACAATGAAGGTTAAACCAGTAGGAATTATCCGAAATTTTATTCACAGCTTGACGCAAGAAAATATTGGCATCATTATAAAGACAATAAGTAATAAAATGATGAATAAAGAATGAACAATTCCTTTTCGAAGTCTTGGTGTATACTCGAGCACTTGTTCGATTGCCGAATTCAAAATAATTGACAAATTTTACCTTTGCAAGTTGAGTATCCAAATTCAGTAATAGGGAGGATCACCATTTTCTAATGGTCAAATCGTTCTTTCAAATTTTTCCACAACTCAAGAGGGTCATTTACAGTGAGATATTCCACTTTTAATCCTTCATATAGATGATGACGGATGAAAATCATTACTTTTGCCTTGTCTTGGTTAGATGCTTCTTTATTTGATAATATTGTATTCCCTAGACCTTTAGCATTTAGGTGAATTTTAGCATCTTAAGTCGAAAGAGAAATTAAATTTGATTCCTCCCGAGAACTTTAAGTAAATCGCTGCACAAGTTTGATCCAAGTTTCAATTTCTTTTACCTATTCACAAGTGGGAACACATGTGCTTGGTGACCCACTGATGCCAGAAATGGAATCATATATAGTGCCCAGGATTGTAGCAAACACCCACATATTCTCGTGTTTTGTGCTTTGTCGCCCGACAAAGCTCACGATACAACGTTGCTAGTACTACTGATCCCCAACTGTAAGAATGGGCACCTTACAAATCAGATAGTAGAGGCAGGTACATCAAGTGGACTTTATTATTATCGGTGGCCAGCACAAGTACCCCCTATAAGGTGCAGTATATATGCTCGAGCAGTGCACATGTCCTCCCTCTCAATCGCATTACTTGATAATTCCGAAATTTTCCTTCAAACACGAAAATTTTAAATCCGTAAATTTAGCTCCATCATCACCGGGAGAGCGTCCGAGCAAGTAATAGCAAAGCGTCGTAGGTTCTGCTACTTCTCTTGAACCGATTTTTCGCATCACCATCCACGAGGAGCCTTAATTGCAGTGCGACATCCTCTAGTGTGATGGTGCATTCCCCACATGTCAAATGAAATGTGTGCATCTTTGGGTGCCACTGCTCAACCAATGTCGATATTAAGTCGACCCTCAACTCAAACACACGGATTAATGCCGCTGGTCCAAATCCAACGGCATCTAGGTAGGGCATAATTCGTTTGTCCGGCCGGTAGCTCGGACCATGGCCACATGACCTCAACACGTTGTACGAATCCTAATCATTTTAAATTACAACATTAGTTAAGATCTTCCAATTAAATAAAAAAATTTATGTGCAACTTTACGTATATGCTCGTGAATAAAAAATAGAACATTTTTTTACCGGCATGTGAATCATCTTTGTTGTGTGATCGTCTACTGTAATTAAAGAACTCATTTCGATATCTGTACAAATAATTAAAATTTTAATCATCAACTTAACAAATAAACAATATAAAAATAACAACAATTATTCTTTTCGTAGCCTATTTTCATAATTAACTTTTTATATATAAATTTTTATATATAAAAAGTATCTTAATATTATTTTAAATCTTTTAAAAATAATTTATTTTAATTATATATTAATTTATTTTGGTGCACCCTAACACATCGGCGGCACCATTAAAAAATAATTTGTTTTCCATCTATATTCGTACTTTTCAAGGGCATATTTATTACATGATACATATCAGTATTGCCGACTGTTTAGGCTCTACCAAAAAATTATTTTTTTCAAAACTAATCATTAGTGCAATGATTGGTGATAGGTGAGGAGCGGCACCATTTTTTACTATTTAATTTACCTAGTTTTGTAAATAATGTCCATGTTATCTATTTCAGTATTTATTTATTTATTTATATTATTTAGGTAAAAAAAAAAAAAAACACGTTTTCATGGTGATTGATTATGTTCAGACAAAACAAGTCAAAATTGATGATGCTTCTGCCGGGGGCTTGGGAACCGTCGTTCAGTTCGATCTTTTTGGCATCTGATCAAAACTAAAGCTCCTTATGTAATTTTTTAATGGAAACAAAATCACATCTCTCAAGGATGACTAGTTTGAAGTGGAAGTTGCATGTGTCAAATTGTTTGGCAGTGAGTGCCAATGGTATAAAGTGTCGTTTGGCCATGCTTTGGAGAGATGGAATTGATTTACATTTGATAAGCTATTCGAGTCACCATATTGACATGATTGTGGCTGATCCGAGTTGCTTTTCTAAGTGGCGGGTGACAGGTTTTTATGGAGAATCAGAGACGCATGGCCGGTGGCGATCGTGGGAACTCTTGCAATAGTTGCCTATTCTCTCGAATCTTCTATGGCTTTGTGTGGGAGATTTTAATGAAATATAGTGGTCTTTAGAGAAATTTGGAGACTCGACTTCGGAATGAAATACATGCTAGAGTTTCGTGATGCGCCTGATAACTGTGGGCTGACTAATCTGGGTTTCGTAGGCAGCCGGTTCAGATGGGAAAGGGCTCGCTTGCAACAGAACAGTACTCAGAAATAATTAGATCCCTTTAATCGATTAGAACATTTGACTACAGCAATTTCATATCATAATCATCTTTTATTGGACACTGGGTAATTCCCAAAGGTCTGTTAATATATCTAATGGGCATCAATTATTCTTTGAAGCTAAATGGGCCTGATTGCGCTACTGTTTTGAAGACTACTTGGGGTGGGGTTGTTCTACTAGTCCCAGATAACCTGCTCTTGGCTAAAGAGGCTTTGCGAAATTGGGATGAAGGTTGTAAAAAAGACCGTGATGATCACATTTCTTGTCTGCACATGCAGCTTGATGCTCTTCAACATCAAATTGTTTTAGATTCGATTCTCTCAGACATGGCCCTATAAAAGTTCAATTTGATGAGATAGAGAGGAAGGAGATCTATTGGGCTTACAGGGGTCTAGTTAACTGGCTGAAACTTGGTGATAAGAACACGAGTGTTTTCCATAGATCACATTCTCAAATGCGACGAGTTAATATGATTACAGGGTTGGAGGATGGATATGGGACATGGGTTACAGATGACGAGTTGATTGCCTCAAGGGTAGTGCATTATTTCAAAGCTCTGTTTTCGACCCTAGGGGTTAGTCCTTGTGACTCGGTTTTGCACGAGATTGTTCCTACTATTTCAGTTTATATGAACCAGTAGTTTATAGTGGATTTCAAGGCGAAGGAAGTCAAGACTGCAGCCTTTCAAATGCATCCCCTTAAAGCACCAGGGCATGATGGTATACAAGTGGTTTTTATAATAATAATAAAAAAATGGTGGGATATAATTAGGACTGATATTGTTTGGGATTTCTTAATGGTAGGATTGATATTCAGACTATTGATTTCACAAATATTGCTTAATTCCAAAGGTTGAAATCCTAGTTGTGTCGCACAATTTCGTCTTTTTGGGTTTTGTAATGTTTTATATACAAAATTTAAGGTGCTTGTGAATTGGTTTAAGCACATTTTCGATTCTTGTATTGATGAGACACGAAGTGTTTTTGTCTCATGCAGATTAATACTGATATGAGCAAAGTATATGATCACGTTGAATGCCAAGGTCGTTTGGGTCACTTTGCTCTAAAACTTGATATGAGCAAAGTATATGATTACGTTGAATGGTCTTTTCTACAGCAAGTGATGTAGAAAATGAGATTTTGTTTTGGGGGGGGGGGGGGGGGGCGCTGGACTGATCTGTGTATAATGGTCATAATTTGATGTTTTTACCCACAGTAGGGCCTGCGACAAGGAGACCTTTCTCCTTATTTACTTTTAATTTGCACTTAAGGTTTTTCAACTCTAATTCATCAAGCATTTTGAAGAAATGAGAATTTGGGGGTTAAGGTGGCACCTATTAGTCTTCTTTTTTCCATTTTGCTGATGACAGTCTTCTATTCGGGCTTGCATCTATCTAAGGGGCTGAATCGATCAAAAGGTTATTCAAGATTATGAGAGATGTACTGGGCAACAAATTAATGTTGAGAAATCCAAAATCTTTTTACTCCTAATACTAATGCTATTCTTCGAAATCAGATTTGTCTTTTGTTGGGGATGCGGAAATATGGAGAGGTATTTGGGTTTGCCTTCTATGATCGGATGTAATAGGATAAAGGAATTTCTTGCTTTGAAAGGCAGGCTTGCAAGTCGTATAAAGAGCTGAACTACCGAGGCTCTGTCACAGGGAGGTAAATTTGTTTTTATTAAACCTATTTTTGCAAGTTATTCCTACTTATCAGATGAGTTGCTTTTTACTTCCTAAGGTTTGTGTGCTTATCTTAATTTGATTATGGCTAAGTATTGGTGGAAATTTGCTGAGAGTACTAAAGGTATTCACTAGTTGACATGGCAAAGACTTTGTATCCCCAAATCAAAAATTGGCTTTTGATGTCGCGACACAACCTAGCTGATGCCGCGATATCCTCGATAGTGGCACTAGGCTACTTCACTTCAATTATCGGTTTGGAGTCGCGACTTCAAAGGCTTGTATTCGAGATATCAAGGCTCAATGTCACGACACAGCACACCTAATATCATGACTTTCGTGGTTGACTACATCATGTTAGTTTTTCGTTGAAGTTTTTCTCCTGTAAGGCGATGAAGGGTTAGTGTCGCAACACCCACAATAGTTGATGTTTTCCTCAAGGTTTGGCCATAGTGTCATTTCCCTACATAAACTTAAATAAACCATTAGACTCTCAATAGCATAGTTTTGCCAATTTGAGTCTCAAAAAGAGTAAAACGTAAGGAAAATTATAATTAGAACTTAAAACCAAAAATAAACAAAAAGCATTGAAAAAATCGTAAATTGCTTGAGAACAAATTCATCAAATGTTCAAGAGAGCTTAATTTGACATATTAAATTATGACATATTAATAAGTTCGAACGGTTAAGATGTTTTTCAAAGGCTTTTGATTTGGGTTTTGGAAAACAAAGGGGAGGTTCAGGCATAGGAGAGAAAGATGAGTAATTTAGAGTGTTATTCAACCGGAAAAAGTCACTGATGGCAGAGTTGGCGACTACAACACAGGATTGGTCTAAGGTTCTCTCGGAGTTTAAAAGAGTTTTTTCCTTTGTTTTGGAAAAAGAGGAGGAAAATGAATAAAATAATCTAACCTTGATTTGACCCATTTAGACTTGAATCTATGGATCCAGTGGAGGCACAAGCAAACTCGAGTCCTTCAAGACTTGACCTATTCCAAGCCAACAACCTATTTTGAGCTTAATTTCAAGCCCACAATCTTTGGTTTTAAAGTAATTTTTCATTTTTTAAGTATAGTTAGTATAAATTGTAGCGTTATTTAGTCAACGACCTATTTTGAGCTTCATTTCAAGCCAATAGCCTTTGGTTTTAGAGTAAATTTTTTTTTTTAAGTGTTAGTGATAGTGTATTTTTTTCATAAATAATTTTGAAAAATTAACACGTCTCTTTTTTATTTTTTATTTTTAATATTTTACTATACATCTAAGAAACAGTTGTCAATCTTTTAACCCTACTGGTGGAATCTAAAAACTCCACTACAATGATTTTTTTAAATGTATTTAGTATACTTTTTTTAAGGTGTAGTTAGTATATTTTCATAATTAGAAATTGTAATTTAATTGTGATTTAAGTATCTGTGTACACATTCACATGGATATAATATTTTCAAAAGTTTTTAAAACGATATATAAGTTTGTTTTTTAAAATTAAATATAAGATAATTTAGCATTGCCAGTGTTTTTTATATTATTAATTAATAGTATGTTTACTATTTATAAAAAATAATTTAAATTAGAAAATGTATCCAAACTATATAATATTGTTTAAAAATAAATATGTTTTTTTTTTTTGTCGATTGAGTCTTAATTCGATTGTCATTGGCATTGCTTTAAGCGTAGGAGGATGTGGGTTCAAGAGCACTAAAGCGCATTATCTTCCCATTTAAAGGTTGGGGAAGGGCTATGGGTAATTCTAAATATTATACCAAAAAAGAGCTGATATAATAATAACCTATAATGAGATTAATTTTTAAAAATAAATAAATATATTTTCAATTATAATTAAATTTATCTTTCTAACAATTTCTTTTAGAATCCCCCCAAATGTGCAAACAATTTTGACCATTTTAAAAAATTTACATTGATGCTTATTTACTTTTTTTAAATATGTTTGAAAACATATAATATTTTTTTAAAATCTAAAACTTTGAAAATGAATTTTTTAAAAAAAAATAAAATTTACATTAAAATGTCACTTCATCAATAATTTTAAAACTAAATCATTTTCAAACAAATTTAAATAAAAATTGTGTATACATTTTTTAAAACTTTTTAAAATTTAAATTCTGATTTTAAATTTTTTTAAAAACTATTTTATATTTAATGCTAAAAAATAAAAATAATTTTTTAAATATAATATAAAATAATTTATAAAAAGTAATATGCATTTTAAAATTTCATAAATTTGAAATACTATTTTAAAAAGAATTTTACAAGTTTTTAAAGTTCAAAATATCTTTTATAAATTTTCTAATAAAATATTTTAAACAACTAAATAAAAGAATACCTTATCAAAATTTAAATAAAGTATATAAGTTTAAAGCAATTTTTTTATGATTACCATTATTAAATATTTTTAATTATTATTTAAATAAAAATAATTTTATAAAACACACCAAAAATTAGATAATTACTTTTTCTTAACAATTAGATAATGAATTAATTAGAAGCAAATTTTTTAATTCTTTAAAAGAAAGCTCTCAATTTACTTTGTTTTGTAAACTTTAGAAGAAGCTTTAGGGCTATCCTTGAGAATTGGGCTTGTATCCCTAAGTGAAGCCCAGCAACTTAACTGAGCTTCAGCACTGAGAGTCTGATAGGCGTAGAGTACATAATTTCCGGGAAAGTCATCAGAAATTAATAGTTGGGTTGAGATCAGTCCATGGAGGCAGCTGGGAAAATCATCAGAAATTAATAAGATTGTTGCTTTTCACCTCCTATTTAGTACTATAAATAAATTATGATCAACTTCAATTAGCAAACAGCCCAACATCCTCGATTCTCAAACATTTATAAGAAAAGAAAAACAGTGAGAGGCAGCTAAGCTATGGTGGGGGGTGCAAGAGGGATGTTGGGAAGTGAAGAGCGGTAGTGTGGTTCCAAAGAGAAGGCGGCTAGTGAAGATACATATGTTAAACACCATAGTCCACTCTATTGCTTCTCTTTGTACTTCCGATCCTAACCATAATTCCAGTACTGTTGCACGCTCCTCCCGTAATTAGTGGAATAGACACAAGCAAAAGTGATGATCATACCATTACCATTCACTTTTACTCCTCAAGTTTCAATCTCTACTAATGTCCGCTAAAGTTTGACTTGTTTGTAATTAATTATCTATTATTCATTGTATGATAAAGTTACATCTATCTTCGTCTCTAAGCTTTTTTTATCTTGATAATAATAATAAAATTAGTTAGATTTCAAAATGGTTTCCTCATGACATTATTTACTAAAATGGGGTGAAATGAATAATATCATGGGGTGGAAGGACAAGGGATGGCGGCACTACCATTTTTTTTCCACCAACAGCCACTCATCATTAGGCCATAATTGGATTGAAAAAAAAACATATTTAAATGGTGGAGGGTAGGCATACTGTGGCACCAATATATGGGTTGAAAAAAACCGATACAATACAGGCCATATACGGGCTAAAAAAATGATAAATTTAAGGGGAGGAGGGTTGTCGTTAGGCGGCACCTAGGGGAGGAGGGATGTTGTCAGACAACACCTAAGGGAGGAGGGCTGGGAGTGGTGGCACCACTGTTGGCAATCTAACCGCATACAGCGGACATGATCGCATGGTCATGGAGCGCTTTTCACCCTCGAAACTATTGCCTAATTCCCCAATTTTTTTCCCTTAAATCATATTTAAGCCCTTGAAACAGATGGTCCCCTTGTGTTGAAAAAAAAAAGTTTGGTTTTGTAGAAACAGTGTTGGGAAGAAAGGAAACAGGTGTGTTATGTTTTTTTAATATTATTTATTTGTTTGGTATTTACTTAACTAGTATAAGGAAAATTATTATAACCTGAAATGGTTTGACAAAAAATATGTGATGTTTTCTAATTTTTTTAATTATTATGTATTTGTTTTTTTTACTTAGTTAATATTAAAATTTCTTTTTTACTTTTTCGGATTTTTTGTATAATTATAATTTGTTTGAGATTTTTAACACTAAATTTTTACATTTTTAATATTTTTTGTGTTGCAAATTTATTATTTAATGTTATTTGAATGATTTAGAGATTGCATGTTGAATTTTTTGTATGTATAATAAAATTATTTTTGTATTGATAATGGTTTTTTTTTTGTGAATAAAACAATTTATTTTTTTTTTGGTATGTGTAGGAATAAAAAAAATTTTAAGTGGTATTATTGTGTTTTGCATGCTTTTGTATATATTATTGTGATATTATTTTTTTATGATTGTGATTTGCATGCTTTTGTATTATATTTATGTGTTTTGTTAATGATTGAAAATGTTTAAACCTTTTTTTTTTGAAACTGCAGATATCCAAATGGATTTTTTTATGACAGAAAATGATCTCACAACAAATATGATTAATATGCTAGTAATAAAATTGTTATTTGTTATTCACGGGTCCCCTTATAAAGTTCCACACCAATTTTTATTTAATTGGCATATATTAACTAATGTGATAATTTAATATGGTCAGGGTCTGTACCGCGTATTGAGGGCCTGTGTCAATAGTTCGAGCTATCTGCCGGATGAACATCTTATGCCATACTTGGAGGCATTCAGATTCGGATCAGTGGCATTGATCCGCATGTTCCGTTTGATGTGTGACTTGATATCCACTTTGGTCGAGCAATGGCACCATGAGACCCACACATTTCATTTGTCGTGTGGGGAGTACACCATCACTCTGGAACATGTTGCACTGCAACTCGAGTCCCCAATTGATGGTAATACGATCACATGTGTAAGTATAGTGTCCGAATCGGCGACGATTTGCTATGACTTACTAGGACGCTCACCTGGTGATGGTGGAGATAAATTTACGAGTTTGAGATTTTCATGGTTGAAGGGAAATTTTAAAACTTTATCAAGTACTACCACTGAGAGGAGGTACTCTCGACCGATTAAAATCACTATCAAACAACATAGGTGCACTCTAAAGAAATACTCTCAACCGAATAAAACCTCTATCAAACAACTCTTGCTACTGTGCTTTAAGTTCTTTTAGCTTAGCCAGTGTCATTCAATACGATGCGATTAATATAGGTGCAGTCTCAGGCATCAAGTCAATCACAAACTCAATTTTACGTTTAGGCTTAATCCCAACAATTCTTCAAGAAACACATCTATAAACTCATTAACAATTGGTATCCAATTAATCTTTTATCTTGATTCTTGAGTATCAAGTATATATGCCAAATACGCTTCATAACCTTTTCAAATCAATTTCTGTGCAGATATAGCTAAGATAATTCTAGTAGCACTATCTGATCTATGGGACTCAACTGTAATCATTTCACCAGTCTAACATTTCAAATCAATTTGTTTCAGTCTACAATTCACCATAGCATTGTCTAATGTCAACCAGTCCATTCCTTGAATGATATCAAATTCATTAAATGGTAACAACATCAAATCAACAGGAAAGTCACTGCTTGGTATTCCCAGCAGGCACTTTCGACATATCAAGTTAACTATCACATTCTAACTTAGTGGATTTGTAACTCGAACATCAAACTTGGTTGACTCAACAAGTAAATTCTCATCTGTTACTAATGAAGCACAAATATATGAATGGGTTGACCCAGGGTCAATCAGTGTATACACAAGATATCAAATAGATAGAATGCACCAGAAATAATATTAGACATGATAGCTTTAGATCTAACAATTATGTTGTTGGGCCCACTACAATTAGCTCCAGTATTATTGCTCTGACCAGGGGGTCTACCTTTCTGAGACGTAGACAATTGTTTAACACTCCGCTCATCAATTTTTCTCACTTTTCTCGAGCAATTTCTCATGAAGTAATCCATCAATCCCCATCTGAAAGATGTATTTAACCTGGTTCTGCATTTACTAGCATGCAATTTTCCACAATGCACACATACAGGTCTAGAGGTATTATGAACACTGCCAACACTATCCACATGCATAATGTCTCGAGTATATTTACTAAGCTATACAAATTCTCGCTCGTACTCGACTACAAATTTATTTTCTTGATCAATTCAAGAAAATCTTTCTTTTTCCTATCCAAATATCATTTGCTAACATATTTCTTTTTGAACTCAGATTTGAAGAAATCTCATTTAATCTTGTCTCTCAATATAACCACTGTTAATGCCAACCACTAGTTATAAACCTTATCCTTTAGCAAAGACACGACACGCCTGAGATAATCATTAAGGAAATAGGCCATATCATCGAAAATTCTCTGGATATTTTCAAGCCAGTACCCAACCCTAGTTGGATCATCATCTGTTTTACCTCTGAATTCTTCATCACCATACTTTCTAATTTATCAAACGAGAGCTATCAAACTATTTCAGTCAGTTGAGGACATGAGACAGGATGCACAACAAGGGGTAGAGGTTGCTGAGCTGCAGGATTGGCTCGCATAAATTCTGTGAACCATTAACCCATAAAGTCAAAAAAGATATTTTTGACTTCACTATAAGGCATTTGTAGAACTGGAAGGCTATGAATTACTTCCTGTTTAGAAGTCAAGACATTACTATTTACTTCATCAGGATCAGTATGATCAAATTCTACCGACATTTGTTAAATTTATAAGAAAAACATGGGTTAGATTGGACCAAATAACATCAAACTATTGTAGGTTTATGTGGAATGTAATTTCTAGACTCTAAACACGTTACGCTCAGTCCGAGAGCTGACTAAATCGTAGTTTTGATACCACTAAATGCAATACCTATATACAAATTACAAGATACTCCTATTACATGCCACATATCCCAAAATAAATATTTTTAAAGTCTACCGAAAGATAGCTAGATAGTTGATCTTCAATTTGATTCGATTGCCTAGTTTCGCAAAATGATATCTACAAGAAAATATGAAACGACACGAGTAAGCTTCAAGAAGCTTAGTAAGTTCATAGGTTGAAACGATATAACTTACCTTTTATTCACAATTTTATAATTAACAAAAGCAATAGCTAACTTTAACCCTGTCAATCACAACTATTCAACAACTGAGTTTCGTAAATACTAGTAATTTAATCACCTTATTTATATAGTATCAAACATTATCAAGTCACAATATAATATCTGAAACCATAGACACATGTACAATTCTTTCACAAGAAACAATAACCAAATATCAGTTACATATCATCATTAAGTCATTTAACCATTAAAAATTTAGCTAGACGAACAATATAAATATGATAGAGGGTTGCGCGCGGACCAAGATCGAGTCGTCAAGTCACGGGAAACTCCTACGAAAGCTCTAATGAACAGATCTGAAAACAAAACGAATAATGAAATTAAATCTGGAAAATTTAGATCTGGAACAATAACACTAAAATCAGCAAGATTTAATCAAGAATCGAAACACTTATGAAAGGGGTTTCGTGGAAGCCAATAGCTCGATTTAGCAATCAAAGAAAGAACCAATCTGCCGAATCTGAGAAAACAAACACAAGCAGCAAATTAAACTTAAAATTTCAGCAAATAAATGGAGTAAAATTGGGGATTTTGGACGGCAAGAAGAAAGAAGTAGAATCGAATGATTAAGCGCAATTGAAAGGAAAGAAAGAACACAAATCTGCCAATGAATTGATTCAGCCAATAATGCCTAATTTCCAGCAATCAATTGACCCCCAATTTGAAAGAAACCCAATCGGCCAAACCCTAGGAATTGGGGATTTTTGATTTTTGAATCGTTGCTGCCAACAAGGAAAAATTGAATTATCGATTCTTGGAGTTGAAACGTGGCTGAAAAGAACACAAGAATATCAGCAAACAAGTAAGATAAAGAATCGATCCAAGAGGAACAAAGAAATAAAACGAAACAGCAAGAAATAAAGAAAAGTCCTAAGAACCCTTGAATTCCCGAAAGAATTCACAAATTCCTTCAAACGGCTCTAATCTCCCCTCCAAAGAATATCGATGGCAAGAAGAAGGTTGAAGACGGCTCCCACAATCCAAAGATTGTTAAAACAGCTTCTAAAGAAAACTCAAGAGAGAAATCTTGGAGAAAACTCAAAGAAAATTCTGCTCTCTCAAATCTGAAATTTAATAATGAATCTATGTGTTGTGTTTTACAAGGGGTGGCTGGCCATCACTTATATAGGCCTCAAACTAATCCTAACCTCATTAGAAAACTTAAAAATTAACCCTAAATAATAAAAAAATAAAGGAATTTCGTCCTAACACTTAAATGGGCTGTTTTGGGCCGAATTTAACATGTAATATCTCTAGAGCCTAAAAAATTAAATTAACAAATAAAATGTTTACAAATTGGGCCCTTTGATATTTTGGCCTGATTTTCAACTAAGTATGTATGGATTTCTTGATTGGGCTGGGAATTTGCTTATTGGGCCTCGCCTTTAAGAATTTGGGCTTGTGATCCATCTTTTACAGAAACTTGGGTCGTTGAAGCTCGTAACGGAGATCCAATGCGTTTTGGCTGCAAGATCCAGTTTCTTGGACCAAGATTTCCAAGATTTGAAATCTTGATTTTCTTGATTCTTGAAATCGCTCCAAACAGCAAGATCGGGCCAAGATTCGGTTTCTTGATTTTCTTGAAAACAAGAAAGTGAATCTTGATTTTCTTGTTCTTTCGTGTACGCATCTAAGGCCTTTGTGACTCGTATCATTCCCCCCTTCCTCAAAAAGATTCGTCCTCGAATCTAAAAAATCAAATGGATTCGACTTTCCTCGATCGAACGGGACTAATGGCAATTGAGCCCACTGAAAAGAATAGCCATGAGTTAGTAAATAGCAACGCAAACAAACTTGTAGTCCAATCATAAGCATAACAAAACAAGTATAATGCATGCGAATGGACAGTTTTAGATTACCATGCAAATAACCTAATTTACTCGCCAATGCCTCATCAATTATTTGAAACAAAGATGGACATGTTTTAAGGCATTCAATCATCTCAAATTGTTTCCACAAACCATGAAGAAATCGCGAGTAATAAATCAAATGGTAAACGTAATCGTCACAAGTAGGTATTTGAAAAGGTCCACATAGTTCATAGAGCTGCACAATCATACCATGCATTAGTCGACGAACTATGGATTCACTCACACATGCATCAAAAACAATAATCTTTTTATCAACCATTAAAACAGATAGATCATCAAGAAATAAAATAGGATCGTCAAGCACGTTTCGATCTAAGTGTTTTACAAAAATTAAATCATCCGAGGAGTACAAAGGTGTTTTAAAAGTTTCAAGCATCTTACCTTTATAAGCAGAAGAATAAGGGTCGATTTTACCCTTTTCATTGAATACAAACCTTTGCTCATCGGGGGCATAGTGTAGTCGAAGCTCCGTTGTTGAGTTAACCTTTGTCAAATGGAACTCAAATTTTATGTATAACCACAGAAATTGTTTAAGGCACGAATATAAATTGAAAACAAATTTGGCAAATTTCGTTACCTTATTCAAAAACCAAGTATCAAAACAATAAAAAGTATTTGCCAAAACAGATTTACACAAATTCGACGATTTTACACAAGGCAAATTAAGAGAATAACAACTCACGCTTCCTTTCATAATGACTTTATCAACCACAACCGAAGAATAACAATTAATCGGATCAAAATGAATGGATCTTTTAAGAACTAAGTCACCAATAATTTTCAAATCTGCACGGGACTCTGTTGCTAAAATTTCCTTACCTCGCTTACCTTCGGGCTCATGTAGTGTGATTTCATCTTTGCCTATGTTGATCGTACGAAAGCGTCTTTCATTTGAGAGGTATTGAAGTTGAAAGTTATCTTTCGGTCCTTCGGGAACCTGAAAAGTAACAACACAAGAAAAATTCATATCTTGGTTAGTGAAAACATTCCTCACTACCCTTTCCTCGTCTTTTTCTTTTGTTTCTTTTTCGAACTCATTTTCTCTTCTTTCTTCAACTTCTTTTTCAATTTCTTTTCTGTTTCACATTCCTTTTCACTCTCAATCTCTTTTTGCTCTTTTTCATTCTCTTTTTCTTTTTCTTTTTCCTCACTTGTTTTAACAATAGAATTTTTCAATTTGATTTGGTCCTCATGGACTTGTTCCGGAGTGAGCGGCACTAAGGTGATTTTCCTTCCTTGATGCTTGAAAGAATACCTATTTGTACGACCATCGTGAGTGACCTTTCGATCCAGTTGCCATGGTTCTCCTAGCAACAAATGGCAGGCTTGAATAGGCACTACGTCGCACACAACTTCGTCTTGATACTTACCGATAGAAAAGGCGATGCGCACTTGTTGAGTGACCTTAAATCGGCCTTCGTTGCTAACCCTTGTAGTTGATAAGGTTGTGGATGCTTGGTAGTGGTTAAGCAAAGCTTTTCCACCATCGTCGTGCTGGCTACGTTCGAGCAACTTTCACCATCAATAATAACTCTACAAAGCTTACCTTGTACATGGCAGCGAGTATGAAAGAGATGTCCTCGTTGCTGCTCGCTCTTTGGTTTTGCCAAAGAAGGTTGCCCACGATCATGAAAATCATCATCCATTCTAGGGATATGTCGAGGGCCGCGCCTATGGGGCTGGTTATCCCTATCTTCCTTGATTGGACCTCGATATTGAGGTTCTTGATTCAATCGTACCTCATTCAAAGTAGTATTCAATGCTCGAAGTGTAGCAGCCTGTTCGTCCAACTGTTGTTGGAATCTTTTAAATAAGTCATCATTATTATCTCCTTTAGACATTTTCAAAAACCTGTAAAAAATAAACACTCAACACTCAAAAATAAAAGTTAGCAAACCTCACCGTAAATCACTCAAAAAGAAAATTCAAATTCTCAATGAGGTAGAATTCAATCTTGTGAGTTCTTTATCAGAGTTTATAGCAACCAATTAGAGAGTGTGAACCAAACTACCAAAGAATCCTAATTTGCACTAGGATGCCAAAAACTGACGAGACACCAATTGATTCGTGTTGCACCGAGGAAGAAGTTGTGCACACGTTTAAATCCTACTAACACAAGAAACAAGAAGGTGTTAGATAACGTAAAGGAAGAATAAAGGCAAACAAATGAAAACCTACAGCTAAGAATCAATAAAAATTGCTGAAAATAGAAAACCCGAAAAACTGCGGAGTAACTTGACAACTTTGTTCGAGGTGTTCCCGATCTCCAAAAATCACGAAATTAAATCTGGAATGTCCTTATATATTGAATTATTGATCTGGAAAGTTTGGGCACCAAATTCAACCCGCTGAATCTTTTTTTAAATTTTTATTGAATTTCGTCTTTTTTGATTTTTTTGACTTTTTTGACTGATTTTTTTGCGGGATTAATTTTTTTATATTCAATAACAGTGCCAAAAATATGTATGTAAAATTTCAGATCAATCAGACAACGTTTACCCACTCAAATGAATTTTTTTCGAATAATTTTTCTGGGTAAAACTGCTGTTTGTGCTTTAAAAAATAGAGATCAGTTTAGAAATCAACCAAGAACACCCAAAACGCCCAAAATCTGATACCAAATGATATAGGGTTGCGCGCGGACCAAGATCGAGTCGTCAAGTCACGGGAAACTCCTACGAAAGCTCTAATGAACAGATCTGAAAACAAAACGAATAATGAAATTAAATCTGGAAAATTTAGATCTGGAACAATAACACTAAAATCAGCAAGATTTAATCAAGAATCGAAACACTTATGAAAGGGGTTTCGTGGAAGCCAATAGCTCGATTTAGCAATCAAAGAAAGAACCAATCTGCCGAATCTGAGAAAACAAACACAAGCAGCAAATTAAACTTAAAATTTCAGCAAATAAATGGAGTAAAATTGGGGATTTTGGACGGCAAGAAGAAAGAAGTAGAATCGAATGATTAAGCGCAATTGAAAGGAAAGAAAGAACACAAATCTGCCAATGAATTGATTCAGCCAATAATGCCTAATTTCCAGCAATCAATTGACCCCCAATTTGAAAGAAACCCAATCGGCCAAACCCTAGGAATTGGGGATTTTTGATTTTTGAATCGTTGCTGCCAACAAGGAAAAATTGAATTATCGATTCTTGGAGTTGAAACGTGGCTGAAAAGAACACAAGAATATCAGCAAACAAGTAAGATAAAGAATCGATCCAAGAGGAACAAAGAAATAAAACGAAACAGCAAGAAATAAAGAAAAGTCCTAAGAACCCTTGAATTCCCGAAAGAATTCACAAATTCCTTCAAACGGCTCTAATCTCCCCTCCAAAGAATATCGATGGCAAGAAGAAGGTTGAAGACGGCTCCCACAATCCAAAGATTGTTAAAACAGCTTCTAAAGAAAACTCAAGAGAGAAATCTTGGAGAAAACTCAAAGAAAATTCTGCTCTCTCAAATCTGAAATTTAATAATGAATCTATGTGTTGTGTTTTACAAGGGGTGGCTGGCCATCACTTATATAGGCCTCAAACTAATCCTAACCTCATTAGAAAACTTAAAAATTAACCCTAAATAATAAAAAAATAAAGGAATTTCGTCCTAACACTTAAATGGGCTGTTTTGGGCCGAATTTAACATGTAATATCTCTAGAGCCTAAAAAATTAAATTAACAAATAAAATGTTTACAAATTGGGCCCTTTGATATTTTGGCCTGATTTTCAACTAAGTATGTATGGATTTCTTGATTGGGCTGGGAATTTGCTTATTGGGCCTCGCCTTTAAGAATTTGGGCTTGTGATCCATCTTTTACAGAAACTTGGGTCGTTGAAGCTCGTAACGGAGATCCAATGCGTTTTGGCTGCAAGATCCGATTTCTTGGACCAAGATTTCCAAGATTTGAAATCTTGATTTTCTTGATTCTTGAAATCGCTCCAAACAGCAAGATCGGGCCAAGATTCGGTTTCTTGATTTTCTTGAAAACAAGAAAGTGAATCTTGATTTTCTTGTTCTTTCGTGTACGCATCTAAGGCCTTTGTGACTCGTATCAAAATAGATACGGATACGTGATTATCCATCCAAGACACGCTAGAAATCTCAAACGAGCCAAATCAACCGAGAACACACATGGGCACCAACTGCCAATCTCGTAGGCTTTACATCCACCCCAGTAACATGCCAAAATCACTGTAAATATAACACGATACTCTGCAACAAATGTTGGACTCCGTTATATTCAGTCGATAATAATAAGTCGAGAATCATCATCTCATCACACATCAATCGTGTACAACATGCAAAATAACCTATTGACATATGAATTGTATCCTATCCTATGTTCATCGGGGCACAATATAAGTAATCGTATAACACTTTTCAATTCAAGTCATTTTCTCACATTGTACCAATTTGTAACAATTCAAATATACATGTATATATATATATATATATATACATATATTTAAATATACCACAATTCAGAAATCAACACAATATTACAAATTGTACCAAATTAAACCGTATGAACTTACCAGGGCTAAATAGTAAAGATTGTAATGTTAGGGACTAATCAACATTTTTTTTCCTTTTCTACAATTATATACCGACTCTTGATCTAAACAATAATTTATTTCAATTATCAACCAAAATACTTATAAATAATCTATTTAATGCATATAAGTTCTTTATTGACATATTTCTTATAATTTCCCTAAACTTTTACATTTTATTCAATTTAGTCCCTAAAATCGAAACTAGCTTAATTTCACAATTAATCTCTAACCCATATTGATGAATTTATTTCCATCCTTAATTAGCCCTCTAATTTTGAAATTTCACAAGAAAACCAAGCAAATTTCAAAATTTTATTTATTTAGTCCCTAACTCAAAAACTATTCAAAATTACTTTACAAAATAGTTCAAATCCATCATCAAGCTTCAAAACAAAGCATTAACATCAAGAAAGCTTCAAAATATCAATGGAAAGTTTTCAAATCTTTTACAGTTTTGAAAACGAAGATACAGATTAACTGGACCTAGTTGTAACAATTTTAAAAACATAAAAATCATTAAAAATATATTCAAAATTAACTTACATGCATGAATTTTATTTAGACAAACTTCCAAGCTATTCAATGGTGTTTGGGGTTTTTGTTTTTGTTTTTTGGCGGAAGAAAAACATTAAGAAGATGATGACTTAGTTTTTGCTTATTTTATATTTGTTTATTCTTTTACAATAATTATCAAAATGTCATTAATCATTCATATTTTAAACTAAAACACCAATATCTTGAATACGGTTAAATTACCATATAAATCCATTCAATTATGTTTTTGTACTCAATTTGCCTTTTTAAACTAATAGCGATTGACTTTAGCGACTTTTATGATTTAGTCCTTTTTACTTAATTAACTATCTAAACGTCAAAATTTCTAGACCAAAATTTCAATACACCTATATAATCACTCTGTAAATATTTATGTTAAATATTTACGGGCTCATTTTATAAAAACAAGGTCTCGATACCTCATTTTCTAAAATCACTTGACTTAAGGGACAAACCATTTGTACTTAATTATATATTCAAATAGCAAAAATTATCGTATCAAAATTCTATATAATACTATATTTGACTAGTAATATTAAATAATAATATTTACGGACTCACTTGTTGGATTTGTGATCCTAAAACTACTATTTTTGACATCACAAGAAAGTTGGCTGTTACATATGCGCCACTCGAGCATATATAATTCATTTGATATGGGGTTTACTCATGCCAGATGCAAATAAAAACAAGGTCCACTTGATGTACTTTCCCCTATTATCTAATTTGACAGTTGCTCGTTCGTACAGTTAGGGCTCAATAGTACTAGCAACATTGTATAGTGAGCTTTGTCGGGTGACAAAGCACCACATTGTAGACATAGGCGGATGCCTGATATTGCTGCAGTCTTGGGCACTTTACAGGATGCCATTTTGGGTATCAGTTAGTCACCAAACATGTCCTCTTACTTGTGAATATGTGATACAATCTTAGCATTACATCAAGAATTTTGTTTTTTTTTATTATGAAAATTTGTTCTAACAAGTTTATTTTTTTCTTAGATGGAGTACTTTTCTGGGTATCGGGAATTCATATGCACTTCTGATTTATCGACAGATGATTGACACATATGCTGGGGAAGGGGTAATTTTTTCTAATATTCATGACATGTAATTACCTTATTTATGTTATTTGACTTGAGTTACTATAACCATGTTATTAATTGTGCAATTCATCTAGATGTCATGTTCCGTCCCAAACATTGCGGGTATTATTCCCTTGTCTGCTCACATCCACTCACACTTTTAGTGCATTAACACACCACTGCTAAATTTTTCAACAATAGAGTGGTACAATGGGGATCAAATACTACGACAGTTCGAATGCATACAAGATATTTTAGATGTTCCATAAAGTTTTGGGGGATGTTTCATAGAGTTTGAGAAATAAACACAGAATTCAACATTAGAGCATCAAGAATATCTTGTATTGTGGAACAACCGGATTAGGCAGAGATCTCAAATGAATTTTGCTTTTAATTTGCGACCCTCAGATGGGTACCAACGTTGGTACATCAAGAATGGGAAACCATATTTATTTGGTGAGAAATTGATGCCAGTCCCTTCACACATGCAACAATGAGGGCACCTCTCCCATCGCCTGACACATTCACCTCCTACACTCGAACCCAAGCCGGAGACCGAACTCAAACAGTCTTATACACAACCTGAGGGTAGTTATTATCATCCAAACTTTAGGTAGAAAATTATTTTTCAGGCTCGTCAAGCTACGTATATCATTTAGAGATTCTCGATTCCAGTTCTGATCAGTTAGATCCAAGATCATGAATAATGTTTGATACTTTCAGCCCATTACCACCCTAGTATTCTACCCCTCTCGGGAAAAATTTTAGGACATAAGATTTTTCAAGTATATTTAGCATACCCCAAGGTTCGCTGATGGATGTTATGAATAATGTTCCGAGTGACAATAATAATGACTACCGCAAGCACCCTTAACACTAATGTCGGGTACCCCAACGGTTTACCCCACAGACGACACCATCAAACCATCAACTTTAGCACGTGTCATTGAAAATTTAAGCACACCCCTTCTACCTCCATTTGGTTTACTTGTTTCAGCCCCATTCTTGGCATCAATATTGCCAGCCTGTAGAACGTAGCTAAGAAAACAAACGAAATTGGAAGATTTCGTGTTCGCTTCAAGATGAAGTTAACCGCTTCTGCTAGGTTGGTAGTCATATGACCATATCGAGACCTATCGTCGAAAATTTAATCCCATTGCCATAGCTTAATGGTACCCAACCACTCTTGGAAATGAGTTTCGTTTCACCATGCATATCACCTTCAAGTCTGGTTAGCCTTTGTTGAAACAGTGTTGTTTTAGCTTGTACGTTACGTATGTATTCTAAAAAGACACGTTACTTTTTTGAATTAATTTGTGGAAGTATTAAAACATTTAGAAAATATGTTGAAATCAAAATTTACCCATGTTCAATACTTGTTTCTGCCAATTTGCATCCTTGTAGTCTCGGTGAAAGTTAGAGGTGATATGTCAAATGCAGTAAACGGATCTCTACGGAACGTTTAATCACAACAATTAGTCCCTTCGATCTATCAAATATTATGTAAATATTGTTGTCCCTAACAACTTACGTCCACAAGTTCATTAGAAAGAATTCTAATGATTCCATGTACTCCGACTCCACAATGGCAAACACTATCGAGAGCAAGTTCAGGTTCCCGTCTTGAGCAACCGCAATAAGTAAAATTTGCGTATATTTTTTTGTATATCCAGGTTCCATCAACCTACACAAGCAGCTTACAGTGGGGAAAGGTTTGCACGCGTGGATTGAATGTCTAGAGCATCCGATGGAAAATTTTTCTTCGCAGTTGTAGTTGGTCATTCAGGTCATAATAAGGTCGTGTCTACAACTCAAAGACAGTCATTGGCACGTACTCTCGCATAGTGGTTATTCACTCATGTAGTTCATTGTACGATGCATTCCAATCTCTATACAACTGCTCCATAGAATTTATTTAGCTATCCATGCTTTCTGGTATGACACTCGGTATTGGAATCGTTCTTACATTTCAACAATCAGTACCAAAACAGAAATGGTCGACATCTCCTTCACCATTGGCATGTTGTAGTTTTAGATAGTTTTGGCATCAAGTTTGTGATGATCTTACATCATACGTGTAGAAATGCATGTATGAGGCCTAACAAATTTCTAGATCTCCAACATTTACGACCTTAGGATAAATATGGCTTGTATCTGCCAATTGTACCCTTCTATCAACCTCTAATACTCCCCAATATACAATGTTAGTTTAGACACGGTGACTTTGTAGTCAATCAACACATTCATGCTATACCACTTAATGGAAAATATACAGTCTTCTTTGGTTGCGAATTTTTGGCCCACAAAAAACTCCTCATGTTTGGGGCTTGCGGCCAATCGTTGAGTAATTAGTATATTGGGGTACTCCGGGAACTTAGATGCATGCATCGCATTAGGATCTACGATCAACATGTAGGCCTCAGGATAATTGTGTATGACAATGCCTCGACTTGAGTTCCCAACTGAAGACTCGTATCAATTTCTATCTGTATTCGTGCCTTTGTTGTCGATATCATACAGAACCTTGTCTAGATTAGGATCACTATAATCTTCAACCTTGTGATTAGAAGGACTATTATTATCACATCCATCTTCACCATCCGCATCAATCTTAATCATCACTAGATGTATTTGTAAATGGGGACTCGTGTTAAGGTTCTCTGACGTAGGTAGAGCATTAAGATCGATGTTGAACCTGCGTACAGTTGATCGCCTATCAACAGATGCTCTCAGAACCTCTGTACACGGATCTTGAGCTCCATGTTCTTCACTTAATGGAGTCAAATCTTCAACTGGCTCCACATCAACTAACTCAGCAAACAACTGAATCGATTCAGTGTGGCCATTCTGATTCCAACAATAAAGTGCAACCATTGTATCCACGTCTTCATCGTATGCAAGTTTTATCTTGGTGAATTTAATGAGATTTTTCAAAATTGGGAATTAATAGAATAGTTTTGAAATCCTCCTCCCACAACATGTAACAATTTTGCACTGATCCTTTCTTTCATATCATCAACCGATACATATCTATTAAATCTAATTGTTATTTATTGGCGATATTCAAATATACAACCAACTGGTGTTGTTAAAGTTACTCCATTGAAATAAACGTGTACGAAGAATTGATTATCCATCTTCAATGCTAAATCTGTAAAAAAATATTTAAACATAATTAAATTTCTTAATAAATTTTTTAAAAAAAAGATTCTACTATAAAAACATAATAACAAAACTTAATCACTGTACAAACCTTTCAAAATTTTCTTCTGACTTTTCATTTTTGTTTTCTCCTATTCTACAAAAAAAAATTCCTTTCATTTCTTCTTATCCGTTAGTTGTTATAACCATTCAACCAAACCCAAAAAATACTATAACAATTCAACAAATCAAAACACAAAAATTACTACAACACTGCACAGAAATTGATATAATCATTCAACTCAAATATATAAGGGTTTGGTGCCGCCTGACACTTGTCTTCCACCCCTTTTTACCTGTATTTTTTCCTGAAAACCAGTCCCATCGTATAATGTCCCTCCATCATTAAAAATATATATTTTTAAAAAATATATCATGGGCTAATGAAGGAGGTATGATTGGGTAGAAAAGAATGGGCGGTGCAGCCACTCCTTGTCCCTCCACCCCTCGGCACTATTTATTTCACCCCGCTTTGGTAAATAATGCCATGGGGATACCATTTTGGTATTTAACTTTTTTTTTTTTGTATTATCAGGGTAAAAAAGCCTATCTCTATCTCTATATATATTATATTATATTACAATGTCTTAAGTTCCCAACATGGATAGTCGAAATTTATTGACACATGGCATATTTATTTTGTTGACATGTGACAATTGTTTATACAATTAAATTTTAATCTTACATGGAATAGAGAACACTTTCATAGCTCATACTTACACTAAAAATAAGTGTAAATTTCTTCATTATTTTCATAAGCTCTTTAGAGTTTTTTTTCTTTAAAGAAATTTATGAGAAAGAACTTATAATTTAAAATAATTTATATATAATATATTTATATGAAAGAGTTTTATTGGTTCGAATCTAGAACTACTTTAAAAAAATTCTGATAAATTGATAAGATAAAAAGATACATATTTTTAGATAGGGTTAAATATAAAATTGGTACTTGAACTTATCCACTTCTCCTAGATTGGTACTTAAGGTTTTTTTTTGTCCCAGATTGATACTCGAACTTTTTCTCCGTCAACTAGTTTGGTACTTTTTTTAACTTTATTAAATCTGAGACAGGTGGCAGAACAGGATTGTGACACGTGGCATAATGACATCATGATGATGACATAATTTATTTTTCTATTTTTTCCTTTTTCCTTTTCTTTTATTCTTTCCCTTTTCCCTTTTATTTTTTTTTCTTTTCTTCTTATTCTCCTCCTCTCTTTCCAAACCCTAGCTGCCTCTAGCATGCACCACAATCACACTTCGATATTGTCACCGTTGTTCATTCTCTGGTCCAAATAATGGCACCGATCAAATTTTTCCTCTTACTCTTTCATTTCTGATTTGTTTTCATAAAGAACTTCTTGAAATTTCGTTGGGATTCTCCTCTACTAATCACCTTGCACTGATGCCGTCATTTTCTGTTTCAGTGTCCTCACCAATCGGAGAAGTACCGAACGACTTTCCTTCCTCTCTACTACTTCTGCTCCTTTTCTTTTCTACTTTATTTTTTTTCAAAGCCTCTGATCTTCGCTTCACTATTGTTGCTCTTCGACGTCGAATAGAGCCACCACCGTTGAATAATCATGGAACTTGATCGTAGCTTCTCCTCACTATGTCCAACGTCTTGACCATTTGGATTTATCGACCATGGCCTGGATCTTAAGAACCCAAAAACTTGAAACGGGTCTTGGTTTTGATTTGTTTCTCATCATTTTCTTTTTGTTTGGTTGTGTTCTTATAGATTGATGGATTTTTGTTTATTATGTTAATTTTTTTAATGGTTTTTGTTTGTAATTTTAATTTTCTTGATATTTTTAATGGACTGACGGGTGTTCTAATATGTTTGTGATGTTAATGTTTTGGTTTTTGTGTTTTAATGGATTGATGAGTTTTGTAATTTTTATTGTTTTTTTTTCAATAAGAGAAATGTTGAATGAACCCAAAAAAATTTTAATTACAAATTTTTATTGTTTTAATGCTCTGGCCTAAAAATGTTGAATGAACCCCAAAAAAAAAAAAGGAAAAGTGACAAGAGGAAGAAGGAAGAAGAAATGAATTATCGGGAAAAAGAAGGAATGAGAAAAAAAAATGAACCTAGAAATGTTTTTAAATTTTTTTTCAAAGCAACCTAGAAAGGTTGAATGAACCCAAAAAAGACAAAGACAAAGTGACAAGAGGAAGAAGAAAGGAATACGAGAAAAGGAAGGAAATAAGGAAAAAACGAAAATAATTTTATTAATTTTTAATATATTTTTTAGTTTATGAAACCATGATGATGTCATTATGTCATGTGTCAATCCTGTTCTACTACCTATCTCGGATTTAACGGCGTTAAAAAAAGTACCAAATTAGTTGACGGAGAAAAAATTCAAGCACTAATCTGGGACAAAAAGAATCCTTAAGTACTAATTTGGGAGAAGAGGGCAAGTTCAAATGCCAATTTTATATTTAACCTTTAATATAATTTAAGAAATTAAAAAGTTAAAAGTTAATTCAAATCCAATATTGACTAGAGAACACTCTCATATATCACATTTGTCTTATAAATAAGTGACAATTTCTTCACTATTTTCATTAAAAAGTTAATTTTAATTCCACAATTTCTCTTAGTGACGGGCTTTTTTTTATCAGCTTTTATTTTTCCCTTCAACTCTTTGTTTTCGTGATTGAATTTTTTAAAAAAATTCAAAAGGGTGTCTCTTAACACATTGATGACATCCACTTAAAAAGAAATATTTTTTTTCATTTTTTCTCTCATCGTGTATACAGGTAAAAATACGAGTATTTTTTTAAAATACACACTGGATGAACTCCTCTAGACCCGACTTTTTATTGGGCCTTTCAACCAACTATTTTAATCTTTTAATTAAATATGTATGAAGTATTAACATTCTTTTTGAATGTGAGAAGTCGTAGTGTGGACAAATAAAAAGAAGAGGAAAGATAAGCAAAATTTATCTTTTACTACATTTTAATAGACACATTAGAATAGCCTCTTTGCTCATTTTAAAAAGAGAAAAAAATACAAAATAAAATAAATAAAGAGAGGGTTTACTCTCAGAAACCTAGCTAGATAAGTATGTATTATGTTGATCCATATAAATTAATTTGTAGAGTAGATACTCATACAAATTAATCATATGCCAGGAACCAGATTTGAACTGGTGACACGAGGATTTTCAGTCCTCTGCTCTACCAATTGAGCTATCCCGACCATTATCGACGCATTATCCTCATAATACTAGGTGTTGCCTGACATAGTGACGTCATAAAATTTTTTTAAATGTAATGATTAGCTGATGATTGGGTGAAAAGTTGGGTGGTGCTGCCGATGTGTTAGGCGACATCAGTTTCACTGTACAAACAATCCATTTTAGTAAATAATTTTCCCCAACCCATTTTTGTAACTAATTAATTTTTTAAATTATTTTTATAAAAAAGCCCTGCTATCCATTTAATTTTATCCATTGCAGTATCTGACCTTCCTTTTAGTTCGTGCTAACTCAAAATTTCGTGAATAAAGATTCTTCAAATCTCTTCAAAGTGTAGTCACTCGAACATACATATAAGAGGAAATGTTTAAAGTACGGAGCAAACCAAGGGTTCTCTCCCCATATTGGTATCTTACTGGTTGAAACGGTAGTAGATTTACAATGCTTATCTATGACGTGGCAACATCGACGGGCCACATTATTGATCACTCATCTAAAGTCTCATATTCAAATTGGCATGAAATTTACATCGAAATTATCACCTCAAATTGCCAAAAAAATAGAAACATTAAAAATTTAATTTATTATTATACCTAAATTAATTTAAATGAAGTTGTAGCCTCTTTATAAAAATAATATTAAAAATTAATTAATTACAAAAATGGGGTGTTTGCTGTAGTAGCTTTGAGTATCGCTTAACACATTGGCGGCACTAGTGAATTTTTTTCTTTAAAAATTTGATAGAAAAATAAAAAACTTGAAAAAGTGAAAAAAAATTGTGGTGCTGCCTAACACATTGGCAGCACCAATAATTTTTTTTAAAAAAAATTTGATAGAAAAAAAAGAGTTGAAAAAGTGAAAAAAAATTAAAAATTGATTTGTGGTTCCAACACTAAATAATAACATATTCCCTTCATTTAATGCCTTAATTGCGTTTGTTGTTCGAGCTTTACCTTGTTATTATAGTTTAAAAAAATGCCTTAGTGGCTCTTTCATGCATTTAATGTCTTAATGTCTTTTCCCTACATTTAATACTTTATCCGAAAATAATAATTTTTTTATTTAATTAAGGTTTCACTTGACACATTAGTGACACCAATTAAAAAATATGTTTTTTATTTTTTAGAAAAAAATTCATTGATTAAAAGTAGTGTAGCAAACATCATATTTCATAATTAATTTGATCCTCAACCTCTTACTATAATTAATTAATTTTTTAATATTATTTTAATTAAAAAAAAGGAGGGAGCATGGGAGTGGGGAGTGGGGTCAAACTCCAAATAGGCACGTGAAGGCTCTAATAATTATGACGTCATGTATGAATCATCCCTTTCTTGCTAATATTTATAAATTTGTACAGTCTTTTTAGAATATAATAAAATCTTTCGCAATTGTTTATTGAATTAAGATAAAGATCGCCTCTTAATTCTTAAACTATATTTGTTTGTTTAGATTACTAATATATTTTTCAAAAATTATATTTAATAGATGGTTAGCGTATAAATCTATCAACTAACAATAAATTTTTTAATTGCCATTTAATTATCTATTTTTATTTTTAAAAGATTTAATAATTATGCATCCATTTATACCTTAATGACGTATCAGAGTTATCCAAAGAAGAAAAAGAACACGTAGGATGCGGGGGCCATACCAGTAAAGGCAAACATGCGCATGCCCTTGTGCAGCTGGGTTTGTCGTTGAACGCTTAAAGACCCATAAATCCAACATTAAAAGGTCTCCCATTTTTCCCACTTCATCTTTCCTTTCAAACTCCATTCATTATTCCTGCTCTTTTGTTAATCAAGTAGAGATCAGAGGATGAGTGAAGGCAACAACCAAGGCGGCAGCGGCAGCGGCAGTGGAAATGATGGAAGTTGTAGAGATCCTGGAAGCAGTAACAGCAGGCTGCCGAAAACGCCTCAGACACCCATTACCGACCCACCAGTGAAGCCACCACAGAGGGGAGGTGTGATGAAGAGGATTATAAAAGATTTTGGCAAAACCTTGTCTTCTCACTCTTAAATCGCTTAGATTATTATAGTCTCGTCTCTTCCATATGTTTAATTATGTAGTGAGCAGCTAGAGATCAAAATAACCCACAGACGAAGTCTAGGATTAGGGTTTGTGTGTTGGTTTGTCTAAAATTATTTCTCTATATTATGAATCCAAGATACCCCAAAGAAACTGAAAGGTCCAATTTCACTACGTGGTTGTTGATTCATGTAAATTAATCAATGTATGATGATGTGTTGAAAGTTGGCAACAAGGGGCAAGGAAATGTTCAATGTGTAATTTGGATGTTTGAATTTTTTGTAATATGTAAACTAAGTCTTGTCTGATTGTAATTTTGTTTTTGCTAAGGTTAGTCAGCCACTTAGCTGATTTAGTAGCTTCTTAGATTATCATTAAGCTGATTTTACAGCTTGGATACTAGCACAAGTTATGTTTTGTTTTCTTCCAATTAATGTAATGAAGCTATTTATGCACATTGTATTGCTACTAATAAAAGTAATAAGAGTTGTCAAATTTTTTTCTCAATCGATTTGCTTTTGCTTCTGTTTTTCAAACACAAATTTTCTTTGTTTTGATCTTTGGATTCTGAAATAACTCAACATGATGTGAATATTAAATCCATATTTTATTGGTAATCTGTGCTTTGATCTATTTAAACTCTTCCCAGGATTTGTGAAATTTAGCACACAACAGAAAACTCGTAAAAATGTTATTCTGATATGAATGCAGCATCCAATTATATAGAATCCATGTTCTTTAAACCCAAAGTTTCGTGCATCTGATCTCTTCTTGTATCAATCATGCTCAGTTGCAAAATATCTTATTGTCACCAGTGCAATTTTTTACTTTATAAAAGCAAGCTATGTAATTTCTGGGTAAGGTTGATTTCATGCTAGTGGGAACTTTAACTATACTAAGGACAGTAGGAGAAAGGCTGCTATCGTGTTCCGTGAATCACAAATTAAAGACATTTCTATGGGTAGACTTGCAAACTGTGCAGACAACTTGGGGGCCTGTTCTCAATCGTAAGGTTGATATACCTGATTATAGTAGTGAGATTGATTATCGCGAGATTAAAATAAATAGCGAGATATATGTTTGTATTCATTGATGTTTTTCCATCTTATGATTTCAGTAAAATGTGATTATTAAGAATATTAGTGATGGAAAACTTAATTGACAACTTTTGATGTACATTGAAAAGTTTAGATTAATATTTTAGGAAAGTTCTATTATTACATTTAGTTAACCAAATGGTTTTATGGGAATGTAATCATAATTTATGATATTATTTTTACTAAATAAAAGATGATATTTATGTAATATTTTACTATAAAAATTATTATTAACAAATATTTAAAAATAATTTTTTAAATGATAATTTTTTAAATTATCATTTGAATTTATAATTTTAATTGAAAAAAGAAATTGTTTCAAAATATCTTGTATATATTACCTAAATATAACCATACATATATAAAATTATGCATATATAAAACTTATTTTTACATGTTTTGCACTTATACTTCGAATATTGCTAGCACTGTGATGGTGTGCAGTACTATTAGACGGTTGAGGGAAGAAAGTGAGAGTTGAACCTAGAATATTGACATATTTAACTTTTGTAGGATGTTTTTGCATGTTTCAACTCTAGTCTTGTTGAAATTTCTTTTGACAATATATCATAAGGGAAAGAGAGAAAAGAAATATAATATTTAAATTATATATTATATAGTTGATTAAATATGTACGTTAAAAGTAAAATTGGGAAAAAAAATTTCTTACTTTCAATGGATCGATTGAAGTAAAAGAGAGAATCAATTAAAGGCTACAACTTTTTTTTTGTTTTGGCATAATAACTCTTTTGCTCTTTTAACTTTACAAAAAATAAGTCATTTTAGTTTATTTCATGTTTTGTCTCTTTTAATCATTGAACTTAGATTGTCAAATCACCTCAAATGGATGAAAAAAATTAACATTTGTTAGTTTTGCTGACGTGACATACGTGTGGTGAGTTACCACACGTATGTCTCGTTAGCAATTAATTGATTTTAAAAAAAAAACTAAAACTATTTTTTTATATTTTATAATTTTAAATTTTTAAAAACATTTTTTTATATTTTTATGAATTTTTAAATTTTAAAAATTAATTAATTACTTACATAGCATCCACATGACAATTCATGTATATGCCACGTCAGCAAAGTTAACAAATGTTAACTTTTCTATCCATTTTGGGGTGATTTGACAAACAATGCAAGTTTAAGGGCTAAAAAAGATAAATAATTAAATGGATGGCTAAAATGACTCTTTTTTTTCCTAAAGATGGAGAACCAAATAAGTTATTATGCCCTTTTGATAATGCTTAATAGACTAATACTATAAACCAAAATAAAATAGGATTAATTTTATTTTAATATTTTTTAACCTTACAACCTATATGGGAAACTAAAATTTTCAGTATTTATCATCGTAATTATATTGCCAACTTTATGGGAAAGTAACTCCCAAGGAAAAGTTAAATTCCAAATAACATAAATATATTTCAGCATATCAAACATTGGAATCATATTCAAACTAATTAAAACCCTAATGATCACTTTCCATTATACAAAATATTATCTTATAGTAAAAAAAAAAACCAAAATAATTATTAAGGAAATTAAACTACTATTATATAAAAAATATTTTAGTATATATAATTAATTATATAAATTAATTTGAAGTATTTAATAATATTTATAAATATAAACACATTTCTTTCAAAAAAAATATGTAACACCCTATACCCGACCCGATTGCAAGGTCCGAGTTATAGAATATCACATTCGTTGCTAGAGCAATTACGATTAATTATACACAAATTCCATCATTAAACATTTAATTACGAGTATTACATGCGTAAAACACGATAAATAATCACTTCTAGGTCATTTATGAGCTTATGAAAGCTCAATACCATCTTGGGGGTTAAACGAGGACCAAATTGCAACGTTTTCAAAACTTTCTAGATTGGTGTTGCGACTTCCAAGGTTTGGTGTCATGATCTTGAAGTTAGTAAGCAAGCTTCCTAACTTGAGGACCAAATTATAAAGTTTTCAAAAAAATACCAAGTCGATGTAGTGACATCAAACAGGGGACATCGCGATGAGGAGGGTTAGTGTCGCGACATCTTGGGGGTGGAGTTGCAACTTCCTCGACAGACCACTATGTTCCTAACTTCCATTTGATTCAACCTAGCATAAAAAAAAAAAAGCATAGTTGGCCTTAAAGTCCCAATTGACTATCTAACAAAAATAAGACATGCTCAATATACAAATTCCAAACCTTGTTCTATCAACATCATTAAACCGTCTAACTTACCATTCAAATCCCTTTTTAGAATCTATTGACTCATTCATATTTATTCCGGCCCTTAAGGCTCGTTTTCATTTGACTAGCAGAGTAGCTTATGTGTTTTCTCTATCATAACCTTTATCTATGCTTGTCATCTTGGGTTGCTCGATAATGATGGTTCACACTATTTAATATTTTACCCTTCCGGATGGCCCAACAACGATAGTTTTTACAATTTTTACATTTTACCATCTCGGGTGGCCCAGCAACGATGATTTTCAAAATTTTTCTTATTCCACCATCTTAAATAGCCCGACAACGATGGTTTTCACTATATACATATCCTACCACCCTGGATGGCCTGACAATCATAGTTTTCAACCTAATATACATTAAACCAATATACATTATAACCACATACCACATTTCAATCTCATTATCAATTCATTTCTTACATCGTATATCATTTAGCAAGTCATATTGTACTCGTTTTTATCATACTAAGACCAATTCACAGTTTCGACATTCAACACTGTCATACAATTCAATCCGATCCTCTATCTCGATATCAATATCAATCACACCAATTCAATTCATACAATCATTATATACTCACCTCAATATTCAATCGTGCAATTAACATGTATATACAAACAATTAAATCGATCCCAAATCATAAAAGTACAAACCGATGGCTTGATATTCACAGTTTCGACATTCTGCACTGTCACACAATTCAATTCAATCCACTATCTCGATATTCAATATCAATCACACCAGTTCAATTTATACAACCATTATATACTCACCTCAACATTAAATCATGCAATTAACATTTATATGCAAACAATTAAATCGATTCTAAATCATAAAAGTACAAACCAGGGTCTTGTGTCACTTGTCAATAGTTATTGCCTTTCCTTTTCCTCTTGAAGGCTCAACGTCGACATTAGCTATGTACAGTCACAAAACATACAAAAATATCAATTTCCATCCAATTCACAATCAAATATAAGTTAAGCATATTTTGCAACTTAGTCGCTAAACCTAGGACAAACATAACTTTCGATATAGAGCTTCACATTAAAATTTGATTTCACATTTACTCATTAGGGACCCTATACTTTCTATTCCTAGCATAATTTCATAACACGTTTTTCTTTTATTCAATTTGGTGTTTAATGAAACAAAGCTAACAATCAAACTTGTTAAGCTTTACAATTTAGTTCTTTTTCATAATCTAAGCTTAATTTCTATCAATTTCAATCATTATTCTTCAATTTCTTAACAATGGTAACTTATCAAAATTGAACAAATTAATACATGGGCTAGCTAAACCAAGCTCCCATGATTAAATTTCCATAAAAATCAAAGAAAAATGGCTAAGGACTAACTTGAAATAGGTGATCGAATATACAAAGGTTTCAAAGAAAAATGAAGGACGATCATGCAATGGAAAAGATGATGACTTTTTCCATCTTTTTTCCATTTGCACTTTTATACTATGGTTAATTGGTAATACGTGATATTTGTGAAGCAAGGAGGTATGTAAAGTAGGTAATGAGAGTTGAACTGATACATGTTATTTGGCTTTACGGAGGTTCGAATGGACTGTACGGAGATATATGTGCACAAGTATATGATAACCCTACGAGGGTTCTTCTCAAGTATGAGACTCTACGAAGTCTAAGGCTTTAAGCCTCATGTATGTATGCAAGTCTCATGGCCATGGGCATACGCAAGCTATGATGATCTGTTGGACTTGTCCTCAAGTTTTCATGTTAAAGCTATATAGAGGACTCTGCCGTATGAAAGTCCTCGAGACATTCTGTATCTATGAATCCACATCTATGAATCTGTATCTATGAATTCGCATATATGAATCCACATCTATAAATACGCATGTATGAATCCGCATCTATAAATCCGCATGTATGAATCCGCATCTATAAATCTGCATGTATGAATCTGCATCTATGAATCCACACGTATGGATCTGTATCTATGAATTCACATCTATGAATCCGCATGTGAGAGTTCGCAGGACTATTTGCCTAGTTAATCTATAATGTATGTATCCACCGAGTGGATCATTTGCCAAGTTTTCTCACAAGTCAGTATGTAGAGACAATGAGCATTTTGATCATTAACAGGAGGAATACTCATGTGTTATGTACCGTGCCATTGTGAAATTCAAGCCCAAGTATAAGTTGCGAAATCTTGTTTTTACATGCTTTATTTCCATGTACGCCATATGAATGCGCAAGTTTTGTTTAAATGTGGCCCGTGGCAAACTCTTAAGCTAGTCAACAAAAAGGGAAGTAACTTTTTTTTTTGAATTCACTAAGTTCTTATGAACTTACCATGATTCTCTCCTTTGATTTCAGGTAATCTAAACTGTTGCCCTAAGTGGAGAGGGACTTAGCCAGAGTCTTCAAGCTTAGTGTGAGTTTGACATCTTTTTTTTGTAACATGTATAGATATCAAGGCAACTAGTGGGTTAAAGCCTCGTATTATATTTTTGAGAATAACTCATTTAAAGTTTGTTATAACTGTAATTTGAACGTATGGGGTTAAAATGTCAAATTACATGAAGTCTTCGTATTTACCAGAAGTATGTTGTATATTTTGTAAATCTTCAGTGAAAATAAAATGCGAAGCTGACCAAGCTTGTACTTGGTTGCATGTAGCATTCTCTGAGGGTCGATCGTTCGAACTATAGGATGGAAGTTACATGCCATTTTCTTCTATATATAAATATAAAAATAATTTTCGAAATGATTCTTGCTCGATCTCGAGTCAACTTTAGAGCTTTCGTAAGCTCGATTTAGACTTAGATTTGTTTGTAAAACATTATTTATTTATGTGTTAGATAATTCAATGTTTATTTAAAATTTTTTATTTTAAAATTTTGCGTGCAACTATTTCGTTGTGTGTGGTAGCTCCCTATAGCTCGAGTTCGGCGACCGGACCAAGTGATGGGTGTTACAAAAAATGAAATGTTTAGATATGGTTTTGGTTTGGTTTTATGCAGGTATAAGTGTGCATTTAAACACCATTTGGGTAAGTTGATAAGTTGGCATGGAATAGGTACCAAAATTTAGATTTTTTTTTTTTACATTTTTGCTTTGAGGTATTGATACCTTAGAAAAATGTAGTGATACTTTAGCAATTTTTCTTAATTTTCAAAACATCAAACATTAAAATGGTATCGATACAGATGTAAAGCATCGATACCATGAAGAAGGTATCAATATTTCATGACTAGTATTGATGCATTAGTTTTAGTTTAATATTTTTCTAAGCATCGAAGCTCAAAATGGTATCAGTACCTAGCAGGCGTATCGATAACTAATCTAAAAATTTGAAAACTTTGCAATTTGGTCCTATTTCATATTTGAAATAGCAAATGAGCTCTCGTAAGATCATTTGAGTCTTGAAAAAGTTTGTATAGCATGTGGTAACTGTGATTATGGAATGTTTGAATGTTTAAATGATTTATTTATATTGTGTTTGTAGTAGTTGCTCCGGCAACGGTTGTGGCATCCTATGGCTTAGACCCGACGATTGGTTCGGGCGAGGGGTGTTACATTAGTAGTCTAACAGTTCATGAAAATTCAACATGCATATAATGATTATTGTTACAGTTTTTATATGAATCATTATATAGTTGAAGTTTATATTAAAATCCTTGAAGGATTTAGAGTGTTGGAAGCATATAGAAGTTTTTGGAAAATTGTTCAATATATTTGCATAAATATTTATTGATTTAATTTGAACATATGTATTATTATAGAAGGATCATGATCAAATGTTTCTATGATTATTGTTGGAACATTTGAAGAGATCAAAATATATCTCCCCAAAATTCTTCCTCACTCATGACTTTCAGAAAAATGATGATATAAGTGTTTATCAAATTTGTTGAAGTGATCATTTGAAAAGCTAGTATTCAAGATTGAGTATGTAGAATATGAAACATCATGTGATGTTGTCATGAGGGGAAGTAAATACGTGTTGTACTCTTTTTCCCTTAACCGAGGTTTTGTCTCATTGGATTTTCCTGGTAAAGTTTTTAATGAGGCAGCATGTTATGCGTATTATAGATATGTGTAGTATTTTTAATTCACTAAGAATTTTTTTCACGGGGCTTTTATCTTAGTAAGATTTTAATAAGACACATTATCTATCAATGGGCATCCAATGATGAGTGTTATAAATATTTTATTATTATAGAAGTAGATGTCCGTTAGGATAATAAGTTTGATGTACTTAACGACTCTAATGTCGAGTTTTATATCATATATACTTCTTATGCCTATAAATATAAACTTTGAAGAAGTATTGTAAATATCCCTATTGATCAATTAGATATGCACTTCTCTTTGTTCTCCTATTTCTCTTGCCCTTTACTCTTTTTATTCTTTTATTTTATAACAAAAATATTTATATTTATTCATTTAAAATTAAATTAAAAAAACGAATTTTCAAATATTAAAAATCTTAATTTGAAATTAAAAAAAAGGGAATACCGAATTTAAATTTAAAAACTCAATCCTAAAATTGAAAATATACATAATCAATTTCATTTCAAATTTCAAAACTATCCATTTTAATTATTTTAGAAAGTAGTATATCAAATTAAAAATTTAGAAATAATTTTTAATACTAAATAATGAACTGATGTTAATTATTTTTAATTACATTACATGTTTTACATTTCACCCAATAATATAATTTACTAGTTTTAATTTTCTTTAATTCTGAAATAATGTATTTAAAATTATTTCTCATATTATTCAAAAAATGTATAAAATTGTAAAATAATTTAATAAAATTTAATTTAAACATACAATCAAGTCGTGGGGAATCAACTAGTAATTATATAAAGGATTGGATTGTGGATTTAGTATCCATATCCAACCTACAAATTAATTTAGATTAATTTACATTTTGTTTTGAATAATTATCATAATTTTATTTAATAATTAATAACAGAAAATATATTAATATTTCCATATTTTTCTGGCAAAAAAATATTGCTATAATTTATAAAAATAAAATTTAAGTAAATAATTATTTTTTAATAAAATTTAATTTGAAATTATTTTACATTAATTAATTAAGGCTTAATATATAATTTGGTACTTGAATTTGATTTTTTTTCTAATATAGTACAGTGTTATTTTTTGATCCAATTAGGCATCTGTATTTGAAAAAAGTTATATATTTTGGTACCTAAATGTAACAGTGTTAACCTTTTAATATTTAATTCGGATTTTAAATTTGATTTGATGAAAATACATAATTAGCTAATAATATTAGCAATTAACTTTCATCAAATCAACTCTAAAACCCAAATTAAATCACATCTATCGGATTGTATTTGTCAAATTAAACACAAAATTAAACAAATTCACAGTTAACACTAAATTCATTCTATTAACAAAATCATGAAAAATCAAACTTAATAAATATTAAAAAGTTAACACCATTAACTTTGAGTACGAAAATATATAACTTTTATCATACAAAGGTACTAGATTGGACCCAAAAAATAAAACATATACTACATTAAAAAAAATGTCAAACTCGAATATCAAATAATGCATTCAACCGGTAGCTCATTAAAATTTCATTAGAAAAATTGAAAACCTCGGTGTTAGTGGGGATTAAGGGTGAGTTTGGATGGACGGTGTGTTTACCTACAGTTAGTGTAAAAACAGTGGCGTTGGTGAGATTAGATAATGTAACGGTATTGTAATGTGAGACAAAAAATAAACTAAACACCACACTACATCTAGCCGCTTATCCAAACCCATCCTCAAATTATAACATACTCTTTTTATACTCAAATCTAAAGGAAACTACACGAGTACCAATCAAATTAAAACTATCGGGAAAAATAGTGAAAGAAAATACTTGATTAAATATTGTTTAAAGTATTAATAATTCTCAACAACATAAAATGATTAACGCTCCTGTTAACACCAATGTAATTCCCCTACTCCAATCTATAACTTGATTTTGACCCAACAAAAAAAGCATCAGATCACTCCATTAACATTTAGTAAATCAATTGAGCACTGTTTCAAACAGCAAGAAAAGAGAAAATAGTTAGTTTCGGGCAGCCTGAAAATAGCTTCCTCGGGCACCCTCAAGTTGAAATTCGACTTGGTTTTGAATGCTGTTAGACCCCATGGTTGGTGGCATTATCCCAATAAATGTTTTTCAATTCCTCAGCAAGCAATTGCTCCGACTCTTCCACTTGCAAATTACGTTTACCCCAACTGTACATTTCCGTTGCCTGCATTCCTGCCAATTCATGAGCAACCTCCTTCATTGTTGGCCTTTCCTGCCCCTTCACTCTCACACATTGCCTGGCCAAAGTTGCCACTTCCTTAAGCTGCTCAAAGTTTGTATCATTAAGCAACCGAGGATCGACAATGTCATGCAATTGATCTTTTTTCATCAAGGAAACAAAGTACATAACCAAAATTTTCTGTTCTTCTGATCTTTCCAGGCATATTGCCTTTCGTCCTGTTAATAACTCGATAAGAACAACCCCAAAGCTATAGACATCACTTTTTTCAGTCAACTGACCAGTATGCAAGCATTCAGGATCCAAATAACCAAAAGTTCCTTGTACGATTGTAGTTATTTGTGCCTGGTCTGACGGGACTAATCTCGAAGCTCCAAAATCAGATACTTTTGCGGTGTAGTTTTCATCTAAGAGTATGTTTGCCAGCTTGATGTCTCGATGAATGATTGGAACAGAAGCTGCCGAGTGCAAATAACAGAGAGCTTCCGCAGTTTCTGTGGCTATTCTCAAACGAGTCTCCCATGGAAGAAAAGAAGAACCAGCAGTATTGTGGATATGGTCAAAAAGTGAACCATGCGTCACATACTCGTAGACCAACAAAGGAACTGGTGTCTCCAAACAACATCCTAAGAGTTTGACGACATTCTTATGGTTGATTTGGGAGAGAACCATTATTTCATTAATGAATGGTTCAACTTGACTATGGTCTCCAATTATTGATTTTTTAATGGCAACCATACGATTTTCGGGTAGTGTTCCTTTGTAAACTGTTCCCTGGGCTCCTTTTCCTAAAATTCTGCTTTCATGGTAATTGTTGGTGGCTTTTTCAAGTTCTTCAGCTGAAAATATTTTATCATTTTCAGAGCACCCTCGACTTTTTGAAAGCTGTTGCAACAAATCCCCACCATTTTGCTTGAAATATTTTCCCCTCATTTTCTCCTTCTTTCTTTTCCTAAATAACAAAAATGACCATGCTATGCACAGGAAGATAGCACCAAACCCAATGCTCATCCCTGTATTCAAATTCACATTTAAGAAGTACGTACAAATCCATTATAATTTATATAAGCATTTTTGGAGATCATGATATTGATTTTCAAATATTCTATATTTAAAAGTTCTAATATTTATTACTTTAGAACTTATGATTTTATTCAAAAAAAATTATTAAAATCTATTTCTCTTTTTAAAATATATTTAAAAAACAAATTCTAGTTTTGGTATGCTCAAATTTGGATTTAACCCATATACTTTGATTTGACATAATTTTATTCCTCTACATTTTAATGTCATTAATTAGTCCATATAATTAATATTCTGAACTATTCCTATCAAATGTTGATGCGATTTTTAAAAATACCAATTCCAACTCATCATGTTAATATGAATTATTTTTTTGGAAGATGTGTTTTTAAGAAAAATTTGTGCTAGTTTTTTAACGAAATAACTAATGGTACTAACTATATAAACTAACTAATGACATTATAAAAATAGAAGATCAAATTCTACCAAATTAAAATTGTTACAACATAAAATATGGGAGTGGCTTAATATGGTGGTTCATACCGTGGGGGTGCAAGAGTTGCTAGGGTGAGGGTAGTGCACACCGTGGAAAGTGATAAAGAGCAACTTGAAATGGTGGTTTTAGGGATCTTATGAGCTTTGGTAAAGCTTTAGTGGGCTTCCTAAAGCCTCCCCTCTTCTTGTGGTGAAGAGAGCTTTTATAGAAGAATGAAAGTTTTGGCATAGATCCCATTGGAAGGATGCCCTACTATATATAGGGTAGTTGTAGAAGCATGGGTGCTTTTTGGGGTGTGATAGGCAACTTGATGGTAATGTGTTGGAACGTGCATAAAGATTACCCCCAAATAGAAGTTTATAAAGTGGGATTTTTCGAGACTATAATGTTAGGGTGGCGAGGTGTCATTCTTTTGGAGAAAGTGGAGGCTTCTGCCGTTAAAATACCGATTATGAGGCTTAATTGCATTCTACTTGAGATTTAGGTTCCATACGATCTTGGTGGATTTTTTTTTTTTGGTTGTAAAACACCTTTTTTTGAATTTTCTCCATGAGAGAGATGCATGAGGGAGGTCCATGGATATGTCTTTAAATATGCTTTTTCAATGAGCCCATTTTGGCTAGCTCTTCTTTTGGTTGTAGTCTTGCATGCTCGGTCAAACTATATATCGAGGATCCATATGAATAATGAATATGCTTGAGAAAAGTGGATTTGAGTAGATGATGTAGACATAATGAGGTCCTCTTCTAGAAGGGTACGCTTGAATAAATGAGATAGATATATTGTAAAAATAGAATGTCGATAATGGCAAAAAAAAGAGAGAAAAAATAAAACACATAAATTTTATGTGGAAACCTTTTTGGAAAAAACCACGGGCAGAGGAGAAGAAAATTCATTATATCGAATTCGAATGATATAAGAGGAGAGACGACTAGGTCTATTTATAGGTTTGTAAAACCATATTCTAATCAAAGTCAAATAGAAGTAATGCAGTAAGGTTAAAACACCTTATTCTAATCAACATAAAATAAAGGAAACATACTTCTATACAAATTTCACTTGTGTAGCTTGCGACCCCCGTACCCTCGGCCTTCGCCCTTGTAGATCCCCCTATCTTGCCACTTGTATTTTTATTTAACAAGAATTTGGATCACATACCTTTAACAATCTCCACCTTGACACGAATTCTTAACGAACAAGTTCATCGTAAACTCTCAACGAACAAGTTCTCCACCCCTTCCATGAAACCCCTTAAGGGTTTATCTTTAACAATGAAAACCTAAGCAATGCTCAAACATGGTTATCAGAAGTGACTTAGTCATTATATTTGCAGGATTATCATGAGTACTGATTTTTCTCACAATAATATCACCACGAGCAATAATATCATGAACAAAATGATACCGAACATCTATGTGCTTTGTTCTCTCATGAAACATTTGATATTTCGTAAGGAAGATGACACTTTGACTGTCACAAAATACTGTAATAATTTGAAGGTCTTCATTGAGTTCACTAAAGAGCACCTTTAACCAAATAACATATTTACAAGCCTTAGTAATCGCCATGTACTCAGCTTCAGTGGTAAACAAAGCAACAATAGTTTGTAAAGTGGCTTTTCGACTGATTGCACAACCCCAATTGTAAAGAAATAATTGTGAGGGATCTTCTTTTATCAAGGTCTCCATCCCTCGGCCTTCGCCCTCGTAGATCCCCCTATCTTGCCACTTGTATTTTTATTTAATAAGAATTTGGGTCACATATCTTTAACATATATAATAAACTCACTTGTTGGGAGATGAAGTAAGTAAATGATGAACTCACTCTTTCAATTTTTTGACATTAGAATAACGACTATCTCGTCTCTTTCAAGCTCTTTCAATATCAAAAATCTTTTTGGCGTAATATGAGAGAGTTGGAGGAAAAAGATTGTAGATTATAGAGTGCTTTGCCTAACTACTTTCGCTTCATAGATTATTGAGCCTCCTTTACAAGATGAAGATGATAAAGATTATGGTGTCACAACCTAGTTTTCTAGTTGTTTTCTATGTTTTCTCTGTAATTTATAAGCTTTACAATTTGCTATTAATAAAAGTGGATATTGAAGAGTTTCCCTAATTGTCTTTTGTGCTTCAATTGTTTTCATATTCACTCGTGTAGTTTTATTATTACAAGTTAACTTTAATATAGTAATGTACCATTTTTAATGTTATGGCTTGTTACCTCTTTACTTTGGCTTTGTTTACTTTTGAGGCTTGTGTTTGGTGAGCTGAATAGTTGCCTCTTGATGAATCGAGACCTTAAGAGACCTCATCAAAAATGAAATTATTGCAAGTTAACTTTAATATAGTAATGTACCATATTTAATGTTATGGCTTGTTACCTCTTTACTTTGGCTTTGTTTACTTTTGAGGCTTGTGTTTGGTGAACTGAATAGTTGCCTCTTGATGAATCGAGACCTTAAGAGACCTCATCGAAAATGAATTTGAGGTTCTCAAAAGCTCATTAGTGTTGGGGAGCTATTTTGTTGGTTGTCATCCTTTAATGAGTTAGGGCAATGAGAAGCCTCGCTCGATGGGGAACTAAAGCCTTAAGAGGCTTTACCGAAAACAAAATTAGATCCTCTAAAAGGCCATTGGTGCTGGGGAGCTATTTCATTCATAATCGCTTTTAGCGAGTAAAGGCCTTATAAAGCTTTGCTTAATGAGGCATTGGAGCCTTAAGAGGTTTCGCTGAAAGGGCATTGAGGCCCTTAGAAGGCCTATGTTGGAGGTGGTAATAGGGCCTTAAGAGGGCTTTCTCAACAGGGCATTGGAGGCTTAAGACACTTCACCAGGTGTGACATTAGGGCCACTAAAAGGCCAATTGATAGGTGAATAAAACATGCACTCTTGCATTTTTCTAAAATCATGTTAGCATATTTTTCAAAATTCCTACCTATTTCTAAGTATCTAAGCATTTGATGAATCTAGAGATAATATTTCTTTACATGTCTAGTGTTTTACATTCTTGGTTTGGGTTGATAATCTAGGATGCTAACTCATGCAGTTCATATTCTATCTTTTTGATGATCTAGTAAAGCCCCTCCCTGTTGGCAGCTAGTTTTCCCCTTTGTTCTAAGAGGATGCTAGCATCCACATTGCGCATTAGTAAGTTGCCCACCTGAAATTATTAATTATTTACCTTAGCATTATAATACTAAGCCACTTGTTAGGATTTAACAATCAATCTTTCAATTGTAACTTCTTTAGCTTCTTATAGAATATCTAAATTAGTGCTTAACACCTATTTGTTTGACTACTCTTGGAAAAATGAGTAGTTCTATTCATGATGACATTAAATTTTGCTAGTACGGCGACTTTGAGCTGTAAACCATGTTGAACAATATTTCTTCTGTCCCTATATGTGGTGTTGTCTGGATCACCCATAGTATTCCTAAGAGCTCTTTTGTTCAAGGCCCCTTTGTTTCCCCTATTTTTTTAATCAATCCTACAAGGGTTTTCTTATTAGTTGCCTCCGCTTATCTATTGGTTTGAGGTGGTTTAACAGAGTTGTGGGCGATTGCAATATGGAGGTTAGAAAAAAAATTCATACTTGCTTTGAAATTAGATTTTGTTGTCTATAATGATGAGCTTGGGGATCCCAGATCTATAAATTATTTTTTTCCACAATAAATTTATTTACTTGCTTTTCCATTATAGATACAGTAGCGTTTACTTTGACCTATTTAGTAAAATACTATATGGAAAAAAATAACAATTTTTGGGGGGCTGTCGTAATGGGTGATGACCTAAGGATGTCAACCCCTCAAGTCGCAAAGGGTTATGGATTAGAAATTACTTGGAGCAACTCTAAAAGAGTTTTAGGTACTCGAGCAAACCTTTAACGCACGACACATATTTGAACTAGCTCACTTATTTCCTAAAAAGAAAGTAGGTCGATAGTACCATTACCATAAGTTTTTTTTATGCCAATGCCTTTTCCCCATGTGGTGTCCACAAATATCCTCTTGAATCTCATGGAGAATACTTCTTTAGGTTCCAAGCAACATAGTAGGGGTTATGCGAAACTCTTTTTCTAGAGGACAACTTGTATTAAGGTGTATTACCTGGTTCAAATTTCCACTTTGGTTGTTTATTGAGGGTCTTTTGGGAGATTTTCGTGCTTTAAACATTCCTTGATGAATGTTATTTAGGTCAGTTCACCTATCGTGGCTAAGGTGTGGATATAGGTTTCACAAGTAGGGAATTCACTATACTACAGTAATATATTTCCTTGCTACTTGATTTCAATTGCAAATGTAAGTCAAGCCAAATCATATGCCTTTATATTAAACTTCCTAGATATATTTTGCAAGTCCACGTGGTAAAATTTTCTTAATAGGGTAGTAGTGATTCGATGGTATTTGCTTAAAGTTTGATAATGTACTCCACATCTTCCCTTTATTTGTTTCACCACCAGCTGGGAATCTATTATGATATGTATGTGATTTTATGCCTAAGCATTGTGCTAACTCCATTCTTGTAAGTAAGGCATTTTATTTTACCATATTATCAGAGACAATAAACCCAAACATTAGCTTGTATTGTCATTCCTTCCCTTTGAGGTCCATTAACATGACCCATGCATTTGATCTTGTTTTCCCCTAACTCGTCAACAAATAATTTGGTGATATCAATTCGGTTTAATTGGGTTTTTTCCTTCAACATTATCTTTGTTATGTAGTGGTGATATCAATTCGGTTTAATTGGGTCTTTTAGATTTTTTGAACCATCCATCATAATTTGGTTTGGCTCAATTTGGTTTTCAATTTTTCCATATTAATAATTTCTTTTTATTTTTTAGACTTATTTGGATAAAATGAGCTTTGTTTTATGGCTTTTGAATATTATTTGACAAAATTTTAAGGCTTTTTTCATCAATATTTCTAAAAAATAATAAATTTTCAAGAACTTTTAAATTATTTTCTATATTTTAAATAAAAAATATTTATTTTTATATGATAATAATTAAAATTAGTTATATGTTAAAAAAAGCAAGTTTGATTCGATTTTGAGTAACTGTGGTTTTTGAACTTGCATTTCATAAATCATCCAAATTACTCAGTTCAGGTCGATTTTCGTTTTGGTCAATTTTTTTTACTCAACCCTATTATTAGATAGGTACTCTTCAGGGGTTTGAACGTCAACTATTGATTTTAAGGATGTAGTAGACTAAAAGAGCACCCTGTCATTAAATAACCAACGCTTGGGCTTTGATGGCCTTAGGGGTTAAAATTCTAATCCAAACTCACTGAGTTCAATACTCCACTTTACTAACCTTTTTGAGTTGTTTACCTTGTCTAGAATTTCTTTTAAAGGCTAGTCAAGCATCATGCAAATTGGATACGCTTGAAAATACTGTCGTAGCCTTCGTACCACAAAAATCAGGCGCATATTATCTTCTATGCCCAAGTATAATTGAGCTTACCATTGTGCAGTAAAAGTCTAGCATAATATATTAGTATTTGGTGTGGCCTCTCATATTTAACTAGTACAATGGCCACAATTTCATCATATTTAGCAAGATATATTCGCAAACAACCATTGAGTGAAGGCAAAACTAATAATCGTGACGACAAAATACCTATATATATATCCTCAAAGGCCTTTTGGCTAGTGTTGTTCAATTCATATCTAGTCATTATTTTCAATGCCTTATAACGAAAGACATTTCCTACCAACTTTGAAACAAACTTGTTGAGAGTGGCCAACCTTCATGTTAACCTTTGAATATCCTTGGTGTTCTTAGGAGGGTGTAAGTCCTATATAGCCCTAATTTTTTAGGGTTGGCTTCTATTCCTCTTTGTGAAACCATAAATACTAGGATTTTTTTCATCCTAGCTGTGAAGGTACATTGGTGGGATTCAATCTCATGTTATGCCTCTTAAGAATGGTAAATACTTTTTCCAAGTCCATTACGTGTTGTTCTATGGTTGTGCTTTTCACTAGTATGTCATCCATAAAAACCTCAATAGATTTTTTTATATATTTTCAAATATTCATTTTATAAGGTGTTCGTATGTGGCTTTGACATTCTTCAACCTAAAGGGCAAGAATTTATGGTAGCCTCTATTAAGGTCAGTGAAATCCATGCATAATCGCCACTTTCCTTTAGATTTCTTGACCATAACCACATTGGAAAGTCATTTTGGTTATGCTACTTTTTTTGATAAAGTCGATTCGTGTAAGAAACCATTTCTCCCTATCCTGACAACGGATATGGGTTAGGGGTGTTACATTTAGCTAGCAGTTTCTAGACTTCTTATTTGATCGCTATTAATTTATCCAAGGCAAACTGTCGTCGCTTTTGATGCATAGATTTGGCGTCAAAGACGACTTTCAATGAGTGTTTTGTTACTCAAGGATCCATCTTGATGTATCTATTATTATCTAGACAAACATGTTTGTGTTCCTTCTTAGCATCTTCTTAAGTAATGCCTTTGCTTTTTTGTTATAACAACGAGAATTTGGGTAGTCTGATCCCTTTTTCCTAGTTACAAAGGCATATTTTCAACTACTCTGATCGCTTTTGCATTAAACTGGCTAACTTCCACTCTCATATCTAGGCTTTCTAATTTATCATTTCCCTATTGATCGTATATAACTAACACCTTACATGTCTCTCAAGCTGGATATCGACTATTATTCTTTGACTTTTATGTTTATTAAGGTTGAACCATTCACAACGACGCATTGTGGCTTTCTCATGCTATTCATTGATCGACCGACACCATTTTGGTCCTTCATGGGATGGAAAAATTTATCTTTATACAAAAGGTCACTATTGTCACCTCAAACTTCTTTATTAGCGATCACCTAAAAATGAGATTGAATGTCGAAGGTTGATCAACCACTATAAATTTCATTATCCTTGTAACTTCTCATTTTTCTACCCTTAAATTCACTAGGAGCATTTTCACCCCTTTTACGTTAATAGGTTACTTCGTACACCTGTAAATGGGGCTGGCTTTTGTCAATTGCCGCTCATCTAACCTAATATGTCAAAAGACATCTTGATACATTACATTCATCGCATTATCACTATCAATCAAGATTTTTTTAATCTTGTGAATAGTGATGGTGGGTGTTATCACTAAGGGATCGTTTCCATCATCATCATCACCACCACTACCACATCTTGTTCATCGGCCTCATCAAAATTCACTCTTCATCGATTTCCCTCTTTTAATTTCCTTGATGGGTGGGATCTTAACCAATATAATACTTCACATATAAGCTTTTCTAGTAAATTCGATGTAGCCCATTCCTTTGTTGCTTCTACTATCATGTCTAAGGTTTCCTTTGTTGGTTCTCTTTCAATCATCTCTCTATACTTTAGCCTCTTTTCTTCTTTTCTTTTCCTTTCTTCTCTTCACTTATTCCCCTTTTCTTAGGGTGTCTTTCAAAAAATTGATCCAATTGTCCATTCCTTACAACTCATTCTATGGCATCCATCAAATCTACTCACTCATCCATGATGTTTCCTACTTCTCCATGATATATGCTTCTTTCTTTTGACTACCATTAGGTAGGCAAGGGCTTTATGGGTGTTGGAGATCCCAACACCTCTTCCCTACCAACCTAGCTTAATATGTGTGCTCAAGATGCATTTAAAAGTTTGTATCCTTGAAACCGGTTGTATAGAAGCCCATTTCTCTTCCTAAGATCATAATTTCTTCTTGGTGATTGTTTCTTAATTTGGGAGTGCCCAGAGAATGGTTGTTTCCTCATGTCGACCCCTAAGTGAGGGTTTTTTTTCATTTGTCTTCGATATAGATCCTTTTGAGATGTTTTCATTCTCTTTTTTTTTTATCATTTCTTGGTTTTTTTTTTATCTTGATTGGGTTTATAGGAGCATGACTAGATGCATTTAACTCCTCAGTGTTGAGGTAGTGATGCAAATTTTTGTATAAGGAATATGATTTATCAAGCTAGTGCTCCATCAATGCATATTTTAGGCATTCATGCATTACCTAGTTGTTAAGGCTTGGATTGCCTAATCATTCGTTAGGCTTTTAATTCCTTTAGTAATCGTCTTGAATTGTTAGATATACTCCCCAAATCTTTCTCATTCTTTTTACTTAGTGTTAAAGGGTGTTGTTGGGTTTTACGTGGCAATAATATTAGCAAAGTGATAGCCTTTAAATTTGCGAGCTAACTCATCAAAAATTATTGATTGACTTATTTATGGAGAATAACTTACACTTCAGGACATTTGAAGCTCTCATAATCCTCATATAACTATTATATTGTTATAAATGATCTCAAGAGTCCTCTAGCACATAATAAGTCTCTTTTGGCAACTTAAAATAGTTTGGAATCAGCTCTATTGCTACTTGCGTAATCAACGTGTTATAAGCATACTGTGAGAAGGCTGTTGCTCTAGGCTTTGCCAACTCCTTCAATAAATCCATCACTCTCTTAAAGTTTTGGTTTTTTTTCAAGTACAGTGTTGGACGGTATTGTGTCCACTTGTTCCAAGCCACACCATAAACCTCCCATCCCCATTCTCATAGGATGATTTCTTCACTTTGTAGTTGACGAAGCCGTCTTCTTGTGTCTTGGTGTTACATGTATTGTTTGTGGGTTTTCTCGCTACGCCTCAAACTCGTGAGTGACTCGTGTGTTTTGTTGTATAGTTTCTTGTTATTGGTTAAAATTTTCCAACAACAGTTTGAATTGTTCTTGAAGTTGTGCATAATGTTGTGCAATTGCTTCCCAACAAGATTCGATTGGCTAGGTTATTTTAGATAATACTGAGGTGGTCACTCCTATCAATGCTCCTAATGTTTATCTCGGTCGTAGCCATGCTTGCAATACCACTCTTAATTATACTGACCTTCCTCTTACTCAGGCTAGTTGTAATATTGATCATGGTAATGCTTTCTCATGTTCACAATCCACCTTATTGACTCGTGCTTCTAGGATGTTTTTAACTAGTTGAGTTATGACATTTTAGGGGGTATGTTGTGGTGGTTCACATCGTAGGGATGCAGAAAGTCGTTGTAATGAGTGTTGTTCACACCAAGAGGTGCGATGAGTTGCTAATCTTGAAGGATGGTCGCTTTTCAAGGGTTATATGAGTAAAGTTTGTGGTATGTGTATATTGCCTCCCTCTCTTCTTAGAGTAGAGTGGCGTTTATAAATAGTTCCAAGCTTAAGTTGACTACACCTTCATGATGATATTTGTGTTTGGATAGATCGTAGGCCTAGTTTATGATGTAGATTGGATTTGACCTTATAGCATATATAGTAGATCGAGTGAGAGTGTCTTATGATTGGTGAACCTGGAAAGTTGAGATTATTAAATAAAACTAAGTATAATATAAGTTGTGATAGTTCTTTTAGTGATGTTTCAACATTGCTCATTAGACTATTTATGCTGAGGTGACATTTTAAAATTGTCAGTCTAGGAGTATAACAAAAATATAAGATCTAAAACTCAAATTTCAATAAGTTATATTAATATTCATAATTAAAAAATATATTATTATTTAAACATTAATGTTGGTGGAGTAAACCCAAATTGTTAAAAGTTTGTGGCAAACTTTCTTAGTTGACATTTAGTCACCACTAAGAAAGTAAGGCAAGAGAAAAAAGATGTATAATAAGTTATTCATTTATATATTTTGTATTTGTTCATAATAAAAATAGCTTAGCGGTAATTCTTTTTAACATCCTGATTTTGGGTCTAGTCGGAACAGTGGTTTCGGGACCACAAATCTGATGAGTAAAAAAATTTATTTTATTACATTTTTATGGTCTACGATTTCACAAAATGATTTCGTGAAAATTTCGTTCGAAAATTTCGACGTTTGGGCACTCAATTTAGTCAAAAGGACTAAATTGTAAAAAGTACAAAAGTTGAGTTCTACATGTTAGAGATGTCCAATTGTTATGAAATTTTAAATTGGAGGTCCTTATATGGTAATTAGATCATTGGTTAATTTGGTAGACAAAAATGGACATGGTTAGGCATGTTTTCAAAGTTTTTCATTAAGGGCATTTTGGTCATTTAGTTATTAAAATGAATTAAAAACAAAATTAAAAGCCAATTTTTGTCCACCTTCAACCCCATGGCTGAATTTCACAAGGGGAAACCATGGATAAGGTTTTTCAAGCTTCCAAGCTCGATTGCAAGTCTGTTCTAGCCCCCGTTTTTAATGTTCCTTCCGTTTTTAGAATCCCGATAGCTTAATTTAGCTTATTCTAGCAATAATTTAACCTAAGGTTCATATTTGGAAAAATAACCATAGGTGAAATATGTTTATTTTGATGTTTTATGTAGAATATGAAGCTAGAAATTATGTTAAACAACTTTTGCTAGTCGATTTTAAGTGAAAACGAGTATATTGACATAATCGGCAAAAATACCTAATGTTCATAAGTAAGTGTTAGAGTAAGAATTTGATGTTGTCATAGAAAGAAAAAATGTTGAGAATGTTATAAAACATAAGAATAAGAGATGAAGTTTAATTTTCAAGCTTTGGGGTAAAAGTGTAATTATGTAAAAGTTTAAGGGAAAAATCATAATTTTGTCAAAGTTAGAGTCAAGGACTGTTTTGATGAATGTGGGTATTAAATAAGCTAAATTTGAAATTATAGATCACGAAGTACGAAATCCGGAGCTGGACCGGGGAAAGAAAAAAATTGAGGACTAAAGTGTTAGATTTGATCACATTTTTGTACTGAGGTAAGTTTACGGTAAATAAATGCAATATTTTGATAATTATTATTAATGCTGTTATTTCTCAGCAATTATGTATTTATTTCATGAAAATATCTAATGTTGACTTAAGTATGAGGTGACAGAGAATCAGTGATAAGAGCCCGTTGAAACATTGAGAATGTATCGGATACATATGTCATGACATTAAGGGAATGAGATCCCATGTAAGACCATGTCTGGGACATGGCATTGGCATCATTGAGATTATGAGAGGTCCCATGTAAGACCATGTCTGGGACATGGCGTTGGCACTGAGATGAGAGGTCCCCCGTAAGACCATGTCTGGGACATGGCATGGGCACCGATATGAGAACTCCCATGTAAAACCATATCTGGGATATGACATTGGTAGTACAAGAAACATCCCATGTAAGACCATGTCTGGGATATGGCTTTGGCATGTTATTATCAGAAAAGAGACCCAAGTATCCTTATTATTCCAATGTGGCTCAACGGGCTAGTAAACAAATTATGTTCCATGAAAGTTCAGGTAAAAGCATAAATAGCAAATTTAGGTGAGTTATAAGAGTTAAGATTATATTATGTTATCAATTGAGAACCAACATTTCAGCAAGAGAAGAGTAAGTTATAATCATGAGTTATCTAAGTAAACAAGTAAGTGAACGAGTAAGAGATTAAGTAAAGAGGAAATTAGAGATTATGACACTTGAGTATATTTATTTGTGTTAAATGTTGTTATTTATTTGCTTGTAAACTTACTAAGCTTTATGCTTACTTCCTTTATTTTCCTTCTTTTATAGTATTGCAAAGCTAATTCGGGGATCTTAAAGACGTCGGAGAACACTCACACTATCAACAACAACAAGTCGATATTTTATGATGATCAATGTTTGAGCTATGGCATGTATAGGGACTTAGTCATTTTGAATGTAGATCCTTATGATATTGCTAAAGGATGATGTGTAAATATGTGATAATGTTTAGCTATTAAAATGGCTAAGTAAGAATATGTTTGGTATTATGAATGCCTAGGTGATAGTTTATACCTAGAAATTATGAAAGAGTAAAAATTTGCAATGAAACAGTTTTGGGACAGCAGCAGTGATGTGACTTTGAAAAATCACTAAGGATAGTATAAAATGAATTAGAGAGTGAATGATAAATAGAATTAAAGCTTATCGAGTCTATTTTCATTAAAAATAACGGTGTGGGTAAAGGAATTTTATATTCTGAGATATTTGAATTTTAGTGAGACAGGGTCAGAATGGATTCTAAAGTCCCTTGTTCTGAATTTAGAAAATCATTAAAACTTGTACAAAAATATTTATGAGTTTTAATTTATATGTATAGATTCCTTATTGAGTCTATTTTCTGTAGAAACAAGTAAGAACACTATATGAAGTCTGTACAATGAGATAATTGAATTTTAGTGAAGATAGGTCAGGACAGTCAATCAGTGAAACAGGGGAGAATTTAACTAATAAAATGTACTAATTGGCTGAACCAAAAATTCTAAAAAATTTATGGTAAAAAGACATATGAGTCTAGTTTCAGAAAAAATTTACAGATCTAAATTTCGAGTTTCGTAGCTCGAGTTATAATTAATTTAGTAACTTCTGTGCAGGTGGACAACCTTATTATAAACAGTGAAATAACTTTTAAAAGTAAATTTTTATGCCCCGAACTTTTAAGTTAAGTCAAGTAACGCCTCATGCTCGACTCCGGCAACGGTCTAGGGTAAGGGGTGTTACATTCTTAGCAATTAAAACTTTTTAGCATTAAGAAGAAAAAACTATTGGTTTTATTTTTTTTTTTTGACAAAAATGGGCTGAAAGCCATTACTTCAATTAAAGGGAATAAAAAATTATACAATTATGGATATCGCTTGGATATGGAAAAAAACTATTATTATTGCTAGATTTATGATATTTTTAATAAAAAATAGGTAATAAATATATTTATTAAAAATTTATATAAAAATTAATTAATATTTAGATTAAAATGATAAAGTTAAAAGTTTATGATGCAATGTGAAAGATAATTTAGCAACCTTTAGTATCGGGTTAACTCATAATTTTAATTAAGTAAAACACTTATTATTATTAAGTACTAACCAATGGCAGTCTGAGTAATGTGAAGTTTCCAATTGTGATGGTTGACTATAGGACTGCAACCAGATCCATCCCGGCGACCATCACCTTCGTATCCCTTCGGACACGAACAATAGAAACCTCCGAACGTATTGTGACATGTCGAGCTGCAGGGCCTCAAAGTTTCACACTCATCTATATCTGATAGATTCGAAAGAAAGTTCATGTTTGATGGCCATGCGATGGAAACAAAGGATTTAAGAGAAAAGGGATTCATTACCTTGGCAACCATTGGACAGGTATGGGTTCCCCTGCAAACCATTGCCACACTTGCATAAATATCCATTACCATTTTCGGGTTCACGACAGATAGTGTTCTCTTTGCAAGCGTAAGTTTCAGGATCCTTTTTGGCTTCACTGCAACTCTGATCCCCGATGGTCCAATCAAGAATCATGGGAAGTTTCCAATCCTCACCAGAATTGTTAAGATGTGAAGCAGAGAATTCATATTCTCCTTCCTCCACGACAAATGCATGGCTACAAGGATTGAAGCTTAATACGCGGGCATGGTTGTAGTAACTTGCGAGGCTGATTTCATAGTCCCTCACCCCTCTGGGAATACTTGCCTGGCAGCAGCCGATACCCGAGCAAGATTCATTAATCACATCACTGATCTCATCACATAACGATAGACAGCCAGTTGCATAATCCTGCCCGATTGAACCTGTGATGAAAGCGTAGGTGTCGCAACCGATGGCGGTTAACTTGTTTTTGGTGCTTGATATGTTGTATAGACCAGACCTGAGCCAGGTACTGAAACGGAAACTGCTGCCTGATGAATTGTAACAGTCTGAGCCTGCCCAATTAAGGATACGTAACTCACCAGCATCCAGATCGATGTGGAGGACATCGATGGTACTATTCTGTAACAACGCTTTTGGGGGCTCCACACTTTCGTCACATTTGATGAAAAATTGTGTGTCCATGAAGCAACCATCTTCGGTGCCAAATGGGTATGGGACGCTAAGGTTGCCGCATTGGCTTTGGCAGCGGGCTTTCGCTTGAGCTGCTTCCATTGTTGCTGTTGTTGTTGCAGTCAAAATTATCGCAAGGACGATGATCTCCATGAACCGTCCACTTGAAGTTGAACCCATGTTGATTTTCATCCAATGAAAATAAGAATAAGATGGGGTTTTAGGAGTTGGACTCAATCGTATGTTAGTGGATTTTCTACGCAAAATTGCAGACAGTTGAAACCGAAGTAACCCACAACAAGGTTCAGTCAAATTATCAAAGGAAACAAAGACACTTCTCCAGGCCATCGTTATAATCACAGAAATTCACCTATATTAAATTCATGTTTGTTTTGTCCGATAACTTGGAAAGACTCGTCCAACTTTAATCTCTTGTGGAATTTTCCACCAATTTTTTTATCAAAACCATTCAAATTAAACCAAATATTCAGTTACGGTGCACTTATATAAATATAATGCCAATACCTATACTTTGATAAAATTTAGATTTAGTCCCTATATTTAAAAATTAAAAATTAAATCCTCTTACTTTTTCTATTTAAAAATCTTAATATATAGTCATTAACATTGTGAGTCTTTTTCATCAAAATTTGCTATCTTGACTTGTTTATTAGGTTGATCTCACATGGTGTGACATATGATTTACGAAAAATAAACATATTTAATTGAAAAATTTTGACATGATGTTTATGATCGTACTATGATTTTTAAATTTAAAAATTAAAAGAATTTAGCTTTTAACTTTTAAAGTATTAAGAATAAATCTCAAATTCTATACAAGCCCGGAGACTAACAACATTTTGACCTTAATGATCTTTTCAAACTCTGATGATGTGAAATAAAATTATATATATATATGACAAAAATATTTTTTAAATAATAAAAACAAATAAAAAAATTTAATTTCTTGTGAATTTACTAAGGTTCCAAGACTTTCTTCCATAAAATAAAAATTCTCATTGTAACATATTTATTTATTTATCAAAGTTCAAATTTGATTTTTATTCATGTGTTGTAGGATATAAGATTTCTCCTCCTTTTATTTCTAGGCGTTAGAGATGTGATCCAAATTCATCATAAAATAAATTACATGTAGTAAACTACAAGTGTGCAAGAGAAGTTTGAATAGAAGTACACTTCCTCTGTTTAATGTTGATTTGAACAAGGTGTTTTAATTTTATTTTGACTAGAAGATGATTTTACAGACCTATAAATAGACATAGTCTACTCCTCTTATAATCATTCGAGTTCGACATAATGAATTATCTTCTCCTTTGCGAATTGTGTTTTTTGCAATACATTGTCTTTCTATTTTTCAAACCAGGTATGGATTTATTTTATTTTGATGAAAGTTACACATTTGGTCGATAATAAGAGCAACACATGAACCAATTCAATCAAATAAATTACAAGGGATGAGTATATGAATAAATGCATTTCTTATAAACAATCAACATTTGGATACAATCCTTTAATAAAATAATCATTCCGCACGGAATTTATCAACAGCAATAAAAAAAACTAGAATTTGGAGTTAATGATCAGCGGCCACCGTGAAGTGGTGGTGAGAATATTTGGTCTCTCAGGCTATCAAAACCAGAAGTTGTGGTAATGGCAGTGACATTACAAGAATTACTGCCAAACTCAATATATGAAGAAGGTAGAGGCAGCAAGTGCTCGGTTTCTTCAATACCCAAATCAACTTTAATCCAAGAATGCTTTTCCACAGCTCTCAAGCCTTCTAATTCCATGGCTACTTCCTTCATGCTAGGCCTTTCCTCACCTCTAACCCATAAACACCTTTTTGCTACCTCAGCCGTTTTGTTCATCTGTTGAATGCTTCCCTCATTCATGATACCATCATCAAGAATTTCAACCAACCGCTCTTCTTTCATTGAAGAAATGAAGTATATAGCAAGGTTTCGCTCCTTTTCAGGTCTATCGAAAGCCAGAGCTTGCTTGCCAGTTAGTAGTTCAGCAAGAACAACCCCGAAGCTATGACATCACTTTTCTCCGTTAGCTGACTGCTGTGGAAGTATTCAGGGTCCAAATATCCTAATGTCCCTTGTACCAATGTGGTTAACTGCGTTTGATCCAGTGGAACCAACCTTGATGCACCGAAATCTGACACTTTGGTTGTGTAACTGTTGTCTAGCAATATGTTGCCGAGTGCAAGTAAACTAGCACTTCGGCAGTCTCTGCAGTAACTTTCAGACGCATTTCCCATGGTAGTGATGATGCAGATAGTTTATCATGTAGATGGTCTGCCAGAGTTCCATTTGTAATGAATTCATAGACGAGTAATGGCACCTCTGTCTCTAAACAACACCCTAATAGCTTAACCACATTCTCATGGTTAATTTGTGAAAGCACGAGCACCTCATTGATGAATTGTTCTATTTGGCTTTGGTCACAAACTTTTGATTTCTTAATAGCTACTACTTTATTGTCTGGCAATATTCCTTTGTAGATTGTTCCATAGCCACCTTGGCCAAGGATGTTGAGAGCTGGACTGCAGAGCAACATGAAACCAGCAGCATAGCTGGCCATCGAAGTCAGCAGCTTTGCTTGGTGCGCAAGGATGAAAATGGACCGATTGAAGCAATCTAAATTGGTCATTTTGTTGTCATGTAATCTTGTTTAGTTCAGTTTTAACTAGCTTCCAAAGTTAGTAGGATTAAGTTTGTGATTGGATTTTTGATGTAAAAGCTGGTATGTCAGCTTTTATTTGTATTTGACTTAAGCTTGTATTAGTTTAGTTTAAGTGGGAGCAATTATGTCATTAGGTAACTGTCAATTAAGACAAGAATTGTAACTCCAATATATTTCAAAATTTGAATCAAAATTGTGGATGTTCAGTTACATATTTATCAGAACATTAAAGTTTCTTTGCTGCTCTACTTGTTTTTCTTTTCTGCCTCGATTACACTTGATTCTGCTTGCAATTATGCTTGTTGTATGCTGCCAACGTTCAACAAATGGTATCATGAGCCCGAGTCTTTGAGGGGCCTTTGATATTCAGTTGTTTCCAAATTAAAATCAATTGCAAACCTCAAAACAGAAGAGATTGAAGCATTTAAACTTAGACAAGAAGAATGAGTTTCACTCCACCACCACCACCAGTGTTCACTGGAGAAAACTATCACATTTGGATAGTTAAAATGAAGACATACCTCTAGGCACACGATCTCTGGAGTGTAATCGAGAATGATGCTGAACCACCTCCATTGAGAGCCAATCCCACCATTGCTCAGATGAGACAGCATTCTGAGGAGCGAGCCAAGAAGCACAAGGCTATGGCCTGTCTTCAAAATGGAGTGTTTGATGTGATATTCACTCGCATCATGGTCTGTGACTCACCAAAGCAGGCATGGGAGAAGCTGAAGGAGGAGTTCATGGGGACTGACAAAACAAGGCAACAGCAGGTGATCAACCTCAGGAGAGACTTTGAGAATTTGAGGATGAAGGAGTCTGAGACCATCAAGCAGTACTCAGACAGAATAATGGCCATTGTCAACAGCATAAGGCTCCTGGGAGTGGACTTCACAAAGAGCAGAGTTGTTGAAAAGGTCATCACAACTCTCCCTGAGAAATTCGAGTCAAAGATCTCTTCACTTGAGGACTCGATGGACTTATCAGCCATTTCATTGTATGAGTTGATAAACTCTCTATATGGACTTGACCAAAGGAGGGCAAATAGGCAGGAGGAGAATCCTGAGACTGCTTTTCAGGCTAAAGCCAGTGAAGGCTCGAGTGTGAGTGCAAAAGGTAAAAAGCCTTGGCACAATAGGAGAGTCAAATTAGGAAGAGATGAAGCAAAAAGGGTGTTTCCACCATGTGCTCACTGCAAAAAAACAACACACTCAGAAAAATATTGCTGGTTCAGACCAGACATACAATGCAGAAAGTGCAAGCAGTTTGGTCATGTGGAGAAGGTGTGCAAGGGCAAGCCAAAGGAGACTACTCAGCAACAGGCTCGACCTACTGAGGATTTGCAAGCTCAAGAGGAGCATGTGTTTACAGCAACATATTTTAGTAGCACAACAAAGGCCAGCAATGATTGGCTACTAGACAGTGGCTGCTCACATCATATGGCAGCTGATGAGAAGCTGTTTAAGGGCCAAGACAGAAGCTTCCACTCAAGAATCATAATTGGAGATGGCAAACTGATTGAGGCTAAGGGCAAAGGCAATGTGCTGGTTAGCACTGGTTCAGGTAATAAGCTGATCTCTGATATGCTTTTTTGTACCTAACTTAGACCAGAACCTCCTTAGTGTAGGACAATTGGTTGAAAAGGGCTATACCTTGGTCTTTAAGAATGGATGCTATATTGCTCAAGAAATGCATGGTCAGGAGCTAGTTATAGTTTCTATGACTGATAGGTGCTTCATGCTGGATGTTAGCCAAGTGGAAAGAAAGGCATACACCAGCCTTGCTGATAGCACTGACTTATGGCATAGGAGACTAGGCCATGCCAATTTTAGATCCATTGATCTATTGCATAGGCTAAATTTGGTTGATGACATTTCAAAAATTGAAGCTAGTGGGACTGTTTGTGAGGTTTGTCAGCTTGGTAAGTAGGCTAGACTACCTTTTCCTACTGATAGTGCTTGGAGAGCTCAAAATAAGCTCGAATTGGTGCACTCGGATGTTTGTGGTCCTATGAGAACACCTTCAATCAGTGAGAACAAGTATTTTGTTCTGTTTATAGATGATTTAACAAGGTTGTGTTGGGTCTACTTCTTGAAGCAGAAGTCAGAGGTATTTGAGGCCTTCTGTAAGTTCAAGGCATATGCTAAAATTAGTCTGGCTACAAAATTAGAGCCTTGAGGACTGATAATGGCTCAGAATATGTGTCTGATAAATTTCAGAAGCTTTGTGACAGTGCTGGGATTCATCATCAGCTTACAACAGTCTATACTCCTCAACAGAATGGAGTTAGTGAAAGGAAAAACAGAACTGTGCTGAACATGGCCAGGTGTTTGTTATTTCAAAGCAAACTTCCAAGTCAGTTTTGGGCTGAGGCAGTCAACACCTTAGTATACCTGCTCAATAGGCTGCCAACTCGAGCAGTCAAGGGCAAAACACCTTTTGAGGCTTGGCATGGGGTCAAACCAGTGGTAACACACCTGAAAGTGTTTGGCTGTGTGTGCTATGCTCTTGTTCCAGAAGAAAAGAGAACCAAGCTCGAGAGTAGGGCTATTTCAGGAATATTTGTTGGCTATAGCAGCAACAAGAAAGGTTATAGGGTGTATGATCCATTAACCAAGAAGGTTTTAGTCAGCAGAGATGTGAAATTTGATGAAGAAAAGGTGTGGAACTGGAATGGTGCTGAGGCAGGCATGTTTGAAATGGACCGATTGGACTTAGTTGCTGAGTCTACAGAAGAGGGACCAAATGATGATACTGTTGATGATACACCAGTGAGGGGCACCAGATCTTTAGCTGATGTCTATCAAAGGTGTAGTGTTGCTGTGATTGAGCCTACTGATTTTGAAGAGGCTGCCAAGGATAGGAACTGGATGAAAGCTGTGGAGGTTGAGCTGGAAATGATTAACAAAAATCAGACATGGGAATTGGTGAACAGACTAGAACACAAGAAGGTCATAGGTGTTAAGTGGGTGTATAGAGCCAAATACAATGCTGATGGCTCTTTGAACAAGCACAAGGCCAGGCTTGTGGTGAAGGGTTACAGTCAGCAGTATGGTATAGACTTCTTGGAAACATTTTCTCCAGTAGCAAGACTGGACACAATCAAGCTCCTTTTTGCTTTAGCAGCTCAGAAACACTGGAGGGTTCACCAATTGGATATGAAATCAGCATTTCTGAATAGCTTTCTCAAGGAGGAGATCTTCATCGAGCAACCAGATGGTTTTAAAGTAGCTGGACATGAAGAAAAGGTGTACAGACTGAAAAAGGCTCTTTATGGCCTGAAACAGGCACCAAGGGCTTGGTATGACAGGGTTGATAGTTACCTGTCCAAGCTTGGATCTGTAAAAAGTCCTAGTGAACCAACTCTTTATGTTAAGAAGTCAGAACAGGAAACTTTGCTGATTGTCTCCTTGTATGTGGATGATCTGTTAGTGACAGGGAGCAAAGTTGAGCTCATTGATGAGTTCAAAGTTCAAATACAGCAAGTGTTCGAGATGACAGATTTAGGAATCATGACATACTTCCTTGGCATGGAAGTTCATCAATCTGATCGAGGCATCTTCATCAGCCAACACACATTTTCCTTGAAGATCCTTGATAGATTTTGCGTGAAAAACTGTAAAACAGTTAGCACACCAGTGGCTCAAGGTGAAAAATTGACCAGCAGTGGTGATCAAGAAAGGGTTGATGAGAGGCACTATCGAAGTCTAGTAGGTTGTCTGTTGTATCTAATAGTAACCAGACTAGACATTATGTTTGGTGTCAGTTTGCATCGAGGTTCATGCACTGATGTAGTGACGCTCATTTGAAGGCTGCTAAGAGGGTTCTTAGATACATCAAAGGCACAGCAAACTTTGGTGTAACGTTTGAAGTTGGAAAGGAGCTGAGACTAGAAAGTTATTCAGACAGTGACTGGGCAAGATCCCTCGGTGACATGAAGAGTACCTCTGGATACTTCTTCACACTTGGATTAGGGATGTTTTGCTAGAGTTCAAAGAAGCAACAGACGTTGCACAATCCACAGCTGAAGCAGAGTACATTGCAGTAGCAGCAGTCAATCAGGCCATTTGGCTCAAGAAATTGCTTTAAGATCTTAATGAAACACAAGCTGAAGCAACTGAAATTTGGGTGGATAATCAATCAGCAGCTGCTATAGCTAAAAACCCTGTGTTCCATGGTAAAACTAAACACTTTAAAATTAAATTGCATTTTGTGAGAGAGGCTGAACAAACAAGGGAAGTCAGCCTAGTTCATTGTAGCTTAGGGGCACAATTAGCTGATATGCTAACTAATCCCTTAGGAGCTGCTCGGTTTGAAGCTTTGACAAGTGCAATTGGTATCTGTTGCTTACAGTCCAAGGAGAAGTGTTGAGAGCTAGACTACAGAGCAACATGAAACCAGCAGCATGGCTGGCCATCGAAGTCAGCAGCTTTGCTTGGTGCGCAAGGATGAAAATGGACCGATTGAAGCAATCTGAATTGGTCATTTTATTGTCATGTAATCTTATTTAGTTCAGTTTTAACTAGCTTCCAAAGTTAGTAGGATTAAGTTTGTGATTGGATTTTTGATGTAAAAGCTAGTATGTCAGCTTTTCTTTGTATTTGACTTAAGCTTGTATTAGTTTAGTTTAAGTGGGAGCAGTTATGCCATTAGGTAACTGTCAATTAAGTCAAGAATTGTAGCTCCAATATATTTCAAATTTTGAATGAAAATTGTGGATGTTCAATTACAAATTTATCAGAACATTAAAGTTTCTTTGCTGCTCTGCTTGTTTTTCTTTTTTGCCTCGATTACACTTTATTTTGCTTGCAATTATGCTTGTTGTATGCTACCAATGTTCCAACAAAGGACTCTGCTTTCATGGTAATTGTTGGTGGCGTTCTTTAGCTCCTTTGCAGTATAGATTTTGGCAGTTTCGATTAATCCATTAGAGAGTTTTTGCTGTAACATAAGACCACCATTTTGCTGAAAGAATTTCTCCTTCAGTTTGATAAGCTTTCTTTTCTGAACTCCCCAATATATCCAACAGCCTGCTATAATTATCAGTAACAGACTCATGCTGACACCTGCATAGAACTTATCTGGTTTAAAAATAGTCCTAAACTTTCTTATTGATCCTAACAAAATAAATGAAGTATTATCTTATGGATTAAAGAATATAAAGGATGAATCAATGGAATACTTATAAAGGATGAATCAATGGAATACTTACTCAATGGAATTATCAATCTCCTTTGATCACCTTGATTGATTATTCGACGACAACCGGTCCCATTTACCATTCCATTCCCTTCAAACCCTTCTGGACATGAGCAAAAAAACCTCCTAGAAAGTTATTACATTTCCCACTGCAGGGATTTGAAGCTTTGCACTAATCAATATCTGGGAGAAAATGGAGCCAATCACAATTCCCATCCATATAATATGCATATAGCATAAGATTTCTTTTTACACTTTTGGTTAATGAATAAACTTATGAGAAAAGTAACATAGTACTACCATATGTATGAAGGTACCTTGACAGCCATCAACAAGATAAGCGTTTCCTTGAAAACCTGTCTTGTACCTGCAGCGGTACCCCGGTCCATTGTTTGAATCCAAGCATTCGCTGTTCGCGGCCTCGCATGCATAGGTAGTTAAATCCTTTTGAGCTTCTTGGCACGTTATATTTCCTACAATCCAATCAAGCACCACAGGCATGTCTTGTTTGTTCTGCATATCTATGAGATCTGTAATGGAGAAGTTATAAAACTCTTCTTCAACCAAAAAAGCAAAGCTGCAGGGGTTGAAGCTGTTCACAGTGGAATGATTGTTCAAGCCACCAACAGCTGCACCGAAATTCCACATTTCTATTGGTATCATAGTCTGGCAACAGCCGATTCCTGCGCAAGACCCGTTAGTCACACTCTCCATTTGATCACAAAGTGAAAGGCATCTTGTTGTGAAGTTCTGTCCTCGGGTTCCCGCAATGGCGGCGAATGTATCACAACCAACAGCCGTGAACCTGTTACGGGTCAAAATGGGGAATTTCTCTGAAACGAGACTAGAAGTTGTTTCCTCGACCAGCATGCCCGATGCATCATAACACTGGCGGGCTACGGAGGACGATACTTGCAATTCACCATCTAAAGAAATGTTGAGGACTGGGGCAGGTGTATTGCCTGGTCCTAAAAATGGTCTGGGAGGGCTGAAAGTGGTGTTACAAGTAATGAGAAATGAGTCATCAAAGGAACATCCCTCGCTTATTCCAAAAGGATAAGGAATCTCAAGGGAACCGCAATGCCCACTGCAGCCTGGCTTCGTTTGTGAGGCCACTTCTGCTACAAAAATGATCAAAACAACTATAAAATGCAGCGAAAGCAATGGAAGGAATTTCATTCTTGGGGGGCGGGAAACAAAAACCAACTTGTAATTGCCAAAGCTTTCATATATATAATCCACTAAGCGTTGAAAAGGTCATTGGTTTTTAAATCTGTTGGACTGAGTCCAGGGTTTTGGTTTATTTCCTTGACCAGGCCTCTCGGGTGTTGTATTCAGTTAATAAAGTAGAAAGTAGAGTATAATAAAATTATGATGGCTAAGCAATTTGATGAATCTGAATGAGAATTGTACGCATATTTCATATCTCCTTTTGAAGAACCAACAACCACCGCTGGTTTTAACAGAAAACATCTTTACAGGTTTGCTTTGTCTAATGGTCATTACTCAAGCAAGTGCGCTGGTCTTAAACGAAACATCTTTTAAGTGTCTGCTTCGCCTATCGATCTTAAATTTTTTAAATTATATTACTAATTGTCATTAAATTATAATATTTTTTTATCTTTTATATAAAATTAAAATTTTATTTATTTAAACTATACAAGTTGGATTAAGAAAAGTAATTAATTGTTAATTATTCCACAAGAAGTATGAAAGGAAACAAAGACACTTCTTTCTCCAGGTCTTCCTTATAATCACAGAAAGTCTTCCATAATAAATGCTTGTTTGTATTGTCCGAAAACTTTAATTTCTTTTGTGGAATTTTCCACAAAATCATTTCAATCATTCTGCTTCAAATTCAACAAAAATATTCCCTCTCACTACTAAGTTGCGTTATTTTAACTTAATTATTTTAAAGCAATAAATATTATTTTGAACATATTTTTTTATTTTTTTATATTTAAATATAATAAGATTTGAATCCAAATCAATATAATTTTTAAGGTTAAAATATAAAATTTTCACTTTATTATCGATGAATATTGAAATTGGCCACTGTTGAAACCATTTTTTTTGTAAAACGGGGTCGACTTGGATTTTGAAAATGAAAACGAATATAGGAGTTGCCACCAATCCTTTTTTATGAGGCATGATTAGGTCACCTCGGAGAATGACTATTTTAAATAAACGGTTCGATTTTTTTTAAAACAACGCTTTTTGGTCTACAAAATTTAGAAAGACGGGTTCGGGAATCGGTTACGTACGAGGAAGGATTAGTACCCTCGTAACGCCCAAAAATTGGTACCTAGTTGATTAATTAATGTCTTAATGTAAAAATTGAAAACTTTGAGGAGATTTAAAATACGATCTTTTGTTAAAATATTGAAAATTTTCAAGAAAGGGGCATATTTCACGTTAATCAAGAAAGAGAATTATGTCTCGTAGGTTAGGACACAATGTCTTAAACCTCGATACGAGAGTGAATGCTGAAAAATTTACTTATTTGGAAGATATTCGATTATCTCAGTTTTAGAAAAGAAATCATGTCCCGTAAGTTAGAACACGATCTTTTATTAATTCCCGAGATCGTTAAAAAAAACTTATGTTTGAAAAGATTCGTGTGTTTGAATTTATCGAGAAAATCGAAACCCATAAGTTAGGGCACGACCTTTTCGAATCTCAAAATACGTAGTTTTACTTATTTTAAAGTCATAATTTATGCATAGGGTAGAATTAATGTAACATGATTTCATGGTAAAATGTAAAAATAAATCACGGTACTAATATACATGACAAAAAATTAACGAATGCGATTATAGACAACAAATAATAATAGCAAAAATAAAAAAAAAAACAAGATAAATAATGAAAAAAAGTACGAATAAATCAATTATATAACAAAAATATATAAATAAATAAATGAAAAACTAAAAAATTTTGAAAATAAGCAAATAAATAAAAAGACAAAGAAATATTAAATAAAACTAAAAAGGATAAATATAATAACAGTAATAATGATAATAATAATAATAGTAGAAATCATAAAGCTTAAAGATTATATAAAATAATATAAACAAATAAAATAAATGTATTTAATATTTAGGTAAATAAATAGATAAAAGAGATATATATAATGCAAAACTAATTAATGATATTATTGTAATAATAAATAAATAAATAAAAACAATTATAGTTAATTAATTAATTAATTAATTTAATAATAATAACATAACAAAAATAGCAAAAAAAGGATTAAATTGAACTCTAAAACAAAATTCGGGGGCAAATTAGAAATAAATAAAGGAGAAAGGAACAAATTGAACGCGCGGATAACAGGGAGGGACTAAATGGGCAATAATCTCCCACCCTCCAAAATGCACAGTTCCATTAGGGACCAAATTGTAAGCGCAACAAATTGTGGGGTAAAATTGAAAAAATAAAAATACTTGATTAAAAAAATTAAAAAGCGGAAGGGATAAATGTGCAATTAGCCCTTCCAAATAAAAACACACGGATCCTGGCCTAGAACTGGTCAGGTCTCGGGTCGGCCCCAAAACGACGCTGTTTTGGGTGTCTAAGGCCACTCCCAAAATGACGCCGTTTTGGGAGTCTATAAATACCAAAAATTTCAGAAAAAAATCATTTTCCCTCTGCCTAAAAAAAATCCACACTTCTTTCCTTTTTCTCTGAAATAGCTTCCAAGTCCGGCCATCCCTCCGGTCGTAGGTCGCCGACGCCAGCGCCGCCGTATACAGCGACCGGGGAACTAAAAAGTTTCCGCATTCCTTCGGCGCAACCTCTTAGCCTTACACACCCTCCGGCGACGACGATAAGAGGTAAAAAAAGCTCCTTTTTTATTTTATATATTTCGAAATGAAAAAAAGAAAAAAAAGATGAAATAGAATACAAAAATAAAATGAAAAAACTTAAAAGTGTTGCTTCTTGTTTTTATTTTGAGTCTCTCTTTTTTTTTTCATTAAAAAAAAAACCCCCTTTTACAAATTTGTTCTTTGGCTTTTTATAGTCGATTTACAATACATTTTTTTTGTTTTCTTCTACTGTTTTGCACTGTTGATTACTTTTTTCTGCTTTCTTTTCTGTCATTTTTGGAGGCATTGATGGAGTAAGTGGTGGTAGGCGGTGGCAAAGGCGTGCGGCGTGGTGGCAGAGCAGGTGGACAGAAGGATAGTTAGGGTTTCAACTTTTTTGAAACCCTAGTTTGACTATTTGGGTCACTTGGGGTTTGGGCCTATTGGACTCTTATTTTATTTATTTGGTTTGGTGTTGGGCTCGGGTAAAATTGGGCTATTACAAGTGCCCCTCTTTGCTCATTGTCGTGTAACGAGAATGGAGTAATGACTTTAAAGAAAGACCAATTTTGCCCGGTCTTGCCAAGTCTTGACTTCGTTCGATGCTTCTCTTTTCATGTAGCTTCATTCCAGTCCATTGCATCTTGTTGCTTCGATCCACTCCACTGCAACTTCATAAAGAGATACGACTTGCAGCTTCAATCTACTCTGCTGCAACTTCAAGGGGATGAAATTTGTGGCTTTAGTCTGCTCCACTGCATCGTTAGGGAGATAAGACTCGTTGCTTCAACCTGCTCCACTGTAACTTTAGAGAGATAAGGTTTGATATGATAAGATCCGTTATCTACAGTCTGCTCCACTACAACTTTAGGGAGATAAGACTCGTTATGGTAGATTTAATCCGACCTACTGTAACTTCAGAGGTATAGGATTCATCGTTTTAATCCGCTCCACTGCTACTTCAGGGAGATGAGATTAATAGCTTCAATTTGCTCCACAGCAACTTCAGGGAGATAAGATTGGTATCTTCAACCTGCTCCACTGCAACTTCAGGGAGATAAGGTTTGTTATCTTCAGTCTTGATCTGCTTCGCTGCAACGCTAAGGAAACAAGATTCGCTACCTTTAGGTTTAATCTGTTCCACTGTAACGCCAAGGAGATAAGATTCACTGTCTTCAGCTTTAACGCCAAGGAGATAAGATTTGCTGCCTTCAGCTTTAATCTGCTCCACCGCAATGCTAGGGAAACAAGATTTGCTGCCTTTAGCTTTAATCTGTTCTACTGTAACGCCAAGGAGATAGGATTCACTGCCTTCAGCTTTAATATATTCCACTGCAACGCCAGGGAAACAAAATTTGCTACCTTTGGCTTTAATCTATTTCACTACAAAGCCAGAGAAACAAGATTCGCTGTCTTCAGCTTTAATGCCAGAAAGATAAGATTCGCTGCCTTCAACTTTAATCTGCTTTGCTGCAATGCCAGGGAAACAAGATTCGCCACCTTTAGCTTTAATCTGTTCCACTGTAACGCCAATGAGATAGGATTCACTACCTTCAGCTTTAATCCGCTCCACTTCAGCTTTAATCTATTCCACTACAACGCTAGGGAAACAAAATTCGCTACCTTTAGCTTTAATCTGTTCCATTGCAAAGCCAGGGAAATAAGATTCACTGTTTTCAGCTTTAATGTCAGGGATATAAATTCGCTACCTTCAGCTTTAATCTGCTCCACTGCAATGCCAGAGAAACATGATTCGCTACCTTTAGCTTTAATCTGTTCCACTGTAACGCCAAGGAGATAGGATTCACTACCTTCAACTTTAATCCGCTCCACTCCAGCTTTAATCTATTCCACTGCAACGCTAGGGAAACAAGATTCACTACTTTTAGCTTTAATCTGTTCCACTACAAAGCCAGAGAAATAAGATTCGCTGTCTTCAGCTGCTCCACTGCAACTTCAGGGAGATAAGACTGGTGTCTTCAATCCACTCCACTGTAACTTCATGGAGATAGGATTTGTGGTTTCACCGATCTGTTCTCTGGGGAACATGACCTGTAGAATCCCTTTCATGGGCCTATTTATGCCTAGTGATTAAGATGTTATGATCGGAATGAATCAAAATCTCCTAACTAAATGTGCATGCATGAATGCAAAATGTCATGAAAATAATCACTTAATGTTTGAGTTGTTATTGCTCATTGTTCAATAATGCTTTATTACCAACATGTCAGAATGCTATCTTGTCCGGCTGGTAACACTCATATCTTACTTAATCGGATTGCCCCACCGTAATCTTCAAGGTTTAATCCACTGTAATTTTGCGACATAAAATTTAAACCATCCTCCTCCCACTGTAATTTAGGAGTATAAGATTTGACTCTCTCAATCCTCTCCTACTGCAATTCAAGGATACAGGATCTAAATCTCTTTGGTCTCTTACACCTTTTCTAGAGTGTCATACCAAATGTTTATGCACAATTGTAGAACTTTTTTCTCCAAGAAAACCTCTTCTTATCACTCGTTGATCATTGCTTGTTTGTTCATTAAAGCTTTGCCACCAACACGACATCTTGTCCTTTTGTTCCATCAATGTTTTGACAACAAAATTCGAAAGGATAGTCTTAATTTAGACTTTTCCTTCTTAGACATTTCAACCTTTAAACTTGGTGTGTTCTAAACAATAGTCCTATTTTAGGTTCCTGTATTATTTAGAAACTTCTAGAGTAATATGCAAAACTTCCCTTGTGAAAGCATTATTAGTCCATTAATCATTATTCCAATGCAACATGCTTGCAAAAGATCATAACAATGGATAAACATAAAATTGATTTGAGAGCATGGCTTGAAATGAATAAATTATCAAGGATAGTAAGAATAAAAGAGGAATTGATTGGGAACAAGTATCTTGAAAAAGAATGAAATATTCCAAGACAACAAATTCAATATAAATAGTATGAAGATTAGGTGCCCTAGATATCGCAACTTGAACTTCTCTGTACAAACTCTTTGAAAGACCATTCTGAGTTTGACATGTGTTTAGGAGATCTACAGGACTTTGTCGATGCCCCAAGATGTCGCCTACCCTTTCTTGTTGATTCAGGTATAACAAGATCACCACATGCCCCAATCTGATCAAAATTTGAGCTGCTCTGATCACCTCATACCCCATTTTGATCCAAAATTTGAGTCGCCATTTTCGGGTTTCCAACTCAAATCCCTTTGGTCTCAAGGTACCCTTTGCGGGTTTTCGCCTTAGCCTCTCCTTTTTTTTTCCTTTTTTTTTTCCTTCTCTTTTTCTTTTCCTTTTTCATCATTTTCATTTTTTTGAAATATTTTTTATTTTGATTTTTTTAAATATTTTTTTGATTGGACTTGAACTCATAGGATTAGGCAAGTCCTTGTTATCCCTTTCGATCAGAATCAATGCTTTTCTAGATAAATTCTTCCACACAAGATCTTCCATTTTTATTTTGTATGCGAAAGATCTTCTTTGGTATCAAATTTCTCTCATAGAGTCTTCTGGGCGAAGTTTAACTATGACGAAAATCTTTGGATCTTCCTATTTAATCGAGATAAAATCTAAAAAAAACTCGAAGAGATAGAAACTCGACTTTAATAGGCAAAACTATGATAAGCCAAAGAAAAAGGTGTTGCCCCGGTAGAGGTTTTTTTTACTGCATCATTCATGATGTTAATCTTAAACATACTACAAATTTCTGATATCGTGTTGTTATTCAGATTACAATGTCAGTGCTTAACCCGGACATGACCATGCGAAGACATCTTTGAACTCTTGAAGTAACTTAACAAGGTCTAGCTTCATTTCTTTGGTTATGCATCTTCTCATTTTTACTACTTTTCCCTCATCCAAGTTCACAATCTCCATTGTCTCCTCATGAAGTAAAATTTGTTTCTCTTCCTGTTCTACCATTCTCAACAAGTCCGAAAATGAATATTGAAATTGGCCACTGTCGAAATATAATTTTTAAGGTTAAAATATAAATTTTCACTTTACTATCAATGAGTATTGAAATTGGCCACTGTCGAAACCATTTTTTTGTAAAACGGGGTCGACTTGGATTTTGAAAATGAAAACGAATATAGGAGTCGCCCCCAATCCTTTTTTATGAGGCGTGATTAGGTCACCTCGGAGAATGACTATTTTAAATAAACGGTTCGATTTTTTTAAAACAACGCTTTTTGGTCTACGAAATTCAGAAAGATGGGTTCGAGAGTCGGTTACGTACAAGGAAGGATTAGTACCCTCGTAACGCCCAAAAATTGGTACCTAGTTAATTAATTAATGTCTTAATGTCAAAAATTGAAAACTTTGAGGAGATTTAAAATACGATCTTTTGTTAAAATGTTGAAAATTTTTAAGAAAGGGGCATATTTCACGTTAATCAAGAAAGAGAATTATGTCCCGTAGGTTAGGACACAATGTCTTAAACCCCGATACGAGAATGAATGCCGAAAAATTTACTTATTTGGAAGATATTCAATTATCTCAGTTTTAGAAAAGAAATCATGTCCCGCAAGTTAGAACACGATCTTTTATTAATTCCCGAGATCGTTAAAAAAACTTATGTTTGAAAAGATTCGTGTATTTAAATTTATCGAGAAAATCAAAACCTTGTAAGTTAGGGCACGACCTTTTCAAATCTCAAAATACGTAGTTTTACTTATTTAAAAGTCATAATTTATGCATAGGGTAGAATTAATGTAACATAATTTCATAGTAAAATGTAAAAATAAATCACGGTACTAATATACATGACAAAATATTAACGAATGCGATTATAGACAACAAATAATAATAGCAAAAATAAAAATAAAAACAAGATAAATAATGAAAAAAAGTACGAATTAATCAATTATATAACAAAAATATGTAGATAAACAAATGAAAAACTAAAAAAATTTGAAAATAAGCAAACAAATAAAAGACAAAGAAATATTAAGTAAAACTAAAAAAGATAAATATAATAACAGTAATAATGATAATAATAATAATAATAATAATAATAATAATAATAATAATAATAGTAGAAATATTAAAGCTTAAAGATTAAATAAAATAATATAAACAAATAAAATAAATGTATTTAATATTTAGGTAAATAAATAGATAAAAGAGATATATATAATGCAAAACTAATTAATGATATTATTGTAATAATAAATAAATAAAAAGAATTATAGTTAATTAATTAATTAATTAATTTAATAATAATAACATAACAAAAATAGCAAAAAAAATAGGATTAAGTTGAACTCTAAAACAAAATTTGGGGGCAAATTAGAAATAAATAAAGGAGAAAGGACCAAATTGAACGCGCGGATAACAAGGGGGACTAAATGGGCAATAATCCCCCACCCTCCAAAACGCACAGTTCTAGGAGGGACCAAATTGTAAGTGCAAAAAATTGTGGGGTAAAATTGAAAAAATAAAAATACTTGATTAAAAAAAAACATTAAAAAGCGGAAGGGATAAAGGTACAATTAGGCATTCCACATAAAAACACGCGGATCCTGGCCTAGAGCAGGTCGGGTCTCGGGTCGGCCCCAAAACGACACCGTTTTGGGTGTCTGAGGCCACTCCCAAAACGACGCCGTTTTGGGAGTCTATAAATACAAAAAATTTTAGAAAAAAATCATTTTCCCTTTGCCTAAAAAAAATCCACACTTCTTTCCTTTTTCTCTGAAATAGCTTCCAAGTCCAACCATCCCTCTGGCCGCAGGTCGCCTGCGCAGGTGCCGCCATATACGGCGGCTAGGCCAGGGAACTGAAAAGTTTCCCCATTTTTCCGGCACAACCTCTCAGCCCCCCGTACCCTCCGGCGACTGCGATAAGTGGTAAAAAAAACTCCTTTTTTATTTTATATATTTCGTAAAAAAAAGAAAAAAAAAGATGAAATAGAATAAATAATAATTTGAAAAAAACTTAAAGTGTTGCTTCTTGTTTTTATTTTGAATCTCTCTGTTTTTTTTTTCATTCCAAAAAAAAAATCCCCCTTTTACAAATATGTTCTCTAGCTTTTTATAGCTGATTTACAATGCATTTTTTTTTGTTTTCTTTTATTGTTTTGCACTATTTATTGCATGTTTCTGCTTTCTTTTCTGTCATTTTTGTAGGCGTTGATGGAGTAAGTGGTGGTAGGCGGCGGTAGAGGCGTGCGGTGCGGTGGCAGAACAAGTAGACAGAAGGATAGCTAGGGTTTCAGCTTTTCTGAAACCCTATTTTGACTATTTGGGTCACTTGGGGTTTGGGCCTATTGGTTTTTTAATTTTTTTGGGTTGTATGTTTTAAGATTTGGCTTGTAATAGACTGTAATTTTGGACTCTTATTTTATTTATTTTGTTTAGTATCGGCCCCGGGTAAAATTGGGCTATTACAGCCACTATACTTTATTTTGATTAATATTTGCCATCATAATATGATTAAACTCACCACACAATTTTTATGTGATTGAATTTTACCATTAATCTTAATTTTTTTAATTAAATTTTACCAATTAATATTAATTTTGATTACTTGAAATAAAATTTGACTACAAAATATTATTTCAAATATTATCTTTTAATAGTTAATAGTAATTTAATTTATAAAATATTAAAAGATAATAAATTAACAGAGGATTTTTATTTCATAAAAGAAAGACTTGAAAAAAAAAAGTTTACCTTTTACAAATACTTTTTTTTTAATTGTTGATCCAATGTTACTTTTTTATTTTATGTATTATTATATTATTAGTTTTTATTAATTTTTTTAAATATATCTAAATTAAAATTAATGGTAAATTTTAATTGAAAATAAAATTTAGTGACAATTTTTAATTAAATAAAAGTAAAGTGGCAAAAATTAAGATAAAGTTAAAATATAATGGTAAATTTATCTTTAACTCAAAAGTACAATGACAGATATTAATAAAAATAAAGTATATATAGTGACAAATTTCAATTTTAATCTAAAGTATAGTCAAATTTACACATTAACCCTAATTTTTATTACCTCAGTTGAATTATTTCAATCAAACCTGCATTTTATTTTTATATCAATTTTTTATAAATTTTTTAAATAAATTTTTTCACTTTATAATATAAATTAATTGTTTGATGAAATATTTAGAGAAAAGAAAAGTTTATATTTCTTTTTTGGGTTGGAATGTTTCATTAATATTAAAATATGCTGTGAATACCCATACTGAGGTTTGACCCCTACATTTAAAAAGTTAAAATTAAATTTTCTTATTTTATAATTAAGTCTGGTTACTTTATTGATAAAAAAAATTCTAATTTAGTTCTTAATATTGTTAGTATTTTTGTCAAAATTTACTAATTTAACATATTGATTAGGTTGCCTTCATGTGATATGGTATATGATTGACAAAAAAATTAATATGTTAAATTGAATTTCTTTTATAAAAACTACTAATGATGGTAACAATTAAACTATAATTTTTAAATTAAAAAAATAGAAAGTTTTAATTTTTAACTTTCAAAATACATATAGTAAACGTATAGAGACTAACATCATATTTAACCTTTTATTAATGCTCTTTTTAGACACTTATAATTTGAAACAAAACTATATATATATATATATATATATATATATATATATATATATATATATATATGTTAATGTTATGAATATCTTATTATTAAGTGGATGTTCATTAAGATTAAGATAAGTTTTGATGTACTTTAAATTTTAATAGTAATTAAAAAGTAGAGTTCTATTTTATTTATACTTCTTATGTCTATAAATATAGACTTTGGAGAAGCATTGTAAATATCCCATTGATAAATAAAATACGTTCTCTCTTTACTCTCCTATTTTCTTTGTTCTTTACTCTCTGCCTTTTATTTTATAACACGTTATCAACACGATTCTTTTTTATTTTATAATACGGTCACTCCAAATTTGATGCTCAAGCTGTTGTCAATTACCTTCTAGAGCTACTACTATTTTAGTTTTCAATTGGGGTGTGCAAACTGTGAATCATTATGCAAAGAAATTTATATAATCCTTACGTGTTATGTTTTTCTCATTTGTTGATTGATTTTGGTAAAATTATTTTATGAAAAAATATTTTACTTTAAGGTTTCTTTTAAACTAAAGTTCTTTTATTAAATTGTAGTATGCATGATATTTGGATGATTAATTTTTTTGATGATTAAATTATTGTTATTAAATATGCTTGAAATTTGATTAAAATTATGAGAGAGAGTATTACTAATCAATTGCCTTTGATTAAAGGGAAAAAGGGAAATTCAATAGGATCTAACTGACTCATTAATTTTTTATTGTTGAATGGTTGGATTATACCTTTTAGATTAAATTATAAAGTACAAATAATTTATTAGAGTATCATAAGATTCACTTATATGTAGTATGTTCTTATGAAAGCATAGTTATTCCAGTACTTGTAATAGTGCTCCTAATAATAACCAAGGTGATGACGATGATGTTAAAGATCTTCAAGTATATTTTACTATGATTTATTTATTATATCATGCTTATTATAATTGGAGACTAATCATAACAACATGAATAGATAGATTCTAATTTGAAATCCACATATGTTTGTGACCTAAAACCCTAAACCCTAAACTTAGCCCATTACTACAGTGGAGTGCCCTTAATTTTCTTTATTACACACTCTTACTCAAACTCACTTTTCTAGTCAATAGCACGATGGAGCAAACAAAGTGGTGCTGACTTACTCGACAATTCTAAGCATTGGAGTATTTGATGGCATTTTTTATAAAGAATTTTCTTAGACATTGGCACTTTGTTCATTATTGAGTATAGCTTTTGTACTGCATTTAGCTTCAATAATCTCTAACTTTATTAAAAGAAACTTACTATAGATTAATTGTAATTAGAATTAGGACATTCTAATTTTAGGGGTCAATTTGCAAGCAAACTATCCTAAGCTAACGTCACCTAATCCGCTATCACAACTTTCTCAGTTTATAAAAGAATTAAGTTCCTTTTTGAACATCACAAACAAAAATACAATCATCATAGTCTAAACAATTCCTGCCAGTCATATGTGCCATGGCAAAATGAATGACAAAAAAAAAATTAAAACATGTTCAACTAAATATCTCATACAGTCTAGATACTTAACAATGCAATGCTAAATGCTCAACACACCTCCAAACCTAAGGGATACATCATTCTCAATGCATGTATAGATATGGATCATGAATGCAATAACATATATATGTACATAATGAGAATTAATAAAGGGAGAAAAACTTTCCGAGCTAGGAACTGAATGGTGGCACTTTAATTGCGGCGAGTAGTCTTTTGTGCACTCATCTTAAAACGCGTCGACCTTTTAAGTAAATTGAGTGGTACATCCTCCTCTTCATTATCAAATCTGGTGAGTTCATCAATAATCTAATCGATCTCACTATCCTGTTCAGTCATCGGTTTAGTAGAAGGAGGTGGAACAGCCATAGTGATGTCCACTGGTGGTGCAACTAAGGGGTTTGCTTTCTCTTCATCCTCACGGTCAGTCTCAACGTTGACAGACTCTGTTTTCTCTAGTTTTTCCTCTGGTGCTTTGGGTGCATTCTCTTCATTAGCAAGATTCGTCTTAATGGGCTCTGTGTCACCAACCTCTTCCCTTCTTACAATTTATTAAACAAAGGAAATGAAATAACTAAGAGAAATTTAAATCGACAAAATGAAATAAAAATAAAAAATTTTCAAGATGTTAAAGTTAAACATCTTATAGATCAATGGATGTTTGTCTTGCTTTACATGAGCACCCTAGTAGTGTTTCAAGCGTTATCCATTAACTTTAAATGTGTCCCCCGTTTTCATGTCCTTGACATCAACAACTCCATGCGGATATACATGAGCTACCAAGCATTATTCATCAAAATTGAAATGTCTATTTTGCTCCACTAAAGTGCACAAGGGTCTCTGCTCAAATGAATCTTCATTATTATCAGATTTGTTGTCGAAAAATCTCACGATCTCTTCCTCCACTATTGTTTCTATCAAGTCAATGGCTTGACATTCTTCATTCTCATCAGCAAATTTCAAAGCATCAAAAACATTAAAAGTAATATGTTGATCATTTACCCTCATGGTCAGTTCACCTTTCTATATGTCAATTAGAGTTCTACCTGTAGCAAGAAAAGGTCTTGCAAGAATAATTGACACATTCCGATCAGCTTCAAATTCTAAAATAAGGAAATCAACACGAAAGATAAATTTATCTACTCTTGCCAGCACGTCCTCAATTTTACCTTCCGGATAGGCGTAGGATTGATCAACTAATTGCAAAGTCACCGTAGTAGGTCTTGCTTTTCCAATTCCCAACTTTTTGAAAATAGACATAGACATTAGATTTATACTTGCTCCTAACTCACATAACACCTTACCAACATAACGATTTCCAATTGAACATGGGATAGTGAAACTCCCTAGATCTTTTAGCTTCGAAGGTAGTTTATTCATCAACATTGTTGTGCACCCTTCAATGAGAGCAGCAGTCTCAAATTCTCCCAATCTACGCTTCTTCGAAAATATATCTTTCATAAATTTCTCATATTGGGCATCTGCTCCAAAGCTTCTACTCACGGTATGTTGATATGGAATTGCTTCAAAACATCTAAAAACCTTTTAGACTGAACATCCTGTTTAGAATTATAGAGTCATTGAGGAAAAGGTAAAGGTGGTCTTCCTTCAGGTTGCTGATGTTGTTTTGTTATGGCATTTTTGTTGGCAACATGATCTGATTTTGTCACAACATTTCTCTATGTACCCTTTTCAAGTGTTGTATACTTTTCAGATGGCTCTAGGATTTTCCTGATTATGGCTAGATTTGTTTTCCTCTACCATAGCATCTTGAATAACTTTATCCAATTGAGTCACACTTTTAAGAGTGACGGCTTTACACTGTTCATTCCCTTGGGTTCTTAAATTTTCAGTATCACTTGGCAATACTCCTTGTGGCCTTGAATTTAGAGTGTTTGCTATTTGCCCCACTTGATTCTTAAGAGCTCGTAAGGATGCCGCCTGACTTTGAATCAGAACATCATTTTTGGCCATATACTCCTTCAACAAAGATTCAATAGAATTAGAAGATGATACCTAACCTTGTTGAGCATTTTATCTCGGCATAGGTTGAATATAATTAGGTGGTGCACTGATGGCATTTTATCTTACAGCATTGTTAAAATTCCTTGAACCTTGATTATTCCAACTAAAGTTTGAATGTTTCTTCCACCCTGGATTGTATGTGTTGGAATACGGATTATTATTCTAGTTAAAATTACCCATGTAGCACACGGATGCTAAGTTTGATGGGCATTCATCGAACACATGATCTTCACCACAATAAATACATGCTAGCTTAACTGATTTCATCTTCTAAACTGTAGTTGGCCTATTCATTGTCTTAATCAGATTAGTTAAAGTTGATACCTGGGCAGTCAATGAAGTGATTGTATCAAGTTCCATGGTACCAGCCGCTCCCCTACCAGTCCTAACTTGCAAAGCAGGATATTGATAATCATTGTTGACTACTCATTTCAAGATCTCATACGCTTCACTGTAACATCTCCATTTGAGTCAGTGCTAGAATCTATGCATCAGACATTTCTGGATTAACTCTTTAAATCGTTCCCAAGCTTCATATAGCGTCTCGTCCTCCATTTGCCAGTATGGACAAAGAAAATGATGTGCCAGTATGGATTGGGGTGATGAAAAGTAAGAGAAGATGCATCTAAAGATCACCAATGAGGGTCTGCTAGAAGGCGTACAATAGATTTGGTATGCGAGAGTAGGGTACGAAAAAGGGATAATAAGTGATAGATATATCTGTCAAGACTATTTCTCTCAGAGGAGGATCTATCACAAGTACAACCACCACAAAGCTAGTTCCAAAAGGGAACCCTTTATATAAAGGAAACCACAAACCTGTATAGTTAACCATATGGTGGAAGCCAACGACCATAACGGTTCCATATGGACGAATGTGTTTCACTTTAACAGAAAAGTATAGCGAACAATGCAGATTACCAAGGAGTAATCTAAACAACATTGTAACTCAAGTGTAGGGTAAAATAAAGAATGATAACATAAGATTAAATCAACCAGTGTAAAGTGGGGCTTAATAATAGCCTTATTGAAGAATTGGCAATAAATACGCCAAACTATCATGAGATAAAATATTCAGAAAGGAGGAGAGAAGTGTATTGAGAATAGAGTGTTGAGACGAACCCCGTCCCAAAGAGGACAATGGGGGTACATGCCGATAAGCTTCGAGAATTAGGAGTTTAATATCGGGGTAACTGGAAAACAATGATTCATTTCCAGAAGTATATAGGTAAAGTGAGAATCTGACAAGATAACATAGCATTTAGAAATCGTTGATACCCTATCGACAAGATTAAACTCGACCAAGGTCTTATAATATTAGCAGTCAAATCGCCAATAAGGAAAGGTGAAAAGCGTGTAAGAGCCCGCTAGTTCAGGCATAGTGTGGAAGTCTGAATAAATTAGGGAGCTAATGTATTTTAATTTCTTTTAAGTTAATACTCCAACTAAGAAAGGGTGAGCTATGCATGGTAGTAGTGAAGAAACTCATTAATTTCGTTTGAATTTACTGTTAGAGCATGCCAAAAGATCAATCATGAGATGGTTGTAATAACATACATGATTTATCATGTTTATTAATATAAGGCGTTACCATTATTATTTCAGTTTCTTTTTTGTGTGTATAAATAAACTATTTTATAATAATGTCCTGAGAATAATATGATTATTCTTAAAAGTTCCTTAGTCAAGTATTAATGTTTGATAGGACGACAATAATGCATTAAGACTAACATGTAGTTGATTGATGATAAAGAGTTGTCATTGATATGGAAGGTCAAAATCGATGCATGAATATGTGTGTTAGAGAACAACATATTGGACTGACTTGTTATGAGTATGTTTCTTGGATTATTATGTAATTGTCACAACATTACTCATAGTGATTAATATGTATATGATCCTCAGACTTGAGATCATCATAATCCCAACATCGTGAGTTGTATATTTTGATACAGTCAAACGTACACCGTAACTGGTTGTTCAATAAAGGCTGATGTTGGATATACCATGATCTATGTAGAGGGATATGGTTGATCGAGATAGGATAAACCCCTCCTACATAATGGGAGTAATATCTTAGGCCACTTGATTGAGCGAGACTAGAAAAGCATGGCCATGCTCAAATAAGTTGATATGAGATGTCATACTTATTTGTATATCATAGTCTGCTTAAGATATCAAGGAACATGGAATAGACTATGCAAGTGTGACTATTCCATGACTTGTGTCCAATCCAGAGATAAATGACTTAAGGATTATTGCATAAAAGGTTAATCATAAAAAGGTTATGTCGAATCATGATTTCTTGTGACTTAGGTAGCAATGATGCATTGCTAGATGCCACTCATTGTTGGTAACATTAGAATCGTTCTAGTATTACTGCTAACGTTACAGGAACCTATAGGGTCACACCTTATAGTTGAAATGAACAGAATAAAACATAGTTGGTATTGTGTTTGGTTGTCGCTTGAATTAAATTAATTATAGAATTAATTTAATTGGGTAATCAAATATCGAACACGTTATGTACAAGGTTGTTATACGCATAATGAGAACATGAATTTGGTTAGTATATAAATTCAAATAAATATATGGTTTACCGAAATTATATTATAATTAATGTAATTATAATTTTTGGTTTAAAATATTATTATATTTATTTAATTTCTAGAAACCCTAAAAAAAGATATATAAGAATCCCATTTTTTCTTTGCTTGGGGTCTAGCAGCCGTCAAAGAAAATTCTTTTCAAAAACTGTTTTGGGGATTCCTTCCATTCATAATCAACTGGGTGGATTACATAGAGGCCGGGGTCACGATAGATTGCGGCTTGGTTCGATAGTAGATCAGATTACTCGTTGCTGAGGCATTGCTGTCTACTCAAAATAAACATTTGGTAATTTCGTGACCTTTATCACCCCGATTCGTTCCTCACACATAGATCCGTGGTTAGGATCGCCGAATTTTTATTTTTTCCGCTGCGCTGTAAGGGTCATGGCAATCCAACACTTACAAATGTTTTGGCTTATGATTGCAAGACTCGTTGGATAAGGAACTCGAGGAGGGACCACATCAGATATTGCTGAAGTAAGAACCAACGTCAGTAGGAAGTCATGCACATAGATAGGGGGTACTTTTAGAGACTTTAACATGAGGATGAATATATTGTATCTATGTAGTTCCCTTAGAGTCCGTAGTTAAGATAGTAAACTTTTAGTAAAACTTTCTTTTTTTTCTCTCTCTGTTGAAAGTATTTATAAATAGGTAATCTAATCTATTTTTAAAATAATAAATTCTAATCTTGTACTCAAACCTGGTTCAATTGTGTTGCCCCAAACTCGGATTCAGTGAACAGTTTGAGTAAGGGTGTTATAGAGGCGACACTGTGACGGTGATTTATAAGTTCTATAGCGCAACACCGTGATGGCGGCCTGTAGGCTCTATGGGGTGACGATGTGATGACAATACACAAGATCTATGGAGGGACACCTCAAAATAGGTTTAAAAACTCTTGAAGTCCGTAAAAAAAGGATACTCTACTAGGATGGCAAACGCAGGAAGTTTGCTAGGATGTTAAACATGGGATTCCTTGTGTAAGACAATAGCTTTGCTATGGCAACATGTGGAGTCTTCCAGGACGTTAAACATGAAATATATTGTGTACGACAATAGTTGGGCTATGGCGTCAGATAAAGTTCACCAGGAAGTTGATAGACCAAGGAAAATGGAGATCACAGTAAGACTCGTGCTAAGAGTAGTATAGTTGGATGAGTACAGAGCGTCTGGAAACATAGGTAAATTGTATGGTATGAGAATCCACCAAACTATGAAGAGGAGAATAGTTGGAAAAAGTATTTGAGAATGCGAGTAAGACTTATAATAAAAGAATCCACCAATTTGTGACGGAGAAAGGAATTAGGTATATATGTGATCTTATCAAGGTAGAGGAAATAGAAAGGGTACCTTAGCCCAGGTAAGGGGTATCCATCATTTTTAGTTCGTCGGTGGTTAAGCGAGTAATATATCGTTGTGTATAATAGATTAGTCAACAAGTAGAACTTAAGCTAAACGGTCGGTGTAGTAAGGCCACCAGTAACCTACCAGGAAAGAGGAAAATAGTGTAAGACCTTGTGGAAATTCCATTGGTGTAGACTGCCAGGAATATTTAGGCATGTAAAATTCATTGGGGACTATCAGTAAATTGGAGCATCTTAGAAGACTGGGCCTATGAGAGCAAACATTCTAGGGGTTACATTGTAGGCATGAGTCCACTAGGGAAAAGGGGACGTGCAAATTCATTCAGTCGAATAACTTAGTAAGCTCGTGGATGAGGAAAACAAAAATAGACCTTGTCCTGAGAAGAGGGGATCAGGCATGGGTCATGTTAAAGGGCAAATTTCCACTGAATTAGCACAACAAATCTGTATGAAAATCTGGTTGGATCAAAGGTATCATCTAGGGGATTCACAGTTATGGTGAGGTACTAGTTCAAAAGTCAGGAGGGTTGCTCAACCTGTGAGGGCATCAATGGGAAATTCATGATGAAGCATAGCTTGACGAGTTCAAGGGATACTTGTATTAATGATAGCCAGGGTTAAGACCCATAAGAAAGCCTTGTTTGAAGATATTATTGGCAAGTGGTAATGTCTCTGGTAGTTCGTTCAGAGGAATCAATGGCAATGGCTTCACCAGTGAAGTTATGGACCTATATACGAGTTTTTGTTAGAAGGGGTTGATTAGGAACTTGTGTTTTTGTCGAAATCATCTCTAACTGATTCAGCCTTTCGAGGACTCATTTTTACTTTTCTACACTACCGACCACATTCACGATAGATTTTTTGGCTGTATATGTGAACCGTTCAACTGGCCACATATATTAATTTATTGTCATGTCTTCAATGAGTTGGCATGCCTTGACATATATCTTTGACATGAACGCCCCTGCGGACACTCTATCAAACTAAAGTGCAAGTTTTCATCTAACCCGTTATAGAAAACTTGAAGTTACAACTAATCTTGCAAGCCATGATATGGACACTTACATAACATGAGTTTAAAGCACTCCCACGCCTCGTAAAATGACTTCCCTTCTAGTTGTCGAAAGTTCTTAATATCCATACGAAGCTTCATTGTCTTGCTTAGGGGAAAATATTTCGCCAAGAATTTGCTCGCTAGCTCGTCCCAAGTGTTGATGGAATCTATCGATTGTGAATCTAACTACATAAAACCATCGTCAGTAAGAGAGAAAGGGAATAACCAAAGACGAATAGCATCATCAGATACCCCCATTGTATCATTTGGATCCTAATTCATTGACCTCTAGAATTGGAGCTTCACTTGTATCATTTGGATCATCTTTGGTTTGATTTCAAAGTTGTTAACATTAATTGTCGGGCAATTAATGCTCTTTTGAACAACATCGAGGTTGGGCATCACATAGTCGCGCAAAGTACATTGCTCCATGGGTGGTTGTGGTGGTTTTTGTATCTCTATTCATGGGTAGTTGCTGGGCTGGTCTCTTTGTGGAGATTGGGTGTCTCTAGGATGTTGCGCCCTTCTCGCATGTGTAATGATATGTTCTTATTCTGACTCAAATGGTAAGACACCATTATCGATTCGAGTTATACAATGCCTCCTACAAGCACAAGAGAATAAAAAAAAACCAATCGAAAATTGTAAACAAAATAAAGACAAATGAAAACAAAGTTGCAACTATAATTTCGACTTTCGCCGATTATCTCTCTAAGTACACACAATGTGTAACACCCTAAACCGACCTAGATGTTATGTCTAGATTTGGAGAAATTACCACGATTCATTTGAAAACCCAAAAACTATTAGAGTCTTGTAAAATAAATAGTGCTAGCTTTCGATAAATAAAATTCCAACTTATTTGGGAAAACACTTCCTCTTAACTAATTCATTAAATTTTGCGGTTATATATGTATAAAATCACTTAGATTTGTAGTGGAATTTCTTAGTTAAATTTAGTTTTGGAAAATGCAATTTGGTTTTGAATTTTTATATTTTTCAGATAGAATTATTATAATCCAAAAACGTTAAAACAGTTTTAAACGTAAAATAAAATCCAGAATTTAAAAACAATCCCAAAAGTCCAAAAATAGTCTAACGAATAAAATAGTTTTAATCTGAACAAAGTTAAAGAAATGCAATAAAAATAAATATTTAACCGAGTTCCTGTCGCACTGATCCGTCCTACCACACGGCCTACCACAAGGTCATGTAACCCACATGGGCTGCCACACTACCTACCACACGGTCGTGTGACCTATATGACCAACCACATGTCCGTGTGACGTCAATAGAATGTTTTTTGACTTTATGTCATTCGTTGTTTTTGGATTTTTTGTTACACACCTGGATATTTCCTGGGACGAATTCAATAACGTGCAATTTGATACCTAAAAATATCATTCACCTAATGGATTAACCAACAAAAACAAATTGATTTAAGAGGATATGATCCTTGATTTTTCCTAAAATACCAATCAAGCCAAATAAGATCAATCCATAAACCAAAATAGCCCCAAATTGGCATTAAACACTTATCGTTGGACGAAAGCAACATCCTAACAAGACTTAATTCACCTGAGGATTAATCGCCTTGCGATCTCCACCTAGAAAACCCACGTGATTAAATATATGGAACACAAATTTACAAAAGTCCTTAATTAACAAAAGATATCAAGAAACCCTAAAAGTGAAAAATTATACAATTCTTACTCAAGAACCAAGATGGCAATGACACAACACAATACCCAACATTGAATTTTGAAAGACACAAAGAATAACGATCAAGAACAAATAAGAGACTAAGAAAAGGAAAGAAAGAAAAAAAATACAGAGAAAAGAAGTAAAAGTTTGAGAACTTTCTTTACTGGAACCCACGTGAAAAAGAAAAACACGAAAAAGAGAGGGAGAGTGAGGGACACGTGAAACAGGTGGGAGGAATTTTGGGAAAAATCTTTTAACTTTTTTCTAACACTTTTATTTTTTTTGAAATAAATAAATAATAAAAAATCATGATAACAACTCACCAGATACTAATAACTAAGATTCTCAAGAGTTTGAATTTAATCTAAACTCATCCACATAAGCGGCACAGAACATAGGAATACAAATGCTTCCACTTGCTTGTGCGGGGATTCGAACGCAGGACTAATGGGTAAGTTGAAACCTTATAACTGAACCAACAGGCTCATTCTTGACAGAAAGTAGAATTTAAGTCAAATGTATAGAGATAAGGATAAGAACAAAAATAACAAAAAATTCCAAGAGTGAAATTTCAACCCATGACCTCAAACACACATCAAAACACTTAACCACTGAAGTAGATCACTTAACTGGAAAAAAATTAACAAATTAAAAACTCAAATTTTGGGGTGTTACAACTCTTCCCCTAAAAGAAATTTTGGCCTCGAAACTTACCTGATTCAAATAGATGTGGGTGTTACTGTCGAATCAAGTCCTCGGGTTCCTAAGTGGCTTCCTTTGTACCATGATTCTTCTACAGAACCTTAACCAACGAAATGGTCTTTCTCCTTAAGATCTTAATCTCACGATCCAGAATCAGAACCAGCTTCTCCTCAAAAGTCAAATCTAGTCTTACCTAAATTTCCTCAACAAATACAATATGAGATGGGTCAGACCGATACCGCCTCAACATAGAGACTTGGAACACATTGTGAAAACGATCTAAATTCGAAGGTAACTTTAATTGATAGGCGACTAACCCAATACGTTTCAGATTTTGATAATGCCTAATGAACCTAGGGCTCAATTTGCCCTTACATCCAAACCGAAGGACCTTTTTACACGGAGATACGTTAAGGAAAACTTGATCTCCTACAACAAATTCAATATCTCTCCTTTTCAGATCCGTATAAGATTTCTATTTATTAGAAGCCACCTTAAGACGAACCTAAATCAACCTAACCTTGTCCTCAGTCTCAAAAACCAAATTAGGACCTACAATTCGTCTTTCACTTAACTCAGTCCGACACAAAGGGTTGCCACATTTACGACTATAAATAACATCGTGAAGTGTCATTTGAATACTGGACTAAAAGCTGTTATTATACGTGAACTCATCCAGTAGCAGAAACTCCTCTCAACTACCACGGAGTTCGATAACACAACTCCATAGCATATCCTTCAGAATCTGAATTAGTCTCTCAGATTGTCCATCAGTCTGAGGATGGAACACAGTATTGAAATCCAACCGAGTACCCAAAGTTTCGTACAATTTCTTCCAAAATTGAGACGTAAATCGAGGGTCTCTATCAGAGATAACCGAGACTAAAACCCCATAAAGTCTAGCTATCTTGGAAATGTACAACTTAGCCAATTTCTACAAAGAATAATTGGTCCTAACCAAAAGGAAATTAGTAGACTTGGTCAAACGATCCACGATGACCCAAACAGAATCCTTCTTAGTGGGTGTCAAGGGCAACCCACTAACGAAGTCCATAGTTACATGCTCCCATTTCCAAAGAGGAATCTTAACAGGTTGTAGCAAACCCGAAGGTAGTTGGTGTTCAGCCTTAACTTACTACCACGTTAGATAACGAGAAATAAAATCAGTTAACTCTCATTTCAAACCAGGCCACCAGTATAACTCTCAAATATCTCGATACATATTAGTTCCACCGGGATGCATAGCATAAGGGCTAGTATGTGCTTCTTGTAATATGGATTGCCTTAACTCGACATTATTAGGCACACAAACCGGACCTCTGAAACATAGAACACCCTTACTATTTAGCCCAAAATTAGAAGTCCTACCCTCTTGAAACTGAAGAATCAAAGAATCATCTACTATCTACTTATCTCGAATTTGATCAATCCAAGTCGGCTTGACTTACAACTTGGCTAACAGACTACCGTCATCAAACAGACTTAAGCGGGCAAACATCACCCTTAAATCAGACATTGATCTACAACTAAGAGCATCGACCACAACATTGGCCTTACTAAGGCGATACTCAATGATGCAGTCGTAGTCCTTAAGCAACTCAATCCATCTACGTTGCCTATGATTCAACTCCTTCAAAGTAAGGACCAAATGGTAAGCTGAAACCTTACCACTGAACCAACATGCTCATTTTTGACACAAGTTGAGCGAAAATAAAATTTAATTCAAATGTATAGAGATAGGAATAGGAACAAAAATAGTACAAAAATTCAAGAGTGAGATTTTAACCCATGACCTCAAATACAAATCCAAAACACTTAACCACAAAAGCAGACTACTTAACTTGACAAAATTTAACAAATTAAAAACTCAAATTTTGGGGCGTTACACAATGAAACTAGAAATAGTTCAATCTAGCATCGGCTCCCCGTCACCAAAAACTTGACCACCCTCCTACTTGTTGTCCTCGCGGTGACGTGAGGAGGAAATAAATCAACAAATAAGAGACAATGATCGAAAAAAGCTAGGCAATCTCTGCAAGTGTGACATGTCAGTTGTAATATATTTGTACAATGGGGTATATGAGTACATCGAGGATTGAACCCAAAAAAGTCAGAGATTGAACAGTTTTTAATTCACGAGCATGTGAAATAAAGAGTCTAACCAACTAATCGCAAAAGTTATGCTACAACAAATCTTAGAGTCAAGAATGATTAAACTAATTTACGAGTTAGCTAATAATGACTAAATTGTAAAGCGTGTGAAATTACAAAATTAACAAATAGAGAACAAATGATGGTTGATTGATCTCGATGTGGTTTACCAGTCTTCGAATTAGGGATCTAAATTGCTTAAACTCTTAAAATGACCCTATTTTATCTCTTGATTTTAATTTTACCAAGTTAGACAAGTTAATCCGGATTATCTCTCGATCTCATCGGCTAACCCGGGACTAACGAATCAATGCTAAACAAGATCTCCTCTTGGTCTCACTTGCCTAGGTATTCCTTTAGGGTCGTAAATCTTAAGTTTTTAAGTTCATTCAAATTAGTCTAATTTATTATGATTTGATCCCTCATCCAAAAATCATCTCACCACATTTCATCAACCAACCCCTTTAAAGGTTTAATTACCCATACTAAAAATAAAGCTAATGAACATAAAAGTGTAGAACATGGAAGCCATTAAAGAAAAGATTAAGAAAAATATAAAAGTTTGAATTTTTATGTAAGAAAACTTAAAAGAAATGTAAAGAGAAACATATTACATGAAAATCTAAAGTAAGTAACATAAAAAGGAACAAGCTTTAACAGATTTAATGTAAAAAGAACTAAAATTCATTAAACTAACACTGAAAATGTCATTACAACCAAAGTAAATGGACTAAATGTGTAAATAAACCTCAGCTACAATGTTAACTAACTACAAGAACACTGAGAACAAGAGGAAAATGCAGGAAAATAAGCTCTACAGCTATGGAAGGAGAAAAATAAAAAATGAAAACCGTAGAAAAAGTGCAAAAAACTAAAAGAAAACCTAAGAGAAACTAAAGCTAAACTAGTCTATGTGTGGCCTCCTCTCTCCTCAACCAAATTTGGCTGATTTTAGCAGCACTCTAACCTAAGATTTGTGACCAAAATGCCATTGAATAGGCCTCTTCTAATTGATGCTTCAGTTAGAGAAACATTGCCCCTGATGTCATATTTTGTCCCCTAACGACATTGCTATCGCGATACCGAGGGCTTGGTATCGTGATATAGTTTTCAGTCTTGAAATGGTGTTGTCCTTGTCACTTGAATATCGCGATACCCTAGGGAGATATCGTGGTACCACTACTTGATGCCTTGGTCCCAGGACTAGTTAGGATATTGAGATTCCAAAGCCCTGATATTGTGATACTCTTGCTTTGGTGAAGTTTTCGTGCTATTTCGGGCCTCCAGCAAGTACCTACAACACTCAAATGAAGGTTAGGGCACCAAATGACACGATTGACCAATTTGGGTCTCAAAATATGTAAAAAGAGGCAATTTCACTTATTAAATAAAAAATCAAAAAAACTACCAAAAACTACGTAAAAGACACTACTTTTGCTCGAAAACAAGCTCCTCAAGTATATTGAAAAAACCTAATTTTTCATACCAGATTACGACTGATCAAATACTTTTGTTATTATCATATAATAATAAATAGTATATGTAATATTTGAGTATATTTTTATTCTTTTTAATTTATCCAATTATATTCAATGAATTAAAAGTTAATTAATATCAACATTTTTATAATCCGATAATAATTAATAATATATTAATAAAGTATTATTTTAATGTCAATTTAGTAATATGATGAAAAATAAAAGGTATACTTGTCAGTTCAAAAGTTTTCTAAACTTGTGATTTTATATAGACTAGCTTCTAGTGTTACATGTGTTGCATGTGATGTTACATATTTAATATTTAATTATTTTTTAAAATATTATACTTTTAATTGTAACAATTAGCATAAAATAATGTTTTTTATTTGAATTATTGAATATAATTAAAATATATTCATTTATCAATTCAAATATTATAATAAAAACTTTTCAAATAATAATCAATGAAACATTCTACATACAATATAGTTTTACTTTATGTAATTAACACAAAATAACATTATTCAAAATAAAAACTAATCAACATAATAAACTCTAATATTAATTAAGTGATAATTAATAAAAATAAAATTAACACAACTTTTGTTTACCTCAAAATTTTTTAACTAATAATGGTAAATTATAATTATAGTTATCACAATCTTTTTCTCCCTTTATTTTATGCTTAGAGTTCTATTCAATTAATAATTCTATTTTAAGATCAGCACAACTTTTTTTTAATTATAATTGTAGTTTAAATTCAAATTATTTTAATTGTGTAATTATCACAACTTCTATTAAATTATAATAATTATTTTTTAACATTAATCTCATTCTAAGTTGTTATTATATCTGCTCTTCAATACAATGTCTAGAACTACCCCTAGTCCCTCACCAACCCTTAAATAAGAGGATAATACGCTTCAGCGCACTCGAACCCACATCATCATGCACTGGCAACAATGCCGATGTCAATCAAACTAAGACTCAATTGGGAAAATTGTAATTATCACAACTTTTACTTTATTTCAACTTTGCAAATAATAATTCTAAATTAAATATTATAATTGTTTTTAAATGTGAATTTAGTAATATGCTGAAAAATAAAGGATATTCTTGTTAGTTCAAAAGTATTGTTCAAACTCGTACTTTTATATTTTATATATATATATATATTAATATTATTGGTTATATATTTAATTCATTTAAGTATAAATAATTTAATAAAAAGTACATATTTAGAAAGAAAATGTTTAATGAATATTATTTTCTCTTTTTTCTCCAAGCTGTTTGTTTCTTTCTTCTTCTCATTCACTCCACATGTCTTCTCTCTTTTTTAGCTTGCAGATCTATTTTGTGGGTATCTTTGTTGTCTTCACAAGTTATGATGGATAGATGACAATGCCTGTCGTTTGCTAAAACTCCATCGGCCACCAGTAATTTTTTTAGAAAGTGGGTGGCTCTTCGTTAGTTTCTTAATTTATTTCTGTTTTGAGAATATTTCAGAATAATAAATGGTTTCACGAGTCGATTTGGATTCGTGTTGTCTTAAGTTTTATATGTTTTTGTTTGTTTTTCATTATTTAATAATTCTTCAGTTTTAGAAGTTTTTGTCTGCTCTTGTAGCACGGTTTTTAATCTTGCTTATGCATGTAATCTTAGTTTTACAAGTGATTTTAGGGATGGTTTTGTTGTTGTCCTCTATAGTTTGGTGAATGCTCGAATCTTTTGTCGATTTTTGCTCACCACTTTAGACCATCCGGGGCTGATTTTCTTATTGTGTTAAGTGCTTGCAACCACTCTAGATATGTCGTGCTTGAGTTGTGACAAAGCTGAATGTCAACGTGTCAGAATGTTCTATTGATGCTGAGACTAAAGCCTTTGTTGTGCTGATGGAGTTTGTCCTTCCCCATCTACAACGAGTGTTTGTTATTTTTTCCCCGGAATTGTATGGTTCCATTCATTGAATGAATTAATGAATTTACCTTTAAAAAAGAAGAAAAAATGTTTAATTAATTTTAAATTTAAATAAATTAATACACATCGTATATTTAAATTTTATATTAATTTTAAATTAGATTAATATCGTGTGAATTATATGTTTAATATTTACATATTTAAATTTAAATAAAATAATGAAATTACCTATTTATATAGGAGGAATTTGTTAACTTTAAATTTTTAAAGGGCATTTATGTCAATATATAGTTAATTTGGAGTTAAAGACTTGCTTATATGGAAGATATGTAGGAAGCATCACGTATATCTTTTCATAGGAAAAATTAGGTTAAAATATGCCATAGGTGATTGTTTCTTTTATAAATTTGGAATTTAGTTATTATGTTTTTATTTTCAATAATGTAGTCATTTTACCTTTTAGATTTCAAATTTTAGTCCAGATATTGTTCAATTTTTTTTATTAAATTTGGTGTGACGTTTTGAAATTAAAAAAAAAAAAAAGAAGCTCACATGATAGCAATATAACTAAAAAAAATGGCATTGTAATGAATGTGAATTTAACTAAATAATTTTAACTATGTTAATAGTCGAACTTGAATTTTGAAATCTAACAAGTATAGGACTAAATGTCTAAAGTACAAGGACTGAAATCTAAATTTACTAAAGGTACAGGGACTTATGACTTATTTGAACCGAAGAATTATTGGTATTCTCTGAATTATTTCATAGAAATTCTACAGAAAATAGTAATTCTACACAAGGAAAATTCTATTCTTGATTTTGGCATGAGTCTGAAATTTGTATAAATTCTTCTGCTGAGAAGTTTCGGATTTCTTCATTGTTGATTTTAAACCAATATATATTTCTATTCTTGATTTTGAAATGAGTCTGAAAATTCTATAGATTCATCTGCTTAGAAATTTCCTGGAGAAAAAATTGTAATACTACACAAGGAAAATTTTACTATTAGCTGTAAGGGGATACTTATCCTCACAAACATCATAAAAAGGCTCAGTTATCTAACATTAATGTACCAGTGGATCAATTTGCTTAATTTACTGCAAATTTATCCTGATCAATGCTAAATAGCTAATAATGATTATTCACATGAACAAGTTTTAAAATCTACACAAGTATATGATCCTCTTCATGAGCACACAGATTGAAATTACAGCAAGACTAATATACAAAACTCTGTGTGCTCTGTCTTCTTATTGCTGCGGTCTCAAAATATGTAGACAACACAGTTAGCAGCAAGTAAAATTTGAGCTCTTCTTTAATGGCAACTAAACCTTTCCATTCGATGAAGGGAGACTTCTATCCGGTTTAACTGCTTTCGATGTTGACATTGTTACGGAGTTGGTACCTTTAGAGGGAGATGATGAAGGAGTTGGAAGCTTCTTGGGAAGCATCTGTTCCCAGTACACCTTAGGCGATCTCGATGCCTCAGAGAGAAGGATGAAAGCAAGAAGAGAGAAGATGAGCAAGCACTTGTGCCTCCAAGAAACTAACATGTTTGATCTGTTGATGAACAGGGACCTGGAGCTCTCCTTTAACTTCCAAACATCGCTTTAGAAGGTTTGCAACAGCAGACATGTTGAGTAATTTAAGGAGACTGCCAACTTGTGTATTTAAGGAAAGATGTGACAATGGCAGACATTGGGGAATTTGATAATAGTAAACCGGTGAAGCAGCTCATGTTGTTGCTCTCATTGTCTAACAGGCAGTAGAATCAGAGAGTGCGAGTGAGGAATTTGAGGGATTTTAAATATTCATTTGGGACCAGACATTAGCTGGTGCATGATTTGTTTATGTTTGGTGTTCCAGTTCTGGTAACAAATCTTTGTTGTCAGTGCATTAATCAGTAAAGCCACTTTGACAATATAATACAACAAACAATTAAACCAACTGGTATGCTTCACATAAAACATTGATATGATATGCTTCATGTTGCATGACGCATGGATTATAGTTTGAGTACCATCGTTCATACTTTAAACCAAGAGAACAGGGATTCAAAACTTATGGGACATGAATCTAAGTCCAGTCCATTTGGTTTATATTACAATGTTCAAATCTCGATACCAAAAGAAACCAATAGGGAACACCCTTTTAGACTTGATACAATGCATTTAGGTGCATACCATATGAATGCACGGATGTGTCGTCTTTATATAATTAGTCCCCATGACGCATGTGGGAGAAGAACCCCACATAAACCTTACCACTATTATTCTTAAATTTCAATCATGCAAACATGAGGATTCTGATCTTTTTTCGAGCTATATATGAATGATTAGGGGAAAAAAAGGTTAAGAACGGAAGAAAAGAAAGTCCAAAAGAAGCATCTTAGACCCTTCTGTAGCCCACTTTACCAACATGGACAAAATTTTATGTGATTTATGAGGCACTCAAATGTATTGAAACATGTACCAAAGTGAAAGAAAATATTTTAATTTGGTGGTAGGCTCCCTTTCCTTCACTCGCTAAGCTTTTGGTTAAGAAACTTCGGGTTCTTTTTTTTCCTTTTCCTAATCTAATAATCATCACCAACTCAGTTGAACAGAAGAACTCAGTACACTGTATCCATAAACTCGGTTCACACAAATACAAAATACTAAAAATGTATTACGTTTTAGGAGACCATACCAGTTAGAGCTAATAAAATTAACAGGTTGAATAATTGTATTTGTTTATGTACAATAAAAATTTGTTTAAATTCTATAATAGAATTTCTTTTTCTTTTTCTTTTTTATATGAAAGAAAGATTTTTGTTTATTTGATATAAAATTTTTTATGCTTAATTTACGATTTGGCTCTTAAAGTATACCCATGTTCTCACTTTAGTACTTAAACATTTCTTGTCTCAAATTGGTACCTAAAATATCAATCACTTCCCAATTTGGTACCTAAGGTATCCTTCCGTTATATCTTTGAGTTCATTTTTTGACAACACCCGTTTTTATCATACCTTACAAATCAATAAAATATACAACTTTGTTCCATAAGGATATTTGTTTAAAAACATAAGGATGTACAACATCGATACAATAAAAACATTTCATATTTACTTAAAAATTTAAATGAGAAGTACAAAAATAAAATAAAATAAATCAATCCAATCCCCGGCCAGAATGTGTGCCGCATCGGGGTGGTCGACAGTTGCAAGCCGAATTCCTTCTTGGTTCAACTTCTGGTACAGGTTCTGGTCTCGACCTCTCATCTTCTTCGCATTCGTTCATAGTTGATTGTGATCAGTTGCTCGGTTGCCATCATGCATCTTCTGATCTAGGAATAGGTGGTTGCGAATATGATCCTCCATGGTAGAACAATGATCTCGAAGGTGTTTGTGATACCATCGGCGTAGGGGTATAACTATATTGTGTCCAATACACCGATGGCATAACGATCGGACTCCAGTCGATGCCTCAAATATAGAAGGTATATACGTCATCATCAGCATCGTTGTCATATGAAATGTTGATGACATCGGAGTGTAATAAGTCGGGTACGGGGGTTCGAAAACAAACTTTGGCATTGAAGTAGAAGATGAAAAATGTGGTGCTTATGTGAAAATGACAGGGTTAGTATAAGTACAATAATAAGTCGAGTCATACTGACTAGGGGGTGGTGCGGCCATCAGTGTCAATTCTTGCGTAGGTGTTGATAATGGACACGCCTCGCCAGACCTGGGATGTCTAGGCCCCCGTCATGGCTTCATCGTATATGGTTGCCGACCCCTCGCCTCTTTTGCTAGCAGGTATGACTTGCCATGGACCCTAAACCATGACATGTACTCTGGATCACAGGCTAACTCTAGAGCAACAATGGCCTCCCAAGTAGGTAAAAAATCATACCTATTGTTCCAAATGTTGATATATTACGTGTGGAATTTAGGCCAATGCTCATCTATTCTCCCCCATAAATCGATATGATGCAGATCTTCAATTTCATGGGTGCCGGTGAATCGATTGCCTAAACCTGAATTTCTGCAACAACGTATCTGACTCGTGCATCTCTACAGTAGCATACACTACCAATGACACCTTCACGTGACAGATGTTGGGATTCATCAAGAATTTGGACGGGATGCATTTTTGAATTGTTGGATTAGAGTATGACGTCCATTCAAACTATATAATAATAATTTTAGTTATATATATACTACTAATTTTCAAATCAACTACATTAATACTATATAATTCAAATTTAAAAAATACATACCTCTGTTTTCGATCGTTGGTCTAATAGAAGTTGTATATCTTGAAGCTCATCTGGTAGTCCTGCATAACTCGGCCTATGGTCCCACCTATTGAAATAATTTGTTTGTAAAATAATTTAAAATTTAAATAATTTTATTATGGTAAATACATTATCTAATGAATTTTATCTTGTTACAAGTGGGAATGTATAAGGGTAGTTCGCTTGAGGACGTAAAAAGGGGTAGTCCAACTTACACCCCTACCTATAAGGGCCACGTGCAAAAATCGGGCATCTCTCAAGTAGGGTTCGATTAAGGGTGATGGAGAAACATGTAGATTACGAATATATGTCTCCAAAATTCGATCTTCCACCTATTTATAAAAAAACATACAAAATATTAAAATCATATATATAACAAGAAAAAAATTAAATAAAATTACATTAAATATAATAAATTCTTACTATTTGCAATTGATTGACCGAAATGTGATTGCCATAAAAACGAATTAAAGAATTTTCCATTACTAATTTCGAAAAACACGAAATAAATTGTAATAAAAAGTAATTTACAAAAATTGTAAGACATTTTTAATAAAGAGAGAGAGAGAGAGAGTTGAGAGAAAAATAAAGTTTGAGTGAGAAATTAAGAGGGAATTGAGAGAAATTTGAGAGAGATTTGAGATTGTGAGAAAGAGTTGAGATTGAATTGAAAAAAATTAAAATGGGGGTATTTATATAGAAAAATGATTGTGGCTGTTTGGGGGGGGGGGAAGTTGTTGGTCCCAACAACTAATTAAATGGGCGTTGGAGAAATAACTGTTAGGAGTGACCTTTGGGGAAAAATGGTTCCAATTGGAAGCGTTTTCAGCTTATGTGGCAAAAGTGCTTCCAACTAGAAGTGTTTTTCTACAAATATGCTGAAAATGCTTCTAGCTAGAAGCACTTTTCTGCAAATCAGCTGAAATTGCTTCTAGCTAGAAGCATTTTCGTAAAATCGGCCTAGTCTCATAGTTTTTCGAAAATATGACCTAATCCGGTAAGTTTTTTAAAAATTGGTATTTTTAGATTATTCACTCTGTGGTTTAAGGAGTTTTGGAATAATACATCCTCCGTTTACATTTCTTTTCATTTTTCTTTAGCTATAAAGTTTGTGGGAGTTTTCTTAATTTTTAATTTTAATTTGTTTATAAGAATTTAAAATATGTAGTAATTAGATTGTGTTTATGTGGCAAATTTAACATGCCATGTCAGGCTTTGGTTAAAGTTGTATAGGCCATTAAAGGATGTGTCATCAAAATGTTATAATTTGGATAGCGTTAATGATGAAAATGTAACATTTTATAATTTAATAGCAAAAAAAGAATTTTAATTAAAGTTGAATGGTTATTTTTATAATTTACCTTTTATATTTTCGTGATTTTTCTCAACCTATATATTATTGTTAAATAATTTTAGTAATTATAAAAATATTATTGTTGTGTTCAAGATATTATAACCAAATTTGTGTTTTGTAAAGTATATTTAAACAATTAAATTATATTGTTGCCAAATTTGATTATATTTTGGTAATGAGTAAGAATGTTACAATATATATATATATATATATATATATATATATATATATATAAAGAATTTTCGATTTTTAAATTCATTGCATACAATTTTAACAATAGAGGTATATATAATCACCTATCAATGATTTTCATTATCGTTGCAATATATTTTTCGTGACTATAATTCAATATTTCATAGCAATTTTTTGCTGAATTTCATTTTTTCTGAAATAAAAAATTTCTTCAAATACTGATAATAATGCTTCTACCAAGTATGAAGTGCCAAGAAATGGAATGTTTTAGCTTTTTTCCTTTCATCAATGAAAAGTAGTTGATTCGATTTGCCCTTCAACGGGAACAAGAGTTTCGGACTCCAACACAGTGTGACTTCGGTTGATAAGGCGCTTTTTATTTATTTGATTAACTCTATTTATTTGTAGGAGTGTTCAGTCGGTTAACCGACCCGAAATAACATTAATCGAATTAACTAACCTTTCAAAATATTTAACCGTTAACCGAACCGAAATTTTCTCAAAAAAATTAACCGAACAGAAATTTTTTCGATCCGAATTAACCGAAAATTATATGTTTTTTATTTTTAGTTAAAAATTCACCGAATTAACTGAATTAACCGAATTACCCGAATTAACCGAATTGAATCACTACATAATTAAAAACATTACATAAGTCTTTGAATTTTATTTTTATTTATTAAATTATTTGTTTAGACTTTTAGACTTTAGTTTTAGTTTTAGTTTTAGTTTTAGTTTTAAAATTTTATTTTTATTTAATAAATTATTTGTAATTTTTATGATTGGGTTGGGTTGGATACTTGGGTTTGGATTGGGTTTCGGTGAATAGTGGACCTATTTATATATTATAATTTTATTTATTAATTTTTTCGGTTAAACCGAAAAAATTCGGTTAACCGACCGATTTCGAACTGAATTAACCGTTAACCGAAAAATCAAAAAATAATTAACCGACTCCCGACCGAAAAAATTCGGTTAACCGACCGATTAACTGAATTTTTTTTTGTTTTACCCAAATTTTACATACCCCTATTTACTTGAGGTTTAATTTTTTTTTCTTCTTTCATTTGATTTTCTATAATTTTTTATAATGTCATTATTCAGTTTTAAAAAGTTTCTCTCAAGTACTTCAATTTTAGTGTTGTTTAGTTTAACTAAGTTAATATTTATAGTAATGTTTTATATATTATAACCTTCTTAAATGCATTTAAAATTTGATTATGCGTTTAAGAAGGTTATAATACATAAAACATTACTATAAATATTAACTTAGTTAAACTAAACAACTACTTTAAAACAACACTAAAATTTAAGTACTTAACAGAAACTTTTAAGGGGTTATTAAGCAATTTATCCTTTTGAAGTTTGGTGTCACCAAAGTGTCAGGCGATATCATTAAAGCTTTTCAATCAAAATGGCTAATTTATATATTAGGTCCCTAAATACTTTAGTCATCACATTTTAGTCCGGTGTCGTCGATTGATCAAGCGGCACCCATAAAAAAATATTGTTTTTTAAACCTGATGTGACTGATGGCTGGGGAGAGAGGTGCTGCCGATTGGTTAGGCAGCAGTGATTTTTTTACTGTATCTCCTACCTATATTCATTAATATTACTGCCTTTATCCCATTTCAGTATTTATTTAATTATTTTATATTATTTAGGTAAAAAACCCTAATGTGAAAGAATGTAAAATAAAAAATGTATAAAAGCAATAATGCATGCACCTTTAATTTTGTTGATTTTATTCCCACTTTCTTTTTTTAACGTAATTCCCATTTTCTTTATTTGATAGAAATGCACGATATGAGTTCTAGATAAATTTACAACAATTACGTCTCTACAAGAGCTGCGGTTATAGGTGTATAACAACCACCTCTCTATAACAGGCAAAATTTGAGCAAACAAATGGGGTTGATATAGAGATAGTTGATTGTATATTTTAAAAATTCATTATAATAAAAAAGCATAATGACATTTTTAGCCTTGTAAAAAAATCAATTCAATCCATTTTCTCTTCTTTTTGCTTTATTTAGCTCTCATACTTTTAGAATTGAATAGGAAAGTTACTAACGTGACATTCAAATGATATGGTGTCTTGCATGGCAATCTACATATATATATATATATAGTGTTGACGTGATACTATTTAATTTTATATGTTCTGTCAATAAATAATTAAAAAAACTAAAAATCTCCAAATTTTAAAAAATATATATTTAAAATTTTGAAGAAAAAATTGAAAAATTGAAAAAGAAAAATTATAAAAATTCAAATATATATATATATATATATATATATTTAAAAGTAGCTTTAATTTGGTAAGAGAAATTGGATGGAAGTTTTTTTATACGCTGACATGATTTATTATGGCAAAACTTTTCTGCTAAATGCAAACCAAAGACTAAGTCTAACATTTTCCACCATTTATCTTACTTTTAATTGATTTCATTTTGATTTATAGTTTTATTTGAAGACCCGAGTCAATCTTGATTAATATCTTCTTAAAAAAATTTCTTAGATTCTAAGACTCATCAAATTTTGATTAATATTAAATGGCTGGGTTTTAAAACATTTTCTAACTTAAAGGTATTCATGAGCAAAATTCACTAAAACCAAACAGAAAAAATGGATGAACGCTCTATTGAGGAACAAGATCACTTGGAACGTAGCACCAAGAAAATTAAGGCAATAGATCTTTTTTCTACATCTCCCTCTCAATCTTATAAGGAATCTCTATTGAAGCCACCGGTATGTAAAGATTTATTCCAAGGAGTCATCTTGGTGGAAAAGGATGATGATGACTCGGATTCAAATACGAAGAAGTTCTCTGATGAGTTTACAAGTATTTGACGGTGGAAGTGGATAGAGAATGGAAACAGAATCTACGAAAACCGTGGTGAAATGCTCAAATTATTAAGTTGTTAGGGAAGTCGATCTGGTAGTGCCCTTATACAAAAATTAACAACTACGTGAAATCTAGATGAGGAGTTTGATTGCATTGATTTGGGACATGGTTTTTATGTTGTTAAATTCTCGAGCCTAGAGGATCGTTTAAAGGTAATAACTATGGGTCCTTGGAAAATTATGGATCATTATTTGGAAATACAGAAATAGAAGCCAAACTTTAACCCGGCTACGGGAATGATCCCATCCACGACAGTGTGGATTCAATTGCCTGGTTTACCTTTGGAATATTTCAATGAAGTACTTGTTAAAGTAGGGAAGCTTGTCGGTAGACCTATCAAATTGGACTCAAATACGACTTATACTACTAGGGGGAAGTTTGCAAGAATCTGTATTGAAATTGATCTATCCAAGCCTTTTGATTCCATTGATTAGAATTGGTAATTTCATTCACAATATTGAATACGAAGGGCTTCATAATATTTGCTTTTCCTGTGGTTGTTTTGGACATCGCACAGAGGCTTGCGTCTTGAAAAAAATGGTGATTAATCTTAAAGAGTCATCGGAGGCAGTACAAATAAAAAAATACAAAAGCAACAAGTGAAAAGATGGACAAGGCGACAAAAGGAGGTAATTTTGGTCCGTGGATGCTTGTACAATGCCCACAAAGGAAACCAGGAATTTTGGGAAATAAATCTCATGATTAACGTCGAGAGATGAGGCAAGAAAACAAGTTTTCTATTTTTAGTAATCTAAATATGGAAGGATTGGAGAACAATACGTTGGAAATGGCAGAAATTGAAATCAATAATGATAGGCCCAAAGATTTGGGGAGATTTAATAGCCACAAGTGAGGTATTTGGAGGTAAAGAATGGAAGCAACAAGTTTTCCGTGCTACCACGTCTACATAGAAAGGAAAAGAAGTTGTAAATACTAGTAAGGAAGACCGTAAAAGGATTTAAAAGGAGCCTAAGCATTTTACGACAACCAACTTTCTAAAGTCATCATTCAAGGAAAGAGCTGACGTTGGAAGAGACTCCAATAGAAGCAGATGTTGGTCGACAAAAATAGTGGTTGAACATATAGGTGATCCGCCAGACATGTCAATGATAGAAGTTCAACAGGCAGAAAGACAAGATGGTGAGTTAGATTTGTTAGCATAGCAAGGAGGCCAGTTCTACAGGTGAATGATTCTTCAAATTTTATTGTTTAATGAAATCTATAACTTGGAATTGTAGAGGGGTGGGTAATAGTCACATAATTGTAAATATTTGGTGTTCTGTGAAAGTCCAGATGTTCACTGTTTACTTGAGACGAAAGATAGTTCAAGGTCAATACCGCGCTTAGCAAGGAAGTTGGGTTTCGATAGCTTCTTTGAGGTATTAGCATCAAGTTCTCGTGGTGGATTAATTCTTCTTTGGTATAAAAATAGATTAGATTTAGTGGTCAAGGACTCTATGGAATAGTGATGAAGTTAGCCTCCATGCATCAGCCAAGGTGGCCATGCAGAATACATGCAGCAACCGAAGCACAATGCAACTGTTCTATTTGTTTCATTTGGTTGCTCCAATGAACATTTTGTAATCTAGTTGGATTTAAACTTAGTAGGTAGCTGTATTTTGATGTAATTAGATGTTGATTGACTGATAACTCAGCAATGCAACATAAGCAAGTTAAATTAACAAGTTTCAATGTAACTTAGTGGTGTTAGTAGTTGTTTAGGTGAAAACTTATTTGTTTTGTCAAGTTGACTTATATATGTAATGGCTTAATGCCTATTTTGTAATTAATGAAAGATTTCATTCTTGTTATCATCTATATTCTCCAATCTTTGCTTCAATTTGTTCTATTCCAAACAAAAACTCAGTTTTGTTTCTTCTCCAAGCCACGAGGCTTGCTGATCAAGCAATCCAAAATCAGCTTGCTCACTGCCTTGACACCAAAAATTGGTATCTAGAGCCTTTGTCTTAGTGGACCTGTTGCAACTGAACCACTACTCGAATGGCTTCTTCAGGATTTTCTCCAGCAGCCCCACCAGTCTTCAATGGGGAAGGCTTTCACATATGGGTGGTTAAGATGAGGACTTACCTGTAGGCTTTTGATTTGTAGTTAGTTGTAAACACCGATGTTGAGCCAGCACCACTTAGGGCCAATCCCATAGTGGCTCAAATTAGACAACATGCTGGTGAGAGGACTAAAAGGCATAAAGCCATGTTCTGCATTCAGAACTGTGTCTCAGATGTCATTTTCACCAGAATTATGGCTTGTGAGACACCAAAGCAAGCTTGGGACAAGCTTAAAGAGGAGTTCCAAGGCACAGAGAGGACAAGGAAGCAGCAACTGTTGAATTTGAGAAGAGATTTTGAAAACTTGAAGATGAGAGAAGAAGAAACAGTGAAGAGGTAGGCAGACAGGATCATGGCAGTGGTCAATAGCATAAGGCTCCTTAGTGAGCAGTTCAGTGAAGCAAGGATAGTTAATGCGAACTTGCCCGAGTTAATCGAGTCGTTTCACATACGATCGTCGACGAGGAGTAGTTGAGTTGTCGGAAATAGGATGAAATGAGGCTAAAGATGCGGAAGGTTTCAAATGGTTTTAAAGGTTGGCTAAGGTGATGGCAAGTTTGTAGGTTTGGTTTAAGAATAAAAATAAAGAAAAAGGAAGTTGAATAAATCAAGGATTGGTTTTGTATAAGATATTGTAGATGGGTAAAATATAGGATATTCGGTGGAGATGGACAAATGAACTAAACTCCAGAAACGATTCAACACTAAGGAGTGTCACCCTGGTTTCTATTTGGTTAAGGTGGATTTGCGGAATTGTAGAAGGGTTGAACGCCACACCAAAAATAAGGTGATAAGTTCAAGAAGAGAACGATTGATGCAACTAGCACACTAGATAAGTCAGATCGAAACTCGTACAAATTTAGAGAGGAGAAAACTCACTCTTTTGAACAAAGTTCATTCACTAATTTGGCAAAAAGTTCTTTTTACAATGAAAATAATAAACTATTTATAAAAAATACAAGGGGTAGCTGAATAGGCCTTAAAGAGTAGCTGAAAATTCTAGAATTTTAAGGGAAGGTTCCTTGAAGCTTCTTGGGCATGGAGAACGTCTTTGGTAGCTTCTAGATGCTTGAATCCGGCTGAAAAATTAAAGGGAATATTTGGGAGCTAAATGCATTAAGTTGGTTCAGCCATGTGCTTGAATCTTATTTAATTGGGCTGCTTGGGACACTTCAAAAGTCATGGAATGTGAACACACGGAATTGAGCAGCCATTTGTGTGTGAAAGCTAAAAACCAAATGGCCAAAAAATGTGAAAGGATGGTCCAGCAAGTGTGAAAGCTTTGATAGCTAGTTGGAGAGTGGACGATCAACTTGGGAATAGAGACAGCTTTCTCTTTGGCTGAAAAGTCACTTAGGAAACACCAATCATCACCTCACCATTTTAAAACCATACATGCACCTATGCCGTCCAAAGAAGATGTACCTGCAGCAAATAAAAAAATCAGCAAGTTAAATGCATTTCAAACACATTAAATCAGCAGCATATGAACTCATTAATCTGCACATTAAATTCGGTCATACACATTAACACCGTGAAATAATTTCAGACATATTTAAAACAACAATAGGACATATTAACTCAGCTGGAACAAGGACAAATTAAATAGGCAGATTCTGCTAGACACATTAAACAACTGCAGCTAATAAATTTGTCTAAACCTTAGACAAATTAAAATTAGCTATTTATTAGGTATGAACTTGAGACACATTTAAGCTATGTAATAACTAGAACAAATTAAAAGCATGCATGAAACACAATTAATATAAATAAATAAATTTTTCCAGAATTAAGAAAATGAAACATTAACAATTATTGAGCTGAATTTAACTAATTAAACTAACGCACTTAATTTATTCCAGCAACAATGTAAAAGCATAAATTAAAATAAATTGAAGTTCAAGCTCAATGAGCTGAAAAGAAATTAAATCGAGCTCAAATGAGCTGAATTAAGCTCATGTGAGCCGAAATAAAAATTAGGTGAGCAGAACCAAGCTAAATGGAGCTTGAGGAGCTGAATTCAAGCTGAAATCATGGGCGTCCTTGGCCGGGATCGTATCAATAGTGGAGAAAGTCCTCTCTACCTTACCTGAGAGGTATGAGGTAAAAATATCCTCCTTAGAGGATTCAAGAAACCTGGCTAGCATCTCTCTAACTAAGCTAATCAACTCCTTCTATGCTCAAGAGCAAAGGAGAGCTAGCAGGGTCGAAGAGCACCAAGAAGATACTTTTCAAGCCAAGGCCAGAGAAGCCTCGAACACCAGTGGAAAAACAGGCCTAAGCCTGATGCTGCAAGGAGAGAAGACCAACCCTGCAGACATTGCAAAAGGACTGGTCATCAAGAAGAAAAATGCTGGTTTAGACCAGATGCATTATGTCAACATTACAAGAAAAGAGGGCATGTTGAAAGGGCTTGCAAAAATAAGGGCAAACCTAGGCAGATTCAATCACAACAGAAGAATGTTGAAGCTTGTGTAGTTGAAAACAGTAGTGATCATGAAGAGTAGGTCTTTGCTGTGTCTTACTCTGCTAATCAGAAGAAGAGATCAAAAGGCTGACTGTTGGACAGTGGTTGCACTAATCACATGTCACCAGATGCAACCATTTTCAAAACTTTGGACAGAAGTTGCAAAACCAAAGTAAAGGTTGGCAATGGTTAGTTCATAAAGGCTGAAGGAAAGGGGGATGTGTTGATATCCACTCCCACAGGTGCCAAAGTCATCTCGAATGTGCTATTGGTGCCTGAGATTGACAGAAACCTTCTCAGCATTGCTCAAATGCTTGAGAAAGTTATTCAATTGTATTCAAGGGCAAAGAGTGTCAAATTGCTGATCCAAGTGGATCAAGCCTCATGAAAGTCACTATGACTGATAAGTGCTTTGAAGTCCATTGGCCAAGTGACTCGAAGTCAGCCTATACAACCTCTACTGATGATTCCAAGCTTTGGCACCAAAGGCTTGGACATGCTAACTTCAGATCGATGGCTTAGATGGTCAGTGAAGGCTTGGCTGAAAACTTCACTAGCATAGTGGAGAATGATGAAGTTTGTGAGGTATGCCAGATAAGAAAACAAGTAAGACTGCCATTTCCTACAAATAGAGCATGAAGAGCCTCAGAAAGGTTGCAGTTGGTGTACACTGATGTGTGTGGCCCAATGAAGACTGAATCACTCAATGGAAACAGGTACTTCATTCTTTTCATTGATGATTGTACCAGATATTGCTGGATATTCTTCTTGAAAAATAAATCTGAGGTATCTCAAGTGTTCTTGAAGTTTAAAGTAGCTGTTGAAGTTGAAACAGGTTGTCAGCTAAAGACTATAAGTTCAGACAATGGCACTGAGTACACCTCAGCTCAGTTTCAAGCTTACTGTAATAATACAGGCATAAAACATCAGCTGACCAATGTCTATACACCTCAGCAGAATGGGGTCAGTGAAAGCAAAAACAAAAGTTTGATGAATATGGCCAGGTGTCTTCTATTTGAGAAGAATTTACCCAAAACCTTGTGGGCTGAGGCTGTAAACACTGTATTCTATCTTTAGAACAGACTTCCAACTAAGGCACTTGCTCACAAGACACCTTTTGAGGCTTGGTTTGGATTTAAGCCATCGTTAGCTCATTTGAAAGCCTTTGGTTGCCTATGTTATGTACAAATACCAGCTTTGAAGAGAGACAAGCTATCAAAGAGGGCCCAACCCGGTATCCTAGTAGGCTACAGCTAAGTCAAGAAAGGTTACAGGATCTTGGATCCTTCAACAAATAAGATCCAAGTAAGTAGAGATGTTGTCTTTGATGAAAAGGGATGTTGGAACTGAGAAAGAAATGAGGTAGAGGTAAACTCTGAAGAGCTGATGGCTGATCAAGTTGAACCTGATCGAATTGGTTCTGAAACTGATATATATGACATGCCAATCAGGGGCACAAGACTCTTGACTAAGATTTATGAGAGAGCACATGTTGCCACAGTGGAACCAAGCAGTTTTGAAGAAGCTGAAGCTCATAAAGGATGGAAGTAAGCCATGGCTGATGAAATCAGGATGATTCAAAAGAATCAGACTTGGGAGCTAGTTGAGAGGCCTGCCAACAGTAAGACCATTGGTATAAAATGGGTCTATCAAGTTAAGCACAATGCAGATGGCAGTTTGAACAAGCTAAAAGCCAGGCTAGTTGTTAAGGGTTTTAGTCAGAGATATGGTCTGGACTATATGGAAACATTTGCACCAGTAGCCAGACTTGATACAATTAGATTGCTGGTAGCTTTGGCTGCTCAAAACCAGTGGACAATTCACCAGATGGATGTAAAATCTGCATTTCTTAATGGTATTCTTGAAGAGGAGATCTACATTGATCAGCCTCAAGGTTTTATCATTCCTGGTAGAGAACACATGGTGTATAGGCTTATAAAGGCCTTGTATGGCTTGAAGCAAGCTCCTAGAGCCTGGTATGCTCGAATTGACAGTTATTTGGTTAGTTTGGGATTTGAGAGAAGTGCAAGTGAGCCAACACTATATGTCAAGAAGAATGAGGCTGAGACACAGCTCATTGTATCCCTTTATGTAGATGATCTCTTGGTGATAGGAGGAGACAAGATCAGGTTAGCTGATTTCAAAACAAAAACAAAAATGAAGGAGATGTTTGAGATGTCTAACTTGGGATTGATGACATATTTCCTAGGAATAGAGGTGTGCCAAGCAGAAGGAGGAATCTTTTTGGGACAAAAAACATTTGCCTTGAAGGTTCTATCCAAGTTTTCAATGGAGAACTGCAAGCCAACAAGTACTCCTATGGCTGTTGGAGTGAAGTTCTCAAGCCAAGGGATTAATAAACAGGCCAATGAGCCTATCTACAGGAGTCTAGTTGGTTGTTTGTTGTATTTGACAGCAACTAGGCCTGATATTATGTTTGCTGTTAGTATGTTATCAAGGTTTATGCATTGCTGCAATGAGCAGCATTTTCAAGCAGCAAAAAGAGTGCTAAGATACATCAAAGGCACTCTTAGCTATGGAGTGTTATTCAACAAAGCTAAAAATTTGAAGTTGATAGGCTACAGTGACAGTGACTGGGCTGGTTCGGGTGATGATATGAAGAGCAATTCTGGTTATGCATTTACACTTGGCTCAGTTATGTTTTGTTGGAGTTCAAGAAAGCAATCGATGGTGGCTTAGTCAACAACAAAAGCAAAATATATTGTAGCTGCAAGTGCTGTAAATCAAGCCATATGGCTTAGAAAAATTCTGGTCGATTTGAACCAACATCAAGAAAGAGCAACAGAGATTTATTGTGATAACAAATCTACTGTTGCAATTGCAAAGAATCCTATTTTCCATGGTATAACAAAGCATTTCAGCATCACGCTACATATGATAAGAGAAATGGAACAAGCTCGAGAAGTGGAGCTGATTCATTTTAATTCTGAAGAACAGATAGCTGATATCTTCACAAAGGCCCTCGGTGTATCAAGGTTCATAAGTTTAAGAGATCAAAGGGGAGTCAGTAGCATGGAAGCTAAGGAGGAGTGATGAAGTTAGCCTCCATGCAGCAGCCAAGGTGGCCTTGCAGAAAACATGCAGCAACTGAAGCACAATGCAACTGTTCTGTTTGTTTCATTTGGTTGCTCCAATGAACATTTTGTAATCTAGTTGGATTTAAACTTAGTAGGTAGCTATATTTTGATGTAATTAGGTGTTGATTGACTGATAACTCAGCAATGCAACATAAGCAAGTTAAATTAACAAGTTTCAATGTAACTTAGTGGTGTTAGGTAGTTGTTTAGGTGAAAACTTGTTTGTTTTGTCAAGTTGACTTACATATGTAATGGCTTAATGCCTATTTTGTAATTAATGAAAGATTTCATTCTTGTTATCATCCATATTCTCCAATCTTTGCTTCAATTTGTTCTATTCCAAACAAAAACTCAGTTTTGTTTCTTCTCCAAGCCACGAGGCTTGCTGATCAAGCAATCCAAAATCAGCTTGCTCACTGCCTTGACACCAATAAATAGGTTATTCATTGCGGGGAAAAGGAGGGTGATAAGTTATGGTTTGTGTCATTTGGTTATGTACAACCTGCTTCTATGAAGAAAATCTGCTGTTGGGAACACTTACGTTCTTTTATAGCCACTTGTTCCATTTCTTGGGTGGTTTCGGTGATTTCAATGATTTTGCTTCATTAGATGAACGTTATGGAGGGTCCGATGATTATTTTGAGCGTATGTTGCAGTTTAGAGATCGGTGGTGTGAATGTAACCTTCTAGATGCTGGTTTTTTCGGTTCAAAGTTTAAGTGAGCTCGTAAGTTACATTGGAGAGTTATTTTGCAAGAACGCCTTGATAAGGTTCTTACTAATACCGTTACAACTCAATGTTTTTTTAAGTTATATGTTTTTAATCTTTCGTGATTATTTTCTGACAATCATCCGATATTTTTCAATATTAATGCAGGGGGCATTCCATGAAAAGATAAATGACCTTTTAGATTTGAAGTTGCATGGTTAACCCGTGATGAGTTCCTGATTGATCAAGGGTGGTGAAGAAATGCTGGTTCGATGATGGAAGCTATTGAGGGTGCTACAAAGATGATTAAAGAATGGAAAGAGACTAGTTTCAGGAATATTTTCCAAAGGAAGAAGACCTTAATTAAACGTTTGAATGGTATTCAGAATTCTTCATTTTATTTGTATTCTCCAGCTCTTCATGAGTTAGAAAAAAGACTGAATAATAAGTGTTAACAAGTATTAATTCAAGAATAATTATTATGGTTCCAAAAATCCAAGCTTGATTGGATAGTTCATGGTGAAAGGAATGCCACGTTCTTCCATTTGTCTACCATCATCTGTCGAAATCAAAGTCGAATAAGATGTTTCATGATCGAGGGCCAATGGGTGTCCAATACCAAAACCATCCATGAGCACATTGTTGATTTCTTTAAACATCTCATTAGGAACATAAGGGTGAGTACTCTGTCTAATAATTATTCCTTTTACTGTCCCCAATTTACTAGCGAAGAGTGTGAGAATTTGACCGCGGAAGCTAGTATGAAGGAAGTTAAATCGATGTTGTTTTTTATGAAAGACCCTAAAGCCTTGAGACCGGATGGTATACAACAATTCTTTTTCCAGCGACAATGGGACATCGTTAAAGATACTCTCTTTCAACTTGTGCCAGAGGCCTTTTCTATAAGTAAGTTCAATGAGAATATTTTAAAGGTATTTATTGTCCTTATCCCTAAGGTTATAAATGCTGATAACATGACTCTGTTCCGTCCTATCAATTTTTTAATAGTTCTTATAAGGTGCGTTCTAAGGTGTTGGTTAACAGATTACGCCCTATTTTTCAACGTGTTATTGGACCCTTTCAGAATAGTTTCTTGTAATATCCAAGATTTGGTGAGTAAAAGGTTTTGGTGTAAAGCTGTAAATAGTTGGTTTGGCATAGTGTTAATCGCCAAAATGATTTTTTTGGCATATATGTGTGGGCATATAGTATCAGCCACTTAAGAAAGTAAGAACTAGACTTCATGATATTATGCTATATTAATGAGAAGTTCGTGTTAAGAGATTAAGGGGTAAGTATGAAATGAGTATTTGCCAAAGGTATAGTACATTTGATGTGTTTGGAATACTGTGCTAGTTAGATTTTAAGTAACTCTGCTAGAAATCAACGAGATAGCCAAGCTGGATAATTGCTATTTCAAGGTATTTATCAATAATTCTCTCAAAAACTGTAGGCTATTAAGAAGGCAAGTTCTGAAACACTTGACACTTGTTAAATTCCACTCTGTAAGTTCAGTTATACATATGTAAGAGATGAGTTCTGAGGGGGTTATTCTTTCTTCTTCCTCTTCCTTAAGTGGTATTTACTTAAATCTTCCTTAATTTTGAATGTATCCTACATCGATGATCTAGAGGCAATGGTTCTTTTATGACCAGTAGTTAATTCGAATCAAGGTAAGTATTTTAGCTCTGCATGTTAAGTATTGAATGAACAAATCAGTATTTGGTAATTGGACAGCGACACTAAAGTATAAAGGTTCTGCATGGCATTGTCAACGATTGAAATGATAAGTAATTTGTATGTACAAGAGTATTAATGGTGAAATTATGTTTCTAAGTTGTGGTTGTTGTTGGTTCATTATGGATTTTTGGATCTAGAGCTTTGAACTACAGTAGGTGAGAATCAGGTGAGTTCCTATGCTGACTCATACATGTATGGAACAATGAAAATGTGCAAGTGTACACAATCGCAACAAGTAAATGTCGAGTTATCGTACCCACAGGGACTGTGAAAAGAATTATTTATGAAAGAAATTTTAAAAACACTTTGGTGAAGAAAAATATTTTGATTTGAAGAGGTGATTAAAAACTAGGATTCTAACAAAGTAAAATAAATAAAAATAAAATAAAATAAAAGTTCCAATGCACGATTTCAAAAGATGATTTTAATCAAGATGACATAATTGTGTTAGATTAATTACATTTCTTAACTTAGAATTAGAATTATTAAACTCATGTTCATGTTGTTACGAATAAATTCACGGCAACTCGGTAATTTGCTAACTTATGAACATACTTACCTACCAAAATCCATTTATCTTTTAACTATATCTCTATGTCAATTTAACTGATTAAACAAATTTAATAAGCACATGTGTTAATGCACATACATACCTATGAAATTAAAATAATATCTTGTACATATCTCTATGCCAATTCAAACAATTAATTCAATCTCATAAGCACATAAAAGATTACGTGAGGTAACAATGTATTTCTACCTTGAAACAGTTTAATCACAATAATCTTTCAAGTTATACAAGGCTAATGTATCGTTAGATACCGTTGCTAATTTAACCCTCAGCTACCTTAGATGATTAAACAGGCACTGATTAAGTATCGTATCAATTAATTACAATTTCAGTCTGTTTAAATAATTAATTTATTAGTTACCTTACAATTGTAATGCAATACCTTAGATGATTAAACAGGCACTGATTAAGTATCGTGTCAATTAATTAAAATTTCAATCCGTTTAAATAATTAATTCATTAGTTACCTTACAATAGTAATGCAAAAATAATTTAGTCATGGTTTTACTTAATCAACCATCTTACCGAGGCTTATAACAACACAGACACAATTTTAATAAATTAAGTAGACAAAATGCAATCAACCTAGCACGAATTAAATTTAAGCCATATTAATTAAATTAAACAAATGAACATCACAAATATTCATAGACATGTTCATAACAACAACAATAAAATTAAAAGGATAAGGAACAAGAATCAAATCCAGTGTTTCTTCGAGGCTTGACTAGTTTGCTCCGCTCCTCCTACTCCGCTTGTTCTTATTGAACCGAGGCTTCCACAAACACTTGAATTCTTCTCCAAATGGTGGATTAATGGCTCTTTTTCAAGAGGTGAAATTGACAAAGGAATAGGGGAAGAAAATGAAGAACAATGGAAGGAAAAAAAGTGAGAGAGAAGTGAAGAAATGAATGGGTTTGAGATGTGTTTGAAGTGAGCAGCAAAGGGGGGTATTTATAGGTTGAGATGGCTGCTAAAATTAGAAAAAATCAGCAGCCATAGAGTCCCCCCATGGCCGGCCACACATGTGGCAAGTTTGAAGGTTCCAAACTTGCTATTTTAAGGTAGGGGCAAATCTAGAAAGGCATAAATAGTGGAGGGGTTTGAATGCAATTTGAAAGAGTCTTGAAGGGATTTTTTGCAAGGAAAATATCCAGTCAAACAAGCTGATTGGGTCAGCATGTGGGACGGTTTTGGGCTGCCCAGTGCTCGGTTGGATCGGTTTTCTCGGTTCAGCTCAACTAGGCCACTTTTCATAATTAATTAATAATAATTTATTTAACCCAATTAAATTGGATTAAAATTAAAATTAATTATATTATGAATTAATACACATAATTTGGACTATCTTAGGCTGAAAAAATAATTTGCCTTGATACTTCAACATTGCTTCTCGGTTTTGTGCTTCTAGTAGTGTCTACCAAGCTGTTTTTCGCCCTTTGTGCAAATCTGTCGAAAATAATAAAAAATAATTATAAAATTAATTAAAATTAAAAATTTTAATAATTTAAGTAAAAAATAATTATCTTATAATAATTATATATTTTTGGACAAGAATTTTACTGAAACTGCTTGAATTTGAGTTAAAAAGGGCATGAAAAAGTGTGTACATTTTCATGTTTCCAATGTATATCGTTTATTCCGAAGCACATGTGTATGAACATTGATCAAACTATGAATCTTAAGCCATGAAAAGTATATTATGAAAATGATATGTATGTGACTACATAAATGATTTTTAAGGAAAGTCTATGAGTGCATGAATGTTTGTTGAGGATATAATTTATTTTTGGTATGGAATCTGATAAGTTCAAGTATGTGATGAATGGTGTATGAGTACTATGAGGTTGAAGTATGGTTGTATATGTCTGTCTGGAATGTATCCGTTATCGAATTAGGATTACGGAGTATTACCCGATCAATTAGAAATCATGCAGCATCATATCGTTCAATTACTTAAATATATCATTAACCATTAAATCATATACATTTTGTCCCTAAATTGAGCCCTCGAGGCTCTAAAAATAGCTTGGGTGCAATTCGGGACTAATTTAAAACAAAACAGGAAGTTTAGGAAAAAATGCAAAAATTGGAAACATGGGTCACACGGCTGTGTTGCTAGGCCTTGTGGAACCTTCAAGGCCGTGTAAGTTTCGAACAAGGGACACACGATCATGTCCTAACCAATGTCCTCACCCTTATAACTCTCTGAGTAGGGTCACACGCCCGTGTGCCAGGCCGTGTAACTTATTGACTTTCACCCTTTGAAATCCTCAGATGACATACGGCCTTCTCGCCAGGCCGTGTGTCTCACACGGCCGAGTCACATGCCTATGTCTCAGACCGTGTAGACCCAAAATTTACCTAAAATCAATCCACTTTATAACCTAACCATGCATGAACATTCAATCCATTTAAACATACATTCAAGGTACCTAAACATCATTCAAACATGCATAAATATACCATTTCAAACAACCTAATTCACCTAACCAATATGCCATTCAAAGGCACCTCAATTTGCATACAAACATCAAGACTTAAACTAAAGCAAATTGACTATTTCTCATTTACACAACCTAGTGTATTTAACCAACACATGCCAATTCAAAATGACTAATTCTAAAGCATCACAACATATCAAAAGGGCATACACACAAGCATTTACAAATGACCAAAGTGACATAATTTGAGAAGGCATCAAATGGTACCAAATCAACATAACTTTCAAAACTTATACATGCCAAAACACCTTTCACACATTCACCAAAATACCAATACATAACACCCTATACATGCCATTATAAACATTGGCCAAAATGTTAAAAAAAACTACCGAATTAACTACTAGATGGTGTGATAGATCTTTGACAAGCTTCCAACCAAATCGAGCTTCCAATAATCTATAAAACATAAGAAAGAAACTACATAAGCAACGAGGGCTTAGTAAGCTCGTATAAACTTTAAACATAACTTACCATTTCTATAAAACAATTCATAAGTTAAACATAATTCAACACCAATGTCATAAGCTTAACAAAGCCTAATCAACATCACGAACTCACAAGTTAGTATATTCATCAATAAGATAATTGAAATCAACCATGAAAATATGTAAATTTTCATGTATAGAACATCATATAGTTCATAAATCCTTTCAATATGTCCTGATTCAATTCATTTACATACTTACCATCACATTACCTTTTCTTGCTCGTTGAACCATTTAGAATTTCATTGGATACTCGGGAAGCTCACACAAAGTGTGCCTTTACATATAACCATAATCTTTCCTTTACATTATTGCTTATACGAGCTGTGAAATGGGTCTGCTCACACGAGCTATGGGTCAGAATGTAAGCTACACGATGCTACTCACACGAGCTATGGAGTATCCACAACAAATGCAGGACCTTGGCCATCGGTAGGATATTAAAGACCAGCACCCAAAACATGAAATCCCTAATGACATGTCATTTGTATTCTAAGAATTCCTAAGGTTCAACCGGGACTCAATATCCATCAATTCATCATAGCTTTGATACATTTTATATCAATCAATTACATTAAACTTAACATAGTAAATTTTCAATTTAAATAACATTAATACGATAACCATTCATACGAACTTACCTCGACGACTAGGAGCGTAGAGGTTAGGTCGAACTAATCTGAAGCTTTAGGTTTTCATCGATCTAAGTCTGAACGTGATTTATCTTGGTCTAAATAGGTAATTTCAATCAATTAAATACTTCTAGTATTCAATTTAATCCACATTTATTTTTATGAAAAATTACCAATTTGCCGCTAACATTTTAACTTTTCACATTTTAGTCCTTAAGCTTATAACTTAAAATCTAACCATTTCAATATAAATCCATGTTAATCAAAGATGCAAGGGACCTTGAAACAACCCATATTTACCATCATTTCACAATAAAACCCTAGAATTTATATCTTTAAGAAGTTAGTCCCTATTTAAAAAATTCACCAAAAATTACTTAACAAAACTTGTTTATTTTTTATCAAGGACTCATAATCTATCAATTATCATCAAGACTAATTCAAAAGCATTCATGGCATAACCCTCAACCTTTAACAGTTTTACAAATTAATCCCCTGGCTAGCTAGATTAAGCTAAAACGAACTCAAAAACATAAAAAATCACTAAAACTAACTTAAAAAATACCAACATGCATGCACAATGATAGCCAAATCTTCAAAGCACCAAAAATGGTTTTTCTTCCTCAATTTTTTGTTGGGGAAAAACCATTTAGAAAGATAATACCATCTTTACTTTGTTTTAGTTTAATTTTATTTATCAAATTACTAATTTAACCTTTATTATTAACATTAAAATCCACTAAATCATGTCCATATTTGTCCACTAACCTTAAGAATGGTAGATTAACATTTAAGTCCATTCAAATTAAATTTTTATTGCCACTTGACCCTTTAAGTAATAGAACTCAATTTTTACACTTTTACGATTTAGTCCTTTTTACTTAATTAATCATTTAAACATCAAATTTTCTTTACGAAATGTTAATAGGACCTTAATATTATCCCGTAGACCTATAATAAATAATAAAATTATGATTTACTAGCGATAATTGTGGTCCCAAAATCATTGTTTCTGACATCACTATAAACGGGTTGTTACAAGGCGTCTTCTATAAGATTCTTTAAAATACTCAGTAGAGTTAGTATGGTGTAAAATGTCTACCAGTTACATGGTAGGTGCTATATAAAGCTAATATTCGACTGAAGATGATGAATTGAAGAGATATAGAGAATTAATGGGTTAGTATTGAAAGTTGTCTTGAATAAAGGTTTGAATCTGTATGATTGAAGAAGGTATGGGCCAATTGTTATGTGCTCAGTATGAATTTTGATTGTATGATGATTCTAGGTTGAGTACGAGTATGAAATGATATTGTGGTTGCATTGATCTTCGAAAGAAAATTGGCACATATATATATGAATGTTAAGATTGAAGGATATAAGTGGAGGTTTGATGTCCAAAAATGAGAAATGGAAATGGGTACAGATCAAAGCAAGGTAGTTAACTTGTATGTAAAGGTTTGAGATTGTAAAGTACTAGCCAAAAGTATGATCAAGTGTCTATGAACAAAAAGATCGTTATTATGGATCATCAACTACCTTATTCAAGCATCAATTAAGGAAAAAGGGGTATTTCTCTCACTAAGTTCTGGTGAACTTATTTTTATTTCATGTTATGTTTCAGAATTATTGATGTGAGTCTGGGCCAGAAGGGACGATTCTAGGACTACGCCAATGGAGTGGTGTATCCGGTTATTATGCATACAAAGCAAGCTCGGTGATGTATTAAGAAACACATTAGTTATTAGTAATAGTGCCCTAGGCCTATTGTATGGACGCTTTATTTTGATTAAATGAATTTATTATTATAATTTTCATGTTTAATATATAATAATATCCTTGAATAATTTTATTCTAAATGTCCCTAATCGGTCGTTGTTGTGGGAACAATAATGAATTAAGATTAGCATGAAATATGATAGATATTCTTGTGATGAATATGTGTTTGAGAAACAAATCATATTCATATGTATTTGTTGAGAATGAATATTGGACTAACTCATTTTGAGATTAATACATGGATCAAAGTCATAAATTAAATCTCTAAACAATTGTGTCATTAAATTCGTAGACCATAAATTACTATAGTCCTCAACATGAGGAATTTTATGTTTTGACATAATCAAATGTTGTCTTTAATCAGACAACTATAAAAGTTATGCTTAAACATAATTAGAATCATGTAGTGAGATGTGAGTGATTAAGATAGAATTTTTCCTTCTTATTATAAGAGAGATATCTCTGGGCCTCTCGATGATTAAGATTGAAAAGTGCATGGTCGTGCTCAAACGAAATGATGGAGATCAATGTCATTTGTTTTGTCAATCTAATTGGGTAGCGAGAAATTAAAGATAGAATGATATAAGGTTGACTTTATCCATGCCTTATACTCTATCTAGATATCGTGAGAAAAAAATGATTATGTCATAAGCTGTATTTAGGTTGTCTTGGATCATGAGCTTTCATTTAACTTGGGTAGTTGTAATGTCTTATTAGAGGCCACTTATGACATGTAGGACCAAATATGATTTGCTCCTACTGCCAACGTTCATTGAACCTATAAGGCCACACATTAAGAATACAAGAATGGTTAAGTTTATTGCTCTCTTTAAGTAATTTAAAATGATAAGATTAATTTAAATTATGAGTAATAATTAGTTATTATTTTGATTAGAATTTAATTTTGGAAATTTATATTCATAGTCAAAATGATAATAAATAGTAATTTTGTTACTATTTCCTATTAAATTCGGAAATAATAAATAACGAGATAAAAGGGGATTTGCTGTATTCCTTATCAGATAAGAAAATAGAATTTAATTATTATTTAAAAAAGTTTTAGATAAATAGTAATTAGAATATAATTTAATTATTGTTATTTAAAAGAGTTTTAAATAAAAAGATAATTAAATAGAATTTAAATTATTATTTAAAAGAGGTTTTAAAATTCAAGGTAAAATTTGATATTCCTTATCAAATAAGGAAAAAGATTTTAAATTATTTAAAAGATTTTTAAATATATATACAACCTCAAATCCAGTTTTACCCAAACCTATATATATGTGATATATGTATACTTCTCCAGTAACACAAGTTTTTGGCTATCAGCAGTTTAAGAGAATAAACCAAAAACATTTTGAGAAAACGAAATTAGAACTAGCATTCCATTCGATTGTTCTTCATTCGTTGGAGTGTGGATACTTATAGAGGGTGGTCGTCTTCCAACAAGACAACACCTTTGGAGATACGATTCAAATCAAGCATTAGTATCTGGAAGTTTAACGAAACAAGGTAATTTTTGTTATTCCCTTTTCGATTTGTACGTATTACATGAGATCCTTGGTAGTTTATGGGATATCAATTTTATTTTCTGCCGCGTTATGTTCGTATGAGATTCGAACTCTATCCCGTGTCCCGACATTAGTACTACATAGAAGTTTATTCGTATGATAAATGTAATAAGTTATGATAGCAGATGATAACTTTTGTAATTAAATTACTTATCTTTGTACATGTTATTATTGTTCATGTGATTAAGCAAATTTGCAAATAATCGTGGTTTGTAATAATAGTTTAGATTTATGTTTGTATTTGTGTGGTAACACCCGTGATCCATATCCAATAAATTGGATCTAGTCAAGGGTGTTACAAGTTGTTATCAGAGCTCAGTTCAGGTAGTTCTCGGAAAATTATGGAAGGAGCCTTGTATGCATAATATGCCGAACCTAGTTGAATCCCTTAGGCATGTTGAAATATCTTATAATGTCATAGATGTATTACAAAAGTAATTAATGAAGTTAAATAATGTTGTATTGAAGTGGCAAAGGAAGGATAAGACTCAATTTCGTTTTTGAAAACAATAAATTACTAAGTAATGAAAAGAAAAGTACATGACTAAATAAAGAAAACCTCAATTCTCTCCCTCATTGGACTGATCAGTGGGTGCGTTTGAGGCCTCTCTAGTTGGAGGAAGGTCTTTAAGATTCTGACCCTCAGATAATGAACTTTTTTCATTGCCTTCAACGTCGGGAGTATTGGGAATGAATAATTCACCCAATTGTTTCCATTCTCTCTAAAGGGCTACACATTCTTTGTCCTTAGGATGATAAATGTTAAAGTTAAAAGACTCTATAGAAATGTTTTCGAGGCAGTTTAAATCTACATGACTAAGATCAAAAGGGCTTATAGCTAATTTGGCGTGTAAAATCAGATTTGATCTCCATTCTGGTAAAAAATCATTAATATTCATTCTAGTGTCCTCTTGATTCTTCTTGAAGGTTTCTTCATGAGATAGGCATAGATTTTCTAATTCTGCTCTACGAACTTCTTCCTTAGTTCTAAGTTTCTCTTCTAAAACAGACTTCTCATCGTTCAAATAATTGACCTCTTCTTTTAAATGTTCATTTTTAGTTTGAGCATTTCTGTGCTTACCCATCAGAGTTGTGATCTGTGCACCCAATCTTCCGATCAAATTGTTTGAATCTTGATGTTTTTGGCATAGTTCAGCCGAAGAATCTTTGCCAAATTTAATTGTTTTATCTAAACTTGTTATCTTATTGTTATAATGATTACTGACATCCTTAAGAGCATCACTCCAAATATTATGTTCTATAGATAGGACTTCTAAAACATGGGCCATGAGAGATAGAGAGCACATTAAGAAACTAGATGTAAGGTAAGAAGAGAAAGCCTCTCTTAACTGTTGAGGTATTAAATTATGTTGTTGCTGAAAGATGGAACTAAGAGAGATAAAAGTTGGTACCCACTCTAAAAGATCTCGCCAAGAAAATATTCTTTCTGTTGTAGTAGAATGAGCACCTTGAGGCAAAGGACTAGAAGAAGCAGTAGAGTGAATCATAGTTATCGTCTCTATTTGATTCTCAAAAAATGGGGGATTAGAAAATTATATTAGAGAGCCTATTTGGTGGGTAGACTCTATTCAGTAAAGAAAGTTCAGGTAAAATAGGAATTGATGTAGAGCGAGTATCTAGACTCCTTATCTAGATTACGTCTTATTGGAAGGCACTCACTACTCCGAATCTCTTGATTAATATCATCTAATCTGAACCTCATTTTAGATTTTTTTTATGGAGCATCGTTAACCTTCTTCTTGGATCAAGCCTCTTTAAGAATTAAAGTAATATCCATGTCTTAAATAGAATTGGGCGAAGTATGTGAATGGGAGGAAGACCCTGCACCGACAACATTTAAATTAGCCTGATTTGATGAGGAGGTAGAATCTGAAACAGGGTTAGTAATGATTTTCTAATTTCATGGGCGAAGACCACAAATAATGTCAAAGTAGAAAGGAAGCTCTCATTGGTGCCTCAATAAGATGCGTGCCAAATCATTATTTTAGTTGTAAGGCCAAGCTTGAAAAGAAGAAAGCATGGTAGAGTTATTTAATTGATTGGTAAAATAATTTTGTTGGTAACCATTTGGGCTTAAATTTCACAAACAATGTTAAAAAAGTTCCTAACCAAAACTAACTCTATCAAATCAAGTATACGCCCTCTTCTTAATCGATTGTATTACTTTGTGGCAATTTGAGTATCTATTAATTGACATTTTGTACAGACACTCTCCAGTGGAAGGGACTATTGCATAGGAAAACCAAATCCCGAATCATGTTTGCATATAACCCTTTTGTACTTGTCTTTTCTTTGATGAAGATTTGAAATCCTATTCTGAATTATGGGCTCACATCCTTGACATACACTAAAGTGAGCACTGCTAGCAGAAATCCCTTTCCTCTTTATCTTTAGTTGATAAAATTTCTAGAATACACCCAACAATGGTAACTCGTTATGCATATTGCAGTCGATATAAAATGTCACCAGTGTCCACCAGGACAGGGTTGATAATTGCCCTGGTGCTATACCGTATTCATTTAGTATATCACAAATGAATGGGTTGAGTGGAAAATGGAAACCTGCCTCTAACAAAATCAATGGTAAGATAAAACTTATGGAACTATCACTAAGATGAAAACTTTTAGGTCGCTGAAAGTTATAAGAAAAATTTGGGTTTTGGATACCTTAGACTCCAAAATATCGATCCATTTCTTCTCCGGTAGTACTACAATTGTACATCTTAGTCTTTACGTGTAATGGAGTTACAGAAGTAACAATTTAGTTAGCCTGGCCTTTGCCTCTTGCTTTGGTAACAGTTCTGACCATGCTGTGAGTAATATTAATATGAAGTGAAGAAAGAAAGAAGTAAATGTTACCTTTAAGTAAATGTGAAGATTGAAGACGATGATAAGTAGGAAGATTAAATAGAAAAAGGAAATTAGGGTTTTATCAATTCAGTGAAAGTGTTGTTAAGAGGGAAGTTAAGTATCCATTTTATAGAAATAAACGTGTGCTAGAAGTAGCATTAATCGTACCTGTTTACGTTCTTCAATATAAATATGACATTTATCACATAATAAATTGTGAAGCATTTGAAATTTCATATGTAACTATTAAGTTCGGGACTCACCGTATTTATCTAATGGGATTTTTCCAAGTAAGAAAATTTTTGAGGAAGAATTTTTTTGTTAAGGGGAGGAGAGTTGTAACGCCCCAAATTTGGTGAGTCAAAGGTTTTGGCGTAAAGCTATAAATAGTTGGTCTGGCTTACTGTTAGCCACCCAAATGATTATTTTGGTGTATACTATCCGCCACTTAAGAAAGTAAGAACTAGACTTCATGATATTTTGTTATATTAATGAAAAGTACGTGTTCAAAGATTAATGGGTAAGTATGAAATGAGTGTTCGCCAAAGGTATAGTACGCTTGATGTGTCTGGAATATTGTGCTAGTTAGGTTTTAAGTAACTTGGTTAGAAATCAGCGAGATAGCCAAGCTGGATAATTTCAACTTATTTATTAATAATTCTCTCGAAAATCGTAGGCAATTAAGAAGGCAAATTCTAAAACACTTGACACTTGTTAAATTATACTATGTAAGTTAAGTTATATACATGTGAGAAATGAGTTCTGATGGGGTTCTTCTTTCTTCTTCCTCTTCCTTAAGTGGTATTTACTAAAATCTTCCTTAAGTCTAAATGTATCCTACATCGATGATCTAGAGGCCATAGTTCTTTTATGATTAGTAGTTACTTTGCACCAGGCTAAGTATTTTGGCTCTGCATGTTAAATACTAAATAAGCAAATCTGTATTTGGTAATTTGACAGTGAGATTGTAAGTATACGGTTTTTGAGTATTGTCAACGATTGAAATGATAAGTAATTTGTATGTACAAATTATTAATGGTGAAATTATGTTTCTAAGCAGTTGTTGCTACTGATTCATGATAGATATCTGGATCTGGAGTTTTGAATTGTAGTAGGTGAGAATCAGGTGAATTCCTATGCTGACTCATGCAAGTATATTGTTTATACTGAAGCACATCTGTAGGAAAATTGATTAAACTATGAATCAGAAACCATGAAAAGTATAGTATGAAAATGATATGTATGTGACTACATGAATGATTTCTAAAGAAAAATTTATGAGTGTTTGAATGTTTGTTGAGGATAGTATTTATTAATAATTGTCTTGAAAACTGTTGGCCATTAAGAAGGCAAGTTATGAAACACTTAACACCTGTTAAATTACACTATGTAAGTTAAGTTATATATGTGTGAGAGATGAGTTCTAAAGGGGTTCTTCTTTCTTTTTCCTCTTCCTTAAGTGGTATTTACTGAAATCTTCCTTAAGCCGAAATGTATTCTACATCGGTGAGCTAGAGGCAATGGTTCTTTTATGATCAGTAGTTACTTTGCATTAAAATAAGTATTTCAGCTATGCATATTAAGTACTGAATGAACAAATCTATATTTCGTAATTGGACAGCGAGACTGTAAGTATAAGGTTTCTACATGGAATTGTCAGGGATTGAAATGATAAGTAATCTGTATGTACAAGAGTATTAATGGTGAAATTATGTTTCTAAGTTGTGGTTGTTATTGGTTCGTTATAGATATTTGGATCTAGAGCTTTAAACTACAGTAGGTGAGAATCAGGTGAGTTCCTATGCTAACTCATGTAAGTATATTGTTTATACCGAAGCACATTTATAAGAAAATTGATCAAACTATGAATTCGAAACCATGAAAAGTATAGTATGAAAATAATATGTATGTGACTACATGAATGATTTCTAAAGAAAATCTATGAGTGTATGAATGTTTGTTGAGGATAGTATTTATGTTTAGTATGGAATATGATAAGCTCAAGTATGTGATTGGTGGTGTATAAGTACTATGAGGTTGAAGTATAGTTGTATATGTCTGTATGGAGTGTATGGTATGAGATGTATGTTCTTTAGGGTTTAAGTTAGGGAATTAAAGTGTTGGGCTTAGATTGTGTCAGTGTCTAAAAAGTTTGTAAAGTGCGGCTGTGTTTGTTATAGTGGTGGTAACTGATGTAGTTTGTCAGGATAGAAAACACGAACTCTGATATGAAACTCTGAAAGAAAATTTCATGGCCATGGCACCCTCTGAAACGGAACTAATGAATGGTGATTACCCAATGGGGTTCTCTGCGTGTCCCAGGACGATGATGGACAAACCTCATGTAATATGAGTTTAGGCAAATCCATATTGTAAAAACGACAACTAAGAAATAGCCTTTGTGGTGAACTCTAAAAAAATAGCTTTTATGGCAAACTCTAAAGAATAGCTATTGTGGTGTATTCTAATCGGAATGCTCTTGTGGTGTGTTTTGTATGGAGTTATGAGGCGTGTTCTATATGATTCTTTAAAATAACCAGTAAAGTAAGTATGGTGTAAAATGTCTATCAATTACATGGTAAGTACTATATAAAGCTTAGGTTCGACTGAAGATGATGAATTGAAGAGATATAGAGAAGTAATGGGTTAGTATTGGAAGTTGTCTTGAATAGAGGTTTGAATCTGTATGATCGAAGAAGGTATGGGCCAATTGTGAATGTGCTCGTTATGAATTGTGATTGTTCGATGATTCTAGGTTAAGTACGAGTATGAAATGATATTCTGGTTGCATTGATCTTTGAAAAAAAATTGGCACAAATATATGAATGTTAAGATTGAAGGATTTAAGTGGAGGTTTGAAGTCAAAAATTGAGAAATGGAAATGGGTACAGATCAAAGCAAGGTAGTTAACTTGTATGTAAAAGTCTGAGATTGAAAAGTACTAGCCAAAAATTTGATCAAGTGTCTATGAACGAAAAGATAATTATAATTTATCATCCACTACCTTATTCAAGCATCAACTAAGGAAAATGGGGAATTCTCTCTCATGAAGTTCTAGTGATATTATTTTTGTTTCATGTTATGTTTTAGGATTTTTGATATGAGTCTACGCCAGGATGGATATCGTGTTATTATGTATATAGAGTAAGCTCGGTGGCGTATTAAAAATAACTATAGTACTACATAGAAGTCTATCCTTAGGATAATTGTAATAAGTTATGATAGTAGATGATAACTTTTGTAATTAAATTACTTTACTTATCTTTGTATATGTTATTGTTGTTTATGTGATCAAGCAAATTTGTAAATAATTGTGGTTTGTAATAATAGTTTAGATTTATGTTTGTATTCGTGTGGTAACACCCGAGATCTGGATCGTATAAATTAGATTGGGTCAAGGGCGTTACATTTCTTGGCAGGATCAAGTACTTTTGATAATATATTGATTACTCAAGAAGCGATTCATTTGATGATGTGTTTGCAGGGCCAACAGGGAGCTATGATTTTCAAAATTGATCTAGAAAAAACATATGAAAGTGTGAGTTGGGAATTTTTACAGGAGTCTTTGGTGGATTTTGAAGTGCCTGGGTGTATCGTAGAACTCATAAAATTTTGTGTATGCTCGAGTAAAATAGCACCCATTTGGAACGATCAACGACCGGATGAATTTCAACCTATGATGGGTTTTTATCAAGGTGACCCCTTTTCACCATATTTATTTATCCTTGCAATGGAAAAGTTGTCTCATATGATATTGAAATGGGAAGTCAGTTGTTCTTGGAAACCTTTCACAATTTCTAGGCAAGGACTGACTTTGTCTTATCTTTTCTTTGCTAACGACTTGCTACTTTTTGCAAAGGTGATAGAGACACAAGTACGAGTGGTAAAAGATTGTCTTAAACAGTCCAGCTTAGCATCGGGTCTGACTGTTAATCTAGAAAAATCTAAGCTCTTTATCTCACCTAATATCCATGCAACTTTCGCTTCTCATTTAGGTAAAGTATGTGGCATTCCTTTATTCGATGACTTGGGAAAATATCTAGGGGTGCCCCTCATTCATAAAAGAGCCTCCAAAGAGATATACTCTTACATTATTGATCGAGTAATGATAAAGCTCGATGATTGGAAAGGAAAAATTATTTCACTTGTTGTAAGGAGAATACTTATACAATCTACAACGAGTGCTATTCCCTTATACAATGCAATCGAATCTCTTACCTATCTCTGTTTGTAATCAATTAGATCATATTAACATTAATTTTCTTTGGAGAGGGTCTACCGAAATTTCAAGTGACCACTTAGTGAGTTCGTCACAAGTTTGTTGCTTAAAGAGAAAGGTAGTTTAGGGCTGCGACAAGTATGAAAAAATAATCTAGCTATGTTATCAAAGGTTGGTTAGCGTCTCTTTAATAAGCATAATTCCTTGTGGTGTGATGTTTTCAAGAATAAATATTTGCATAGTGCATCCTTTATGGAGGTTGAACAAAAGTTGAGTCCTTCTTATACTTGGCGTGGGATTTTGAAGACATGACACATTACGAAATTGGGTTGTAAATGGAAAATAGGAGATGGTCAACAAGTTCATTTTTGGAGCGATTGGTGGGTGGGTGATGCTCATTTGTCATGACGATATCACAATAATGAATGGGACAATCGAACAATAAGGTATCAGAGTATATTAATAGTAATAGATGATGGGATTTGTCTAAGATTGAAAGTAACCTTGATTCGAAATCGTTATTACAGATTAATGATGTTCCTTTATTCATTTCTACTGCCGAAATTCAACTTGATGTTTGTTGTTAGGGTCTTGAAAGTGATGGTCAATTCTTGGTAGGTTCTGCCTATAACATGCTAATTTCGATGTCTTCTGCTCTTGTTGGTGATGCTAATTTTGCATGGATTTGGAGGTTACAATGTCTAGCATGACTTCATTTCTTTATTTGGTTGGCTTATTTGAATCGTCTTAATACTAATCAAATTCGTGTGTTTAAAAATATGGTCGTTGCAACAATGTGTTCACTTTGTGGGCATGATACTGAATCTTTTGACGACATTGTTCGTGAATGTTTACCAACAGAAATTTGGATGGATCTTCAGTTCACTTCTTGGCATCTCGATTTCTTCTCTGTTCCATTTCATGTCTAGTTGCAATGAAACAACATGTCCAAGTGCCAAGTAAAATTTAATTTGCCTTGGGGTATTCTATTTATTCCCATTATTTGGGGACTTTGGAAAAGTAAAAAAAAAAAAATTTCTTTCAAGGGAAAATTCCAATAGGTTTGCAAGTGTTGCAATATGCTCAAAAGTTTGCTACAAACATCTTTATTGCCATGGGTGTTGTTACTATAAGGTTAGTTTGAGGCCCACGATGGATTAAGTGGACAAAACCACCTTAAGGAAGTTACATTCTCAACATAGATGGGACTGTAAAATCTTGCTCATACTTAGCTATAGCCAGGGGCCTTATCCATGATAGCAAGGCTCATTGGGTTGGAGGATTTATGTTGAATATCCGTATAACGGATAGCCTTCAGGCGGAGTTATGAGGGGTGAGAGCCGGTCTTTGTCTCGTAAAATTCTTGGGGATTTGTCGGCTTGTAGTGGAGTTAGATGCACTGGTGGTGGTTCAGTTCCTTCGATGACCTCTTGAGAAGAACCATCCTCTAGTTACTTTGATTAAAGATTGTCTTAACTTGATAAATGAAGGATGGGTGACCGAGGTTCGACACATTCACCATGAAGGAAATAGTTGTGCAGAACACTTAACGAATTTAGCTCAAAACATCGAGAAAGGTCTGGTTTGTCTGGAAACGTCGCTGGCGAGCCTTGAACCTTTACTCTATAGGGACACTTGTGAAAAGGGGATAATTAGAATTTAGTTTCTTGTTTCCTTATTTTGTATATATATAAAAAAGACTCATCAAATATTTAGTTCCTTTATGATAAGATACAATAAGAAGAAAAAATTTAAAGAGAGAGAGATGTTAGAAATTAATTCTGCTTTTATAATTTATTAACTTTAGCATCAGTTTGTTAGATATAGTTTCAATTTGTGATTTCTTGATTGTATATAAGCTACCAAAGGTTACATTTCAGATATTTGAAAAAGTAATGTTTCTCAAAATAATTTCTTTATACGTTTAGTTTTCTACAAGATCAATTGCCGAGATAAAAGCAGAGAAAAATTAGGAGTTATGCCACAGAGCTCTTTGATAAAGTTGCCAATTGTGTAAGCCTCAGCAAATACTGGATCAATTATGTTGGATTTTTCAATCTCAATTTAATTCTGCATCTTTACCTCCTCAGTTTCAGTTTGGGCTTTTGACTCTTAACTGATGGAGTGATGGGATTTGGTTTGAACGGAAAGTTGTTGGGTTTCAATTCAAGGGTAGATAATGGGTAGTGATGCTTGGGGAAGTCCGGGTATTTAAAGAGGTATTTGAAAGTTAGATCAAGATGGTGTCATGGGTGGTTTAGTGGTTAACTACGGTTTTCCTTTTTTTTTTTTTTTTTTTTTTTTCATATTAAAGGCCTAAAGCTAACCTTTTAAGGGTTTTTTATTTATTTATTTTTAATTTCAAATATTTTTTAAAATTTTAAATTTTTTTAATTTTTAATCATTTGATAACGTGGCATATGAGACAAAATAGTGACATGTGATAAACACATGTTGGCTGCCATACATACGCATTGTCAGTGCTTGAATGCCATGTCAACAATAAGCATATGTGGACTACTATGCCAAATGCCATGTCAGCTTAATAGTTTTGTTAACTTTTCAATCTAATTCTGATCAATTTGACAAAAACTAAAATCATAAGGGCTAAATGAAAAAAACGAGAGGTTAATTTGATTTTTTTTGAACTGAAGATGTTTTTATCTTTTTATATATAAAAATATTTTAAACCATAAATTTACAAATAGTAGGAATTGAATTAAAACACCAAAATCTCCCAAGTTTCAACTTAATCATTTTAACCAAAAATTCATTTATTTTTATATAATATTTTTATAAATATATTTTTACATAAATTTTCACCTAATCTATGAAATTAGTTTCTGTACTCTAGTATGAAATTAATGTCCTTACAAACAATTCAGATAGAATATTATATAATATTCAAAAAATTAATATTATATTCATTTTAAAGAAATGGTCTAATTCAACCTCTAGTCTCTATACTCTTTTGAAAATTTAAAATTTAGTCTTTCTTTTTTAATTTTAAGAATTTAATCCTTTTACTTGTCTGATTTAAAAATTAAACTTCAATTCATTACACCGACTTGGATAAAATTTGGATATATTTGTTCAATTGGATTTTAATTATTAAAATAGAATGTTGAATATGAAAATACTAGATATTCAAATTTAATGAAAATCTATTAATAATTTTCATATTAGAGATATAAAATGACTAAATTCTTTAAAACAAAAAAAGAGAGACTAAATTTCAAACATCCGATGAATATAGGGATTGGGTGCATATTTAAACTTAAAAAATATACTTGCCAGAATTGCAAAGGCATAATGACTTATTTGACCCTCCATCTTTACAAAAAAAAAAAAAATTTAGCCTTCCGTTTAATATCTTTGTCTTTTTTAGCCCTTAAACTTGTATTTTCTTGTCAAATCACCTCAAAATGGATGGAAAAATTAATGTTTTTTAACTTTTCTTACGATTAATTTTTTAAAATTTTAAAATTCAAAAAATCATTTAAAAAATTAATAATCATTAAAATTATTAAAAAAGTGTAAAAAATAAATTTTAAATTTTAAAAATATTAATTGAATATTGACATGTCATTCATGTGGTAATTCATGTTAGCAAGTTAATAAATGTTAAAATTTTCATTTATTTGAGGTGATTTAACCGAAAATACCTTTTTTAATAAATGATATGCTATTTGAATTTATGTTTCTATCGATACTAATGGTTTTGCAAAAACAGAAAGCAGGTTGTGATGATACTTTGGTTTAGGGAAAAAGTTGATTTAAACTTTGATGGAATGAAAAGGAAGCAAGTGAAGGTTCCTTCTGTTAGTCACTCCAAAACAACTATGGAAGCTTCCTACTTTTCTCATCCTTCCTTCAAAGAAATATCCATTCAACCACAGGTTGAAGTAACAACCTGCCTTCTACTTTTATTAAGAAAAAAAAAACCATAAAATCATTCTTAGAACATTAGTCTCACATTAAATTTCATATCACACTATATCTTTTCTTTATATTCTTTTATACCTTATTATTATTTCTATATAATTATCAACTTCAAAACTATTAAAACTAAAATGATGTAAGCACCCTTTAAATTTTTAAATATGTATTTTTATTTAAATTTTAATTAAAATAGAATTCAAATTATATTATTTTAAGTTAAAATTTAAATATGCAACTTATATTAATTTTATTGAAAATTAATTAAACTTTTCTATTTAAGTATGCAACTTTGATTTAAATTTAAATAAAATTCATTACTTTAATTAAAATTTTAGATTGACATCCTTTAAAATAAAATATATTACAAGACAATTTTTACATTTACTAAATTTATAATCATCTTTAGTATACAACTATAATTAACTATTTAAGTTGTAAATTATGAGCACTTAGTAGGATAAATTTTAAATAGAATATTTTAAAAATCTTCATCAAAATAAATACTAACACAAGAAAACGTTAAATAATTGACGACATGTCTTTACTAATAGTAAAATTTATATAAGTAATTAAGAACAAATGAATTTCAAGTTTACAAATACTAAAATTTTGCAAGTTTTAAAATGATTTCAACTTACATGTTAATTTATGTTTAATCAACGTGTTAACTATTCATATCCAAGTATTAAATTATGTTAGATAAAACCATGGTTATAAAGTTCATTATTAAAATGTCAAGCTTTTATATTATTTTTAGCTTAAAATTATATTGATTTCGCAAGTATTACATACTAAGTTGCATGTTCTAAAATTGTTTTCTCTTTCACTTAAAAATTGCAAACCATTTTAAATTAAAATTCTTAGTTCAAAAAAGTTTTGTAATTATAAAGATCAATATATGTAGAATAATAATATATCATCAACTTTATTAATAGTAAACATTTATGAATTAATAGTCCATGATTGACAACAAAGAAAAAGGCATTCAATTATTTGTGAGCTTTAATTTGCTTATTCAAGTATCAAAATCATTAATTTAAGCACAAAAGTTAAATGTTACATCTCAAAAATCGAGTTAAAAGAAATTCTGTTAGTGATATCAAGAGTGGTCACGTCCTGTTTTTAGTTAAGATTGTAAAAATTTTGTCGAGTGAATCAAGGGAGATTCTGAGCTCAAATCCCCTGTCTTTCATTTTTGTTATTTTTGCCTAAATCATTGTCTTTAAACAACTTATTTATATATTATTTTCGTTCAACTAATGATAAGAATGAGCTTATTGGTTTAGTGGTAAGGCTTTAGCTTACCTTTTGATCCTATGTTTGAGTTCTTATGCGTGCAAAGTGGAAATTATTTTTGATTTTGAACTCAGGGAAATCTGATGGGTGGTTAATTAGTGTGATTTAGTGGGATGTGGGTAGTTGAATTAATCCCTTAAACCACTCCTTTTTTTGCTATCCATCATTCCCACTCCTTTATTTCACATTTCTTTTGGTTTTTTTCTTTTTTTTCCTTCTTGAGTTTCATTTTTTCTTTCATTTTGTTTTGTTTTGCTGCTATTAAGTTGTCGAGGAATTATTTTTTGGCATTTTTCGTGATCGTAAATCCAAGGGTCAGTAACGTCGATTTATTTGTTGGTTTTTAGATTTAACTTGTTTTTTAGGGCAAGGTATAAGATACTTGGGCTTATTCTTGTCTCCGTTGTGTAAGTGTTTTTGTGGTTCTTGATTAGGCGAAATGGGTGAAAATAAATCCTCCAGCAAAGTAGATATTTTGATGCTGTTTTGGAGAAGTACGTGTGTGAACTTTGTTTTAGGGACTAAAATTTTGATTTAAGGATGTTATTTTGGATGAGTTTTCGATGGTTAATTAGTGTAATTTGATGAATGGCTATAGGATTCGAGAGTTCCAGTTGTGTGCTCAATCAAATCTGCCATCAGGTATGTGATTCTAACCTGGAACATCGATTGGAAACTCGAAAAAACTCGAAAATAGAGACTGTTTTCAAAACTATTCTGCGTCAATGGCCGTGTGCCAAGCCATGTGGTCTGGGCTATTTGGTCCGCGTGGGCCATACAGGCTAGCCAGTTGGGTCGTGTGGGCCCATATTTTGGAAAATTTAACTTAGTCTCGTTTGACTCAAAAATGCGTAATTAGATGATCCAAGGGTCCGTTAGGCTTAAATAAGACTCGAAATGTGAAATCTATCAGTATGTGATCTGAATAAGGTAAGTGAAAAACTTATATACGATCTGGGTTTTCATAACTTTGAAAGCACAATTACGTGTAAAAACATGTATGACATTTTTATGTAGAATAACTGTTAATATAAGCAATTTGATATGTATGATCTGTAAGAAATATGATTAGGTATGCATGCCATAAAATTTATGTGATATGTATGTATGTTATTATGATTGTGCATGTGCAATGGGTTGGTTTTGGATATGATGGAGGAAGTGTTTTCTGGTAGTTTTATTGCAATTTTGGCGGGTAAATCGCAATATCTGTCTGGTAGCTCAGCTACACTACTATGAGTGACATACCACCATGACTTGGTGTGATTGGATGGATGGACTCTTATAGTCCTATTTGGTGTGGTTGGTTGGACAGAGTTGGTGTGTAGCGGATGGGGTTAGGATGTGTGATTGCATCTGTATTAGAATTTGCGTTTACATTTGTATCTGAATCTGATAATGTGTTTGAATTTGAATATGCATCTATATCCGATTATGAAATACATCAGATTTTGTTTAAGAGAATGTGCTTGAGTTTTTTATTATGAAATTACGAAATCCATTATGATATATGATTATGAAAATATGATATTCCGATCTGACATATGTTTTTGGTAATGTGTATATTATAAGTAAAATTTTTGTGATGGTATTTACATTTGTGTTTGTTATAAGTATATACTATTTGTGGGCCGAGTCACACACTAGGCTTCTAGCTCACCCATTTGTTTAATACGTTTCAGGTAACCTTCAGACTTAGGACTTGGCGACGATTCCGAAGCTCGGTCCACACAATTTGGTATAAGTATGTTTTGGATCTTGATTTCGAACTTTACGGTCTTTCAGATTTTAATTTGTTTTGGAATGTTAAATTTTGGTTTTTGGTATTTGTTTTCGCAGACGTATTTTTTTTAACTTGTAAACACACCTAGGACGACATAATTGATGGAACCCTAAGATTTTAAGAGATAAGAATTTTTAAAGTATTTTTCTGCTGCAAGGTTTTGAAATTAATTACGACGTTTTGCAATGCAATTGGTTAAACATTTGGGATTGTTTTATAAAATTAATAAAACAAGGTTTACGTTAAAGTGTTCACACACAATCTTCTGAATACTTGTGTTTTTGATAAATTAAATAACTTTATTACTTTGAAAATAAAACTAAGTTTTCATGTAAGTTAATCAACAATGTTTTTACAAGTGTTCTAACCTTCATAATTTGACATTAACGTCTAGGTTGAGTTTGGGGTGTTACATTAAAAGCATTATAAATTTTGTACACTCATTTGTTAGTTACCAATGGTTAGATAACATGATAATGTAACGACTAGAAAATGTTATATGGTATTGCCACAATATTTAACATGTCAAATGGTAATATTCACATCGCACTAATTTAAAAAAAATTATAAAATATAAATTACAATTTGGTCACTTATTTTTTAAACCTTTTTAGGTTACTAACTTTGAAAAATTTTACAATTTGGTGCTAACATTTGTAAAATGATTAATATTTTTTGTCTTGAAATAATTAATGTTAAGCTCAATAATCACCTAAAAGGGCGGTGAATTGATGTTTTAAAAACTATAAAGAAATATGGCAAACAAATGAGACTAAAGAAATTATTGCAGTTCGACCCCAATCGCCTACTTCCCCTTCCTTAGCTTACCAGAACTAAGGATTTTCCAAATTCACTATATTTGAACCTTTCAAGGATAATGTTTAACCTTTACAAAACACTATCTTTTCACTAGGCAAAATAGAGCCACTTCCCTTAAGGTTCTCTGCCCAAAAACCTTAAACAAACCCTTACAAGGATAAGAAATAAGAATAACGATTAAAGACTCCTCTTAAAGGAAAATATTTCAATGATAAAGCTCACTCAATAACAATACAACATTTGAAAGGAATAAGAAAGATTTACTCAAGTGTTTGTATGAAGAACAAATAGAATACCAATGAAAAGATTGATTTTTTGTGCAATCAACTTTACAAACTTGTTTCTTGTCTTTAATATCGAGTTATTCACTTGTAGTTATGCCTTAACCTTAAAGTCATGTGGAGATGTTAGGAGTCAATTAGAGTTGTTGCTACAATTAATTTGTGCATTAATTGCATATTACAAACCGCTTGTATCGATACAAGTGGACTTGTGTCGATAGAAGTATTGAAAATTATAACCATTGGAGCTTAATGTATTGGCAAAAGTTCACTTGTATCGATAGCTGTATCGGTAAAAGATACCAAGGAGACTAAAAATTGCATACTAACTTAGTTGTATCGGTAGAAGTCCCCCTAAGTATCGATAGAAGTCTGATGCTTGGCTTGGAATGCTCTCTGACTTACTTCTATCAGTAGAACTCTACCCAAGTATCAAGACAATTGGAGTTGTATCAATAGAAGGGCTCTTAGGTATCGATAGAAGTCTAGAAGAATTCTTGGGGTGCTCACTGACTTGGTTCTATCGATATTCTACACACTTGTATGGGTAGAAGTGTCCCAACAAGGTAAAATTTGTCTTGAAATAATATTTTCAAAGGCATTTTACAATTTTGAGTATCTAAACACCTTGAAAATAATTTGAAGATCTTATCTGAATTTATTTCAAGTTTTCCTAAGGAGAATTTATAATTTAACTTTGTTATATCAAAACATTTGAAAAATAGACTAACAATCTCCCCCTTTTTGATATAACAAAACCATTGAAAAAATTTGCTAATCCTTTTACTCAAACATTATTTTCAAGTTTATTCCTTTAAAAATATTTGATCAAGCCATTTAAAAAATTTTGAATTATTTTTCAATTTTAATAATGAAAGCATTTTTTAGAATTAGTTGAAAAACAATTGTTTTATGTTTCACAACTTTTAGCTTTTAAAAATATATCCATTTGTAAATTTTACTTATCTTCTCTCCTTTTTTGTAATATAAAAAAGAAGTGTACATTTGAAAAACTAAGGGAGAATTAAAAAATGAGTAAGAAAAAGAATATAAAAGGTGAGCAAATGTAAATAAAGAGATTACCAAATAAAGCTAAACAATGTAAATTGAACACATATAAGGTAGAGAAATAAAATACTAACACAAGATATCTTTAAAAAATAAAATAAAATCTAAAGCATATTAGCAAACATAGTAGCAAATAAGAAAAACATTCAAAGTATCATAAGTATCATGCATCAAGCATTAAAAGACTAGGAAGCATAGCAAAGTATCATCTAAAGTAGAAATAAAAAAACTAAGTACCAAATATCCCAACCAAACAACTAGGATAGTTTTAGGCCAACAAAATAAACTAGGTGTCTGGAGGCGGAGGGAACTGAAAAGCAAGATCCAAGATGTGCTCATCCAAAAAGATTATACCGATCATTAACATGGGTTGTTAATACATGAAACTGAGCATCAACACAAAGAGACAAACCATGTATAGCATTAAAAAGAGTGAGAGTACGAGGAGATGGATGAGCCATCAAAGCGGGAATATCTATTCTCGGAGGCTAAGAGGCATCTTTATGTGGCGCGCCTTCTTCTTGTTGACTGCTAGCCCCTTATTGTACTTGTTGAGCTTGGTGAACGCAATCAAGATTGCAAATCCAAACACCATTGCATTTGTTCTAACCACAATTATGAGCATCTGATATATCGAGATAGGAAGAAATGGCTCAGTTGGGTCTGTCATACCCTAAAATATAGGGTGTAACATCCAGCTTGACAAAGCCCTGAATGTCTGAAACATTATTTATAGAAGTAAGGCTTAAGGAGTAAGTTTTAAGAGTCTGACATTAGGATTTGATTAAGTGTAAGAACTTTTCCAGTGCGCCAACAACTCTTTATTCTGGCAGTTTATGGAAGAAAAGGCTCCACAGAGAATGTCACGATGAAACATATATGGAAATAAGGTATGAACAAGTGATGTTGGAACGAGCCAAGGTCTGTGGTGAATTAAAAATATTATTGTGTGCATGGTCCTCTAAAACATAAATGGATAAGAAATCATGAAAAGGACAATGTATGACAAATCAAGGAATAATGGTAGAAATGTATACATATATAGATATGGTGCATGGTCATAAATAAGTATGATTGGGGAAATAGTATTCATCCAGATACACTCTTTGGTGTTTAGAATGGGTGGACTCCAATATGAAAATAAGTAAATAAGGATTCCATGTCAGATTACTATAAGTAGTCAAATGAGACTTATGGTTACGTAAAATGATCTCTAGGATATGAGTTCATGCTAATAGCATAGCACACCTCGTAACCATCGTGGTCCCGTGCTAGTTAATCTATAAAGTAAGCTGGTTAGGAACTAACCGAATGTGAACTAGAAGGGTTATAAGCTAAATGAGAAATTGAATAAGTTTCATAGAAGTTGCAGGTTTTGGATAAGACAACTCAGCATTGATGTGACATTTACCAAGTTTAAATAGAGACTTGGGTTAAGCTAAAATGACACTCATGTTTGGTTAAAGGGGAGCTATATTCTTCCTCCTTTCCTCTGAAAACATTAAGATCTAGGGCTAAAGAAACATTGTTCTAAGCTGCGTTTGAAATCATGGATATTTCTAGTGATTTTCTTCACATCAAGGTACATTTCGTGACTCTGTTTGTCAAGGGAACATAGATCTGTAAGTATGTTTGGAGAAATAGGGCTTGAGAGGTGTCTGGGTTTAAAATGATAATAATGGTTACCTGGATGGGTTCCAACGAAGTGTTTCTGTTCTAAAAGGTAAAGGAGGTTGTAGCATCTTGCTGAATGACGGATTCGAAGTTTACTCTACCCTTTCAGGTTAACAAGTGAGTCTCTAATCTAACTTCTAACTGATAATGGATTGTGTAGGTAAATCTGACATGTCTTTTAGACGAGTAAAACATAGGAGAAATGATGCAAGAACATAAAAAGTATTTGTAGAATTTTCATGATTTAGAAGTGGATTGATAAGTAGGCAGGTGAAGTTTGTCTGCAGAAAGGTAGAAACTTTCCAGGTGAGTCCCTAAGCTGACTCTTACATGTGTGTTATGCATTCTAGAAACTTTGGTGAAAAGAGATAAAACCATGAGATTCAGGCTAGGGACATATAATGTGATGGTTTTGATGAGAAATGTGAATTATGGACTTGTGTGTATGGATTGCATGGAATTTGATAGTTTAAGTGTGTAATAGGAATATGAAGATTGAAATGCATGTATGTATGTGTATGAAAACATGCTATGGCATACATTTGTTATGAATGAGTTAGTATGAGTGATGAGTCTGTGTCTGTCTCTAGATTTTTCTAAAAGGGTTGGTCGGGACTTTAAACACAAATATTTAAAATTAAAAGACCACGATCATGACATTTCAAATGAAAGAATCATATCGTGTAAGATCATAGCTGGTGGGCTATGGCGTCATATGGAAAGACAATATCGTGTAAGACCATAACTGGTGGATTATGGCATCATATGGAAAGATCTAAAGGAAGCTTATTATCTAATGAGGTTTTTTGTGTGACCCAATGTGATGAGGGGCAAACCTCATGTAATATGAGCCTAGGCGAATCCCTATCATGAAAACGTATGAAAATGAAAGCCTTTGTGGCAAATCTTTAGAAATGAAAGCTTTTATGGCGAGTACTAAATGAAAAGGATGTCTTTGTGGAAAAAATCTGGAAAGGAAAGCCTTTGTGGCAAGTACTGAATGAAAATGATGCATTTGTGGCAAATATCTCGAAAGGAAAGCCTTTGTGGCAAGTACTGAATGAAAATGATGACTTTTGTAGAAAAACTCTTGAAAGGAGAGCCTTTATGGTGAGTATTGAATGAAAATGACACCTTTGTGGCAAAACTTTGGAAAGGAAAGTCTTTGTGGTGAGTATTGAATAAAAAGGACGCCTTTATGGTAGATTTCAGAAAGAAAAGCCTTCGTGGCAACCTTTGTTAAAAGAATGCCTTTGTGGCGCAATCTAAAGAATGGCCCTCGTGGCATCTATTTAAGGGAACGCCGTTGTGGTGAATAACAAACGAAAGGAAATGATTTTTTGGTGAATAAGGGAGGAACGACGTGTAAGGTTTTCTAAAGGAATGGTAAGTATATCACCCTAAAGATATGGTAAATGTAATGAGCTTTAAAGGAACAACGTATGGGGCAAGCAGAAAGAATAAGGTATATAGTGAACTCTTAAGGAGAGACCTAATGTGGTTATGGCGAATCCTACATAGTCTCAATGTATAAACAAAGGGGATAGGACTTAGGAGTAATAAAAATCTCGATAAATGCTAAAGATGAACCGTGAAAAACACCTATGGTGAACTCTTGGCTAAGTAATTGGTGTAGTGTACCTCGCATCCTAAATGGAAATAATAAAGTCGGTGAGTATGAAATGTAATTTATAAATGTATTAATAAGGTGAAAAAGATTGCTATGGCTTGTATAAATATAAGATCTTAAAGAGACATGAAGGTAATGATGTTGTAAATATTGTACGTTCGTAAGAAGGAATAGTCGCATGAGTATGGACCATACACTAGAATATGTTAAGGCAATGGTTTAATGATTGTGAAAGGAAGATAAGTCTTTAAAGATATTAAGAGAAAGGAAATAGTCTAAAGTGAGGAAGGATAACTTTAGTGTGAAGATGGTAGTCCTGATGGAGTACCCATCAAAGGTGAAAAGGAAGGTCGAGAAACATATAAAGGATACATAAAGCAACAAAGCGATGTGATGAAGTGGAATAGGTTTGTGAGGATTAACTCATTCAGTTCTTACGGACTTAAGAAAGTTATTTCATGTTTCAGGTAGTAAAGAAGTACACGCTGAGGGACGACGCTAGGGATATGCCAAAGGGTGGTTGATCGAGCTATTATGCATATAGAAGAAGTTAAGTGGCGCGTTAAAGTATGAGTGTAACAACCTGTTTTCAGTGGTATTGGGAGTAAAGCTTTGGGACTACAATTCTGGCTAGTGGGCCAAAATTTATTAATTATTTAAAATTTATATGGTATTATGGATATCATATAAAATTTTGGTGGTGAAATTTTGGTGGCGAAAGATGAGAGTTATTAGTAAATATGATAAAATGATGTAAAAAGGAAGTTTAAAGGATTTAAAGGATAATAATATCAAATATCAAGATAATGGATGTACACTGTAACGCCCCAAAATTTTAATTTTGGGTATTGTGAATATGTGATACAAAATATCTGTCTGTTTTAGTGGTTATGTGTTCTGGGTGTGTTTGGGAGGTCCCAAGTTTAAGCCAAGACTTGGACAAATTTTGGTATTTTTATGAATAAGCCCTATATTTGGTCAGTAGGCTTTTATGTAAAAGTTGACAAATAATTAATAGAATGGGCTTGCTAGTCTGATGGATAAGCGAAGTGTTGGTGTGAAGGAGGTCCTGTGTTCGAATCTTGGCGTGGACATTATTTTTGTTCTTACGTCCAGGAGAGTTTGAGATGGACTAAACATTTGAGTAGTGGATTTAGTAGGGAGTTTGATGGAGAGAAATAAGGAATTGGGGTGGTTATCAAATATTCTATTCATCTTTATTTTTACTTTCCCAAAAATCCCTCCACCCTCTTACCGTTTTTCTCTTTATTGCTGCCGAATTTCTGCTCTCTTTCACCCTTCATCTTCTTGATTTTTCTTTTCCCACTCTGCCTCGTGTCGCTCCACGTTTGTCTAGGATCATTCGGTAAGTTTTAGATAAGTGATTTGTCTCCTTTTGTTAACTTTCTTCTGAAGTGTTTTGTTTATGCCAATTAGGGGAAGATTCAAGGGATCGTAATCACCAATCGAAGCCTTAGTTTGTGTGGGAATTATTCTTCATCAGTTGAAGGTAAGGTTTAGTCGCTTATGGGCTAAAACCTCAATACGAGTTCGATTTGGGATCACGTTATGTGAGATTAAATTAGTGTTATTTGTTCAATTATAGGCTTTGGAGTGTTTAGGGACTATTTTAGCATCAAACAAAACCAAGTGTGTACCCGAAACGCAGAAAATGGGATTCAGAAAAAAGCCAAAATTGCTTGCTGTTTGGACAGCAGTAGTAGGTTAATTTTGAACGATCACCATAAATTGTGGAAATCAAATTAGAGGATGAACAAAATATGGAATTAAAGCTTATTGAGTCTAGTTTCTCATAGAAGAAACGGTGTAAGTAATGAAATTATAAGTCGTGAGATATAATAAGTTTTGTGAGAGAATGTCAGAATGAATTTGGGTTCCCCTGTTTTGACTTTAGAAAACCATAAAAAATTAGAGAAAAATAATTGGGGGTTAAATTTACATGTTTTAATTATTAATGGGTCTATTTTCAATAGAAATAAATGGTAACATCATCCAAATTTTGTACTAAGAGATAATTAATGTTTAGCAAAGAAAGGTTTACTGTGAGCAAACATGGGTGTGTAGGCCCATCGGGCAGACCACATGGGCGTGTGAGCCCATTTTCACTGACTTAATTCCTAAGGTTGTACGAGTCATCCAAGTCACCTGTTAACCTACTGTAGGGTCGGTAAGCATCACTTAGACCCCTAATCGTATGAACTGATTGTTTGATTTATATATGTGTTGAGCATGATGATAGTATGCTTGTATACCGAACTGGTTATATGTAGTGATATCTTGAGATAGCATGTCATGACTTGTATGTTCCATTGCATGGGGTTGGCTTAATTATATTTGGAGGAAGTGTACTGAAAGGCTCTTAAACCTAACATACTGGCAGCTCAGTTGCAAATTACTGTTTTGTGCTGCATTCGGTGCTACTTGGAGTGTAGGGATGGGTGGGTTGATTTGATCCCCACATGGAGTGTAGGGTTGAACAGAGATGATGTGTAGAGGCTGGTTGGATAGGACTTTGATATTGAATATTGCATGACTGCTACTGATACTGTGATGGGCTAAGGCCCTACTGCATATTTTATACTGTACTGAGATGGGGTAAGGCCCAAACTGTTACTGATACTGAAAAAAAGGCTTAGGCCCAGGACTGCTTTAACTATGCACTGTGATTTGCTATTGTTTGTTCTCTGGGGATTAGACACTGAGTTTTCATAAACTCACCCCTTTTGTTTAAATGTGCACAGGTAATCCCTAGATCTAGATGGATCGGTTCGACGGAAGACTCGGCGGTGACCATGGTTTTGGAATTTCATGGTTTTTAACCCATATTTACGATAATTGGTTTTATTTCTATTCTCTTTTTACTGGCTAAGTTTTTGGGTTGTAATTGGACTTTCGGATGGTTTTGGGTTTTAATTATCTTTACCTTATGGATTACAACTGCTAGTAGTAGGAAACCTCAATTTTGAAAAAAAAAACAAATGTTTTTCCTAAACACACGATTGTTTAATATGTTTTAATAGCTTAACGTTTTGAAACTATCAATTAAATGAGGAACACAATTTTGGAACTAATAAGATATTAAGATAAGGAATTCATGAAAATGGTTTTAACACGACGACACGATTTTCAAACACCCTATCATGTGACAACGCTAGATCCGACCATAACGTCTGGGCCAGGTTTGGGGTGTTACATTTAGTGGTACCAGAGCCAGGTTGCAAAACTCAGTTGTGGGTTATGGGTTTTTTAAAAATTAGTCTTTCAAAAAATTGATTGATTTCCAAATTATTTGAAATGTTTTTACTGAGTAAGTGGTACATCGAGTCTCTGGCACTGATCCTGTAAGTATTCTGATCTGTGTATATTCTAAAACTATTATAGGTAGTAAACTGTACTGAAAACACTTTAGTTAGTGTATACTAAAAATTGTAGAGAAACTGGAAACTGGAGTGAGACTGCGATTTACGAAAATGAACTCTGAATAATCGATACTGTTTTACATAAAACATTTGTTAGTAAACACTAGAACTATAACTGATTCATAAAACTTATAATACTAGATAAATCTGATTAGATATGAGCACACGAGGTATCCGCGGATGGGGTACTAGAGGCCAAGGTAAAGGCCGTAGAAGGGCTCGAGCTGAGTCCTCATTATCAGGCAACCTGCCAAATTTGGATACGAGTGAGACGCCAGTGTCGCCTGCTATTGAGACTAGGTCTCAGGATCAGATGGCATGGGACGATGCATTGTCCCAGGCTATGCTAAGGATTTTGGAGAGGTTCGTTGGGCCCGATATTGGATTTGGGGGCCAAGGGTCGGTTACAGAACGACTCCAGTCCAATGGAGCTGAGCTCTTCAAGGGTGTCACTGAGGTCACCCCTATTGTGGCCGAGTATTGGATTGAGGCCACAGAGAGGATCATGGATGATCTAGATTGCACCCTTAAGCAGAAATTAAAGGGTGCAGTCTCGCTGCTACAAGACGAGGCTTATCATGGTGGCTGACCGTTAAAGAGGGCACTCAGCCTAAACGTCTGACCTGGGAGTTCTTTAAGACCACCTTCTAGGGGAAATATGTTAGAGCTAGTTATGTGGATGCACGTAGGAGGGAGTTTCTGAATCTTACACAGGGGATCAATCAGTGGCTGAGTATGAGGATGAGTTTCTGAGACTGAGCCACTATGCACGAGGTGTGGTGGCATTTGAGTATGAGCAATGTGTTCACTTTGAGGATGACCTCAGAGATAATTTGAGAGTTCTGTTATCCCCGCAAAGGGAGTGAGATCTTTTTGCCCTGGTCGAGAAGGCGAAAATCACCAAGGAAGATATAGAGGTAGTCATGATTGGAGAACGTCGGAACTACTTATCTAATGTGATCTCTGCACTGGTGGCGGAGAAGTTGGTTCGTAAGGGATGTAATGCATTCTTGGCCTATGTAAGTGTTTCAGATTCAGGGGACTCTACAGTTAAGGATATCAAAACGATAAAAGATGTTTCGAACGTCTTTCCTGAGGAGCTATCAGGTTTACCTCCGAATTGTGAAGTGGAGTTTGGGATAGAGCTCCTTCCTGGTACAGCTCCGGTGTCTATCGCCCCCTACCAAATGGCACCGAAGGAGCTTACAGAGTTTAAGGCTCAGATTTAGAAGTTATTGGATCATGGGTTCATTCGCCCTAGTATGTCTATATTGGGAGCACCAATACTGTTTGTAAATAAGAAGGATGGATCCATGCGGATGTGCATCGACTACCGACAACTAAACAAGATGACCAATAATTACAAGTACCCCCTACCAAGGATAGATGATCTATTTGACCAGTTTCGAGGAGCTTTGGTTTTCTCCAAGATTGACCTCTGATCTGGATATCATCAATTATGGGTTAAGGAGACTGATGTTCATAAGACGGCATTTAGGACTCGTTTTGGTCACTACGAGTTCCTAGTGATGCCATTCAGACTGACTAATGCACCGACAGCTTTCATGGATGTAATGAATCGAGTGTTACCTTATCTGGATCAGTTTGTGGTTCTATTCATCGATGATATACTAGTTTACTCGAGGACTGAGGATGAGCATGATGATCACCTTTGAGTCGTTCTTCAGACTTTGAGGGAAAAACAGCTCTATACTAAGTGTAGTAAGTGCAAGTTTTGACTGCGTGAGGAGACATTTCTTGGTCCTGTAGTTTCAGCTGAAGGGATTTAAGTTGATCATTGAAAGATTGGGGCTGTGTTGGAGTGGAAGCAGCCTAGGAACGTGTCTGAGATCCGCAGTTTTCTGAGACTGGCGAGATATTATTGACAATTTGTAGAGGGTTTTTCATTGATTACAACACCCTTGATTAAGCTGCTATGTAAGGGTGTGCCGTTTAACTGGACTGATGTGCAGTAAGAAAGCTTTGAGAAGCTCAAGACTGTACTGACTGATTCCCCTGCTCTAATACAGCTAGAGCCTGAAAAGGAGTTCACTGTTTATAGTGATGCATCACATGTCGATTTGAGATGTATGTTGATGCAAGATGGTAAGGTGGTAGCCTATGCATCTCGAAAGCTTAAGACCCATGAGGCAAATTATCCGACGCATGACTTAGAGTTGGCTACTGTGGTATTTGCACTGAAAATCTAGAGGCATTATTTGTATGGTGAGAAGTGTATCATCTACATTGATCATAAGAGCCTCAAGTATCTCCTCACTCAGAAGGAACTTAATCTTAGGCAGCGCAGATGGATTGAGCTGCTTAAAGACTATGACTGCACCATTGAGTACCACCTAGTAAGGCCAATGTTGTGGCTGATGCACTGAGCTGTAGGGCTATGACTGATTTGAGGGCGATATTTGCTCGCCCAAGTTTATTTGATGATGGTAGTTTATTAGCTGAGCTTCAAGTTAAGCCATCATGGATTGGGCAGATTAAGGGTAAGCAGTTAGAGGATAAGTCGTTGGGTCTTCGATTCTAGCAGATTGAAGGTGGTAGTACTATGATTTTGGACTGAACAGTGATGGGGTACTCTATTTTCGTGAGAGAATCTGAGTTCCAAATGATACTGATTTGAGATAGGCCATACTGAGAGAGACGCATAGTAGCCCTTGTGCTATGCATCCTGGCAGAACTAAGATGTACCTAGACCTCCATGAGTTATATTGGTGGCCAGGGTTGAAACGTGAGGTTACTGATTTTGTGGGCCAATGCCTGACTTGCCAGCTGGTTAAGGCTGAGCATAAGTTACCTTCGGGTTTGCTGTAGTCGGTTAAGATTCCTCTTTGGAAATGGGAGCACGTAACTATGGATTTCATTAATGGGTTTCCTCTAACACCGACTAAGAAGAATTCAATATGGGTCATCATGGATCGATTGACCAAGTCCTCCCATTTCATACCGGTTCGTACTGGTTATTCTCTGCAGAAGCTAGCGAATCTTTATATTTCTGAGATAGTAAGACTGGATGGAGTACTGGTTTCAATCACCTCTGATAAGGATCCTCGTTTCGCGTCTCAATTTTGGAAGAAGTTACATGAGGCTCTAGGTTCAAGGTTGGAATTCAGTACTGCATTCCATCCTCAGACCGACGGTCAGTCTGAGATGGTGATTTAGATACTGGAGGACATGTTGAGGCGCTACCACTCTGATCCTACTCATCTTGTCCCTGTTGAAAAGATGGAGGTTAAGCTAGTTTTGACCTTTGAGGAAGAGCCGGTTCAGATTCTGGATCGCGACGTTAAGTTTCTGAGAAGGAAATCCATTCCACTGGTAAAGGTTCTATGGCATAATCATAGCACTGAGGAGGCCACATGGGAACCTGAGGATGCGATGTGTTAGTAGTGTCCTCATCTGTTCTGATCAGGTACATTTCGAGGAAGAAATTTTCTTTAGGGGTAGAATTGTAACACCTCAAAATTTTAATTTTGTGCATTTTGAATGTGTGACACAAAATATCTGTTTGCCTTAGTGGTTATGTGTTCTGAGTGTGTTTGGGAGGTCCTGTGTTCAAATCTTGGCGTGGGCAAATATTGGTATTTTTACTCGTGTGTCCAGGAGAGTTTGAGATGGACTAAAAATTTGCGTAGTGGATTTAGTGGGGAGTTTGATGGAGAGAAATAAGGGATTGGGGTGGTTATCAAATATTCTATTTATCTTTTTTTTACTTTCACCAAAATCCCTCCACCTTCTTGTCCTTTTTCTCTTCAATGCTGCCGAATTTCTGCTCTCTTTCACCCTTCATCTTCTTGACTTTTCTTTTCCCACTCTACCTCGTGTCACACCATGTTTGTCTGTGATCGTTTAGTAAGTTTTAGATAAGTGATTTGTCTCTATTTGTTAGCTTTCTTCTGAAGTGTTTTGTTTATGCCAATTAGGAGAGGATTCAAGGGCTCGTAATCACCAATCAGAGCCTTAGTTTGTGTGGGAATTACTGTTCATCAGTTGAAGGTAAGGTTTAGTTACTTATGGGTTAAAACCTCGATACGAGTTCGATTTGGGATCATGTTATGTAAGATTAAATTAGTGTTATTTGTTCAATTATAGGCTTTGCAGTGCTCGGGGACTGTTTTAGCATCAAACAAAACCAGGTGTGTACCACACAGGAAATGGGATTCGATGAAAAGCTAAAATTGCTTGTTTTTTGGACAGCAGCAGTATGCTAAATTTGAAAACTCACCATATATTGTTGAAATCGAATTAGAGGATGAAAAAAATATGGAATTAAAGCTTATTGAGTCTAGTTTCTCATAGAAGAAACGGTGTAAGTAATGGAATTGTAAATCATGAAATATAATAAGTTTTGTGAGATAAGGTCAGAATGCATTTGGGTTCCCCTGTTTTGGCTTTGGAAAATCATCAAAAATTTGATAAAAATAATTAGGGTTAAAATTTACATGTTTAAATTATTGATGAGTCTATTTTCAATAGAAACAAATGGTTACATCATCCAAATTTTGTACTAAGAGATAATTAATTTTGAGCAAAGAAAGGTCGAAGCTATCAGATAGCAGAACATGGGTAAGGTTGAAGATATTACTTTACTTATTGGCTAAACCAAAAATTCTAAAAATTTTATGGTTGAAAGGTATTTGAGTCTAGTTTCAAAGACATTAAGTAAACCTTAATTTGAAGTTCTGTAGCTCAAGATATAAATAATTTAGTAATAGTGAATCAAGTAGACAACTTTGAAGGAACATATAAGTAAATAGTGAAAACATATATTACCATTTAGCTAGCACGGGTTATATTAAAAATGGACCATGCAGCCAAGGCCAATTTGGGTTGAGTGGGCCATACGAGCGTGTGGGCCTACACGGGCAGACCACATGGGCGTGTGAGCCCATTTTCACTTAATTGATTGCTAAGGTTGCACGGGTCACCCAAGGCGACTGTTAACCTACTGTTGGGTCGGTAAGAATCACTTAGACCCCTAATTGTATGAACTGATTGTTTGATTTATATATGTGTTGAGCATGATAATAGTATGCTTGTATACTGAATTGGTTATATGTACTGATGTCCTAAGATAGCATGTCATGACTTATATGTTGCATTGCATGGGGTTGGGTTAATTATATTTAGAGGAAGTGTACTGAAAGGCTCTTCAGCCTATCATACTGGCAGCTCAGCAGCAAATTACTGTTTTGTGCTGCATTTGGTACTACTTGGAGTGTAGGGATGGGTGGGTTGATTTGATCCCCACATGGAGTGTAGGGTTGGACGGAGATGGTGTGTAGAGGCTGGTTGGGTAGGACTTTGTTACTGAATACTGCATGACTGCTACTGACACAGTGATGGGCTAAGGCCCTGCTGCATATTTGATACTGTACTGAGATGGGCTAAGGCCTAAACTATTACTAAAAAAAAAGACTTAGGCCCAAGACTACTTTAACTGTACACTATGATTTGCTATTGTTTGTTTTCTGTGGGACTACGCACTGAGTTTTTGTAAACTCACCCCTTTTGTTTAAATGTGCACAGGTAATCCCCAGATCTAAACGGATCGGTGCGACAGAGGACTCGACAGTGACCACGGTTTTGGACTTTTATGGTTTTTAACCCATATTTACGATAATTGGTTTTATTTCTATTCTATATTTACTGGCTAAGTTTTTGGATTGTAATTGGAATTTCGGACTTTGGTTTTGGGTTTTAATTATCTTTACCTTATGGATTGCAACTGCTAGTAGTAGGAAACCTGATTTTCAAAAGAAACAAATGTTTTTCCTAAATGCACGATTGTTTAATATGTTTTAAAAGCTTCCGTAAACGAATAACATTTTGAAACTATCGATTAAATGAGCAACACAATTTTGGAACTAATAAGATATTAAGATAAGCAACACATGGTTTTCAAACACCTTATCATGTGACATCACTAGATTCAGCCATAACGTCTGGGCCGGGTTTGGGGTGTTATATTTAGTGGTACCAGAGCCAGGTTGCAAAACTCAGTTGTGGATTATGGGTTTTATAAAAATTGGGCTTTCAAAAAATTGATTGATTTCCAAATAATTTGAAATGTTTTGACTAAGTAAGTGGTACATCGAGTCTCCGGCGCCAATCTTGTAAGTATTCTGAACTGTGATTTGTTTTAAACTAAAACTGTTATGGATAGTATATTTTGAAACTACCATAGGTAGTAAACTGTAATAAAAACACATTAGTTATTGTATACTAAAAATTATAGAGAAACTAGAAACAGTAGTTAGACTGCGATTTACGAAAACAAACTCTGAATAACCGATACTGTTTTATATAAAACATTTATTAATAAACACTAGAACTGTAACTGATTCATAAAACTTATAATACCAAATAAATTTGATTAGATATGAGCACACGAGGTATCTGCAGACAGGGTACTAGAGGCCAAGGTAAAGGCCGTAGAGGGGCTCAAGTTGAGTCCTTGTCATCGGGCAGCCTGCCAAATTTGGATACGAGTGAGACGCCAGTGTTAAATAATCAACTTCGATGTTTAGCAACTAATGTAATTTTGGTAATTAAGTTAATTGTTACTTTAATAAATAATTATATCGATATATGTAATGGATTGGTAGTTGAAATGATGAATTATGAAGTTATACATATAAGGTTAAAGAATAAATCAAGGAAATTAATTATAGTCATTTGACGCAAATGGTTGAAATATGAAATAAGAGATTGTGGAAATATAATAATTATGTATATATATTTTTTTGGTTTTATCGACTAGTGCTGGGCACACCAAAACATTTGTAATGTTGGCATAACCAACTAGTGTAGGGCACAAAAATTGTCGGTTTATTCAAGTAGCACTGGGCTTAAAACATTATCAATTTATCTGACCAGTATAGGACACAACAATTGTCAGTTTGTCCGACCAACTGGGCGGGAAACATCGTTGGTTTAACCGACTAGTGCAAGGCATAAATTTGTCAATACATCTGACTAGCGCTAGGTGCAAAACCTTACTATGGCATAGTTGTTAGGCACTGGGTGCCAATAATGGTATGGTGCCAATAATGGTATGGTTGTTGATTACATAAAATCAATCCAATGAATTAACTTGACTAAAGAGTTATATAATAGAATCAGTTAAGAATGGTTAAATATATTCCTCATAATATAGTATGTGTTTATCTCTTGGAGTTTAATGAAATTTATTCGGTATTTGATTATTTTCCACCAGTATGTGCAGGTTAGGTATCTATTTTTTATTTTTGACACAACATCTGGCAATAATCTCGAACTTAATGTTGCTGATGTATTCTTTTTGTGCCTTGGCATGTACCTAGGCCGTTATAAGTATTAGAAATGGTGTATTAGTTTGTTTTTGAGAAAGTTTTGTTTATAGGATGTTGGGTATGTGAATATGGATATGTTTGTATTAGTTGTAAATACTTGTGAATATAATTGATGACATATGTGTATGATTGTGTATGCTAAATGAAATTTATTTCCCTTGGAAGAATATGTTATAAATTACCTTGATTTGGCTCTTTTGGGAGGTGAATGATTTAAGTTACTATTCATGGTATGATACGACAATTAAAATTCATGGTTTGTAATATTTGGATAAGATGAATGCATGTTTTGGTTATGGTTGAATTATGGTGTCAATGAGGACACATTGGTTAGATACTTAGGTTGTATGGTATAGGCATGTTTTTATTTGTTTGAAAGTGTTTTTGGTGATGTTTAAAGGTTGGTTTTACGCTTAGCTTGATACCCAAGATAGGTGTAAAATGTACCTTGTTTTGGAAGCAAATTTTGGTGCACATGGCTTGAAACACGGGCGTGTGTCTCACTTGTTTTTAGTGCAGGTTGGTCCACATGGGCACAGGAGTTACACGGCCTGACAACACTATCGTGTGACCCTGAGCTACACTATCACAGTAAGTTACACGTTCTGATCACACGACCGAGTGATCTTATGTTACACGAGCACAATAAGTGATACGGTTTGCGTACACGACCATGTTTTAAGCCATACGATCTAGGATCTATCACACGACCGTGTGACCTCTGTTTTCAAAATTTTTAACTTTTTCCTAATTTGTCTTTTTGTTTCAAATTAAACCCAGAATGCTGCCAAATAATTTTTAAGACCCCGTAAACTTGAGTTAAGGCCCATAAGTGTATGTTAATTATAAATCAACTTTTTTATTTATAATTATTATTGAATAGTGTTTCTATGTAATGCTAAAGGTTTAATATCTCATTGTAATACTCTGTAACCCTAACCTGGTGACAGTCACTTGTTAGTGTATGTTAATTATAAATCAATTTTTTTTATAATTATTCTTGAATAGTGTTTCTATGTAATGCTAAAGGTTTAATATCTCATTGTAATACTCTGTAACCCTAACCTGGTGACGGTCACTTGTTAGGGGTGTTACATTTAATGGTATTAAAATACAGGTTTAGCCAATTCTAGAACTAAATTGAGCTTGGATTTGAGTCTAGAAGTACATACCAAAGTTGAGTCGATCTGATTTGAGATTTGGATGCTATTTATAATTGTTTCTGCTTTATAGTTAAAAGATGTCGAATGAATCGAATAATGTGGTTGGTCAAGAGACCCATACGAGCGATGATTCTACTAAGGAATTAGATGGAACTGAATCGATAACACCGAGTGTTCAATCAGATGGTGCTCAATAGCTAAGTGCTAATAAAAGAAGTAACGAAGGACAATGTGATATGAACATACTACGTACTATTGCTGAAGCAGTTCAGAGAGTAGTAGGAGTTACTCCTCTAATGATGCCTGTACCTGTGGTTAAACAAGCTCCCATTAAAGAATTGAGGAGGTATGGTGCTACAGAATTTGCTGGGTTAAAAGGAGTTGATCCGTCAATGAATGAAATATGGTTGCAATCAACAACTTGAGTTCTTCAACAGCTAGAATGCACTTCCTAAGAGAGTGTTATTTGTACTATTTCACTACTAAAGGGGGAAGCCTATACATGGTGGCAAATTATTGCATGACACGTCCCCGTAGAAGCTATAGATTGGAAGTTCTTTCAGATAGAGTTTTAAAAGAAATATGTCGGGGAACTATATCTTGAAGAAAGTAAACAAGAATTTCTATCCTTGAAACAAGGAGAATTATCTGTGGTAGATTATGAACGATAGTATATGCGACTTAGCAAGTATACGGTGGAACTTGTTCCTACCGAAGAAGCAAGTTGTAAGCATTTCTTATTTGGAATACGGGATGAAATTAGAACTCATTTAGTTGCATTAAAGATTAAAGGGTTTGCAAGAGTCTCAAGAACATGGGAAGACAGTTGTAAAATTAGCTGCATCAAATAGAGTACGAGATCATCAACAGTCAGCTTCTGTCGGAAGTGTAAAAGGGCCGAATAGAACTTCTGAAGTGTCGAGTTGTAAGCATTGTGGAAAGAAATACTAGGGAAAATGATTGAAATAGAAAAAAGGTTGTTTTCAGTATGGATCACTAGAACATTTCTCTCGTGATTGCCTAAAGAATGAGAATGATACATCGGATGTTACACAAAGAGCTGCCTCAGTAGTTAGAGGTCGAAGGACTGATAAAGGTGGATTGATTTTGAGGGTTGGGTCCAGAAAAAGGAGTGAAATAGCTGCTCATCAATTAGAGGATAGAATGTTGGGTCATGCTTATGTTGTACGGACACGAGATGTTGATGATGTTGTAGTAGGTATTTTTCTAATATTCTCTACACATGTTTATACTATGATAGACCCTGGTTCCTGTCATTCATATGTTAATACTGATCTGGTAAAATTTGAAAGTATGAAATCAGAGATGTTAAGAGTAGCTATGTTTGTATCAAGTCCGTTGGGTCAAGCAGTGTTAGGTAATCAAGTCTGTAAACGATGTCCACTAAAAATTAAAAAATTGACATTTCCAATGGATTTATTAATCATGCCTTCTGATGATTTTGATGTAATTCTAGGTATGGGCTGGTTAACCAAACATGGAGTAGTTCTCGACTATCAAAAGAAAAAGTTTTTGGTTCAAGTTTCAAATAGTGAGATTTTAGAAGTTAATGGTGTTAAAATGAGTGGTTCAACTCGGATAATTTCATCGATTCAAGCTGGTAAGTTACTGAAGCAAGCTTACGAAGCTTTTCTAGCTTATGTTGTAAATTTGAAGACTTAGGATAATGAAATCAGTAATATTTGAACTGTTTGTGAATTCTCTGATGGGTTTCTTGAGGAACTACTGGGACTACCACCTGATTGCAAGGTTGAATTTGCCGTCAAAGTTTTTGCTGGTACAACTCCGTTGTCCATATCCTCTTATCATATCGCGCTGACAAATTTGAAGGAATTGAATATTCAACTGCAAGATTTATTGGACCGCGACTTTATACGTCCTAGTATATCGGCTTGGGGAGCTCTAGTATTGTTCGTTAAAAAGAAATATGGTTTGATGCGAATCTTTATTAATTATCGACAATTGAAAAAGTTGATGATTAAAAATCGGTACCCTCTACCACATATCGATGACTTATTTGAACAATTTAAAGGAGCTTCTATTTTTTCTAAGATCAACTTGAGATCTCGTTACTATCAGCTGAAGGTGAAAGATAGTGACGTATCTAAAATGACATTCTGTACACGTTATGACAACTACAAAATTTTGGTGATGCCTTCCGAATTGACAAATACTCCGACAACATTTATAGATCTCCTGAATCGTATCTTTCAGCCCTACATTGATCAGTTTGTGGTAGTTTTTATTGACAATATTTTGATCTATTCAAAATTGGAAGCTAAACATGAACAACAATTGCGTATTATTTTAGAAGTTTTGTGAGAAAAAATTGTACGAGAAACTTAGTAAGTATGAATTTTGGTTACTCGAAGTGGTATTCCTTGGACATGTGATATAAGTTGATAGAATTTGTGTTGATCCGAAAAAGATTGAAGCAATTATTTAGTGGAAAGTACCAAGGAAAGTGTCAGAAATCCGTAGTTTCCTTGGTTTAGTTGGCTATTATTATCGACAATTTGTGAATGGATTTTCAAAGATAGTTATGCCAATGACAAAACTCCTATAGAACAATATTCATTTTGTTTGGAGCGAACAATATCAAGAGAGTTTCGATAAATTGAATTAGTTTTTGACTAAAGCACCAATCTTAGCCTTACCAGAATTAGGAAAGGACTTTGTAGTTTATAGCAGTGCCTCGTTGAGTGGTTTAGGCTGCATCTTAATGCAAGAGGGTAAGGTGATTGCATATGTGTTCTGATAGTTGAAAATGCATGAGCGTAATTACCCGATACACGATTTAGAGCTAGACGTTATAGTATCTGCTATAAAGTTTTGGAGACATTATCTGTACGGTGAAAAGTGTCATATTTTTACTGATCATAAAAGCCTTAAATACCTCTTTACTCAAAAGTAGTTCAATTGAGTTATGAGTGATGTTTGCTCAACTCAGTATTAACAATGATGGCAGCTTGTTGGCCGAATTGAAAGTTAAAGTGGTGCTATTTGATCAGAATAGAGAAGCACAATTAGTGGATGAAAACTTGGCGAAGAAGAGAATAATGGTTCAAGATCACTCAATTGAAATTTTTAGCATTAATGATCGTAATTATTTGAGGTTCCGTAATCAAATATGTGTTCCTAATATTGTTGCATTAAAAGAATTTATATTGCGCGAAGCTTACGATAGCCATTTTTCTTTACACCCTGGTGTAACAAAAATATATTGCAATCTTCAGGAGTTGTACTGGTGGTTTGGAATGAAAAGAGAGATAGTGGAATTTGTGGCTAAATGCCTAACCTGTCAAAGGGTCAAGGCGGAGCATCAAGTCCCCACCGGATTAATTCAGCCTATTTCAATTCCTGAATGGAAATGTGAGCACATAACGATGAATTTTGTAACCGGGTTACGATATCTCCTACCAAGAAAAATGTCGTTTGGGTGATAGTTGATCGATTCACAAAGTCGGCTCATTCTATTGTTATTAGAACCGACAAGTCACTTCTGAGGTTAGCTAAAGTCTACATTCGAGCAATCTGAGTGTGTTATTTACATTTTAGAATATATGCTTCAAGCCAGTGTAATTGATTTTGAATCAGGTTGGCAATGCTATTTACCTTTAGCTGAGTTTGTGTACAATAATAGCTTCCAATAGAGAATCGAAATGGCTCCGTATAAAGCTTTATATAGTCATAGATGTCAAACACCTATTTGTTGGTCAGAGTTAAGTGAAAAAAAAAGTGGTTGGACTGGATTTGATTCAAGAAACAACGAATATAGTCAAGGTGATTCGAGACAGATTGAAAGAAGCTTCTGATAGAAAAAAATCATATGCGGATTTAAAACACCGGGACATTGAGTTTGCAGTAGGTGATAAAGTCTTTTTAAGGTTGTCTCCACGGAAGAAAATATTGTATTTTGGTTGGATAAGGAAGTTGAGTTCTCGATTTATTGGGTATAAAATTATTGAAAGGGTTGGGCTCGTTGTGTATCGGTTATTATTGCTTGCAAGACTATAGAAAATGCATGATGTTTTTCATGTTTCGATGCTTAGAAGATATTGTTCACATCCGTCTCACATTATTTCTATGGAAGACATAGAAATTCAACCTGGCTTGTCCTATGTGGAACAACCAATCAAAATCTTAGCTCGTGAGGTGAAAGAATTGCAAAACAAATGTGTTCCAACAGTAAACGTTCTGTGTTCTAGTCATAGTATTGAGGAAGTGACATGGGACCCAAAAGAAATGATGAGATCATAGTATTTCCCTCTCTTTCCATGTAAATTTCGGGGACGAAATTTATTTAGGGGGAGAGAATTGTAATGACCCGTTTTTAGTGGCATTAGGAGTAAAGGTTTTGGGATCACAATTTCGGTAGGTGGCTCAAAATATATTAAATATTTAGAATTTATATGGTATTATGGATGTCGTATAAAATTTTGATGGTGAAATTTTAAGGTTCGAATTGCTAATTATGTAAAAATGATTATAGTGTAATAGATGCAAAAGTTGCGAGTTATTAGTAAATGTGATAAATTGATGTAAAAAGGAAGTTTAAAGGATTTAGTGCATAATAATACCAAATATCAAGATAGTGGATGTACATGGATTGGTTTAGTTGTAAATTAAATATGTTAAAATGGTAAAATTGTATTTAGGAAATTAGAGAAAACTTTGATAAAATAAAACTTAAGTGGTCATCTTCTCTAATGCTTTCTTCTTCACCGGATAAACACCATAGGAGGGGGAAATTAAGCTTTGGTTGTTGAATGCCTTGCATGTAAGTTTTTTATACATTCATTGAGTCAAACTTGCCATAAGTTGGGAAAACATAATCCCCCTTTATGCTCTTATGTTCCCTCTCTTTCCTTTCACTTCATTCTTGCCTATTTGCTAGGATTCAATGAACCTAGTCACAGTTAACCGAGCTTAGCCTACCTTCTTGCCTTCTATACCACTCATTTGATCTCATATTCTCATTTTTTTTCATTTATTCCTTTTTCCTTTTCTCTTGTTTTCGACAAACAACCACCATCTAAAATTCCTCCACTGAGGGTTATAGCTTCACCATCTCCACAACATTGCCCAATATTCTCTTCTCCTTCTTTTTTCTTTCAGACCACCACCGGACCACAGTCGCTAAAGCAGTTTTTCACCGGGATTCAGTTTTTCCTCTCTTTCTTTCCCTTTCGATCTCTCCTATCTTCTCTAAGGATTAAATTATCCTATTTTAATTTTTTTGTGTTCAAGACTCATCGATCATATATTTTTGTAGATCGTTAAACCTCTCTGCTCCTTCGTCATGACTTATCAATAATCTCGTAGTGTTGTTAAGTAGTGTAAGTGCATGAGGGGTGTTGGGAGCATTTCCTTCCTCTCTATTATTTTTTCTTCTCATAGTAGAATGGTGTTAAGACACATTTGCTTTTCATGTGTTCCTATATTCTTTGACGGACCAAACAATGCCAATCCAAGGGATCCTTAGTGTGATAACGAAAGGATCGAATCTAAGTCTCGATTTAAGGGTAAGTAATTGGTGAGAATTATTTCAATGATTAATCTTTAAGTAATAAGACACATCCAATAGATCTATAACTAAAATATGTGTTTGATGCGATAGGTTTATCTACTAGGTTTAGATCCAAGCGAGACCTCTTCTAATAGGATTGTGACAATAAAATCTTCAATATAAGGTATGGGATCTAAATCTTTGATTTGAGTATAATACACCACTTTTATTTTTAATAAAATGCTATTAAATAATTATTTGAGAGTACACTAAGTACTCAAAGCGGAGTTGAAAAACTCTTCAAAAGGAAATTCCAAGTAAGTGTCCTTAAAATTATTAGGTCATGCAAACTATGATTTCTAATGTGTTGACGTATTTGATGATGACATGTGTGCTAATATCATTTTTATGATATGTGATACATGGCTTCATTGAGATGTGATGATCTAAATATGTGTTATATATAAGTGTGTGATGAGATTCATGATTTAATATGAAAATATATTAAAGCATGCTACAGTGAATAAAAAGTGAATATTATGTGATATATGAAAATGTGAGCATGTTTACATGGAAATGTGTAAAATTGAGAAATATGTGACTATGAGTATTACTACATTAAAAATGCAAAAAGTGATTATATGTGTTAAATTTGAAAATGGTCATATCACATGCATGGGGTGGGTTTTGTAAAAGGTGAAAGTTATGTGGCAATTTATCTAATATTATGTGGTCATTATCGACAATTATGTGGTGGTTTGTCCACAATGTGTTATGTGGCCATTAATCGACATTTGTGTGGTGGCTTGTCCACAAATGGTGTGTTATGGGATGGACGGGTTGTAGGGAAATCGATATTGGTGTATAGCATAAATGGGTAGGAAATTCTTCAAAATATGTATCGTTTCATGAGCATGTCTCGATATATTCATGTATATGCGTTAATGGTGATATAATATTTCTGTGAAAATGGTTTATATATATGGAATTGGATGTGTTTATTTGGTGTGTGAAACGCATGTTATATATATTATGTATTGATCTCACATTGAGCCTTTTAAAATCACCCACTTTTTTTGTTCGTTTCAAATAATCCTCGTGCTTAAGACTCAGATTTGGTCATCGGAAAGCCTTTCGGAACAATGGTTCTATGATTATGGATTTTTAAGATGATTTGAGACTTTTATGGACTTTATGATTTTTGTGGATTTTATTTTGGACTTTAATTTGGCTTTGTTTTAATAACTTTTTGGGACTTTATTTTAAATTGTGGACTGTGGCATAAGAATTTTTCTATTTTGATATTTTGGGAAATATTGCATGGATTGTTTATATTGGATTTTTAAATGATCGTTAAACGTTTTAAGAAAATTATTAGCCACTACAATTTTGTTTTAAAAACTAAGTTATAATACAAGTATTTTTAAATAAAAAGGAACAAATAATTTTTTTGTGTTTTATATACATGTTTCGAGGACAAATGAATTTTTCTTATGGAAACATTTTGGTCATCCTCATGGCCCATGTAATTACTTAGATTGGGTCGTGACGTCTAGGCCCAGTTTAAGGGGTTACATTTAGTGGTATCAAAGCCTGGTTCAAAACTCAGACTATGGCTAAAATGTTTTCAAAAAACTTCATGCATTATAAAAGGGTTTTTTGGATGTGAGACTTCCTGAGACTTCCTGAAGTCGATCCTAGGTAAGTGATCTTTAGATGTGAAACTACAGATGTAAAAACTATAAAAAAAAAACTATAGGCTGAGCAAACTCTAAGTCATAAAAAACAAGAAATACTGAGACAACTATAATTAATCAAATAAACCTTCGATAGAAAGTGTTCAAGTGATAACGATAAAAACTTATCTCTATTGACAACATTCATAAAACGTAAAATGAGTACCTGCAGAGTTAGGACTAGAGGAATGAGGGCTCGTGGAGAGCCGGGTCAAGGAATCCAAGTCGACTTATCCGCATCTCATATGTGAACCCTTGAGCCAACTGCAGAGAATGTGGAACGTGCACCCACTGTTGAGGAGAGTCAGCAAGAGCTTGCAAATAAGGTTGTATCGCAGGCCATGTTGTGAGTATTGGAACGAGTAGTGGGTGCCCAAACTGGAGCTAACAGTCATAGCACTATTGTTGAGAGACTCCATTCGAGCAGGGCCAAGCTATTTAAGGGTGTTGCTAGGATGAACCCCACTATAGCTGAGTATTGGTTAGAGGCTACAAGGTGAATTCTTGATGATATAGAGTGCATCTTGGGATAGAAACTTAAGGGGACTGTGTCACTGTTGGGTGATGAGGCCTATCATTGGTGGCAGGCCATTGTGAGAGGTACCCTAGCTGATCGTTTGATGTGGAACTATTTTCTAGAGGCCTTCTAGAAGAAATATGTGGGCATAAGGTATGTTAAGGCTAGGAGGCTTGAGTTCATTGAGCTAAGGCAAGGTAACATGTCCGTGGCTGATTACCAGGTGGAGTTCTTAAGGCTCAATCGTTATGCTCCAAGTATGGTTGAAAATGAACAAGATAAGTGCGCCCGATTTGAGTTTGGGCTAAGATCTAACTTGATGATGCAAGTAGCTCCGCTGCAAGAGAGGTTCTTCGAAACTTTGGTATAGAAGACCAGGATTTGTGAGTATGTCAGGTGCATTGAGTGCGAACAAAATGAGCAAGCAAGAGTTCCTGCAAAGAGAGATTTCGACCGTAGTGGGCAGACTCAACACCCAATTAAGTGAGTTAGAGATGATTGATCCCGCCAAAAAATTTTTGCAACGAGAGATAGAAACCAAATTTGTGTCACTTATGGCAAGAGGCATCCGGGTGAGTGTTTGTGAGGCATGGGTGCATGCCTAAAATGTGGATCACTGAATCATAAGATTCGAGATTGTCCCCAATTGAATGAGTAGGCACAAGCACTGGGTCAAAATCGTGCACTAAATTAGAGAGCTGGTCAACAGCCACAACAAGCTCAGGGTCAAAATAGAGGAGGTAATACGAATCAAAGATAGTGAGCACCGAGTCAGGGTGCTAATCAATTTGATGTGAGGCAGCCAGTGCTTTTTTATGCAGCTAGACACTGAGAGGATTGTGATGCAGAAGATGTGATAGTAGGTACCTTTATTGTGAATGTTATTCCTTACTTTGCATTGATAGATAATGGCTCTACCCATTCATATGAATCATGTGTGATGCTTGAAAAAATGGGTATTAATGGGTATTCAGGTAGGGGAAACTGTTAGTGATGTTACTGTTCTTATTCCTCTAGGAAAATCTGTGCACGTAAATAAGATCTATAAGCAATGTCTGTTGCAAGTCCAAGGTGAAGTATTTCCTACGGACTTGATGGAAATATCCTTTGAAGAGTTTGATCTCATTTTAGGAATAGACTGGCTGAGTGAGTATCGAGTTATCCTCGATTGTGACAATAAATAGGTTACTATGAGGACTTCTATCGGGAATGAGATAATTATGGTTGGGGAACGTTGAAGTTATTTATCTAATGTGATCTCTGCCTTGGTAGCAAGGAAATCGGTTTGCAAAGGGTGCAATGCTTATCTTACAAACATTTTGGATACGAATGTGGACGGTGTAGCATTACAGAATATTCGTATGGCGAAAGAGTTTTTTGATGTTTTTGTTGAGAAGCTGTCTGGCTTACCTCTAGAGCGTGAGGTGGAGGTCAGAATTGAGTTGCTGCCTAGGACAGCACCGGTGTCCATTGCACCCTACCGCATGGCACCTAAGGAGCTCAAGGAACAGAGACAATAGTTACTTGATTGTTGCTTCATAAGGCCAAGTGTGTCACCGTAGGGAGCTCTAGTACTTTTTTGTGAAAAAGAAGGATGGGTCTATGAGGCTGTGCATTGATTATCGTTAGCTGAATTAGCTGATTGTGAAAAATAAGTATTCGTTACCAAGGATCGATGACCTATTCGATCAATTCTAAGGTGCTACGATTTTCTCTAAGATCAATCTGAGGTCGGGATACTATCAGTTGTAAGTGAAGGATGTTGATGTGCTGAAGATTGCTTTCAGGACTCGGTATGGGCACTACGAGTTTTTAGTGATGCCCTTCGGTCTTAAGAATGCTCTCGTCGCTTTCATGGATATAATGAATAAAGTGTTTCTATCCTATCTCGATCAGTTTTTCATAGTCTTCATTGATGACATTCTGATTTACTCCAAGTCTGAGTTAGAACATGAGGAACACTTAAGGTTAGGTTTTCAAAATTTACGTGAGAAACGATTGTATGCGAAGCTTAGTAAGTGTGAGTTTTGGCTCTAGGAAGTAATGTTTGCGTGATATGTGGTATTTATTGAGGGTATTCGCGTGGACCCGAAAAAAAATTAGGGCTATCCTGGATTGGTAGCAACCCAAGAATGTTAGTGAGATTCAAAGTTTTCTCGGACTTGTTTGCTATTATCGGAGGCTTGCTGAAGGATTCTCATCGATTGCGGCATCGATGACTAAGTTATTGAGAAAGACTGCACCGTTTAAATGGACTGATGAGCAGTAGCCTAGTTTCGAAAAGCTTAAGGCAGTTCTGACTTAGGCACCTATGTTGATCCAACCCGAGTCTGGGAAAGATTATGTGGTCTACAATGATGCCTCTCATTCTGATCTTGGTTGTGTGCTGATGCAAGATAGGAAAGTTGTGGCCTATGCTTTGAGAGAACTCAAGCCATATTAGTGCAATTATCCGACTCATGATTTGGAGTTGGTTGCTGTGGTTTTCACTCCTAAGATATGGAGACACTATCTTTATCGGGAGAAATGTGTCATTTATACGGATCATAAGAGTTTTAAGTATCTCCTCAGCCAGAAGGATTTGAACTTCAAACAGATGCGTTGGATCAAACTTCTGAAAGACTATGATTGTAAGATCAAGTACCATCTGGGTAAGGCTAATGTGTGGCAGGTGCATTGAGTAGGAAATCCATGTATGAGTTGAGGACGATGTTTGCAAGGTTGAGTTTATTTGATAATGGTGGCTTACTTGTGGAGTTACAGGTGCGGCCAACCTTGATTAAGGAGATTAAACTGAAACAGACTTTAGATTCGTCTTTAGAGCCTTATGTGAAACTCGTTAATGAGGGTAAGACTTCAGATTTCGCCTTTCTTTCAGAAGGAGCTTTGTGCTATCGTGGAAGATTCTTTGTACCTTTTGATTCTAGTTTTAGGTAGTCCATACTTTGAGAATCACATAACAGGCCCTATGCTTTGCATCTTAGAGGTAGTAAGATGTACTGGGATCTTCGTGAGCAATATTGGTGGTTGGGACTAAAACCTGATGTGACAGACATTGTGGCAAGATGCTTGATGTGTCAACAAGTTAAGGCTGAGCACCAATTTCCTTCTAGTTTGCTTCAGCCTATTCAAGTCCCTTAGTGGAAATGGGAGCATATCACCATGGATTTTGTTAGTGGGCTACCTTTGACACCGTCTAAGAAAGACTCTATTTGGGTAATAGTTGCTCAGTTGACTAAGCCCCCATTTTCTGCCAATGTGCACCAATTATTCCTTACAGAGGTTGGCTAGATTATTCATTGCTGAAATTGTGAGACTTCATAGGGGTATCAGTGTCTATCATTTCAGATCAGGATCCTAGTTTAACGTCACGTTTTTAGAAGAGTTTGCATAAGGCCCTTGGCACAAGATTGAATTTTAGTACCGCTTACTATCCTTAATCTAATGGACAGTTTGAGAGAGTTATTCATATTCTCAAGGACATGTTGCAAGGTTGTGTGATTGATTTTTAGGGTAATTGGGAGGATCATCTACCACTTGCGGAGTTTGAATATAATAACAATTTTCAGTTGAACATTCAGATGGCTCCGTATGAGGCACTTTATGGATGTAACTATAGGACACCTTTGTGTTGGACGAATTTGGGGGAAAAGAAACTGTTAGGACCAAATCTAGTACAAGAGACTGAAAATAATGTGAAGATTATCCGGGATCAATTGAGGACCATATCAGATCGACAATAGTCTTTTTCTAACTTGAAGAGGAGGGATAATGAGTTTAGTGTGGGCAACCGAGTCTTCTTTAAGGTTTCGCCTTGGAAGAAAGTGTTGAGATTTGGCCACAAGGGAAAGTTAAGTTAGAGGTTCATTGGGACCCTACCTCATGTTAGAGGTTCATTGGGACCCTACCTCATTGTCAAGAGAGTTGGACTAGTGACATATCAATTGAAGTTGCCCCCAGAGTTCGATCGCTTTCATGATGTTTTCCATGTTTCTATGTTGCGACATTATCGATCTAGCCCTTCTCATGTGATCCCAGTTGAGGAGATAGAGGTTCGTCATGACTTGACTTTTGATGAGGAACCAGTGTAAATTATCGATCGAGGTGACAAAGTGTTGAGAAGGAAGCGAGTTCCACAAGTAAAATTTTTATGGAGGAATCACGATTCCAACGAGGCTACCTAGGAGCCGGAAGATGTGATGCGACAACAATATCCTCACCTTTTTCCATCAGGTAAATTTTGAGGATGAAATTTTCTTTTAAGGAGGGTAGAGTTGTCACATCCCATATTTTTTATTATTATATGCTCAAGAATGAACACAAGGAAGTGTTTAGTCTAGTGGTTTAATGACTCCTTAGTTATCCTAGTGGTCTAAGGTTTAAGTCTTAATGTTCACACTCCTATTTAATTTTATTTTTTCTACAATATTTCCTAGTGACTAAAGTGTTTGCCATCAACCCCTGTAGTTGCCTCAAATAAGTTGGTTCCTTTCCCCTTTTGTGAGTCAAACTTGCCTTAAGCTGGGAAAACATGATCCTTCTTTATGCTCCTATGTTCCCTCTCTTTCCTTTAAATTCATTCTTGCCTATTTACTATGATTCAATGAACTTGGTCACTGTTGACCAAGCTTACCTCACCTCCTTGCTGTCCATACCAAACATTTGCTCCCATATTTTCATTTTTTTTTTCATTTATTCCTTTTTCATTTTCTCTCCTGATTGATAAACAACCACCAACTAAAATTTCTCCACCACGGGCTATAGCTTCACCACCTCCACACCACTGCCCAATTTTCTCTTCTCCTCTATTTTTCTTTCAAACCACCGCCGAACCATCATCGCCAATGCCATTTTCCATTGGGATTCAATTATCCTATTTAATTATTTTGTGTTCAAGACTCATCGATCATATATTTTTGTAGATTGTTAAACCTCTCCACTCCTTCGTCATGAATTATCAACAATCTTGTAGTATTGTTGAGTAGTGTAAGTGCATGAATGGTGTTGGGAACATTCCTTCCTCTCTATTGTATTTTTTCTCATAGCCAAATAGTGTTATGACACATTTTTTTTTGTGTTAACATTTTGTTCCTATAGTCTTTGAAGGACCAAACAACGCTAATCCAAGAGATCCTTAGTGTGATAACGAAGGCATCGAATCTAAGTTTCAATTTAAGGGTAAGTAATCGGTGAGAATTATTTCAATGATTAATTTTTAAGTAATAAGACATATTCGATAGATCTATAACTAAAATACGTGTTTAATGCAATAGATTCATCTACTGAGTTTAGATACAAGTGAAACCTCTTCTAATAGGATTGTGGCAATCGGATCTTCATTCTAAGGTATAGGATTTAAATATTTTATTTGAGTATAATATGCCACTTTTATTTTTAATAAAATGCTATTAAATAATTATTTGAGAGTGCACTAAGTACTCAAAACGGAGTTGAAAAACTCATAAAAGGGAAATTCCAAGTAAGTGTTCCTAAAATAATTAGTTCATGAAAACTTTGATTCGTAATGTGTTGATGTATATGATGATGACATGTGTGCAAATCTCATCTCTGTGTTATGTGAAACATGACTTCATTTATATGTGATGATCTAAATATGTGTTATATTTGAATGTGTGATGAGATCTATGATTTAATATGAAAAAAATATTAAAGCATGCTAAAATGAATAAAAAGTGAATATTATATGATATATGAAAATGTGAGCATGTTTACATGCAAATCTATAAATTTGAGAAATGTTCAACTATGAGTATAACTACATGAGAAATGCGAAAAGTGATTATATGTGTTAAATTTGAAAATGGTCATATCACATGCATGGGGTGGGTTTTCTAAATGGTGGAAGTTATGTGGCAATTTATCTACGATTATCTGGTGGCTTGTCCACAATGTGTTATGTGGCCATTAATCGACATTTATGTGGTGGCTTGTCCACAAATGGTGTGTTATTGGATAGACGGGTTCTGGGGAACTTGATATTGGTGAGTAGCGAAAATGGGTAGGAAATTCTTCAAAATGTGCATCGTTTCATGAGCATGTCTCGATATATTCATGTATATGCGTTAATGATGATATGATATTTCTGTGAAAATGGTTTACATATAAGGAATTGGATGTGTTTATTTGATGTATGAAATGCATGTTATATATATATTATGTATTGATCTCACACTAAGCCTTTTAAAGCTCACCTGCATTTTTTGTGTGTTTCAGATAATCCTCGTGCTTAGGACTCGAATTCTGTCATCGAAGAGTCTCTCGGAACAATGGTTTTATGGTTATGGATTTTAAGATAATTTAAGACTTTTATGGACTTTATGGTTTTTATGGATTTATTTATGAATTTTAATATGGGTTTGTTTTAATAACTTTTTGGGACATTATTTTAAATTGTGGACTGTGGCATGGGAATTTTTCTATTTTGATATTTTGGGAAATATTGCATGGATTGTTTATATTGGATTTTTAAATGATCGTTAAACGTTTTAAGAAAATTATTAGTCGTTACAATTGTGTTTTAAGAACTAAGTTATAATACAAGTAATTTTAAATAAAAAGGAACAAATAATTTTTTTTTTTTTGTTTTAAATACATGTTTAGTGGACAAATGAATTTTTCTTATGGAAACATTTTGGCCATCTTCATGGTCCATGTAATTACCTAAATTGGGTCCTAACATCTAGGCCTAGTTTGAAGGGTTACATTAATGGCTAGGTGTTATGAATCCACCTGGAGACCCAAGTTCGAGCTCCATTCCTCCTCTTTTATTCTCGACAACCTAAGGTAAAAACACACCCAAAATACATATGATCAAGAATTAAGACTAAACAAGAAATATGCTTCTGGCCTAATGGTTAAGTGTTAGTTTCTCTGCCTAGAGAACCTATGTTTGAGTCATTCCTTCCCCAAATGCATTCCTATTATTTTCGACAGGTTTGGGTAATTTGCTATTTTTCTAATTAGACTTGGCACCATGCTTTCTTTTCAAATCCTATTAGAAATTTGTCTTCCTCTCTCTATTTCGTTTCCTTTTCTTTTCTTCTCCTCTTTTTTGCATCATATTTTTCATCTTTGTGCTGGTGATAATTTCCATATATGCACCTAAACTTACCATTCATGCTATTCAACATTAAGGTACCATTTCTTTATTTTGTAACATGTCAACTAATTGTATAAACTTAATTATCAATTCATATAATTGAACCATGCCATATTTATGTATACTTGTCGCATCGTCTTTCATTCATTTCAAATATCACCTATTTGTTTTACGTTATCATCTATAAGTGTATACTCATCTATACGCAATCAACATATTGTATATATACACATATACTCAATTTCATCTCATGATTTCAATCATTTCCAAGCCTATTGGCTTATTCATATTTAATCAGCCCCCAGCGCTCGTTTTTAACTAATTCGCATGGTCTTTCACATGTTGTATATCACATTTCATATGGATACAAGTTTTCCATATTCAACTACATTTCATTTCATATTTCGTATAACCTATTTTATGTATTTATAACTCTATTAACCAGACACAGACTTAGAATGAATACACGAATTTTTCACCTCGAGTTGCCCAACAATGATGACTCTAAACATGTACATACTACCATCCTGGGCTGCCCGGAAATGTTGGTTTTCAATCAATATCTTGAGCCTATGACATGCCAACTATATCCAACCTTGTTTGAACAACTAATAGGGTAACCAAATTTCCAATTTCGTTATATGATTCAGTTCAAAATTTATCATACTCAATTCATCATCAATTCATCATATAATATAACATGTTTTAACTCAATTCCATACCAAATTCATATATCAATTGAATCATGCTAATTTCTATTTTATTCAATTTAGTTCTCTATTTTGATAATCAATCTCAATAATAGCAATTTAATTCAAATAATCATTGTAAACTCACCTAAATACCATATTATGGAAAAGATCATGAATATGCAATAATTAAATTGACCCCAAATCATAGAAATACAAACTGAAATCTTGCGTCACTCGTCGTCGGCTCTCGCTTTTCCTTTCCCTCTCAACGGTCAGACATAACCTTTAGACAAGAATAATAATTCAACAATTACACAATATAAATTTTCATTCAATTCAGATTCAAATAAAAATCCAAGCATAACTTTCAATATAGAGCTTTGGATTAAAATTAAATTTCACATTTACTCACTAGGAACCTTCAACTTTCTATTCCTACCATAATTTCATAATCTAAGCTTAATTTATATCAATCTCACACCTAATTTGGTCCCTAATGTAACAAAGCTAACAATCAAGCTTATTATGCATTACAATTTAGCCCTTTTCATAATCTAAGCTTAATTTCTATCAATTTCACACCTAATTCACCCATTTCTTAACAATGGAAACTTATCAAAATTTTAACAATTGAAAAAATTAATACCTAGGCTAAATTAAGCTCCCATGATCATAAATCTATAAAAATTAGAGAAAAATCGCTAGAAACTTACTTGTAAAAGATGGTCGAATGTACAAAGGTTTCAACAATGATGGTTTCTTGTTTTTGTTTCAATGGATGGTGAGGAAGATGATGATATTTTATCATCTTTCTTCACTTTCATTTGATCTTATACTAAGATTAACCAATAAATAACCTTAATTAATTAAATTAAATATGTTTTACTTTTAATTAATCTTAATTTAATAATAAATTAACCCTTAGTGGAAGTAATCATCAAAGTCCACTAACTCCTATTCTAAATCAGTTACTAACCATTTTAGTCCCTTGGATAATTTCTATCTAAGTCCCCAAGCATTTTCCTAATTAAAAATCTATAGCGATTGGACTTTTACAATTTAGTCTCTAAGCCTTAATTAACCACTTGTTCGGCTAAATCACTTAACCGATTTACAATATAATTTAATATTAAATCTGTAAATATTCCTATTTGATATTCACAGACCCGTTTATGGAAATGAGATGCTAAAATCGTATTTTTTGACACAACTGGAAACTGGGTTATTACACACTGACTTGGTTAACCGATGCTTTTATACATTTGTATCGATAGAAAAGTCCTAACAAGGTAAAATATATCTTGAAATAATATTTTTGAAACGTAATTTACAATTTTGAGTTTCTAAACACTTAAAAAATAATTTTTAAGAGCTTATATCAATTGATTTCAAGTTTGGCTGAGGAGAATTTATAATTTGACTTTGTTAGATCAAAACATTTGAAAAACTAGGGCTAACAACGAACATTTATATCTTGGTTACAACTTTGTAATTGACTCACTACAACAAATTTGCTTATTAGTGACATCTTAAATATTGTCATTTAAAATTGCATTTATGACACTATTAATATTTGGTGACACAAATTTTGTTATGATGGCCTTCGCCACAATAGGTGTGTCACTAAAGGTTAATGGTGACGTTGTATTATTATGCGTCAGGTATTGGTTATAATATGGTGAAGATAATGTTTAATTGTTAGAACCGTTAAATAATATTTGATATAAAACTTAACAAACCATAAACTAGGACCTGTTTTGTCAAATCATTAAGAACAAAACTAGACGCGCAAGCGTACCTAAATTCATCGATTTCTTAAAATCTACAGATCTTGCAGCTTTGATCTTTTAAATTAGCACATAAGTAATCTAGAGAATATGGTTCTCTCTTTTCTAAAATTGAGATATTAGAATAGTAATCTTATATGTAATTTGGGAACCATAACCCTAATATATAACTTTAGCACATTATCCCAAATTTCTAACCAGCCCATCATCAATTAGAAATTAGTTTCTAGAGTATCTACACATATTTGACCCATACTTTAATTAATAATTAAAGCCCAATAAACCCTAACCAAATTAGATCACTTTTAATTTTGGCTAACCTATTATGATAGTAAATAATAACATGTAATTACCCTTATTATATATGTGATGTCCATATTTTTCAACAATCTCCCACTTGGACCACATATATTAATTACTCTATAATTACATGTCATTATATAACCTTATGAGCTCAAAACTTTACTATCATATCCGAAAAATATATTTCGAACAATCTCATCCATTAATTATATTAACATAGAATCAAGGTGACTTTCGTTACATATATATCATAACTAAATCCATCCTTGATCTCGTATATTAACACAACCAAATAACATACATCAAATATGAATGTGTTGAATGGAATTACATGTAATATGATTCAAACATGTCTATTTCCAACTATCCTCCTTAAACCTTAGTGAGATCAAAATTTATCAAAATCAGAGTTTAAATAAACCTAATAAACTTTATTTCTGTACAAGACCCTAGAAGTCAAGTGTGTTCTTTTACTAGAAAATCAAGGCAAAATCGAACCCAGCCCAAACCACACGGCCGCGTGACACACACGGCTTGAGCCATTCTGCACGACTATGCTCCCTTGTTTCTTAAATTTTATAGTTTTGCCCACAATTTTATGTTTTGTGTAGATTAATCCCTGAATGGTTCCTGAACTGAATTTAATGCTTACTTTATGCAATTAAGTCCCTTTTAGTTTGAATAATGCTTGAATCCATGATTTAATTAATTGAATTATTGCTAAAGATATACCCAATTGCATACATTGTGAGTAATCATGTTACTCATTTCCATACTTGTGATTTTCATATTACATGCCTTATGACACCACTAAATTAAACCTTTGAAAAATATATGATTTTGCTACAAAATTAAATGTTTGAAAGCATAATTATTGCTACGATATTTGATTATTTTAATCATTATATCTACTCCGTTATGTTTTGTTTAAGCATGCATTATTTTGTTGCATGGGTTAAGACGCTTTGTAGGGAGGAAGTTTTGGCAGACCATAAATCTGCAAATATGGTGGTACATCCACATATTATTCGATAGCTTTTATCAGCAAAAATGTTGTGTATTCACAACCATTTGGCAGCATATTAACCTATAACCTTTGGTGGTTCGCCCACCCATTATATGGTAGTTTTTATCTGCAATTATGTTGTGCATCTTTTGGTGGTTTATCCACAAACCGGTATGTAGGGATGGATGAGTTTTGGGGAAATTATATGGTGTGTAGCGGTGGGGTAAGTGGTGGTGTAGGAACTTATCTGTTAAACTAAATTCATTTGCATCCGTAAAGCATGTGCTTGAAATTCTAAAATTGCTAATATGTTATGGTATATGTGTTTTTGCTTATACATGTTGAAAATTGTTATGTTAATCTAATATATTGAATTTGCTAAATGTGATTTAAGACATGTAATCTGAAATATTGATATGTGTGAAATTACTATGGAGAATTGTTCGATAAATAATGTTTTGTATGATTAATTGTTACACCGATTATTTTTGTGCTGAGTTAATATGAAAAAATGATATTTTGAATTATTATTCGATTATGACTATTCTAAATTCTGAGAAATTTATAGTGAAGTGTTTTATGTGAAAGGTCGTTAGTCTGAAGTGCTTTATGATTGTGTTTATTCTCGGAATTCTTAAAGTTGTGTTTATGCTCAGAATTGTTATAGTGCTTAGTCTACTATTTTGTTTTCGTTTCCTTGTGATGGAACTCACATTGAGCTTTTATAGCTCACCCCCTTATTTTCCTTCTTTCAGATAACCCACAAGGTTAGGAGGTGAACTCGATATTCGAAGGGCTCGGCTTAGAATATTGATTTCTATATAAAAGTATTTTTAGGCTAATTAGTTTATAATTCTAGTTATTTGAAACTATACTATTATTATGGCAAGGGGTTTAGTTTACGATTTTTTTACTTAGGCATGCATGACCTTTAAATCATTTAGGCTATTAGAATATGAATTTTTATATAATTATGCATGAAACATGGTTTTTATTAAAATTATATTAATATCACTTTTCCACTGCTAAATTGTAAATGTATTTTGTTAAGAAAGTAATTTGGATTTTCAACTAAATTTTTAATAGTAAACACCGTTATAATGAAGATGTTACACTTAATCATTTTTTTAACTTCTGAGATTTTCTAAAAAGAGACTAAACTTCCTTCTAAAATAAACAAATGTTATAATTAACTATTTTTAAAACTTTGATAATTCTACTAGGCCATTTTGGTGGCCAATGTAATCTCTCAAATTTGGGTCTAAAGTCTAGGCCCGATTGGGGAGGTTACAATTTGACATGACAAAATATTGCTACGTGAAATGTAACACCCCAAACCCAACCTAAGCATTATGGTCGAATCTCCGAAATTACATTAACGATGTGCGAAATTATTTGTTTACTTGAAAATAAAGGTTTTGAGTTTGAAACGTAAAATTCTGAAGTTTGACTAATTTTATTTCTTCAAAAAATATTTAGTAAAATTTATTTATTTATTTAAAAAGAAAAGCATCATTTAATTGTAATATTATTTGAAAACATTTTAAATACTAAGGTTATTATATTATAATTATAAAAATGGTTTTTATAAAGAAACTCGCAGCGAATTTTCATAAAAATATTTAGAAAATTTATGAATTATTATTTTGTTTATAATTTAAGAATAACATAATAAATTTGGGGGAGAAATTACATTATCGAAGATACTTAAAATCTTATAATATTATATGCATGCATGATCATTTTAAAGTCATAAAAATAAAAGCACAAACCAACTAGAGGTAAAGTCCAAAGTCCAAAAGTCCACAAACCACAAACTCAAAATCCATAAAAATATCCATGTAATAAAATATATTCTAAGAGGCTCCACCAAGTGCTGATCCAAGTCCTATGTTTAAGTGTTACCTAAAAGGTTGAAACACTAGTGGGGTGAGCTTTTACGCCCAGTGTGAGATTAACACAAACTCAATCACATACTTTATAAACATATACGATAAATATTCATAAAATCATATAATTCAATTTTCATAAATATATCATGCATGACATATTACATAAAAACGATGAAGAGTTTTTGAAAATGATCCTACCTATCTCCGCTACATCGAGTTTTCCCAAGACTCGTCCAACCAGCACACCAAATTGTGAACAGTGTCACAAACATAGATAAACTGCCATATAATCAAATTCGTGGACAAGCCACCAGAGTTGCAGATAAATAGTCATATAGTCATAATCGTGAACAGTGTCACATTAACACAGATAGACTGCCATATACTCCTACCTTTCACATATCCCACCCCATGCATATGATTTGACCAAAACACTTGAAATCATATAGGCATGTTTAACATGTAAATCACATACGTACTCAAGGTACCAAATTTTCACATTTTATTTTCATACGAATATGACATATTCCAAATAATCACATAACATGAGAATGAGGTGTACAAATTTTCATATTATTAACAAACATATCAATAACACACAACATGCTTTTCACAAGTGTACGATTTAGGAAAGATACTTGATCCACAAGGATGACTTCTCTCATTTTAAGGGTACAACTAGTATCCACATTTAATCATAATTTAAATAATCATGATTTTAACAATAAAAAAACATAGATTTATTTGTTTAGTGTTAAAACCCACACTTGATTTGTAGATCCGATGTGAAACGTCCTTATGAACACTCTCACTTAGATTTAGCCCAAAAAGTTTTATCTAATAAAATCAAACGATGATTAAAAGTTAGGATTTATCAAGAGCGTCATACATATTATAAGTTAAGTCTCACCACCTTACTTATCCCATGATCTAACACTCGGATCAATGATTTCGTCTCAAATGCTAGTGATTTCTCAGATTGTTGTTAGGCCCTTTAATAAACATAAGGATCGAACATTAATACATGAGGAGAAATAAATCTCAATTACCACTATACCAATTGGTTAAGAAGGGGATTAATGGGAAGAGGATGATTTCAGTACTAGTCTTATACTTACACTACTTGGTCAACACAATAAGATCAGAGATTCGTCTTGATGAAGAAAGGAGGAGTCGAGGGATTTATCAAAAAATCACTAGATTAATGAGTCGAAAACGAAAGAAACATTAAAATAAACGGTTTAAGTTTGATCATTAGAGAAAGATGGATGATTTAAGAAGAAAAAAGGAAGAAAAGGGAGAGATTTCAACCACTGGTGATGGAGCTACAACGGTGACGGCGACGATGGCCCGGCGACGGTCCAACAGAAGGGTGTAGGGAAAGAAATAGCCAAAGGGTTTGGACACTAACAAAGGATGGAGAAGAGAATAAAAGAGAAAAGGTGGAGGAGAAAAGAGAAATTATGGTGGGGCGCAGTGGTTATCACGACTACGACACTTGGAGAAAAAGGGAGGAAGAGGAGGCTATGATGGTGACATAGTGGTATGATGGTGGAGGAGCAAGGTTGGTTATGGTGGATGAGGGAGGAAAGAAAGTAAAAAGAGAATGAAACCTTCCAAAAGAGGAAAAAAGGGATGGAAAGGGGAGAGATTTCGGAGGAGCTAGTGGTGGGACGACAATGAGAGGGAGTGTAAGACAAATTATCTTTTCGTCTTTTTAATTTTTCTTATCTTTTTATATTTTTAAAAATTTTCTTTTGATCATTTTCCTTTACATTTTTAAAAACAAATTAAAAGAATATTTATAATAAATAATAATTATAAACTAAAATTATTTTTACAAATATAATTAATAATTACTTAAATTTTATAATAAATATTTTTAATTATTTCGTTTCTTCCTTTTTCCGTCATTATAGATAAATACAAAAGATAAATTATGATTTAAAATGTTATTAATTAAATGTTGGCTGTTAAAATAAATCCTTATACTTTTTAAATAGCTAAATAAGCTTCTATTCTTTGATTTTTATTCATTAAAGTCCTTGATGAGAAATATATGTAAATGAATATTCTGCAAGGATCTTGTTCCACCTTTTGGATCCCCCAAAGGACATTTCTTCTTCATCTTCAATGTATTCAACAACTGCTTCATCTTATAGGGCTTTGGTTAAAATATAAGTTGAGGCTTATTGGTAAACTTGATATATATATATATATTTATTTTGGTCCAATTTAGTATCGAAATTTGTATATAAAATATGAGGTAACAAAAATAACAAAACAATGCATGCATAATAAAGGAAAAATAAAAGTTTTGAAAATCTAAAAATAAAATAAATTTAGGTTATCCTATTAAAAACAATTTTCAAAAAACTAATTTTTAAAAAATAGTTTGATTTTCAAAAAAAGCTTGACATTTTTTGGTGTTTGGATAAACCTACATAAAATATTATTTTTTTGTTCTGAAAATTTTCCTAAAAAACAATTTTTAAAATTTGTTTTTAGTGAAACAAATACAACATAAATATATTTGGCACGAAATATTATAGTAGCATTTTCTGTTGACAATCGAAATTCATTTTATAATAATTAATATCACATACAAACTTAATAATAAACAATATCTAATTAAAACTTAATTTAAATTACATATATTACATATATGAGAATGGATAGTGACACATTTTAATTGGAAGTGATAAATGAAGCTACGCATGATTTAAAAAACTCATAATTAAATAATTAAAATAATTATATTTTATACTATAAATTATTTAGTATTAATTTTTTATAAATTATTATATATATTTATTATTAAAAATATTAATATAAATAATTTTTAATAATACATTAAGAATATTATTCAAAATTCAAAATTATTATTGTTAAATTTTATAATTAAAATAAAATTATAATATTAAATAATTTATTGAAATAATTTATTATATTAATAATTTATTTTTGATAAGCGCTAAAAGTAACATATTTTAACATCATTCTTAATGCGTATTTAGGTGATTATTTGATGTTAATTATGAATTTTATGTTCATAATCCTTTAAATTCATGTTTTTATGCTTAATAGAGCATTTGGGAGCAAAATGAGCGAAAATCGAAAAATCAGAGTGAGTTGCAGGGGCCACACAGGCTGACCTATTCCACATGGTCTGGCACTCGCGGGCTATAGCCAATAGCCCACTCACTCTACCCTAAACTCTCTGTGTGGCTATCACCCTCCCTCCCTAACTTTTGGGAACACTCAGGAGGGCTAGCCACTAAGAACTAACAATAGCTCTAACGTGCTCACACTAATGCTGTTAACATAGACACCAAGAACTAACAACAGCAGTAACATTTATAGCACCCTCACTCGTGTTTACACTAAAGCTGATAACATATAAACATAAAAACTAAAAGCTTCGTAGTTGTCAGCTCGTTCTTAATAGATCCGATCGGGTGTTCATAATCTAGAGTAAAAGGAGTCAAACCTTTGCTTGTCGGTACCAAAAATCAATGCCTTACCACTTGACTATACTCCATACGGTCTGTCTTGGACGGTAAGAATGAGGAAAGAGGGAAAGAAGAAGCAAGGCTCGAAGAACGAGCCAAGCCATGCAAGAACGCTGGGATATAGCAAGTAAGCAGCAAGGTTCTCCCTTTACTTTAGGACCGACTACAACGCTATCACACTTTCATGTGGTAGGCCATGTCGATTTTACAGATTTGCATTCTAAACTGCGGAAAATTGTGATTTTTAGGTTTTTCAGGCATTCTAAGACGTATATATGACAAACATAAGAAGATAGGATAGAGCCGTCATAGGATATCCAAAAAAAACAACTTGAAAAACATAATTGAAGTTGATTCTGAAGCAGATTTCCGTTAAGATTGAAAGATTCTCAGTTGGTTTCTTAGAATATTATCATGAGTTTCTTTATTTCTTTTGGTTATACTATGTCTTAGATGTTTTTATTTGCAGGTATGAACTAATTTTCTAAATACCTAGGTAGATGAACCCTAAGATGGATTTTGTCATTTGATTTTTATTTTATGCAAAAAATACTTAATTTCTTATTCTCAATTATGTGTGTTTAATTCTTGATTTAATATTTATAGACTATTAATCAATGTTTGATACGTTTAGATCGGAGGTTGAATAGACCCTATTTAAAAGTAGATCTTGCGTAATTGAGTGAAGTTATATGCAATCCTAGAAATAGGACAACAAAAATCTATACCGCATTAAAATCAAATCTAATAGGGGAATTCATAGCACAAGTTAATGCGATAATTGGAGTTTTAATTAGAAAGAAATTTCAATTAATCAACCCAAAGTTAGTTGTTCTTACTCTTGAAAGATATTTTAGTATAATTTAAGGATTTCTATTGATCAATATACTAAGTAAAGTAATTGCGTAATTTAGATTGATAGTGACAGATAAAGTCTAGGTGAATTCCTTTCTGAGTATTGTTTTACTTCTTGGTTGTTAATCGAGTATTTTCCTATTTTGTTCTTTGTCATGTTCATTAGTTAATTAATTTAGTTAATTTTAGTTTTTAACTAATCATTCAAATTATGCGGTTAAATAATAGAAAGACAGTAATTACTAGTACTTTTAGTATTCAGGAGAACGATATCTTTACTTACCATAACTATACAATTAATTGACAGGTGCATTTGCCTTAGCCAAAATTTAGTTAGTTCCGTAGACATCAATTTTATTATTGAATGTAAATAATTAAATATGTATCTTTAATAATATTGAACATTATAATATTTGATGATAATATTTTAATATTTTTAAAAAATAAAATAAAAACTTATTATTAATATACTAATATTAGACTTGATTCAATTTAATTTTTAAATAAAAATAAAAATACTCATAAAGAGTTACTTTTTGAAAAATGATTTATGCTTTTCAAAAAGGCAAGTCAATTTATAAGAAAATAGATATTTTTCATTAACCTGTAAATCATTTTCATTGACCAAATTGTTTTTCATGAAACAAACACAGAAAAATGAAAAAAAATTTCCTAAATCATTTTCCATGAAACAAACGCTCTTTTATTATATTAAATTAAAAGAATAAAAATAAAATAAAAATTAATTAAATATTTGAAATATAAAAAAGAATTAAATGTCATATGTCAAATGCTATATGTCGGTCATAAATTAGTTATTTTTGCCACCTTATCAAAAAATTGTCATTGTTTTGAAGTAATTTGTGTAACGATTGAAAATTTTATGTACCAAATTAAAAATATATATTAAATTTAGATACCAAATATTATATTAAACCTTGAATGAAAGTGGCAAGAAGCTTCCTCCCGCAAAAGTAAGTATATAAATATACATATTTATGAGGTTAGTTCGATATTAGTTTTCATGCAACCCCGGCCCATTGTTCTCTATCTCTTGTTAATTTTTATATCTCTGAAACTCGCATGGATAAGAAAATGGTTGATGTTAAAGCGTCGGTAATGGAATGCCAAAAAGCAATACTTGAGAGTGAGAAGAAGAAGAAGAAGACGATGACGACGAAGAAGAAGAAGAGAGGAAGAATCAAGCGAAAGATTTTTGCCCTTTTGTATAAAAAACTGAAGCTAGCAACCCTATACTTCATCGGTCATTATCTTCTTAGCAAGACCACCACCACCACCAACAACAACAACAAGAGTTTGAGTTAGCAATTTCTTCCTTCTGTATATATATCTTGAGTTCTAGGCTTGTTGCTTAAATCTTCCTTTGGTAAATGCATTTTGCTTTAAAGGAATTGTGTTTGCTATTGTGGTCTTGTTAATAATAATCTTTTGGTGAGATCTTCTAAGAAAACGATTGTTGGATACTGTCTATTTTGAATATATTCAAACATTTTAAATTTTATATTTGAAGTACATCTAATAGTTTTTGGATACGATATACGAATATGAAATAACACACAAGAAGAACAATAACATGAGGATGAGAAAAAAAAGCATTGCAGATATTCACATAACATGTGTGTTAATGTGTTAAAATATGCAGACGTATCAGAGTTATAATATGTGAAAATGCACGTAAATGACAATACATGGATTATTGTCAACTTTAATAAGATAAATCTGCCTCTATTGACATATTTGGCGGTGTCGAGAAGCCACGTCATGTAACCCACTTTGCTTCAAGGCTGATATCAAAATTGAAGAGAAATAAGGGGTCAATCCATTCGCCATTGGTGGTCTGCAGAGAGACTTGATCGACCTTACTTGAAAAGACGATTATTCTCTCCTTATCATAAGAGTATGCAATTAAAGAGCTAATTAATTAAATGTGCATTTCTTGTTTAATAAAAGAAAAAAAACAAGGACTTTCAAATATTAGTTTCTGCTGACTGCTTGATCCTGTCACAAATTGCTGGGTGTCTGCAAGTAATGATCAAGAATTTAAATTTGGGACAAGCTAACGCAAAGATATATCTCACCTTATCCATTGTCAAAAGAATACAGACAGAAGCAACAATTGTATTAAAAACCTCCATCTTTTTGTATGTTCAATTAAATGCCAACATGTCCTATATGGGTTAATAATAAAAAAATAATTTTAGCAGGATCGGAAACTTCATCTTTTAACTTCAGAATCCGTATCTGCACAGCGTGGAAGATAGAATTATCTCCCAAAGACAAATGCCATTGGGAGTTAAAGAAAAATAAACAAGATTAGCAAGAGGGATGAAAGATTTGCAACATACCAAGGCAGTCAACTTACATGCAGAGTATGGTCAATTTGCTTGCTGTGTGTGCAACTCCACAATAGCCACTAACACAGAGCATCCGGAACTTGACAAGCATCTCATATACTGCAAGACGGCCTCTTCTTTGATAGATAATCAACATATGAAGGAACATTTTGATCAGTTTGTCTTAAATAATATGTGCAATAGCTGCTCTGCTCGGCCAATAATTGTTTCACTTATTTCCAGTTAGCGCAGCCATGAATCATAAATCAACTCATATAAATATAAAAAGAAATAAAATTTGTAAACAAGGAGATAAATAAGCATCATTCCTCTTTTGAAATCTCATCATCTACCAAATTTTAAAAAGAGATAAAAAAGGGAAAAAACATGGAATCATGGGATGATGGGCCTACTCTAAAGGAAGAGGTATAAAACCCAACAAGAAGGAGGAAAAAAGAGTAGACGGTTAGAGAGACAATTGAAAAGAGAAATCTTTAGACGAAAGTAGAGGGTAGCGATTGCGACAAGGGCAGAGACGCAAAGGGAAAGACGAAGGCAATGCCTCCTGGTCACCGGAAGACATTTTGTAGTCGGAGTTGTGGGCTAGATAGGTGAAAGCTAATTTCCCGAAATTCTGCCTTTAATTCTTTATTTGCTATTTAGTAATTTGATTTAAGGAAACGATGTTGAATGCTATTTTGAATCTGGATTTTTATTCACCAACCCATGAGTTAAATCTCATAGGGTTGGGATTACTTGATGAAACTTTTATTTCCATTATTGGCCACGACTCAGATCAACTTTAATTTACTGTTTTGTTCAATGGTATTTATGAATTGAATGCTTATAATCTCTAGACATAGGTGAATTTGCAGCATGTTTATGAAATTAATCTAATTCTGACAATGTTAGGTTAGGTAGATCGAAATTGAATGATATGAGCGAGTACTCAAATGAACACTGTAGCAAACTCTAGACATAGAGCAACGTTTTGTACGGAAAGAAGAAGAACAGTAGTAGGAACCAACTTAAAGCCTATAGACATATAGTGCCCTAGGAGAGGTAACTCAAGGCCTAAATCTCGGAAAAAAGTAGACCACAGTAGAACTATTCCAAGCTATAGAATAAGACTGAACTTGCAGAGGCATTATTGGTTAATAAGGGTAGATTCTTGCTAATCCCAGCCTTACGATTCAACATCGTAGATTCTTTAAACTTTATTGTAGCATATCTATTTTCGCATACTTAGTTGTTACTTGTTTACATATTATTCCCATTGCATACTTACTCTTGTCTTGCCATAACATTTAGATTATTTGTTATTATTCACATATTACACACATCAGTATTCTTTAGTTATCTTTGCATTCTTATTATTGTTTTTGCCATAGCATTAAACACACTCCTTTATAATAACTTGACCAATTTATACCTAACCAACCCTTGTGGAGACGATCTCACTTATCACTTTATTACTTGATCTGACGTGTACACTTACACAATTCACTTAGCATATTCACACGCGATAAGTTTTTGGCGCCGTTGCCAGGGATCGGCAATTTGGTGAAATTCGGCTTGGTTATTTTACTTAATTTAACGTCGAAAATTGAAAACTTTGAAGAGATTTAAAATAAGATCTTTTGTTTTTTTAAAAAAAAAACTTATATAAAACAAGTTACTCGATAAGACCCTCTCATTTTGAAAAGAGAAAATGTCACACCCAATGAGTTAGGGCATGATATTTTACTTCCTCAAAAACGAACTTGTCCAAAAAAACTCGTACAATAAAATTTAAAAGGATATTCAATTGTTTAAGTCAGATGAAGAAATCGCAGCCCAATACGTTAGGGCACAATTTCTCAAAATTCTAAACATTGAATATTACCTTTATTATATTTAGAAAAAAATCCTCATCTCAAGAAAACAGCATGTCATATCCAATGCGTTAGGACACAACGTATTGAATTCTCGATAATGAGCTTTTCATTTTTGTTTTGATTAAAGAGCATTCTCGATTATTCAGATTCAACGAAAGAGTTGGAACCCAATACCTTAGGGCTCAATCCTCTCGAAGATTCCAAATACCGAGTATTGCCTTTATTTTTCAAAATTTTCTCTTTATACGAATTTGGGTAAAAATTATATAATGGAGTAACAATTGTGATAATGTAAATATAAATAGCATGATCAAGAACAACAACAACAACAACAATAATAATAATAATAATAATAATAATAATAATAATAATAATAATAATAATAATAATAATGAAAAGATAAATAAAAAAACAAATCAATCATGTATACATAATATCAAGTAAATAAACAAATAAAACCGAAGCATTTAAAGAATATAATAATGATAATAATGATCATGTGAATAAATAAATAAATAAACATCAAGTAAAGCAATAATAATAACAAAGAAAATAGATAAAAATTATAAAATATAAAAATATATATATGTACATATAAGCAAAATATATATGTATGTGAATTATAAAAATAAAAAATAAAAAAATATATAAATATACATATTTTAATATGTAAAACAAATATATATATATATATAAGTATGTATATAAAATTATGAAACATAGAAAATATATAAAAGTATGTGTATATATATATTTATAAAAATTAAAAAATGTGTACGTATATGTATATATTATAAAACGTATGTATGTATGTATACATGCATATATATAACAAAATTTGAAATTTAAAGGCATAAAAAAGTAAATAATAATGATACAAGATTAATGATGCCACATAATAGTATTAATAATATTAAAATAATTAATTTAATAATAAAAAAATAAATAGAGGATTAAATAGCATCAATAATCAAAGACCAATGAATTTAAAATAAAAAATATAAGGCAAAATAAAATGTAAACAAATTTGAAAATGAATAATAAGGGAAAAAGAGATTTGAAATCAACAATATACAAATCAATAAATAAATTATACACAAATCAACAAAATAAAAACAAGCCACAGAAAATAAGAACGCAAGAGAGAGAGAAATTTGAGTGAATACTCTTAATAATTATTATTACTCCCAACTCCCCTCACCCCCCTTTTATAATGAAGGGAGAGGCCTCTATTTATAGTTGAGCCTCCCCAAATCCAACGGTATAGATCAATTACATCAACGGCTAAGATTAAAGGTTATCTACAAATTAAATCTCTAAGATTACAAAATCATATCTTCTAAGATTGCATATATCATATCTAAGATTGCATATCCTTGAAGATTATGTTTCCATAAGCTTGTAGATGGACCTTCAACATTTTCAAGTAATGGGCCATTCAAATTGGGCCAAATGATATAATTTTTTACTGGACTTAGACTTTATTTTATTATTTTGGGTTTATTATTTTTTTGTGAGCCCGGGCTAAAATTGGGTATTACAATATATATTCAAGTTCTTGAGTTGGAAAAATTAAGGTATGAATTTTATATATCTAAGGAAGTTCGAATATATGTTATAAAGTCTTTTGAGCTGAATTTAATGTTTTTGAGTTATACTTATGTGGTTCGAATGCATATTTACTTAGAAGAATCGAATATAATTCAATGTTACGGATATACGATTGTTAAGTAAGACTTATGTAATTAAGAAGATCTTTATGAAAGATTATCTTTGTTTCTGAGATTCTCAGGCTTTGTGCCTACCAGGCCTAATGCTGGTGAAATATTTCGGACTATACGTCTAACAGGCTTAATGCCGGTGTTCTGAATCAGGCTTCAAGCCTAGCAGGCTATGTGCCAGTGATTTTGTTCAAAATATGTGATTAGAATGTTCTTGTCAATGTAAAATTAGATGCAGTTAGACATGCGAATGAATTTTGTCAGTAGGTATGTATTAGTTTAATGAATGAAAGGAAGTAAGGTAAGTTGGTTGTTTGAGATGATATATTATAAGTGATTGTAATATTGTAAGTTATCATGTTTCTTTATAGATGTGACTCAACTTATTTGATAACTAAGTTATTGTAAGGAAGGCTTATATATTTATACATATGTGTTAAGGTATGTTTGGATTAATAGAAAGGTATATGGAAATAAAAGTATAACCAAGAGATGTATATTGTCTTTATAAAATAAGTTAATTGCTCTTTCATTTTATTAGTTAAAATTTTATCTATGCTATTGACTTATTGAGCTCTCAATGGCTTACTGTATGTGTTTGTGTTTGTTTATTTTTGTTTTATAGATTTTGAAGTTGTTACGAGCTCGAGGCTTCGTCAGAAAAGTACATCACACTATCAAATAACTACGGTATTTTAAATTGAGGTTTCTTTTGAGACTATGGCATGTATAGACTAGCTTTGAAATTGTTTATTTTGAAAGTATGTATGTATTAAAGCTGTGCGAATATGGCTTAAATAACTTGTTTTGCTTGGTTTGGTTTGAATTAAAGATTACACATATTATGGTAGTGGTTTGGCATTATATGAAATATGTCTTATAAATGAATGTTATGTGCAGTTGTTTGATTTAGTTATAAGCTGAATATATATGTAACATGATTATAGATGGAAGTATGCACTGTTTTAAAATTGAATTTGGTCATGAATGCTAATAAAAAGTTAAACTCGTGAGGTTGGATTTTATATGAAAGTATATATGTATAAAATGAGATATGAAATGCATTATTATAAGTTAATGAAATGAAAACTTTGCAAATGGTTTTTGTATAGATAATTACGAATATGCATATGCGGTCTTAGTATATATATATATATATATATATATATATATATATATATTTGTTAAGTAAAGTTTAGCCTTGTGGTATATAATATTTTGGATTAAAATGATGTTTGATTATGTATGTTTGGTTTGGTTATAGATTAATGTTAAGTAAAATGTATTATATTTTAATTGAACATACCTAGATAACTTGATGTTAGTTGAATTAATAAGAAATGCAACCTTTTTCAAATTTAAATAGTTCATTATGTATAATTAGCATTTTTTTTAAGTATAGTAATGCAAATTTTATATAATGTGAATTATATTTGTGCCTTAAAAAAATTAAATGTGATCAGAATATTTGTGCGTTTATATCTACATATATATATATATCATATCAGGATGTTATTTATATGGTTTAAAAAACTTATAAGTTGTACTTGTATTAATTTAAATTCGACAAGTATAGAATAAGTTTTATTGTCTATATGCAAGATGTTCTAAATAAGTGAATAATAAAAAAAAATTATTTATTTAGAACTGTTTGTAAATTATGATTTTTTATTTATTTGTGTTCAATTGTGATATGTTTGGTAATGCCTCGTAACCCTAATTCGGCGACGAATACGGGTTAGGGGTGTTACATTTTATTTGTATCAAAGCTACGGTTTAGTCAATTCTAGGACTAACGTAGCGTGTGCGAGTCTAGCTATACATGTCATAAATTATACTATGATAGTGTGATGACTTCTGACAATTTAAAATATGTTTTCGTATAGTAAATGGATCCCGATAGAGCCGTAGCAGAAGATGTTGAAAGTATAGCGCCTACTCCAGTGCATGGGCAGCGGCAGTTGATTCTCGGCCTACCTCGAGTAGTCATGAGGGGGAGGCTAAACAAGCCTTCTATCAAATGATGAATGATTGGTTTACCCCGTATATTCAAACTAATCTGGCTGTGCAACAACCCCCACCTCAAAATAATCCGTCTCCGATACCTGTGATACCTCCGATGATTGATCCGATGAGGTTAAGTAAGCCCCCTGTTGATAAAATTAGAAAATACAGGGCTGAAGAGTTCAGGGCCACAGTTAATGATGATGCTGAGCGGGCTAAATTTTGGCTTGATGACACTATTCGTGTATTTAAAGAACTGTCATGTACACCCGAGGAATGTTTGAAATGTGCCATATCTTTGTTACGTTACTCTGCCTATCATTGGTGGAATACTTTAGTGTCGATTGTATCGAAAGAGCGTGTCACCTGGGAATTCTTTTAGACGAAGTTCCACAAGAAATATATTAGTCAGAGATTCATTGATCAGAAACGTAAAGAATTTCTTGAACTTAAACAAGGTCGTATGACTGTCACTGAAGATGAGCGGGAATTTATGCGACTTAGCAGATATGCCCGAGAGTGTGCGTCGACCGAATATATTATGTGTAAGAGATTTGAAGATAGGTTGAATGAAGACATTAAACTGTTAGTTGGCATACTTGAGATAAAAGAGTTTGTGATACTTGTTGAACGAGCTTGCAAAGCTGAAGAGCTTGGGAAAGAGAAGAGAAAAGCTGACTTTGAAGCTAGAGATTCCCGAAAAAGAACATTCAGTAAATCATTTCAGTCGACCTCAAAGAAATTCATAGATGATCATAGTCGATCTAAAGCTACTGCAGGCTTTTCTAAACGAGATCGAGATCGACCTCCTATGAGTTCACGAGCCACTTTAGTTGCTAGTGTTGGCAACATTCGGTAGAATAGATCCGAGTGCAAGCATTATGGTAAATGGCATGCTGGAGACTGCAGATTGCATGATCGATCTTGTTTTAAGTGTGGATCGAAGGATCATTTTATCCGGGAGTGCCCGATGTTAGCCAAGCAAAACACTGTTCAAAGTGCCAGACCAAGTAATATGTCAGTGCGAGGTTGACCACCCAGGCATTCGGGTAATGTAAGTGGCAGTCAAAAAGAGTCAAAAGATACGGCAGTTCGATTTGTAGCTCGTGCACCTGCCAGAGCATATGCTATACGCGCTCGCGAGGAGGCTTCTTCCCCAGATGTCATTACTGGTACTTTCACTCTTTATGATACTAATGTTATTATATTGAATGATCCTGGTTCGACTCATTCATATGTGTGTGAGACTTTAGTATCTAATAAGACTTTGCCTGTTGAGTCTACTGAGTTTGTGATTAGAGTATCAAACCCCCTAGGCCGGTGTGTTTTGGTTGACAAAGTGTGTAAGAATTGTCCGTTGATGATTCGAGATTCGTGTTTTCCAATTGATTTGATGTTGTTGCCATTCGATGAGTTTTATATAATTTTGGGTATGGACTGGTTAACCGTGCATGATGCTGTTGTAAACTGTAAACGAAATACTATTGATTTGCGGAGTCAGAATGTTGAGATTATTCGGATTGAATCTAATGATCTGAATGGGTTACCAACAGTGATATCCTTGATTTTAGCTCAGAAATATGTGAGAAAGGGTTGTGAAGCTTACCTTGCTTATGTGCTTGACTCTAAAGTAAATGAAAGAAAGATTGAATCAGTACTTGTTGTGTGCGAGTATCCAGATGTGTTTCCTGAAGAATGTAGAGTTTGGGATTGAGTTAGTACCGGGGATGACTCCGATTTTGATAGCTCTGTACAGAATGGCACCGACTGAATTAAAAGAATTGAAAGCTCAGTTGCAAGAGTTGACCGATAGGGGTTTCGCATGACCGAGTTTCTCGCCTTTGGGTGCTCCGGTTTTGTTTGTGAAAAAGAAAGATGGCATGATGAGAATGTGTATTGATTATCGTCAGTTGAACAAAGTGACTATAAAGAACAAATATTCGCTGCCACGGATTGACGACCTGTTTGATCAGTTGAAAGGGGCTTTAGCATTCTCGAAGATAGATTTGAGATCCCTCTATTATCAGATGCGAGTTAAAGATTCTGATATACTGAAGACTTCTTTCAGAACCCAGTATGGACACTATGAATTTTTAGTTATGCCTTTTGGTTTGACTAACGCTCCTGCGGTCTTTATGGATTTAATGAACCATGTTTTCATATCGTATTTAGACAGATTTGTTGTTGTATTCATTGCCAACATTCTAATCTATTCTCATGATGAGACGGAGCATATTGAACATTTGAGAATCGTGTTGCAGACTTTGAGAGATAAACAGTTATATGTTAAATTCAGAAAATGTGAATTCTGGCTTCGGGAAGTCAGATTTTTGGGTCATATTGTCTCAGTAGAAGGCATCAGGGTTGATCCGAGCAAGATATCGGTATTTATGGATTGGAAACCACCAAAAAATGTATCTGAGATTAGAAGTTTCCTGAGATTAGCAGGATACTACTGGAGATTTGTAAAAGGATTCTCGATGATTGCAGTACCGTTAACTCGATTACTTCAAAAAGATGTGAAATTTGAGTGGACTGATAAGTGTTAGCAAAGTTTCGAACAGTTGAAAGCACTGTTAACAAAGGCACCGGTGTTAGTTCAACCTGAAACGGGTAAAGAGTTTGTGATTTTCAGTGATGCATTGTTAAACGGACTGGGTTGCGTATTGATGCAAGACGAAAAAGTTATAGCTTATGCTTCCCAACAGTTGAAGCCGCATGAAAAGAATTATCCGACACACGATCTGGAATTGGCAGCTATTGTGTTTGTATTGAAGATATGGCGCCACTATTTGTACGGTGAGAAATGCCGAATATTTACAGATCATAAGAGCCTGAAGTATTTGATGTCACAAAGAGATTTGAATTTGCAACAACGGAGATGGCTTGAGTTACTGAAAGATTACGAGTTTGTAGTTGATTATCGTCCAGGAAAAGTTAATGTTGTAGCTGACGCTTTGAGCCGAACGTTCCTATTTGCTTTGCGGGCAATGAACACTCAAATGATGTTATGTGATGATGGATCCATTTTAGCTGAATTAAAAGCTAAACTGATATTTCTGCAACAGATTTGTAAGGTTCAAAATGTTGATAACGAATTGATAGCAAAACGGGCTCAATGTGATGCAAGTACCAATTCAGAGTTTTGAGTTGATTTTGAAGGTTGTTTGAGGTTTAAAGATCGAATGTGTGTTCTGAGACATTCAGAGTTGATTCAAATGATTTTGAATGAAGCTCAGAGCAGTCAGTTTTCTGTTCATTCGGATAGTACAAAAATGTATAATGATCTGAAACAACTTTATTGGTGGCCTGGTATGAAGCGAGACATTTCTAACTTTGTTTCGAAATGTTTAGTCTGTCAGCAAGTAAAAGCCGAGCATCAGGTACCTTCTGGATTGCTTCAGTCGATCATGATACCCGAATGGAAATGGGATAGAGTCACGATGGATTTTGTATCCGGTTTACCATTGACACCGAGCAAGAAAGATGCAATTTGGATGGTAGTGGATAGATTGACTAAATCGGCACATTTTCTTACAGTTCACACAGATTATTCACTTGATAAGCTAGCTGAGTAATATGTTTCACAGATTGTGAGGTTTCATGGTGTACCTATTTCTATAGTTTCAGACAGAGACCTGAGATTCACATCGCGATTTTGGAAGAAATTGCAAGATACTTTGGGAACGAAACTACACTTTAGCACAGCTTTTCATCCACAAATAGATGGTCAGTCCGAACGAATTATTCAAATACTCGAGGATATGTTGAGATGTTGCATTCTCGAGTTTGAAGGTACATGGGAACAATACTTACCTTTGATTGAATTTGCATATAATAATAGTTTTCAATCTAGCATCAAAATGGCACCTTACGAAGCTTTGTATGGACGTAAATGTCGTACACCATTGTATTGGACCGAGCTTAGCGAGAATAAGATACACGGGGTTGATTTGATTAAAGAAACTAAGCAGAAAGTGAAAGTGATTCGAAATAGTCTGAAAGCAGCATTGGATCATCAGAAATCCTATGCAGACTTGAAAGGAAAAGAGATAGAGTTTTAGATCGGAGATAAAGTCTTTCTGAAAGTCTCACCATGGAAGAAAATACTCAAATTCGGTCGTAAAGGCAAATTGAGTCCGAGATTCATTGGGCCTTATGAGATTATAGAGCGTATTGGGTTGGTTGCTTATAGATTGCTATTGCCCCTAGAGCTAGAAAAGATTCACAATGTATTTCATGTTTCAATGCTCCGTAGTTATCAATCAGATCCTTCACATCTGATTAGTCCGATAGAGATTGAAATTAATCCCGATATGTCATACGAAGAAGAACCAATTCGCATTCTGGCTTGTGAAGTTAAAGAGTTAAGAAATAAGAAAATTTCATTAGTTAAAGTATTGTGGCATAAACACGGAATTGAGGAAGCAACTTGGGAACCTGAGGATGCAATGAAAGAACATTATCCAAACCTATTCACAGGTAAGATTTTCGGGGACTAAAATCCCTAAGGGGGGAGTGTTGTAACAGCCCGATTTTGACCCTAATCGGACATAGTGATTTCGGGACCACAAATTTGAGTCAGAAAAATATTTTAAATTTTTTATTGGTATTTGCAGTATGTGAATTACTAGGTGTGAAAATTTCGTATGAAAATTTGATCGTTTGAGTTCTCAATTTGATAAAATGACTTAAACGCGTAAAATGAAATTTTAGGGGGTTAATTTAAAAGCATCAATTTGTCGATGTCTTTTTAATTGGAGGCTTAAAGGTGCAATTAAACCACTATATAGATAGTAGGCGGTTAAGGACAAATTTAACCTTAATAAATATATATTATATAATTAGTAAATAAGGTTAAATAAGTAAATAGTTATGTATTATAATATATGATAAGTAAAAGCATGAAAATTAGATTATTTTCATCTCCCTTAGCCGAAACTAGGAAGAAAAGAAGCCATTAAAGCTTGGAAAGGTTCGGCCATGTTCATACCAAATTAAAGGTTCGTTTTTGTTCGGTTTTTGAAAATTTTAACGTTTTTGAGATTGTTGCTTTGTGTAATACAAGACCCATGCTTTAATTTTAGAATTTGATAATGATTTTGAGATATGCCATTGATGAATGTTTGAGCTTTGTGATAGTTGATGATGAAAAATGCAAGATATGTGAAATATTAACTTGTTTTGTTTTTGAATTTTTGGTGAATTTGAGTAATCAGGGCTAAATTGTGAAAATAAATTTTTGAGGGACTAAAATGTGAAATAAATGAAATGTGTGGACTTGTATGAACACTAGGAATATTCGGCCTTAGCATGGTGTGTTTAAATTTTGTGTATTTTGTATTTTGTGCAAAAAGGACTAAATTGAAAAAATTATAAAATGTTAGGGGCAAAATGGTAATTTTCCCATTTATGTATTTTTGGATTTAATTGAATGATTTGATGAATAAAATGGCTAAATTTGAATATGTTTAGATCAAGAAACGAAGAAACCGGAATTGGATCGGGGGAAAACGAAGGTAGTCGAATAGTCAATCGTGCCCATCGATATCCGAGGTAAGTCAATTAGCAACTAAATATTATCTAAATTGAATTTAAATATATTTAATTGTCATACATATGATAAGTTCAAATTTAAAATATGTAAGTTGAATAAAACTTTGTTATGTTCCTATTTGATAACAAAATATATGAGTTGATATTGGTAGGTTGTTTTAATGACACAAATTATATATATGTTAGCTAGATATACTTTAAGTTCAATGATATGAAACTAATAGTAGAATATATATATATTCATAGATATGTAATTCGAATGTAAGGCTTATTTCTTGGGTTGAATTTAAAGTTTTGAGTTATAAATATATGCTTCGAAAGTATAATACAAGTTTTTGAGCTAAAATTACTACTATGAATTACATATATTAATATGCGTGTGGTTCGAACATACAAAAATATATATATTCAAGTTCTTGAGTTGGAAAAATTAAGGTATGAATTTTATATATCTAAGGAAATTCGAATATAGGTTGTAAAGTCTTTTGAGCTGAATTTAATGTTTTTGAGTTATACTTATGTGGTTCGAATGCATATTTACTTAGAAGAATAGAATATAATTCAATGTTACGGATATACGATTATTAAGTAAGACTTATGTAATTAAAAAGATCTTTATGATAGATCATCTTTGTTTCTGAGATTCTCATGCTTTGTGCCTAACAGGCATAATGCCGGTGAAATATTTCGGACTATACGTCTAGCAAGCTTAATGCCAATGTTCTGAATCAGGCTTCAAGCCTAACAGGCTATGTGCCAGTGATTTTTTTCAAAACATGTGATTAGAATGTTCTTGTCAATGTAAAATTAGATGCAGTTGGACATGCGAATGAATTTTGTCTGCAGGTATGTATTAGTTTAATGAATAAAAGAAAATAAGGTAAGTTGTTTGTTTGAGATGAAATATTATAAGTGATTATAATATTGTAAGTTAGATGTTTCTTTATAGATGTGAATTGGCTTATTTGATAAATAAGTTATTGTAAAGAAGGCTTATATATTTATACATATGTGTTAAGGTATGTTTGGATTAATAGAAAGGTATATGGAAATAAAAGTATAACCAAGAGATGTATATTGTCTTCATAAAATAAGTTAATTGCTCTTTCATTTTATTAGTTAAAATTTTATCTATGCTATTGACTTATTAAGCTCTCAATGGCTTATTGTATGTGTTTGTGTCTGTTTATTTTTGTTTTATAGATTTTGAAGTTGTTACGAGCTCAAGGATTCATCAGAAAAGTACATCACACTATCAAATAACTACGGTATTTTAAATTGAGGTTTCTTTTGAGACTATGGCATGTATAGACTAGCTTTGAAATTGTTTATTTTGAAAGTATGTATGTATTAAAGCCGTGCGAATATGGCTTAAATAACTTGTTTTGCTTGGTTTGGTTTGAATTAAAGATTACGCATATTATGGTAGTGGTTTGGCATTATATGAAATATGTCTTATAAATGAATGTTATGTATATATATGTAACATGATTATAGATGGAAGTATGCACTGTTTTAAAATTGAATTTGGTCATGAATGCTAATAAAAAGTTAAACTCGTGAGGTTGGATTTTATATGAAAGTATATATGTATAAAATGAGATATGAAATGCATTATTATAAGTTAATGAAATGAAAACTTTGCAAATGGTTTTTGTATAGATAATTACGAATATGCATATGCGGTCTTAGTATTTATATATATATATATATATATATTTGTTAAGTAAAGTTTAGCCTTGTGGTATATAATATTTTGGATTAAAATGATGTTTGATTATGTATGTTTGGTTTGGTTGTAGATTAATGTTAAGTAAAATGTATTATATTTTAATTGAACATACCTAGATAACTTGATGTTAGTTGAATTAATAAGAAATGCAACCTTGTTCAAATTTAAATAGTTCATCATGTATAATTAGCTTCTTTTTTTTTTAAGTACTGTAATGCAAATTTTATATAATGTGAATTATATTTTTGCCTTAAAAAAATTAAATGTGATCAGAATATTTGTGCATTTATATCTATATATATATATATATATCATATCAGGATGTTATTTATAAGGTTTTAAAAAAAAATTATAAGTTGTACTTGTATTAATTTGAATTTGACAAGTATAGAATAAGTTTTATTGTCTATATGCAAGATGTTTTAAATAAGTGAATAATAAAAAATTTATTTATTTAGAACTGTTTGTAAATTATGATTTTGTATTTATTTCTGTTCAATTGTGATATGTTTGGTAATGCTTCGTAACCCTAATCTGGCGACGGATACAGGTTAGGGGTGTTACAGGATCGGTGCGGTGAAGACTCAGCGGTGGCAACTCGACCGTAAACTTTTTAAACTTAGTAATTTATGGTTTAGTTAAAATTTTGGATTCATTTGAGAATTTGTAATTTTTGGGACTTTCTGGACTATATGGTTTTTAACTGTTGATTTTTGGTTTGTTTAATAATTTGCATGCTTCGATAAAATGTTTTATGAAAACGACGGTTTACGCAAATAAAGGTTTTTCTAAAAATACAAACTGGATTTCCAAAATGTATCGATTTTATTAAACCTCCGCTGTAATATGTGTTTTGGCAAACGAACTAATTAAATGACGTTTTCAGTAATAATCATGAATGAATATGAGTTATAAAAGTTGAACGGTTTATCAAAACAACTCAGTTTTCAAAACCCATTCCTTGTGACATTTCCGAAGTCGGCAATAACGTTTAGGCTGGGTATGGGGTGTTACACTTTTAAATTTTTAATAATTTAATTTTATCAACCTAACATGATTAAGGACGCATTTAAAAGATCACTTGGTAACTGGATTCAAGCATAATCGGTTATAAGTACTGAATTTATATTAGAAAATTGTTTGGTAAATTAGTAAAATATAAGTATTGAATATAATGATGTTGTTTGATAAAAGTAAATACTAATATTAAAATATTTTTATTTTTATTCTTAATCTTAATCTCATTTTTTTGAAGGATAATTTATTTTAATTTTTAATAAAATAAAATCAACTTAATATTATCTACATTAAGTGATAAGTAACTACCTAGCTCCTTACCTTGTTCAATACGTTTTTGTCGAAAATTTTATATTAAGTAAAAAAATTAAAATAATTATTAAACACATTTAAATATAATTTATCAAATACCTTAAATTAAAAGATAATGTAGGGCTATTTTTTAAAATTATTTTTTAGTATACCCTAATGACTCGTCATAGTAGCTTCGTTTGTGAAAGTATAAAAATTTCATATGGATTCAGTAATTTCTCTATTATTGATAACAAAATATTTGTGTGCTCTCTATTAATTTATTTCTCCTATTTAAGGTACATAATCAATTAGAACTTAATATTTTAACTTTATTGTGAGTTTTTTTTCCCTTTTAACGGAATTCTAATTATATGGTTTCAATAGTTGTATGAGATTGATCACCTTTACAAGAATAATTAACATCGATTTGAAATAAATACGATGTTTAAATTGTGGAGGAATTCATTTATATTAGTGTAAAATTTAAGTGATTTTATATTTTTTATCATCTTTTATACAATTAATATTTTAACTATTAACCATGGAATTTATTAATATATTTTATATTTGTCATGCATGTAAATATTTTTACCGAACTGATATTTCTATCATATCAATCTAAAATATTATCTATATATAAGGGTTGAAAGTTTTTTACATCAAAATTTTTAATTTATGTCAGATTTAACATATGTGATTTATATAAATGGAGTATTAAATATAACGGTTGAATTTTTAATATATTAATTATATAAAGAATTACGAAAAAATATAAAATTATTTATGATGTAAATAGATCCCTGACGTGTATATGGATAGTATGGCACATAAAAGAAAGTAGGAGATATGAGGAACCTCAAGTTTTTGGAAACAATGAATGAGTTAGCTGTGAAATAGGGTTGGGTGGTTGATTTTTGTTCATCAAAAGTAAGGTTGAAAATTGTTACTTAGTTTTCATCCTCATACCACTAAAATGAAAAAGAAAAAGTCGACAACCAATTTTGTTTTTAACTTTTTACCGTTAAATTTGAAATAACTCAGATTTTACTTCTTCGGAAGCTAAGCAAATTTACAAAGTTCAGGTAAAAAAATTAATTAAAATTGAAGTTAAAGTTATCTAAACAAAGCAATTTAAGTCTAAATTAGGTTGAGAGAGAGAAGAAAAAAGGTTGAAAGATATACATATGCGGCGGGTATATGTGCATTTGCTGGAGGGTGATAGATACAAAGAAACTGAATAATGCAACAACTTGGCCGGCGACACATACATAAACTCTGTATCATACATTCGTGAATGTGTCTAAATTCCTTAGCATTGCAAATTTGCTTTTCTTCAAATAAAAAGTCTGAAAAGTAGAGTTGGTTTAATTTTTTTTTTTATCCTTTCTTCAAGGTAAACAAGTTAAAAAGATGGGTAGTTGATTTTATTATTTTATAACATAAGAAAAACGAAAAATATTTGAGTTCTCACTATAAACTTTTACCTATTAATTTTGGTTATAACTATTACCACCACTGAAAATTTTAACTTTGAAAAAACAAACAAGTTCAAATAATTTTGCAAGTTTTCTTAATTTCCTCCCTTTTGGAATTTGCCTTTTCATAAATTCAAAGGAATTATCTGTACTAATATTAAGCTCTTGAATGAACTAATGTCACAAACTTAATTGAAAAATTATTAAAATACTTTTTACTTTTTCAGAATAACAAATACTGATATGAGGATTTTTTTTCTTTTCATGTTCTTTTAGTAAAATGATACCATACTATAATAGAATTTAGGGTAAACTATCGAATTAGCCACCTAACTATTAACATGTTTCAGTTTTGGTCCTCCAACTATAAAAATTTTTAATTTAGCTACTAGCATTTTAGATCATTTCTATTTTGGTCACTCACATTTTAAATCGTTCATATTTTGGTCACTCTCCGTTAAATGTTTAACGGAAATGATGATGTGTGTAACACCCCTAAAATCGTTATATTTTAAAAGAATCAAGAAATCAAGATAGTGTACAATTGATTTCTCGATAAAGTAAAATAAGGAAATGAAAGTGATAAAAGAGAATATTAAGGAGTATCAAAGAAAGTTAAATTAAGAAGTATGTTGTAATATACTAAATTAAAGTAAGGATAAATCATAAAGATGTAAAAAGTTTTGAGGTTCAAGTAAAATTATTCAAATTTGAGGGGTTAAAGTATAAATATGAGAAAACTTGAAAGACAAAAAATGGAAATAACCCAAATTCTTATGTAATGAAATTGGGGTGCAAGGACCAAATTGAGTAAGTGTAGAAATACGAGGGACTAAATCATAAATTTACCAAAATAGTAATAATTCAAGGATTAAAATTTGAAGAAATATGAAGGGTAAAATGATCATTTCTTAAATGAGATAATTATGAGAAAATATCATGGTTGTTGGCAAAACATAAGTCATTGGATGAGATTGAAAAATAATATGAAATCTTAGCCATTTGATTAAAATGATTAAAATTAGATTTTTTATATATTAAATAATCATATTTTATTATGAAATTAGTTGAGATATTTTGATGGAAAAATGAAGAAACTTCTTCATTTTTTATCTAAGTGGTTCACGCCACTTTCATGAAGGCAAGAAGAATACTTTATATTTTAGGCAATTTAGTCCTTTGTCATGAAATCCCATTATTTCACCCAAAATTCTTGAAAATTCCTATAGGAGCCAAAGAAGAAAGATGAAGTAGAGATCCTAGAGAGTATATCCCCAACTTAGAAGCAAGAAATTGGTAGATGGAAGTGAAGAAAAATAGAAGAAAAGATAAGGATAGTGATGAAGTTGAGAAAGAAATAGAAGCAAAACAAAAGAGGTGAAATTCTTGTAAAAAGAGGTAAGTGTTCATTTTAATTCTATTATTAAAAGTATTAAGTTAAGGTATGTAATAACTTGAGCATTTAATATGTGAATTTTATTTAAGTAGTAGTGATGGAAACTATATTACAAATTGTAATACATAGATAATGGTATAATTTATGCTATGATAAGTTATGATTAAACTATATGTTAATGATATGTGAGCTTTGAGGATTAAATTGAATAATAATCTAAGTGTGATCTTGTATAGAAATTCAATAGTTCATAAGTAAAATAAAAGTTAAATGTTGGTATATATGATATAAAACATAATAAATAAATATATTCATTAAAACAGTTTTGGACAACAATAGTAGTTTAACATTGAAAATTCACTAAAACTTGTAGAAATCGACTTAGAGGTTAAATTGAATATGGATTTAAATATTATTGAATATGGTTTTACATAAAAGAAACAATATAAGTAATGGAATTATAGATTATGAGATATATGAACTTTTGTGAGACAATGTCTGGATGATTTCGGGTTTTCCTATTATGAATTTGAAAAATTATTAAAAATTGTACAAGAATATTTAGAATTTTAAATTTATATTTTTAAAATATTGATGAGTCTATTTTCAAGGAAAAAAAAAAGAAACATAATATGAATCTTGTACTGAAAGAAATTAATTTTTGGTGTAGAAGGGTCAAACCTGCCGAGAAGTAGAATAGAGGAAATTTTAAAGAAAATACAAAATTAATTGGCCTAATTTGAAATTCTAAAAATTTTATGGTAAAATTTAATTGAGTTTAGTTTCAAAAACAACAAGCGGATCTTAATTTGGAACACTGTAGACCTAGATATAAATAATTTAGTGACTGTTACTCAAGTGGAAAGTCTTGGTAAAAATATGTAATTAGTGATATCATAATTAATGTTACATATAAGAATACTATACTCAAAATAAAAGGTTCATATATACACACATACATAAAGGACTCGAAACGAAGAGGAGGAGGAAGAAAATAAATAGTAGAAGAGTGGGATGCTAAAAGAGTGTTATAAGTGATAGATTTGCTAATATGTAAGAATAATTTAAATGAATTGTTGAGATATTAAGTGAATAATTGTTATATGGTGTTGAAATTGAAAATAGATCCATATGAATGATATGAATTGTAGTATATAAACTTAATTGTAAGTGATGAGAAATGATAGAATGGAAATTATGTGGACACAGAATCGACGTCGCGATGACAAGTTCACCACGTTGCGACTCAAGTCAGTGGATGACGTTGCGACGAGGAATCCCCAACATCGTGACATCGAATCGAGGTTTTAAAAATTTTTCAATTTGGTCCCTATTCAATTATAAATTTTTATGGGAGCTATTGGAAGCTCATATTGAATTTAGATAAGTTTTTAAATTATATTGTAATTGCAAATTGATCTTAGTAGTTCGATTAAAATGATAAAATGAACTGAGTTTAACAATATCTGTTCTGGCAAGGAATGTAACAACTTGATACCTTGACCCAATGGTCGGGTCAGGTATGAGGGTGTTACATTTAGTGGTATCTGAGCCTAGGCTTAGTTCATCCTCGAACAAAGACCGTGTAACACCTCATACCCAGTCCTGTCACTAGACCCGAGCAATAAGGTGCTACAAGCAAATACAGAAGATTTAATTACTTGTCACAGTCCAAAATTCCAATTCAATATCAATTTATTCATATATAATCAAGTACAACATGTAGTTCAACCAAATTCGGGTCTGTATCGAGCTTACAAAACATTAAAACTAACCCGGCATAAAATAGTGATTAACTTGAAACAAAAACAAAAAGATATGAAAATTTTACAAGTAGGGGTCACATGACCGTGTCTCCTAATCGTGTGAGAGGCTAAGGTCGTGTGGGATGAAACACACGGCCATGTGGACAATCCCTGTGGAACTAGAGTCACACGGTCGTGCGAACAAACCGTGAACTCACTGATGCTGTGTCAGTCAAAAGTGTAAATATTTAAAAGATGTCACATGACCATATTGTCAAGCCATGTAACAAACTATGGCCATGTGAACCAAAATCACCCTAAATGTGTAGACCACACGGCCTTGCCATATGCCTATATATCGCACACGATCATGTGTCAGGCTGTGTATTAGGTCCTGTCTACCTATAAAAACCTTCCAAAAAAAGCTTTTTAAACCCAATTCACTTGTGCCACAAGAAACACATTATACCAATTCTCACCCAATTCAAAAGTATCATTATCATACTGAAAATATCACTTATAACAATCAACCTAAGTGCCTAACCAATATGCCACATTTGGCACCTCAATCTAACAATTCAAGTTCAAATATAACACCATATTCAAACCAATCCATTATGCCTTCCAAGGCACCTTAAAACAATTAACATGGCATACATTATTTAACCATTTAAAACACGTTATAAAAATGATTCAACATCAATCATACAAGCATGCATAAAGCCTTACCAAAATGATTCAAACCTAACATATACATACCATTCATTTACTAATATATTTCAAACAAATTACCTCATCAACTTGTAAGCAAAACCACCAACCAATTCAACAAGACAACATTGCCATCACTCATATATATATAAGCATATACGTAAGATACTCAAAATGCCAACAATATCAAAAATAGACATTGTTTAACTCATGACTCCTTAGGTACACGCCATGACCAAAATAAACTATCACCAACACTTGAGTCCGGGATTGACGCTGGATGCTGAAGTCGACAATCAAATCAAAAAGTATCTAACTTGTGCATAGAAAATGAAACCGTACGTTGAGTATGCTCAGTGGCATTTCTATATTCTAAACATTAAAACATAATGTAATTCATTCAAATGCATGAGATAAAAATAATAAATGTTATGCAAACTATCATGTAAACCTTTCTATTTCATACTTTCATTGTCCAATTTCAACATAAGGTATTAATATCACACTTCCATTTTATATCCATTGAAATATCAAGCATTAATATCTCATTCAATCTCAATTTTCACTATATGCATTTAAGATCATAATCATCTTTATTTCTATTCGTTTCACATACCATTATTTCGATTGTCATTTTTATTTCCCAATTAACATGACTCAGACTCAGACCGATACACGAATCCAACCAACATACAAATTTGGCACCCAGTACCTATCAAAAAAAATCTAAAATAATAAGTTGCACCCTATGTTGGCCTGTAAAAATCGAAAAATATGTGCCTAGCATTGATTGGTATAATCGAAAAATGGGGTGCCCAGCACTCCCAACACATAGTCATATAACCATGATCTCTTCCTATCCTATGGCATGCCAACTACACTCGACCCTGCCCGAACAGTTAATAGGGTAACAATTTCTCATATTCATTTTTAACCAATTCTTCATTTCCATATCATAATCTCAATCAACCAATCTATAGTTCTCATATATAACAGCATAGCTCATTACTACATTAGCACAATTCCACATTTCAAATAATATTTAATATTCTTGAATCTATTCAATTCAGTCCTTAATACAAATAACCAATTCAATCACATCATTTCAATTCTCTGAATCAATGATAACTCACCTTATGAACTTACCATACAATGCAATTTAAAAATGCAACAATTGAGATAGTTCGGATTATAAAAACACAAACCGTAAACTCCAAGCTATTCGTCGATAATATTATCTTTTCCTTTCTTTTTTGAGAAATCCGGGTTGATGTTAGCTACGGAGTAAAACAAACATATAAATTACCAATACATAACCATTTTCACATTCAATTTTTATTTTGTACAACTTTTGCATTTTGTTCAGTTTAGCCCCTAAAACCGAGACTAACATAACTTCATAATTTAACCTCCAATTTTATGTCAATTTCACTCTAGGCCTAATTTAACTTCCTATTTCTCATTTCTACCACAATATTCAAAAATTGTGCAATTTAGTCCCTATTGCACAAAATCATCAATTGACTTTATAATTTAGTCATTTTTCAACTCTAAACTTAAAATCTATCAAATTAATACCTAAAACTTCAACTATTCAACCATGGAAACATTCTCAATCTTTAACAGTACCGAAAAATACGACATGGGCCAGCTAGCTTAAGCTACCAAGATTCCGAAAACGTAAAAATTACAAGAAAAAGACTAAATTGAGCTTACCAAATTGTTGGCTGGACTTCAAAACCCTTTTGCTGAAAGCTTCTATCTAATTTTCTATGGTGGTTCGGTTTGTGGAAGAAGAAGAGAAAATACTTTTCTCTTTCTTTCCAACAAGTTAATTTTATATAACCATTTCTTATTCTTATTCTTTATTATTATTATTATTATTATTATTATTATTATATAAAATTATAGCAAATTAATCCACCTACCTTCCGTACACATATATAAGGATGGAATAATTACCATTTCAATCCTTGACCTTTGTCTATAATTAAAAAATCCTTTAACAATTAAACTTATACTACTTTTACTATTTAGTCCCTGTACCATAATTAATCCCTAATTCAATAAAATGGCCTAACTAAAATTCAATTCACTTCTAATTTATTAAATATTTACGATTTCAGTTTACAGAAATGGGGTCCTAAAACAACACTTTTTGACACCACTTATTTTCGAGTCGTTATTGATTGAGTCTAGAAATACAAGTTACATAAGAAAATTGAAAATAAATTAAAAAATGTGAAACTAAAATTTGAAAAGATAGTAAAATGAGCCTTAAACCGTTCTTGATTAGTTAGTAACCTTCGCATGATTCGTGAAAATAGGTATGAAATATAGACATGTGAGAAAGAATAGAGTTTGAACTTAAGAAAATGATGAAGCAATGAAAGTCATAAATAAATATGGCATGAGATGATGAGAAGAAAGGACTAAATTGTAAGAAGTGTGAAATTAAATTATAATAACAGTTAATATAAAAGTATGAGCATGAGATTAGAAATGGAAGAAGATAAAATAACCAAAGTGAATTAGTGGAAACAACATGTAAACATATAGCTACAATAAAGATAGGACTAAATTGCAATGAATATCAATATTATTGTATGAATTGAAATAATAAGTAAAAAGGAGGAAGAAAAGTGTTGATCCAAGTCCTAGATTATAAGCACTCAAGGATTATTCTTTAATTAATTTTAGTTTAGGTATAAATCATGTTAAATTAATTGATTCTATTGTGAATATGTTTATATTATGTATGAAATTTAGTAGTGAAAAGTGATAAGTTTGATTTAAATTTTAATTATGTTATGAAATTGATTTAGTGTGTAAAACCCCCACAATAGGGCCTATGAGTTTTAAGGGTATTTTAGGAATTTTAGCCTTAGAGTGTTTGGAATTTTGCGACATGGTTTATCAATAATGTTTTCAACTACGATTTTTAGAAAGTCAAATAATTTTTTGCAAAAGTGTTTTAGACCTTTTAATTTTAGAAAAGAGACTGATTTGTAACTAGGTCAAACATGAGAGTGTTTATGTTGCAACCTAATATCTTCCTCTATCAACAGTTTTCATGTTAGTTTTCTCCCTTGCATTGTTTGTGCCGTCCCTTGTTTGAAAAAGCTTTTCCCAATTGATTTTTGATTACCAAACCCCATACTCTTGAATTCTTTCACTTTCCCAACATTAAACCTCCATAGTATTTTAAGAAAACACCCAAAAATCTCATTGATTTCATCATCTTCCTCACTTGTGGATTTTCTGGATCTTCAACAAAACCTTTATTTTTCTTCCACAGAAGGTAACCATTCATTTCCCTATTAGTTGTTAATGTTATTGGATCCTTAAAACTGAGTTTTTAACCATTAAATCGTGAATTTTGAATAAAAGCCTAAAATAGAGTCGTTAATGGTGAATTTCATATTTTTTGAATAAAAATATGATTTCAAAGTTTTAATCAATAGGTTTTGATATAATTAAGAGGTTTCTAAACTTTTTTTGAAGTATTGTTAAGGATTTCTTGGGTATAACGATATTTTGAAAAAATAGCCATAAACATATCGAAAAAGTTGATACTATGAACTAAGCATTTTAGTGTAGTTTAAAGGTTAGGAATTAGTCGTAGGTGACTTAAAAGATGAATGAAATTGCTTTTAGGTAGAAAAATTGAGTATAGACCAAGATATTTGAATGTAAAGGTTGTTATGTTAAAGGTTTTGGTTATATGGGAACATAGCTTAGGCTTGTGGTGAGTTCTTAGCTAATTTTTGAATGTATTGTCATGTGATTTGTTATGTTGAAGTTCCAGATTTGCTAGGACCATCTACAAGCTAAGAAAGGCTAGTTTAAGCTTTCGACATTTCGGCGAAAGCGTAGTGGTGAGTGTTTAAATTAACTGCTTGTGGACATGATTTAATGCATTATTTGGGAATTTAGTGGTACTCTAAAACCCTACCCTAAATTCTGAGAGTAAGCTTTCTTGTACCCACGTTTATTTTATGAGATATGTACTTGTATTATTGTGAAATTGTGAACTGAAATGAGATGCAATATATGTGTTTTATGTTCATGATTGTTGTTGCGAAAGACTATATGTGTAGGCATGTTATACATGCTAAGTGACAGTGATAATATTGTGTAAATGATACAAATGTGCAGTGAAAATAATCAAAAATCGGTGAGTAATATATGCGTTGAAATATAGATATTTTGGCCTTGTGATACTTGAGACCATTGGATATAGTTGGCATGCCATAGGATTGTGAGTAGTCACCTATATGTTATACGTGATTTGAGCGTTGAGGCCCTAGGACGTGTTTGGAGAGATAAGGGAATGTGAGCTAAGCTCCATTCAGTGGGACATGTTTGGTGTGTTGGAGAGTGTTATCTTAATGCTTTACATACGGGACATGTTTAACTCTGGAGACCCGTGTATCTGATGAAAGGTGATAGCCCCCACTTTTACGTTTCATAGCTCAAGTGCTAAATTATCTCAAACTATCATAATATATGAATATGTGTGTGATGTAATATGTGTTTATATGATATGTGACTATTATGGAAATTGTCTATAACTATGTTTGCATGTATTGTGATGACCTTGCAAATATGAAATTGTATGCAATGACTTAGTAAATACACTGTTAAACGTGCATATGTAAGTGGAATATGTCGATAAAGTTACGATTATTCTAATTTTGCCACGTGTGTGTTCTACTAATGCTTGATGACATATTTGCAAGGTAGTTGTTCTAAGCATTCACTGAGCTTGTTGAGCTCACCTACTTCTTTTAAGTAGATTAGTAGCGACTCAATGTGAGTACTGTGGTTCCGAGGGTTGATCCAATCAAGTCTTTTTTTTATCAATTCGTAGGTGTTTATTTAGTTGTTAGTGCTTTTGGGAAATAAGGGCAATGTGGTAGACTATATGTTGGTTTTAGCTATGATTTTAAGTTGTTTACATGGTTATTTTGGTTTGGACTTATGGACTTTCAATTTGAATTATTGGTTTCTTGCTCAATCATGATTATGATGTTTTGGGTTGTTACTTTAGACATTTTAGTGACCATTTGATGAAGTGAATGATACATGATGATTAGACATTAGTTGGCATGAATTATATGCTTGTATTTGTTGTATTTTTTATGTTCGGAGTAGAGGTATCGATATTCGGGTTTTAATATCGATATCTTTATGCTTTTGAAATTGTAGAAAGTCAATAACATAGTTTGGTATCGATACCTTATCATGAGTATCAGTACTCGGGGTAAAATAATCGATACTTTTTGAAAGGTACCAATAATTTTCAAGAGTTTAGATTTTAGACGAGAAACAAAATACTGATTTGGTATCAATTTTTCAAGCGGTATTGATACCACTTGAGGGAAAATATCAATACGCATGTTCTAGTATCGATACCTACATACTCAGTTTTGAGATTTTGCTAAATGGACCTTATGCGTGTTTAATTATTAGTATAAGACTATTTAATGTATGTTTAGCATGTAAAAATGATAACTTAAGAGTAAGATTGACTCAAAACCTATATGGATACTAAAATGAAAGACATTTCTTTGAGAATGAGCTTTAAATTATTGTGTATGACATGAGACGGTGATGTGCATCTTGATATTCAAGCTTGACGATCAGACCAGGTATAGGGTGTTACATTTGGTGGTATCAGAGCTCTAGGTTTAATAATGCTCGAACCTAGGTGATTGTTGTGTGTTTGGAGTTTCAAAACTTATGAGTCTAAATCTCTTTCTCTTTTTTTTTGAAATAATTGATATGACTCTGATTGAATGGCATGAGATTGGTGGAATTGTCTTTGCTTGAATTACATGTGGGGTAGGAACTGGAACATATTGCCTTAATCCTGAAGTTCGTATGTAGGAACGAGATTTGGATCATCTCCTCCCCACTCACACCGTTTATTTATTTGTTTGTATGCTAGATCATTAGATATGCCTCCTAGACGTGTTTATGTGAGAGCTAGTGCTCAAGAGGATGGTACATCCTCTGCACCTCTTGTGCTGGCACTTAGGGTGGGGATATCTGATGAAGGTGTAAGCCCTCTAATGGAAGTTATGATTAGAGATTTTCAGCAGATTACTGGTGCTAACCCTGCTCCAACACCTACCATTGTCTCGCTTATTAATCGAGGTTTGCCACTTGAATGTCTTCGGGCATTGGGTGGCAAAGAATTTTTTGAGCTAAAAAGTACTGATCCGACCGTAGCTGAGTAATAGTTGGAAGGAGTTGAAAGGATCCTCGAGTAGATGTCCTATTTTGACGATAAGAAGTTGGGTTATGCGGTGTCCTTACTCGACGATGAGGCTCATCTTTGGTGAAATACAGTTTGGAGAAGGTACTGTTTCTGACAGAAAGACTTGGAATTTCTTTCTCGTGGTTTTTAAGAGGAAGTTTATGGGCAAGTAGTACATGGAGGCTCGTAAGCAAGAATTTGTAGATTTGGTTTAAGGTGATTTATTAGTGGTTGGCTACGAGGCTGAGTTTGTGTGACTTAGTCAGTATGCACCTAAGATGATACTTTTTGAGAGGGACCACTGTAATAGGTTCTGATTTGGACTTAATCGTGAGATTCGAGTTTTTTGGTGGCGCAAAATGTAGAGATGTTTAATGAGTTAGTGGAGGGAGCTAAGGCAGTTGAGGAGACTTTAGTTGAGCTGCCTCACTCTTTGGTTACTAATTCTAGTAAGAGAGCTTCTGATGGTGGACCTAGTCGTTGACCGCCTAAGAGAGGGCATGATAGTCATAGTTCTAGTAAGGGTGTGAGAAGTGGATCTCGACTGACTTAGTTTAGAAAGCAAAGTAGTGTTGTGCTTAGTACTGGTGGTTCGACGAGTGGTTCTGGATGGCCACTCTATGCACATTGTGAAAGTAAGAATTCGGGTATGTGTCGTAAGTTGATAGGTGGATGTTTTAAATGTGGTTCGAAGGAAGATTTTCTTAAGGATTGTTTGAATAGAGTAGAGGTTTCGCAAACTCAAAATTTCACACCTACTTCTACGCCTGTTAGAGGTCTCGCGGTAAAGGTAATGGGAGACCGATTGGGCAGCGGATTGTTGCTCATACTATTGCTACACAGCTTTAGTCTGGAGGTTCAGCTCGAGTTTATGCTGTTAGAGAGCTGAAGGATCAGGATCTGACTGATGTTATCGAAGGTACTTTCACTTTGCAGTCTACTCTGTTATTTTTGTTGGTTGATTCTGGTTCTACGCATTCGTATATCTTGAATGAATTGGCTGTAAGTTAAGGATTTCGATAGAGACTATTGGTTTGGGTATGACTGTTATTAGTTTTTTCAGTGATAGTGTAGTAGTGAACAAAGTGTATCGTAGATGCCCTATTATGATTCAAGGACACGTTTTTTCTGTTGATCTTATGGAATTGTCTTTCTATGGTTTCGATGTTATTCTTGGTATGGAGTGGTTAACTAAACATAAGGCTAAGGTAGATTTTGAGACTTAGCAAATTAGTTTAAGGAATAGTGATGGGTTGGAAATTGTTGTTGGTGGTGAAAGACGAGTTTTCTATCTAATATGGTTTTGGCTATGAAGGTTGAAAAGTTGATAGGAAAAGGTTGTGAAGCTTATTTAGCTTATGTGTGAATTCAGTTAGTAAAGAGTTGAGAGTTCAGGATATTTGCACTGTTAAGGATTTTCCTAACATTTTTACTGAAGAGTTGCTTAGTTTGCCACCGGATCGTGAAGTTGAGTTTGGTATTAAGCTCTATCCTAGTACTACATCGGTGTTCATAGTACCTTATCACATGGTACCAAAAGAGCTTAAGGAACTAAAGATTCAATTGCAAGAATTGCTTGATAGAGGATTTATTCGACCGAGTGTATCTCCTTAGGGCGCACCGGTTTTGTTTATGAAGGAGAAGGCTGGTAAGATGTGAATTTGTGTTGACTATAGGTAGTTGAATAATTTGACCATTAAGAATAAATATCCTTTACCTCTAATTGATGACTTGTTTCATCAGTTTTGAGGTGCAATGGTGTTTTCAAAGATTTATATTAGATTTAGGTATTATCAGTTGAAGGTAAAGGAGTCTGATGTGTTAAAAACTACTTTTAGGACTCGGTATGGGCATTATGAGTTTTTGGTGATGCCGTTTGGATTAACTAATGCCCCTATTGCGTTTATGGATTTGATGAACTGAGCATTTCATTCATACTTGGATCAGTTTATGGTTGTCTTCATAGATGATATTTTGTTGTATTCTCGTTTTGAGGAGGATCACGACGAGCATTTAAGGGTTGTTTTGCACATTTTGCGAGATAAGCAATTGAATGCGAAATTGAGTAAGTGTGAATTTTGCTTAAGGAAGTAGTGTTTTTGGGTCATGTTGTATCGACAGAAGGGATTCGTGTGGATCCAATGAAGATTCAGATGATTTTACAATGGAAGTCGTCTAGAAGCGTTACTGAAGTTAGGAGTTTCTTGGGTTTAGTTGGCTATTATCATAGATTCATTAAAGGGTTTTCTCTTATTGTTGCACTTGTAATGAAACTATTCCAGAAAGATGTGGTTTTTGAGTGGATTGATGAAAGGCAGAAGAGTTTTGAATAGCTTAAGGCAGTTTTGACTAAGGCACCTGTGTTAATTCAACCGAAGCTTGGAAAAGATTTTGTGGTTTATAGTGATGTTTCGTATTCAGATATTGGTTGTGTGTTGATGTAAGAAGGTAAAGTTGTGGCTTATGTGTACCACCCCAAACCCGGCTTGAACATTATGGCCGAATCTGGTGATGTCACATGAAAGTTCGTTTGAAAACCATTTTCCATTTAGAACTTATCATTATCTTTCATTAATTCTCGAATCGTGATTCATTTCTAAAACTCTATACTTTGCGGAAGCTTTTTAAAAATAATTTGTGTGTACGTGGTATTTTGATAAAACATTCATCTCTTTTGAAAACCCGAGTTTCTCTTATTTCTAGCAGATATAAATAGAAAATAGTATAAAATCCAAATTTTAGGTAAAAATCCAGAGAGGCCATTATTATAGAAAAATACCCCAAAATAAAACTTAAAATCGTAAATAAGTATCAAATAGCAAAAAGAAGTCGTGTGGCCACCGCTGAGTCCTCTACCATACCGATCCACCTATGTCTGGGGATTTCCTGTACAGATTAAACAAAGGGGGTGAGTTTACGTAAACTCAGTGTGTAATCCCCATGCAAACAAACAGAAAATAATAGATAATCCCAGTTTGGGCCTAAGCCCTTTTCAGTATCAGTAAGCATTAGGGTCTTAGCCCATCACAGTACAATAACAATTAAAGTTATGCAGTTATAAAATCCTACCCAACCAGCCTTTACACTCCATCTCCGTCCAACCCTACACTCCATGTGGGGATATAATCAACCCACCCATCTTTACACTCTAAATAGTACCGAATGCAGCACTAGACAGTAGTTACAATTGTGATGCCTGTAAGTTAGGCTTGAAGCCTTTCAGTACACTTCCTCCAATCAAAATCAATCCCCAACCTAATGCACTGCATCATACAGACATGTCATGGTATCATGTATGTAATAGGCCAATTTTGGCCTAGCCTAATATTAACCAAATTTAAAAAACCAAATAAAAAAATTAATAAAAATATCCAATTAAACAGTCCAAATTACAAAACCAAAAAATAAAATCTAAAGACCCAATCCAAAATACTAAACCCAACCCCTGAATTAGCCCAAAATATTCCCCAATTAACCGAAACCATAAAATCTAACAACTTCTAGCACCGCTCCTCCGTCCGCCCTCTATGCACGCCGCATGCGAGCCAGACTTCTCCGCGCGTGTTGCACCTCCGCGTGCGTGTGCCTCCAGCTGGCTTCTCACCTGCAACAGACGCAACAAACAAGCAAGGAGAAGCAAACAATAACAGAAAGTACAACAAATAATAAAAATTTTCTGTAATTTTCTTTTTTTTATTCGGCTATATAAAGCCATTTGTAATACTGTAAAAAGGATAGGAATACGAAATCAAAAAAAGTTATAGAAAATTTACCAAAAAACAATCAGAAAGTAATAGAAATCACAATTTTTTGAAGGTGATCTGAGTTTCTTTTTCCTCTTTCATTTTAGTTTCTTTTCTATTTCTTTGATTCTTTTTATTGATGCTTATTTACTGATTGAGAAAGGAAACACAAATAAGAGGCGAGGGTTTACCTTTACGACGGCACGTTGGACTCCTGTTCACTCCGTCACAATCGGAGTTCGAATGGACGGACTGAGAATGGCGAAGCAACTGAGCGGCTAAGGGCTTGGTTGATTCGTTTTAAAACAACTAAAGGGCATGTTTAGGGTTTTTTTAGTTTTATGCTGATTATTGAAACGGTGCCATTTAGACCCTATTTTAATGGTTCTAAAACGGTGTCGTATTGGCCAATGATCCGATGACCCGACCAAGAAGCGGCTAGATCCGTGTGTTTTGATCTTGGTAGGGGTATTTTCACATTTGGTCTCCCCTCTTTTGTGACGTATTCAAATCAGTTTTTTTTATTTTTAAATTTCGCTCTGCATTTTGTTTTTGTTTCATTTCTGCCCAGGTTGAAATGCCGCATTTTGGAGGAACGGGAATTATTTCCCACTTGGGCCCCCAAGTTATCCGCGCATTACATTCGGCCCCTCTGCTTTATTTTACTTTCATTTTTTTAATTTTGTTTTAAGTTCAATTTAATCCCTACTAACTTAATGTGCTTGATTTTCTTTAAATTTTATTTAAGTATTTATTATTCCATTATTTTTAATTTTAAACTTAATATTATTTTAGTTTTTAAGCTTGGTATTAGTTTTATCGTATATTATTATTTTAGGTTTATCATTATTTTAAGTTTATCATTATTATTATTTTAAATTTACCCTTAATATTATTTTAAATTTATTATGTATTATTATTTTTTAAAATTATCATGAATTATTATTTGAATTTATCATGCATTATTTTTTTGTAAATTCGATATTTTTTTTATCTATTTTGAGTCTTTCATCCCATATGCATTATTTGTTTAGATTAATATATATATATATATTATTTTGTATATTACTTATTTTGATTTTCTACATTTTCAACATTTACTTTAAATTTTATATATATATATATTTTTTTTTTAACCCTACTTTTTGATCTATTTCAAGTTTTCATATTAATCATCTATTTGAAAATTTTTGTACGAATATTTTATTGATTATATTGATGATTTCAAATTTCCCTTCTTTCATATCGTTCATTTTTTAGTTATTTAAAAACTTGTATGTTTTTTTTGTGTTTGTGTTAATTTGCTTAGTATTTTTTATTAGCTTTTTCACTAGCTTTCAAATATGGATATTAGTACATGCATAATTTGGTATGTGAGATTATTGTTATTATGTACATTGTATTGCTTGTTTGTATTGATTGATTATTTGCGTTCATTTGTATGTATTTTGGCTTACAAATCTTTCTTTTGCGTTATACATTGTCATACCATTGTGTTTTATTGGTCAAAAAGATTACATTTCATTTAAACATTAAAATCATTTTACTCAAAAGTTTTCGAAATAAAGCAATACTCGATATCCAAGATTTTCGAGCAGATTGTGCCCTAACTTACTGGGTTTCAATTTTCTTCGTTGAATTTAAGTAACCGAATATCATTTTTAAAATGAAACGTAAAAATTTCAAATCAAAGCATATCTCATGAATTCGAAACGTTGTGTCTAACTCATTATATATGACCCTTTGATATATCGAGACGAGGTTTTTTTAATAAAGGCAAACTTATATGTCATCTTTGGAACTTAGAGAAATTGTGCCCTAACTTACGGGGTTTCGATTTCCTCATTGAACCAAGATGGTCAAACACTTTTAGTTTTCAAATACACCAAGTTTCAATAAAGGTTTTTAAAGGTTAGCTTATGCTCGAGAATTCAAATGTTGCATCCTAACTTACGGGGTACGACATTTTGTTGCCTCGGGATGAGAAAGCCTTTTTACATTCGTTCAAATCTATCCAAGTATTGTTTTAAAATATGACATTAATAAAAAGGGGAAATCATTTTTAATCTCTTCGAATTTTCGACATTCGACTTTAAGACATTAAATAATCAATTCGGTACCAATTTTGGGCGTTACGAGGGTGTTAATCCTTCCTCGTATTTAACTGACTCCCGGGCCCTTTTTTCTGAAACTCATAGACCAAAATCATTTTTAAAGTGATCCGATCACACCTCAATAAAAGATCAGTGGTGACTCTAATTTTCATTTTTTTAAGTAGATACTATTTTTGCTTTCAAAAAGTGGTTTCGACAATGTATAAACAGTACAGTGTATATAGCATGCTCAACATACAGATATACATATCTATCTCATATAGGCATATAATAGTCTTTTCAATCATTATAGTCAATTAGGGGTCTAGGTAAACTTACCGGCCCTAAAATAGGTTCACAGTCAACTTCAGCGACCCGTGCAACCTTAGTTGTCAAACAGTGAAAATGGGCCCACAGGCCCATGTTGCTAGCCCATGTAGACCCACACACTCGTGTGGCCTACACGACTTAAAATGGCCTTAGTTGTATAGATCACACGGCCTGGCCCAATATATTCCAAACGCATGTGTGGTTCACCCTCATCGATCTCACGCCCGTGTTCGGTTACACAGCCTACCACATGAGCGTTTCCAGTAAAGTGCTTACAGACCTAACTTCGTTGGGAGTTAAGCCACACTCCTGGTACACCAAAACCTAAATTCAACCAAGACGTCATTCAATCAACTACATAATTCGCTAATCAAACAAAACCAAGTGACGTTAAGGAATGATCAGCAACCAAAACCCCTTACCAAAATCAACCGAAATCGCACCCTCAATTCCTCGATGAAGCACCAACCAACCCATTGATCTCCGTCTAGCACGAGAGCCACAAAACTCTTTTGTTTTAACCCTTAATCGCATTTCACTTAACAAGTCAATTAAACCCAAGAATATACATACAACCTTTCATTCAGCAACTTATACAATGAAACAATAAACACCTATCACTTACCAACTATCGACAGGATAGAGTGCAAAACCGAAACAGACAAAGGGTAATGTAGAACTCACTTTCAATATTTAGCCAATGAGAAGAGCCAGAACTATGCATGACTGCCTTGAGGGGAAAAGAAGCTAGCATCAAAAAAATTGGGAATAGAAAGAGGGAACCGAATTTTGAAACAACGGTAGCAAGTGGGGGAAAACAATTAAAACAAAACCAAGAAGGAGTAGAACAGATGGAGAGGACGACAGTCACAGCAAAAAGAAAATTGAATGACACAATCAGCACCAAAGAACTTGGAATAGAAGATAAAATTCAAATGAGAGAAGAAAAAGAACTGACGAAATTCGGTAGCAACAGGGAGGTTTTAGGGGAAGCAAACGACAAAAAAAATTGAAAAATAAGAGAGAAAACAAAACAAAACCCTATCAGCCACAGAAATTTTGAAATAGGGAGAGAGTTGAATTCAACATCCCCCAAATCAAGATAACTTCCCTTAGCCCATAATTTCCTCTTAAATTCACTCCAACCTTCCTACTACTCAGACTTTTAATGAAACACAAACTATCGCCGTCCATCCTTGCAAAAATTTAATCCCTTCGTGCAAGTAAGTATTCAAGCTTCAAACCTCAAGTAACAATAGCACGCCACTCACCCCCTAAACCAGCAGGCCCATTTTGACATAACCACTGAAGCAGACATATATTTGTGTCACAAACATACAAAAATATATATAAGGGATTTTTTGGGCGTTACAACTCTACCCCCTAAAAGAAAATTTTGGCCTCAAAATTTTACCTGATCAAAACAGATGAGGATACTGCTGTCGCATCGTATCCTCAAGCTCCCATGTGGCCTTCTCAGAGCTATGATTACTCCAAAGAACCTTAACCAGTGGGATGGATTTTCTTCTTAGAACCTTTACATCTCGCTCCAATATCTAAACTGGCTCCTCCTCAAAGGTTAGATCTGACCTAACCTCGATCCCCTCAACAGGAACACTATGCGTGGGATCAGAGCGGTAGCTCCTCAACATAGAGACGTGGAACACGTCATGAATTCGATCCAATTTTAAAGGTAATTTCAACTGGTAAGCAACTGGTCCCACTCACTTAAGCACACGATAAGGTCCAATAACTCTAGGGCTCAACTTGCCCTTGCGACCAAATCTCAGTATCTTCTTTCACGGTGAGACATTGAGAAAAATAAAGTCCCCCACTGAAAACTCAATCTCTCGACACTTCAGGTCAGCGTAGGACTTCTACCTATCAGATGCCACTTTAAGTCGGTCTCAAATCAACCTAACTTTATCCTCGGTATCAGAAACTAGCTTAGGGCCCAAAACACGCCGCTCGCCCAAATCAGTCCAACATGAAGGTGTGCGACACCTACGACCATATAATGCCTCATAGGCTGCCATTAAAATGCTAGACTGATAGCTGTTGTTATAAGCAAATCCTCCCAACTACCTCGAAAATCAATCACGCAACTCCTTAACATGTCCTCGAGTATCTGAATCACCCTTTCTGACTAACCATCTGTCTGAGGGTGGAACGCAGTACTGAAGTTCAACATTGTACCTAGAGCTTCATATAACTTCTTCCAGAATCGAGACGTGAAGCGAGGATCCCTATCAGATATGATTGAAACCGGTATCCCATGCAGTCTCACTATCTCAGACACATACAATTTAGCCAGCTTCTGCAGAGAGTAGTCGGTACGAATTGGTATGAAGTGGGTGGACGTGGTCAATCAATCCACATGACCCATACAAAATCCTTCTTGGTAGGTGTGAGGGGTAACCCACTAACGAAGTCTATAGTATCTCTCTCCTACTTCCAAAGTAGAATCTTGACTGGATGCAACAAACCCGAAGGTAACTGATGCTCAGCCTAAACCTGCTCGCAAGTTAGACACTTATCCACAAATTCGGTAACTTCTCGCTAAAGACCTGGCCACCAATAAAACTCACGAAGGTCATGGTACATCTTGTTTCCACCAGGATGCATAGCATAGGGGCTACTATGCACCTCTCGCAGTATAGACTAGTTCAATTCAGTATCTTTTGGTACACAGATTCTCTTACAGAAATAGAGCACCCCTTCGCTATTCAGTCCAAAATCTTTGGTATTCCCACTTTCAACCTATCGGAAACGAAGACTCAACGACTCATCCTTTATTTGCTTACCCTTAATCTGCTCTATCTACATCGGTTTAACTTGGAGTTCGGCTAACAAATTACCATCATCAAATAAACTGAGGCGAGAAAACATCGTCCTCGGGTTAGTCATAGCTCTACGGCTCAGTCTGTCAGCCACCACATTAGCCTTACCAGGGTGGTATTCAATAGTACAATCGTAGTCCTTAAGCAGCTCAATCCATCTACGCTGTCTAATATTTAGCTCCTTCTGAGTGAGGAGGTACTTGAGGCTCTTGTGATAGGTGTAAATGATACAGTTTTCACCATACAAGTAATGCCTCCAGATTTTCAGTGTGAATACCACTGCGGCCAACTCCAAGTCATGCGTTAGAAAGTTCGCCTCATGAGTCTTAAGCTAACGAGATGCATATGCTACCACCTTACCTTCTTGCATCAACACACATCCCAAACCGACATGTGATGCATCGCTGTAGACAGTAAACTCTTTACCAGACTCTGGCTGTATCAAAACAAGAGCATCAGTCAATACAGTTTTGAGCTTCTCAAAGCTCTCTTGCTGCACATCAGTCCAATTAAATGGCACACCCTTATGTAGCAGCTTAGTCAAGGGTGCTGCAATCAGTGAAAAACCCTCTACAAATCATTGATAATACCCTGCCAGTCCTAGAAAATTGTGAATCTCAAATACAGTCTTAGGCTTTTTCCAATCCAACACCGCCTCAATCCTTCAAGAATCGACCCTAATCCCCTCAGCAAAAATAATATGGCCCAAAAATGTTACTTCCTATAACCAGAACTCACATTTACTGAACTTGGTGTAGAGTTGTTTCTCTCGCAAAATCTGTAGAACCACTTTGAGGTGTTCATCGTGTTTATCCTCAGTTTTCAAATACACCAGTATATCATCAATAAATACCACTACAAACCAATCCAAATAGGGTTGGAACACTCGATTCATCAGATCTATAAAAGTTACCAGTGTATTCGTCAGTCCAAATGGCATCACTAGGAACTCGTAGTGACCATAGCGAGTCCTAAATGTCGTCTTATACACGTCAACCTCTTTAACTCTCAACTGGTGATACCCTGACCGTAGATCAATCCTTCTTTTTCACGAACAGAATTGGTGCTCTCCACGGAGACACACTAGAGTGGATGAATGCACGATCTAGTAGCTCTTCAATCTGAGCCGTAAGCTCCACAAACTCTTTTGGTGCCATTCTATAAGGGGCGATGAACACCAGAGTTGTACTGGGAAGGTGGATTAAGCTCTACTTCACAATTCGGAGGTAACCTAGGTAGCTCTTCAGGAAAAACATTCAGAAACTCCTTAACCATGTTGATATCCTTAACAGAAGAATCCTCAGAATCTGAAACACTGATGTAAGTTAGATATGCCTCACATCCCTTACGAACCAACTTTTTGGCCCTTAATGCAAAAATCACATTCGATAAGTAGTTTTGGCGCTCCCCAATTACGACTACCTCGCTGTCTTCCACAGTTCTCAGTACAACCCTTTTCGTAGCACAATCTAAGCTCACTCAGTGTTTAACCAACCAGTCTATTCCCAGTATCAAATCAAATTTCTCAAAAGGTAATTCCATCAGATCAGCCAAAAAGATGACTCATTGAACCTCTAGAGGATCATCTCTAAACAGTTTGTTAACCCTTATTGACTGCCCCAATGGACTCAGTACAGTGACTTCACTCGTAGTGCTCTCAACCAGTATACCCAAGTTTTTAGTAACAAAACAGGCAACATATGAATGAGTGAATCCTATATCTATCAATGAAGTATAAGGTACATTATGGACAAAGAACGTACTCGTGATGATGTCTAGAGCATCCCTATCCTCTCGACGACATGCAGCATAAACCAAAGCCACTGCCTCGCCTCAGTCTGATTAGCACCTGTGCCCGGTGCTCTCTGACCATGGCCCAAACCATTACCACCTCTGGCCTGACCATAGCCTCTCGGTGGCTGATAAACTATTCTTGATGGTTGTACAGCATTATTACCCAGAGCTTGCATCTGAACGGACCTATGTGGGCACTCTCTAATACGGTGCTTTAGAGAACTGCACCCCAAACATGCCCCAATTCCTTTCCAAAGCTCGCCCTGATGGTGTCTACCACAGTCAGTACACAACGGCTGTCCAGTAGCAACAATGGGAGCCCCAACTCTGATCAGCCCATCAACTTTGGCCTTTTTCTTAGGCCTCTGAACGGAAATCGAAGGCTCCAAATCCCTCTTATTCTTACCTCTCTCTCTGTCACAGTTCTGGCGCTGAGTGCGCTCCACTTCCTCAACAATCTTCACCTTATCGACTAATACAGTAAAGTCTTACTCCCTCTGTGGAGCTATTAGAACCCTCAGATTATCCTTGGGGCCATCCTCGAAGCGAACACATCCCTCATACTCAGTCGCCACCATACCTCGCGTATAGCGGCTCAATCTTAGAAATTCAACCTTATACTCGGGGATCGATCTATCTCCCTAAATCAGATTTAAGAAATCTCTCCTACGGGCATCCACATAGCTGGCCCCCACATATTTCCCCTGGAAAGCGATCTTAAAGAACTCCCAAGTCAGTCGTTTAGGCTGAGTGCCCTCTTTAACAGTGAGCCACCATTGATACGCCTCATGACGTAGCAGCGATACAGTACCCTTTAATTTCTGCTCAGGGGTGCAGTCCAGGTCGTCCATAATCCTCTCTGTGGCCTCAATCCAGTATTCTACCACATCAGGGGCAACTCCAACAATTCCCCTAAAAAGCTTAGCTCTGTTAGACCAGAGTCGTTTCGTAACTGACACGCGACCTTCAGTTCCAGTATTAGGCCCAACGACCCTCTCTAGAATCCTTAACATGGCTTGGGATAGTGCGTCGTCCCCAACCGCTCAACCATGAGACCCAATCTCAGTCACAGGTGAAGTCAGTGTCTCACTAGTTTCCAAATTAGGCAAGTGGCCAGAAGATGAGGACCCAGCTCGAGCACCTTTACGGCCTCTACCATGGCCTCTTATACCTTGTCCGCAAGTACCTCTTGTGCTCATTGCCTATTCGCGTTAATCTGTATTAACAGTTTTATGCATCAGTTTACAATTTCAGTATTTATTAACAGATATCTTATGAGAGGTAGTATCAGAAGTGTAAAGTTTGTTTTCGCCCAACGCAATGTCTATCAATGTCTATCGGTTTTACTACAGTATTAGTATACACTAACTTGAGTGTTTTTCATACAATCTACCTATAGTAGTCTCAATTTGTACTATCTATAGTAGTTTCAATATTAAGTTAATTTCAGTTTAAAACACATAAAGGCTTCAGAGAACTTACAAGATCGGCGTCGAAGACTAGGTGTACTACACATTCAGTAAAAATGTTTCAAATTATTCAGAAATGAGTGCTTTAAAAACCAAGTTAAAAGTGAAATACACAGCCGAGTTTTGTAACTTGACTCTGATACCACTAAATGTAACACCCCAAACCCGGCCTGGATGTTATGACCGAATCTGGCGATGTCACATAGAAGTGCGTTTGAAAATCGTATCATTTCTAAAACCGTTTTCCATTTAGAACATATCATTATCTTTCATTAATTCTCGAATCGTGATTCATTTCTAAAATGCTATACTTTGCGAAAGCTTTTTAAAAATAATTTACGTGTATGTGGTATTTTGATAAAACATTCATTTCTTTTGAAAACCCGAGTTTCTCCTATTTCTAGCAGATATAAATAGAAAACAGTATAAAATCCAAATTTTAGGTAAAAATCCAAAGAGGTCATTATTACAGAAAATACCCAAAAATAAAACTTAAAATTATAAATAAGTATCAAATAGAAAAAAGGAGTCGTGTGGCCACTGTTGAGTCCTCTGCCATACCGATCCGCCTATGTCTGGGGATTTCCTATACAGATTAAATAGAGGGGGTGAGTTTACGTAGACTCAGTGTGTAATCCCCATGCAAACAAACAGACAATAACAGATAATCCCAGTTTGGGACTAAACCCTTTTCAATATCAATGAGCATTAGGGCCTTAGCCCATCATAGTACAGTAACAGTGATAGTTATGCGGTTATAAAATCCTACCCAACTAGCCTCTACACTCCATGTGGGGATATAATCAACCCACCCATCCCTACACTCTAAATAGTACCGAATGCGGCACTAGACAATAGTTGCAACTGTGCTGCCAATGAGTTAGGCTTGAAGCCTTTCAATATACTTCCTCCAATCAAAATCAGTCCCTAACCTAATTCAATGCATCCTACACACGTCATGGTATCATGTATAAACAGTATAATGTATATAGCGTGCTCAACATATAGATATACATATCTATATCATATAGGCATATAACAGTCTTTTCAATCATTACAGCCAATTAGGGGTCTAGGTAAACTTACCAACCCTATAGTAGGTTCACAGTCGACTTGGGCGACCCGTACAACCGTAGCAGTCAAACAGTGAAAATGGGCCCACAGGTCCATGTTGCAAGCCCATGTAGGCCCATACGCTCGTGTGGCCCATGTGGCTTAAAATGGCCTAGGCCGGGTGATCCACCCATTATATTCCAAACGCATGTGTGGTTCACCCGTGTGGGCCCACGTGCCCATGAGGCCCACACGGCCCAAATTGACCCAGCCCATGAATCGCACATGTCTAGCTTCATCGATCTCACGCCCGTGTTCGGTTACACAGCCTACCATATAAGTGGTCCCACGTTCGTGTGGTGTAGATGGTCCCATTATTCGGCTTTTCACCGACTAGCGTTTTTAGTAATGTGATTACACACCTAACTTAGTTGGGAGTTAAGCCACACTCTTGGTACATCAAAACCTAAATTCAACCAAAACGTCATTCAATCAACTACATAATTCGCTAATTAAACCAAACCAAATGACGTTAAGGAATGATCATCAACCAAAACCCCTTACCAAAATCAACCGAAACTGCACCCTCAATTCCTTGATGAAGCACCAACCAACCCTTGATCTCCACCTAGCACGAGAGCCACAAAACTCTTTTGTTTCAACCCTTAATCGCATTTCACTTAGCAAGTCAATTAAACCCAAGAATATACATACAACCTTTCATTCAGCAACTTATACAACGAAACAACAAACACCTACTCACTTACCAACTGTCGACAGGATAGAGTGCAAAATCGAAATAGACAAAGGGTAACGTAGAACTCAACTTTCAATATTCGGCCAAGAAGAGGAGCCAAAATTATGCACAGCTGGCTTGAGGGGAAAAGAAGCTAGCGTAAAAAATTGGGAATAGAAAGAGGGAACCGAATTTTGAAACAACGGCAGCAAGTGGGGGAAAAACAATTAAAACAAAACCAAGAAGGAGCAGAACAAATGGAGAGGAAGACAATCACAACAAAAAAAAAATCGAATGACACAATCAGCACCAAAGAACTTGGAATAGAGGACAAAAGACAAATAAGAGAAGAAAAGACCAAAGAGGAAATTCAGTAGCAACAGGGAGGTTTTAGGGGAAGCAAACGACAGCAAAATTGAAAAATAAGAGAAAAGAAAAAAACTCTATTAGCCATTGAAATTTTAAAACACAGAGAGAGAGCCAAATTCAACATCCCCCAAATCAAGATAACTTCCTGCATCCCATTATTTCCTCCTAAAATAAGTCCAACCTTCCCACTACTCAAACTTTTAATGAAACACAAACTCTAGTCGTCCATCCCTGTAAAATATTAATCCCTGTAAAATATTTTTCATTTTATTTAAATAATTACAGCTTGTGTTTTGATGTGTGTTAACTTTTAATTTCACACAAATAAATATATTTTCTGAAGGGAATAGAGTCTTGTTGGTTTCTATTTATAACTTTGCAAGTACAAACGGTTACAAAGAATAAATCTTCAAACATCAAGATTGACATTTCAAGCATGGAACATGGACAGTTTCAATGCATAGGGACATTTTCTCATTTCAAATACATGAGCATGGATGATTTTCAAATGCATAAAGATTTTTTTTTATTCAAATACATCAGCATGGACGGTTTCAAAGGAAATAGACGTTTTCTCATCCAAATACATCAGCATGGACGATTTTAAAATACGTGAAGACAATTTCTCTATTCAAATTGGACTTTTTATTACATTAAATTGCATGTTTATGACCGTTTGAGTCTTCCCATTATTCTTACACTCTTATAAATAGACATCACATGTAAGCTTGAAATGACATCAGATTAATGTAATTATTCTCTTTAGTCTCTTTGAGAGTTTGTTCTGAACTTATCAAGATTACAATCTAGTGGCGTTCATCTTTTTTTGATCTTATCATTACCCTTTCCCATCCCAATCTGTGAGTGTGGCGATCATATACTATTGGTTCCAATCTCTTTAGAGATAGTGGGTCACAGTCTTTTTCTTTCAACTTCCATTTATGTTCAAACTTTCTGGGTTTGTTTTGAGTAGAAGTTTTATCATTTCATGTAACACCCCTAACCTATATCTGTCGTCAAATTAGGGTTACGAGGCATTACTGTGCAAAACACAACTCAAAGCAGTCATAAAAAAATAAAAATAAAAAATTTAACATTTGTATGCAATTCGTTTGGATACAGGTTTAAATCAACTATTTCCAAATCAAAATATATGCATTGTATATAAATAAATATATAAATTTAAATATATATACATAAAAAAAATATTAAGTAAGCATAATTAAAAATTCTACTTAACCATTTAAAACAAAACATAATATTTCAATTCAACTAATCTATAAGAAAATAAGCCATATTCATATGGCTGTTAATTATATTTACAATACTTCAAAGTACAACTTTCAAAACATAATCTAGCCTATGCATGCCATAAGTTTAAGTTTAAACATTTCAATACCGAGACAGTAGATAGAGTGATGAACTTGCTGACGATCCCCGAGCTTGAAGCTTGATCTTTAAGTCTATAAAACAGAAAGACATAAACAAACAAAGTAAGCTTTTATAGCTTAGTAAGTCTATAGCATATCAAAAATATAAAATTTATTATGAAATTTTTGGTACTCTTAACGAGATCGCAAATACCATATACTTTAACATTTACACGTAGTCAAATGCGTACATAATTATCAAGCCTTAAAACCGAATACATATACTCTATAAACATGAATCGTCGAATGCATATATACATATTCTTAACAAATATTATAATCGAATATATACATGTATTTATCACATACATATATCCAGAGTCATATATGTACTTACCAGGTACATATAATCGAATATACACAAATTTATCAATCACATTTCATATCCCATTATACAAGTATGTATATCAATTATAAACTTTTAACCTAACTCATATTTATGCATATAATAGAATGCATTCTTGTTCAACTTTTACTTATAAACAAATATATATTCTTAATTGCGCATAAGAATACTCATCAATTTCTTATACCAAATGCACCCATATAAATATATATATACTTTTCAACTACACTTAACGGATGCATATATATATATATATCAACCACCAATGTCAGATATATGCACAACTTCTTCAAACACATAAATCTGAACAATTAACAAAATTTAAACAAATTCACCGGTACTTAGCCTGCTAGGCTTAAAACCTGTTTCAATACACCGGCTGTAATGGCCCAAATTGAAGGTTATCGGAATAGTGGTTTCGTAACCACAAATCTAATTTAAAGAAAAATTTATTTTAATATTTTTTTGCATGAATATTGGTATGATAGGAAAATCGTATGAAAATATCGATAAAAAAATTTTTACCGATTTAGTGATTAGTTAGAAAAAGAAATTATTGAAGAAATTGGGTAAAAATAAGGTATCGAGACTTCAATCTCGTAAAACAGAGTCAAAATTATTTTTATAAATATTTATGAAGTGTTAGTAATATGGTATTAAAATTTCGTTAGAAAATTTTAATGTTTGGGTAGTCAATTAAGTGAAAAGAACTAAATTGAAAAAGGTGTAAAAGTTACTAGAAGGATTAAATAGCTCAATTGTTAAATGAGGAGGGACATAAATTGCAAATAACCCCAAAAGGTGATATTTTGAGCGGCATACGCTGAGAAAAATCAGGAGAATTGAAGAATTAAGGGTAAAATTGGAATATTGCAAAATTTGCTTTAAAAGTTAGGACTAAAGTGGAATTATCTAGATTTCTCTTTATTTTTCTGCATTCTCATCAGCCAAAAACATCCTAAGGGTTTCTTCAAGCTGGTTTTTCATGATTTTTGCACCAAGTGAGTTAATCCTTGCCTTTTCCTTGTAATTTTTGTGTTTCTAAGACTTTTACAACTAGGTCCAATTACTAAATTCATTAGTTTTTGATTTTATGAATGAATTTGAAAGTTTCTATGAATATGTACTGGAAGTTTATGATGAAATAGGATGAAATTGAAACTTTAATCTTTTTATGAGATGATTTTATTAGGTAATTTCAATAGAAATTGATTTGTAGGACCTAATTGTGAAAAAGTTTGGAATTAAAGTCTAGTACTAAAATTCTGATTTCCAAAGCTTATAAAGTAGTTTAAAGTGATCGGATAAAGTGTTAATCGAGAAAAATCAGCTCAATTGAGAGGTTAATTGAGCAGGGATGAAATTATCATTTATTGAAAGTTTAGGGAAAAATGGTAATTAACATCATACACTAAAACAGTTTTGGACAGTAGCAGTAGTCTAACTTTGAAAAACAACCAAAAATTGTAGAGATCGAATTATAGGATGAATAAAATATGAAATTAAAGCTTATAGAAGAAACTGTTTAATTAATGGAATTGTAAATCATGAGATATAATAGATTTTGTGAGACAAGGTCAGAATGAATTCGGGTTCCCCTGTTCTGACTTTGGAAAATCATTAAAAATTGTAAAAAAATGATTATGAGTTATAATTTGGTTAGAATACTTAATGAGTCTATTTTCAGAAGAAACTAACAGAAACATCATCTGAATTCTGTAGAATGAGATAATTAATTTTTAGTGAAGAGGGGTCGAAACTGTCAAACAATAAAATAAGGGAAACTTTAAAGAATAAAATGTACTTGTCGGATAAACAAAAATTCTTAAAATTTTATGGTAAGAAGATATGTGAGTCTAGTTTTAGGAAAAATTAACGGATCTTAATTTAGAGTTCCGTAGCTCAAGATATAAATAATTTAGTGATTGTGACTCAGTGAGACAGCTTTGAATGCACTATAAATAATAATGGAATTATAGAGAATGTTACATATGAACATGAAATGTATTAGATTAATGATTAAATTTATTTATTTAGATCCAGAAAATTCAAATACGAAGCTAGATCGAGGAAAAGAAAAAGTTCAGGATGAGTAGATTTTTGTTTACGAACAAGTGTCGAGGTAAGTTCGTGTAACTTGAATTATATTCTTAAATGCTTGAAATATATTTTCTTGATGTGAATATGATTTGGATGTTTATTGTATGATAATTGATGAAGTATTGATATTCTTGATGAAAAGAGAAAATAAATCCCGGTTGAATGAAAGGAAAATTCGATGGATCTCTGAAAAGGAATTGACGGTAAAAAGGATCTAGCCCGGACAGGTGATCCTATCCTGATATAACCCTCCCGAAGAATATGTCGAAAATGGATTTAGCCCGGACGGGTAATCCGAGTTAGGGTCTGAATTTAGCCTAGACTGGTAATTCAGATCCAAGCTCATTAGAGTAATTGCCATTGCAGGGGATTTAGCCTGGATTGGTAATCCCGACAATACTCTATGAATTTATATTACAGGGGATTTAGCCTGAACTGGTAATCCCGCTGTAAGGATGAGGTTCGCGGGAGTGTGCTCTCAGAAATGGAAATGTGCGCACATGAATATGAATTGACGGACCCGGATTTGTACACTAAGGTGTACCTCTGAAAATCTATCGAAATTTCGAGAAATTCAACGGGATAAATATGGAAAAATAATAAGGGAATGGAAATCATGGTATTGATGAGCTCATCAATCATGGTATAAATTATTGATACATGGAAATTATTGGACTAATTTGAATGTTGAGTTTGTGCATGATAGGGGAATAATGTATTGAATGGATGTATGAATGTTTATTGCATTGTATTGAAAATATTAGGTAAGTATAATTCTTGTTACATGAGCTTACTAAGCACAAAGTGCTTACCCTGTTTCCTTCTCCCCTGTTTTGTAGTGTTAAGAGCTCAAAGGTCGGATTTGGTCGGAGACGCATCACACTATCAACCTTAAGATCTCGGTATATAAAGAAACTTTATTTTGGAAATCAATGGCATGTATAAGCTAGTAAAGTAAATGTTAATGTGAAATGAATGTAAGGTTAGCCGTTGGTATGGCTAACAAATCTTAGTTTTGGTATATGAAGAGGTTATCTTATGGATATGTTTGAATTTATCTTGAAAATATATTGAAATGGATTGGTTGTGTCAGATTGGTCTCGGTTTAAAATTTGCAGGGAAGATTAGATTTTTATAAAAGGGGTTATATTGAGTTTCTAAAAATATATATATTTATTCGGTAAAATCTGGTAATGCCTCATACTCTATTTCGGCGACGAATACGGGTAGGGGGTATTACACCAGCAATTAGCCTGCTAGACATAAAGTCCGAAACATTTCACCAGCATCAAGCCTGCTAGACATAAAGTCTGAAATATTTCACCGGCATCAGGCCTGCTAGACATAAAGTCCGAATTATTTCACTGGCAATAAATCTGATTGGTACTGAGCTTTAACAAAAAAAATCTCAATTCATAGAAGTTGTATCTCATATTTGTATATAGAATCCACATAAAATTCAGCTCAATAATTTATAAACTATATCTTTAAATAACATAGATGTATAAAGTTCAAACATCAATTCCAGCTCAATAATTTAATTATACATCCAAACCTATATATATATATAACTTAATGCATTAACCTACTACTAATATCATATGTTCGATCATCTTTTAATAATCCAACTAATAATTTCATACTTTCAATGTTATTCAAGAACTTTACATGAATATACATACATAATTGAACCTCTCATCTACATATATACATATACATACATAATTCATTACAAGAATATATACCTGTATATTAGCATAACCGAACCTCATGTAACCTTGTACAATTGTCATACCTAAATTCACTATAAAATCATATACATGTATGTATACCTGATCATTCGAAAATAATATATATATATATATATAATTACCAACTCACATATACAAATATAAGTTACATATCTTAATCAAATCTAAGAGTTTATACATATATATATATATATTTATATACATATATTCGGACCTAATATACATATATATGTATATATCATACTTACCTTGGATTAAAACCAAGAATTTATACATATACAACATTCATACTTCCACTAAATTCAAAAACTATATATATATATATATACACATATGTATATATATTCGATCATTATGTATATAATTATAAATATATATATACATATTCATACCTTCATCTAAATTCAAGGTTTATTCATGCTATTACATATATTTTCGAATCTATCATATACATGTATAATTTCTCACATAATTTCATTACAAGAGATTTTCATATATGTACATGCCTATCCGAATCTCACATTTACTTATATAAAATTTAAACCTATAATTTAACTCATGAACTTATACAAGATTATACTTGTATATTCGAAACTATCAATTACTTATATAAAATTTATACTTATACTTCAAATTATAAACATTTAATTACAGCTCAACAAGTATACAATCGATATACATGTATAAATATTGATTTCATAACTTTTAAATTGCTAATAGACTTACCTCAGACAGTGAAAATTGAAATCGGACAATTAGTCGACGACTTTGGCTTTTTCCCGATTTAGCTTCGATTTCTTTGGTTCTTGATCTAAACATATTCAAAATGAGCTAGTTTAAATATTATTATATTCAATTTAATCCAAAAACATGTAAATAGGAAAATTACCATTTTGCCCCTAACATTTACACTTTTTGCAATTTAGTCCATATTGCATAAAACACAAAATACACAAAATTTATCTACAATATACAAGGGCCAAATATCCCTAGTGTTCATACAAGTCTACATAATTCATTTATTTCACATTTTGGTCCCTCAAAATTTTAATTTCACAAATTAGTCCTAATTACTCAATTTCACCAAAATTTCAAAGACAAAACATGTTAATCTTTCACTTATCTTTCATATTTCATCATCAACTATCACAATGCTCAAGAATTCATCAATGGCATATCAAAAAATTAACACCAATTCCAAAAATTAAAACATGGGTCTTGTAGTACACAAAGCAATGATCTCAAAAACGTAAAAATTATCAAAAACCGAACAAAGAACTAACCTTAATTTGAGCTCATCAATGGCCGAATATAGCTAGGTTTTATTCTTTTTCTCTTGTTTCAAATTCGGAAATAGAAGGAAAATGATGATGAATTTAGTTTTCTTTCGTTTTAATTAACCTATATTAACATGTATTTTAATTTACTATTTTAACCTTATTTGAATAAATTATAAAACACATAATACAAGGGCAATGTTGACCATTGCCACCCACTATCTAATTTATGGGCTAATTGCTTCTTAACTCCTCCCATTTAAAAAGACAACAACAATTCGGTGCTTTTAAATTTAACCCTTAAATTTTATTTTACGCGATTAAGCCCTTTTTATCAAATTGAACCCTCGAACAATTAAATTTTTATACAAAATTCACACATAGTAATTCACTCATTATAAATGCCAAAAATAATTTTAAAATATTTTTCTAACTCAGATTTGTGGTCCGGAAACCACTTTGTCCGATTAGATTCAAAATCGAGTTGTTACATTTCATCTTTTTTTCTGTTTATTTTATTCTCACTTAATTGTTCTTATTTTATGTTACATGTTTTAGAACGATCATACAATAAGACGTACTTGTGTTCTTCAAACGGATACGAGCATGCATTATTTGGTATCAAAGCTAGCTATCTAATCAGGTGGCATTTTTTATTTTCAATTTTGATATTCTAAGAAAAAGTAAAAGTGTCATAAAAAATTTCTTTTGTGATTAGTGTCCTCGAAGCTATTTTACATCTTTTGGTGTAATTTGGCGATAGTGAAATTTTTTTTTGTCAAAAATACTATAAAAACTTATCTCTTCTGTTTAGTATTTTTGAAGCCATTTTACATCATTTGGTGCGATTTGGTGGTAGTAAAAATATTCTTTTGTCAAATATTTTCGTTCTATCCAATTGTCTTCCTTGTCTTCTTTTGGTGTTTTTGAGTCTATTTTGTCAAATAGTATCCTTTGTTTATCTTTTTATTCATCTTTTGAGTTTTTGAATTCTATTATTCATTCTGTTAGAACACTAGTACACCCCATGATGCAACGGAAAAAATAAATCCGGTGATCACGTCTAGGGATCCATGTTCGAGGAACGAATCGGGGTGAGAAGGGTATGAACGATAATTGCACTACACCAAAACAGGTTTTTAGCGGCATTTTTTTATGCCTTTAGCAGCGCTTAAAAGTATTTGCGGCGTTTTTAAAAGCGCCGTAAAAATGCTGCTATTGTGGCGTTTTTAAAAATAAACGCCGCTATAGACCATGACCTTTAGTGGCGCTTTTCCCACAACGCCGCTATAGATCAGGACCTTTAGCGGCGCTTTTGCACAAACACCGCTATAGATCAAGACCTTTAGCTGCGCTTTTCCCACAAACGCCGCTATAGCTCAAGACCTTTAGCGGCGCTTTTCCCACAAACGCCGCTATAGCTCAAGACCTTTAGCAGCGCTTTTTCCACAAACGCCGCTATAGATCAAAAGCTTTAGCGGCGCTTTTTCCACAAACGCCGCTATAGATCAAAACCTTTAGCGACGCTTTTCCCACAAACGCCACTATAGATCAAGACCTTTAACGGCGCTTTTTCCACAAACGCCGCTATAGAACAAACTTTTAGCGGCGCTTCTCGCAAAAACACCACTAAAAACATAACATTTAAAAAAATTATTTTAATCAAATAATATTTATTTTTATGAAAAATATTATATTATGTTTTATTTTTTAAATTAGAACTTTAAATATAATTTCAAGGATAAATAAAAAATATTATTTAAATTAAATTTTCTATGAAAATTTTAACTTTAAAACTAAATATAAAAATTAATGAATTTAGTTTTAGAATTTAAAATAATAAATTAATAACACAATTAAAATCCAAAAGTTAGAACTCAAGTTGTCGTAAATATTAAAGTAAAAATAAAAATTTAGAATCAAAACTAAAATAAATAATACATATGAGAAACAGACTGACTAGTTGAACTTGCCTATGACTATACACATTGCAAGGTAATAAAAAATACAATGCAGTCTGCTACACCATCTTTGCTCTGCAAGTTTCATTGAAGGCATTCCAAACTATATCCTGCAATATAAACATGCATTATTCATAAGAAAGATAAAAGGTACAAACCACACATGTAGGGAGAGGAAAAGTGAAAGAAAACAGAAATTTATGCGTGTAAATACAAAATGCTTCAAACACAAACTAATTGTAATTCATAATAAATATTACCTCCATTTCTGCTGAAGAGTAAGCTGGATCCAAGTTCTAAAACAGAACAAGTTCTCCAAACTCGTGTGCATCCCGCAAACTTTCTTCCCGAGGCTAAAACAATGTAGGAAGCAGTTTAAGATCAGCTTAAAGAATGTAGACTAATTTTCCCACAAATAACAACAATCAAAGTAGGCTATGAAAATAATTTAAACAACTGGTTTAGGAGTGACAGAGGAGTGCTTACGAGTTCTCCAAACCATTTGCTCCTATCCTGTAAGCATGAATAAACAGCAAAATGTAAGTACTTCTTCACAAGAAATATCCACATCAAGGAGAACAACAGAGCGATAACAAGATAGTAAATCTGCAATAAGGAGGAAAGCAGAAACTTGCAAGCATGATATTGTACAGGATGATGAGGATTAAACAAATAAATTTATTCATCCAAAAAGAAATACGAGTAGAAGCAAGAATTTACATGCAAAAAATTAGCAAAAATTAACAGTTCAAGTTCATGTATAATGTATTTACCAAAAACCGGACCAACTTGTCAATTTTTATAACATTTTAAATGCAACAAATTAGCACAAATTAACAATTCAAGTTCATATATATTCACCAAAAACCAGACTAAATTTTCAATTTTTATAAAATAAGAGGATGGAAGTCTAACAAATTAAAGTTTCCAATGAAATTCAAACTTACACTATTAAGTAAATAAGAGTTTTAAACTATCGGAGATCAAAACAAATTAGCAAAAACGAACTGTTCAAGTGCATGTATGCACCAAAAACAGGATCAAATTTCCAATTTTTGCAAATTAAGAGGATCAAATTCTAACAAATTAAAGTTTCCAATGAAATTCAAAATTACACCATTAAGATCATATTATTCAAAGTTTGCAATTTCAGTTTCAAGCCGTGAAGCATGAAATAATAGCCATAGTAGCGCCTGCAAAACCTCCATATGAATGAACAAATGTAGTTCTTATAATATAAATAATCAAAAGGAGCAATAATCTAAAACATACCTTTTTGTAGTTTCCTTATTTTCTATGAAATCAAACAGCAACACATCCATATTTTTGTTTTTCAAACGTTAATCTGAGACAAAACTAATGCCTTTTCCGATGTTTTTCTTTCGTATTTCTCATCATCAAATCCAATACCCAATTTTGACATATCGAATTCACTCAAATTCCTTCGTTTCATGATTCCAGATACGTAATTTTTGTCGTTTTGGTTCATTGGTCTGGGACTTTGCAGAAATCCCATGGACCTCCAACTTGCACAACAGAATGCGTGAAAATTAAGTTTGATTTAATAGATCTTAGAACAAAAATAGAATAAAAAACAAAGGAGTGCATACATGTATGCAAGCATCAAAAGGAATTAATCCACAATGAGGCCACGGATTAAAGTGGAATCATTTCAGCTGATATCAGTTCCAGGCCCCCAAAATGAGTGCCTCTTGATGTCCTGCTTTAAGAAAACATGAGTTTTATATAAGTTTTTGCATGTTTTAACTTTTAATATAATTAAAAGCGTCCAAGTTTACATAGGCAAACTGGAAGGAAACGACTTTGTATAAATTCCGCCATATCTTCAAGTGCATAACTGAAAGAACTTGAATTTTAAGAAGATTGTAACAGATCCACCTCAAAAAATTAAAACCAATAAACAAAAACACAAAAACCAACTAGCAGTCAACTTGTCAAGTCAAAGCGCTCACGCATAAATCATTGCAAATAAAAACTATACACAACCAAACAAACTTCATAAGGCAATCAAGATAAAGTATAACTTGAAATAAACCACAAGAGTCTACCTTTCTAATACTGCTGATCAGTGACAGGCTTCTTATTAGCAGCTGGTCCAATCCGCATTGCCCTAGTTGAACAATAAATCCCATTCATTTCAGTCATTGCACGAATTTGTTCAGTTTCATCACCAAACTTTACAAAGCCATAACCTTTAGACCGGCCATAACCGAATTTAAGTACTGAGTTTCATAATAGTAGCATTGCTGCTGCAAGTCCAGCAGACATAACAAAAGAGAAATTAAAAAGATAAAAAATAATAGCCAACCGAGCATCCATTAAAATTAAGTCATGATTAACATTTAAGTACTAAGTTTCATCTTGGACACCCCCTCACTTAAAAATAAAAATAAAAACAATCAGCTTTCATTCACTCTTCGTAAGAATGGTTGAAAAATAACTAACCTGCATCACTGGGAGAATCATATGATAGGATTCTGTAGAAGTCGACATTCAAAGATGGTATACATATAAGACCATTTTAAATTTATAATATTGAATGTGGTTTCAAAAAGTTTCCACCGCACAATTTGTAAAACAGTCTTGGTTTCTTTCTGATACCGATGACCAAGGGCCAACATTAAATAATACTGTTAAGTGAAACAAAGCATAATGCCAAGGCAACCCTTACCAATAACCATAACAAAGAAAAAGTAAAAAGATCCTTAAAACCACAATGCATAAACATGTAAGATCCTAATATCCGACTCCATGAAATACTAAGTATGTTACTCAGATTCAGATGTGAATATCCTAAACAGGTATTTGTCCAACACATGCTCAAATTTCCCAAGTTTTTCATATGCTTGGAGAGATCTAGGAGGGTCAAATTCCCACCATATTCATATCCATATATGTACTGGATACAAGTGCTAGACATGGGTGTTTCAAGAAAAATGAAGAGCCGGAATGCCATAAAATACGAGCAAGTGAGCAGAGCAAAAAGAAAGAAAAGAACAGGAAAATCGAGAAGATAGGAAAACTCGTTCTTACAGCTTGTATGTTCCTATCCTCATCATCAAAAAAGAGCTTTGAGTTGAAGGGAATCCCAGTCCTTGAGTGACTTCTCTGGAATTGATCGATCTGCTCAAACCTCAAAATGAAGAAGAAATTGGGAGAGGCGCAGTTTAGGGTTTGGATTTGGTTGAAAAATGAGAGCGTCTTAACTAAGAGGGGGGTTGTTTGACCTAGATTTGGTACGGCGCCCTTGTTCTTTTCTTGAAACGGTATCAGTTTTCGCCCCTAAAACTCACATATTTTTTATATTTAATTATTGTATCTTTCATATAAATTTTAAATAAATAATTCTTAAATTTTTAAGTAATATTTATAAGAATTAGATAAAATTATAAATTTTAGTTTTTTATTTCATTTTTATTTTTGTATTTTATTTTTATTTCTTATAATTTGGTCCTATCAAATTAAATAATTACCTATATATCCATATCAACTTATTAATTTATTAATTCTATTTAAAATAATATTTAAATATATCAAATGGTTTAGATTAAATATTTTTAAATATAAAAACATTAATTAATTGTATAAAATTTTATCATTTAATAAATTTCAAGTAAACCTTAACCTTAAACCCTAAATTAACCATTTAATACATATAAAGTCTATCTATTATATATCTCTTAAATAATTTAATTTCAATATATTAAATTTATTATTATCTTTTTTACAATTATATAAGAACATATTTAATATATAAATTAAAAAACTAACTAATCTAAGCCCTAAACCCTAACCTAACCCTTGAATCTCTAAACCTTAAATCCCTAACTCTTAACCCCTAACCCTTAAACCTTAAATCCCAACCCTTAAACTATAATCCCTAATCCATAATTCCTAAATCCATACTCCCTAAACCTTACACTATTAACTCCTAAATCGGCCTTAAATCTTAAATTAATCATAAACCAAAAACCCTAAACTATAGTGATAGTTAATTCAATATTTTAAAATTAATACTATCTCTTTTACGATTATATAAGAAATTATTTAATATGTAAATTAAAAAACACTCAGTAATGTACCCAAAAAACTTAAAAAATATTTTAAATAATAATATTTTAATTTTTCCATTTTTAACAAATATTTTTCTATGTTTTTTTATTTCAAATTATTTCTACGTGTCATTGTTTTTTTGAAGATTTTGAATATTCAATTAAAAATAATTTGAATTTTAATTAATATAAATAAACTAATTAAATAATAAATAGACAGATAAAATATTTTTTGCGGCGCTTTTTAAAAAACGCTGCTAAAAATAGAGCATTAGCGGCGCTTCTTAAAAAAATGCCGCTAAAGCCCCGAGCATTAGCGGCGCTTTTTCAAAAATGCTGCTAAATCCCCGAGCATTAGCGGCGCTTTTCCAAAAACGCCGCTAAAGCCCCAAGCATTAGCGGCGCTTCTTCAAAAATGCCGCTATAGCCCTGAGCATTAGCGGCGCTTCTTCAAAAACGCCGCTAAAGCCCCATGTATTAGCGATGCTTTTTGGAAAACGCCGCTAAAGCCCCGAAAACTCAAAAAACTACGTCGTTGGGCTTAGGTTTTTTTGCGGCACTTTTTGGAAAACGCTGCTAATTCTCATTTTTAGCGGCGTTTTCCAAAAAGCGCAGCTAATACTCGATCTTTAGAGGCGTTTTTTTAAAAGCGCCGGTAATGCTTGATTTTTAGCGGCGTTTTGTATCCAAACGCCACTAAAAACGCCGCTAAAAGCCTGTTTTGGTGTAGTGTTGTGAAATGAATAATGCAATTATATATCGACTCCAAGATGCTACAAAAAGTTTCGGCCTCTATGTAATCCACCCAATGTGACAATGAACGGCAAGAACTCTCTTAAACTTTTCAGAGAGAAATCTATTTGACGGCTGCTAGAACTCGTTCTATATATTTTGGGTATATTAGGTTTTTCTTAAAAAACAAGTATGTTATTACAATCATCTTATGATTGGTCTTTAGACATACTCTAACACATTCTCACTGTTTGTTCTTTCTTATTCCTCAGCTAACAATAACCTTTCAACACCCACAAGATTACGATTTTGATTAGGTTCTTGCCAAACGTTCTTGAAGAACTTAAAAGAAATGAGTGGTAAAAGGCAAGAGTGATTAGCACATTAGAGTGAGCAAAAGTTGAATTGAAAGAAACATGAGTTGAGTAGTTATCTTTATTCAAGTGAAATTGTGAAGGACTGAAGTGAGGACATTTCTATTACTAATAATTTTTGTGTGTCTTTTAAATAATCTCTAGTAATGAATGTGATAGAGGCGAAAAAGGTGGATTTCCTAACCTTTCAAATGCAAGCGATGATGCAAGAGATGCAAAGGATGATGCAATAAGGGTTTGATCAGCTTAGTAAACGTGTTGATCGTATGGAAGAAAGGTCTCGAAGGGGAAGATCTCCAAGAACCCCTACTGTTGGAGAAGGCGAAACATCTAACAGGTCTGATAATGACAGATATTATGGTAATGATGATGAAAGGGCATTTGATCATGGCATAAGGCGAAATGAATGAAGGGTTAGAGAGAGACGAGATTGATATCAAGTTGATGACGACCTTGGAAATATCAAATTGATGATATTCTTTCATTCTAAAGGAGAAATGATCTAGAGGCATATTTTAAATGGGAAAAGAAGATATAACTTGTTTGTGATTGTCACAATTAGTTCGAATTGAATAAGATAAAATTAGCTAGCATTGAATTTATGGATTATGCAATAATTTGGTAGGATCAACCAACTTTGAGTAGGAGAAGAAATGGAGAACGTCCAATAGAAACTTGGGCAGAAATGAAATCAACCATGAGGAAAAGATTCATCCCTAACCATTATGAAAGGGGCTTTTACCAAAAACTCCAAAGTCATACCCAAGAGTCTCAGAGTGTGGAGGACTACCATAGGGAGATGGAAATTGCAATGATCTAAGAAAATTTTGAAAAGGAACGTGAGGCCACCGTGGCAAGATTTTTGGTGAGGTTAAACCAAAAGATTGCCAACATAGTAGAGCTTTATCACTATGTCAAATTCACAGATATGGTGCATATGAAAATTAAGGTGGAAAGGTAGTTAAAGAGGAAAAGGTCTTCCAAAATTGGAAACTATTTTGGTTCTTCCTCTACTTAGAACCAAAATGTGAGAAAGAAGGATGTGGTGCCCCACGTAAAAGGTAAAAAATACATGCCTAAAGATAACAAAAAAGAATATGTTGTACATAAAGACAAATCTGAAAGTCAGCAAGGATGATCCTGAGATATCCGGTGTTTTAAATGTTTGGGGAGAGGGCCATATTGCAAGCCAATTTCCTAATCGAAATGTTATGATCCTTAAAGACAATAGAGAAATTAAGTCTGCACGTGAATCTGAAGAAGTGTCCATACCACCATTGGAAGATGTGAGTGAGGTGGAATATTGACTTGAAGGAGAGTTGCTTGTTACTAAATGATCCTTGAATGCATAAGCTAAGGAAGAAGAGCAGCAAAGGGAAAAAATTTTCCATACTTGATGCCACATCAACAAAAAGGTGTGTAGTATGATCATAGGTGGAGGCAGCTGCACGAACATAGTAAGTATGATCTTGGTAGAAAAGTTCTGTTTGCCAACGACGAAACATCCACAACCATTGGTGAAATTAAGGTAGTGAAACAAGTGTTGGCTTCTTTTTCTGTTGGCAAATATGTTGATGTAGTCCTTTGCAATGTTGTTCCAATGCATGCTGGACATGTTTTACTTGAAAGGCTATGGCAATATAACCAAAAGGTGGTACACAATGGTTTCACCAATCGATAATCGTTCAAGTTTAACGAAAGCCAATTATGCTTGTTCCCATGACTCCAAAACAAGTGTACAATGACCATATTCGTTTAAAAGAAGAAAGTGAGCTAGTAAAAAAACAAAGAGATTGAGCTAACAAAATCAAGAGAAAATGAGCAAGAGAGAAAAGAAAAAGAAAGTGAGCAAGTAAAAAACAAATAGAGTGATGTAAAAAAATCAAGAGAAAATGAGCAAGAGAGAAAAGAAAAAGAAAGAGAGAATGAGAGAGAGAGAAAAAGAATCGAGTGAAAGAGAAAAGGAAAAGAGAAAGCTTTTCAAGCACAACAATCACTACTTGTACTTTTGTACAAGGAGAATTATCTTAACCTTAACGAATTTCATTTGCTTGGTAGTGTTGTTTCTCTTTTGCAAGAATTTGAGGATGTTTTTCCCTAAGAGGTTCTTGATGGTTTGCCACCACTTAAGGGAATCAAACATCAAATTGATTTTCTTCCAGGAGCTGCAATTCTGAATTGACTAGTGTATTAAAGTAATTTGGAGAAAACTAAGGAGTTATAGCGGCAATTTGGAGAGCTTATGAAAAAAGGTTATGTTTGAGAAAGTCTAAGTCTATGTGTGGTTCCTATTCTTTTCGTTCCAAGGAAGGATGGATCATGGCAAATGTGTGTCGGTTGTCGAGCTATTAATAAAATTACGATTAAGTATCGACATCCCATTCCTCGTTTAAATGATATACACGATGAATTACATAGGTCAAGTGGGTTTACCAAGATTGATCTTAAAAGCGACTATCACCAAATTCAGATGCGAGAAGGTGATGAGTGAAAGACTTCTTTCAACACAAAATATGATTTGTATGAATGGTTGTTGATGCCGTTTGGCTTAACAATGCACTCAGTACTTTTATGAGACTCATGAGCCATGTCTTACGAGCATTTATTGGTAAATTTTTTGTCATTTATTTTGATGATATTTTATTTTACAGCAAGAGTATTGATAAACATGTTGAACATTTGGGACTTGTTTTAGAAGAGTTACGAAAGGCAAAATTATTTGCTAATCTTAAGAACTGCTCTTTTTGTACTGACACACTTGTGTTTTTAGGTTTTGTTGTTAGCTCCAAGGGAATTGAAGTGGATGAACAGAAGATTAGTGCAACCCGATATTGGCCAACTCCAACGAGTGTAAGTAATTTTAGGAGCTTCCATGGTTTGTCTAGCTTCTAACGCAAGTTTGTAAAGGATTTCAGTAGTTTAGTTGCACCTTTAAATGAAATCACAAAGAAAAATGTTGTGTTTAAATGGGAAAAGCCTCAAGAAAAAGCATTTAAATTGATCAAGGAAAATTTGATTAAAGCACCAGTACTTGTTTTGGCTGACTTTACTAAAACTTTTGAAATTGAGTGTGATGACCCATCACTTATTTTAGCGAAAATTTAAGGGGTTCCACCTTGATCTATCACATTTACTATAAAGAGTTATACGCGTTGGTAAGAGCTCTCGAAACATGGTAGCACTATGTATGGCCAAAGGAATTTGTGATCCACACCGATCATGAGTCCCTTAAGAATTTGAAAAGCCAATAGAAACTCATCAAATGACATGCTAAGTGGGTAGAGTTCACTGAAACTTTCCCATACATCATGAAATACAAGCAAGGTAAGGAAATTGTTGTAACGGATGCTCTTTCTCAAAGGTACGCTTTACTTTCTACTCTAGACGCTAAGCTACTTGGGTTTGAATTTATAAAAGACTTGTATGAAACTGACAATGATTTTGGCAATGTTTTTAAAGCTAAAAAATGAGGCTTTGGTAAGTTTTTTAAGCATGAAGGATTTTTGTTTCGAGAAAACAAATTGTGTATACTTACGAGTTCCGTACGGGAGTTATTTGTTAAAGAAGCTCATAGGGGTAGGTTAATGAGGCATTTTGGAATTTATAAGACTTTTCATATTTTACAAGAACACTTCTTTTGGCCTTATATGAGACGAGATGTTGAATGATTCTGTCAAAACTGTATTGTTTGTAAGAAAGGTAAGTCAAAAGTTAATCCCTATGGATTGTATAATCTATTACCTATTCCGACTGAACCTTGGACTGATATTCCTATGGACTTTATTTTGGGATTACCTAGGTCCAACCATGGAAAAGATTCCATCTTTGCTGTGGTGGATAGAATTTCTAAAATGGCTCATTTTATGCCATGCCATAGGACTAAAAATGCTAAACTTATTACAATTTTTTTTCAAAAATGTTGTTAGGATACATGGCATACTGCGAAGGATTATGCTTGATTGAGATGCTAAGTTTCTAAGTTATTTTTGGAAAACGTTATGGAGAAAATTGGGAACTAAATTACTCTTTTCTACCCCTTGTCATCCCCAAATAGACGATCAAACGGAGGTAGTAAATAGAACTTTGTCTACTTTGCTTTGTACCATTATTCAATAGAATTTAAAATCTTAGGAAGAATGTTTACCCCATGTTGAGTTTGCTTACAATAGGAGTGTGCATTCTGCCCCTCGATTTTTTTCCTTTTGAAATTGTATAGGGTTTTAATCCTTTAACTCTTTTGGATTTAATTCCTTCTAATGAAACTATTAATTTAGATGGCAAAAAAAAAAGCTGTGTTGGTTCAGCAACTTCATAAGAAGGTACGAGAAAACATTGAGAGGAGAACGAAATAGTATGTGATGCAAGCCAATAAGGGAAAAAAGAGAGTCATATCTGAACCAAGTGATTGGGTTTGGGTATACATGCGAAAGGAACGATTTCCAGCACAATGGAGATCTAAGCTTCTTCCGATAAGAGATGGACCTTTTTAAGTTTTAGAAAGAATTAATGATAATTCTTATAAAATTAGTCTCCTAGGTGAGTATAACGTTAGTGAAAGTTTTAATGTAGCTAATTTATCTCCTTATAATGTAGATAACAAAAATCCTTAACTTCCAGCTTAATGAGGAAAAAATATCACTAGATTTAAGAAAAACAATCAGAAAATACTCTCTAAGGAAGAAGAAGAAATTCTCTCAAAACCCTTCTCACCTATATATATGACCCATCCTAGCCAATGTAACTTAACCAGTTCCACACATTTCAGAATTTGTTTTCTTAATGGTATACAATTTTTGAGAGAAATATGAGAATCCTGCATTATAAATATCAAACTAGTCTATCCAGTTGGTTCCTAACCAAGTTACTTTACGACTTAACTAGCATAGTACTTCATACAAACGAGGCGTACTATACCTTTGGTAATAATTCATATCATACTTACCTCTTTTCACTTAACACTATCTTTTCCTTTAAATAGCATAATATCCTGAAATAAAATCTTCACTTACTTTACACAGCGGTTACAATACATCTGCACCTATGTGTAAAAGAAACATATAGGCAGATTACACTTTACCAAATAGATTATTTTACTGCTATACACCAAAATCTTAGGTCCGCCAGACTTGGGGTGTGACACATGATAAGTGAAAGTGGAAAAATTATGAAAATTATAGGACATGTTAGAAAGTGAGACTAGATTGAATAATATATAAAAGTGTAGAGAAAGATATAAAAAAGCATTCTTGCATTAGAAATTACTAAGTGAGAAGTGATTTAATTAGCAATTAAATGAAATTATTTAAGTGAGTATAGTAAGTGATATTATTAATAGATAAAGTAAATAAGTAACAAAGTATGATAAAGTGATCTTGAAATGGATTTATAGAGGTTATTGAATTATATGCTAGCAAGGACTAAATTGGAATGATTATAAAGTTAAGAGTAGTGAAACTGATGCAAACAGACTAGATGGAAAGAGTGTAAAAAAATTAGAAGTGTGAAATAGAAATACTTAAATTTAATTCTAAGTCATATTAAAGTGATATTTAAGTGAATTTTTAGTGATCCTTGAATTTCATATTGAAAAGGACTACATGGAAAATTATAAAAAAGTGACTAAGTATTCCAAGATTGAAATAACATATTTAAGTGTAATGATATATAGAAGTGAAGTGAAGGCTAAGTGAGAGGATGGTGATTAATGAAAATATATGCTAGTAAGTACTAAATTGAAAATATTGTAAAGTAAGTGAAGTGAAGTTTATGCAAAGAAGACTAGTTAGCAAAGTGATTAAAAATTTGATATGTGTAATAAAATATTTATGGTGAATTTTAGCGAAGTGTTTATGATAGTGAATTTAATTCTAAGAGATACTAAAGTGTTAATTAAATAAACAATGATTTTCTTGAAACTAATCACTAAATTGTAATAAGTGAGAAGTTTTGTGTTAGATTAATTCATAAATAATAGCGATAGATATAACAATACAAATGCCCCAGTGGACAAAATATGAACATGATGGATGTGAATGGAAAGTGGCACTTCGTTGTTGTTCTGTTCTAACACAGCACCCTGGTGCTACTCTATTCTGTTGTTTCACTTTAGTGCATTATTGTACAATTTTTGTATATCCTATATGTTCTATTGAGTCTACTGTGGGAAAAATGAAAAGTATCAAGAGAGATTGATAGTGAACCGGTAAATGAAATGTAATAAGAAAGAAAATGAAAATGTATTATTAATGATAATTTACATAAATTCAACATGTTATAATTAAAGTATCAATATGTTAGACTTAAATAAGTTCTTGATGTACTTATTGAGATTTTATACACTTAACGTGTTATTTTCCAATGCGTAGGAAAAATATAATTTGAAGTGTTAGATCAAAGGTCAACGTCAGCCCGAAGTCATTGTTCTATCATAGACCACTAAAAAAGTTGTCGTAAGCTCATATATGATCGTATATGTTTTTGAAACATGTTGTAAATGCTTATTTAGTTTAATACCTCAAATGAAATGATTATCTAATCAAGGAAATTTCGAGGACGAAATTTATTTTAATGGGGAGAAATGTAACACCCCTAAAATTGTTATTTTTAAAAGCAATAATAAATCAAGATAGTGTAAATTGATTTCTTGATAAAGTAAAATAAGAAAATAATAGTGATAAAAGAGAAGATTAAAGAGTATCAAACAAAGTTAAATTAATAAGTATGTTGTAGTATACTAAACTAAAGTAAGGATGAAATCGTAAAGATATAAAAAATTTTTAGCTTCAAGTAAAACTATTCAAAATTTGAGGGGTTAAAGTATAAATATGAGAAAATTGAAGTATCAAAAATGGAAATTACCAAAATTCTTATGAAATGAAAATAGGGTGCAAGGACCAAATTGAGTAAGTGGAGAAATACGAGGGACTAAATCAAAATTTTACAAAAAAATATTAATTCAAGTATGGAAATTTGAAGAAATATGAAAGGTAAAATAGTCATTTCTTAAATGAGATAATTATGAAAAAATACAATGGTTGTTGGTAAAATATAGGTCATTGGATGAGATTGGAAAATAATATGAAATCCTAGCCATTTGATTAAAATGATTAAAGTTAGATTTTTATATATTAAATAATAATATTTTATTATTAAATTAGTTGAGATATTTTGATGGAAAAATGAATAAACTTCTTCAACTTTTATATAAATTGTTCACGCCACTGCCACGTCCCAAAGTGCGGGTAAATTTTTCTAGGATTAAATTGATAAATACTGAAAATATTTTATTTTTCTGTTTAGCCATTTTGTCGGGCCTTTGTTTTTAATTTTCTGATAAGGACTTTTGAAAGCCAAATTTTCCCTTCCCCATATTTTTTCTCATGTGCCATGCATGCTAAAGTTTAAAACCTAGGGTGCTACAAACCCTAGATATAAAAACAAAATTAAGTTAGGTTGGCCACCCTTTTTCCTTTTCATTTCCCTAAATTTTTTCCTTGTGTCATCCTCTCTTCCTCTTCTCTTCTCCTCTTCACTTTTTTTTCCTATCTTCTTCCTTTTCCTTTCTCTTCATTTTTCTTAACCATCGCACCATCACAACCATTGTATTCATCCACCATCCTTGATTTCCCATCGCTCCTTACATTCCTTGAACCACTAAATCCCTTTCTCTTATCGACTCATCCTCTTTTCGTTCAAATTTTGTTAGTGTTTAGATCTGTCAACGAAAATTATCGTTATCTTTTGTCGTAGGGTGGTAAGTGTGATCTATTTCAATGGTTAAATACCAATTTTCGGTAGTACAATTGAATTATGTTGTTCTTTACATTTGGCTTAACTGATCTATAACATCCCAAAAATTAGGAGTTAGTTTTTTTTTTAAAAAAAAGAAACTTGATTAGGAGGTCTAATATATTTTAATTGAGTTAGGACCTAATTTGAAAAAGGGTAAAAGTGAATTAAAATATTAATAGTGAGTCTTGACCATGAGTATTGATTATGGTTTATAAAAAAATAAAATAGGAGAGTATTAAAAACTATAGGTTAAATAAGTTAATAAAATAATTGATTAAAAGTATAAGCTAATAAAGAATAGGTAAGTTGAGCACAAAATAGATATATACAATTAAGTGACAAATTTTAGTATGAATGGAGTCTTAACATTAGTGGTTAAAAGCCTAACAAATTACCTAAGAAGCTAAGGTTCAAACCCCACTCTTTGTATTTTTCCTCCTTATTTTTCAAGCAATTAAGGATGGAAACCAAGTTAGTATAAGAATTAAACACGAAAAAATGAACATGATATAGGTAGTAGCCTAATGGTTAAGCTTGCTCTTTTCCCCTAGCACACTTAGGTTTAAGTCACACTAACTCTTTCCAATTTTTGTTGATTTTGACAAATGGTTTAATTACCAAAACAGCCCCCTAAAGTTTGTTTAATCTTGTCATTTAGTCCTTATCATAATAGAATTTTGATTATCTTTTTCAATTTTATCTAGAATTCATATCTTATCCTTCTTCAAAATCCAAATGAAATTGAAATTCCATTATCTTTTTAACTACTTATCTTAATTTGAAATACAAATTAATCCTTTTAAAATAAATCCTAACTAGATTTCAAATTACTCCTTTTCAAATCCTAATATATTTTATCTTTCTTATTTCTAATTATTATTTATTATTCCCCATTTGTTATTTTATCAAATTGAAACCTAAACTCTCTCTATATATATCCTAGTTTTCTCTCAAAATTCTCTGTCTCAAAACTCTTTTAGAACCCTTATGTTCCACCAAAAAATATTCTTAAAGCTTTTGAAAATTTGATCAAGTCCTCATTAATTGTTCTTCTCCAAATTTTCAAAACTCGAGTCATTAGATCATTGAATTTCTACCAAGATCGACCCTTGTAGGCATTTAGATTGAACTTGAGCATGGGATAGTCGCCTAAGACCTCAAAAAAGTTAGGTGTGTGTTCTTTTATGAAAAAATCGAGTCAAATCATGTCTAGGTTTAGGCCTGCATGACCATGCACCACCATTTTATAGATTTTGTTCTCCTACCAATATTTTTTCAGATTTGCCACTATTCTTAAAAAAATTACAGTTTTACTATAATCTTTATTTTTTTACTCTAAGAAGTCCCTGATTAGGTTTTTAATGACATTTAGAGAACTAGATTATGCAATTAGGTCATTGACTAGGATTAGAATGAGTGAATACATGAATTTATGATTTAATTGATTATAATTGATGGCATAAATCCGTGAATGATTTTATGGTTGCTAATATGATATAATTGCTGATGATTGTTTATTTCCATTCGTGAATGATTATAAATATTCATTAATGTTATACATGTTGAATAAATGTCTCATATGTTTTAATGATTGATTTATGAATTGCCTATTCTTGCAATGAAAATAGAATGTTGACAATGATATAGAATAATTGCATTATGAATGATTGCATGGCATATGCATGTGGGGGATGATATGGTAAGGAGGAAGTATATGGCAGTATAACTACATTTAATTGTGTGTTGTGTATGCACAGCAAAAGCAGATTCCAACTGCGCCCGTTTTACTATGCAAGCACAACCTTCTTATAGTTTTTATCTTCGAGTATGTTGTGCTTCCACAGCTATTGGAAGATTTTATCTGTATTATATGTGTGCGTTGTGTATCCATAGCAAAAGCAGATTCCAACTAATGTCCGTTTTACCTTTCGAGCACAGCCCTCTAATAGCTTTTATTTGCGAGTATGTTGTGTTTCCATGACCATTGGCATGTTTTGTCTACATTCTATTCGTGCACTGTGTACCTACAACTAAAGTGGATTCTAACTACGTTCATTTGTTGTGTGTCCACAGCTAACCCCTATTTGGAGAGCTAATGGTTGAGGGTAGGAGTATTGATTGTTAAACAAAATGCTAAAATGAATTGATTGTTGCTTGACATATTGAGTATACTCATGAAAGGTGCATAACGAGTTGACTAAACTGTTATATATGCTAATTATTAGAAATATATTGATTTGATAATTGAATCCATCTAACTGATTATGATTAATTGTTAATGGTTTCCTAATTAAATTGATTAGTTTGTAAGATTGTTGTTAGTATGATTGACATGCGAAACTATCTGCCATTGTACTGAATTGATTGATATGTGAAATTATTTGATATTACAGTATAGATTCGAATATTGAATTGGTTTATTGTAAAGGGGCTCACACTAAGCTTCCATAGCTCACTCCCCTTATCTTCCATCTTTTTAAATAATCTTATGGATTAGGACGCGAACTTGACATGCGGAGGGTCTCGACTTGTTTCTCGCCAACGGTTTATTATTATCGTTTTATTTTACTAAAAACCATGTTATGGGATAATTATTTTTAATTACATCACTTAGGATGCATTTCATTGACTATTAGGATTAGGGAATTTGTATAGATGCAATAGATTATACTTAATATTTATTACTGACTGTGATTTTAAAGTGTTGTTTAATTATTAAGTGTTAATTTATTATACAAAAGATTATTGATATATTTTCTACTACCAAAATTAATGTTAGTTTTAAATTCTTAAAATCGAGATAATCACTTGTATAAAACATGTTTAGTATTAAAAATTGATTTATAAAAAGACTGAGCCACCTCGGTGGTGAATGTGACCTCTCCAGCTCGGGTCTATCGTCTAGGCCGGGTTGGGGAGGTTACATGATCTCGTTTTTATTTATGTTGAAAACCTTAGTACCAGTTGCTAACTTGTATATTTTGTGTGAATATGTCATTTGAAGGATCGAATCTAGGGGTACTGAATCAAATATGAACGTGTGGAGAGCCAAATGAACTTGTGGTGAAAGCTGTGTCCTAACCATGAAAATTGATGGCAAACAATGTGTAATTTTGGGGTCACACAGTCTACCACACGGGCATGTGTCCCATACAGGTGGTTAACACGGTCATGTGCTATGGTAGTTTCAAGGTATTTTAATGCCACGCGACCATAGCTAGTTGCACGACCAGCCACATGGCCTTGTGACTATTGGTGGGGATTTTGTTTATTGACCACATAGTTTGGACACACAGTCGTGTACCTCAGTGCCACACGGCTTCAGCCTTCTCACACGGCTTGGCCACATAGCCGTGTGACTACTACTTTACAGTTTTGCCTTGATTTTTGTGAAATATTTTAATTAATTCCCTATACAATCCCCAACTTGTTTTAGAGTTTTCATAAATTCAATTGAGACCATGTTACTATATTTGTTCTGAAATCAGTGATCTGTTTAATTATGCGTATAATATGGATAATTTGTAAACCCGTGTTGGACTCCATTGTTTGATTACATTACTATTTTCACTGCTTAATTAATAATCCATTACTGTTACTACTTCTTTTGTTATCATTAATGTCATCCATAATTTGTCATACTGTGCATTGGGGTTTGGGTTATTAAAGGAGGAACTGCTACTAGCGATTTTCTGCATATTTACTGGTACTTCATCTACAAATCTACTGGTGGTTCATCCGCATATCTACTGGTGGTAATTCCACACGAGTTTTTGCTCCTACGATTTTGGTGTGTTGGGTTGGATCTGGGTAACTCTTACTGTGGAGTGTAATGGATATTTGAGTAGGAAAATTTTACTGTTACTCTTACATACTGCATACTGCATACTTACTGATATCACTGTGAAATTGATAATCTGATATATACTGTAAATTGCAAAATTTGTGTTGATAATTACTGTTTTATTTACTTATTACTTGTGTGTTAATAGTACACTGAGTTTTATAACTCACCCTTTAGTTATTCTCATCTTTTCAGATAACTCTTGAGGTTAGGGCTTGGACTTGGCATTCGGAGCACCGTCACCAGATTTTTTTTACTCAAGTATTTTTAAACTTCATTTTATAAAATTTTTTGATTTTGCATTGTTCTCAAACAGACTGTGGCATAGGCTTTAATATTTCATTTGGATGTTTGAACTGGGGATATGAGATTATATGCTTTTGATGAAAAACACAAATTTTAATAAGGTTTATAAGATTTTATTTTAAATTTTTTTAAAAATGGCGTAAATATGATTTCCTAACAATTTTGGAACTAGAATAAAAATGAACGACATAATTAAATAAACTAGCATTTCTTAAAATGTATTAAAAATTATAAATGTGACTTTTGGAAATCAAGTAGAATTGTTTTTCTACAAAGTGATCTTCATTAGGTTATAAAGTGATGAATATTAAATATATATATCTTCTTCTAAATAAGTTTAAGATTTTACAACTTAAAACCATTATATTGAATCTAAATGTTTTTCTAGACCATTCATGGCTAGTGTAACTCTCATGATTCGTCCATAACGCTGGGTCAGGTTGAGGAGGTTACAACCACTTTCATGAAGGGAGGAAGAAAACTTTATATTTTATGCAATTTAGTCCTTTGTCATGAAATCCCATTATTTCATCCAAAATTCTTGGAAATTCCTATAGGCACTAAAGAAGAAAGATGAAGTAGAGATCGTAGAGAGTATATTCCTCAACTTAGAAGTAAGAAATTGGTAGATGGAAATGAAGAAAAATAAAAGAAAAAAGAAGGATAGTGATGAAGTTGAGAAAGAAATAGAAGGGAAGCAAAAGAGGTGAAATTCTTTTAAAAAGAGGTAAGTGTTCACTTTAATTTCATTAATATTCAAAGTATTAAGTTAAGGTATGTAATAACTTGAGTGTTTAATATGTGAATTTTATTTAAGTAGTAGTGATGGAAACTATACTACAAATTGTAATACATAGATAGTGATATAATTTATGTTATGAGAAGTTATGATTAAACTATATGTTAATGATATGTGAGGTTTGAGGATTACATTAAATAATAATATATGTGTGATGATATACATAATCAAGTGATCTTGTATAGAAATTCAATAGTTGATAAATAAAATAAAAGTTAAATGTTGGTATATATGATATAAATCATAAAAGTAAATATATTCATTAAAACAGTTTTGGACAGCAATAGTAGTTTAACATTGAAAATTTACTAAACTTGTAGAAATGATTTAGAGGTTGAATTAACTATGGGTTTAAAGCTTATTACGTCTAGTTTTAAATAAAATAAATGGCATAAGCAATAGAATTGTAGATTATGAGATATATGAACTTTTGTGAGACAAGGTCCGAATGATTTCGAGTTTTCCTATTATGATTTTGAAAAACTATTACAAATTGTTCATAAATATTTGTATTCTCTAATTTATGAGATTATATGCTTAAAATATGTAACTATTGAAATCATAATTAATGTTACATATAAGTATACTATACTCATAAATTAAACACTCAAGTTATTACATACCTTGTACACAATAATTATTGAAATCATAATTATATGAGATATCAATATTTATATGATTTATATGTAAAATTTGTAGATTACAAGCTGCACATATAAGGTCCGACACAATAATCATATGCTTAAAATATGTAATTATTGAAATCATAATTAATGTTACATATAAGTATACTATACTCAAAATTAAAGGTTCATATATACATATATACACATGTACATAAAGGATGTGGAATGGAGAGGAGGAGAAAAATAAATAGTAGAAGAGTTTGATGCTAAGAGACTGTTATAAGTGATAGATTTGCTAATACAAATGAATAATTTAAATGAATTATTTAGATATTAAGTGAACAATTGTTATATGATGTATTAATGGACTTATTTGTAAAACTTTAATAATTGTGTTAATCTTATAAATTTGATTGAGAAACATATGGTGTTGAAATTGGAAATAGATGCATATGAATGATATGAATTGTGGTATATAAACTTGATTGTAGGTGATGAGAAATGATAGAAATGAAATTAAGTGGACATAGAATCAACATCGCGACAAAAAGTTCACCATGTTGCGACAAGCTCAAGTTAGAGGGTGACGTCACAATGAGGAACCCCCAACGTCACGACGTCGGATTGAGATTTTGAAAACTTTGTAATTTGGTCCCTATTCAATTATAAACTATTACGAGAGCTATCTGAACCTCGTATTGGATTTAGATAAATTTTTAAATTGTATTGTAATTGCAAATTGATCTTAGTAGTTCGATTAAAATGATGAAATGAATTGAGTTTAACAGTAGTTACTCCAGCAATGAATGTAACAACTTGATATCGGGTCGGGTATGAGGGTGTTACAATGTGGCCTTTTTCTAACTAGTATAATAACACATTTAGTCCTCAATACTTACACATTCTATCGATTTTATTCTCAAACACATATAATTAAATATAAATTATATATTATGAAAAAGTAAAAAAATATAATTAATTTATATAAATAATATTATATGTATTTATATTTAATTACACTTATAAGGCTAAAAAATGTAGTTAGCCCCCTGAACTTGACACCTCCTTAAGTTGGTACTTATGACTTTTTTTTTGTCCCAAGTTGGTAACCAAATTTTCATTTTGTCAAGTGTTCTGGTACTTTTTTGTAACAATATTAAATATAGGACTCATGGCACTCTTAGATTATGACACGTGGCATTAATAATACCCTAATCTAATTTTTTATACAAATTTTTAAAATATAAAAGAAATTATCAATTATAAAAAAAATATGCAATCTAAAAATTAAAAATACTACAAAAATAAATAAATAATTCAAGTTAGAAAAATCGAAAACTCAAAAAAATTCTTTTGTAAACAAATTAGTTGAATATAAATTCTACAATAAATTTTATGCATAAGGGTGCAAATTATTACACGATTTTTCAAGTTGACAAGAATGTAAAAGATAATGATATGAAAAAGGCTTATAGAAAGCTTTTTTGTTCTTTTATCTTTTTATTTGTTAATTATTTGTTAGGTTTTATAGGAAAAATTGGGTTTCTCTGTTGGAAATGCTATTAGAATGATCATTATGGTGTTTATAAAAACCACAAATTTACATATAAGTTTATCAATATTTAATTATATGTCTTTAAATATAATTATAATTATATGTATTTGAGGATCAAATTGATAGAACTTGTAAATGTAACTAGATAAATTTATTGAATTATTTCGAATTAGGATCAAATTGATAGAACATGTAAGTATTGAGGACTAAATGTGTTATTATAACCATTAAAGAAAATGTCACATCATCACTACCGTTAACTATTAGCAGAAAGTGACCAAAAAAAAAACGATCTACAATATGAGTAACCAAAATAGGAATGATCTAAAACATTTGTGACTAAATTAAAAGTTTCATAGTTGGGTGACCAAAAAAAAAAGCACGCTAATAGTTGAATGACTAATTCTATAATTCACCCTAAATTTAAACTTATTACTTATAAATTTTAAACTTTTTAATTTAACCATTTGATTTCCATTATGTGACACCCTAAACCTCACCAGAACGGTCTAACTCGAGTTCCGAACGACACATTAGCCACCGAGGTGGCTCTCCGAAAGACTATCACAAATCACACCAACCATCCATATTCACCATACATATTCAAAATATTTCATACAAACATTTAGTCCTATGACAAATAAATCAAATAATAAGCGGAATAAGGCGTACCTGAATTTCAGCAGGCTCTACTAGCTACAAAATGTCTCGTTAGATCATATGGGCACTATCATATAATTCAAACAGCAAATTTAGCCAAACAAGCAAACACAGAAATAAAAAGTCTTAAAAATTGAACAGTCCGAAAAGTCCATTTACAACCCTTAAAAAATTATTTATAAATTGTCAAAAATTATCTAAGTCTCGTTATAAGTCTCTAGCCCGAAAATATCTCACATTGTCTTCTTGGGGTTTTATAAGCTCGGTGCACATACTATAGAAAGAAAGTTTGTGCGATGGATCATTGAACTGCCACCTTCCTCACTATCTCGCGCACTACTTATCTAAAAGGGTAAAGAAAATAAAAGGATAAGCTTGGGAAAGCTTAGTGAATACACATGAGTTCAACATAAGAAAACACATCAATAATTCACATACTAACCAACTCACTTACAGATAGATAGCATATAACAGTTCGCACATAAATAGTTTTACATGTAAGTGATTCACATACAATTAATTCGCATGTCATTAATTCACATATAATCAACCCCGTTTAGTTTAGTGATATATTGGAAATTCGTGAAAAGGAAACATAATTAAATGGCATACTCATTGGATAAGCGGATATCCCAAAACACACCCTAAGACTCATAGAATCACTCAAATCGAAATAAAAGTGTAGCAAGAATGCTCACACTCTCCGAAAAACACACCCTTATGATCCCCGGTGAATGGAGCATTGCTCGACATTCCCTTATTTCTCCATCGAATCACCAGTCCGCAAGACCCTATCACATAATATGGGTGACCATTCACAAATCTATGGCATGCCAACTATATCTAATTGCTCCAAAAAATCACAATGCCTGCATATCACAGTAATACACATTTACAGATTTAATAGAGCTTGCAGTATTTATAGAATAGCTTGTAAAGCATTGAGCTTGCATATACAAAAATATTAAGCACAAAACAACAAGGTTAGCATATGGCTTAAGTTCGCATGCAATGTGGGTCCCCATAACCTCAAGGATTCACACGTACAGAGCATAGTAGACCTCATATTTCACAAAGGTTCGCAATTCATGTTATAAGGTTTGTACACCGCATATATCTACATTTATATATAGATTAGATAATACAACCCTTTTAATGCAAAGACATATATATAATATTTATAATAGAAACGCACGCATGTATATAATACAAACCCCTTTTAATGTAAAGATATATATACTATTTTTAATAAAACCACCGTATGCATTTAATGTTAGCAGAACCCATTTTTCTCATGTTTATATAATATATATTAACAGTTCGCATGTACATGTATTTAACAGTTCATAGAGTTATAATATATATCCAAACTTAGCTGCCAATATATATAATATATATTTTACCTAACCCTAGACGCATATATAAATTTGTTTAAGGTTCGCGCAATCATGAAAAAATTCACGCGTACAGTTTCATGTTAAAAGTTCACACAACACATGGAAGAAGTTTACACAATGCAAGGATGAGGTTCACACAATGCATAAGTTTAATACACAATGTTAAGATGGGGTTTGCACATCTTACTTGACTTCCAATCGTGCACAACCTCGTTTGCAAGTGTCGTACATAGAGTACTCACCTTGATTCACCACAACCTCGACTATGTGACCTTCTCCTTGCCTTTGTGTCTGCTAGTTGATGCTCCCTTAGTACTTTTAGCTTCAACCTAGCTACCCCTCGCAACTTTTGAGTGGTCCGCTCAATAACCGAACCAAATTTTAATAAGAAAAATGGTGCTTGGTTTCTTGGAAAATGTAATGCCCAAGAAAATTTTAAACGAAAATTAACTACCAGATGCAACAAATTTTTGAAATGAATAAAGTGTGAAAACATGAGGAAGAAAATTAGGAGTGTTGGCTTTTATAGCCAAATCCACTAATTAAAATTGGTTTTTTTTATCCTATAGATCCCTCCTAATTCTACCCTTGTTTTAATAAATCCCCCACTAACCATAGTCTTAATTTACCTATTTAAGTTCTCTAGTTTAGCTTCTACTCCTATTTAGTCCTAATTACTAACGTGTTTTCTATTTTCTCTATTTTTAATTTATAATTTAATGCCAATACTACCGACCCGATTTACAAGATGTGACAACTCTCCCCCTCAAACAAAAATTTCATCCTCGAAATCACCTGAACCGAATAGATAAGGATATTGCCGTCTCATCACATCCTTGGTCTCCCAAGTAGCCTCCTCAGTCTTGTGGTTACACCATAAAACTTTTACCAAAGGTATGCTCTTGTTACGCAACACCTTAACCTCATGAGCTAAAATTTCAACTAGTTCTTCCTCATAAGTAAAACCAGGTCAAATCTTGATCTCCTTAACTGGAACAACATGCGACGGATCAGATTGACACTTATGCAACAGAGACACATAAAATACATCATGAATTTGCTCAAGTTCAACCAGTAATTGAGTCGATACGCTACTGGTCCAATCCTCTCAATAACCTCATAAGGCCCAATAAATCTCGGACTCAACTTCCCTATTCTTCCAAATCTTAAAACTTTTTTTCGAAGGTGAAACCTTAAGGAAGACTCGATCCCCAACCTGAAACTCGATGTCACGACATTTCAGATCTACATAAGACTTCTGCCTATCAAAAGTGGCTTTCAATTTATCACTAATCAGTTTCACCTTCTCTTTAGTCTCCTGAATCAAATCCAAACCCACAACACATCTCTCACCCAACTCATGCCAATAAAGAGGAGTTCTACACCCCTACCATACAGTTCCTCGAAAGGTACCATCTGAATACTCGATTGGTAACTATTATTGTAAGTAAATTCCACTAAAGGTAGATACGCTCCCAACTAATACCAAACTCGATGACACAACTGTGCAACATGTCCTCGAGTATCCGAATTACCTATTCCGATTGACCATCTATCTGAGGATGATAAGCCGTACTAAAGTTAAGTTTCAAACCAAAGCTCCCTAAAGAATCCTCCAAAATCTTGAGGTAAATTACGAATCTTTATCAGAGATGATCGAAATTGGTACACCATGAAGTCGAACTATCTCCTCCACATACAACTTAGTTAATCTCTCTATCGAGTAATTAGTACGCACTGCTAGAAAATGTGCACTCTTTGAGAATCGATCAACAATCACCCAAATCAAATCTTTCTTCGTCGGAGTTAGTGGCAAACCCAAAACAAAATCCATTGTGATCCTCTCCCACTTCTATTCCGAAATCTATATCGACTGTAACAAACCTAAAGGATGTTGTTGCTCTGCCTTCACCTTCTGATAAACCATACAACAACCCATGAAGTCGGTAACATCCCACTTCAATCCAGGCCACAAATACAACTCCCTAAGATCTCGATACATCTTGATACTACCGGGGTGCATAGCATAAGGGCTACTATGTGCCTCAGTAAGAATTTCATGCCTAAGCTCAACATCAACAGGCACACAAAGTCTCCCACGAAAACTCAAGATGCCATTGTAATTCAACTCAAAACCTCCACCGCTACCATCCTCAACTTGTCAAATCTTTTTCACTAAGAACTCATCCACTAACTGCCTCTCCTTAATCTGACTAGACAAAGTTGGCTTCACTTGAAACACGGTTAAACTCAATCGTGCAAACATGGGTTGCAATTCAACCATTGACTTTCAACTTAAAGCATCAGCAACCACATTCGCTTTGCGAGGGTGATACTCAATCACACAATCATAGTCCTTTTGCAACTCAATCCAGTGCCTTTGTCTCAAGTTTAGCTCCTTCTGGGATAGGAGATACTTTAAACTCTTATGATCATTATAGATAACACACCTTTCACCATAAAGCTAATGACACCAAACCTTGAGTGCAAACACCACAGCGGCTAACTCCAAATCATAGGTTTAATCACGGTCATGTTGCTTCAACTATTTCAAAGCATACGCTACCATTTTCTCATCCTGCATTAAAACACGCCCGAGCCCCGTATACGATGTATCACTATAGGCAACATACTCTTTCCTTAACTCAGGTTGAACCAACATTAGTACCTCAATCAACATTATCTTCAGCTTATCAAAACATCTCTATTTTTCCTCGGTCCACTCAAATGGCACATTCTTCTAAAGTAGCTTCGTTCAGGGTACGGCTATGATGGAGAACCCTTCAATGAATCTACAATAATACCCCGCTAATCTGAAAAAAATGCGGACCTCAGTAATGCTCTTTGGTTGCTTCCACTCTAGAATAGCCTCAACCTTCTTCGAATCCGTACAAATCCTTTCAAAAGAAACCACATGCCCGAGAAACATCACTTCCTGAAGCTAGAACTCAACTTACTTAACTTGGCCTGCAGTTGCTTCTCTCACAAAATCTAAAGAACAACTCATAGATGTGCATCATGATCATCCCCAGTATGAGAATACACGAGAATATCATCTATAAAGACAACTATGAATTGATCCAGATACGAGTGAAAAACTTAGTTTATTAGGTCCATGAACATTGCAGGTGCATTCGTCAATCCAAACGGCATAACCAAGAACTCGTAATTCCCATACCGAGTCCTAAACGCAGTCTTTAGATATCAGCCTCTTTCACCTTGTGTTGATAATACCCAGACCTCAAATCAATCTTCGAAAACATCGTCACTCCCCTGAACTTATCAAATAGGTCATCAATACAAGGTAATGGATACTTATTTTCTATGGTTAACTTATTCAACTATCAATAATCAATACACAACCTCAAGGTACTATCTTTCTTCTTTACAAACAACACCGATGCACCCTAAGGTGATACGTTAGGCCTAATAAACCCTTAATCCAACAACTCTTGCAACTGGGTCTTTAGCTCCTTGAGTGCTTTCGATGTCATGTGATAAGGTGCAATAAACACCAGTGCGGTATCAGGATAAACCTCAATAACAAACTTAACCTCCCAATCTGGTGGCAACCTGGGTAAATCCTTTGGAAAGACATTAGGAAAATCCTTCACAGCGTGTATATCCTGAACTCCCGAACCTTTACTCCCCAAATTAAGCACATAAGCTAAATAAGCTTCACAACCTTTACATATCAACTTCTCAGCCTTAGTCGTGGACACCTCATTAGAGAAGAATTTGGGTCTCTCTCCCACGACTACAATCTCCAATCCACCCTCGACTCTCAAAGCAAGACACTTTGTCTAGAAATTGATCCTTGCCCCATGCTCAGTCAACCAATCTATTTCAAGAATTACATCAAACCCACGAAATGATAGATTCATCAGATCCACGGGAAAAGTGTATCCTTGTACTGCCAACGGACACCTTTGATAAACTTGATAAACCAAAACACTTCCCCCTAACGAACTCGTCACTACCATTCCCTGACTAATGGTCTCTACCAGAATCCTCAACTCACTCACCAAATCACTCACAATATATGAATGAGTAGAACCCGAATCTATCAGCAAAAATAAAGAGAAAGATTTCGGTAGAAAGGTACCTACTATCACATCCATTTTCAAGCGCTCCTGTGGCTCCTTCACAGCATAAACACGAGCAGGTCCACCCGAGTCGATCGATATAGCTACAGTATGGGCAATAGATCTCTAACCCGTCAATCTCTCATTAGCACCACGACCTCGGCCTCGGCCTCTAGCAAATACTATAGACTGACCATCTCATCTCTAATAAGGCAATTATGAATTTGATGCTCCTTCGACCCACAGTGCAGATATGCCCCAAACATCCTCCAGCACACTCCTGGATGCCTACGTTCTTAGTGCTGACACACCAGGAACCTGGCTAATCCACTTGAAGCAACTACCGTGATATTCTGCGGTCTGGCCTGGCTCGAACGAGAATCTTATTGATCATTCTTGTCAGACCTCCGAATCACTCAACCTTTCTTGCCTAGTGTCCCTGATAACTCTGACCGATCGAATCCGCTCTTCTCGATCTCAGTGACAATCAGTTTAAGCGACTCGGTTAGCGTCTCTTCCGTAGCCTTAGTCCTTTCTACCAAATCATCGAAGACCTCTGTGCTCTGTGTCACTAGATACACCTGAATGTCCTGATTTAGCCCAAACCGAAACCTCTTACACCTCTTCCTCTCAAAGAACACCATCTCCGGAGCATACTGGCTGAACTGCACAAACCCGGACTTATACTCAGCCACGGACATGGTTCCCTGAACCAGATCAAAAAATTTCTCTTTTCTTCGTATCCAAGTACTACTCTCCCAAGCACTTCTTTTGGAAGGACTCCAAAAAGAACTCCCAAGTCAAGTGATCAGTAGTGGTCTCCCTCTTTACCATATTCCACTAATGACGAGCTTCACCGTTTAATAAGGATATGATGCAATACAACTTCTCATTCGAGCATCCCATCTACTCAAGGATCCTCTCAACATTCTCCAACCAATATTCAACAATCGTCAGATTAGCTCCTTTAGCTCCTTGAAATTCTTTACAACCCAAAGCTCGAAGTTGTTCGAGTGGCAAACCTCTGGCAGTTGGCGCAGGGTTCCCACAGGCTATACTCTGGAACGCATTTCTAACTACTATTAGATTTATTTTAAAGAAAATGAGAAAGTAAGAAGTGGCAAGTGGTCCAAAGTAATTCTTTTGAAGAAAACATTTTCAATAAGGGAATCTATTCCCGTTCCTACCCCATCTATAACAAATTTTCACACTATTATTTTGTCCAAAAAGGTATAAATTTTATTTATTTATAAAATCCCATTTATTTTTTATTTATTATTACTTTTTTATAAACCTCACTCTGATACCACTAAATGTGACACCCTAAACCCGCCAGGACAGTCCGACCCAAATTCCAGATGACACATTAGCCACTTCGATGGCTCTCCAAAAAACTACCACAAATCACACCAACCATCCATACGCACCATACATATTCAAAATATTTCATACAAGCATTTAGTCCTATGAGAAAGCTTTTCTAAATCAAACAATAAGTCATATATATAATAAGCGGAATAAGGCATACCTGAATTTCGACAGGCTCTACTAGTTGCAAAATGTCTCGTTAGCTCATATGGGCAGTATCATATAATTCAAACAACAAATTCAGCCAAACAAGCAAATACAGAAATAAAAAGTCCAAAAAATTAAACAACCCGAAAAGTCCATATACAACCCTTACAAAAATGATTTATAAATTGTCCAAAATAATCTAAGTCCCATTCTAAGTCTTTACCCCTAAAATGTCCCACATTGCCTTCCTGGGGTTTTATAAGCTCGACACATATATTGTAGAAAGAAAGTTTGTGAGATGGATCACTGAACTGCTACCCTCCTCGTTATCCCACGCGCTACTTCTCTGAAAGGGTAAAGAAAATAAAGGGAAGAGCTTGGGAAAGCTCAGTGAATACACATGCGTACAACATAAGAAAATACATTAATAATTCACATACTAAACAACTCACTTACACACAGATAGCATATAACAGTTCACACATAAATAGTTTTATATGTAAGTGATTTGCATACAATCAGTTTGCATGTCATTAATTCACATATAATCAACCCCGTTTAGTTTAGTGATATATTGACAATTCGTGAAAATGAAACATAATTAAATGATATACTCATTGGATAAACGGATCTCCCAAAACACACCCTAAGACTCATATAGTCACTCAAATCGCTATAAAGTGTAGCACGAATGCTTACACTCTCTGAAAAACACACCCCTACGATCCCCAGTGAATGGAGCATTGCTCGACATTCCCTTATTTCTCCATCGAATCACCAAGCCACAATGCCCTATCACATAATATGGGTAAGCACTCATAATCCTATGGCATGCCAACTATATCTAATGGTTCCAAAAATTCACAATGCCTACATATCACAGAAATACACATTTATAGATCACATCATTTTAGGCTCACAATTTTAATAGAGCTTGCAGTACTCATAGAGTAGCTTGCAAAGCATTAAGCTCACATATATGGAAATATGAAGCACAAAACAACAAGGTTCGAATATGGCCTAAGTTTGCATGCAATGTGGGTCCTCATAACCTTCTGGATTCACACACACAGAGCATAGTAGACCTCACATTTCACATGGGTTTGCAATTCACGTTATAAGGTTCACACACTGTATATATATACATTTATATATAGATTATATAAAACAACCCTTTTAATGCAAAGACATATATATATAATATTTATAATAGAAACCCACACATGCATATAATACAAAACCCTTTTAATGCAAAGTTATATATATATATTATTTTTAATAAAACCACTGAATGCATTTAATGTATAGCAAAACCCATTTTTCTTATGTTTATATAATATATATTAACAACCCTTTGCCATCGTCGAATTAGGATTTTGGAGTATTACCGATCAACTGAAAATCATTTAACATCATAACATTAAATAAATTAAACTTATTATAAACCAATCAATCATAAGCATTTTTATCCTTAAATCGAGCCTCCGAAGCCCTAAAACTAGCTTAGAAGTAATTCGGGACTAAATCAAAACAAAATAGAAGTTCTAAAAAAAGATGCAAAAATGTACAAACAAGAGTCACATGATCGTGTGGTCAGGCCGTGTGACATAGCCCGGGCCGTGTAATATTTGAACAAAGGGACACATGACTGTGTCCTAGCCCGTGTCCTCATTCGTGTAACTCATTGAATTGCCACACACGACCATGTGTCAGGCTGTGTGCTAGGCTGTGTGTAACACCCCTTACCCATTTCCGTTGTCGGAATAGGGAACGAGGCATTACCGGAGTTTATTGAACATTTTCAATAATTTTGAATCATTTATTATTCATATTCTGAAAATAATCATAGCGTCCCTCTATTGGGCTCTCGAAGCCCAAAACATTTATTAGGAACCTACTGGGATTAAATCGGAATCATAGGGAATTTTTCACAGAATCCTAAATATATATATATAGATTTTAAATTTTTTTTATTTCTGAATTAGGTGCAGGGTTCATACGAGCGTATCACATAACAAATCCTTTTATAAGAAATTGAATAACTGAAACCTTTCCACTCTTTCATAACCTCAATTATATTTTCATCTAAGCACTTACCATTCCAATGCACCTTATAATTAAACATATTACCATTCAACAGTAATTTGGTACTTGCCTAAACTTCAAGCAACAACATTGGTTAGCATACTTTAATATTGACAAACTTATTTTCTCGCCATGTCTCACTTAAATTTATTACTCGTCTTAATACACATAATTTTCCTTGTATCAACGTATCAAAGATAGTCTCATATTTACATGTCATGATACATATCATTTTCTTGTTGTTTCTTCTTAAATATAAATTATTCAATTCATTATGACAATATTTCATGTACCATAATTTTTTTATAAGTTCAATGTATATTTATTCCAGTAGCAGTTCATAATATTGAATATGCATAATTATCAGGTAAGTTTCACATACATGTATTTTCCATGTCATATTTTAGTATATCAAATAATTATCATTTCTATGTATTTCAAGTTTAATTTCATGATTTTATGTACTTATCATTTTCTATTTTTATCCCATTGAATTTCTCGAAATTTCGATGGATTTTCAAGGGTACACTTTAGTGTACAAATTAGGGTCCATCAATTCATATTCATGTGCGCACATTTTTCAATTCAGAGAGCACACTCCCGCGAACCTCATTTCTTACAGCGGGATTACTAGTCCAGGCTAAATCCCCTGTAATATAAACTCATAGAGTATTGTCGGGATTACTAGTCCAGGATTTGCTAAATCCCCTGTAATATAAACTCATAGAGTATTGTCGGGATTACCAGTCCAGGCTAAATCCCTTGCAACGACTATTACTCTAATGAGCTTGGATCTGAATTACCAGTCCAGGCTAAATTCAGACCCTAATTCGGATTACCCGTCCGGGCTAAATCCATTTTCCACATATTCTTCGGGAGGGCTATATCAAGATCACCCGTCCAGGCTAGATCTTTTTCACACATATTGTTCGGGAGGGCTATATCAGGATAGGATCACCCGTCCGAGCTAGATCCTTTTTACCGTCAATTCCTTTTCAGAGATCCATCGAATTTTCCTTCCATTCAACCGGGATTTTTTTTCTTTTTATCAAATATATCAATGTTTCATCAATAACATACATTTCAAGCATCTAAGAATATAATTCAATTTACACGAACTTATCGAGCTAAATTACAGAAATATCAAAATTTAAGGACATTTTGGTAATTTTCCATTTTCTCGAATTTCCACCCAAATCTTGATCTAAATTAATATTTCATTCAATTTATTAATTTAAATGATAAAACAATTCATTTCATGCAATTTGGTCATTTTTACATTATTACAAAATTACCCTTAAAATTTTACTTTTATTCAATTTAGTCTCTGAACCTAAAACATGTAAATTAGCTATTTTAAAATAAACTCATATTAGCTGAATATTCACATATATTATTTTTCCTCCTCCTCCACTCCATTCCACATCCTTGATAAATATATTACCACTATTTACTTATTTACTCATAACAAGTTGTTCACTTGAGTTATAGTCACTAAATTAATTATATCTTAAGCTACAGAAATCCGAATTGAGATCCGTAAATTTTCTCTGAAACTAGACTCACATATCTTCTTACCATAAAATTTTCATAATATTTTTTTAGCCAATAAGTATAGTTTATTCTTTAAAATCATCCCTATTCTGCTATCTGATAGTTTTGACCATTCTTCACTAAAAATTAATTATCTCCTTGTACAGGATTCGGATGATGTTCTCATTTGTTCCTTTTTAAAATATACTTATTAAGGATTCTAATCATATAAATTATAACTCATAATAATTTTTGTACAATTTTTAATGATTTTCCAAAGTCAGAACAATGGAACCCGAATTCATTCTGACCTTATCTCACAAAATTTATTATATCTCATAATTTACAATTCCATTGATTACATTGTTTCTTCTATGAGAAACTATACTCAATAAGCTTTAATTTCATATTTTTTCATCCTCTAATTAAATTTTCATGATTTATAGTGATTTTTCAAAATTAACCTACTATTTCTGTCTAAAAATCTTTTAGTGCAAAATGTCGATTACTAAATTTATAACACCCTTATTCCCTTTCTTTATAGTATTTCCCATCACTTTCTCTTATTTTTCTTCACTAACATATCAAGAACATAGAACCTTATATAATAAAACCCTACATTAACATCAATTTCATACTTTTTCAATCATATCAAACTCAAAAATATATTGAAATCTTGATGTTCTTACCTTGCTTTATTGATTTCAATTTTTAACTTGATTTTCTCTCTCCTCCAGCCTCTATTTCTTGAATCTAACTTGATATTTTAGCTCCCCATAGTCTCCTTATCAATTTTCTCTCTTGGTGGCTATGGAAATTTCTTTGAATTCTAAGTGAAAATGGTGAATTTTTGGTGTGAGGACCAAATTGTAAAGAAAGCAAAACTTTCTTTCTTTCTTTCTTCTTCTCACGTTGATGCATGGAAAAATGGTGGGATGATGGCTTCCATCTTTCTTTCCACATATATATATATATATACACTAAATAAAATAATAAAATATCATTAAGAAAAATCAAATCAAAATATAATAAACTAATATTTATTTAATCTAAAATATCTCCAACATCATCATTATTTTCTAGATTTTTCTCTCTTCTAATTGACCATTTTGCCCTTTAGATCTTCTAAAATTCTATCCTTGAGTCATCACTTAATCTGGTAAAATTACAATTTGGTCCCTTATAATTCTTCATCTACTCAATTTGGTCCCAATTCATCCATTTTCCTTAGGTTCTAGATTATTCCACCCTTAAAATATTTACACTATTAATCCTTTAACTTTTTCATATTTACATTTTAACCCCTCAAATTTTGAGTATTTACTATTAGGTAACAAAACTTTTCTCACTTTTACAATTTAATCATTTATTGAATTAATATGTCATAATATACTTCCCAATGTTGTCATAACTCAAAATTCTCCTTTTTGTCACTTTATTTCCTTACTATATCAAAAATAATATCTTACTATAAAAATTTTCAGGGTATTACACTATGTAACTCACTGACTTGAAACACTAAGAAATTTCAAATGACACACGGCCGTGTGACAGCCCGTGTGATCAATAATCTGACCCTAAATTCAAGCCATTTCAAGTCCAATTCATACCTAACCATTCATACCATTTGGGCATACATCCAAGGAACTTAAACATCATTCTAACACACATAAACATGCTTTTTCAAACATCCTAATTCATTTAACCAATATGCCCTTCAAAGGCACCACAATTGTATCAAAACATTATGGATCAAACCAAAGCAATTTGACCATAACTCAAGCACACAACCTAGTTCATTTAGCCACTACATTATACCATAAATGACTATTTCCAACCACCACATACATACCAAAAGGGACTTATATACAAGCACTTATATATAACCAAAATGACACTACTTGGTAAGGCATTGAAGTTCATCAAATCCAATATAATTTCAAAAGCTTAAACACACCAAAACATCTATTACACATTCAAGAAATACCATTACAAAGATCCTATACATGCCATTATTAACCTTGGCCAAAATACTCAAAAACTACCGAAATGGTTGCTAGCTAGTGTGATAGGTCTCCAACGAGCTTCCAATCGATCGAGCTTTTGATAATCTATAAAAAATGAAAGTAACTACGTAAGCAACGAGTGCTTAGTAAGCTCGTATAAACTTAAGTATAACTTACCATTTCATTAACACAATTCATATATTAAACATAAACTCATTACCCATGTCATAAGCTTAGTATAAGCCTATACAACATTATCAAACTCACAAGTTAGTATACTTGTTTATGATACAAATGAATTCAACCATGAGATAAGTAGAATTCCAAATATATATATATATACATAATTTAACTCATTAATCTTTTCATAAGATCATGATTCATTCCATTTGCATATTTACCATTTTCTTTCCTTTTCTTACTCGTTAAACCATCTAGAATTACATCGGATACTCGGGAATGCTCACACATAGTGTGCCTTTCCATATAACCATAACATTTCCTTTACATCAATGCTCACACGAACTGTGGAGAATCCGCAAGAAATGCGGAACCTCAGCCATCGGTAGGACATTCAAGACTAGCACCAGAAACATGAAATCTCTAATAACATGACATTTGTATCCTAAGAATTCTTAAGGTTCAAACGGGACTCGTTTTTCGTCAATTCATCATAACATTGATACATGTATGTTCAAATCCATTTACAACTAACACAGTATAATAGATAATCAATTTAACTAGCATTAACACATTTACAATTCATACGAGCTTACCTCGATAACTAGGGTCGTAGTAGTAGAGTCGAACTAATTTGAAGCTTTAGCTTTACCTCGATTTAAGTTCGATTGTGGTTTATCTTGATGTAAAAAAAATAATTTCATTCAATTAAATACTTCTAGTATTCGATTTAATCCATAGTTCATATTTATCCAAAATTACAAAATTACCCCTAATACTTTGACTTTTCAGAATTTAGTCCTTAAGTTCATAACTTAAATATAACTCATTTCAGCCTAAATCCAACTTAAAAAATGTTACAAGGGACCTTGAAACAACCCATAATTACTAAAATTCACAAAAAACCCATGGATTTATACTTTTAACAATTTAATCCCTATTTCTAAAATTCAACAAAAATAACTTAACAAAACATGTTTATTTTGCAACCAAGATTAATAATCTATCAACTAACATCAAAATACATTCAAAAACATCCCTTAACCTTTAACATTTTTTGAAATTAACCCCCGAGCTAGCTAAATTAAGCTAAAACGGACTCAAAAACATAAAAATCATTAAAAATAGGGCTTGAATTCACTTACATGCATCAAAGGAGCTTGGTCAAACTTCCATAACATAAAAATGGTGTTTTTTTCTCTTCAATTTAGGTGGAAAAGTAATTAGGGAAGATGATATCAATTTTTTCTTATTTTTGTTTAAGTTTATTTATTAAGTTACCATTTTAACCTTGGTTATTAACTTAAAAATTAACAAAATCTTACCCATAAATGTCCACTAACATTAAAAATGGTATAATTACTATCTTAGTCCATTATTTTAAAATTTCATGGTCATTTGATCCCTTTTACTAATAGAACTCAACTTTTTCACCTTTTACAATTTAGTCCTTTTTACCTAATTAACCATTTAAACATTGAAATTTCTTAACGAAATTTTAATATGACCTTAATATAATCCCGTAGACATTAAATAAATACTAAAATAATAATTCACTCGTCAAAATTGTGGTCCCAAAATTATTGTTTTTGACACCACTGCAAACGGGCTATTATAGTTTGCATATACATGTATTTAATAGTTCGCAGAGTTATATTATATATCCAAACTTTAGTTGCAAATATATATAGTATATATTTTTACCTAACCCTGGACGCATATATACGTTTGTTTAAGGTTCGCACAATCATGTAAAAATTCACGCGTACAGTTTCATGTTAAAAGTTTTCACAACGCATGGAAAAAGTTCGCACAATACAAGGATGAGGTTCGCACAATGCATAAGTTTAATACATGACGTTAAGATGGGCTTTGCACGTCTTACTTGACTTCCAGTCGTGCGCAACCTCGTTTTCAAGTGTCGTACATAGAGTGCTCACCTTGATTCACGACAACTTCGATTATGTAACCTTCTCCTTGCCTTTTTCTCTGCTAGTCGATACTCCCCCAATATTTTTAGCTTCGATCTAGCTACCCCTAACAACTACTGAGTGGTCCGCTCAATAATTGAACCAAAGTTTAAGAAGAAAAATGGTGCTTGGCTGCTTGGAAATTGTAATGCGCAAGAAAATTTTAAAGGAAAATTAACTACTAGATGCAACAAATTTTTGAAATGAAGAAAGTGTAAAAACATGAGGAAGAAAATGAGCAGTGTTGGCTTTTATAGCCAAATTCATTAATTAAAATTTATTTATTTATCCTATAGATCCCTCCTAATTATACTCTTGTTTTAATAAAACTCCCACTAACCATTAGTCTTAATTTACCTATTTAAGTTCTCTAGTTTAGCTTCTACTCCTATTTAGTCCTGATTACTAACATGTTTATTTTTAATCTATAAGTTAATGCTAATACTATCAACCCGATTTCTAGGATATGATAAATTATAATTTTTTTATGTGATGTATAACTAGTATAGTTACGTGTAGTGTTTGCATAAAAAGCGGTGATTTCACGGGATGAACTTCAATTATTATTCTTTGTTCATCATCAAGGAAAAACAAGAAAAGAAGAAATGACATTTAAAAGCAAATAAGCACTTGACAAAGATTTTATTGTGAAAAATAAATTTGTCAAAAGGGAATTATATATTTAGATAAGGAATCAAGTAAAATTATAATATTTTATGCAAATAATATTTTATTCATGCACATGAAGCATGTTTAGTTTAGAATAAATTAAAAATGTGAAACTAATTTTTGATATAAAACAATTTCAACAGCTAAATATACGTACATATATGTTTGATTGATTAACAAATTAATTATTAAATTATTTAAATAGTAATAATACTAATTTTAAATTAGTATAAAAGTATCCTTCTTCCTCCTATTCAAACTTTATATTTTTATTCAACAGTATCTGGATGAATTAATTGAATTAACACTTAATATATGGTACACTTTCTTATTAATCAACTTTATTGAAGGAAGTTAAAGTTGCCAACAACATGTAGTGGTATAGTCACCACACCTCACCTAATAATTTTCCTTTATTAATTTTTTTAAGCATGACCCTTCAAATTTATAAAAAAAAATTTATTTTAATTTTTCATTTAATTTTTTTTGTTTTTTAACCCTTAAACGTGTGTTTTTGTCAAATCATCTCTAAATGAATTAAAAGTGAACGCTTTTTATTTTATTTTATTGATGTGACATACACATTGCCACATGGATGATACACATCAGCATGTAATTAATTTTAAAAATTATTTTAAAAATTAAAAATTATAGAAAAATATTTTTAAATTGTAAAATATTAATTATGCTGACATGTCATCCACGTATATACCACATCAGTAAAATTAACAAACATTAATTTTGTTTATCTATTTTAGGGTGATTTGACAAAAAAGATACAAATTTAAAGACTAAAATAAACGAAAAATTAAATGAATGATTAAAATAATTTCTTATAAAGTTGATGGACTAAATATGCTACCGCAAATATATTTTCCAACATATTTACTACGAAAATTTTAAAATAAACCCATATATCTTTTAGTACAAATGATATAAGATCCTATGCTCTATTATTTTCATAGAATATTTTTGTTTTAGAAACTTTCCAATCGTCGTATATTTTAAGCTCGAGACTTTTTTCTTTAGGAGAAATAATCATCTTATTAATCAAATATGTAATTACACTATATTTAGATGTATGAATTGATAGTACAAATTATTTTATAAAACCTCACTTTTTACTCATAAAATTCAAAGTTTGTAGGTAAATTTAAGTGTTATTAAAATTTATTGTTTAAAGTAATATTAAGAGCATTTTAATATAAGAGAAAATATTTGGTATGTTGTCAGTGTTAGTGGAGTTTTTAGACTCTATAAATAGGGTTAAAAATTGATGAGTGTCTTATAAGAATATAGTAAAATATTAAAAAGAAAGACACATGAATCTTTTAAAACTGCTTGTGGAATAAAAAACACACTCCCAGTTTTACAAATACTAACCTCTAATATAATATATTTTATTATTTTGATTTAATTTTATCATGCAAGTGTACTAGTTAGAATTTATTTTACTGCATATTTTAGTGATTTAAATATGTTGGTTATAATTGCAATTGAGTTACTTGTAATTAAACTTAATTTAAAAAAATAGAATTAACAATCATGTATTTGATAATAGGGTAGGGAATGAGATACAAATTTTAAGCATTTTACAAAAACAAAAACAAAAATGAAAATGAAATGTTATTAGCATCTTAGCCATTTGTTGAACAAAGTGGTAGAATTCAAATATTTGTAAGGCGAAGGGTCCTATGAATGCACAACGTTCATTTTCTTTTTAACTCTTTTTATTTCCAAAAAGAAAAAAGTTGTCACCCCATCGATATGTAGTGCTCAACTTTTATGGTATATAATATATCATAACTTTTATGATATACTGTACTACGCTCCCAGCAATGATTACTCGGATTTCATAATACTTGATGTTTAAGCATAACTACTATTTAACACTACCACGTCGTGTTAATTATTTCTACTTAAATTATAAAATAAACTTTAAATATATATATATTTGCATTTAAAATTTAATATTCATATTTTTATTTTTAGCAATTTAATCCTTTTACTTTTTGAATTTAAAGATTCAACTTCAATTGTTAACACTATTAAATCTTTCTATTAAATTTGCTTGAGTAACAATTAATATTTTATTTTAAAAAATACTCACATGATAACATCTAATACCAAATAAAAAAAACATTATAATGGACACGGATTTAATAAATAATTTTAATGATGTTAACAACTCTTAAAATTTATATATTTATTTTAATCAAAATAAAATATTTGGGCTAATCAATGACATTATAAAAAGTTCAAGTACCAAATTATGTCAAGAAGTTGAAGCATAAAGATTAAATTTTAAATTTGTGCATGGTATAGGGACCAAAATTGAAACTTGACCATTGTTATATAATTTATATAAAAAATAGTGTCATACCACTTTACTACATTTATAGTTTTTCTTTTTTCGTTTATAAATAGTTAAAAAAATCACCTTTAACCTTTCAACTATAAATAACTTTTTTTTTTATTCTTGGACACTTTTCAGTATACAAAGAATATAATAATAAATAATAAGATAGCTATCACATAAAAGTATGTAAATTATTTGGACTAATTAATTCCATTGTAAGAGTAAACGACCAAATTATGTAAAATTAAATTATAAAAATTAAATATCAAATGTGAGCACAGTAGAGAAATCGAAGCTACAATTTTACGAGTATCTTGTAATGACTAAAAAAGGGAAAAAAAACATATCATTAGTTAGTCCAAATAATTAACACTATTAATAATTTTGGTAGCTAATGTGGATTTAAAAAAAAAAAAGACTTTTTACCTCGATGAGGCTTTGCTATAATTTATAGAGGTGGAGGCTCTAGACCTTAAGTATTGAAGTTTGATATTTATCATGCACAGTTATAAGTGTATGTTTTTGAGTTCCATTACATGTTATTGTCATGTGTGAATTTTAATTTAGTTAATCAATTTGATTGTTCCAAAAATAATATAGTTTGATTTTATGATTTTTTACGTATTTGCGTATTTGTAAACTTAAAAAAAAAGTTATTATTTTAAGGTTGGACCCTTGATATTCTCTCTATTTGAAGTTTTAGCTGAGATCTTAAACAATATTAAGTTTATTCAGATTCTAACCTACTTTTATTAAATTTTATATTTCATCAACCTTTTAAAAAATAATGGTAAAAATTGAAGAATAATAATGAATAGTGAAAAAGACTTGAAAATACAGCTATTGAAATGGGACCCAAAGTAGAATAATAGCAAAGACAGGTGAAGCTTGCGCAGCTTATACGGTACTTAAATATTAGTGGTAATGAATAATATTTGCATTACTTTATTATACCTATGATTTTTCTAGCCCTACCCAGCAGTTCACTCAATCATTTTCTTTTTCGAAAAGTTAAGTTAATAAAATAATGTTTTTATTTTTACTAATGTCATAGTTACAGCTCAAATATACAATATTAAAATTCTTTTAATCTACTAAAATAAAAAGGCTATTTTTAATTAAAAATTTGAATTTCCACACAGAATACCAGTATTTTAATATTTTTTTAATAAAATATTTTAATTATTAATTATCATTTTCATTCAATAATCATATAAAAACAAACGAGCTTTTTAGTTTTTCAAAAAAATTAGTTAAGCTCCTCCATGAAAAACACGATCTAACTAAACTCTCATATGTTAACAACATATCATTTAAGTCCTTTTATTAATAATTGTTTTCGTTGACCATTAATGTATTGATGTGATCGTTAATATTGTTGAATTAATTATTATGATGTTGATGTGATCGTCTATGTTAAAAAAAAACAATTAAAAAAATTCAAGTCTAAGATCACCCGTGATTCCTTTGGGTTCTAATTCAAATATGATCCCACGCCGCATTAGCCCGTATAGCTCTTAGAAGAATTCTTATGGTTAAAAAGATAAAACATAGATGTTCATTTAATTGTAGATGTAAAATTTTAAATTATAAAAAATCCAAAGAATTAAATTAATAATTATTAATAATTTGAGAAAAAAATTATAAAATTATAAAAAAACTGAGAAAGAAAAAAAATCATTTGTCCAAATTCATTTTAGATATATTTTTTAAAATTTTAAAATTTTAAATCATTATATAAATTATAGAAATCCAAGAAATTCCGATTACTACTTTTTTTTGCTATCTTAGAATAGGTAAATCTCATTCTTATAAGTTTTTGAAGTTCCTACTATTGGTTATTTTAACTAATTTGTTAATTATGGCATTAGTGTTTGATATATGTAAGGGTCATTTCCTTTGTAAAATTAGAATTTCGAGAGACATACTCGTTGCTATGGTTAAATATGTGCATAAAATAAATATATATATATACAAACAATTTTTTAGTTCAAATATATAAATTTTTTTTATTTTTTCCACATTTTCATAATTTATAATGTTTTAAAATTTTTAATTATTTTTAATTTAAAAAATTACATCTAGAATGAATTTAGATAATGGATGTCTAGCTTGAAACGAACCTAGACATTATATTTGTGCAGGTTCATTCTAGATTTGAATTTTAAGTAATTTTTATTTTCTTAAATTTTTATTTCTCATTTTTTATAATTTTTATACTGTTAATGATAGAAAATCGTTAATCGAATAGCTTAACTAATGAATTTTTAGTATTTGAGAGCTTAATTTGGTGCATTTATTGAGAAGGAGCTTAATTGATTTCTTTTGGATAAGTACAAGATTTTTTTTTTACTTTTTTAAACCTAAAATATTATAGGGTTTGTTAAATTGGAAATTGGTGTTTATAATATTTGTTTGATATATTAATTTAAATCATGTAATATAATTAAATTTTTTGATAAATATAAAATTTAAATTATGACACATTTTTATATTTATTTTTTTTTAAACATTTCACAATATTTAAACAAAATCAAATTTTAAAAGAAAAAGTCTCTAAAGGGTAACAAATGTTAAAAGAAGTAAGATAAAGTAAAATATCCTTTATTTAAGTGCTTTTTTATAACAAAAATTATTAAGTTTTTAATTATGAAATACCATATGTGTTTTCAAAAAATTAAATCTTTAAAAATATTAATTTATTTTTTTAACAACTAAACAAAGGCTAAAATAATTAAAAGATGCTTAATTGTTACGATTTTATCTAAATAAATTTTTATATTTTTATTGCATTAAAATAAAATTCTAATTTTTAAATTGCATAATGTTTTTAATCATAACTAAACAATCTAGTAAATTTTCATTTTAAATAATAATAAATAAATTTATGTCAAAAAAGTTAAAATTATTTTTATAATACGAAAAGGAAAGATTAGCAGAAGCCCAGATCATAAAATTTAATTTTCGATGATTTAAATTTTTAAAAAGTTAAAATTTATAAGGGATTTGTATTTAATAAAATTATGCAATGCATAAGAATGTAAAAGTGAACCATAATGTGTTAGATTATAAAAAAAACTTTATTATATTTAATGCAGTGTATAATACTTTTTGAGGAGAGGTAGATGTAGTAAGACTTGCGAAAATAAATTTAAATAGCAAATGATAAGATTTCAGTAGGCACAAATAGATACGTTGGAAAGATACGGGTAGCAGTGAAAAACATGAAAGAAGTGGGCAAGGTGGGAGATTTCAAATCCAACATAAAAAGGATACAAAACAAAACCTCCTCAAAAGACAAAAAGCAAACATGAAAAGAGAAAGGGGTGGATGGATGGCCCTCCAGAATTTCTTGACTTTTATGAGCCCCCCCCCCCCCCCCCATATATGTCACGCCATGAGCTCAGGTATTTGCTTAAAGAAAATGACAGTGCGACTATAAGGGTCGTTGAAGATAATGGCTCCACACCCACCACCTCTTAAACAATCTTCTATCACTCCCTTTCCTCTGCTTTTCCCTTCCACCCAATTTTCTTCCCCAAATAATATGCTTCATTCTCATCTCAGTTTGGCCGATTACATTGGGAGGAGATTGAATGACAGTTGTGGTCATGCCATGAACCATGTGCAAAACACAACTCAAAATTATGCCAATTATATGAGTTTGAACACCTTGGAAGGGACGGAATATGACTCTGGAGCTTCCACTCCTCCTTTATGGAGAAATAGTCCTTCCAGGAGCCCTTCGCATCGACCCAACATCGATTATCGATGCCTATCCCCATCGTCCAAAGCTGAAGCTATTGCCAGAGGTCAAAGGGAGCTTATGGAAATGGTTAGTAAAATGCCTGAGGCTTGTTATGAACTCTCCTTGAGAGATCTTGTGGAGCATCAGCCCCTGGCTGTTGAATCCAAACAAGAGAGTTTTGCTGAAAGGAGAGGTCTGATCAACAGAGAGAAGGGGAACAAGAAGAAGAAGCAAAAGAATCCGAAACCCCAAATTAAGAGAAGTGGAAGCTTAGATAATGGTGGGTTTCTTCTGAAAATGGTGCTTCCAATTTCCTTGGGGACTAACAAAAAGAAGAACAACAAGAAGAATGATTGTGATGCGAATCAGAATTGCAAACTTTCTCCAAAGCCGACGGTTTTAGATGCATCTGGTAAGAGTGTAGATAAAGAGTGGTGGAAAAAGAGATCAGGGTCGAATGAGAGTGAGAGTGGTGGATCCACAATAAACAGTGGAAGTACCAGAAGCATCCATAGTAGCAGCAGCAGTAGCAGCAGCAGCAGCTGCAGGAGCATCAGCAATAGCAGCCGCAGGTATCTAGTCTTGGGTTTTCTCAGATACAGATTAAGTTTCCAAGTTAAATTTGTTGGATTTTAGGGGAAGATATAGGAGTTTTCAAGTAAAAAAAAAAAAAAGTGGGCTTACTAGCTTGCTGCGTATTTAACTGATATTGTCACTTCAATTCTTAAGAAATGTTTTTGTGCTGAAACATTTTGTTCTTGTGTGCAATGCAGCCATAAGAGAGGAGGTTGCTTGGCTTTTATTCTGGCTAGGAAAGCCAGATCATCTCGGTGAAAGGGGCAGCTTTCAGCCATCTTTGGAAATGTAGTTCAATGTGGATACAGCAGAGATATTGTACGATATTCAGAGATTATGACTTAGCTTTTTCTTTACTTACTTTGTTTTTTGGGGGGGGTTTTCCTTCCTGCTTAAATTGAAGATGAATCATGTTTTTTTGCCTTCCGAGATGCTGAGCGTGAGGTTTGTTTTCCATTTTGATTATTCCTTTATCATTTAACTTCACCTTGCGTTCAAGAAATCACTTGATAATCTAGGCCAGTATTCAGTACAAATATATGTTTGAATCAGTTATATTTAATATGTAAATTTGTGTCAATTATAATAAAACAAATATTTTAAAAAAAATAAAGTTTTACAAATTGGCCAATTTCTAGTAAAGTTATTAGGCCCCCTTCTTCAAATCAATGGAATTGTTCAGCTTTTTTTCTTTTATTTTAAGTTGATCCCAAATTACTCTTAAGTAGTTCCTAAATTCTTTTAATCAAGTTCTTAATAAAATATAGTTAATTCCACCTTACATCCCACAAATTATTTTAAATTAATTTTCAAACTTTAAAACATTCTAATTATACCCTTAAATTGTTGATGTTATATCAATCAAACCATTTTATTATTAAAACCGTTAACCATTAAATAAGATGTCAAATCTTATATAACAAAATTTAAAATGAAAAGTTTAAAAAAAAATAGAATATTGTCATGTAACTTTTAAAAATAAAAAATAATAATAAAGAATGAATTTGAAAAAGCTTTGACAACTTCATACTAAGATTTTTAAAGCATTCATTTTTCTTAAAATTTTATTTTAAATTAATCACATAAGATCTAATGTATCATTTAACAGTTAAATTAACAATTTTAATAATAGAAGGACCTAATTGATATAACCTCAATAGTTTAAAAAAGTAACTAAAATAATTTAAAGTTTAGGGACCAATATAAAATGATGGTCATAGTTTAGTACAGTTAACTCTAACTATATGGTATTTAAAGCTAATAATTACTTGGTTGCTTTTTAATATATATTTTTAAAAAAATTTCAGCACTCACATGCCTAGGAGTCTTATTGAGTCGAACCAAGCTCGTATAGTGATAAGTTCGAGCTCGAGTTTGATTCAAAATTTGAAGCTCAATACTCGGCTCAAGCTCAATCGACAAGATCGACTCAATACACAATCGAGCTACTCAAATTCGATTATATTTATTCATATTCAAGCTTCAACTCAACCTCGAGCTCAAATTAAGTGTCTTTTATATATAAATTTTTATATTAATTAAAAATAATTATCTATTTTTTATCATGACAAAATAATAACAATGAATCTGACTTTTTCAATAAACAAATCCAAATACTTCAAAATATAAAAAATGAAAATCTAAATAAATACAACAAAATTAGTCCATCAAAAGGATCTAATCAAATATAAGATTAACCCCTCAAATTATGTAAAATTAAAACATAAGAATATCGAAATGCTACTCAATACCCCAAGACTGATGTAATTAATGCTCATAATTTCTCCATCAAATCTAAAATAAAAACTTCCAAAAATCTAATGATAAAATTGAAAGAGTAGTTCAAAACTACAAGCTAAACAAAGTAAATAACAAAGTCTGATTATAAAATGCATAATCACTTAATGGAACTAATTAACAATACAGCCTGGCCACAACCACAAACTATTAATCATGATATTAAACTGATATGTATTAAATTTCCGACCATGGCTTTGCCAAATCAATAACTTAAAAGAAAATATGACAGTCGAAGTATGGGGTTCAAAAAGGTTTGCCTGACACTTTATCTAGAGGACATTGTTGTTTTTTATGGAGATCCTTTCCAAGGCCCCTCCTACGTGAAAATTTAATATGATCTGCTGGAGATGGGAGTTGTATTAGCTGTTGGCGAGATTTCTGGATTCCGATTTATTACTCCTTGTTAAACAGGTACTTGCCATTTCTAATCTTAATATGGACTGTCCTCTTAGTGACATGGTCAAAGATGATGGTTCGTGGAATTTGGAGTTGTTTTGTCTTTAGTTTTCTGAATAGGTCATTAGTAGGATTGTAGGCGTCCCATCGCCTCATCTATCTTCTGGACCTGATAAAATTATTTAGTAAGGTACTGCAACTGGTTCTTTTTCTCTCAAGAGTGCTTATGATAAGCTACAAGAAAGTGCTTTGAATTTAAAAGAGCCAATTTGGCAGCTTCTGTGGAAGTTCCAAGGACCGCAGCGCATTGGATTCTTCATTTGGCTCACCCTGAAACAACGCTTACTCATGAATGCGAAAAGGGTAAGGAGAGGAGTTGGTAATGATAGTGCATGTGGTCTTTGTAGCCATGATTCCGAAGAGGTTTTACATGTCCTAAGAGATTGTTCCGCGGCTAGAGATATTTGGAACAATCTCATTCCAACAGGAAGGTTACCTAGCTTTTACTCCGGATCATTATTTGAATGGATGACGAAAAATCTTCAAGACAATTAGTATCCCAGTTTGGGTGGGGCAGATTGGTCATGTTTATTTGGAATTATTTCTTGGTGTATTTGGATGAACCGCAACATGTTCATGTTCCAAGGTATCTCTTGGAGCACAGATGAAATTCTCAAAGTTTCTTTTACTTGGGCAAAACATTATGCATAAGCTTCGAAGCTTCCTCCTTACAAAAAGGATAACTCTAGCAGTAGTTCTATAACAATTTGTTTTTCAGTGGTGTCGGAAATAGTAGTTTCGGAGCCACAATTCTAACTAATGAGTCTGTAATTTTTATTATTTATTTATATGAGTCAAATATAATATTATATTGAATTTTGATTTGATAATTTTATTAATTGAATGAATAGTTAAGTACAAGTGGTTTGTCCCCAAAGCCAAGTGGTTTTGGAAAATGAAGTTTTGGGTAAATATTTACGGAGTTATTATATAGGCAAATTGAAATTTGGTCTAGAAATTTTGGTGATTAGATAATTAATTAAAGAAAAAAAGACTAAATCATAAAAATTGCAAAATTCACTCACAATTAGTTTTTATTAATTAAATGGCTTATTTTATTAAAGACAGATGACTTATATGGTAATTAAACCATAATGATAGAGCATTATGGACGGTTAGTTTTGTTTTTATATAAATATTTTATATTAATTATGTTAAATAATATTAAAACTTAAGTAATATTAAATAATATTAAACTTAAGTAATAAAAAGAAAAGAAAAGAAACAAAGCATTATCATCTTCTTTTTCTTTTCTTGCCATCACCGAATAGCCACCTTTGAAGGAAAGCCACGAAAGCTTCAAATTTTCCTTCATAATCGACCATTGCAGGTAAGTAGTTCAGGTGCCCGTTTTTAATAATTTTTATGTTTTTGAGATCGTTGCAATTAGATCTAGCTAACTTATACCTCCATTTTCAAAACTGTTAAAATTTTAAAATATTGACATTGATGAATACTTGAAGTTTTGATGTTGAAGGGTTATATTTGAAGCTTGGATTCAAGATAGGACTATTTTGTAAAATGGTTTTGGTTAATTTTAAAATTTAAGGATTAAGTTGTAAAAATAGTAAAATTACATGAAATTCTTGTGAAAATTTGATAAATATGGGCTGAATATGGACTATATAGAATTTGGCTAGCATGTGTTTTAATTAAATGTGGTTAATTTGCAAATTTTAGGTTTAGGGACTGAATTGCAAAAAGTATAAAGTTTAGGGGTAATTTTATAAATTATATTAAAAGGGCTTATAAGCTTAAGTTTAATTATTTGAGATGTTTGAATGGATTAATTGAATGAAAAATATTAATTGATCAAGGAACGAAACAATCAGGCTTGGATCGTGGAAAAGCAAAATTAACGGATTAGTCGCCGGCCTTGTTTTCGCAACCGTTTTTTCTAGGTAAGTTCATACATTTTTTTTGTTATATTTCATTATTAAATCTTGTTAATGATATTTATATGTTTTTGAAACTGCTAAAATGAAATTGGTCTATGTGAAATATACTGAATTTTTTAAATGATTTCGACGGATCAAGTAAAAGTTTCATACATGAGATTTCTAATTGAATTTTTGTTCTCGACCGAGCTCCTACATGTGTTGTGGACTCGGATATACATGTGACTCAGATTTAAGCTAGACCGGTAATCCATTGTCGTTTTAAAGGTTTAGCCTGGAATAGTAATCTTACATGTATACATAGCCTTGACCAGGCTATTTTTCTGTATTGCCATGGGTTTAGCCCGAACGGGTAACTTGACACACTTACTTTGTATCTGATTAGCTCAGATGAGCATAATTTGTTTTTGGACTTATGTATTGAATACTTTTACAAAGATCCATCAGAAGAATAAAGGTTATTTGATACAGAATTGTTTCTTTGAAATAAACAAATTATGAACTCTAAGTATGCGTATGTTTAGATGGTTACTGATTTGGAATTGTTGAATCATGTGTGTTAAGGTTAACACTTTGAAATGGCGATACAAATTGGTTATATGAAAATAATTATATGAAGTGTTCATACAAAATGTTTATATGGATAAATATGTAAAAAGGGATATTTGAAATGAACATTTGGAATGTTAAATGATTAGATGTTGAATGAATAGTATATCAAATGTGTTTACTTGTATATGTTCTATGTGATGATAAAGTTATAAGTTTTGTATATGTGAACTCACTAACCTTATGAGACTTGTGATATGTATAGGTTAATAATGAACTCATGACCTTGCTTATGAATTTAATTGCGAAATGTTAAGTTATAACCTTTATGGTAAGTTAAATATTAAGTTTATTATGAACTAACTTAGCAAAGATTTGCTTACATCCATTGTACTTGATTTCTTGTCGATCATTGGAAGTTTATGTCGGTTGGAAGTTCAAGTTGAAGCTTACACTATCTGCTCAATGATTCGGTATAAGCTATGATTATTTTCATTTAGGTTACAAGTGGCATGTACTAGGAGTTTGAGTTTAATGGTGTTGTTTTAAACTTTGTTTAAGTAAGATTTAGTGATGTGTATATATGTAGTAATTTGGTTCATGTATGCCCATATGAGTGCTTTTGGTTATTTGGTTCATGCCTTCTGAAAATGGTTGCTGATTTGGTAAAATGAATGTGAATGAAAGGAATGAGATGACATGATTGGTATGTTTATAATTAAGGATTTGTGATTATTGAATGTGATATTGTTTGTTAGTTAAATTGTGGTACCAATGGGGGTATATTGATTAGACATATAGGTTCAATAATTTGGTATGTTTTTAGCATGTTTAAATGTGTTTTGAATAGATGAGAATGGCTGGAAATGGATTGGCTTGTTACTTAAGAAATGGTAGTTGAAATTGCTTATTTTAGTAATCATTTTAGGTGCATACAGCCTACGACACGGACTGTCACACGTCCGTGTGCCACACACGATCACACCACATGACTTTGTGTCATTTTGATTTTTAAGTGTAGGACTTTCCACACGGCATCAAACTGTTACATGGCTTGGAGACACGGGTAGATACATGGGTTGAGACACGACCATGCGACCCATATTTCGAATTGCACACGGTTTGACCACACAACCATGTTTCTAAGCCACATGGCCTGGACTCTATCACACGACCATGTTTCTTCAAATTTTTTTGTTTTGTTTCAAATTAGTCCCTGATTGTTCCCAAACTATTTTTAAGGCCCCGCAAACTCGTTTTAAGGTCTGTAAATGTATTTATGCTATGAATGAAATTGAGGATTGAATGTTGTTATTTAAATTAATAAATGAATGGTTTAATGATGTTAATTGTTTGATATGTGTTGTAATACTCCGTAACCCTAATCCGACGACAAAGATGGGTTAAGGGTGTTACAAGTCCTCAGCTTTCTAGTAACTATGTGCACTTGAACACAGATAGTTTGGTTAGAATTGAGGAAGTTTTTGCTACAGTTGGAGTTTTAGTGTGTGACCACAACGGAGGGTGGATAATTGGTTTCAGTAGATACTTAGGAAATTGTACAATTCTAGAGGCTGAACTATAGGGCATATTGAATGGTCTGAAGCTTGCTTCTTATCATAGTTTTGAAAGGGTGTTAATACAAATAGATTGCTTTGAAGTGGTTAACGCCATTCAGGAGGGCTCTTTGAGAGATTCTAATCTTGCCTTGGTTAGAAGAATTCATCAGCTCTTGAAAAAGATAACGTATTGGAAGATTCAACATATCCCTCGAAAAGAGAATTTAATTGCAGATAGCCTTGTCAGGATGTTGCGAGACAAAAGAACCGATTTAAGATCATTTGAAGTCATATCCCAAATAGATATGTACAATTAAGTGACTAAAATAACCAAGAAATAAGATATAAGCTAAATGGTGAAGCACCTTACTTTTTCTCTTGTGGTCCTAGGTTCAAATTCCTTTCTTTTCTTTTATTTTGAAAAATCAACAAGCCTCTAGTAAGAAGAAGTATGAATAGTTAAGCGTAAAAAATAAACAAAAATTAGGCAATGGCCTAGTGGCTAAGACGCCAATCTCCCCATCAAACATGGGTCCAAATCAGGCCTCCCCCTTTCACTTTCTTTTTAATTCAGCCAACTTTGAAAAATTATAGTCATGCCCTAAACTTTGGAAAAATTACAGTAATGCCCCAAACGTTTATAAACCTAAAAAATTCACCCCAAACTAATCCCAACTAGAATTCATATTTTATCATTGTTTAAAATTAAAATTCAATACTTTTTTTTATCTTTTTATCCTAATTTGAAATTATATCTTATTTTTTTAAAAAAAATTCAAATAGAAATAGAAATCCATATCTTTTTATCTTCTTATCCTAACTAGAATTCAAATTACTCCTTTCCAAATTCTAATAGAATTTATCCTCATTCCTTCTTTTTATTTTCTATTTTCCCTTCAAAACCAATATTACAAAATTATTTCAAATTCTCGAGTTCTTCCTTTTTCTCTACCATTGTTAAATCGATTTTCAATCAAGAAATTCAAAATCTTCAAAATCATCCCTCTTTTCTCGAGTAGATCATCAATCTCTCCAAAGCTAAGGTTTTAAGTCTTCAAATCAGGTGTGGGATCTAAACTTAAAACATTATGTATGATTAATTGTTGTGTTAGGAAATTAAAAGAGTTGTTACGTGAACTGTATAACATGCAAACCTAGAGGAAATATCATGCGAGCACTATAGGAATTGTAATTTGAACATGTAGAAGTTATATGCGAACCCATAGAAATTATATGCGAACCTAGAAGAAATATCATGCAGACACTATAGGAATTGCAATTTGAACACGTAGAAGTTATATGTGAACCCATAGAAATTATATGAAAACCTTAACTGCTTAATAGGTGAGTTATACATATTTAATTATGTGAACCCTATACATGCTATGTGCAAACTCTACATATGCTTTATGTGAACCATTGTATATGCATCATTGTTATTCTTTGTACATGCACCAAATATACGTGTGTGTGTGTGTGTGTGTGTGTATGTGAGATTGATTTAATGCATGATTGCATGGCATCTGATGATAATTTGTGACAATAAATGTGCTAAACAAGCATATTATCAAATTTTGATAACAAGTATGATATGATGAGTATGTGGGCATATTACATGAAATTGGGAATGAAGGATGGAGGAGCTCTATTAGAGATAGTGGCAATTTAAGTCGACACCGAAAGTCAGTACTACACAAAGTAGGCGGCAATGTCATCCAAAATGGATTAGCTAGGATGGTAGGCTAAAAAGCCACCAAACTAAGTCAACCGGGATGATAGTTTATGTGTAAATCCATCTAAACCGAACAGAATGGGATGATTGTTTTAAAACACCACCAAAACTGGACCAAACCCAGGTGGTAGTAATAGTCATCGTCACAGATGACTAGTGAATGATCATCGTCATCGGAAATCAAATTCGGGATGGTCAGTTATTGTTATGTATTATGCGAGATGGTGTGTCGAGCAATACTCGAGGACGGTTCAGATGGATGGGTGGGAAATTAAAGCATTAAATTATAACATAAATGTGCATCATAATTATATTCTGTATATTTATTGATTTATTATATGTTCCTCTTATTATGCCTAAATTATTATTATACAATGATTTAAATACTTTACTGTTCGATTGATTATATATAATGATTTAAGATTATCCTCATACTGAGCCGTTGTAAGCTCATTCCTCCTTTTCCTTACCTCTCAGGTAGCGCAGAGATTAGGGTTTGATTTGGCATCGAAGGACCCTCGGATTAGTAAGCCATTTTTCTTTATTAAGTTCTACTATTAAGTTTTCTTTAAAAGTTTTCCTTAATCATTTATTTTTGGGAACTGTTAGGTTATTTATTTTATGCATAACTTTTAAATATTGCTTCTAATATTTGCATGCCATTCGATTTAAAAACTATTATTTGTTTTCCCCTGCTTTACAAAATACTCAAAGTTTTGATAAGACTTTTCCTAAAAACCCTTACATCGTTTTATTTAAACCTCATATTAATATTATTGTAATTAAATTACTAAGTAAATTTGGTTTAAATTAAAGAATATTTTTCTTAAAAACTAAAGAGTGATTTTCAATCAAATAGACTCAAGTTAAAAGAATGACTTTATAGGATCACTTCGGTGATCGAATGTAACGCCTCCGAATTAGCCGAAACTCCTAGGCCGGGTCAGGGGTATTACATTTTTAGACTTCACAAATACAATTAAAGGTTTGACAAGTGTCCTATGAGAGTATAATAAAATATTAAAATAAATAAATATCTATAGTATATATAAAAACACAAGCTAAAAAAAAAATTTGAACCAATAAAAATACTATTTATTTTCTATCATATTACTAAATTGACATTTAGAAATGTTTATAATTTAATTTAGATATAACTCTATTTAAAAATAAGTTGTGATAACTTTATTAACTCTAAAATAGAGTTATAACTTGAATAAAAGTCTAAGCATATTCACTATCAATAAGTCAAAATAATTAATAATTAAATTTAAAATATTATTTTAAAAATTATGAATTAGTTTTATTTTTTATAATTGAGCTTTTTTATTTTCATATGTATTAATGTAATAAATTTAAGTTATAACTCGAGTAAAAATCTTAAGCATATAAATAGATATTTGTTTTATCTTTTAATTATTACTTAATTAGTGTCAGAGTTATATATAAATTAAATTTAAGTTTAGATTTATAAATAACATTTATTAGTATTATTAATATTTCAAAAGAAAATATTCAAACGACAATGGCATCGGAGAGCACCGGATAGATATGTAAGATCATTTTAATTAAATTATTTAGAAGTTTTTTATTTTGTGTGAAGCAAGTACTCTTTTATACTCTTTTTTTTACATTATTATTATTATTATTATTATTATTATTATTATTATTATTATTATTATTATTATTATTATTTTATCATTATACATGAAGTTGTAAACGAACGAGAGAAATTTTTTTAAAAGTAAAAACAGATTTACCATATAAGATTTCAATAATTGTTCTTTAATTATTGTTATTAAATGTCTTTATTAATTCAATGGGAATATCATTTGCACTTACCATGAATAATTATTATAATTGATGCATGTTATTTTATTTTTATTTTATTTTAATATTATGATTTACTTTCTAATGTTGTTCTAAAATTTTTATATGATTTTAATTTTTTTATTTATAAAATATTATTTATTTTAAATATTATTTACATTAAATATACTCATTATATTATGTATTTTTAATTTATAAAGAATTAAACATGTAAAATTACATGTAAGGCATGTGCCCTTAGAAGCTAATTTAAAAAAGAAAGAGAAACATATGACAATTTTTTTAAGATTACTTGTGAAATAAAATACTAACCTTAAATTTTGTTATATAATTTAAGCTTATATATAAACAATGCATCAAATGTAAGATCCAAATAAACAATCATGGATTCTAAAATAACATTAATATATAAAAGTTACAAATCAAACATATGTATTTTCAACAATTGTCCCAGTATCAAAATCATATGTGGAAACAATAAAATAAAAAACGATCTAACTTCCAATATCAGCACTTGATTGATGTAGAATTTGTAGTCTAGAGAATTTCCAATAAATCACAATTCCCGTAGAAATGGAGTTGATTGTGAAATTCGATTAAGCAATTTGATTGAGAAATTGATTAATTAAAGCTCAGGGACCAAATTGTAAAAGTTTAATCTTTATTGAGTTTTAATTAAGAAAATACTTGGGGACCTAATTAGAAATTATTTAAAGGACAAAAATGGTTATTAAACCATTGTTCTATTATGAGTTAGTGGGAATTTATGATGATGGCCATTAAATTTGTAACACTCTAACCCGATTTATCAGATCCGAATATAAGATGTCACAACACTTACATACTTAACTAAATTTTTCAGTCTGCAAAAAACCATATTGAATGTACCTCTTATTTATTTAAAACCTTTTCTAAGACAATATGTTTGAATAATACATTTATCGTTTGTCACAAACTTTCAAAGGGAAAATAAAACCTTACAACTAATTGTTCGATAAAATAGACTTATTCGTGGGCGCATATTTCTATTTTTCATTTGAAAAACATGTTTCTATAGAATAAATTGAAAATTTATCATAAGATTTTGATATAAATATAAAATATAGGGTCCCTAATGAGAGAATGTGAAATCAGATTTTGATCCAAAGCTAAATATCGAAAAATAAACCTATCCCAAGTATAAGGACTAAATTAAATAAAATAAAAATATGAGTGGCTTTGTATCTGAATGTGAATTTGATGAAATCTGATTTTTTTTATCTATTTAATTATCGAACATAGCTAAAGATAACATCGGACCATCGAGAGGGAAAGGAAAGGTGAGAGTCACTGATGAGTAACCACGATTTCGGTTTGTACTTTTATAATTCAAGATCATTTCATTTATATATAAACATATACATGTTTGTTGCATATTAACTATTAAGGTAAGACTATTACTTGTCTTGAATTGAATTGTGTGACAATACTGAATGTCGAGATTGTGAATTGGTCTAAGCATAGAAGAAAAGAGTATGATATGAACTGCTAAATGACATGTGATATGTGATATGAATTGTTGATGGCTTGTTTTTCGCTCTTTTCACTCCCCTATACTCACCTAAGTATAGACACATGAATTTAAAGAATTAGGAGCATCAAATTCACTAATTTATATAATAAATCATCCAAAAATGCATCAAGAATGAAATTAAAAATATGTTACTTTTATGGCTTATAAAATATCCCCACACTTAAGCGTTTGCTTGTCCTCAAGCAAAATCCTCAACTCACAATTAAAATTAATCTTTCTCAACTTATAATTCTCATCAATAATGTTTCAAAATAATTCCCAAATAATCATACATTTATAATTCAACTAAAAGAGTACTAAAGTTTCAAAAAATCCAAGTCGAACATTTTTAAAGCATAAAAACATACGTATTTCCCCTTATTTAAGTAATTACCTTTAATTTAAAATCAACAAGAATCGACATCCTCACTAAAGATTCACTCAAATCACTCAACGTGTTTAAGGTTCAAGAATAAGCACTCAATAGTCAAACATGAAAAGTTATTACCGTAGGCTTGTATGAAAATCAAATCTCCACCACTATAAAATGATATGATACACAAATCAAATGGTCTTTAAGAGGTTGTAATGGGACTTAGGTTAAGGGTGTAGAGAAAGGCTAAAAAAGTTGGTTAAAATCGAGATCGAATTGATAAATTACCAAACTAGAAAAATAAACAAATACTGAATTAAAATTAATTACATCAATCGAAAACTGTTCAAGAATAAAAACGAGCTTCTTCTCAAAATATGAATTTAACTGTTGAAGCTCAATTAACATAGAACTAAATAATAATCAATATCTATATTTTTCGATTTTATTTTTCTTTTTTTCTTTTTTTATCAATAAGAAATAATTCAGCAAATCAAACAAAAGAGCATAATTAGGCAACTAACCAAATCAAATCTCGAAAGAAAAAAAAAGAGTCAATAAAACGGGAAAAAGTTTCAACGAGAAAAATGAGTTATGGGTTAACATTAATGGTTAAATCAAGAAACATATGTTAGACTCAACGGGGTTCACTAAGAGTTAATTATATAGGTAGACTTTTTATGGAATAAGTGGGTTAAAACCTAACTGCCTTATCATCTCAGTATATCAAATCAAAAGGTAAGGTCTCGACATGTATAACCGACGCAAGTTCTAGAATAACAAATCAAATTGACACACTCATAACCAATAATAAAATGAGCAAGAAAAATGTATGCTCTAAAGGCTCAAAATCTCACAAAAAATTATGGTTTTTGATGTCAAACTTGTAAATTTAAAAATTCAATATAATACCTCAATTCAAGGAAACAACCTAAAAATTTAAATTCTGAAAATAAACTTATCATGCTTGATTCTCTCATGTCTTAAAATTTAAAACAACCAATGCACAAGTATCTATAAATTTAATCAAAACACATCAATGAAAATCACAAATCAATAAAAATTCATTCTAATAGAAGTATGAGAAAATTACTTAAACACAAGACATAATTCATGGATTTTCTAATAATTATATAAATAATCTCCCCACACTTAAGATGTACATTGTCCTCAATGTACAAACATATATAATCACAGTATAAACAGAATATCATAAGAGAGGGAGAAAACTGAAACTATACTGAATATTGGATGAAATTGCTAGAATGGTGAAAAGCAGAATTGTAGACAAATCTAGATGTAGGGCATAATTCCGAGCAAACTAATAAGAAAATAAACACAAATAATGAAGAAGATTAAGGGGTTATAACTCGAGTAGAAACAACCATAAAAATATAGTTGAAAAGATAATAATTAAAAGAAGTACGAGAAAATAAAAATAAAACAAAACAACTAAAAAGAGAAATAAACATAAAATAAAATAAAATTAAAAAGAAAACAAATAAAACCAATGATCCTCATCGTCGGAGGCATCAGTAGGGTGAGTCGCCGGTGTCAAAGAGGAGATGTGGAGGTGCTGACAGATCTCCTACAGTGTTGCGTCAATACTATTGAACCTCTGAAAGCAGTGCTGCTTGAAGCGAGTGAATTGTTTGGAGAGGTCCTCTAATATAGCAGTAGAAGAAACAAGACGGTGACGCGAAGTGGAGGATGAGGTGGGTCCTTGTGATGGAAAGGGCATCATCAGTGAAGTCATCGGGATCATTCTGAGAGTCAAAATGTAATAATCGATACTGAGGATGATCTACTCCACAGAGCCGCTCGATCATCCTCATATGGGTCATGCTCGATATTTCTTGTGGGGACATCTAGCGGGTAAGTGTAAGCGTAGAGGACTGCTCTGTTGTGTCGAGGAGATCGAAGTGTTGAGCTACTTGAGTTGTAACAGCCCGATTCTGGGCCTAGTCGGAATAGTGGTTTTGGGACCACAAATTTGACGAGGGAAAATATTATTATTATTATGTTTTTATGGTCTACAATTTCACGGAAAATTTTCGTAAAAATTTCGTTCGAAAATTTCGACGTTTGGGCACTCAATTTAGTCAGAAGGACTAAATTGTAAAAAGTGCAAAAGTTGAGTTCTACATCTTAGAGATGTCTAATTGTTATGAAATTTTAAATTGGAGGTCTTTATGTGGTAATTAGACCATTAGTTAGTTGATGGACAAAAATGGGTATAGAATTAGTGAAATAGATTTTTTTTAAGTAAGGGCATTTTAGTCATTTGGTAATTAAATAGAATTAAATGGGAAAAAGATGGCAAAATATGCTCATCTTCTTCATGGTGAACGAAATCAGCAAGGGGGGAAGCCATGTTTAGGGTTTTTAAGCTTTCAAGCTCCATAGTAAGTGATTCCAAGCCCCGTTTTTAATGTTCTTTACGTTTTTGGAATCCCAGTAACTTGGTTTAGCTTATTCTACCATTAATTCGTGTTAGGGTTCATATTTGGAAAAATACCCATAGGTGAAATGTGTTTATTTTGCTGTTTTATGGTAGAATATGAAGCTAGAAATTATGTTAAACAACTTTTGCTAAGCGATTTTAAGCGAAAACGGATAAATTGACATAATCGGCAAAAATAATTAATGTTCAAAAGTATGTGTTAGAGTGAGAATTTGATGTTGCCATAGAAGGGAAAACTGTTTAGCATGACATAAAACCTAAGAATAAGTGATGAAGTTTAATTTCCGAGCTTGGGGACAAAAGTGTAATTATGCAAAAGTTTGGGGGCAAAATTGTAATTTTTCAAAAAGTTGGGTGGTGGATTATTTTAATAAATGTGAACATTAAATGAGTTAAATTTGCTATTATAGATCAAGAGAGACGTGAAGATTATCTCAAACAAGGAAAAGAAAAGATAGTGGAGTGAATTGCAAAATTACGATATTTTGCACCGAGGTAAGTAAACACGTGACTTAATGTATTATTTTGATATTATTTGACATGTGTTGAGATTTATTTGAAATTAAAATAAATGTTTGGCAATATTCCAAAAATGTTGTTAAATCGGGAAAGGTGGTAAGGGGTTGCAAAACACGGTTTTTGGGTTGAACACTCGGAATAGGCTGGAGTATATTACATATAAAGGGGTTGCTGTGTGCTGATTCCCCGATTCATTGGTGGTTGCTAAGTGCTGATTCCACCGTATTTTTAAATGTGAAAGGGGGTTGCTAAGTGCTGATTCCCCCGAGGGGTTGCTAAGTGCTGATTCCCCTACTCATTGGTGGTTGCTAAGTGCTGAGTCCACCGTATTTTTAAATGTGAAAGGGGGTTGCTAAGTGCTGATTCCCCCGAGGGGTTGCTAAGTGCTGATTCCCCTACCCATTGGTGGTTGCTAAGTGCTGATTCCACCATATCTTTGAAATGAAAAAGGGGGTTGCTAAGTGCTGATTCCCCCAAGGGGTTGCTGTGTGCTGATTCCCCGATTCAGTGGTGGTTGCTAAGTGCGGAATCCACCGATAACGGTTAACATTTCGAGTGTTCAACGAGAAAATTGGGAAGGTGAATATTTCTATGTGGTGGACAAGTTTATGGGAGGAATATTGGGTTTGATACTAAATCAACCCATGTATAAGATGGGAGGAAATATCAAAAATGCAAAAGAAACAATTTAAATACAAAACTGTGTTGAACAACAGCAGTTGGGCAACTTTGAAAAACCACCATAAATGGTGGGAAATGAATGGGAGGTTGAATAATATATGAAATTGAAGTTGAATGAGTCTATTTTCATATGAAAGAAATAGAGTAAGCAAAAGAGTTGCATTTTTGGAGATATTTGAATTTTACTGAGACAGGGCTGGATTGATTTCGAAATCCCCTGTTCCAACTTTGGAAAATCACCAAAAATTTTACAAAAATAATTATGGCCTAAAATTTATATGTCTGGATTCCTTATTGAGTCTATTTTTTAATAGAAGCAAACAAGACCACTGTTTGAATTTTTTACAGGGAGTTAATTAAATTTTAGTAAAGGGAGGTCAGAACTGTGGGGAGTGAAACAGGGGAAGGTTTAAAGAATAAAGGTACTAATTGGCTAAATCAAAAATTCTTAAAATTTTATGGTGGAAAGGTATATAAGTTTAGTTTCGAGGAAAATTTACAGAATTCAATTTGGAGCCCTGTAGCTCCGGATAAAAATAAATTAGCAACTATGACACAGAAAAATAGCTTCCTGGAAATTACCCAAGCAATGAAATTATTTGTGAATAAATTTATATTATGTGTAGTTATGTGAGAAATTACTTATTTATCATGTGTTTACTTACTAAGCTATATGCTTACTCGTTTTTATTTTTCCCTTGATTATAGTGATTTCCATCAACTCAGAATTGGAACGGAGTTAGATAATCATCTACACTATCCTCCACATTTGGGGTATTTTGCTACTAGCATTTCGGAAAATTATGGCATGTATAGACGACTTATGTAATGTGGAGTCACCATGTAAATATATATGTTATGGTTCGATTTAAAATGTAGTGTTTATTAATGGTTAAATTGTGTGTGTTTATGCAACTGAACTTGGTTGGAATATTGAATTGTGTTTGTAAATTTGCAGGAGGTTTAAGCAAAAATAAGCAGAAATGCTATCGAATTTTTTTTAAAAATTTAGTAATACCTCATACTCTGTTCTGAACAGGAATACGGGTAAGGGGTGTTACATTTTAGTGGTATCAGAGCTACGGTTTAGTTGGTTCTCGGACTAATAAAATATGTGTGAAAGTCAGTCTATACATGCCATAAATATATTGTGATAGTGAGATGATTTCTGACAATTTAAAATTTTGTTTTATATAGTAAATGGACCCTGACCGAAGTGTGGCAGATGATGTTGAAAGTAATGCGCCGGCTCCTGGACAAGGGACCTCGCATGAAGAGAGTAGACATGAGACACATGGACAGGATGAGGCTCGGGAAGCCTTCCTCCGGATGATGAGTGATTGGTATACAGAATATGTCCGTGTAAATCCGAATGTTCCACCTCCTCCACCCCCTCCTATTCCTCAACCGGTCCCCGTAGCTCCGCGAAGTTGGTGAGATCAAATAAACCACCCGTTGACAGAATTCGAAAGCATGGGGCTGAAGATTTCAGGGCCAATGTTGATGATGATCCAGAAAAAGCCGAGTTTTGGCTTGAAAATACTATTCGGGTATTTGATGAATTATCTTGTACTCCTGAGGAATGTTTGAAATGTGCTGTGTCATTATTGAAGGATTCGGCATACTGTTGGTGGAAAACATTAATATCGGTGGTTCCAAAAGAAAGAGTTACTTGGGACTTCTTTCAGGAAGAATTCAGAAAGAAATATGTAAACCAGTGGTTTATTGATCAGAAGCGCAAGGAGTTTCTCGGATTGAAACAGGACCGAATGTCAGTAGCAGAATATGAACGGGAGTTTGTCCGGCTTAGTAAATATGCCCAGGAATGTGTACCTACAGAGGCTATTATGTGTAAAAGATTTGAAGAGGGGCTAAACGAAGATATCAGATTGCATGTTGGAGTTTTAGAGTTAAAAGAATTTGTAGTATTAGTTGATCGGGCCTGCAAGGCTGAAGAGCTGAGTAGAGAAAAGAGAAGGGCGAAGATGGAAGCTCGAGATGTAAGGAAGAGGTCAATGGGCAGGACATTTCAATCTCACCTGAAGAAGTTTAAAGGGATGGATCCACGACCAACTGGTTCAGTTGGGTATTCACGCAGAGACCGAGGGAGGTCATATTCCGGAGCTAAAACTCGAGCTACCTCAGTGGCAAGTGTGGGCAATGTAGGAAACACCAGACCTGAATGTCAACAGTGTGGCAGGTGACATACTGGTGAGTGTTGGGGATTTAAACGAGCTTGTTTCAGGTGTGGTTCCCAAGAGCATTATGTAAAAGATTGCCCTGAGAGAATAGAGGAAGAAAAATTACAAAGAGCTGGATCGGGTGATATTGTCAGTAGAGGCAGACCACCGAGAAATGTGGGAAGTAAAGCCAGTGGTAAAAGTGTGATAAAAGACGCAGCTGGAGGATCAGAAACTAAAGCGCCTGCCAGGACTTATGCCATACGCGCTCGAGAGGATGCCTTATCTCCCGACGTGATTACTGGTACATTTTCTCTTCATGATATTGATGTTATTGCTTTGATTGACCCTGGCTCTACTCATTCATATGTATGCGTGAATTTGGTATCTAGTAAGAACTTGCCTGTTGAAAACACTGAATTTGTAGTTAAAGTATCAAATCCTTTAGGCAAATATGTCTTAGTCGATAAGGTTTGCAAGAATTGTCCCCTGATGATTCAAGGTCACTGTTTCCTGGCTAATTTGATGTTGTTACCATTTGATGAGTTTGATGTTATTTTGGGGATGGATTGGTTGATATTGCATGATGCCAAGGTGAATTGTAGACAGAAAATCCTTGAATTAAAGTGTGAAAACGGTGAAATTCTCCGGGTTGAAACAGAGGAGCCGAATAAGTTGCCTATGGTGATTTCGCACATGTCTGCTCAAAAATACTTGAGAAAGGGAGGTGAAGTTTATCTTGCTTATGTGCTGAATACTGATATAACTGAGTCAAAGCTTGAATCAGTGCCGGTAGTCTGTGAATTTCCAGACGTATTTCTAGAGGAATTGCCTGGGTTACCTCCGATTAGAGAAGTTGAGTTTTCTATTTACTTGTTACCTGGTACTGCACCGATTTCTATTACACCGTATCGAATGGCTCCGACTGAGTTGAAAGAATTAAAAGCTCAGTTACAAGAGTTAACAGATAAAGGATTTGTGAGACTGAGTTTTTCTCCTTGGGGTGCTCCTGTGTTATTTGTGAAAAAGAAGGACGGCTCTATGAGACTTTGTATTGACTATCGTCAGCTCAATAAGGTGACTATAAAGAACAAGTATCCTTTGCCGAGAATTGATGATTTGTTTGATCAATTAAAAGGGGAAACAGTGTTCTCCAAGATCGATCTGAGATCTGGTTACTATCAGTTGAGAGTTAAAGAGTCTGATGTACCGAAAACCGCCTTTAGAACGAGGTATGGACACTATGAATTTCTGGTAATGCCTTTTGGGTTGACTAATGCTCCGGCTATTTTTATGGACTTGATGAACCGAATTTTTCGGCCGTTCTTGGATAAGTTCGTGGTGATGTTCATAGATGATATTTTAATCTATTCTCGGGATGAATCTGAGCATGCAGAACATTTGAGAACTGTGTTGCAGATTCTGAGAGAAAAGAAATTGTATGCTAAATTCAGCAAAAGTGAGTTTTGGCTTCGTGAGGTTGGATTCTTGGGACATATAGTTTCAAATGAAGATATTCGGGTTGATCCAAGCAAAATTTCAGCAATTGTTGATTGGGAGCCACCAAAGAATGTGACCGAGGTTAGAAGCTTTCTGGGCTTAGCTGGGTATTACAGATGGTTTGTCAAGGGATTCTCGATGATTGCTTCTCCTATGACTAAGTTACTGCAGAAGAATGTCAAATTTGAATGGACCGATAAATGTCAACAGAGTTTTGAAAAGTTGAAGGCATTATTGACTGAGGCGCCAGTGTTGGTGCAACCTGAGTCCGGGAAGGAGTTTGTAATTTACAGTGATGCATTGTTGAATGGTCTTGGGTGTGTGTTAATGCAAGAGGGCAAAGTAATAGCTTATGCTTCGAGACAGTTGAAACCGCATGAGAAGAATTATCCGACGCATGATTTAGAATTGGCTGCCATTGTTTTTGCTTTAAAAATTTGGCGTCATTATTTGTATGGTGAAAAGTGCCGAATCTTCACTGATCATAAGAGTTTGAAGTATTTGATGAACCAAAAAGACTTGAATCTGCGGCAACGAAGATGGCTCGAGCTAATTAAAGACTATGAGCTAGTGATTGATTATCACCCCGGAAAAGCTAATGTGGTTGCTGATGCCTTGAGCAGAAAATCTTTATTTGCTTTGAGAGCTATGAGTACGAGATTAACTTTATCTAATGATGGTTCAATTTTGGCTGAATTGAGAGTTAGACCGTTATTTCTTCAGCAGATTCGGGAAGCTCAAAAGAATGACAATAAATTGCAAGCCAGAAGAGTTCAGTGTGAAGCAGGAGTTGATTCAGATTTTCAAATTGGTTCAGATGATTGCCTGATGTTTCGGGACAGAATATGTGTACCGAGAAATAATGAGCTAATTTGGACCATTTTATGTGAGGCACACAGTGGTGATTTATCAGTCCATCCAGGTAGTGTGAAAATGTATAATGATTTGAAGAAGTTGTATTGGTGGCCGGGCATGAAAAAGGATATCTCGGAATTTGTAACAAAGTGTTTAATCTGTCAACAAGTGAAGGCTGAGCATCAAGTACCATCGGGTTTACTTCAACCGATAACAATTCCAGAATGGACGTGGGACAGTATTACGATGGATTTCGTGACAGGATTGCCTTTAACTCCAAAGAAGAAAGATGCTATTTGGGTAATTGTTGATAGATTGACAAAGTCAGCCCATTTTATTCCGATACGCATTGATTACTCACTTGACAGGATGGCGGAATTATATGTTGCTGAAATAGTGAGATTACATGGGGTGCCTAAATCTATTATATCGGATAGAGATCCGAGATTTACTTCGAGGTTTTGGATAAAGTTACAGGAAGCTTTGGGTATGAAATTGAATTTCAGTACTGTGTTTCATCCGCAAACTGACGGGAAATCAGAAAGAGTGATTCAAGTTCTTGAAGACATGCTCCGGTGTTGTATTTTAGAATTGAAAGGCAGTTGGGAGAAATATCTACCATTGGTTGAATTTGCTTATAGCAATAGCCATCAGTCAAGTATACGAATGGCACCGTATGAAGCGTTATATGGGCGTAAGTGTAGAACTCCTTTATATTGGACTGAGCTCGGTGAGAACCGAATCATGGAGTCGACTTGGTGAAAGAAACTGAAGAAAAGGTGAAAATAATCCGTGACTGCTTAAAGGTTGCCTCAGATCGGCAAAAGTCGTATGCGGATTTAAAGAGGAAAGAAATTGAGTTTCAAATGGGTGATAAAGTGTTCTTGAAAGTATCTCCATGGAAGAAGATTTGAGATTTGGTCGTAAAGGCAAATTAAGTCCACGTTTTATTGGACCATATAAAGTTATCGAAAAAGTGGGCCCTGTAGCTTATCGGTTAGCTTTACCGCCGGAGTTGGAAAAGATACATAATGTATTTCATGTGTCGATGTTGCGACGTTATCATTCGGATTCTTCACATATAGTTTCTCCTACAGAGATTGAGGTTCGACCAGATATGACTTATGAGGAAGAACCAATAAAGATTTTGGCTCGGGAGGTCAAACGGTTAAGGAATAAAAGTGTAGCCTTAGTGAAAGTGTTGTGGCTAAAACATGGAGTGGAAGAGGCTACGTGGGAACCGGAGGAAATTATGAGGAAACAGTACCCAAACCTATTTTCCGGTAAGATTTTCGGGGACGAAAATCCCTAAGGGGGGAGAGTTGTAACAGCCCGATTCTGGGCCTAGTCGGAATAGTGGTTTCGGGACCACAAATTCGATGAGAGAAAATATTATTATTATTATATTTTTATGGTCTACAATTTCACGGAAAATTTTCGTAAAAATTTCGTTCGAAAATTTCGACGTTTGGGCACTCAATTTAGTCAGAAGGACTAAATTGCAAAAAGTGCAAAAGTTGAGTTCTACATCTTAGAGATGTCTAATTGTTATGAAATTTTAAATTGGAGGTCTTTATGTGGTAATTAGACCATTAGTTAGTTGATGGACAAAAATGGATATAGAATTAGTGAAATAGATTTTTTTTAAGTAAGGGCATTTTAGTCATTTGGTAATTAAATAGAATTAAATGGGAAAAAGATGGCAAAATATGCTCATCTTCTTCATGGTGAACGAAATCAGCAAGGGGGGAGCCATATTTAGGGTTTTTTAAGCTTTCAAGCTCCATAGTAAGTGATTCCAAGCCCCGTTTTTAATGTTCTTTACGTTTTTGGAATCCCGGTAACTTAGTTTAGCTTATTCTACCATTAATTCGTGTTAGGGTTCATATTTGGAAAAATACCCATAGGTGAAATGTGTTTATTTTGCTGTTTTACGGTAGAATATGAAGCTAGAAATTATGTTAAACAACTTTTGCTAAGCGATTTTAAGCGAAAACGGGTAAATTGACATAATCGGTAAAAATAATTAATGTCAAAAAGTATGTGTTAGAGTGAGAATTTGATGTTGCCATAGAAGGGAAAAATGTTCAGCATGACATAAAACCTAAGAATAAGTGATGAAGTTTAATTTCCGAGCTTGGGGACAAAAGTGTAATTATGCAAAAGTTTGGGGGCAAAATTGTAATTTTTCAAAAAGTTGGGTAGTGGATTATTTTAATAAATGTGAACATTAAACGAGTTAAATTTGCTATTATAGATCAAGAGAGACGTGAAGATTATCTCAAACGAGGAAAAGAAAAGATAGTGGAGTGAATTGCAAAATTACGATATTTTGCACCGAGGTAAGTAAACAAGTGATTTAATGTATTATTTTGATATTATTTGACATGTGTTGAGATTTATTTGAAATTAAAATAAATGTTTGGCAATATTCCAAAAATGTTGTTAAATCGGGAAAGGTGGTAAGGGGTTGCAAAACACGGTTTTTGGGTTGAACACTCGAAATAGGCCGGAGTATATTACATATAAAGGGGTTGCTGTGTGCTGATTCCCCGATTCATTGGTGGTTGCTAAGTGCTGATTCCACCGTATTTTTAAATGTGAAAGGGGGTTGCTAAGTGCTGATTCCCCCGAGGGGTTGCTAAGTGCTGATTCCCCTACTTATTGGTGGTTGCTAAGTGCTGAGTCCACCGTATTTTTAAATGTGAAAAGGGGTTGCTAAGTGCTGATTCCCCCGAGGGGTTGCTAAGTGCTGATTCCCCTACCCATTGGTGGTTGCTAAGTGCTGATTCCACCATATCTTTGAAATGAAAAAGGGGGTTGCTAAGTGCTGATTCCCCCAAGGGGTTGCTGTGTGCTGATTCCCCGATTCAGTGGTGGTTGCTAAGTGCGGAATCCACCGATAACGGTTAACATTCCGAGTGTTCAACGAGAAAATTGGGAAGGTGAATATTTCTATGTGGTGGACAAGTTTATGGGAGGAATATTGGGTTTGATACTAAATCAACCCATGTATAAGATGGAAGGAAATATCAAAAATGCAAAAGAAACAATTTAAATACAAAACTGTGTTGAACAACAGCAGTTGGGAAACTTTGAAAAATCACCATAAATGGTGGGAAATGAATGAGAGGTCGAATAATATATGAAATTGAATCTGAATGAGTCTATTTTCATATGAAAGAAATAGAGTAAGCAAAAGAGTTGTATTTTTGGAGATATTTGAATTTTACTGAGACAGGGCTGGATTAATTTCGAAATCCCCTGTTCCAACTTTGGAAAATCACCAAAAATTGTACAAAAATAATTATGGCCTAAAATTTATATGTCTGGATTCCTTATTGAGTATATTTTTTAATAGAAACAAATGATACCACTGTTTGAATTTTGTACAGGGAGTTAATTAAATTTTAGTAAAGGGAGGTCAGAACTGTGGGGAGTGAAACAGGGGAAGGTTTAAAGAATAAACTGTACTAATTGGCTAAATCAAAAATTCTGAAAATTTTATGGTGGAAAGGTATATGAGTCTAGTTTTGGGGAAAATTTACGGAATTCAATTTGGAGCTCTGTAGCTCTGGATAAAAATAAATTAGCAACTATGACGCAGAAAAACAGCTTGCTGGAAATTACCCAAGCAATGAAATTATTTGTGAATAAATTTATATTATGTGTAGTTATGTGAGAAATTACTTATTTATCATGTGTTTACTTACTAAGCTATATGCTTACTCATTTTTATTTTTCCTTGATTATAGTGATTTCCATCAACTCGGAATTGGAACGGAGTCAGATAATCATCTACACTATCCTCCATATTTGGGGTATTTTGCTACTAGCATTCCAGAAAATTATGGCATGTATAGACGACTTATGTAATGTGGAGTCACCATGTAAATATATATGTTATGGTTCGATTTAAAATGTAGTGTTTATTAATGGTTAAATTGTGTGTGTTTATACAACTGAACTTGGTTGGAATATTGAATTGTGTTTGTAAATTTGCAGCAGGTTTAAGCAAAAATAAGCAGAAATGCTGTCGAATTTTTTTAAAAATTTAGTAATACCTCATACTCTGTTCTGAACAGGAATACGGGTAAGGGGTGTTACATGAGTCACATAAGGGCCTAAACAGATAGAACCCTTCCTGTTGTTGTCTATCTGATGGCGGAAGGCGAGGGCGATGAAGTAGGCTATATCAAAAATATGCCCAGTGGCCATACTCTATAAAAAATAGGCATCGATAGTACTGACAACTCCGGTGCTCTCTCTCTTACCGATCAAAGTATGAGCTAAAAAGGCATAAATATACTGTAAAGCCGAAGGGAGAAAAGTCACCTTCGAGCGACTTGCGTCATAAGGTGTTGTACTCGCCGTAAGATCTACCCAACAACTAGATGGCGAGTAGTGGATTTGCCGATGTAGGCGGAAGAAGTTCTCGGCACTCATAAACTCCTCAGTGTATAGTCCCAAAGCAGCGAACTCAGGGACACTCATATGGCGCACCAGGCCACCAAGTCGGAAAGTGATGGTGCCCGGCTCGTCATGAGTCGTCATGACATGCTGTAGAGTAAATGTCGAGCAGAACTCTAAAGTTAGCTCCATGTATGTGGGCTCGATGATAGAGAAAAATCGGTCCCACGGGGTAGTAGTAATAAAGGCTCGAACATGATCAGTTAACTAGACCTACTCCAAAGCGGCCCAATCAATACATCGGCCTAAGCCGAGTGGTCGCAGTCGAAGTAGCTAAAATAAGTCCTCTTGGTTGGATATAGGGGTGGCGGGCCTCGGTGAAGGCGCTTGAGGAGGAGGTCGCGCCAAGGGTCTTTCACTTTTTCAAAGTGAGGACGGTAACTTTGGACTTGCTGCGTGTGTTCGTCATGGTGTCTTGCAATAAAAGATGACCAAAAAAACACTTCAGTATTCAATGTAAATGCGTGGATCAACGTAATGGAATAATTCAAATAGGGATAAGGTGAAAGTCGAATCCAATCAAAAAGTATAAGATCAAACATGCAACTAAACACCAGAATCCAATCGATGAATAAAATAAGTAGAAAGACGATAAGAGTAAAGGAAAGAAAAAGAAAAATATAATTATAGAAGAGACTACGAAGAAGAAGAAAATAAACTCATAGTAATAAAATAAGTAATAAGAAGATTAAAAATATAAGCAGCAATTAAATCTAGCATAAATAAAAATCAGAAGCTAATATTAAAACAACTAAGTATAAAATTACTAAAGAGAATAAATAAAGATAATAATAAGAAGAAGAAAGAAATAAATAATAAGAACATTGAGCAGGAAAATAAAATAAATAAATAAATAATTAATTAAAATTAAAGAAAAGAGAAATAATAAAATAACAGAATAAAAATTAAACAATAATAATAAATGATAATAATAATAATAGGGAAAAAGGTGCAAACGACGGTGGGAATGGTGGTGGTTCTGATGGGACGGCCCGAGGTGCGCGACGGTGGAACGCTGGTGGGTCGGGGCGGGTTGTGCGCGTGGGTGCATGAACGAAGGAGAAGTGCTGGTGATGGGGACAAAGGGAAAAGGCAAGAGGGCTTTTGGAGTTCGAAGGGGGTGAAGGGGAGATGGAGAAGGAGGGGTTGGGGTGGTTGCGTGGTCAGTGCTTGCGAGGAAGAGGGGCAATCAGTGATGGCTGGATTTGCAAGGAGAAGGTTGACAGCGGCTAGGGTTAAGGGTTGAAAATTTAGGGAAGATGAAAGTAAAAAAAAGTTAGGGTTTGGGGGTTAAAAACTGGGATATGGTCCTGTAAGGGCCCGTGTTGGGCTACACAGTTGTGTCACACGCCTGTGTGGTTTAAAAAATACCAACCCAGTCTTCACACGGCCTTGGCCATGCCCGTGTGTCTAGGCCGTGTGGAACACACGACTGTGTCGCACGGCCGTGTTTATTGTCCTTCGCTTCTCCCACTCCCGTGTGAAATCCCACAAGCCTGTGTGACTAGGCCGTGTGTCGTACACGGCTGTGTGCCTAGCCCGTGTAACTCTCTGACTTGATTTAAAAATAAAAAAAATTAGCTCCAAGTTTCATCCTAGGACACTCTCGTGTCACACAGCCGTGTGGAATATTTCAGACGGCGTAACCTTCAAATTTTTGAAAAAATTGAGTCCTAGGATCCACACGACCAAGGACACGCCCGTGTGTCTAGGCTATGTGTGCCACATGACCATGTCGCTAGGCCGTGTAACTCACTGTCGAACCCTTTACAGAGCACACGACCTGGGACAAGCCCGTGTGTCCAGGCCGTGTGGGTTAAAAACATTTTTTTCTTTTTTTAATTTTAAAATTAATTAATTTAAAAATAAAATGAAATAAAATTAAGAAAATTAACAATGTTAACACTCGGGTGCCTCCCGAGAAGCGCTTATTTAAAGTCTAAGCTCGACTTACCTCATACTCGCACGGTCACGGTGGTTTATGGAGTCGAAACTCCTATTTTTCGCTATCAATTCTATTATCAAAATAAGGTTTAAGTCTAGTACTATTTACCTTAAATGTGCCAAATTTAGAATGAGTTACCTCGACTGTACCGTATAGGAAGGCATTTAGTACCGTAAAGGGATTTGATCCGTTTGCATCAAGCTCCTAAGTGGCAATTCGAGGATATGTTTTATCTAAAAGAACCTTGTCTCCAACCTTAAATTGGTCAGTTCCATCCACATGCTCATCATGGCGTCATTCTGGCTTTTCATCGTGTTTTATTGATTTCTCCTTGACATGTGGCTGCCATTCATCTAGTTCATCGACCTGTAACATTCGTTCTTCATGAGTTGTTCTGTTTCTATCACAAGGATTGGAACATGGCTTTATTGCATTTTTCTGTGGGGTTTCCTATAAAGAAGGTTGAGCTACGTGGTTACTCATATTAACAGAACTTGTAAAATTATCTCAATCACTAGATGTCTTAACAGAATCACGAGCTTGGAGAGTAATCGTTTCATCATCTACACGAAGTACTAATTCACTCATGCTAACATCAATAATAGTTCTAGCAGTTGCTAAAAACGGCCGACCTAGAATCAAAGGTACATCGCTATCCTCATTCATGTTTAAAACAACAAAATTAGCTAGGAATATGAATTTATCAATTTTTACAAGAACATCTTCAATAATACCCCTAGGAAATCTAAGGGTTCTATCTACTAATTGAATACTCATATTAGTTTGTTTGGGTTTCCTAAGACCTAATTGCTTAAACATTTTATAAGGCATGACATTAATAATAGCCCCTAAATCAGCCAAAGCATTATTAATTTTCAAACTACCAATTAAACAAGAGATAGTAAAACTCCTTGTATCTTTCAATTTTTTGGGTAGTTTGTTTTGCAATATGGCCGAGCAAACTGCATTTAGCTCAACATGCAACGAATCATCCAACTTCTTCTTTTTTGCCAAAAGCTCCTTTAAAAATTTAACAAAATTGGGCATCTGTGAAAGAGCTTCGATAAACGGTAAGTTAATATGTATTTTTTCAGAAGTTTAAGAAATTTACCAAATTGTTCGTTCGTGTGGTCTTTCTTTGTCGTGTTAGGATATGGCACTCGAGGTTTATATTCCTTACCAACCTATTTTTGTTTATTCTGGCTTACCTCAATGTTACTGTTACTTACCACAATTTCTTGCTTCAGTTCTAGTTCAGATTCAACTAACCCTTCTTCATCTTGCACAGTAATTGTATGAAGTTGCTCATTAGGGTTAGTTTCGGTATTGCTAGGCAAACTTCCTTGTGGTTGTTCTGAAATTAACTTAGCAAGTTGGCCAATTTGATTCTCGAGTCCTTGAATTGACGCTTGCTAATTTTTAAGTGTTGCTTTAGTGTTTCAAAAATGGGTTTCTGACACTGAGATAAACTTCGTTAACATCTCCTTGAGATTTGGCTTTTTCTCTTGCTGGTAAGGTTGTTGTTGGAAGCCTGGAGGGGGTTGTGCTCTCTGATTTCCTTGACCACCCCAAGAGAAATTGGGATGGTTCCTCCAACCTGCATTATAGGTGTTACTATAAAGGTTATTTTGAGGCCTAGAATTATTACCCATATAGTTGATTTGTTCGTTCTATGTGCTAGGATCGTAGGGTAAATATTCTGGATTGTTCATTCCTCCTCCATTCATATTACATTGCATCACCAGATGTACCTGCATAGAAACACATAAACCATCAATTTTCTTATTTAAAAGTTCTACCTAATTTGATAATATAGTGACCACATCTAAGTTGAAAACACCGACTGCTTTTATTGGCTTCATCCTCATGACTTGCCACTAATAATTATTCAGTGCCATCTCCTCTATAAATTCATAAGCTGCTTCGAGTGTTTTATTGTTAAATGTTCCACCGACTGTTGCATCGATCAATTGCCTAGTTGAGGGGTTCAAATCGTTGTAGAAGGTCTGAACCTGTAGCTATAAATGTAACCCATGGTAAGGGCACCATCTCAATAAGTCCTTATACCTCTCCCATGCATCATATAAGGTCTCTAAGTCAATTTAAACGAATGAAGAGATATCATTCCTCAAATTAGCTGTCTTAGTCGGTGGAAAGTACTTCAATAGGAATTTCTAAGTCATTTGATCCCATGTAGTGATAGAACCTTGTGGTAAAGAGTTCAACCACAGTTTAGCATTGTTCCTCAACGAGAAAAGGAATAACCGTAAGCGAATGGCATCGTCAGAAATGCCATTTATCTTGAAAGTATCACAGACTTTCAAAAAATTAAGAAAATGAGTATTTGGATCTTCGTCTTGCAACCCATCGATTTGAACAAATTGTTGTACCATCTGAATAGTGTTTGACTTCCGTTTAAAATTATTTGCAGCAATAGTGGGTCACACAATACTCGATTCAGCCTCAGTTAGAGTAGGCTTGGCATAATCGTACATAGTAAAAGGAACATGATTTGGATTTGCAGGATTTGTAGCAATCGCATGAGGTAGTTGATTATTCTGATTATCACCCATCTCCTCAGTAATAATAATAAGGTCCTCTTTCTCATATACTATACTCTGTCGACTCTGCCTTGCTTCTCTATCATTTTTGCGAGTTGTACTTTCAATCTTTCTGTCAAATAGTAATGGTCCCGACGGGTTTCTTCTAGTCATAAGCTAAAGGAACCTGCTAGAAGCAAATAAAAGAAAAAATATAAAACAAAATTTAAACTAAATATAATAAAGAAATGGCTAAATTAATAAAACTTGAGTGTTCCTAATATTTTAGTCCAAGGCAACGGCGCCAAAAACTTGATGATCACTAAACTAACTATAATTACGACAAAGGCAAGCGCACCTATCGAACAATAATATAGCTATGGTGAGTAGGGAATATCATATCCACGAGGACTAAAAGTACTAGTAATTACCATTTTCCTATTATTTAGCTGATAAATTAAAGTGATTGTTTTTATTCTAAATTTACTAATCTAATTTAACTACAAATGCAACAGAGAATGAAATGGGAAAATAATTGAAGATAACCAATGAGAAAGACAATACCTAGGAAAGAATCTACCTAGACTTCACCTATTATTCTGATTTTGAATTAAACGATTTATTCATTTGTGTCTCGATCTGTAGAAATCCCTAAATTATGTTAATATCTCTTTCGAGAGTAAGAACAGCTGACTCTAGGTTGATTAATCGAAATATCATTCTAATTAAAACCCCTATCGTCATATTAACTCGATCTATGGATTCCCTATTAGATTCTAATTCGGTAGATTTATGTTGTCTTATTTCTAGGATTGCATGCAACTCCACTCAATTATGCTAGATCTACTCTTAAATAGAGCATTTTGCTCTACTAAATTAAGCACATTAAACATGAATTAATATCCTGAAAATATTAAAACAAGAAATAAGCATACATAATTGAGAATAAAAATAAAGTATTTATCGCGTAAAATAAAAATTAAATAATAGGATTCATCATAGGCTTCATCTCCTCTAAGTATTTAGGGGATAAGTTCATAATCCTGAATGAAAACATTGCAAAGTCAGAAAAACCACAAGACATGAAGAAATTCAATAAAACTTCAAAAGAAATTAAAAGGAGATCTTCAATCTTGAAGGAGATCTGCTTTTGAGTTGGCTCCGATGGTGTTCTTCGAGTCTTTTCTTTGATCTTCTCTCAGTTCCGCCTTCTGTCTTCTTCTAATTGGTATTTATAGACTTTAGAATACTCAAAAATCCTAAAAATTAGGTTTTTCCACGTAAAAGGGAAGTAGGGTGCGAAATCGACACGGACTGCCACATGAGCTTGTGGCCAGATCGTGTGGCTCACACGGGCATGTGCCCAGCCGTTGTGGAAATTCCCAGGCTGTGTGGATCTTGAAAACAGCTCTTTTGTCTGATTTTAGCTTGTTTTTCGTTCCTTTCACTCCCCTATGCTCACCTAAGTATAAAAACATGAATTTGAAGGATTAAGAGCATCAAATTCACTAATTTACATAATAAATCATCCAAAAATGCATCAAGAATATGATTAAAAATATGTTACTTTTATGGCTTATCAATAGAGACATAGATGTGACTGACTAGACTGACAATACATCAGACTAGACCCAAGCATAATAGAGCCTAAATCTGTTTATGGATTATTTACTTGTGATGTTCATAGTGTGGCATACCATAATCCTTAGTGGATGATGGACTATGTATGCGTGACTTGTATACTTTGATGTAAGCAAAATCTTGAGTTCAAATAGATAATGAACCGAAAGCTGGTGCATTGGGTATATGATTTCTGCAGTATGTATCACCATTCACAATAGTGGAATTCATAACGCAAGACATGGGTAAATGATATCCTCTCATTGGCATTACATGATAGATGAAAATAAATGTGGCCACAAGTTATTCGTCTTTGTAACTTGATTACTATATGAGTTGTAAAATATTAAACATATTTTCTCAAAATTTTACAAAGGGTAATATTGTTAAAGTTTTACTGAGAGTAAAATAGGGACGAGAAAATGGTTTAATATAGAATATTAAAGTTTATTTTAGGAAATAGAAAAATCGAATCAGTTTGGATCGCATTACAGAGTACTGGGTCAAAAGGCCTTAGAAGTACTCTTAATTGGACTCGATATGAGAAAGACCCAAAACCCCTCATATAACATGAAGGGGGCGACAACCCTAGTAGGAATACTAAGGTGTGTCTTCCACCCCACTCCTACTCTAAGTAGGAAGTTGTTTTTCTATTTGAAAGAAACCACTACTACTCAACAAAAGTTTTACCTTCTCTTCTTATAAATAGATGGCACCAATTGGGCATAAAATAAAACTTTGAGAGATTGTTACTCTGACAAAAAACAAAGAGAATTTATTCTTAACTATTGAATATATTTTTCCAGAATAACAATTATATCGATTTCTATTAAAGAAAAGATTTTTTTTTTGTTTTCACCCTAAATAAAAAGGTACAACTTTTTGTAGTTCTGTGTTTTGATTCAATTGGTTCAAGCCCACACTCGAAGCAGTTTGTGGTGCGAGAATAGCGGAGAAGATCGTTTGGTTGAAAGCCGAGAACAACGAATGTCTACTAAGTCGAAAACACATGTATGAATTCAGTTAGGGTTTATTTTTATAAATATCACAAACCAGGTCAATTTTTAAAATTTTATTTTTTCACTGTGTAAGAAAATCATTTTCAAACTAGGTTTTTTGTCCAACAATTGGTATCAAGAGCTAGGTTGTGCTATGTTTATAGTGTAAACTAAGGCTAGATATCTCTCTTTATCTTGTTTGATTGATATTTGATAAGATGTGACATTCTTATAATTATTCACATGTTTAGGAGAATATATAAGAATGAATGTGATATTATATATTTGTTATATAATTTTTATTTTTTGCCAAGGTTGTGGTTCTTAGGAAATAGACCGTGGACTATCATTTCTACGTAAGATAATTTCTTTTATAGAATTCTTGTGAGCCAGAAACAGACATAGGACTTAAAGGTAATTTTTCCCAAAAAGAGTCCATGATGAGAAGAAGATGGAGCGATGGCGGATGAGGACATAAGGAATGCCTTATGGTGAAAAACCATGTAATTTTTGGTTTTTATTTATTTTCTTGAAATAGGACCATGGAAACATTGGCTGATAATTTTATTTTAATTACTTATCTCCTTATATATCTGTTAAGTAATTGTTAAAGATATAATTGTGATATATATGTATGAGATGATCCACAGTTGATCAATTAAAGATAAGAAATGTGATAATGAGAAAATACATGTGTTGTATTATTCCATTCACTTCTTAGGTTATTCAATTGTTGTAAGAAGTGTGGTTATGAGAATGTGCATGTCTAGGATTGGCTTTGACAAGGAAAGACTTGATTTTTAAGTGGTCAAACATGACTCACCTCCCTTTCTTGGGACTCTACCTGGTGCATGGTTGACATTCACTTCTTCTTTTTTTTTCCCTTAAAAAAAACTGTAGAGAATCAAAATTTTTGATTTTTTGAATAAATGAATGTGAAAATTATAAAATTGGCATAACATGTCATGCATATATGAGATAAGCATACTATATAATTTAGGAAAGAATTCCACATATACTTTTCATGCATATATTAATAATTTTTTATTGAAAATAGAAATTAAAAACCTTGCATGTTTTTAAAATATTGAGTGGGAGAAGATCCCTAAACAAGACCTACGGCCTTCAACAATGACCTCTGGTGATGGAATGACAAGTGCACTACCCCACAAGATTTCTCTAGGGATATTTTCTAAATGAACGAAGAATTCTCTTGTGATCAAATGATAATTGGACAGACCCTTGTGGTAGGCATTATCATGAGATTGGTCAAGAAATTCTATCTTCAAAAGAGGACAACTAGTTAAAGCATGCTACTTGGTGAGATTGTCTCATGATGACTCATTTGTGGTGCATGATGTGATAGGTCTTGAGTTGATGGTTATACACTCAAGATCGTGTAGTTAAGTAACTCCTCATGGAGCTCTAGTTAAGTTAGATTACGACCAAATGCTACACAATAATTAGTACGTGTGAATGTGTAACAGCTCGCCAGTGAAGTCTTCGAATCTGGTTACAGTTTAGTGTGTTTTGGTTAAAAAAAAGTAGATGAGTAAGTAAAAGTTTTTGTTTTGACTAAGAATAGGATTCTTTGTATGCGTCACTTGGTGAACTATTAGCTCTAGTGAGGATTTGAGGTTTGGCGGACTCTTCTGTTAAGTCTATGCCACCCAGATGCTTTGGTAAACTAGTTAGGTTTACAGTTGAACAGATTTGTTTATTATTTTATTAAGATAATTTAGTTAGTTAAGTTGAGACTTAGTAAGAATGGAATTAAACTACTGTAGATGAAAAGACTTAAATTATGATAAGTGCACTTAATCACAAGAATCAAGAGTGTTAGTAGAATTATCTAATTTTTCCACTAAACCTTGTCTCTGTGCTTAAGTATATAAGGATAGTAGTGCCTTCACCAAAAATCTTTGCGTTTTCTTTGTATTCATCTTCCTCCTTGATTTTCTTTGCATTTTCTAAAAACCTAAGTCTAAAAAACCTTTCTGAAGTCGGGTTCACTATAGCCAGCTAACTTATACGTTCGTTTTAGTTCATTGGTAAATGCTGATGAACCCTAGGTTATTTTTGAGTTTATTTACATGTATTTGGTTCTACATGCATAAGATTTTTGATTTGTATGTAAGGAAGGAAACTTCCTGGTTCTGGGTTTAATGTTGATATTTATTGTACGCATGTTTAGATTCGATAGAGTAGTGAGCTGATATGTTTAAATATTTCTATTTTTAGCTCAATAAGCTAATAAGGGTCCGAATGACAAAGGCAAATGACATAATACATAGACTTTGTTATATTTCTTGTGATTTCCTTTTTACTTTCATGTGTTGTGGTTTTCTTTACTTATAGTTGTGCAAGGTAAGTATTTTCATTTTGTAAAGGATGATAAATATATGTGTGTGAGTAATGATTGTTAAGAGTCGTTAGCCCGAGTTCAGTATGTATGGGATAAGAAGTATGAGCCATTTTCATGTTTAAGCCACTACCATCTGCTTATGATATGAATGATATGATATGAATTGACATGTGTGGATGGAGATGAGGAGATATGTTTGTGTAGCCTACGGTAGGGCAAATATATATTGGAAATCAGATTGGTAGGTCATGATAAAACATGCTATTGAATGATTCTAATATGAGGAGTTAAGGGGGAGAATGTATATGAATGAAACTGAATCTGTACGTTATGTATCTGACTCTAAAATCTGGGTATGTGGCTGGCATGAAAGTGGATTATCTGAGTTATGTTGTATTGGCATATAGTATTTGCCCATGTGACATGCCATTGGCATACCAAGTCAGTCTGAGGTTTTTATACTCTATTGGGCGTATTTTATGGTAACATTTGAAAGTATTATTAAGAATACAATTAAGTAGATAACATTGTTCCTAAGGATCTCTTTAGAACTCACTAAGTTCTTTTGAATTTACCTCGTTATCTTTTCATTCTCAGGCTTGTTGTATGAAGGAGAATTTTCTAAAGGATTACACCAGAGGACATTTGCTATTGTGAGATATCTGCTTATTTGTACTATGCATGACATATAGGGGTGACGTCTGATTGTATTTTGAGAACGATATATACATAAAACTCTTGTTGATAAACTATGTTTTAGTGAAGCTTCATTTAAGATTATGGAATGATTTTAAAGTATTACATTTCGAATGATGAAAGTATCTTATTAGAATTTGTATGCCATTTGGCTTATACTTTATTTCCCATATTTTATTAAAGGTTTAATTCAAACACTACAATTTTATAAAGTTTACTCCATAAACAGTTTTAAAGATAGATGATTTATAAGTAGTGACACATCATACTTGGATCCTTTTAAAGGACTAAGTTTGGCATGTTACAAGTTTGTATCAGAGCTAAGGTTTAGCTGATTCCCAAAAAACCAAAGGTTGTGTCACACCCCATCATGCATAGTACGCTTCTGGCTTAGTCCTTAATGTTTAAACTAAGTTAAATTTTCTTTTGTAGTGATTTAAGAAAATGTCTGACGAATCTAGATAAGCTATTAGAAAAGAAATGGAGAGTAATGTGCCTGTACAAGAACAAGCTACTGGAAACAAGATGGGTAATACATGGAATGCCTTTAGGAATGTGTTTTTCATGATGCTGACACAACCATTTGATTAGTTCATGGGAAACACTCAAGTGCCCCAGCCACAACAGCCTCAACAACCACAGTCTGAAAAGGTTCGCCCAACACAACCTCCTCTATAGGTACCTATTATGACTTCATCCAAAGTTGATCTTATGAGAGATTAGAAAAACGGGTGCTGAAGAGTTTCTTCATGACAAAGGTGATAATCCCACTGTGGTTGAGCAGTGGTTATCTTGTTTCTATAGAGTGATAAAAGAATTGAAATGCATTTTTGAGGATAGCCTTTTGTGTTCTATATCACTATTAGAAGGGGAAACCTATCAAATGTGGGAAACCTTGGCTAGTGTGTCTCCTAAAAAAATGATTAATTGGGACTTCTTTCTTGAAAGGTTTACGGAAAGATATGCAAACTAGATGTATGTGGAGAAAATGAAGAAGGAACTTTTGTATTTGAGACAAGGTAGGATGATTGTTATGGAGTATGAGCGAGAATTCCTCAGACATAGTCACTATGCCAAAAACATGTTTCAGACAGAGAAGGAAATGTGTGATAAATTTGAGTAGGGACTAAGGGATGAAGTTCGTGCATTAGTGGTAGCTTTTGACAGTAAAAATTTTGCAGCAATGATAGCTAAGGCCCACAAGATGGAAACGATCATTAGAAACAAACGTAAGAATTTTGAAAGAGAAAAGATGAAGAGGGAAAGATGACCGCCTTCAGACTTACCGACTTCCAGAGTAGAAATCCTGTACAAAATATATGAAAAAGCAGTATCTGCAAGTATACGAGTTAAGTTGTAAAATAGTTACAACAGAGTGGATGAATATTCTGAAGATCGTACCCAAGGGAGGCGAGCACTAAATTAATTCTAACCCAAGCATAAATAGATCTAATTAGTATTTTAAATGAATTATATTTTGATGAAATAAAAATAAAGGTTTTTGTGATCTATACTAATAATAATAAAAGAAAGAAAAGAAAATAAATCATGAGAAATCAAATAATAGAATGTATCAAATCTGGATATGGGTGATTAACTTGCTTTAGTAATCATAACCAATTGTTGCTTTGGGTTTTCTTGTTCAATCAACTAGTCAATATCCAGCAGGATCTTCCGATCTTCCACTAAAATAACGAGTCAGTGAGAACTACTTATCTCTCAACCTTACACTCCAGACCGATTCAGGTTTAAGGTGTTTACGAATAGACCATACCAAATTTGGATTAATTCTCACCTTAATGACTTTCTAGGGTTGTCAAGCTTAGGGTCTAGGTTATTCCTTTCCTAAAAAATTTATCCGCTAAGAGAACCTTTCAAAACAATTAATTAATCATACCCCCACTCACTAATCCCTTATAGGAGGACTAGTTCCTCATGGATCTTATAAACAATATAAATTTGATAGAAAGAGTAGATAATAATTCAAGAGTATAAAGTTTAGAAGAAACCTTATATGTAGTAGAACTGAATGCAGAATCCTCACAGAGTTTGATTATGTTTCCCAAATCTGATTTCTTCCACAAAACAAAGAATAAAAACTGGAATAAACCTAAGCCTAAGAAAAGAGAAAAACTAAAGACTAAATCTAAGAAGAAAAATATACAATACGAAAGTTATCTATAACATGTGTTAAATGAGTCTATTTATAGACTTTAGAGTAGTCGCCGCCCTTAACCTAGGTCAATTGCCATCCTTGTGCTTAGTGTTTGATTGTGCGGACCAAAATGCCCCTGATTCATGATTATCTCCTATACAGAGGTGATGTCGCGACACACCAGGTCCTATGTCGCGTGATGGCTCATGACTAAATCCAAGTCACTTGCTTCTTATCTTTTGTTTTGCTCAGCGGCGGTGCCAACCTCCGAGCTGACTATCGCTCGCTTTTTTTCTCCCTTCCACCAACTCTTTCTTTCTTTTTTCTTCTCATTCACTCCACATGTCTTCTCTCCTTTTCAATTTGTAGATCTATTTTGTGGGTATCTTTGTTGTCTTCACAAGTTGTGATGGACAGATGATGATGCTTATCGTTTGCTAAAACTCCACTGGCCTCTAGTAGTTTTTCTTGGAAAGTGAGTGACTCTTCATCAGCTTCTTAACCTGTTTCTATTTTGAGAATATTTTAGAATAATAAATTATTTCACGAGTCAATTTGGAACAGTGTTGTCTTAAGTTTTATATGTTTTTTATTTGCTTTCCCATTTTTTAATAAGTCTTCAGTTTTAAAAGTTTTTGTCTGCTCTTGTAGCACAGTTTTTAGTCTTACTTATGCATGTAATCTTAGTTTTACAAGTGATTTTAGGGATGGTTTTGTTGTCGTCCTCTATAGTTTGGTGAATGCTCGATTCTTTTGTTAATTTTTACTAGCCACTTTGGACCATCCAGGGCTAATTTCCTTATCGTGTTAAGCGCTCACAATCACTTCAGATATGTCGTGCTTGAGTTGCGACAAAACCAATTGTCAACGTGTCATAATGTTCTATTGATATTGAGGCTAAAATATTTATTTTGTTGAGGGAGCTTATCCTTCACCATCTACGACGAGTATTTTTTATTTTTTTCTAAATTATATAGTTCCATTCATTGAATGAATTAATGTATTTATCTTTAAATTTTTTTTTAACTTACATATCACAATTGATTTGTTGAGAGGAATTATTTAAACAGAAATTGTGAATGAAAAAAAAGAGGCATATAGAATGGAAGTACACAAGCTAAATTGACAAAAAAAAAAAAAAAAAACAGCCCTTGAAGTATCAACTTAAGAATTCATGTACAGTGCAGGGGCAAAATAGGTATTAAGGGTTATTTGTTATACCCTAGCATTTAAGTAGTTGAGCATCAGAGTTTTCCTCCTGAAAACCCAGGGAGGGTGTTGGGCTCTGTTTTCATATTTATTTTTTGCATGGCAGTGAGTGCATCCTCAATACTGAAGCGTCTTCTTCAAAACATAAACAATAAACCCCAAAAGCAACCCCAAGGCATCGAATCCATAATAAAATCAATCCTCAGCCACCTTAAAGCAGGTCGTTTTCAACAAGCCGTATCGGTTCTCTTTGCTTCCCCAGAACCCTTACCTCACTCTCTTTACGCCGATCTTTTTGCCCTCTGTTCTGACAAAAAAGCTATCGTTGAAGCCCGGAAACTTGAATCCCACCTAGTCACGTTCTGCCCATTTCCCCCAGTGTTCCTCTTGAACCGTTGCATCGAAGCGTATGGAAAATGCGGGTGTTTGGATGACGCAAGGGGACTGTTTGATGAAATGCCTCAACGGGATGGGGGTTCATGGAATTCGATGATAACGGCATATGCACGAAATGGGTTTGGAGAAAAGGCTTTCTTCTTGTTTTCGAAGATGAACAAGGAAGGAATTGTGCCGAATGAGATTTCGTTCGCTAGTGTTTTGGGCTCTTGTGGTGTTGTTTTAGAGGTTAGCCTTTCAAGGCAAGTTCACGCGATGATTGTGAAGTATGGTCATTATAAAAATGTGATATTGGGAAGTTCACTTGTTGATGTTTACGGAAAATGTGGGTTTATAAGTGATGCAAGGCGGATGTTTGACGAGATAGAGAATCCGACTATTATTTCCTGGAATGTGATTGTTCGGCAGTATATTGAGGTAGGGGATGGAGAGGAGGCAATATTAATGTTTTTTAAGATGCTTCGAGATAATGTTAGACCTTTGAATTTTACATTATCTAATGCTCTTGTTGCTTGTTCAAGCATGTCAGCACTTAAGGAAGGGTTGCAAATTCATGGAGTTGTGGTTAAGACTAACTTTGAGAAGGATAAAGTAGTCTCTAGTTCACTCATTAATATGTATGTAAAATGTGGGCAGCTAGAGATTGCTCGTACTGTATTTGATCAACTTGGTTCCAAGGACTTGATTTCCTGGACTGCAATCATGTCAGGTTATGCCATGAGTGGGAGAACTAGAGAGGCAAGGGAACTCTTTATTATGATGCCGGAACGGAATGTAATCTCATGGAATGCAATGCTAGCAGGGTATACTCGCTTGTCTCAGTGGGAAGATGCCTTAGAATTTATTTTTCTTATGCGGAGAATGACTAAAGATTTTGACCATGTGACGCTTGTTCTAATTTTAAATGTCTGTGCTGGCCTGTCAGACGTTGAAATGGGGAAAAAGGTTCATGGATTTATCTACCGACATGGGTTCTTTTCCAATATATTTGTAAGTAATGCACTTCTTGACATGTACGGAAAATGTGGAACCTTGAACAGTGCCAGAGTTTGGTTTTACCAAATGAGTCAGGGAAGGGATACTGTTTCTTGGAATGCTTTACTGACTAGCTATGCGCAGCATCAGCGGGGTGAGCAGGCTATTACATTATTTAGTGAGATTCAATGGGAGTCCAGACCCAGCATAAATATCTTTGGAACCCTTCTTACAGTTTGTGGAAATATATTTGCACTTAATCATGGCAAACAAATCCATGGATTCATGGTTAGAAATGGTTATGAGCTGAATATGGCAGTAAGAGGAGCTTTGGTTAGCATGTATTCTAAATGCCGTTGCATTTTATATGCTTTCATGATTTTCAAAGAGGCAGATTCACGTGATGTTGCTCTTTGGAACATCATGACTTTTGGATTTTGTCACAACGGAAGGGGTAGAGAAGTACTTGAATTTATTGGCATGATGGAGGAGGAAGGCGTCAAACCAGACCATGTTACCTTTCATGGTATATTGCTTGCATGCATATGTGAGCATGAAGCAGAGTTGGGTCAGCTGTATTTTAATTCAATGAGCAATGACTATTGCATTATACCCCGGATGGAGCACTATGAGTGTATGATTGAACTCTATAGCAGGTGTGGGTGCATGGAGGAGCTCGAGAAATTTATTAAGAGTATGCCATTTGAGCCAACTGTTGCCATGCTGACTAGAGTCTTTGTCGCATGCAAAAAGCATGGTGCTGTGACGTTTGGCGAATGGAGTGCTGAACAACTTAACCATTTGAATCCTCATACTACACTTAAGATATGAAATTAAGGACATAAGGGAAATAGGTAGGTAGGCAATTATTGACAGTGGTGATATGTTCTCCAGAAATGCCTTCATGCAAGAATGCCGTTGATTAACCATGTTTGAGAACTGAACTAAGTGAAGTGGCAAACTTGATATCACTTAGTCATGTGATAATGGCCGCAAGGCAGCATATCAGACTGTAGGAGCAGACTGCATAATGGCATCATTTGGAATACTTGGAAGGAGATATAAGCAAACATTGTGCTGTTGCAATTGGCTCTGGCACTATTGAGGAAGAAAACACAGGAGAATCGAGAATTATAAAGTAGAAAGAGGGAGGGAGGGAAGAAGACCCCGAACGTGTAGTTCATATCTTTTTTGGAGGCTGAGCTGATGGTAAGTGCACGGGCTGATTAACAAGGGAATCTCTAAAAGCACTACTCATACTCCTGGGAAGGAACGACCAAACTAATTGCAGAATGATATAAAAAGGGACCACAACTTGGAGAAGATTTCACCACTTAACTTATCATGTAAGCAGAATGATATAAAAAGGATCAAGTTCTTGCTAGATTCATTCATTAGATGCGGTAATGTGGAGACCTGCACTCCAAACTTTTGAAGTCAAGTATCAAAAGCATTAGAGAACCAATGTTTGGATTCTCCTCTGCGTTCTTCAGTCATTACAACTTTTCACTGTTAGGATTTTGTTTCAATGAAAGAGACAGGCAACTGATCAATCAAGTCAAACATAAGTACTTTGTTGCATAGCTTGGATTAAATTCTTTTGTATAAATCTTCCTTCTTGGTATGTAAATCATTAGTCTCGTAAGTTTTTAACATATATAGGGGAACAGAGTATTGCCATGCAAAGAAAGAAGCACCTTTTTTAGTTGGAACTTCTTAATAAAAGGGATAATTTGTAAAGGTTTAGTCATTGTATGTTGTAGTAAAAAATGGGGAAAAATGCATTGTCATAGTCACCTTTCATGATAGAGAGGTTCCTGTTATGTTTACCAAATAGATTGTGAATTATTTGTATTGCATAACGAACTTGGGAAACAAATTACCTGCAATGATAGCGTGTATGGGTGCAGCTCTATCGCTCTATCACTCGGTTGCATAGACTTGATAACTATGCCTCAACCTAAATTAGAAAGATTAATGATGATGGGGGAAAGAAAATGTATTTCGTTTTGTCAGTGTGTATGGTTAAAAAATGTCTCTCACAACCCCATGAACTACCACGAACATGGAGATAGTCGGGTTCTTAAGATTTTTAGTCTGAATTCAGTAAAAATTCCAGTAACCAAGCAGTGTTCTTTGCTATTGGTGATTGCGTATATGCATAGGTCGACCGTGGCTTTGGTGCCCCCAATTTTGAAAAATTATGATTTTTCTAAAAAAATTTAATTAGACCCACTCAAATTTTAATTAAACTCACTTAAAATATTTAAAAATTCTCAGTAATCTCACAAAAATTTTAAAAATTTTAATTAGACTTTCAATTTCTTTTTTAAAAGAAATTCTCATTAAACTCCTAAATTCTCATTAAACTTTTATAACTCTGATAACGGTATTGCAGTACTCCCATATTCAAAACAGAAATTATAATTATAATAGATCTAGCCATTTCTGTCAAATGGACATCTCTTACAGATAATCACATAGAATCATAAGAAAATCGGGATAGCGGAATTTCAACATGAAGCTACAAATGATATCTGAAAATTACAACCCATATAAAATGATAACAATTCTGATTGTATCCCAGAAAATTTCTAGAGAGAACAACGTCACTCATAAATACTGAGATCCACAGTAACAGAAGCAATATAATCTTCACGTGTATTTAACAGAACAATAGCCAGTAGAAACAGAATATTAGCATTATACAGATTTTTACCGTCGACTTTCATATTCACACAAGGAAATAAATACCAGAGAAAGACATAGCAATGTCGAACATAATCCAAACAGACTAACGATACTTTCTTCTATTAGTATGTTTAACTAATGTTCTCATACGATAAGAATTCCTTCAGAAGCCCATATCCGTCGTCGAATTAGGGTTACAAGGCATTACCAAACAAAACACAGATTAAAACCGGCATTAATTTCATTTCATGCATCAAATTATAATTATACCTTTTTAAACATTTCTAAACTCATACAGCCACAATTCATTTATTCATTTAAACCAGATACGCATATTTGATTTTCAATATCAACCAAATTCAAACATGCTTACTAAATATGACTCATGCATAGCCTATACTCTTATTTCATGCTAACCAAGACTTACATTACAATTCATGCTTCGTAATTCAATTACATCATTACTCATAATCTATACAAGTTTCAGATCAAGCTTTTCATACATCAAAACCAAATTGCACATGTTTCATATTTTTAAAGTCTGAACCATATGACCATCAAATCTACGACATTCGAATATTTAAAATGTAACCAAGCATATATCATTACACTTCATATATCGAATATATGTCAATACATCTATTTCATTAGCCGAGTATCAACATATCATTTCATAACTTCTACACATGTGCATATTAAAACAAATAAACCCATATACTCTACTAAACATCCATTCACATATGTGACATTAGTAACATTATAGCATAATTGAACATACTCATGATGATATTATAATATGCGCATATTCCCTAAAAACAAAAGTCATATCAAATCATAATCATCAAATCAGGATTATCATATTCTGTTTAGAAAATTTGTGACTATACAGATTCACAAGTTATGCACATTAATCTAGGTTAAGTAATCTACACGGCATAATAGGCTTACATATATATATTATACATAACTAATCATCTTCATATAACCACATACAATTGAAATAATTTCTAATTTGAGCACATTTCACATAGCCGCCTTAAATATTTAAGGACACAAAGATCATTTCATAGCATACCAAAATCGTATGCTCTATAACTAATCCAAAGTACTTAAGTATAACCGATCCATTAACCATATATTCGGTCCTCAAATTTAATCTCCAATGATCAACCCAAAACATTCATATAACATTTTCATTATTTGTCATTTATAATCGTACCAAAATAACCAATGCATCATAAAAAATATACCCATTTTTTTACTTATAGGAATGTAAATCACAAGTCAAAAATACATCCAACCTTTATCTCATTGAACAACCGAATCACATCATCATCTACCACACAAGATATACCACATAACATACTTCCAACATGAGCTACTTATAAGGTCGATTATATATCACACTTTTCATTACTCATTGCCGAATCATATAACCAAACACCACAAACATATATACCTTGAGATATACTTTCGATATAAGCATAAATCATGACCGAATACACATAACCAGTAACATCATAATCAAACCATTTTTGCATGGCCATATAAATATATATATACAATTTCAAAACCAACCATATCAAAACTAGCCTATACATGCCACATAACCAAATCTCAAAGCATTTATTTACCGAAGCAAAAACTGGATAGTGTGATGAGGTCTCCTACGACTTCCAACCCGAGCAAGTCTTCGAAACTCTATAAACATAGGAAAAGCACACTGAGTAAGCTTTGAAAGCTTAGTATGCTACAAGCAAATAAATCATCTGAATGATATTTATAATTTAGTTTAACTAGGCCGAATTTAGCAAATCTCAACCACATATACAATCATCATATTCATAAATTCTTATGACCACATTAAGTAACTTCACTTATCTTATTTATCAATGACATATAAACCATGCTTTAGAATTTGAATAACAACCGTTATCTCAATCATATAAATTAAATTTGTACATATGAATTACATAACCTATCAGAGCAAGTCATGCTTTACTAGCCATTTCACTTATATGCTAACCATGCATCATAATAACACCATCTCGATATCAACAATCTAATCCAAATTTCAAACCAAATTAGCATACCTCAACACCATGTTTCATGATTCATAATTCCCATGTTCAAAACATATGACCACAATTTCAAAGAACAAGCATATGTACACAATGATCATTTGTATACATTCATTTCATTCATTGTCATATATTTCACATATTGACATTTTAAACATACTCACCTTTTGATTTTGAAAAACATATACACTTCATACGTACCTGAATCGGATATACTTCCACATAGTCATTCATTTCTCGATATTGCCCGGTGAACCGTTCGAAATCAATAAGGATACTCGGATAACTCAGAAGCTCTTACAATGCCAACGTCCTATACGTGGTCTTACATGTAATCAAATATGGATGCCACTGTCCGAGACAGGGTCTTACACGAAATCGTATACGATGTCGATGTCCCAGACATGGTCTTACATGTAAATCTCAAATCGATGCGAACGTCCCAGATGTGGTCTTATATGATAACTCATATCAGAATCCTATGTCATGACATATGTATCCTAACTATTCCTATGATTCGTACGAGGCTTTCAGATGTCGTAATTCGATCGATTCAAGCTCGTAACTATTTGTCCCACACTTATATCAATTCGACATACACATATAAAGTTACTAAAATTCAATTCGACACAATTAAATAAATTTTCATATGAATTTAAAAACAATTATTTACTTATGAACTTACCTCGTACGGACACGAACGAACCGGACGACTATTCGATAATTTTTGACTTTCCCCGATCCAAACTCGATTTCCTCTTTTTTGATCTCAATGTAATACAAATTTGGCTTGTTTAATAACATATTCATTCAATTTCATCCAAAAATACATATTTTGGGCATTTTGCATTTCAGCCCCTGACATTTCACATTTTCTCAATTTAGTCCCTAATTCAAAACAACACAAAATACCCAAAATTTCAATAAGCCCATATTAGGTTGAATGCTCCCTAGGTCTTAGCAGCCCATTTATTCAATTTATTTCACATTTAAGCCCCTCAATTTTCAAATTTCACAAACAAATCCCTAATTTGGATTTTTATCAAAAATCAGTTAATTAAACATGATAATCAATCATCAAAGATTTATTTTTCATCACCAAACAAGAAATTCATCACATTATCAACAATGGCAAATCTCAAATTCATCATCAATTTTGAAAATTAAAGCATGGGCTAGGTAATATACGAAGCAACGATCTCGAAAACATAAAAATTATCGAAAACTAAGCTCAAAACATTCCTCAGTCTAGTTTGGAGATTGCCGAACCTTTTAAACAAGAAAATGGCTTCTTTTCATTCTTACATTCGGCAAACAAGAAAGATGAACATGCATATTTACTTTATGTTTTATTTATTACATAATAATACATCATTTACCTTTTAAACCTTTATAAATTAATATAAAAACTTTATAATGGTTGTCCATTACCGTCCATGCCATTACTCAATGGTCAAATTTCACTTTAAGTACTTCAAAATTAAGAAACCATAGCAAATAAGCACTTTAACTTATAGCATGCTAATTTTGCATTTTACATGATTAAGTCATTTTTATCAAATTAGACAACCAATCGGTAAAATTAAATCAAGAAATTTTCACACATATCAAATAACATGCTGTAATTACCAAAAATAATAATAAAATAATTTTACGACCTCAAATTATGGTTCCAAAACCACCATTCCGACTAGGGTCTAAACCTGGCTGTTACAAAGTGTGCAAGTCAAAATCAATTGTGAAGATAACTAAAGTTGAAGATAAAGATGAAGATGAAGGATTTGATGATCTTAATGTTAAAGCATCAGGCCTATTGTTAGAACTTATCACAGATGTGACTTTGCAGTATTGGAACATGCAATTTTTGAAGAAGTTGCACAAAAAAACAACATTGGAGTTTGCTGCAAGATGGTCAAGAAAGAGTGTTACAAATTTGCCACTCATGCAGTAGCAAGCAGCGGGATGAAGAGTGAGCTTGTGAGCTCACCAAAATGCAAGTTGCGAACTCGAAACAAGTGTGAGTTGAAAAATGTGCGAGCTATGAAAAGTCCAAGTTGCAAACTAAATGAAATATGTGCTACAAAAGTGTGAGGACACCAAAATGTGAGCTTATCAAAGCACAAGCTTGGGAACAGGGAAAGATGCAAACTTGTAGACATTCTTACCAAACCACTTGGGAAAATGAGGTTTGAAGAGTTGTGGGGTAAAATTGGTGTTGCGAGATGACCGTTCATGCAGCATGCAAAGTTGGCGAATCCTTTAATATTGACAGACTCACAGAAGTTGACGAGCTCATTACTTTGGCGAACTAAAAATATGAATTGGATTTAAAGAGATTGCTTACAAGTCAAGTTAAACAAAATATATTTTCTTTCTAGAAGTTTTATTATTTATTAGTATAATATATTTAGCATTTATTAGCATAATATATTTGACATTTATTAGTATAAAAATCTTTGTTATTTCTTTCCATATTTAGGAGTTTTTCTTGTTATAAATACCTTTGTTGTATTGTTCAAAATATATGAGTGAAAAATAATAAAAACCTTAGCAGACAATTTTGTTATTAAATTTCTCGTTTTTTCTCTGTAATTCTTTCTTTCTTAATATCGAAATTCCAATAATTTCTAAACCCTTTTGTAAGACTTTTGTTTCAAAAGGAAAAAGGATAAATCTCATTTTTTTTTTATACAATGTATAAAATTATCCATAACTCCTTTCCAACTTTAAACAGGATGATAGACATGCTTTAGTACTCTTGAACCCACATCCATCGACACTGGCAGCAATGTTGACGCCAACTGAGCTAATACTCAACCGACATAAATATCGTGAATTTTGACTTAAAAATTTGTATAATGTTATTTTCTCATGTCTTCAGTACCAAATTTCCTTTTTCATCCGTCATTCAAATATGACTACCATCACACTTGCTAAGCTAATCATGATACTTAGGATCTTATAGACACTTTTCATTTCGATATTAAGTTTCCACTATCTTATTACAATAGTATTCTCCTCAAAGTTACACATACATTCAAACATAACTTCAATCCAACAACTCATTGAGATACTTGATTATTCTATATACATCTAAAAAGTCCTTAACATTACTATATCCATAGGTCATAATTGCTTAGGCCTGATTCATCATTTAATTATAGCATATATGAAGATTTCTTTCCTGGATAGTCTTCATCATTTAATTACAGCATATATGAAGATTTCTTTCCTTGATGACTATCCACGATCAGGGTTCGTATCAAATTGCTTATTTAGTAATCACGCATAATATTACTTTCAATGTCATAAGTCCATATCAACCTTACCTAAATTTTATGTAACAGCCCGATTCTAGGCCTAGTCAGAATAGTGGTTTCGGGACCACAAATCCGACGAGGGAAAATATTATTATCATTATATTTTTATGGTCTACAATTTCACGAAAAAATTTTGTGAAAATTTCGTTCGAAAATTTCGACGTTTGGGCACTCAATTTAGTCAAAAGGACTAAATTGTAAAAAGTGCAAAAGTTGAGTTCTACATGTTAGAGGTGTCCAATTGTTATGAAATTTTAAATTGGAGGTCCTTATGTGGTAATTAGACTATTAGTTAATTGAAAGACAAAAATGAGCATAGGATTAGTGAAATAGATTTTTTTAAGTAAGGGCATTTTAGTCATTAGTAAATAAATAGAATTAAAATTGGAAGAAGATGGAAAAATGGTGTCCATCTTCATAACTTGCTGCCGAAATTTGAAGGAAGCAATAGCTAGGGTTTCTTCACTTTCTCAAGCTCATAGTGAGTGCATCCTAGCCCCGTTTTTAATGTTCTTCGCATTTTTGAGATCCTTGTAGCTCGGTTTAGCTTATTCTACCATTAATTCATGTTAGGGTTCATATTTGGAAAAATACCCATAGGTGAAATGTGTTTATTTTGCTGTTTTATGGTAGAATATGAAGCTAGAAATTATGTTAAACAACTTTTGCTATACAATTTTAAGCGAAATGGAAAGGAGAATGTACATATGAAATGAATAAGATTATGTGAGGAATATTGGGTTTGATATTTAATCGACCCATGTGTAAGATGGTATGAAATATCAAAACTACAAAAAAATAAATCTAGAAATAAAACAATTTTAAACAACAGTAGTTGAGCAAATTTGAAAAATCACCATAAATGCTGGAAATTGAATTGGAGGCTGAATAATATATGAAATTGAAGCTGAGTGAGTCTATTTTCACATGAAAGAAACAGAGCAACTAAAAGAGTTAGATATATTGAAATATTTGAATTTTAGTGAGACAGGGTAGAATTGATTTTGAAATCCCCTATTTCAACTTTGGAAAATCACCAAAAATTGTACAAAAATAATTATGGCTTGTAATTTACATGCTTGAATTTCTAAATGAGTATATTTTCAAAAGAAACAAACAAGAACATTGTTTGAGTTTTGTACAAATAATTAAGTAAATTTTAGTAAATAGAGGTGAGAGTTGTCGAGCAGTGAAACAAGGGAAGGTTGAAAAAATAAACTATACTAATTGGCTAAACCAAAAATTCTAAAAATTTTATGGTAGAAATATATACGAGTCCAGTTTCAGGGAAAATTTACGGAAATTAATTTGGATCCCTGTAGCTCCAGATAAAAATTAATTAGTGACTATAACATAGAAAAATAGCTTGCTGGAAATTGAAGAAACAATGAAATTTATGTGTGAATAAAATTATGTTCCTATGAAATCATGTTGGAAATTTTTTATTTGTCATATGTTTACTTACTAAGCTATATGATCACTCCTCTTTATTTTCCCTTGTTTTATAGTATCATCAATCAGCTCAGAAATTGGACGAAGTCAGAACATCATCCACGCTATCATCATCATCTTTGGGTATTTTACAACCAATACTTTTGAAATATGGCATGTATAGATGACTTAATGTAATGTGGTATAAATATATATAAAATATTGTTAGGTTTAAAATGTTGGTGTATATTAATTGATATATTGTTTTCTTAAAACTACTAACAAAGTATTTATAATGTTGTGGATGGATAAATTGTGTCTGAACATATAACTATGTTTGGTTGAAATATTGAAGTTATTTGAAATTGTATTTCGAAAATTTGCAGGAGGGATTGAATGTTTATGAAAAGGAATTATGTCAAAATTTTTGAAAAAAGAAAAAATATTAGTAATGATGTATCTCAATTGGAACAATTACAAGTGTTTGAGTTCTAGTAATACCTCGCACTCTGTTCCAGCAAGGGACTCGGGTAAGGGGTGTTACATTTAGTGGTAGCAGAGCTACGGTTTAGTCAATTCTTATACTAACAAAATATGCGTGAAAGTTTATCTATACATGCCATAAAAAATATTGTGATAGTGTGATGATTTCTGACATTTTAAATTGTGCTTATTTTTTTTGTATAGTAAATGGAACCCGACCGAGCTGTAATGGATGATGTAGAAAGTAATGCGTCGACTCCCGCGCAAGGGATCGCTCCTGAGGAAAGTAGACACAAAACATAAAGTCAGGATGAGGCTAGAGAAGCCTTTCTTCATATGATGAACAATTGGTATACAGAATTTGTTCGAGCAAACCCAAATGTTGAACCTCCTCCACCCCCTTCTATTCCTCAACCAGTCCCTGTAGCTCCACAAGGTGTTGATTTGGTAAGATTAAGTAAACCTCCAGTTGATACAATCCGAAAGCAAGGGGCTGAGGATTTCAGGGCTAATATAGATGATGATTCAGAAAAAGCAGAGTTTTGGCTTGAAAACACTATTCAGGTTTTTGATGAGCTATCTTGTACTCCCGAGGAATGCTTGAAATGTGTTGTATCTTTACTGAAGGATTCAACATACCGTTGGTGGAAAACACTAATATCTGTGGTTCCGAAAGAAAGAGTTACATGGGATTTCTTCCATGAAGAATTCAGAAAGAAGTACATAAGCCAACGATTTATTAATCAAAAAATGCAAGAAGTTTCTCGAATTGAAACAGGGCCGAATGTCTGTGGCAGAATATGAAAGGGAGTTTGTTAGGCTCAGTAAATATGCTCAGGAATGTGTGTCCACAGAGGCCATCATGTGCAAAAGATTTGAAGAGACGAAGATATCAGATTGTATGTTGGGATTTTAGAGTTGAAAGAATTCGTAGTACTGGTTGATCAAGCTTGTAAGGCTGAAGAATTGAGTAAAAAAAAGAGAAAAGCGAAGATTGAGGCTCGAGATGTAAGAAAAAGGTCAATGAGTAAGACATTTCAATCCCAATCAAAGAAGCTTAAAGAGATGAATCCATGATCAACTGGTTCAGCTGGGTATTCACATAGAGATCGAGGGAAGTCATACTCCGGTGCTAAAACTCAAGCTACTTCAATGGCAAGTGTGGGCAATGTGGGGAATAACAGACCCGAGTGTCAACAGTGTGGTAGGCAACATGTTGGTGAGTGTTGGGGGATTAGACGAGCTTGTTTCAGGTGTGGTTCTCAAGAGCACTATATAAAATATTGCCCTGAAAGGATAGAAGAAGAAATATTTCAGAGAGTTGGATTAGGTGATACTGTTAGCAGAGGTAGACCACCGAGAAGTACTGGAAGCATAATTAGCGGCAAAAATGTGGTGAAAGATACAGCCGGAAGACCAGAAACTAGAGCACCTGCCAGAGCTTATGCCATACGTGCTCGTGAGGATGCATCATCTCCTGATGTGATTACTGGTACATTTTCTCTTCATGATATTGAAGTTGTTGCTTTGATTGACCCTGGGTCTACTCATTCATATATATGTGTGAATTTAGTATCTAATAAGAATTTTCCTGTTGAAAATACTGAATTTGTGGTTAAAGTATCAAATCCTTTAGGCAAATATGTTTTAGTCGATAAGGTTTGCAAGAATTGTCCTTTGATGATTCAAGGTCACTGTTTCCCGGCTAATTTGATGTTGTTACCATTTGATGAGTTTGATGTTATTTTCGGGATGGATTGGTTGATATTGCAAGATGCTAAGGTAAATTTTAGACAGAAAATCCTTGAATTGAAGTGTGAAAATGGTGAAATTCTTCAGGTTGAAGCAGAGGAGCCAAATAAATTGCCTATGGTGATCTCGCACATGTTTGCTCAGAAATACATGAGAAAAGGATGTGAAGCTTATCATGCTTATGTGTTGAATACTAGTATAACTAGGTCGAAGCTTGAATCAGTGTCGGTAGTCTGTGAATTTCCAGACGTATTTCCAGAGGAATTGCCTGGGTTACCTCTGATTAGAGAAGTTGAGTTTGCTATTGACTTGTTACCTGGTACTGCACCGATTTCTATTGCTCCGTATCGGTTGGCTCCGACTGAGTTGAAAGAATTAAAAGCTCAGTTACAAGAGTTGACAGATAAAGGATTTGTGAGACCGAGTTTTTCTCCTTGGGGTGCTCCTGTATTATTTGTGAAAAAGAAAGACGGCTCTATGGGACTTTGTATTGATTATCGTCAGCTCAACAAAGTGACTATAAAGAACAAGTATCCTTTACCGAGAATTGATGATTTGTTTGACCAACTAAAAGGAGCAACAGTGTTTTCAAAGATCGATCTGAGATCTGGTTACTATCAGCTAAGAGTTAAAGAGTCTGATGTGCCAAAAACTGCTTTCAGAATGAGGTATGGACACTAAGAATTTCTGGTGATGCCTTTTAGTTTAACTAATGCTCCGGCTATTTTTATGGATCTGATGAACTGAATTTTCCGACCGTATCTGGATAAGTTTGTAGTGGTGTTCATAGATGATATTTTAATTTATTCTCAGGACGAATCTGAGCACGCCGAACATTTGAGAACCGTATTGCAGATTCTGAGGGAGAAGAAATTGTTTGCTAAATTCAGTAAAAGTGAGTTTTGGCTTCGTGAGGTTGGATTCTTGGGACATATAGTTTCAAGTGAGGGTATTCGGGTTGATCCGAGCAAAATCTCAGCAATTGTTGATTAGGAACCACCAAAGAATGTGTCCGAGGTTAGAAGCTTTTTGGGCTTAGTCGGGTTTACAGACATTTTGTCAAAGGATTCTCGATGATTGCTTCTACTATGACTAAGTTACTGCAAAAGAATGTCAAGTTTGAATGGACCGATATATGTCAACAAAGTTTCGAGAAATGGAAGGCATTATTGACTGAGGCACCAGTGTTGGTACAACCTGAGACAGGGAAGGAGTTTATAATTTACAGTGATGCATCGTTGAATGGTCTTGGGTGTGTGTTAATGCAAGAGGGCAAAGTAATAGCTTATGCTTCGAGACAACTGAAACCGCATGAGAAGAATTATCCGACGCATGATTTAGAATTGGCTGCCATTGTTTTTGCACTAAAAATTTGGCGTCATTATTTGTATGGTGAGAAATGCCGAATCTTCACTGATCATAAGAGTTTGAAGTATTTAATGAATCAAAAAGATCTGAATTTGTGACAATGAAGTGGCTCGAACTAATAAAAGACTATGAGCTATTGATTGACTATCACCACAGGAAAGCTAATGTAGTTGCTGATGCCTTAAGTAGAAAATCTTTATTTTCTTTGAGAGCTATGAGTACGAGATTAACCTTATCTGATGATGGTTCAATTTTGGCTAAATTGAGGGCTAGACCGTTATTCCTTCAGCAAATTTGGGAGGCACAAAAGAGTGACAGTGAATTGCAAGCTAGGAGAGCTCAGTGTGAATCAGGTGTTGATCCAGATTTTTGAATTAGATCAGATGATTGTCTGATGTTTTGGGATAGGATATGTGTACCGAGAAATGACGAGTTGATTCGGACCATTTTATGTGAGGCACACAGTGGTGATTTGTCAGTTCACCCAGGTAGTACGAAAATGTATAATGATTTGAAGAAATTGTATTGGTGGCCAGGCATGAAAAAGGATATTTCGGAATTTGTATCAAAGAGTTTAATTTGCCAACAAGTGAAAGCTAAGCATCAAGTACCATCAGGTTTACTTTAACCAGTAATGATTCCAGAGTGGAAATGGGACAGCATCACGATGGATTTTGTGACAGGATTGCCTTTAACTCCAAGGAAGAAGGATGCTATTTGGGTAATCATTGATAGATTGACAAAATCTGCCCATTTTATACCGGTACGCATTGATTACTCACTTGACAAGTTGGCGAAGTTATATGTTGCTGAAATTGTGAGATTGCACGGAGTGCCTAAGTCCATTATTTCGGATAGAGATCCGAGGTTCACTTCGAGGTTTTGGATAAAGTTGCAAGAAGCCTTGGGTACAAAATTGAACTTTAGTACTGCATTCCATCCGCAAACTGACAAACAATCTGAAAGAGTGATTCAAGTTCTTGAAGATATGCTCCGATGCTGTATTTTGGAATTTGAAGGCAGTTGGGAGAAATATCTACCATTGGTTGAATTTGCTTACAACAATAGCTATTAGTCGAGTATACGAATGGCACCGTATGAAGCATTATATGGATGTAAGTGTAGAACCCCTTTATATTGGACCAAGCTCAGTGAGAACCAGATTTACGGAGTTGACTTGGTGAAAGAAACTGAAGAAAAAGTGAAAGTAATTCGTGACTGTTTAAAGGCTGCTTCAGATCGACAAAAGTCATATGCGGATTTAAAGAGAAAGGAAATTGAGTTTCAAGTGGGCGATAGAGTGTTTTTGAAAGTATCTCCGTGGAAGAAGATTTTGAGATTCAGTCGCAAAGGTAAATTGAGTCCACGTTTTATTGGACTGTATGAAGTTATTGAAAGGATTGGACCCGTAGCTTATCAATTAGCCTTGCCAGTAGAGTTGGAAAGAATACATAATGTATTTCATGTACCGATGTTGCGACGCTATCGTTCTGATCCTTCACATATAGTTTCCCCCACAAAGATTGAAATTCGACCGGATATCACTTATGAGGAGGAACCGATAAAGATTCTGGCTCGAGAGGTCAAACAGTTAAGGAATAAGAGTGTAGCCTTAGTAAAAGTGTTGTCGCGAAAACATGGAATGGAAGAGGCTACGTGGGAACCGGAGGAAGTTATGAGGAAACAGTACCCAAACCTCTTTTCCGGTAAGATTTTCGTGGACGAAAATCCCTAAGGGGGGAGAATTGTAACTGCCCGATTCTGGGCCTAGTCGGAATAGTGGTTTCGGGACCACAAATCCGACGAGGGAAAATATTATTATCATTATATTTTTATGGTCTACAATTTCACGGAAAAATTTCGTGAAAATTTTGTTCGAAAATTTCGACGTTTGGGCACTCAATTTAGTCAAAAGGACTAAATTGTAAAAAGTGCAAAAGTTGAGTTCTACATGTTAGAGGTGTTCAATTGTTATGAAATTTTAAATTGGAGGTCCTTATGTGGTAATTAGACTATTAGTTAATTGAAGGAAAAAAATGGGCATAGGATTAGTGAAATAAATTTTTTTAAGTAAGGACATTTTAGTCATTAGTAAATAAATAGAATTAAAATGGGAAAAAGATGGAAAAAGGGTGTCCATCTTCATAACTTGCTGCCGAAATTTGAAGGAAGCCATAGCTAGGGTTTCTTCACTTTCTCAAGCTCATAGTAAGTGCATCCTAGCCCCGTTTTTAATGTTCTTCGCATTTTTGAGATCCTCGTAGCTCGGTTTAGCTTATTCTACCATTAATTCATGTTAGGGTTCATATTTAGAAAAATACCCATAGGTGAAATGTGCTTATTTTGCTGTTTTATGGTAGAATATGAAGCTAGAAATTATGTTAAACAACTTTTGCTAAGCGATTTTAAGCGAAAATGGGTCAATTGACATAATTGGTAAAAATATTTAATGTTCAAAAGTACATGTTAGAGTGAGAATTTGATGTTTCTATAGAAGGAAAAAGTGTTCAGCATGTTGTAAAACATAAGAATAAGGAGTGAAATTTAATTTTCGAGCTTTGGGACAAAAATGTAAATATGTAAAAGTTTAGGGACAAAATCGTAATTTTTGCAAAAAGTTGAGTTGAGGATCGTTTTAATAAATGTGAATATCAAATAAGCTAAATTTGCTATTATAGATCAAGAAAGATGAGAAGACAACCTTAATCAGGAAAGGAAAAGATCGTGGAGTAAATTGCAAAATTACAATATTTTGCATCGAGGTAAGTATGCACGTGAATTAATGCATTATTTTAATGTTATTCAATATATTGTTGAGATTTGATTGAATATAGAATAAATATTTGATGTAGATTATAAAAATGTGGTTAAGTTTGAGAAAGGTGGTAAAATGTTGAAAAATAAGGTTTCCGAATGAACACTCAGAATAGACCGGAAAACATTGAATAAAAAAGGGGTTGCTAAGTGCTGATTCCCCGAATTATTGACTTTAGAGGTAGTTGCTAAGTGCTGATTCCACCGTATCTTTGATTGTGAAAGGGGTTGCTATGTGCTGATTCCCCGTATTACTGAATATAAAGGTGGTTGTTAAGTGTTGAATCCACCGTATTTTTGACTGTGAAAGGGGTTGCTATGTGCTGATTCCCCGTATCACTAAATTTAAGGTGGTTGCTAAGTGCTGAATCCACTGAGTAACGGATAATATTCCGAGTGTTCAATAGGGAAATTGGAAAGGTGAATGTACATATGAAATGGATAAGATTATGTGAGAAATATTGGGTTTGATATTTAATTGACCCATGTGTAAGATGGTATGAAATATCAAAACTACAAAAAAATAAATCTAGAAATAAAACAGTTTTAAACAATAGCAGTTGAGAAACTTTGAAAAATCACCATGAATGCTGGAAATTGAATTATAGGCTGAATAATATATGAAATTGAAGCTGAGTGAGTCTATTTTCACATGAAAGAAATAGAACAAGCAAAAGAGTTAGATATTTTGAAATATTTGAATTTTAGTGAGACAAGGTAGAATTGATTTCGAAATCCACTGTTTCAACTTTGGAAAATCACCAAAAACTGTACAAAAATAATTATGGCTTGTAATTTACATGCTTGAATTTCTAAATGAGTATATTTTCAAGATAAACAAACAAAAACATTGTTTGAGTTCTGTACAAAGAATTAAGTAAATTTTAGTAAAGAGAGGTGAGAGTTGTCGAGCAGTGAAATAGGGGAAGGTTTAGAGAATAAACTGTATTAATTGGATAAACTAAAAATTCTGAAAATTTTATGGTAGAAAGATATACGAGTCTAGTTTTGGGGAAAATTTATGGAACTGAATTTGGATCCCTGTAGCTCTAGATAAAAATTAATTAGTGACTGTGACGCAGAAAAACAGCTTGCTGGAAATTGAAGAAACAATGAAATTTATGTGTGAATAAAATTATGTTTCTATGAAATCATGTTAGAAATTTGTTTATTTGTCATATGTTTACTTACTAAGCTATATGCTTACTCCTCTTTATTTTCCTTGTTTTATAGTGACATGAATCAGCTTGAAAATTGGACGAAGTCAGAACATCATCCACACTATCATCATCATCTTTTGGGTATTTTGCAACCAATACTTTTGAAATATGGCATGTATAGATGACTTAATGTAATGTGGTATAAATATATATAAAATATTGTTAGGTTTAAAATGTTGGTGTATATTAATTGATAAATTGTTTTCTTAAAACTACTAACAAAGTATTTATAATGTTGTGGATGGATAAATTGTGTCTGAACATAGAACTGTGTTTGGTTGAAATATTGAAGTTATTTGAAATTGTATTTCGAATATTTGCAAGAGGGATTGAATGTTTATGAAAAGGAATATTTCAAAATTTTTGTCAAAAACAAAATATTAGTAATGATGTATCTCAATTGGAACAATTACAAGTGTTTGAGTTCTTGTAATACCTCGCACTCTGTTTCGGCAAGGGACTCGGGTAAGGGGTGTTACATTTTACCTTTGTCACTGTTTTCATAAAATCAGGTCAAATTCTAATTCATTTAAATCCTTATCAACTATTGATTTATTTACATCTTCACTTCTTTTTCATTATAAATTTTTTCCTCATTCTTATCCCTATTACAAAGTCATTTCATTTATGTCTATACCTAACTTATATCATTTACTTAATTTCTTTCATCTTCATAGATATATATACTCACTATACTTTTTTTTCCAGATCTGGGTTCTTCAATTTCTACTTTCTATTCAAACATTATAAGAATCACTCTAGCATCCTGATCCTGTCTTTCCCAACCTGGTTGATCACATCGCTTTCTATCTATCCATATCATATTTGTAACCATTCACTTAGTTCCCAGCTACATAAGTGGCCACCACTAAACATGTGAACGTTTGGACTGAAAACTCTACAACAAAAAGATATATAATAAAGCACCGGTGTCTACAAATATACAAGTCAAACAGTAATATAATTTGTTTACAACAAAACACTTAGCAAATATTTTGAGGATCGTACCCAAGGGAGGATGGATTAAACTTAATATTATTTTCTACAGTAACAAATTTAAATAGTATTAGCTGAAAATTATATTATGACAAATAAAAATTAAATTTAAGATCACAAAATAAACTAAAATCACTAAAAAGAAATTAACAATCAGCGAAATTTCAAAACTCACTTCAGTGCTTGTAAGTAACTTCAAAACTCAGGTTTTAGTGAATTAGCTGATAACTAACTAGTTATCATCTTTCGACCTTTAACTAACTAATTAATTGGTAAAAACTCACTTATCTTTCTACCTTGCAATTTAAAATTGGGATAAATTATGAGGTGCTTAGTAGACTTATCCTTTTAGCCTATCTACCTAGATTACTACTTCCTAGGGTCCTCAATCCTAGAGTTTAAGCATGCACAATTTAAGCCAACCAATTCTAAGATAAACCCTCATTTTTCCATTAATTACTCATACATTCGCTCGTTAATCTCCCTAAAGTAATTAGCTACTCATGAATCTAAATATTATTTTCCCTAGAAATAATTTAATCATGCAAAACACACAAATTAAACTAAAACAAGAGGAGAATAGAAATCTATCCATTTGAGATGTTGGATGGGCTTAGCTGCAAAAATTCCTTTAACAACTAGCGAGATATCGACGATTGCAAGAGAAAAGTAAGAGAAAAATATTGAATAATAATAACAAAGACTTGGACTCAAATACAATCCAAGGTAGAAACAAGAAAATAAATAGTTTTTAAAACTGAAATAAAAACCTAATTAAAAACTAAATATAAGTCTAAACCTAACTAACAACCTCTTGACTCACCTCTCATAGCTCAACCTAAGTTTTGCTATTTATAGGAATAATTAACTGCCCTAATTAGGCCAAATACAAGCCTTAAAACTGATAAATATTGATTGTGCAGACAAAAATACCCTTATTTAATTTTTTTCCTTTGTCAAAGTTGTGTCGTGACACAGGCTATGCATTTCGCGACACACAACTTCGAACCTAAATTGTGGAAGTCCTTTTTCTATGTTGCGACCCCGAAAGCATGTGTTATGACTTGATTGTCATTCTTGATGCTTTTAGGCCTAAAAATAGGTATCATGCATACTCAGTTAAGCTCATTAAAACTACCTAAGCCTGTATTGTCCCAATAGGTCAACTAACACAAAATTATTGCATAAAAAAGCTTATTTTGTAAGAAATTAAATCTAAGCTAATAAAACTGAAAAAGCATTAAAAACTATGTGAAATGGCTTAAAAACAAGCTCGTCAAGTACTTGAAAGTACCTAATTTACCACTTCAAATTGTGGTAGGTCAAATATGTTAGTACAAATCTCCGGTGAGGAGAATCTCGAACACACGAATGAAACTCGAATAAAAAATGAAGAAATAGGACAAGGCTCCAAGGCATGTATCAAACCACTATCTTTAAGGTTGTATTTCCCCCCACCTATAGTTGGTGTGTAAAAGAGTTTCAAGCAAATTAACCCCGAGGATACAATGAAGCCAATTACTATTTACGTTTTGCACTGATGAGAATAGTCCACTAAACACTGAGCAATGAATAACAAGAAACTCAATTTCTACAAAGAATTTCTGCAGTAACTCTTTATAGAACAATCTAATAATATTAGAAAATGAGGAAGGGTAGAAAGAACTTTTAGAATTTGTTGGTGTGATTTCCAAATGAAATCTCATTCCTATTTATAGGAATTTTCATATCTTTTCATAGAGACATCTTTCAATAGGTGTCTTTCTAAATAATAATGTCTTTAAAAAAACACTTAGTTATTCATTTAATATTATAACTATTCAAACAATATTGTTTGAATAATTATAATTGTTTTTCAAAAATCAAATGATATAACTTTGACCAATGGCCAAAAAAATTATCTTTTAATTAATTACACCCATTCATTTATAGTTATTGGAACACTATAAATATTTGAAAATGTTCCAATAATCTCTCTTAATTTTTAAAATATTTTAGATTTTGATATTCTTGGAAATCAATTTGCATAAATGAAGGTGTCTTACGATTGAACATTAACTTAGTGAAAATATGTTAAAGTTAATCAAAATTTCATGATAGACTAAGCTTTGAACAAACTATTCCATTTGATTAACTGAACACATCTCACACAATGATTTCAACATCGGTCAGTGCATAGTATCTAGGGACATTATTATGGCCATGTATCTGTATCCTCTTTTCATGAGTGCTGTTAGAGCCAAGCCCTTGAGCTCCTAGAAGCGGCCACACTTCAACTCACATAGGTAGATCCCATCAAGAGTGTTCCCGTAATTATAACATTCTAACGTATTTATGATATGTGTCCATTAAGAGTATATAACACATCCTTCGCTTATCATTACAGGTACCTAGCACTTTAATCTTAGGATGAATTTATTTATACTGCTAACAGTCACATACTAATGGTGTATTTTGTCTCATTGAACTCAGGACTTGACGTTATATCAAGCATTGAGTCGAGTTTCCATCATGGGTGACTGCATCTCTAGCAAGACTTTTTGTCAAAGGATCTGCCAAATTTTCACTTGACCTCACATAATTAATAGTGGTCACTAAATCAGAGATTAATTGTCGGACATAGCTATGTCTTAATCTAATGTGTCTAGAATTTTCATTATATACTTTGCTATATTCCTTTGCTAGAGTAGCCTCACTATCACAATAGATAGAAATAGGTGAAATTGGCTTAGGCCATAAAGGTACATCATAAAACAAATTTCTTAACCATTCTGCTTCTTTAGATGCAGCAGCTAATGCAATAAATTCTGCTGCCATGGAGGAATTAGTAATACATGTTTGTTTCTTAGAACCCCAAGAAACGGCTCCTCCACCAAGAATAAATATCCATCCACTAGTATATTCATGATCTTCCAAACCTATAATTCAACAAGTGTAACATCCTGAAAATCAGGGGTTAGTAAAATCAGGTATGGGAATCGAGAGAGAGTGGTCATGCCTTAATTTTTAGATTATCTATGAATTTTTAGGAAATAAATAAGGTATTGGTTTGTTAGTTAAGTGTTAGTGAAATGTTCCTTGAAACCCAAGTTCAAATCCCTTCTCTCTCACCATTTTTATTATTTTGCAAATTTTGCCTTAAACCCTAGTATGCAACATGCCTTGTTTTTAAAATAAATGTTGCAAAATTATTTCAAGAATGAGGAAAAAGTAAGCATGGAAGTTAAATGAGGCCCCAAGTTCGAATCCCTTCCCTTGTGAAATAAAAAATTTAGCAAAATCCCTTTTTTTTTAATGTGTATGCCATCCATACCCTTGAACCCTAAGTATAAATATAACTTTTTATTGTACTTTTCAGCCTTTAATTCAAATTTTACCTACCCAAGTCGTTCACCCTCTTCCTCTCCTCTTTTCTCTTCAATTTTCTTTCTTTCCCCCATTGTTGTCGTCGCTTACACCTAGTTTTACCATCTCTTTCTTCTTTTTCATTTTGCCAGAAGATTTGTTAACATATTCTCCACCATATTGCTGTTATTTTTTCCTCATTAAAATCAATATATGCATATGCATTGGGATGGGATATGATTATGCATGAGATTGTGTGACATATTGCATATGCATTAGGTTGGGATTTTGGGGTAGACGGAGGAGTTCCATAGAGTACCGGTGGCATATTAAGTCCGCATTATTCGTAGTCAGTGCACTGCTCCTGGAGTATCGTGGGGATTGGAGATTTTATCGCATATTATATGTTATTGGTGATTGTATCGCATTATTTGATATCTGACAGATTTTCTGCATTATTGATTATTCAGTGGTTTTACCATATCGAGCTATGCTCATAATGTTTTACAGTTTGGCAGACGGGTTCTGAAGAACTCGTGGTGTGTAGCGGATGGTATGGATATGAACCTTTTTGCATTGCATCATGTGCACGAAATATTCGAATGTTATTGATTTATGCTACTTATTGTATTTTGTTGTATTGCATGGTATCAAATTTAATGATTGTTACTCGAGTGAATGATGACCTATGCTCATACACCATTTGAAATCAATTTGATAATGGCTATGATGGTTCTGTTTTCTTCTATTAAAGGTAATTTATTCCATTGTATTTGATATTTATATTTGTTTAAATAATTGTTTGACTCACACTAAGCTTTTCATAAGCTCACTCCCAATAGTGTTTAAGTTTTCAGGTAAACCTCCAAATTAGGACCAGACTCGGCATTCAGAAAATCAACTTGGACCTCAGATTATTATTTAATTAAGTATTATTAAGTATTTGTTTGTTTTGACTCATAATTTTTAATTAGTTCTGGTCTATGGCTTGATAACTTTTCTTTTGGGGATTTTTGCATGCATGAATTACAAGCATAATAACCGGATAATGCATGATATCGGGATTAAGTAAAATTTGATACTGCTCCCTAGTTTCCACTACACTACAAAGGAACTGTTTTTGAAAAACAAATTGATAAGGCAACTAATTTTGCAAAATGACTTGAAAAATGATTTTTCCGCTGCATTAGTTTAACTTCGAGTTTTTTTTAAAGAAGACGACAAGCAAACAGTTTTTCTAAAATAGCACTGTCAATAATAAAATGAATCCTAAGCATACACGACCTAATGAATGAATGATTTTAAGCTAACTCAAAGTACAACTATGGTTTTCTCTAAAATGAGTATATTTAAAGTCTTAAAAAGTAACATAAGTTAGCTTAGCCATTTCTGTGGCTAATGTAGCCTTCTCAATCTAGCAATAACGTCTAGAACGGGTTTGGGAGGTTACATTTAGTGGTATCAGAGCCTTGGTTCAAAACCTCAGACTGAGTTTTGAAATCTACTTAAGTCTACATGCAAGCATACATGAAAAAGGGGAAAGTTTGGGAAAAGCAAGCCACAGACAATTTTGAAAATGATATTCTGCAAAGAAAATCTGGTCTGAGACTCCGATGCCGGTTGTCATAGAAAAGTTATTTTTAAATTATAGGTAAACACTTGAGGTGTCTTACTGTAGACATAGAACTGAAATAGTTAGTATTTAATTTTTATTTGAAACTGTAAGATAGGAAACTAAAAATTGATTGAAGTTAGCTAGTGGTTTTTTTTTTTTCTGAAACTGTAGATCAAATTTAAGACCATAGGATACATAATTAACAACTGTAGAATGAGGAACCATGGGGCTTAGTGTCAAGCTACCCAATTTGAGTAATTTGTTTATCAAGGAATTGTGCCTAACTCTAAGAAGACTGACATCATGATTGCGCCAACTTCTGAAGGTGAAAACCAGGAGGTTGGGGATGATGCATTGTTTGTCCCAAGCAATATTACGAGTTTTAGAAAAGGTTTTCAAGATTATGGTTGAAAGGGCTAATATGGAGGGAGAGACTAAATGCTTGGAGTGCAAAAGAAAGGACATGGATAAAGTTCAAAAAATGAGAGAGTCTGATTCCACTGGACCAAATCCGTGACCTTTAAAGTAGGCTAGATGAGTCAGACCTCAACGAAATGTTGTAGTAGTTATTACTGGAGAAACTATTAGATTAGCTAGGATTTCGATTTGTAGATATTGTGGTAAGCGTAATCTAGTAGAGTTTCTATCAAAATTGGGAATTGGGGTAGAGGAATTTGTTAGTAACTTTTCCTTAATTAGATATGCAAAATATATTTTTGGGATTTAAGGAGACGTATTGGTTGGAATCGTGTTGGAATCAGAGTTGCACAACGAAAGCTTGGTGGCCTAGTTTGAAGGAAAAAGGGTAACAGATTTTGTGACTAAGAAAATTTTGAGGACGAAATTTCCTTAAGGAGGGGAGAATTGTAACATCCCAAAAATCAGGGGTTAGTAGACGGAGGAGTTCCGTAGAGTACCAGTGGAAAATTAAGTCCGCATTATTCGTAGTTAGTGCACTGCACCTGGAGTATCGTGGGAATTGGCGATTTTATTGCATATTATATGTTATTGGCGATTGTATCTCACTATTTGATATCCGACAGATTTTCTAAATTATTGATTATTTGGTGGTTTTACCACATCGAGCTATGCTCATAATGTTTTGGAGTTTGGCAGACGGGTTCTGGGAACTCGTGGTGTATAGCAGATGGTATGGGTAGGATCCTTTTTGCATTGCATCATGTGCATGACATATTCGAATGTTATTGATTTATGCTACGTATTGTATTTTTTTTTTGTATTGAATGGTATTGAAATTAATGATTGTTACTCAAATGAATGATGACCTATGCTCATACACCTTTTGACATCAATTTGATAATGGCTATGTCACAATATGAAATTCTTATGATGGTTCTATTTTCTTCTATTAAAGCTAATTATTTCATTGTATTCAATATTTATGTTTGTTTAAATAATTGTTTGACTCACACAGAGCTTTTCATAAGCTCACCCCCAAATAGTGTTTAACTTTTCAGATAAACCTCAAAATTAGGACTAGACTCGACATTCGGAGGATCAACTTCGACCTCAGATTATCATTTAATTAAGTATTATTAAGTCTTTATTGGCTTTGGCTCATAATTTTTAATTATTTCTGCTCTGTGGCTTGATAAATTTTCTTTTGGGGATTTTTCCATACATGAATTAGTCAACCATAATAACCGGATAATGCTTGATATCGGGCTTAAGTAAAATTTGATATTGTTCCCTAGTTTCCACTATACTGCAAAGGAACTATTTTTGAAAAACAAATCATTAAGGCAACTAATTTTCCAAAATGACTTGAAAAATGGTTTTTTTCATTGCATTAGCTTATCTTTTAGTTTTTTTTAAAGAAGAGTGACAAGCAAATGGTTTTTCTAAAACAACACTGTCAATAATAAAATGAATCCAAAGCATACACGACCTAATGAATGAATGATTTTAAGCTAACTCAAAGTACAACTACGGTTTTCTCTAAAATGAGTTTATTTAAAGTCTTAAAAAGTAACGTAAGTTAGCTTAGCTATTTCGGTGGCTAATGTAACCTGCTCAATCTAGAAATAACGTCTAGGTCAGGTTTGAGAGGTTACAACTAGCATTCAAATACCCTTCTAAAACTGAATGATATCCATTATAATATAATCCATAGTTATTAGTTTTTTTTTAAGTACCTAAGTACTCTATTCAAAGTTTGCCAATTCTAACTACTTGGATTACTTGTGTACCTATTCAATTTTCCAACAACATATGCAATATCTAGTCTTGTACAAGTCATTATGTACATAAGACAACCAATTAGACTTGCATATTTCAATTGATCAATTTTCCTAGCAGCATTAGATACTTATTTTATTTGAGGATCCATGGGTGTAGATGCTGGTATACAATTGAAAAGATCAAACTTTTTAAGCACATTTTCAATGTAATGTGATTGTATAAAGCTATAGTGCTTTCCTCTTGGGTTATTTTAATCCCAAGAATAGCATCTGCTACACCCATATCCTTCATAGCAAAGTTGTTTGTAAATAATTTCTTTGTGCTTTCTATTTGTTCCAAATTCGTGCAAAAAATGAGCATGTCATCTACATATAAGCAAATTATGACACCTTTTCTATTTTCAAATTTACCGTATATGTACTTATCGAATTCATTTATTTTATAGCCATTAGCTAAAACAACCTTGTCAAACTTTTGGTGTCATTGCTTTGGTGCTTGTTTAAGTCCATATAGAGATTTAACAAACTTACATACCTTATGCTCTTGTCCTGGAACAACAAATCATTCCGGTTGTTCCATGTACACTTCCTCTTCCAATTCAACATTTAAAAATGCAGTTTTAACATCCATTTGGTGAACAACCAAATTATATATTGAGGTAAGTGATATTAAGAGTCTAATTTTAGCAATTCTTGCTAATGGAGTGTATGTATCAAAGTATCAATACCTTGTCTTTGTTTAAAAACTTTGGCTACCAACCTTTCTTTAAATTTATCAATGGCTCCACCGACCTTCATTTTCCTTTTGAAGATGCATTTACAACCTATTGGTTTAGAACCCAGTGGAAGATCAACTAAGTTCCAAGTTTGATTTCCCATTATTGAATCCATCTCATCATTTATTACTTCTTTCCGAAAAGCAAAGTCTTGAGATTTCATTGCCTCTTCAAATGTAATAGGATCAGATTTTGTATTATAACAATAAGGTATCTGATTGCATATACTTTCACCTTTTCGTTCTACAAAAAACATAATGAAATCTGGTCAAAATCTTTGACCTTTTTAATCTTTTTACTTCTTAATTCTTGAAAAGATTCATCATTATTATCAATTTGTTTGAATGAAATCTCATTCTCACTTGAAGAATGAATCAATTGTTGTGGCTATAATTGTCTTGAAATATAATTAAATCTATTTTCATAAAAAATAGTATCTCTTGATTGAATAACAATATTAATTGAAATTGAATCATTTGGTTCAATTACCATGAACCTATATGCCTTGTTATTATGTGCATATCCTATAAATATGCATTCAATTCCTCTTTCACTTAACTTTTTACGTTTAGGTGTTGGAACTTTGACAATAGCTCTATACCCCCAAACCTTCAAATAATTAAGGTTTGGTTTCCTTTTTTTCCATTGTTCATAAGGGGTTATTTTAGTTTCCTTATTAGGAACTTTATTCAATATATAACAAGCTATTAGAATAGCTTCTTCCCAAAAACCTTGTCTGAGACCAGAATATGACAATATAGAATTTACCATTTCAGTCAAGACTCTATTTTTCCTTTCAGATACACCATTTTGTTGTGGTGTGTAAAAGGCTAAAACTTGATGGATAATCCTAGTGGATTCAAAATAACTTGGATTATAGTATTCTCCACCTCTATCTGATCTTATGCACTTGATAAATGATTCACATTGAAGTTCAAATTCAAATTTATAAACTTTAAATTTATCAAGCACTTCATCTTTTGAGTGCAATAAAATATACATAGAAATATCTAGAACAATCATCAATAAAAGTAACAAAATATTTCTTTCCACCTAATGGAGTATTATGTATGTCACATAAATCACTATGTATCAAATTAAGCAACTTTGTTTTCCTTTTAACCTTAGGGAAAAGGTTTATTGTAATTTTAGTCAACATAAATTTATTGCATTTTTCAATATTATTATTAAAAATAGGAATTAAATCTAACTTATGCATGTCATTCAATTTTTAATAATTCAAATGACCTAATTTATAATGCCATAAACAAGAAGATTCAACCATATAAGCAGAAATATCATTTTTATTCTTATTAATAATATTGAGTTTGAACATGCTCTCATACATATATCCTTTCCTTACAAAAATTCCTTCCTTAGACAAAATAAACTTATCTGCCTCAAAAACAAGTTTAAAACCAAACTTATTCAACAGACTTTCAGACACTAAATTCTTTCTAACTTCTGGTATATAAAGTACATCATTCAAGGTTAAAACCTTTCCAGAAGTGAATTGTAGTTGAATAGACCCTTTGCCTTTTATTGTTGTAGTGGAAGGATTTCACATGTACAAGACATTGTCATTTTCACATTGTGTGAACTTTGTTAACATGCTTTTGTGTTTGCACAGATGTTTGGTTGCTCCGGTATCAATCCACCATTCATTTCATCTTGTGCCATATTAATTTCAGATATCACTGCAAGAGACTTTTCATTATTAGCAGCCTTAGAAGATGATTTCTTCTTTAAAAATCGACATTCATTCTTGAAATGCCCCAGCTTACCACAATGATAGCATGAGCCTTTTTGTTTCTTTTTGAACTTAGGTGCTCTATCAGTCTATTTGAATTTTCTCTTGAATGGTTTAGTAGTCTGTACTTCCTTCGTAACATGCACTTTGACATTTTCAGAATTTAGGTTTTGATATTGATTTTGATATTCTTCTTCAATACGAAAATGATTTGCCAAAGCCTCAAGAGATATTTCCTCTTTCTTATGTTTTAGACTTCTTTTAAATTCTTTCCAAGATGGAGGAAGTTTGTCTATTTTGGAGGATACAGCAATCATTTCATCCATTTTCATATCATATTGCTTAAATTGATTCAACATTTTTTCAATATCACGATATTGTTCCATAACAGAATGACCATCAACCATTTGATAACTATTGAAACGACTAACAAGAAATTTCTTACTTGTAGCATCTTCAGTCATGTATCTTGTCTCCAATTTTTTCCATAATTCCTTAGCGATGACCTCGTTTTGGCACGTGTCAAACAAACCATTAGATAAACCATTCAATATGTGGCCTATGCACATGTAATCAACATTGTCCCATTTTTACCTTTCTCGGGTTGCAGCAAACATATTCGTTTTCATTCTCTTTCAGCCTTAGTGCACCCAAAACATAGGCAATCTTCAAAGTTGTTAATAGGAACTGCAAATTTTTTTGCCATATTTGGAAATTTCCACCATCAAAATGATGAAGTTTGACAAAGTTGGAAGCCAACTCCCTTAGTGTTCCACTTTCATGTGCTGTGGTAGTCATCATGAATTGTATAACCTTAAATTTGTTAGTACAAATCTTCAGTGAGGAAAATCTCGAACACTCGAACACACGAAGAAAACTCGAATTGAAAATAAAGAAATAGGACAAGACTCCAAGGCATATATCAAGCCACTATCTTTAAGGTTGTATTCGCCCCCACCTATATCCGGTGTGCAAAAGAGTTTCAAGCAAATTAACCTCAAGGATACAATAAAGTCAATTACTATTTACGTTTTGTACTAACGAGAATAGTCCACTAAGCACTGAGCAATGAATAACAAGAAACTCAATTTCTATAAAGAATTTCTATAATAAATCTTCATTGAACAATCTAATAATAATAGAAAATGAGAAAGGGTAGAAAAAACTTTTAGAATTTGTTGGTGTGATTTCCAAATGAAATCTCATTCCTATATATAGGAATTTTCATATCTCTTCATAGAGATATCTTTCAGTAGGTGTCTTTCTGAATAATAATGTCTGTAAAAAACATATAATTATTCATTTAATATTATAACTATTCAAATAATATTGTTTGAATAGTTATAATTCTTTTTCAAAAATCAAATGATATAACTTTGGCCAATGACAAAAAAAATTATCCTTTAATTAATTACACCCATTCATTTATAGTTATTGGAACACTATAAATATTTGAAAATGTTCCAACAAAATACCCACACTTAACTCGTTGCTTTTCGTCAAGGAAACAAGACAAAAATAAATGAAAAAAAAAGAAAACACACAAAACAATAATGTATTTGAGCATGCATCATACACGAGATTGGTTTCGGAACATCTGCGATAGGAAAATTTGCTAAATGAGTAATTCTAGCTAGATGTCTAAACGATTCATGATTTTCACTTCAAACATGCTAGTTCAATAAGTTACAAACTAAACGAGTTAAAGAAAACTAAACATATAATTTCATCAAAACATATAAACGAGTACAACATCAATGGTTGAAGAATACAGACGATTCGAATTTTACTTGCAAAGTTTGTTTTATTCATGCTTTGAATTCTAATATAATATTTGCAAGTATAAGTAAGCTGTGAGTATTTGTGCCAATATGAGTGAGATTTTCTCAATTCCTCATATTTTTTATTTATTTCAATTTATTCACTCTTCACTCCCTTGGCTTTTAACCGTTCTATGCTTTTATCACATGCTTTGCTTTTAACCTTCACAATGATTTTGTTCACTCATTAATTTTCATTTTAAGCACATACTTGTAAGGTTTTTATACTTATTATACTATACATTTTCAATAACCATGGATTCTATTAACTGAGCTATAAAATTCAAACAACCTATAGTTCAACAAACATCTATGCTTACTAGTGTATACCTTTATCATTTGGTACATTTAACTCATTTTCCTATTCATAGTTTAACAAATTGAACTAACTAGTCTAAATGCAAACAACCTAAATTCGTTTATTCTTAGGCTAGATTTACCGTTTAGCAAACAACCAATTCACATGTCACTAACCAATCACTTGTATTTCTACAAGCTCAAGCACACAAGAAAAGAAGAAAATTCAACTAAAAATTACTGGAACTAAGCAAAAATGATAACAAAAATTAAAAATTTCTATGTTATCCCCACACTTTATTTAGCGTATTGTCCCTAATGTGCACAAAAAATTAATTAAGAAAATAAACTACTCATTTTGGCGTGATAACTCCACGAGGTTTTTCAGGTTACCACCCCCTTGCTTGTTCAGCTCCAAAAATGTAGGGCCGTCCAAAGTGTAGAGTTCTAACAAAGAAATAAGCAAAATTTTTTTGAAAGAATAAAATGTAACTAAAATAAAAGATAAAAGAAAAGAAAACTAAAATCATCCAATTTTTTAATTACAACCCAAAATTAAATTAAAGGCAGTATTTAATCAGAGCCGGATGTTGTCGCCTCTTCTGCTACCGCCTTCCCCTTATCTCTACCTATAGCAGTCTTTTTTGCCCTCTTACACGCAGACTGGGTTGGGTTTTGTCGTCTCAAGTTGCAAAAGTGGAACCCTTTAGTTGTCATTTGTTCCTGTTGGAATGTCTACTTGAAGTCTTAGGTTGGGAAAGGCTCTTCTTTGTCTTCCTCTTCTTCTTCTTCGTCGTCATCTTCCTCCTCGTCCTCTCCCCTCGAACTAATCGGAATATGGAAAGGGCAAGTATTTTTTGGGAGGTGGAGTGGGCATTCGCATGCCATGCTTCTGTGCATAATGGATGACCACCGGGGACATCTCTTGCATCCATTGGATGGCCCATTCCATATTCGATAAATCACCCAATCTTATCAATTGAGGTGCCTTGGTTTTGCTTTTTCATTTCAGGGATGGTGGGATGTCTATATTATGTTTATGTCATTGGTTCGACTCTGTTACTTTCTTGCACTGAAGCTCGACTAACTAAGCACACGTTATATTGTTGAGAATGCTCTCTGTCGGCTTCGTGAATTACTCCGTTGGTGACATTGGAATCTTAGCCTGTTTACACAAGGTTGTCAGGAGATGTGGCAAATACATTCCTCTTTTCTGGCCGTTGATGCACGTAAGCGTCGATTGATAAATCCAGTGTCCTACGAAGCAAATCTGTCTTTTCTGTAAGATAGCATTAAGCAAAACCGATTGAAAGGCAGCGATGTGAGAAACATTTTTGGTTGGGAAGATACGGGTGTAGATAAATTGCATCCACATTTTGGCCATTGGAAATATAATTACCTGATTAAATTTAACAAGGATATTAGTACTAGCTTGGCAAGTCCACTCGCCTCGCCCTTGCGTCAAATATTTTATGATTGCATTCATATCTATGTGTTGGATCTAGTTCCTTAAGTGTAGTATTTTTGTCTAAGTACACTTGTAATTTTTTCGAACAAATTGGTTAATAAAATTATTAATAAATTACATTAATACTTTGTATATTTTCCTAACATGGTTTTTACACGCAAAACAAAATAGAAACAAATGTTGCTCATTTGGTGTCTAATTTTTAACTGATACTAAGCGGTATTACGTGATCAGATCGTAATACAAAAAGATAGCTTGTATTAGTAGACAAACCTAAAGAAGTCTTTTGTCTAATCAGAAATGAGCAAATCAATTGAAAGACTAATATGTCATCTATCAAGCCCAATTGGGGAGATGGCTTGTCTTGGGCATTGTTGCAGATGGCTCCCAAAAGATAGACATAAATGTGACTGATTGGACTAGAAGTGTAACAGCCTATTTTTCAGTGGTGTTAGAAATAGTGATTTCGGGGCCACAAATTTGATGAGTAAGTTTGTAAATATTATTATTTAATATTTATGAGTCAAACATGATTTTAAAAATGTTTTTGATTTAGTGATTTATGTTATATAAATGATTTATTAAGTTCAAGTGGTAAAACTCTAAAGTCAAGTGGTTTTAGAAAATGAGGTATTGGGACCTTGTTTCTATAAACCAAGCTATAAATATTTTTATAAATATTTACAGTGTTATAAAGGCCGTATTAAAGTTTTATTGAAAAATTTTAATGTTTCGATAGTTAATTAATTAAAAAGGACTAAATCGTAAAAGATGTAAAATTTGATCACTATTTGATTTGAGTGATTAAATGGCTTATTAAATAAAGGTAAGTGGACTTGAATGGTAAATATGCCATTTTTAAAAGGTGTTGAACGGTTAGTGGGGTTATTTAGTTTAAAAAATGATGTTTATTAAATTATAAAAACATTATATTATGTTATAATGTTAAAAAATAAGAAAAAAAGAAAATAAAAGATGATTCATTCATCTTCTTCACCATTGTTAGCCGAAACGAAAAGGGGCAAAAGCTCCAAGCTTCAACCAAGCTTCTATGGGTGCATGTGAGTCCCTTTTTCACCCGTTTCTTTTAATTTTTATGTTTTTGAGATCGTTGCAACTAGGTTCAGCTAGCTTATACCTTCGATTTTGAAACTTTTAAAGACATTGAATGTTACCATTGATTAATTTTGATGAAGTAATTACTTCGGTTAATAATATAAGGACAAGTGTTGCAAATACTTATGTATATATGAAATTGAGAAAGATTATTAGTAATGTTTTTCTTGGATTTGTATTAAAGTTATATGCGAATGAGATGAATTTATGTATGTATACAGAAATGAAGAAGTGCCTCTGTTTGTACTTCGATATCCCTGTTTGCACATTAGTGCACCTGTTTGTATTTCGGTACCCCTAATTGCACTTACGTGCCCCTGTTTCTACTTCGATACCCCTGATTGCATTTACGTGCCCTTGTCTATACTTTGGTACCCTTGAATGCACATATGTACCCCTATTTGCACGTCAGTGCCCTTGATCGCACATTCGTACTCTCGATTAAACTTTGATGCCCCTGTTATGCATTTATGATGCCTTTGGTGTGGTGTAGTTACCCGAGTATCTGAGTCAAGTTACTAGTTCAACGGGCATGAAAAGAAAAGGAATGGTAAGTACTCAAATTAATTATGTCATGAATCTATGAAAAGAATTGGAAAGGAAATATTTAGTGAAAGTATACTAATGTTCATGAAATTGATGATTTCAAATGAAGTTTTTCATGTTCAATGACTTACCTTATATTTCAAGTGAATTATGTGTATATGCAATAACATGTGTAGTTGATAATGCTTAGACTTGTGCCAAGCTTATGGTTGGATTATATTATGCTTAATGGTAATGTTGTACATTGATATGGTAAGTGTCCAAATGGAAATATGTTTACGTTCATGAAAAGGTGGTATGAATCAAAAGATGTGTTTTTTTTAATGAAATGGTTTATCATGTGGCTGATCCCAAAAAAGTTATGTATAAATGCACTAACTTGTGTATTGATGATGATATATAGGCTTGTGCCAAGCTTGAGTAATTGGTCGATGTTTATGCTTATGTCTTGTGTTATGCAAATGATATGGGTAAGGGAATGTAATGAAATGGTAAGTTCATAATTGAGATGTAATGTGATAATGTAAATGGATTGATGAGTTAAAGGGTTTATTTGTATGTGAGAAATTTGTTAAAGCTATGGATGAATTTATTTAGGTCGTGGATAAATACACTATTTTGTGAGTTGATAATGTTATTTAAGCTAAAGTAAGTAAATGGAAGGTTTCAAAGTTTTATGAAAAAGGTTAATGACTTTGTAATATGTCTTATAAAATCCTATTATGCTAGGAATGTTATAAAATCCTATTAGTATAGGTTTATAATTACCTTATAAAGTTCATTATTGAAATGGAATGTTATCTATAAAATTTATACGAGCTTACTAAGCATTCATTGCTTACATAGTTGTCTTTCCCTTATTTTACAGATTATCGAAAGCTCGATCGATTTGGAAGCTCGTCAGAGATCTATCACACTATCCAACTGTTATATCGGTAGTTTTGATATTTTGGCTAAGGTTATAATGGCATGTATAGGTGGACTTGTGTTTGAATGTTGGTTGTTGGAATCATTTGGAAATGGCTAGAATGATGACATTTAAATAGTTTTAATGCATGTGAGATGTGGTCCCAATGGTAAGGTCATTTTGATATGTTTTTATATGGAAACAAGTTAATTGATAAATGGTTAAATATGCACATGTATAGGTGTTTTATGATTGATGACATTTTGGCATTTTGTTCTTAAATGGTTAATGTTGAAATGGTCAAGTAGATGTATGTTTTTAGTGATCAATTTGGTATATTTTGTTGAGACTTGATTTATGGTCAATTGTGCTATGTCTTGGCACGATGATTTGTGGTTGTGTATAATTGATTTATGCCAAAACATGTATGTGTTTAGGTTGATTTCAAGATTTATCTTTGAGATGCCTTTTGGGCACATTGGTTGTATGCAAAAAGCCATATTGATCTAATTTTATTATGCATGTTTTAGGAACATTATGAATGCTTGAATTAATTACAAATGGCTTGAATGTGTGGTCATGTTTTAGGTGAGAAAGATGGCTTGAAAATGGCCTAATTCTTGTCCACTCGGCCTAAGACACAGGCGTGTATCTTAGCCATGTATGATGCATACTCACGCGACACGATCGTGTGTCCCCTGTAGGTTTTAGTGGTTGTATTTCGAAGTTTACATAGCCTGGAACACGGGCGTGTGGCTTGGCCATGTGGCCCAAGTCAGAGAGTTACACAGGCATGGACACGAGCTGGGACGCGACCGTGTGTCCCTACTTCGAATGTCCACACGGCATGAGACACGGGCATGTGTCTGAGCCGTGTGAGTCACACAGTCATGTGACCCCTGAGGTATGAATTTTGCCATCCTTTTCCATGAAGTTTTAAATGTTCCTGATTTAGTCCCGAATCATTTCTATAGTGTTTCTAAGGCCTCAAGGGCTCGAATTAGGGACGTTATGCATGTGTTTGATTGAATTTTGTAATTATTATGAGATGTTGAGAATGTATGATTTGAGTTATGTTTTTACGGTAATTCTCTGTAACCCTATTTTGGCTGTAGATACGGGTTAGAGGTGTTACATTTAGTGGTATCAGAGCTACAGTTTACTCAATTCTCAGACTGAACGTAGCATGTATGGACTCTAGAAATACATACCATTTTATAACCTGTGATAGCGTGATATCTCTTAACTCAAATGATTTATGTTATCATATAGATAAAGATGTCTTCCAGTCGAGTTACTTTCGATGTTGTTGAAAGCAATATTCAAGTCTCAGAATAAAAGGTTGCTAATACTGAGCAAAATCTATAAAGGTTAGACTAGAGATTTATAATGTTTATGATATTAATGAATGTTATTTTATATGAATTCTGGAGAATTAAATTTTGTGGCATTATGATCTTCACCCCCTCGTTCTTAAAGTATTATATCACGGAAAAAATGAGAAGCTGAAGAATTCAGCGATTGATTGAGAAATAAGGTGGTCAAAGCTGAGAATTGGTTAGCAAGTAAAGACGGTTCAAGAAGAGATATCAAATTTTTTGAAGATCATTTGGGGTACACAATGTCGTTGTTAAAGACGAAGTTATTCACGGGTAATCAACTTCATCATGTATGATATTTAAGGAACAGGTTAACTGACATTTCTTTTGAACTAATTTCTTTAGTGAAATGGGATAATGTGAAATCATCGATGACTTTAGTGGTCAGCGGGATAGCGTTTGAACTACAAATGCGTCTGAATGCAGCGGTTATAGCCGAGTAACTTACAACGATCTCTTCTGGGTATTATACATGTTCTGTTATTCTCACAGGCATCTGCAATTGTTTATCTTTAGATGTGATTCTTATCGTATGAGAATGTTGGCTAATCATGATGTTAGACAGGAGTATGGTTAGTCTGGTTAATTATGATTGACGTTGCTATATTTTTCTTTGGCATTTTATTCTATTATGTTCGATAGAAGATTCAACAATAAGATTCATATGATGTTATTTTATTTCTTCTATTGGTTGATGCTCTGATTTATATATGCAATTTATATTGTCTCTGTCTTGACTAATTCCAGTGCGTATGTGTAACACCCTTAACCCGTGTCTGCCGGAGTGGGGTTACGGAGTATTACCGAACAATTGGAACATTTAACATACATTACATATATAATCATAAACTTACTATAATTGAATCATTTTCAAGTGTATCATCCCAAAATCGAGACTTTGAGGCCCAAAAAATACCTTAGAAACATTTCAGGACCAATTTGAAATCATTTGGAAAGACTAGGAAAAAGTTATAATTTTTTTACTATAGGGGTCACACGGCCATGTGACCAGGCCGTGTGAGTAACGCCCGTGTGTTAGGCCGTGTGGACATTAGAAGTAGGGACACACTGCCATGTCCCCGCTCGTGTCCATACTAGTGTAACTCACTGACTTGGGTCATACGACCAAGCCACACGCCCGTGTGCCAGGCCGTGTAACTCTTGACTTGCATTCAAAGGAACCTACAGGGGACACACGACCATGTCGCCAGACCATGTGTCACACACGGCTGAGACACACGCCCATATCTCAGGTCGTGTGGACTAAAAATCCCTAAAAACAAGCCTTTTTCCAAACCTATACAAGCATAACCAATCAACTACCTAAATGCACTTTAACAAAGGACCTTTAACTACAACAAAACTCAATAAAACATGTTCAAATCTTATTTAAACAAACAACTTAATACCTAACCAATGTGCCCTCATTAACACCACAGTTAAAACATCCATCCATAACCAATATACCCTTCATAGGTACCGCAAATAAAATTTAAGCAATCAAATAATTAAATGTAGTAAAAACATGACCTATACTCATCTTTCTAAAAATAACTACCTTCATTGAGCATTATCATATGAAATAAGCATATAGACAAAACCAACCATCACCATAACATGCAACATAGAATATATCCATGCATATTTACAATCTTATAAACACACCCTAGGTACATGCCAAATTTTCAAACAAAAGAAAGAAACATCACTAATGTTGAGTGCAGGATTCTTGTAGGATGCCGAGTCCGAGTCTACGATTTATCTAACATGCAAACATGGAAACCAATTTACATTTAATAGATTTCATTTATATAAATTAACCACAAGAACAATCAAATAATATGAGCTTATATTTCCACCAAATAAAAATCTCAATTCTTCATTAATTATACCTATAACCAACTCTTTCGATAATTCAAGTAACCTTGGCTTATGGTCTATTAGCTACATGACACCCAGTGCCTAGCGGATAAATCACAGCGGAGTTTGTGCCAAGCACTAGTCAGGTTAGCCGATGATATTGAAAATGAGCCTAGCTCTAGTTGGATGAACCAACAGTGTTTGCACCCAGCGCTAGTCAGATATACCAATGATGTTGAATGTGAGCCCAACTCTAGTTGGATAAACCAACGGTGTTTGCGCCTAGTGCTAGTGGGTATACCGACGATTGTGTGCCCAGCACTACTCAGACAAGCTGACAAAAATTGTGCCCAGTGCTAGTTGAATATTTCCATAAAATCCATAGTGAGCCCAACTCTAGTTGGTTAAACCAGTGATGTTTGTGCCCAGCGCTAGTCAGATATACTGAGATTGTACAATGATTTACTTCCACAATTTCCTCATTCATTTATCTTACATCAATTTGATAAAACACATACATTTTTATATCAAGTTCTAGTTTAGCATTGATTAAATAAATAGTAAGTAGAAAAATTAAGTTCGAGTCTAGGAACTTACCTTAACAAAACAATCATAATAGTGAGGCCGATGACTACTCCGTTAATTTCATTTTTCCACAATTCACGTCCGATCAATTTGTTCCTTGATCAATGTTTACAATTTTATTCAATTAATACTATTTCTTCACATAAATAAATACATTTATAAAATCAAATCTTTTACTATCAAATACCAAAAATTACTCCAACATTTTATCACTTGTGGAATCTTGACACCAATATTAAATATAAAAATTTGACCATATTAAATCATTAATACAAAAATTTAGCTTAATCACATCTTCATTAATTTTCCATGACATTTTCATAGTTAACCAATATACATATGGTTCATAAAAGAATTCCCTAGATTCTTAAAAATAACAAATTAACACCATGTTAGTTAAATTTATAATATTAAACTTCTTAAAAATTATTACTAACAACAACCCTTAATAAAAACATTTTTAATCACTCGTTACACTTAGCAACCTAACTAAAAATTTCCAGCACAAAGAACTACCTCCAAAACAGTCCTTAAACTTCACTTAGATAAGCAATTTAATCTCCTAATTCTACCAAACAACTTCAAAACTAAACTATTACGAAGATGATATGTTCCACTAATTCACAACTCTAAAAATTTCCACATGGGCAATTTAATTCATGATTTTAGGACTCCAAAAACACAAAATTCATAAAGAAAGAACCAAAATTTACTATCCAATTTGAGCTTTAAAGCATGAATAAAATGGCTGAAATTTTCTCTCCCCTTTTCGGCATGCAAGAGAACATGAAGCTTTTTCTTTTCTTTTTCTTCCTCCACTAATCTATTTCTTTTTCTTATTAAACCATCCCTCTTAATTTTTATATTTTATTTTAATATATTCTAATTACTAATGATTTCAATACACAAATATACATATATATTTAATATATATAAACCATCATAAACATCCACTAACAAAATCTATATAGGTAATGGTCTATTTATTAAATAAGTCATTTAATAAAGTTCCACTTTGCAATTTAATAATAACCTCTATTTCTATGTCATTCTTAATTTAGTCCTTAATAATTAAAATTATCTAATTAACATTCAATTCACTTCTAAAGTAACTCTTAAAAATATAATAATAATATTTTTAACCCCGATTCGAGAAGGCGGGTCTCAAAAATATGTTTCCCGACACCCCTAACTTACGAAATGTTATACTATGAGTGATATTCTTCTTCTAGATTTTTCTCTAAGGTATCATTGATCTCTTTATTATTCAATATGGGTTGTATTCTTAGAAATTCAGTTGAGCTCCACATCTTGGATTTCATTATCTCGGTTTTCTTATCGTTCTTATTTTTAATCTATCAAATATGGTTCATCTGTAAAGGATATTAATTGGCTGGAGATAATTACATCTATTACGGTTATAATTCCTCGTTGGATCCTGGGAGCACGATGATATAGATCCTAGATTTATATAGGTTGTATTATTTCACGGGTTGTTACTAGAACTACATCAGAGTTCTCTATTTTGTTTCAGAGTGTATTATTGATGGTTGATGTATTGTTCTATCTATACGGTTGTAACGTTGGTCTTATTAAAGCACTATGATTTTAATTAATCAATGATGGTGGCTCCGGTATGATTTAAAGTTTCGATGTTAATAATTGAAATTGTTTCATTATATATTCCATTTCTAGCTTTTATGAAATGGATAAGTAATGGAAAAAGAATATACGGTGGAAGGTCAAGTTTAAACTTGTAACACCCTTAACCCGTATCCATCGCCAAAATAGGGTTGCAAAGCATTATGAAAATTTTTAAATCAAATGGACATAAATTTCAAACTTTCCAAATCATATTAATAAACACATTAAAACCATTTCAAAACATACATATTGTCCCTTAAACGAGCCCTCGAGGCCATAATTACCGGTATTCTACATCTCTGACCGTATAAAGCTTCGTAATGAGCCATTTGAATACTTGATTGGAAACTATTATTGTACACAAACTCGACTAAAGGTAAATAACGTTCCCAACCAGATTCAAAGTCAATCACACAGGCTTGAAGCATGTCTTCTGGAACCTGAATAACACGTTCAGATTGTCCATCCGTCTGAGGGTGAAAAGTCTTGCTAAAATTTAGCCTTATAACAAGTAACTCACACAATTGCTTCCAAAACCATAAAGTGAATCGAGGATCCAGATCAAATATTATTGACATAGGTATGCTGTGTAAATTGACAATTTCTGGAATATATATTTCAGCTAGCTATTGTAGAGACCAATCCATTCGGACCGCAATAATATGAGTTGACTTTGTGAAACAATCGACTATCACCCAAATGGCGTTTCTCTTATTTGGAGATAACGGTAATCCGACAACAAAATCCATTGTTATGCTCTCCCATTTCCATTGAGGAATAGAAATAGGTTGAAGAAATCCTGTGGGGACTTGATGTTTCACCTTGACCCGTTGACAGGTTAGGCATTTAGCCACGAATTTTACTATTTCCCTTTTCATGCCTGGCCACCAATACAACTCTCGCAGGTTCCGATACATTTTTGTTCCATCAGGGTGTAGAGAAAAAATACTATCATGAGCTTCACGTAGAATTAATTCTTTTAATTTAACAACATTAGGAACACATTTTCGATTATAAAAGCTTAAGAACTTTATTCCAGGGCGATACTTTCAAGAATACTCTCTCCCCGACTTGAAATTCTGTCTTTAAGTTTAAGATCTGGATATGATTTCTGACGATCTGAAGCTGCTTTCAAACTATCTCGGATCACTTTTGCTTTTTCTTCAGTGTCACGAATCAAATTAACCACGTGTATCTTTTTCTCACTGATCTCAGTCCAATATAACAGATTTTGGCATTTACGACCATACAAAGCTTCATACTGTGCCATCTTTACGCTCGACTGATAACTGTTATTATACGTGAATTCAACCAATGGCAAATATTTCTCCCAGCTGTGTTCGAAGTCTAATACGCAACAACAAAGCATATCCTCGAGTATCTGAATTACTCGCTCAGACTGACCGTCAGTCTGAGGATGAAATACAGTTCTAAAATGCAACCGCATACCAAGAGCTTCCTGTAACTTTTTCCAAAATCTTGACGTAAATCGTGGATCTCTATCCGAAATGATGAAAACTGGTACTCCGTGCAATCTGACAATCTCAGAAATGTATAATTCATCTAATCTCTCAAGGGAGTAACTTGTACGTACCAGAATAAAATATGCACACTTCGTCAGACGATCAACAACAATCCAAATTGTATCTTTCTTCCTCGAAGATAGGGGTAAACCCAATACGAAGTCCATTGTAACTCGATCTCATATCCATTTCGGTATCATCACTGGCTGCAATAATCCAGAAGGTACCTGATGCTAAGCTTTAACTTGTTGACATAATAAACATTTCTATTTCAAATCATCGTACATCTTATTACTTCCCGGATGAACAAACAAACTACCATTATGAGCTTCGTGTAAGATTCTTTGAATGAGCTCTGGATTCTTCGATACACAAGTTCTACCTATGAACAATAACTAATCGTCGGGTCCTATCTGAAATTCTAAATCAGAAGTCGACTCACTCTGTGCTCATTTAGCTAGCAACTTGTCATCACACTTTTGAGCTTCACAGGTCGCTGTAAAAACATCGGTCTAGCTTTCAACTCGGCTAGATTGAGCCATTGTCAGATAATTTTAATTGCTTATTCATCTCTTGCAGAGCAAACAAGGACTTTCTACTCAAAGCATCAACAACTACATTTGCTTTTCCAAGATGATATTCAATGATCAACTCATAATCTTTTAACAGCTCGAGCCATCTGCGCTGTCGCAGATTCAAATCTTTCTGTGACATTAGATACTTCAAACTCTTGTGATTGGTAAATATATGACATTTTTCGCTAAACAAATGGTGTCGCCAAATTTTCAACACAAACACAATAGCTGCTAACTCTAGGTCATGTGTCGGATAGTTCTTTTCATACAGCTTTAACTATCATAAAGCATAAGCTATCACTTTGCCTTATTGTGTCAAAACACAGCCTAAACCATTTAAAGATGCATTAGTAAAAATAAAAAATTCTTTACCTAATTCAGGCTGAACCAAAACTAGTGCCTCGATCAACAGTGCTTTCAGCTGATCAAAACTTTGCTGACATTTCTCGGACCATGCAAACTTTACATCTTTCTATAAAAGTCGCGTCATCAGTGTAGTTATCATTGAATACCCTTTTATGAATCTTCTATAATAACCAGCTAATCCAAGGAAACTTCTAACTTTAGATATGTTTCTCGATGGTTTCCAGTCAACAACTGTTGAAATTTTACTCGGATCAACTCGATGCCATCGACCGATACTAAATGTACTGGAAAACCAACTTCTCGGAGCCAAAACTCACATTTGCTAATTTTAGCATAAATTTGTTTATCTTGCAGGGTTTGCAACACAATTCTCAAATGTTCAGTATGCTTGGACTCATCTCGTGAATATATCAAAATGTCGTCAATAAATACCACAACCAATCTGTCTAAATACGATTTGAAGATTCTGTTCATCAACTATATAAATACTGCAGGTGTATTAGTTAAACCAAACAGGATCACAAGAAATTCATAATGTCTATACCTGGTTCTGAATACAGTTTTCGGCACATCTGAATCTTTCACTCGTAACTGATAATAGCCAGAACAAATGTCAATTTTTGAAAATACTGTGACACCTTTCAACTGATCAAACAGATCGTCAATTTGAGGCAGTGGATATTTGTTATTGATTGTAACCTTGTTGAGCTAACTATAGTCAATACACAATCTTATCGATCCATCCTTTTTCTTAACGAACAGAACCAGTGCACCCCAAGGTGAGAAGTTGGGTTGAGCAAAACCCCTATCTGTCAAATCTTGCAACTATGCTTTCAACTCTTTCAACTCAGTAGGAACCATTCTATACGGTGCAATCGAGATTGATGATGTCCCCAGTACTAATTCAATAGCAAACAAAACCTCTCTAATCGGTGATAATCCAGGTAACTCCTCTAGAAACACATCAGGATACTCGCAAACCACTATCACTATTTCCAGATTCAATTTAGACACTTTAGTATCCAACACATATGCAAGGTGAGCATTACAACATTTTTTCACATATTCCTGCGCTGACATAGCTTAAATAACAATAGGCAACCCACTCACACTATCTAATTCAATACGAAGTATCTCACCGTTCTGACATTCCAATACAATAAGCTTCCATCTACAGTTTACAACAGTGTCATGTAGATTTAACCAATCCATGCCCATAATCACAACAAAATCATGTCAAATGGCAATAGCATCAAATCAGCTAGAAAACTATAACCTCGAGTCATCAACGGATAGTTCTTGCAAACTTTATCAACTAATACATGTTAACCTAAGAGGTTTGACACTTTAACCAAGAATTCAGTGGACTCAACAGATAAATTATTAGTAAACACTAAGTTTGTGTACACATATGAATGAGTTGATCCCAGATCAATCAAAGCAATAACACCAGTGTCAAAGATAGAGAAAGTACCCGTAATAACATCTGGCATAGAAGCTTCCTCTCGTGCGCGAATAGCATAAGCTGTAGCTGGTGCTCATGCCTCAGATCTCACAGCAGTCCTTTGTTACACCACGACTACCACTCACATTTCTAGGGTTACGAGGTGGTCTACCCTCGTGGCAATGTTGCTAGGTCAAACATTTTGAACTATTTCCTTCTCAGATATTTCTAGGCAATCATGAATAAAATGCTTAAGCGAACCACACTTGAAACAGTCCCCATCTTTCGCTCTGCACTTGCTAAAATGTTCACGTCCGCACTGTCAAAAATTAGGTTTATTATCTTTAACACTACCGACGCTAGCCATAAATGTAGCTTGTGTCTTAGAACCTACATCATGTTTGCCTCAATCTCTGTCAAGGTAACCCTCTGAAGCAATCAAGTGATTATGGTATTCTTTTGATCTCTTCGATTATGACTGATACGACTTCCTGGTTGACCTTTTTTTTGAATCTCTAACTTCGAAATTAGCTTTTTTTTCTCTTTGCTAAGCTCCTCGGCCTTATGTGCTCTGTCAACTAAAACAACGAATTCTTTCAGCTCGAGGATCCCAACTAGAAGCTTTATATCCTCGTTTAATCCATCTTCAAATCGTTTACACATTACAGTCTCGATCAGAATGCACTCCCGGGCATATTAACTCAATCAAACAAATTCTCGTTCATACTCTAACACTATCATACGACCCTATTTAAGCTTGAGAAATTCTTTACGCTTCTGATCAATGAATCTTTGACTTATATATTTCTTTCTGAACTTATTTTGGAAGAATTCCCAATCGATATGCTCTCTCGGCACAACTGAAATCAGGGTATTCCACCATTGATATGCCGAATCTTTTAGTAGAGATACTACACATTTTACACATTCAACTGGTGTACAAGATAACTCATCGAAAACTCGGATAGTATTTTCTAACCAAAACTCAGCTCTCTTAGGATCATTATCAATTGTAGCCCAAAATTCTTCAGCCCCATATTAGCGAATTTTATCGACTGGTAGTTTATTAGCTCATACTATTTCCACACCTAAGGGAACAACAATACAAACTCGGTAAACCACTCACTCATCATTTGAAAGAAAGCTTCCTTAGCTTCCCCTTTCCGACCCTTAAATATCAGTTTTGAACCACTTGACGCTACTCCGTGAATGGAGGCTTGCGTATTACTTTCAACTTCATCGGAGTCGGCTTAGTTGGATGTCATTGCTATATGAAAACATATTTTTAAATTATCAGGAGATAACACACTATCACATGTTATATAATGGCGTGTATAGCTAGACTTATACACACTACATTCAGTTCAAGAATTGACTAAGCCATAGCTCTGATGCCAATAAATGTAACACCCCTAACCTATATCCGTCACCGAAACAAGGTTACAGAGCATTACCAGAGTTTTGAAATCAAACAGACATAAATTTCAAACTTTCCAAATCATATCAATAAACACATACATATTATTCCTTAAACGAGCCCTCGAGGCCCTAATTACACGTTAGAAATAAGTTGAGATTAAATTAGAAACTCAGAGAATTTTTCAAAAAATCATGAAAATTTTCAACAGTGTAGGGGTTACACGTTAGAACCGACATGAAAGGGATGCAAATTAGCTCTTGACGAGGAGCCCTGAGTGCGATACAAGAGGGACTTGAGAGATTAAGTCGAGATTTTCTAGGAATGATACTTTCTACTTGTTTCTTTTATATTTCTTTTCTAGACGATGGTGATTACTTTCTGTTTCATGTTTGTACGGAAGTACACATGATTTTTGGGTTAAATGTTATTTTATTCAATCTTGATTCTACTGTTTAATCTTTGGGTTTGAATTTTTTAGCATGGAAGTGTTATTGCGGTCACTGACACTGGAAAGTGCAGCGACAGTTCAAGCTAACAAGCATGACAACAGAAGTTGCTTGAGGATTAGAGGAATTTAATTCACTTGTTCTTAATAGTGTTCCATTGCCATCATCGGAAGGTGTGGTTAATGTGCATGTTTATGTCTTAGATTAAATATAGAAGTTAAGTTTGGTAAGATATTCATTGCAATTTAATGCATCAACAATCATCTATCCTTTTATACATTGTGAGCACTAAGTATTCTGTTGAATATTTATGTTGGAGATCCCAGTTTTTTATCATCATATTTTATCTTATTATTTTCAAGTTAATGCTTTGACAACTACTCTCACAATTTATCTCATTTCTATCTATTTATTGCACTGACATTGATAGACAAAAGACAACCATCCTCGTGGGATCGATATCTGACAGACTCATATCTGTCTACTATATTTGCATCGACAGTGTACGATTGCACATTGTTGTGACGTTAAATAGTCAATCAAGTTTTGGTATCGTTGCCAGGGATGGCGTTTGTTTTATTTTTTTGTTTTTTTTATTTCATAATATTCAATTGTTACTAACTTATTTTCTTTTTGTCGCTATGTTTACATTTTATTTTAGGTGTGGTATAACCCGAATCAATTCAGAGTTTATTGACGATTTTGATCTAGAAATTGAAAGAACTGTTCAGAGGAGACTTCGAGAACAAAGGAATATGGCTTTACCAAGAAACTATGATGTTATACCGCCAATGCAGCACCAAAATGCTAATGATCCATCGTTGCCGTAAGATGCTCAAATACAAAATAGGACTATACGAGATTTTGTAGTACCTATCTTAGATGCCTTACAACCGAGAGTTGTTAGGCCAGTAATCTAAGCTAGAAATTTTGAACTCAAGCCAGTAATATTTCAAATGCTGAATTCTAATGGGCAATATGCTAGACTACTACATGAAGAGGCATGAGAACATCTTAAATCATTTTTATTGATTTGTGCTTCCTTTAGTCAACAAGGCATTCCTGATGATGCTTTGAAGATGCAATTATTAATTTATTCCTTGCAGGGAAGAGCTCGTACTTGGTTCCTTGGGCTACCCCCCGAATCAATTACTTCTTGGAATGCACTAGCAACACAGTTTGTTTTGCGATTTAACCTACCGACAATGAACGCTCATCTCCGAAATGATATTATAGCTTATCATCAGTTGGATAATGAGGATCTTCACACCACATAGGAAACGTGATAAATCTTTGCTTCGATGTTGTCCTATGCACAAGATTTAACAAGTAACACAAATTGAGATTTTCTATAATTGGCTAAATTCACACACGAGGAATCTTGTCGACGCATCCACCACTGGCCCTTTGTTGGATTGTACTTATAATGATGCTATTGAAATTCTTGAGAGAATTGCTCAGAATGATTATCAATATCCTATCTCTAGAGCTGCACAAGCAAAAGCTACCCCGGGAGTTATTGAATTGGACGCAATATCTGCACTTAGTGTTCAAGTTTCTTATCTTGCAAATTTGATAAAAAAATATGCAAGGGACTAATGACGCTGCACCTATACAAGTCGCTCAACAAGTTGATGTTCCTACATTTTTTGTGAGATTTACAATGACAACCACAGTTATGAAGATTTTTCACAACATGCAAAGAATTCCTTTTATGTCAGTAACATTCGCAATAATTCTTATGGAACCTCTTAGAATAATTCTGCATGCAATCAACAGTCTTGGAGAACTTAGAATGCTAGACAAAATGCTGCGAAATTCCGATATGAGAATATATATGCTCAAGACAATTATAATTCAAGACAAGGGAATTACAATCAACAACAACAAAACTACAATCAGCACACTCAGATGCATCCACAATAAAGCCAGATGCATCCACACCAAAATCAGATGCAGCCACAACAGTCTTCATTACCGAATCAGCATGTTCAAGAACATCAATGACAACAGTACAAACAAACTTCTCCTTCTGACCCATTAGCAGCTTTTGAGGCTTTAATGCGGGAGCATATGACTCACACAGAAGCTATTGTGCAAGGGAATTCATCTTCTATTCAGGCGTTGGAGGCACAATTAGGATAACTTGCTTCAAATCTGAATACTCGACCATCGGGCACATTCCCTAGTGACACGAAAAATCCCAGTCCGAGGGGGAAAGAACACTGCAAGGCTATCACTCTTAGGAGTAGTAAACATATTGGCGAGCTGACTACAGTGGCACCTTAAGATATTGGTGAAGTGATCCCTGATGAGAAGGTTGAATCTAAAGAGTTTGTTGATGTACCAAACAAAGAAGTTCCACAAATTGTCACTCATATGCCTAATGTCTAACCTTCGAAACTGTCGGTGCAATCAAAGGTGTCGGCGCAATCAGATGTATCTCCATCTTTACCTTTTCCACAAAGATTTAGGGAGAATGAGCAGGATAAGTAGTACTAACAGTTCCTGAATGCACTGAAGTAACTTCAGGTCAATATTCCTTTAGTAGATGCTTTTGTGCAAATTCTAAATTATGGGAAATTTATGAAGGAGCTCTTGTCCAAAAAGAATAAGCTTTGTGATATGGAAACTGTTGCACTCATAGAGGGCTGTAGTGTTGTTTTGAAAAATAAGTTGCCCTCCAAAATGAAAGATCCTAGGAGCTTTACTATCCCATGTTCAATTGGCAATTATTATTTGGGCAAGGCTTTATGCGACTTGGGAGCTAGCATAAACCTAATGCCACTATCTACTTTCAAAAAGTTGGGAATTGGTCACATGAAACCTACTGCAGTGACATTGCAACTAGCTGATCGATCATTGGCTCAACTTGAAGGGCAAATAAAAGATATCTCTGTTCGTGTGGATAAATTCATTTTTTCGGCTGATTTTATCATGCTTGATTACGAGACAGATAAGGAAGTTCCCATAATCGTGGGACGACCATTTTTAGCCACTGGATGAACTCTTATTGATGCTTACAAAGGTGAACTAACCATGCGACTTAATGATGATCACGTTACCTTCAGTGTTTTCAAATCTATTCAATGCAATGATAAAGAAGAATACCATATTGTCGATGTGCTACATGATATAATTGAGGAAGAATTCAATGAACAAAGCACAATACTTTTTGAAGAGTTTGCAGTGACATCTAATGATGAATTCTTAGATAATTATGACAGCATGATTAAAGCTAATAATATTGAACTCAGTCATGGGTAGCAGATTGAATCCCTAGACTTAGCTAGCAGAATAGCTCAATTTTTCAAGCCATCTATCGATGAAGCTCCTACTTTGGAATTGAAACCACTACCTACTCATCTTAAATACGCCTTTCTTGGTGATAACAATATTCTCCCAGTTATTGTCTCTGCGACAATAGATGTGACTGAAGAAGAGAAATTGGTCTATATTCTTAAGCAACATAAACGAGCTATTACTTGGAGTATTGCTTATATTCGAGACATTAGTCCATCTTTTTGCATGCACAAGATCAAGCTGGAAGATGAAGGCAAGCAATCGATTGAGCAACAAAGAAGATTAAACAAGAAGATGAAGGAAGTTGTTAAGAAAGAAATTATAAAATGGCTTGATGCTGGAATTATTTACCCTATTTCTGATAGCAATTGGGTCAGTCCAGTGCAATCCGTTCCTAAAAAGAGCGACATCACTATGATTAGCAATGACAAAGATGAATTAATTCCTACATGCCTTCCTACGGGATGGCGAGTCTATATTGATTATCGCAAACTTAATGCTGCCACACAGGCCCACTTCCCACTTCCTTTCATTGACCAAATGTTGGACAAGCTTGCTGGAAGAGCCTATTACTACTTCTTAAATGGCTATTCTAGGTACAATCAAATTACTATTGCACTAGAGGATCAAGAGAAAACAACTTTTACTTGTCCCTTTGGTACTTTTTCTTTTCGCAGTATGCCTTTCAGTTTTTGCAACGCACCAGCCACACATCAAAGGTGCATGATAGCAATATTCTTGGATATTATTGAAGATTTGAAAGAGGTTTTTACGGATGATTTCTTAGTCTATGGGAATGATTTTGATCATTACGCTAACAATTTGGATAAAGTGTTGCAGCAATGTGAAGACACACATCTTGTTTTGAATTGGGAAAAATGTCATTTCATGGCAACTGAAGGCATTGTGTTAGGCCATCGCATCTCTAGTCAAGGAATTGAAGTAGACAAAGCTAAAGTGGAAATCATTGAGAAATTACCTCCACTGACAAATGTGAAAGCTATTCGTAGTTTTCTTAGGCATACGGGGTTTTACCAAAGATTTATTAGAGATTTCTCAAAAATTGCAAAGCCCTTATGCTCATTACTGGAACAGAATAAAAAATTACTCTTTGACAATGCATGTCTGGATGCATTCATTCAATTAAAGACACAACTAGTAAATGCACCTATTGTTGTTACACTAGATTGGTCTCAACCTTTTGAAGTTATGTACAATGCAAGCGACTTTGCTGTGGGTATTGTTCTAGGACAATGCAAGGGAAAAATATTTCACGCCATCTATTATGCTAGAAAAACTCTTACAGAGGCTCAAATCAATTATACCACTACAGAGAAAGAATTGTTGGCTGTAGTCTTTGCTTACGACAAGTTTCGTTCTTATCTTATTGGTGCAAAGGTTACAGTATTTTTTGATCACTCGGCGTTGAGATATCTTTTTGTGAAGAATGATGCAAAACCAAGATTGATACGTTGGATCTTACTGTTGCAAGAATTCGACATCAAGATAAAAGACCAAAAGGGTTTAAAGAATCAAGTTACAGACCATCTGTCTCGATTGGAAGTTGGCAGTGAAGATGGAAACATACTTCAAATTTTGGATGCATTATCATATGAGAAGTTATTTGTTGTAGATGCAACCCCTTGGTATACAGATTTGGTTAATTATTTAGTGTATGAAAAACTCTCATTGGGTGTCACAGGCCATAAAAAAGAAAGATTTCTTCGTGAAGTAGTGAAGTATCATTGGAACGAGCCGCATTTATTCAAGGTCTACAATGACAACATTATTCGACGCTATGTTCCGGAAGCGGAGATACTTTCAATCCTGAAGCACTACCATGATGCTCCTTGTGGAGGTCATTTCGATGGCATGCGAACTGCTACTAAGGTTCTCCAATCAGGATTCTACTGGCCTTCCTTATTCAAAAACGCCCATAATTTTGTGAATCAATGCGATAGGTGTCAGCGCACTGGTTCTATATCCCGATGCAATGAAATGTTGCAGCAGCCAATTATGGAGGTTAAATTATTTGATGTTTAGGGTATGGATTTTATGGGACCATTTTCAAGTTCATTTGGAAATCTTTATATATTAGTAGCTGTTGACTACATCTCGAAGTGGGTTGAAGTTGTTGCAGTCCCAAAGGATGATGCAAAGACAGTGCTTAAATTTTTTCACAAGCATATACACATTCACCCACTTTAGCATACCAAAGGTATTGATTTGTGATCAAGGTAAACATTTTCATTTCAACCAAGTGACTGTCACACTGAAGAGATATGGACTTAATAATAGAATGGCTACTACTTATCATCCAAAAACTAATGGACAAGCCGAAGTATCAAATCGACAAATGAAAAACATTCTTAAGAAGGTTGTGAACCCTTCAAGGAAAGATTGGTCTTCCAGACTGGATGACGCTTTATGGGCATTGCGGAAAGCATACAAAACTCCATTAGGGATGTCACCGTATCAATTGGTTTTTAGGAAAGCATGTCACTTTCCAGTTGAACTGGAGCACAAATCAATATGGGCAATTAAGCAAGTGAACATGGACTATGAAGCTGCCAGAAAGAAAAGGCTGGTTAATATCATTGAACTAGAGAAGATTAGGCGAAATGCCTATTAAAACGCTGCAATTTACAAGGAAAAGACCAAACGATGGCATGACAGAATTATTTTACAGTGATAATTTATCACGAGTCAACAAGTTTTATTATTTAATTCTAGACTGAAACTACACCCGGGTAAATTGTGCTTTTGTTGGTCTAGACCTTTCGAAGTTTTCAAAATATTTCCTCATGGTGCAGTCACAATCAAAGATTTACATGGTGGACACCAGTTCAAAGTGAATGGCCAGCAATTGAAATATTATTTTGGGAATATTAATCAAAGGCAGGTAGAGACCATTAAATTGGTCGAAAAATTTTAATTTTTATTGAATTTATCATTATGTGATTTTATTTTATTTTATTTTTTGTTTTGTTTAAGTTTGTTTTACTTCTTTTTTTCTGCAGAATAATTAGGCACCATTGTTGTTGCACTTGGGCTTTATTGTCAACAAAAAGAATATTGTCAATGTACTCGAGTTTGTGGGTGCAACTACTGATAATTTGGAGCTAGATGGAGCTAGACCGGCGAAAGTTACAGAGGAAGCAACCAATGATGCTAGGGTAGCTCCAAAAACTGAAGAGTGATTCAAGGACTATGCGAAACCTAAAGAAAAGAAGAGAAAGCGCTCCAAAGACAAAAAGCGCAAGGAGGAGAAAAAGAGGAGGAAGAAGAAACATCGTGCAGCCACATTGATGGCTAAGGAAAACTGATTTAGTTTATTTTCAGTTTTAGCTGTAGTATTCATGCACTGCATGTAGCTGTAATTTTCATTTTGTTAGTGCACATTTTCGTTCCATTTTTATTGTCATTGTATTTTAATGTTAGTGCATTGGGGACAATACAAACATTAAGTTTGGGGGAATGCATATGGTTTTTGGAAATATATCCACATTTCAGTTTTTTTAGTTTAATTAAAAATACAAGGTTTATTTGTGGTTAATGCAAATGCGTTTGAAAATTTTTGTTACATTCGATGCTTAATTCTTGAATCATGTGAATTATCAATGAATGAGTTGGATAAATTTGATTGAATGTTGTATCTTCAATTCTTTGATGAATGATTTAGGTTGCGTTAGTAATGGATGACTAGTAGCATTCCTTGAATCTTGAATGAATCTGCCTTTTATAGCTGCTTATATATATAGTTATGAATAAGAGACACTTCAAAGTGGGTGTATTATGAAATGTTAAAGAGGGAACACTCCAATGCAAGCGTTAGGAAAATGAATCTGGCCAAAGGTTGTCGTTACATGAGTGTGTGTCGTTGTAATTACGTACTCTCTGGGGGTTTGTTGCACTCCATCGTTACTTCTCAGGAACAAGGGTACAAATGCAACGATATCCCTTATTCATAAAAAAAGAACAAAAAAAAAAGACATATATTGTACAATAAATGCTAAATTGGTAGATAGAATTTAGGATTTAAAGCATGATGTTGGTTTTGATGAAGTAGTAATCTTATTCATTCATACTTATGTACTGCCGATGCAATATTCTGAATGTGACTCATTCATTGGGATTTTAGGTGATTCAAGTAGCTAGAATGATCATTTGCCTTAGCGAATTCTTGTGTATCCTTGCTAGTTTTTGTTTTCCTTGAGGACAAGTAAAAACTCAAGTTTGAGGGTGTGATAGTACTAGAAAGAATATTTGTTTTCTCCCTACTTCTTGGTTAATTTGTCCCCATTTAGTTATCTTTAGAACATATTTTAGCATTTTCAATTTAGTAAATTGCATTTTTATAACTCATTGGATCTTAACCTATTTATCCTTAATTTCATCATGTTTTGGTACTGATGTGCTGTATGACGATGTTCAGATTACGCCCAAAATTGCCGCCGCACCTGACAGCTGTCCAAATAAGAACAAAAGGGTGTGAGCTGTCTAATCTGGTACAATCAACTTATACGTACAGAGGTAGAATGATTCTAATGAAAGGACACCTGTGCTATTTGGATAAATATTAATATTCAGATGAAAAGAAAAGAGAGAGGCTTTTTGGGGGATTATCTTCTTCAACCTATCTTTTCAAACTTTTCAGTTATGGCAGCTTAAGCCTCTTTCGGGTGAACCGATGTGAAATGGATGCAAATTATCTCTTGAAGAGGAGCCCTGAGTGTAACACAAGAGGGAGTTGAGAGATCAAGTCGAGATTCTCTAGGAATAGTACTCTCCACTTGTTTCTTTTATATTTCTTTTCTAGACGATGGTGATTACTTTCTATTTCATGTTTGTACAGAAGTACACATGATTTCTAGGTTAAATTCTATTTTATTCAGTCTTTCTTCTATTGTTCAATCTTTGGGTTTGAATGTTTTTAGCATGGAAGTGTTATTACGGTCACTGACACTGGAAAGTGCAGCGATAGTTCAAGCTAACAAGCATGACAATAGAAGTTGCTTGAGGATTAGAGGAATTTAATCCACTTGTTCTTAATAGTGTTCCATTGTCATTATTGGAAGGTGTGGTTAATGTGCATGTTTAAGTCTTAGATTAAATATAGAAGTTAAGCTTGGTAAGATATTCAATGCAATTTAATGCATCGACAATCACCTATCCTTTTATACCTTGTGAGCACTTAGTATTCTGCTGAATATTCACGTTGGGGAATCCAGTTTCACGTTGGGGAATCCAGTTTATCATTATCATATTTTATCTTATTGTTTTCAAGTTATTGCTTCAACAACTACTCTCACAATTTATCTTGTTTCTATCTATTTATTGAACTGACATTGATAAACAAAAGACAACCATCCTTATGGTATCGATATCTGACAAACTTATATCTGTCTACTATACTTGCATCGATAGTTTACGCTTGCACATTATTTCTATGACGTTAAACAACCGATCATTTAACTAGGTATTCAAATTGGCCAAAATGACTAACTAACTTTCAAGTAAACTTGCATCAATTCAAACCATTGAATTAACTTACCAAAGCCTATCAAATGGTACAAAATATGTCATTCATTCACTAACATCAACAGACATTTATATACCTTTCATAACAAGATACCAAACCACAACAAGTTATAAGGCTTATACAATATGCATATTTATCTATCACAATTCAAACATATTAAGCCAAACATCGACCATAATAAGATTAATATTTACATGCCATAAACTAAGCTCATATTAACATCAAAATGCTAAGTCACAAGCCAAACTAAATGGCAATTCCAATAACCAAAACACATGGCCAACATTAGCCAAAATACCTATTCATGCCATTATAACCAAAATTAAACATTTGTAAGTACTGAAAGAGCCGATAGATAGTGTGATAGATCTCCGACGACTTTCCAACCCGAACGGGATTCCGACAACTACAAAACATAGAAAAACTAACACAAAGTAAGCATGCCATGCTTAGTAAGTTCGTAAAACGTACAGTCTAACCTTGCCAATACAATATACAACCACAAAGCATGTAAACCCAATCCAACATGAGAATTACTAATTCAAAAACTTATATATCTACATTCATACTCTTAACTTTCACAAGGTACACATTACTTACCTTTCATCAAACTAATGTAATTTACAGTGAAAGCTCTTACCGAAGTTCACACGAGGTAATAATACGATGGTTGACCCACCCTTTTCGTAATTCGATAACCGAAGTTATACCTTTTCGTAGTTTGAAAGCCAAAGCTATCCCTTTTCATAATTTGATGGTTGACACCATCCCTTTTCATTGTTCGATGGTCGTCACCATCCCTTTTCATAATTTGATAATCAAAGCTATCCCTTTTTATAGTTCGATAGCCGAAGCCATCCCTTTTCATATTTCAATGGTCGTCAGCATCCCTTTTCATTGTTGATGGTCATCACCATCCCTTCTCATAATTTATAGCTAAAGCTATCCCTTTTCGTATTCGATAGTCGAAGCTATCACTTTTCATTTGTCGCTGATCGATGTTATGCCGTTGGAGTTTTCCATCAACACTCAATTTAATATTATACAATAATAGCATTCAATTCATAAAATAAAAACAAAACCTAAACGTACGAACTTACCTTGACGATAAACTTAAAAAAATAAAGTCGACTAATCCGAAGCTTTTTCTTTGCCTCGATCTAAAGCTGTATGTGGTTTATCTTGATCTAAATGAATAAATTCAGCTCAATTAAATAATCATTCTGTTAAATTTAACTCAAATTCACATTTTAGCAAAATTATAATTTTGCCCCTATACTTTTAATTTTTTTACGAAATAGTTCTTAGGTTCGTAAAATGAAATTCATGCAATTTCATCCCTACCCAAGCCTAGCCGAATAACATACAAGCTTATAGCACCCCACACATTTCATTAATTCACAAATTACACTATGAATATTTTGCAATTTTCAATTTAACCCCTAATTGACAAATTTTTCAAAAATCACTTAACAAAAGTTTTTTATCTAACAATAAGGATTCATTTTCTTCCATTAAACATCATAAACAACAAAATTGCATTCATGGTAAAACCCTAGACATTCAAAAATTCTTCAAATTAGTCCCTGGGCTAGCTAGATTAAGCTACAACGACTCCAAAAACATAAATATAATTAACAACGGGCCAAATATGACTTACATGCAAGGAAGAATGCCATGGCTGAACCTAGCATGCTTCCATGGTGTTTTTCTTCTTTGATTGTTGGTGGTGAAGATGGAAAAAAGTGTAACGCCCCAAAATTCAAGTCTTTAATTTTTGCATGATTTGTCACAAATTGCTTGTTTGCTTCAGTGGTTAAGTAATTTGGGTGTATATAGGAGTGTTTGAGGAGCCTGGGTTCAAGTCTTGGCTTTTGCAAAATTTTTAGTTTTGCTTTTATTTGAATTCAGACATTGGCACATAGGCTTTATAAATTTTAGTGCTTCTTTTATGACAAAAAGAGCCTAATGGTCTAGTGGTAGGTGGCGTGTGAAGTACTCTTAAGGTCTGAGGTTCGAGTCCTGTGCTGCACTGTGGAGTGTTTATTTTTATCACCTATGCAATGAGGTGGTAGAGTTTGACTGAAATGCTGTGGAATTTAAATGGAGGAGTGAGTCATGGAGAGAATAGTGGGATTGTAATTGGGTGGAGAAAATCAAGGAGGGATAAGGGGAGGATTTTTAGGAGAAAATCAAGGAATTTGAGAAGGGGGAAGTGTGTGCCGTTTGGGGTTATTCAACCCTTGAGATTTCGGCTAGGGGGTAAAAGTTTGACATTTTTGGCATTTGGAAGAACTTATTGGGGTAGCATCTGTGGAATTTGGTTTTTAGGTACAAAGAGTTTTGATTTTGGGTCAGTTTCGTGTTCTCCTGTTAGCTTTTGGTGTCGATATTTCCTAAGTCTTGGGAAGTACCTACTGGGCTTGCTCATTTCTCTTTTCTGTTTTATTCTTCCCTCTTTCCCTCTCCTCCTATGCCAAATCCTCTCATCTCTCTTTCTCCCTTTTTCGTTTCTCTTCTCTACACATCTCTTCTCTTCTTTTCCTCTTCATTCTAGTGATAAGAGTGTTGTCGACTATCGGTAAGTGTTATACTTTTCACTCTGTTCATTATTTTTCTCTCTTCCTAAAACCAAATACCTTCCTTCGTAATCTTTGATTACCGACTGCTGATGCTTTTCTCTCGATGTGCTGCTTGTTGCGGTTTTAGTGTTTTCCATGATGAGTGGTGCAGTGTAAGCGTTGTTAATCGTCGAAACCACTCTCTTATCCCTCGATCAAGGTAAGTAGGCTAGTCATCTTTTAAGTGTAGGCCGAATGTTCCTATGGTTCTATAAATGATCATGTGTGGATTTCAACCACATGATTAAACAATACTATTTAATGAAGTTCATTGTATTACAGATATCCGTCAAAAAGAGTGAAGTCAATCTTCATCGGTCATAAAAGTGGGCTAAGCCACTTTTGTCAGTCGAGGCAAGTATTAGTTTAATTTTGGTTAAGGATGTAAAAGAAGGAGATTAACCCTATTGTTAGTGACTAATGGAAAACTTGTATGAATGCAGATTTTGGGTGTTCGTGGATCTTAGTACATTTTCACGAACAGTTGCGTAATCACCCACTGCAACTGTAGATCGGCGAAAAGTTGAAAAGCCATAAACACGGCGTTTGAGACCACACGGGCCTGCGATCGCTCGAGTGGTAAGCCCAACTTGTGATTCATGGGCAAATGACAAAAATGCCCTTGAAGGGTAAAATGACTGAAATACCCTTGAATAGTAAAATAACCGAAATACCCTCGAAGGGTAAAATGATTGAAATACCCCCAAAGGGTAAAATGACCAAAATACCCTTGAAGGGTAAATGACCAAAATAGCCCCAAAGGGTAACATGACCGAAATACCCTCGAAGGGTAAAATGATCGAAATACCCTCGAAGGGTAAAATGACTAAAATATCCTCGAAGGGTAAAATGACCGAAATACCCCCGAAAGGTAAAATGACCGAAATGATCGAAATGCCCTCAAAGGGTAAAATGACTGAAATACCCCTGAAGGGTAAAATGACCAAAATACCCCTATAGGGTAAAATGATAGTTATACCCCTAGGAGTTGAAATGTGTGTATGGCCAACTTGCTCTAAGATATATATATATGACTGTTACTGAGTATGACATACTACTTACACGTATGATTTATGACATGACATATTGCATGGGGTTGGGATTCTGATATAGGGGAAGTATACTGTACTGGTGGCTTTGCCACACATACTGTTACTGGCAACTTTGCTGCGATTCTATTACTGGCAGCTCTGCTGTGATATTGGTGTGTTGGCTGGGTGGGTCGATTTTATTCCCCACATGGTGTGTTGGTGGTAAGGAGTAGTGTGTTGACTGGATTGGGTCGGGTTGCATTACTGCCCTGTACTGTTTCTGTATTGGACTAAGGCCCACATTGTTACTGAAATGGACTAAGGCCCACATTACACTGTTACTGCATGTCGTATATTGATTGACTAATAGGAGATTACACATTGAGTTTCGTAAACTCACCCTCTCCTTTAACTGTGCAGGTAATCCTCAGCCTTAGGCAATTTGGTGCTGCGAGGGACTCGGAGGTGGCTACACAATTACTGCTGTTCACAATTGCTTTTACTTTAAATTAAATCATATGTTGGGTTTTCTTTTTGTAATAAGGCTGTTAAGTTGGTTTAAAAATTTTAATTGGGTTGTTGCTTACAGATTTTAAGCTCCTAGTTTAGAACAAGACGAGTTTTTTTGAAATAATTACTATTTTCAAAGACACGGGCTTTAAATAATAAGAATTTAAGAAGCTTCCGAGATTTTAGACCAACTTATCAAATCAATAACGGATAACGAGACAAACGTTTTGACTGGTTGGTTTGTTAATTAGTAATAATAAAGGGGTTTATTTTAAACTTAGAAATAAATTTTTACTAACGAGTTTAATTTTCGAAAGACACTTCAATGTGGCACACTAGATTCGACCATAAAGTCTAGGCTGGGTTTGGAGTTTACATTTAGTGGTATCAGAGCCAGGTTACAAAAACTTGACTGTGGAATGGGTTTTGAAAATTCCTTGAATTTTTGAAAAAAAAACCTGTTCTTAAAATGTCTTGAAAGGTTTACAAGTGTGGCACGCTGAGTCTCCAGCACCAAATTTGTAAGTTTCTATATACTGTAGACTGCTTAAACTAAAATATATTGAGAGATTACTATAGATAGTAGGTCTTAAGTTAGAGAAAACTGATACTATAGGAATACTGGAAACTGTACGGAGACTCTCGAATTACGAAAACAAAATCTGATTATTACTTTTCATAAGACATCTATTAATAATTACTAGAATTACTCACTAATGCATAAAACTGCATAAGCAGATTATACGTTATTCGATATGATCACTAGAGGTACTCGCGGAAGGGGTACACGAGGCCGTTGTAGAGGCCGAGAAAGTGATAAGGCTGGGTTTTCGGCATCAGGCCACATGCCTAATGTCGAGGCTAGGGAAACACCAGCTTCATCGGTGATTGAGACGAGGTCGTTTAATTAAGCGGCTGGGGATGATGCACTATCCCAAGCTATGCTCCGTATTCTGGAAAGGGCCGCAGGGACTAGTACTAGTACTGTAGGCCGTGGGTCCATTTTAGAACGAATCTGGTCGAATAAAGCGAAAATATTCAGGGGTATTTTCGGAGTAGCCCCTAATGTTGTTGAATACTGGTTGGAAGCCATAGAAAGAATAATGGATGATCTCGACTGCATTTCTAAGCAAAAGCTAAAAGGTGGAGTGTCTGTACTACGAAACGAGGCTTATCAATGGTGGCTTACCGTAAGAGAGGGTACTTAGGCCGATCGGTTAATGTGGGATTTCTTTAAGTCAGCTTTTCAAGGAAAGTATGTGGACGCAAGTTATGTGGACGCCCGAAGAAAGGAATTTTGAGCTTGACCTAGTGGAATAAGACTGTGGCAGAATATGAGGCAGAGTTCCTACGGCTGAGTCACTATGCACGTGGGATAGTGGCAACTGAATATGAACTCTATGTACGACTTGTGGACAGCCTCCGAGATTAGTTGCAAATCTTGATAGCTCCATAGAGGGAGCGAGATTTTGCTTCCCTAATTGAAAAGGAAAAAATCATCGAGGATGTGAAGCGCTCTGAGCGCCGGAACCATGAGAATGATAGGGGTAGGTATAGGAGGGATTCAGAGCTGGGGTTACTATTGCTAGACTACAGCATTGTGCTGACTGTGGGAGACATCATCTGGGTGAGTGTTAGAAGAAGATTGGGGCATGTTTCATATGTGGGTCTAAGGAGCATGAAGTTAAGGATTGTCCTCAGAGGCCTACTCAGATGCAAGCTGCAAGTCAGTGTTTTGTTCAGCTAGTGAGAGGTGGTCAACAGCCACTGAGAGGTTGTGGGCAGGTTAGAGGTAGAAACGGTGTAGGATGAGGTCGTGGAACATTAGACAGAGGTGTTGGTAACAGTGAGGCAAGGCAGCCAGTACTGGTTTATGCTGCTCGTCATCGAGAGGATGGTGACGCTCTAGATGTTATAATTGGTACGTTCCTAATTCATAATCTACCTTACACTGCTTTAATTGATATAGGGTCTACGCATTCATACATTGCATGCACTGTGTCTGACATCTTGGGTATCATGTGTGAGGGTACTATTAAGGAGATGACTGTGTTAAGTCCACTGGGACAATCAATAAGGGTTGACAAGTTGTTAAGAGATGTGCCCCTAGAGGTTCAAGGGGTTATATTTCTAACGGATTTGATGAAGCTACCGTTTGGTGAATTCGACCTAATCTAGAGGAGGATTGGTTAGTTAAACACCGTGCAAATTTGGATTGTGTTGCTAAGCGTACGGTGTTAAAGACTATTGAGGATGAGGAGGTGGCTGTGATTGGGGAGCGAAGGGACTTCTTGTCTAATGTGATCTCTGCATTAAGGGCCGAAAAACTAGTTCGCAAGGGTTGAGAAGCGTTTCTAGATATATTGGTGCATCTAATTCTGAGGGTCCTTTTGTTGTGGATGTCAGAACTGTTAAGGATTTTTTCGTTATTATTCCTGATGAGCTCCCTGGGTTGCCTCCAAGCTGCGAAGTTGAATCTGGAATTGAGCTTCTGCCAGGAACGGCTCCAGTGTCTATCGCCCCTTATAGGATGGCACCGAAGGAACTGGTGAAGTTAAAAGCTCAAATCCAAGAACTGTTGGATCGGGGATTCATTCAACCTAGTGTGTCTCCGTGGGGAGCACCAGTGTTGTTCGTAAAGAAAAAGGATGGGACCATGTGCATGTTCATCGACCATCGGCAATTGAATAAACTGACTATCAAGAATAAGTATCCATTGTCGAGGATAGATGATTTATTTGATCAGTTGCAAGGAGCATCAGTTTTCTCCAAAATAGATCTTTGTTCTAGGTATCATCAGCTGAGGGTTAAGGAGGCTGATATGTATAAGACTACATTTAGGACTCGTTATGGACATTACGAGTTCCTAGTGATGTCATTTGGGCTTACGAATGCACCAGCAGCCTTTATGGACATGATGAACCGAGTATTCCAGCCCTATTTGGATCGGTTTGTGGTGGTATTTATAGATGATATTTTAGTGTATTCGAGAACCGAGGATGAGCATGATGCACATCTTCAAATTGTTATGCAAATTTTAAGGGAGAAGCAGCTGTACGCTAAGTTTAGTAAGTGTGAGTTTTGGCTGCGAGAAGTGACATTTCTGGGTCACGTGGTGTTTGCCGAGGGGATTAGGGTTGACCCTCGAAAAATTGAAGCTATACTGGAATGGAAACCACCTAAGACTGTATCTAAGATTCAAAGTTTTTTGGGTCTGGCAGGGTATTACAGACATTTTGTTGAGGGGTTTTCCTTGATTGTTGCGCCTCCAACTAAGTTGCTGTAAAAAGGGGTACCGTTTAATTGGACTGATAAGCAGCAAGAAAGTTTTGAGAAATTGAATAAAGTTCTGATTGAGGCCCTTGCCTTAATGCAGCCAGACTCTGGAAGGAATTCACTGTGTACAGTGATGCATCACACGTTGGTTCGGGTTGTGTGCTAATTCAGGAGGGTATGGTGGTTGCTTATGCGTCTGGAAACATGAAAATTTATGTGTTTTTACATGCCCTTTTTAACTTAAATTCATGTTATTTCGGTTAAATTCTTGTCGAAAAATAATTAAATATTATAAAATAATTAAATTATGTTAAAAGTATGAACGTGATGAATTTTAATTAATTTTATAGTTAATTTTGATTAATTTTGACTATTTTCGACAGATTCGCACAAAGGGTGAAAATTGACTTGGCAGATAATGCTCGAAGAATAAAACTGAGAAGCAATTTGAAGCATCGAGGAAAATTTATTTCCAGCCTAAGATAGTCCAAAAATGTGTGTTAATTCATAATATAATTAATTTTAATTTATTCCCAATTTAATTTGGGCTAAATAATTTATTATTAATTGATTATGGAAAAAAATGGTCCAGTTGAACCTCATTGGTTGAACCGAATCTAGTGAACCGAACCAACCACCAATTGGGCTACCCAGAACCGTCCATATGCTGTCCCAAATCAGCATTTTAGCTTACTAAATAAGCTTGCAAAGAAGCCCTTGAAGAACTTTCAACCTTGCATTCAAACCCTCCAAAAAATGTGGCTTTATGGATTTGCCCCAGGCTATTTTTAGCAAAGTTGAATCTCTCAACTTTGCCATTTGTATGGCCAGCCAAGGGGGATCTCTTTGGCTGATGGAATTTTCTATTTTTATCAGCCACAATCAGCTATAAAAGTCACCCCTTGCTGATCATTCAACTCATCCCTCACACTCTCATTCTCTCTTCTCCTCTCTTACTTTCTCTCAACTTTTCCTTCCCATTTTACCTTTTCTTCAAGTGCCAATTTCTTCTCCTGGGAAAGAGGTCCTCATCAAACATTGTTGAGTAGCAATTAAAGTGTTCATAAGCCACCTTGATAGCTGAGGACAACGGAGAACGAAGAACAGAGCAATCAATTAAGCCATGGAAAAACACTGGATTTGCTTCTTGTTCCCTATCTTTCTAAATTTCATTGTTGTTTTGAAAAACATGTTTATGAATATTTATGCCATTGAAATGGTTATTTTAATCAATCTAGCTTAAATTTAATCCGTGTTAGGTTGATTATATTTTGCCTGCTTGAATTATTGTAATTGTGTTTGTGCTGTTATAGGCCTCGGTAAGATGCTTGATTAAGTAAAATCATGCCTAAGTTATTCTTGTAATATTAATTGTTAGATAACTAATAAATTAATTATTAAATTGTATTGAAATTTTAATTAATCAACACAATACTTAATCAGTGCATGTTTATTCTTCTAAGGTAGCTGAAGTTAATTTAGCATTGTATTTGGCGATACATATGCCTTGCATAACTTGCAAGATTATTGTAATTAAACTATTTCAAGATAGAAATACTCTATTACCTCACTTGATCTTTTATATGCTTGTGAAGATTGATTAACCGCTTGGATTGACATTGAAAAATGTTCAAGAGATTGATTAATTTAATAAGTATGTATGAGCAGTAGTTAGCAAATTACCGAGTTGCCATGAATTTGTTCGTAGCAGTATAACATAAGTTTAATAATTTAAGTTAAAGGAATGTAATTAATCCAACACAATTATATCATCTTGATTAAACCTTATTTGAAATCGTGCATTAGAACCTTTTTATTTTTAAATTCTTTTTACTTAGTTTTTAACCCTTAGTTTTTGGCGCATTTTCGTAGTTCCAAGTTCTTGGTGTCGTTGTCAGGGACTGTTTTTTTAAAAAAAGCCATTATTTGTGAATCTGTTTTTACATGTTGGTTTATTAATTTTTCCTGTTTAAATCTTTACTTAATTAATCTTTCTGTGATTATTGTAGGTGTTTATGAGTATTGACCAGATTATCGACTTACTCCCTGTGGACCCTGAAATAGAACAAACCTTGCGACAGCGAAGAAGACAAGCGAACCAGAGAAGGACCGAAGAGATAAACTTTGAGCATATGAATTAAGGAAACGGAGCAAACCTTGCTCAAAATCCTATCTTTATTGCTGATGATAGCGATAGAGCTATATGACAGTATGTCGTGCTAGTATTTAATGATCTTAATTCGAGTATTAGGAGACCCGAAATTGAGGCACGACAATTCGAGCTGAAGCTAGTCATGCTCTAGATTCTTCAGACTGTGGGCCAATTTAGTGGAATGCCTACTGAAGATCCTCATCTCCACTTAAGAATATTTGTGGAAGTGAGTGATTCTTTCAACTTAGCCGGAGTACCCGAAGATGCATTACGACTGAAGCTATTCCCATATTCGCTAAGGGACAGAGCTCGTGCCTGGTTGAACTCATTGCCACCGATCTCCATTTCTACATGGCAAGAGTTAGCTGAGAGATTCCTCATGAAGTATTTCCCCTCGAGAAAGAATGCCAAGTTGAGGAATGAGATCACTGCCTTCCAACAAATGGATGATGAGTCCCTGTATGAAGCATGGGAAAGGTACAAAGAGTTATTACGAAAGTGCCCTCATTATGGAATCCGACATTGCATTCAACTTAAGACATTCTATAATGGTCTCAATGCTCACACGAAGATGGTAGTGGACGCCTCTGCTAATGGTGCTCTCATTTCTAAGTCTTATAATAAGGCTTACGAAATTATTGAGAGGATTGCCAGCAACAATTACCAATGGTCAACCAATCGAGCAGCGTCAGGAAGACGAGTCATCGAAATACATGAAGTGGATGCTCTCACTTCACTCGCATCTTAGGTATCTTCAATATCCTAAATGCTTAAGAATCTTACCATTAATCTGTCTAACAGTTTTACAGCCCAACCACCTAACCAATTTGAGAATATAGCCTGTATGTATTGCGGGGAAGGACATTTGTTTGAAGAATGTCTATCGAACCCCGAATCCATATATTACATGGGTAACCAAAACCAAAACCGAGGGAGACAAGGACTGCAATCCAACTTTTATAACTCATCGTGGCAAAATCACCCGAATTTTTCTTGGAGCAACCAAGGGGCTGGAACCAGTAACACTTACACCCAACCTAGACCAACTCAGCTACCTAGTTTCCCCCAACAAGTTCAGAAACCAACCCAAGTGGAACCATCCAATAACTTAGAGAATCTATTGAAGGCATACATAGCGAAAAACGAGGCCACTTTAAGGAATTTGGAGAATCAAGTGGGCTAGCGTGCTACTGAACTCAGGAACTGACCACAAAGTGCTCTACCTAGTGACACAGAGAATCTGAGAAATATGGGGAAGGAACATTGTAAAGCATTGACATTGAGGAGCAGAAAGATAGTAGAGCCCAACACTATTGAAGTTGAAAATGAGCCAGCTGAAGCTCAAGATTCAGAAGAAGTTCAACCAAGTGTTGAAATTCCAGTTTCACCATAACCAGAATCTGCAAAACTCAACAAAGTAACCTCAGGACCAGCTAATTCTGATCAACAAACAATGTCGTTAGATGCAGAATTGTCACCAAGGACGAATCAACTAGAATCAGTCCCAGTAATGAAATCACCACCACCCTACCCTCAAAGACTTTAGAAACAGTAACAGGAGATTTAATTCAAGAAGTTCCTTGACGTACTCAATAAACTTCACATCAACATCCCGTTGGTTGAAGCACTTGAGCAAATGTCAAACTACGTCAAGTTCATGAAAGATATCTTGTCTAAGAAAGGAAGACTTGGAGAATTTGAGACGATAGCTCTGACGAACGAATGCAGTGCATATCTTCAAGAAGAAGGTATGCATGCACAAGATTATCCTAAAAGATGGAAAAAAAAGGGACGACCGACGGACAACAAAGACTAAACCCCATCATGAAGGATGTAGTAAAAAAAGAGATCATCAAGTGATTAGATGCGGGTATCATCTATCCCATCTCAGACAGTTCATGGGTAAGCCCAGTCTAATGTGTGCCAAAAAAGGAGGAATCACGGTCGTAGAGAACGAGAACAACAAGTTGATATCGACTAGAACGATTACGGGATGGAAAATCTGTATCGATTATCGGAAGCTGAACAAGGCGACTAGGAAAGATCACTTTCCTTTACCGTTCTTGGACTAGATGCTGATAAACTCGCAGGACGAGATTACTACTATTTTCTTGATGGATAATCAGGGTATAATGAGATTATATTAGCATTGAAAGATCAACACAAAACGACATTCACTTGCCTGTACGGTACGCTTGCATTTAGACGCATGCCATTTGGTTTATGTAATGCACCTGCTACATTTCAAAGATGTATGATGTCCATATTTACTAACATTGTTGAGAAATATTTGGAAGTTTTTATGGACAATTTTTTAGTATTCAGAGATACTTACGATGATTGCTTAGCCAATCTAACTAAGGTACTAAGGCGATGCGAAAAAATGAATCTCGTACTCAACTAGAAAAAGTGTCATTTATGGTACGATAAGGAGTTGTTCTGGGGAATCAGATAACGAGACATGGGATCAAGTTAGACAAAGCAAATGTAGACGTTATTGAGAGACTCCCACCTCCAACATCTGTAAAGGGTGTTAGGAGCTTTTTGGGCCATGCCAGTTTTTATCGAAGATTTATCAAGGACTTCTCCAAACTTGCTAAACCATTATGCAAATTATTGGAGAAGGACTCTATATTCAAGTTTGATGAGGAATGCTTAAAAGCCTCCAACGATTTGAAGAGTCGATTAGTCACGGCACCCATAATCGTCACACCAGACTGGGATTTGCCATTCGAATTGATGTGTGACGCAAGTGACTTCGCAATTGGAGCTGTCTTGGGCCAGCGAAGGAACAAATTTTTTCATCCCATCTACTACGCAAGTCGAACCCTAACAGGAGCTCAACTGAATTATACGATAACAAAAAAAGAGTTACTTGCTATTGTGTTTGCTTTCGATAATTTTCAGTCTTATCTGATAGGTACCAAAGTGATTGTCTATACGAACCACTCAGCAATTAAGTATTTACTTGTGAAGAAAGACGCTAAGCTGAGGCTGAACCGATGGGTACTTCTACTTCAAGAGTTCGATCTAGAAATTCAAGATCAAAAGGGATTCAAAAATCAAGTAACAGATCACTTGTCTAAATTGGAGCCACAATAAGGGAATTCTCCTCTTATACCAATTTAGGAGACGTTTCCAGACGAACATATCCTGAAGGTAAATCATGTCCATAATACCCCTTGGTTTGTTGATATTGCTAACTATTTAGCTTGTGGTTTGATGCGAATTGATAAAACGTATCACAAAGGAAAAAGTTTCTTCACAATGTGAAGCACTATTTTAAGGAAAAGCCATATGTGTTTAAAAGTGTACAGATCAGATGATCAAGAGATGCGTGGCAGAAGATGAAATACTGAAGATTTTATACCACTATCACTCAGCTCCAAGTGGGGGACACTTCGGAGGTACACATACAGCAGCCAAAGTATTACAAGCCGGATTCTTTTGGCTAACACTATTTAAGGATACATATGCTTACGTAAAGAGCTGTGATCGATGTCAAAGGGTTGGAAAGGTCACCAACAAAAATGAGATGCCTCGAACAAACATCATTGAGGTAGAGTTATTCGATGTATGGGGTATTGACTTTCTTGGTCCTTTTCCTCCTTTTTGTGGTCACAAGTACATACTAGTAGCAGTAGACTATGCGTCTAAGTGGGTCGAGGCTGAGGCATATCCGAAAAATGATGCTAAGGTTGTGATAAAGTTTCTACAGAAGTAAGTGTTCACAAGGTTTGGAACCCCAAGAGCTATCATCAGTGATGAAGGATCCCACTTTGTGAACCAGTGGTTAAAATGGTTATTAGACAATCACGGAGTGAAGCACAACGTTGCAACAGCTTACCATCCGTAGACGAATAGGCAAGCTGAACTAGCAAATAATGAGATCAAAGGCATACATGAGATGGTAGTCTACCTGAACCGACGAGATTGGTCCACAAGATTAGATGATGCTTTATGGGCTTACAAAACAGCATACAAGACACCGTTAGGGATGTCACCCTATAAGTTGGTCTTTGGGAAAGCCTGCCATCTAGCATTGGAGTTAGAGCAAAAAGCTTACTGGGATATTCAATAGCTTAATTTGGATCCTAAGGTCACGAAAAAGAAACAGATGTTCCAACTCAATGAGTTAGAAGAGTTCTGAATGTTCTCATATGAAAATGCCAAATTACTTAAAGAAAAACTCAAGAAATGGCATGACAACCACATTCGAGTTCAAGAATTTGAAGCAGGTCAGCAGGTCTTGTTCAATTCCAGGTCCAAGTTCTTTCTAGGTAAGCTAAAATCACGTTGGTCCGGTCCATTTATGATTCACCAAGTCTATCCATACGGAGTTGTTGAACTCCAAGGTAAGGGAGGTAATTTCTGAGTTAATGCTCAGTGCCTGAAACATTATTGGGGAGATAAAATTGAACGGGATAAAATCTCGTTCATTTTATCGGATACTTAATTTTTCGTTTTTCTTTTTGAATAAATGATTTATGGTATATTTTCGGGTAAATTATGTTTAAATAAATTCTGTCTAGGTGATTGGAACTTAAGCGGGACCGTTTGTGACCCCTCTAATATTTCCTGGGAATTTATTTTGACATATATTTTCCAAGAAATTATCCCCTAAATGGAAAAATAAATTTTTAGTTTCAAATAAAAGGGTCAATTTTGATCCAAGTTTTAATTTGCAACTCAATTTTAAATTTTCATTAAGTCGGACTTAATTGAATTATTTTTAAAATTTAGTCACTTTTTTCGTAAATAAAAAAACGAGGTGCCTTTCTTTGTGAATATTTTCAAAAAGCATCTAGAATAAATATCTTAATATTATTAATAATTTGATAAACTTTAATATATAATTATATTATTTATAATTATAATTAATTTTTATCAACTTAGCTTAGAGTTAGGATTAATTAGGAATTTTTTATTTCTGCATAATAAATAAGAGATGGGAATCAAAAGTAAATATGGACAAGTAGTAAAGTCTAAAGTGTGGCAATAGGTATATACATGTCTAGGATTGAATCTAGGAAGAGCTTGGTACTTAAGCAGTCAAATTAACTCACCTCCTCTTTTCTCAAATCCTACTTGGTGTATAGTATATATTCTCTTTAAATAATGAGGACATTGTTCATTTTAAGTTGGGGGGACCGAAAATTGAAATTATTTCCACTCAGAATAAAATTTTTCTTTTAATTATGAATATGATATATTTTTGTTCAATAAATTTGAATTTTGTTAAGTATGCTAAATTTAAGTATGAATAAAGTTTGATTATTTCAATAAATTGTTATGTTAGCTTAATAATGACATGAAATGTATTTCTAATAAAGCATGCAAATCATACCATAAAATTTTAGTTCTTTAGGAAAGTTAGGCATGCATGAAAGTTTAAGTCTTTAGAATTGACTTAGTAGTTTCTTGAGACGAAATCCTAGGAAGCATGGAACGTTGAAAATGATTTAGGCAACTGTTGTTTGGACCGTTTGAGCCTTTCAAGCCAACCATGATGAAATTTTTACCCTTTGAAACCCAACTTTGAGACTTTATGGCCTAATTTTATTTGAACCCTTACAAAGTTAGCCATCACTTTTCTTAATTATCTTAAAAATGTCCCAAACACTAGACTCGTTACTATTCAGAGTATTCTTTGAAAATAAGTTTGGCGGAGTTGCAAAGAAGTATGAAATGCTCTAAAAATTGTAGTACATGCAGTAAAATACTCGAAAAAAAAGCATATGTACTTGAAGTAAATTGCACTAAAGAGCATGTGAAAAGGAAAGAAAAGTTGATGTATTGAAGGTAATTATTTTGAAAGGTCCGATACAAGCTGAGTCTAGGGCTATTTTTAACTAAAATTATCTATCTTTTACCTACCTCTAAGCCCAGCCACATTACAACCTTGTTAAAGACCTATTGATTCAAAGTTCCAATGTTACCTACATTAGTGGAGAGAAATTGCTCTGTTCAACATATGAAGACATCAGTTAAGCTTAATGATTGCAGGTTAATTTTGAATAAGGGATTAAAATCAAATTGGTAGGGATTAATATGTCTTTATTAAGAAACATTTAGTCTAATTTTGCTATTATAGTAATTGTTGAGATTAATTTGAACGATATATATACTTGAGTAGCATAATTATCAAATTTCTTGTTTTTGAGTATAAGTAAATTGATTTCATGATTTTGGGAAGAATGTTGTTCTAAAGGAGTTTTTCAAAAAGTGTTTCCGAGAAAATTTTTTCAAATTTGTGCATTACTCGGGACGAGCAATGAAATTAAGTTTGGGGGTGTGGAAACACGAAAATTTATGTGTTTTTACATGCCCTTTTTAACTTAAAATCATGCTATTTCGGTTAAATTCTTGTCGAACAATAATTGAATACTATAAAATAATTAAATTATGTTAAAAATATGAACATGATGGATTTTAATTAATTTTATAGTTAATTTTGATTAATTTTGAGTATTTTCGACAGATTCGCACAAAGGGCAAAAATTGACTCGGCAGACAATGCTCGAAGAATAAAACCGAGAAGTAATTTAAAGCATCGAGGCAAATTTATTTCCAGCCTAAGATGGTCCAAAAATGTGTGTTAATTCATAATATAAGTAATTTTAATTTATTCCCAATTTAATTTGGGTTAAATAAATTATTATTAATTAATTATGGAAAAAAAGGGTCTAGTTGAACCGCATTGGTTGAACCAAATCTAGTGAACCAAACCAGCCACCAATTGGGCTGCCCATAACCATCCATATGGTGACCCAAATCAGCATTTTACCTGACTAAATAAGCTTGCAAAGAAGCCCTTGAAGAACTTTCAACCTTGCATTCAGAACCCTCCAAAAAATATGGCTTTATGGATTTGCCCCAGGCTATTTTTAGCAAAGTTGAATATCTCAACTTTGCCATTTGTGTGGCCAGCCAAGGGGGGTCTCTTTGGCTAATGGAATTTACTATTTTTATCAGCCACAATCAGCTATAAAAGCCACCCCTTGCTGATCATTCAACTAATCCCTCACACTCTCATTCTCTCTTCTCCTCTCTCACTTTCTCTTAACATTTCCTTCCCATTTTCCCTTTTGTTCAAGTGCCAATTTCTTCTCTTGGGAAAGAGGTCCTCATCAACCATTGTTGAGCAGCAATTAAAGTGTTCATAAGCCACCTTGATAACCGAGGACAACGAGAACGAAGAACGGAGCAATCAGTTAAGCCACGGAGAAACACCGGATTTGCTTCTTGTTCCCTATCTTTTTTAATTTCGTTGTTGTTTTGACAAACATGTTTATAAATATTTATGCTATTGAAATGGTTATTTTAATCAATCTAGCTTGAATTCTTGAAATTGTTTTTGTGCTCTTATAGGCCTCGGTAAGATGCTTGATTAAGTAAAATCATGCCTAAGTTATTCTTGCAATATTAATTGTTAGATAACTAATGAATTAATTATTAAATTGTATTGAAATTTTAATTAATCAACACAATACTTAATCAGTGCATGTTTATTCTTCTAAGGTAGCTGAAGTTAATTTAGCATTGTATTTGGCGATACATATGCCTTGCGCAACTTGCAAGATTATTGTGATTAAACTGTTTCAAGGTAGAAATACTCTATTACCTCACTTGATCTTTTATATGCTTATGAAGATTGATTAACCGCTTGGATTGACATTGAAAAATGTTCAAGAGATTGATTAATTTAATAAGTATGTATGAGCAGTAGTTATTAAATTATCGAGTTGCCGTGAATTTGTTCGTAGCAGTATAACATAAGTTTAATAATCCTAAGTTAAAGGAATGTAATTAATCCAACACAATTATATCGTCTTGATTAAAGCTTATTTGAAATCGTGCATTAGAACCTTTTTATTTTTAAATTTTTTTACTTAGTTTTTAACCCTTAGTTTTTAATCATCTTTAAACCAAAATATTTTCCATCACTAAAGTGTTTTAACATTAATTTCATAAATATTCCTTTTTACAGTCCTTGTGGGTACGATAACTCGACATTTACTTGTCACTTTATTACTTGTTGCGATTGTGCACACTTGCACATTTTGTTGTTTCAGCGTCTCATCAGCTTAAGCCTCACGAGGTGAATTACCCTACTCATGAGTTGGAGTTAGCTACGGTGGTATTCGTATTGAAAATTTGGAGGCATTATCTCTACGGTGAGAAGTGCACTATTTACACAGATCACAAGAGTCTTAAGTACCTCCTTACTCAAAAGGAGTTGAATCTTAGGCAGCGAAGATGGACAGATTTGCTTAAGGACTATGATTGCTCAATTGAATACCATCTTGGTAAGGCTAACGTGGTAGCGGACGCACTGAGCTGTAGGGCTGTATCTAATTTGAGAGCGATGTTTGCTTGTCTCAGCTTGTTGATGATGGTAGCTTGTTGGCTGAGCTACAAGTTAGACCGATGTGGACTGAACAGATTAATGGTAAATAGTTATTGGATGAGTCACTGGTTCCTCGTTTCCGTCAGGTTGAGAATAGGGAAACTTTGGATTTTGGGTTTGAATAGTAAAGGAGTAATGTGTTTCCGTGGTAGAGTCTGTATACCGAGGGATAATGATTTGAGGCAGTCTATTCTACAAGAGGCGCATAGTAGTCCTTTTGTTATGCATCCTGGTGGGAATAAAATGTACCATGACCTTCGTGAGTTATATTGGTGGCCTGGTCTTAAGTGTAAAGTTACTGATTTTGTGGGTAAGTGTTTAACTTGTCAGCAAGTGAAGGCTGAACATCAGTTAACTTCAGGATTATTACAGCTAGTTAAGATTCCACTTTGGAAGTGGGAGGGAGTGACCATGGATTTTTTGAGTGAGCTGCCCTTAACACCTAACAAGAAGGATTTAGTATGGGTTATTGTAGATCAATTGACTAAATTTGCTCATTTCGTACCAGTCCGTACTGATTACTCTTTGCAGAAGTTGGCTAAACTGTATGTGGCTGAGATTGTAAGACTGCATGGGGTACCAGTTTCTGTTATATCAGATAGAGATCCTCACTTTACGTCTTAGTTTTGGAAGAAATTACACGAGGCTTTGGGTCTGAGACTAGACTTTAGTACTGCGTTTCATCCCCAGACTGATGGTCAGTCAGAGAGGGTGATTCAGATACTGGAGGATATGTTAAGGTGTTGTGTAATGGATTTTTGAGGCAACTGGGAAGATTATTTGCCACTAGCAGAGTTTACATATAATAATAGCTACCATTCCAATATTCAAATGGCATTATACAAGGCGTTATATGGTCGTAGGTGTCGTACTCCTACCTATTGGACTAAGCTAAGCGAGAGGCAAGTTCTGGGGCCAGAGTTAGTTTCTGATACCGAAGAGAAGGTAAAACTAATTCGAGATCGGTTGAAGGAAGCATCTAATAGGCAGAAGTCTTATGCAGATCTTAAACACCGAGAGATTGAGTATTCTGTGGGGGATTACATTTTTCTCAAGGTTTCCCCATGGAAAAAGATACTGAGGTTTGGTCGGAAAGGTAAGCTTAGCCCTAGGTTCATTGGGCCTTATCGTATACTGAAGCATGTGGGACCAGTCCCATATCAATTGAGTTGCCTCCAGAGTTAGACCGGATTCACAATGTGTTCCATGTCTCCATGTTAAGGCGTTATCGCTCTGATCCCACACACATAGTACCACTTAAGGAGATCGAGGTTAGGCCAGATCTAACCTTCGAAGAGGAGCCAGTGTAGATATTGGACCGTGAGGTTAAAGTACTGGGGAAGAAATATATTCCTTTAGTCAAGGTGCTTTGGCGTAGCCACAGTTCAAAAGAAGCCACGTGGGAACCCGAAGAGGCAATGCAACATCAATAGCCTCACCTAGACCAGGTAAATTTCGAGGCCAAAATTTTATTAAAGGGGGTAGAGTTGTAACGCCCCAAAATTCAAGTCTTTAATTTTTGCATGATTTGTCACAAATTTCTTATTTACTTCAGTGTTTAAGTAATTTAGGTGTGTATGGGAGTGTTTGAGGAGCCTAGGTTCAAGTCTTAGCTTTTGCAGAATTTTTAGTTTTGCTTTTATTTGAATTTGGACACTGGCACATAGGCTTTATAAATTTTAGTGCTTCTTTTATGACAAAAAGAGCCTAATGGTCCAGTGGTAGGTGGCATGTGAAGTACTCTTAAGGTCTGAGGTTCGAGTCCTGTGCTGCAATATGGAGCGTTTATTTTTATCACCTGTGCAGTGAGGTGGTAGAGTTTGACTTGAAATGCTGTGGAATTTGAATGGAGGAGTGAGTCATGCAGAGAATAGTGGGATTGTGATTGGGTGGAGAAAACCAATGAGGGATAAGGGGAGGATTTTTAGGAGAAAATCAAGGAATTTGAGAATGGGGGAAGTGTGTGCCGTTTGGGGTTATTCAACCTTTGAGATTTCGGCTAGGGGGTAAAATTTTATCATTTTCGGCATTTGAAAGAACTTCTTGGGGCAGCATCTACCGAATTTGGTTTTTTAGGTACTAAGAGTTTTGATTTTGGGTCAATTTCGTGTTCTCCTGTTAGCTTTTAGTGCCGATATTTGCTAAGTCTTGGGAAGTACCTCTCGGGTTTTCTTATTTCTCTTTTCTGTTTTATTCTTCCCTCTTTCCCTATCCTCCTGTGTTGAATCCTCTCATCTCTCTTTCTCCTTTTTTCTTTTCTCTTCTCTACTCATCTCTTCTCTTCTTCTCCTCTTCATTCTAGTGCTACAAGTGTTGTCGACTACCTATAAGTGTTATACTTTTCACACTGTTCATTTTTTTCTCTTTTCCTAAAACCAAATACCTTCCTTCGTAATCTTTGATTTTCGACTGCTGATGCTTTTCTCTCAATATGCTGCTTGTTACAATTTTAGAGTTTTCTTCGAGGAGAGGTGCAGTGTAAGCGTTGTTAGTCGTCGAAACCACTGTCTCATCCCTCGATCAAGGTAAGTAGGCTAGTCATCTTTTAAGTGTAGGCCGAATGTTCCTACGGTTCTATAAATGATCATGTGTGGATTTCAACCACATGATTAAACAATACTGTTTAATGAAGTTCGCTGTATTGCAGATATCCGTCAAAAAGAGTAAAGTCAATCTTCATCGGTTGTAAAAGTGGGCTAAGCCACTTTTGTCAGTCGAGGCAAGTATTAGTTTAATTTTGGTTAAGGATGTAAAAAAAGGAGATTAACCCTATTGTTAGTGACTAATGGAAAACTTGTATGAATGCAGATTTTGGGTGTTTGTGGATCTTAGTACATTTTCACAAATAGGTGTGTAATCACCCACTGCAACTGTAGATCAGTGAAAAGCTGGAAAGCCGTAAACACTGTAACACCTCTTACCCAAATTCAATGCCGGAATAGGGTACGAGGCATTACAAAAACACATACACTTGTATACGTATTAAACTGATTTACAAAATTTCATACGAATTAAAACATTTTAAATTATTAACGTGCTTTTATAATTCTTTACAACCTATCCTCAAAATATTATATTCATAAATAATAGAGCCTATAAGACTCGATACAAACTCATTCATATACTCAATTTATCCATTAAATTATTTCAATCTTGAATAATTCACATTATGCTAAAATCAACACTAATAACAATCATAAATCTCTTCATATTAATTTCGCATATTACTACATTACATATCTCGAGCATATGCCAAAAATTCGTATACACAACCATCAACCAACTCATTTCTCCTTTAGTCGACTAGTAAATTAGTCTTAATATTCATATCACTCATTAAATCTTACCATTTTATAACATCTCATAACCAAATGATTCTAATAACAAGATATTTTATAATCATCCTTATGACTACAGATATTTCACAAAGCATGATTATCACCCAGCATTATCTATGTACCAAAATGACTAATTCACAAGTAATAACAATTCAATGTTTTACTTCAGTTCCATTCAATTCATAACTCTTCGTGTTCACAATTCAAATTAATTTCTCAATCCAATTTGCATTTCAATACTACAATAATTCTTTTAATTATATCCATAATAGTTCTCATTCAACTCATAACAATTCAATATCGATATTTATTTTATGTTTATTACTAAACATATTATTCAAATTTCAACAATTTCTATTAATAAATTCAATACCGATACGAATCTACTATTCAATTTGGCGTCTATCGATTATAAACAAACATATGGCCAATTATACATGAATCATTCGTATATTTTATTTTTCCTCCTCCTCCTCTCCATTCCACATCCTTAGTGTACATAACACTTTTAGAAATAACATTCTCTATAGTTTCACTATCCATTCAACTTCAAATAAGCTATCTAGTCAAGTTACAGTCACTAAATTATTTTTATCTAGAGCTACAAAGGTCCAAATTAAGTTCTGCTAATTTTCCCTAAAACTAGACTCACAACCTTCTTACCATAAAATTTTCGTAATTTTTGTCTTGGCCAATTAGTACAATTTATTCTTTAGAGTCACCCCTGTTTTAGTGCTCAACATCTTTGACCTCTCTTCACTAAAAATGAATTATCTCATTGTACAGATTTTGGATGATATTTTTGTTTGTTTTCTTTGAAAATAGACTCGTTAAGAATTCTAAGCATACAAATTATAACTAATAATTATATTTTTACAATTTTTAATGATTTTTCCAATTCAGAATAGGAGATTCCAAAATTATTCCGACCCTGCCTCACTAGAATTCAAATATCTCAAAATACACAACTCTTTTGCTTGCTCTGTTTCTTTTATATGAAAGTAGACTCATTAAATTTTAATTTCATATCTCATTCAACCACTAACTCAATTTCTAAAATTTTTGGTGATTTTTCAAACTAAGATCACTGTCACTGTCCAAATCTATTCTGTTTCAAATTCACTCATTCACACAACACTATAACAATTTATTTTGTAAGCACGGTACAAAACTTCATCACTCCAGTGACTCTTTGGCAACTCATCGCATTTTAATCACATATTCATATTTGTTTGCAATTTCTCATATCCCATTGAACATGTTGGTATAATAGCGAATATTTGGTGGTTTGCACATAGTACCACTCGATTAACTATTATCATTCGATACACGTAGTAGCCTTCACATAGTACTACACACGTGATCAAACTTTTCGGTTCATGTAATAGCCTGCACATAGTACTACACACGTGATCGAAGCTATCCGGTATGCATAGTAGCCTGCACATAGTACCGAACATGCGACCTTTCGTTCCGGTACACATTGTAGCCTACACATAGTACTACACACGTGACCATCACTTTTACGTTCATATAGTGGCCTACACACAGTCTGTGCCACATATGTAAGCATTTCTGTCACTTCATTCGTATCCCTTTTTATTCCGAATATTCAATCAGAAAATTTCTCACTTTTTCTCATTTTTTTCTTTCTCACTAATCAAAGTCAATTCCTTGTCTTTCCTGACTAATAATAACAAATTTAACTTATTTTACACTCACATTATTCAATCCAGTCCAAAAATCACATTTTGGAAAATTTACATTTTTGCCCCTAAAGTTTCACAAAATTATGATTTTTCCCCTAGGCTCGAAAATTAAATTTATTCCTTTTTCTTATGTTTTATGACATACTAAACAATTTTTCCTTCTATAGCAACATCAAATTCTTGCTCTAAAGTGCACTTATGAACAATAATAATTTTTAACAATTATACCGTTTCACTCGTTTTCGCTAAAAATCGTTTAACATAATTCTAAGCTTCATATTCCATCATAAAACATCAAAATTCACACTTTTCATCTATGGGTAATTTTCCAAACATAAATTCTAGCTCGAATTAATGGGAGAATTAGCTTAAGCTAGTTACCAGGATTCTAAAAATATAAAGAGCAACAAAAACGGGGCTAGAACGAACTTACCATAAAACTTGAAAGAATGAACAAACCCTAGCCATGGAGTAACCTAATATTCGTCCAGCCCCCTTGAGAAGATGATGAAATTTTGACTTATTTTGTCTTTTTAATTTGTTTTAATTGCTAAATTACCAAAATACCCTTAACTTAAAAATATCCTATTTAACCCACTTCATGTCCATTTTTGTCCATAACATAACCAATGGTCTAATTACCATTTAAAGACCTCCAATTTAAAATTTCATAACAATTAGACACTCCTAACATATAGAACTCAACTTTTGCACTTTTTACAATTTAGTCCTTTTGGCTAAATTGAGTGCCCAAACGTCAAAATTTTCGAATGAAAATTTCACAAGATCTTTCCGTGAAATTGTAGACCATAAAAATATAATTAAAATAATTTTTTTCTCGTCAAATTTGTGGTCCCAAAACCACTGTTCCGACTAGGCTCAAAATCGGGCTATTACAAACATGGCATTTGAGACCACACGGGCGTGCGATCGCTTAAGTGGCAAGCCCAACTTGCGATTCATGGGCAAATGACTGAAATACCCTTGAAGGGTAAAATGACTAAAATACACTCGAAGGGTAAAATGACCGAAATACCCCCGAAGGGTAAAATGACTGAAATACCCTTTAAGGGTAAAATGACCGATATACCCTCAAAGGGTAAAATGATCAAAATACCCTCGAAGAGTAAAATGATTGAAATACCCTCGAAGGGTAAATAACCGAAATACCACTGAAGGGTAAAATGATCGAAATGCCCTTGAAGGGTAAAATGATCGAAATGCCCTCGAAGGGTAAAATGAACGAAATACCCCTGAAGGGTAAAATGACCAAAATACCCCCATAGGGTAAAACGACTGTTATACCCCTAGGAGTTGAAATGTGTGTATGACCGACTTGCTCTATGATATATATATGACTGTTATTGAGTATGACATATTGCATACACGTATGATTTATGACATGACATACTGTATGGGGTTGGTATTCTAATATAGGGGAAGTATACTGTACTGGTGGCTTTGCAACACATACTGTTACTGGCAGCTTCGTTGCGATTCTATTACTGGCAGCTTTGCTGCGATATTGGTGTGTTGGCTAGGTGGGTCGATTTTATTACCCACATGGTGTGTTGGTTGTACAGAGTGGTGTGTTGGCTGGATTGGGTTGGGTTGCATTACTGCACTGTACTGTTTCTGTATTGGACTAAGGCCCACACTATTACTAAAATGGGCTAAGGCCCATATTGCACTTTACTGCTTACGGCTAAGGCCTAGACTGTTACTGCTTAGGGCTAAGGCCCAAACTGTTACTTCTTAGGGCTAAGGCCCAGACTGTTACTGCTTAGGGCTAAGGCTCAGACTGTTACTACATGTCGTATATTGATTGACTAATAGGAGATTACACATTGAGTTTTGTAAACTCACCCTCTCCTTTAATTGTGCACGTAATCCTTAGCTTTAGGTGATTCAGTGCTGCGAGGGACTCAGAGGTAGCCACACAATTACTACTGTTCACAATTGCTTTTATTTTAAATTAAATCATAAGTTGGGTTTTGTTTTTGTAATAAGGCCTTTAAGTTGGTTTAAAAATTTTAATTGGGTTTTTGCTTACATATTTTAAGCTGCTAGTTTAGAAGAAGACAAGTTTTTTTTTAAATAATTACTATTTTCAAAGACACGGGCTTTAAACAATAAGAATTTAAGAAGCTTCTGTGATTTTAGACCAACTTATCAAATCAATAATGGATAATGAGACAAACGTTTTGACTGGTTGGTTTGTTAATGAGTAATAATAAAGGGGTTTATTTTAAACTTAGAAACAAATTTTTACTAACGAGTTTAATTTTTCGAAAGACACTTCAATGTGGCACAACAGATTCAACTATAACGTCTAGGCCGGGTTTGGGGTGTTATAGAAATATGATATCTTTCTTTTCTTTATCTTATTTTAATTACTTATTTACTAATTTACTTAATTAACCTTAATATATAACCTTTAAAATCACCTAATAAATGTCTATATTTGTCCACTCAATATGTCAATGGTTTAATGACAACATAAACCCTCTAACCATTTAATTTCATAGCTTTTAAATCCTTTTAGCTTATAGAACTCTAGTTTTGCACCTTTCACAATTTAGTCTCTTTTTTGAATTAAGCATGCAAACGGTAAACTTGCTTAATGAAATTTTCATACTATATTACTAACATGATGTAGATATTAAAATAATAACAATATATATATCGATTTCAGATTTGCGGTCCCAAAACTACTATTTTGATTTGACTAAAAATAGGCTGTTACAAAACTTGTATATTGGTTCTCATTCGTCAGGTAATCTCAATTTGTGTCAACGAGTTAAAAATGGGATGTTATGTTTCGTTTTAGTTAATGCAGTTTGTAGAGATCTTTGATTGGTATTCTGAGGGAATTATGATAGATGGCATATTTGGATTATCTTGACAGTAAGAAGAAAGAATTCTTCTGAAATGTTATTATTCGATTGATAGATCGACTCAATTGTGTTAGTCTGAATGGGTTATTCATTTGAAAAGTTAGGTAAGTTGTTTATATTCAAGTTTATTTCTCAATTCGGGAATAAATTTTACGGATTCATAGGTAAATAGACAGATAGTCCGAATGAAGAATTCATATTCTAGAAGACATGATGCAAAAATATATCTATTAGATTAGCTATAATCAGGAATTTTTATTATGGGTTAATGCCGTCTCGATAGTTGAAGCGATCACGCTTGTGTTAAATGATATTGCTTGACGCTTTCCATGAAAGGGGAACAAATATCAGTTGAAAGTTATAGATGCAAACATGTCAGAAGCATAAGCCAGAGTTTGATAATCTGGGTTTCTTGGTTATGTTTCAACAGATGATTACTGGGAATTCCTTGGTAGTCATACTATTAATGATAAAATTATGATAGGAGAACATTATAGCTGTTCAGTTAAATTCAGATATAGTATCAAGTTCTAAAATAACTTCTGATACGAGTTTTGAATCGAGTTGAGTTATGATTGATTTATCTATGCATAACCATTGTATAGGTGGAAGAAAGACTTGACTTGATAGCTATAACAAGTGAGAAATTTTGAGGACGAAATTTTCATAAGGGGGTTGTAACAGATTGTTTTTCAGTGTTGTCGAAAATAATGATTTCAGGGCCACAAACCTAACGAGTAAGTTCGTAAATATTATTATTTAATATTTACAAGTCAAACATGGTTTTAAAAAGGTTTTTGATTTAGTGATTTATGTTATATGAATGATTTATTAAGTTCAAGTGGTAATGTATCAGCCCGTTTTTCAGTGGTGTCGAAAATAGTGGTTTCAGGGCCACCAAATCCGACGAGTAAGTTTGTAAATATTATTATTTAATATTTACGAGTCAAATATTAAAAAGGTTTTTGATTTGATAATTTATGTTATATAAGCGATTTATAAAGTTCAAGTGGTAAGATCAAGTGGTTTTAGAAAATGAGGTATCGGGACCTCATTTCTATAAACCGAGCTGTAAATATTTTTATAAATATTTTCGGAATGTCATTAAGGTGATATTAAAGTTTCGTTGAAAAATTTTAACGTTTAGATAGTTAATTAAGCGAAAATGACTAAATCATAAAAGTTGAAAATTTCAATCGCTATTAGTTTAAAGGTGTTAATTCATTAAAGAATCATAATTGGATGGCCTTAATGGGTAAATTACCCATTCTTAAGATGGTGGACCGTTTAAGTTTTAATTTCCTTTAATTTCCTTTAATTTGATATATGTTTTATACATTATTTTTAATATTAAAATAATATAATAATGTTAAAATAAGAAAACATGAAGTTTTCTATTCATTTTGGTTTTGTTCACCATGCAAATGCTTCAAGGTTCGGCTATGGCTATACCTTTGCATGGTAAGCCATTTTTCATCCATTTCTTTTAATTTTTATATTTTTGAGATCGTTGCAATTAGGTTCAGCTAGCCTATACCTTCGATTTTGAAACTGTTAAAGATTTTGAATGTTACCATTAATGAATCTAGTGATTTTTTATGTTAAATGATGAATTTGAAATATTATTTGTTATTTAAAAGTATTTTGTTAAGTGATTTTTGATAAATTTATCGATTAGGGACTAAATTGTTAAAATAGTAAAAGTACAAGGACTTGATGTGTAATTGTTGCAAAAATGGGCTGAAATGGGTACCATGAATATTTGGCTAATATGATTTGGCAATAAAAATGGTTAATTGACATGTTTTAAGCTTAGTGACTAAATTGAATAAAAGTAAAATGTTAGGGAAAATTTTGTAAAAATGTCAAAAATTACTAAATTGCATAAAATAATTTTTTTACTATATAAATTAATAAATTGAATGAAATTATTAATTTAAATCAAGATCGAGTGGAAAATCAAGAAGAATAAAAAAATTACCAAATAGCCCCTGTACTTTGAGATTTCTACAAATTTAGCCAGGTAAGTTCATACGGTTAGAATTTAACATCAATATGAATTTTTGAGTAGATGAACATGGTACAACTTATATATTTATTTTAATTATTGATAATTAATGGTAATTTGAGATATAATATTAAATTTGATGCTTGATTTGGATTGAACGTGGGATAGAGTACAATCATGATTTGGTGTGTTATGGGAGTTTGGATTGGAGATGGTATTGGAGGGAGATATTTGTATATTACCCAATTAAATCGAGGTTTCGCATTTGTTGCAAAATCTCGTGTTATACTCTCTATTTGGCGTGTTCTAGTTGGATCAACTCTCATGAGCTTCTATTTGGCGTGTTTTGGTTGGATCAGCTCTTATGAACTTCTGTTTAGCGTGTTTCGGTTGAATCAGCTCTTATGAGCTTCGTTTAGCGTGTTTTGGTTGGATCAACTCTTAAGAGCTTTTATTTGGCGTGTTTTGTTGGATCAGCTTTTATGAGCTTTTGTTTGGTGTGTTTCAGTTGGATCAACTCTTATGAGCTTCTGTCTGGTGTGTTCGATTGATCTGACAATGTACTCTTATTCATAAGTCATTTTTCGAATGGAAAATCTCGGTAAGGTATCTGTTTAATGAATTTGAAAGATTTTTTATTTATTGAATATTGATCTGAACATAGATGAATTCATCTGATTGTAAATCTCGGTAAGGTAACTTGTTTAGTGATTTTGATGGAATTGCCATATATTTAAGCTTGAATTGAATGTTTCAATTCACCGATTGAGATTGTGTATGATAGGAACATACATGATTAATTTTTGTGTTTATACTTTGTACTATGCAAATAAAAAAGTAAAGGAAAAGAATAAAAAGTGATTTGCGAGTTGCTGCAGTAACATGTGTTGTGGATAATACTTAGGCTTGTGCCAAGCTTAAGATTTGATTATATCATGATTGATATTAATGGATACATTGAAATGGTAAGTGTTCAAATGGAAATATGCTTATGTTCATGAAAAGGTAGTATAAATCAAAAGATGTAATTTCTTATGAAATTATTTATCATGTACTTGATCCCAAAAGAGTTGTGTATAAATTTACTAACTTATGTATTGATGATGATGATTAGGCTTGTATCAAGCTTGTGGTTATGGTTGATGTTTATGTTTATGTCTTGTGTTATGCAAATGAAACAGGTGAGAAAAGCTAATGAAATGGTAAGTTCACAATTGAAATGTAATGTGATAAGCAAAAAGGATTGATGAATTAAAGGACTTACCTATATGTGAGAAATTCTTTATGCTAAAGGTGAATTTACCTATGTCATGAATAATCACAATAATTTGTGAATTGATAATATAATTAAATTTATGCTAAGTAAATGGAACAAAAAGTAAGTGGAATGATTCATCATTTTAAGAAAAGATTAATGATTATGTAGTACAACTTATAAGATCTTATTATGTTATGAATAGAAAGTATATGTGAGTTGATAGTTTTATAGTTTGATAAATCTTTTATCATTTGTAAAGCTTTACATTTGTCGTGTAAAGTTCATATTTATGATGAAAGGTTATGTTGAATATTCATACGAGCTTACTAAGCATACATTGCTTACGTAGTTATTTTCCATTACTTTACAGATTATCGAAAGCTCGATCGGGTTGGAAACTCGTCGAGATCTATCACACTATCCAACAATTATATTGGTAGCTTTGATATCTTGATCAAGGTTATAATGGCATGTATAAGTGAATTGGGTTTGATGAGATGTTGATATGTTTGGCTTGTAAATGTGGTATTATGGTTGGTGTGCTTTTGGCATTTGATGTCTTGATGGTTGGTGTTTTATTGCCAAATTGATACATGGGTTAAATGACCAAAGTGGTATGTGTTGGCATGGTTGAAATTTGGTCAATTAGGTTATGTGTTGATATGGAATTTAGTTAAGGTTGTTTGGATTAAACATGATCATTTTGATGCAAATGTAAGTATGAATGCTTGGTTGTGATTGAGGTGCCTAAATGGCATATTAGTTTAATGGACTTATGGTATATTGAAATGGTCTTATTATGCATATTTTGGCATGTTTTGGTGTCTTGATCATAGGTTCATTTGGTATGTTGGAACTTGTTGAAATTGGGTGAAAGAAAAGGCTTGATTTTGGCCTATTTCTTGTCCACACGGCCTAATACACGGGCGTGTCTCTCAGCTGTGTGTGACACACGGCTAGGCGATACAGTCGGGTGTCCCTTATAGGTTGTTAATGGTTGCTTTTCAAAATTTGCATGGCCTAGCACACGGGCCTGTGGCTTGGCCGTGTGACCTAAGTAAGAGAGTTATATGGGCATGGAGACTGGCTGGGACACAGCCTTGTGTCCCTATTTTGAATGTTACATGGCCTGAGACACGGACGTGTGTCTCAGATATGTGAGCCACATGGTCTAGTCATACGGTCATGTGACCCTTGCAATGTAAATTTTTCTAACTTTTTGCTAAACTTTCTAAATGTTTCCGATTTAGTCTCGAACTATTTCTATTGTATTTTTAGGGCCTCGAGGGCTCGATTAAGGGACATTATGAATGTTTTTTTAATGAAATTAGAACATGTATTGCATTGATATATGAATTAAATGGTTTACTATTCTGTTTGTTTTGTAATGCTCCGTAACCCTCTTTTGGCGACGAATACGGGTTAGAGGTGTTATAAGTAAGACCCTAAAGTTAAGTGGTTTTAAAAAATGATGTATTAGGACCTTGTTTCTATAAACCGAGCCGTAAATATATTTATAAATATTTACGAAGTGTTATAAAAGTTGTATTAAATTTTCGTTGAAAAATTTTAATGTTTCGATAGTTAATTAATTAAAAAAGATTAAATTGTAAAAGATGTAAATTTGATCACTTGATCACTTTGATTTGAGTGATTAAATGGCTTATTAAATAAAGGTAAGTGGACTTGAATGGTAAATATACCATTTTTAAAAGGTGTTAGGTAGTTAGTGGGGTTATTTAGTTAAAGAAATGGTGTTTATTAAATTATTAAAAACATTATATTATGTTATAATGTTAAAAAAATAAGAAAATAAAAAATGATTCATTCATCTTCTTCACCATTTTTAGTCAAAACAAAAAGGGGAGAAGCTCCAAGCTTCTATGGGTGCATGTCAGTCCGTTTTTCACCCGTTTCTTTTAATTTTTATGTTTTTGAGGTCGTTGCAACTAGATAAAGCTAACTCGTACCTTCAATTTTGAAACTATTAAAGATATTGAATATTGCCATTGATGAACGTGATTTTAGTTTTTAAATGATGAATTTGAAGTATTAGTTGTTATTTATAAGTATTTTATTAAGTAATTTTGATGAATTTATCGATTAGGGACTAAATTGTTGAAATAGTAAAAATACAAGGATTTGATGTGAAATTATTACAAATATGGACTGTACAAGATGTCATGAATATTTGGCTAGTATGAATTTGCATTAAAAATGGTTAATTTGAATTTAACATAATTCACTTGTGATTATTATTGTTGTTCACTAGTTAATCGATTTATATATATATGTGAATTACTTCGGTTAATAATATAAGGACAAGTGTTGCAAATACTTATGTATATATGAAATTGAGAAAAGATTATTAGTAATGTTTTTCTTGGATTTGTATTAAAGTTACACGCGAATGAGATGAATTTAAGTATGTATACAAAAATGAAGAAGTGCCTCTGTTTGTACTTCGATACCACTATTTGCACATCAGTGCCCCTATTTGTATTTCGGTACCCCTGATTCCACTTACGCACTCCTGTTTGTACTTCGGTGTCCCTGATTGCACTTACGTGCCCCTACCTGTACTTCGATACCCCTGAATGCACATATATGCCCCTATTTGCACTTCAGTTCCCCTGGTCGCACATTCGTGCTCCTGATTACACTTTGGTGCCCCTGTTATTCATCTATAATGCCCTTGGTATGGTGTAGTTACCCGAGTATCCGAGTCAAATTACTAGTTCAACGGGCTTGAAAAGAAAATGAACAATAAGTACTCAAATGAATTATGTCATGAATCTATGAAAAGAATTGGAAAGGAAATGTTCAGTGAAAGTATACTAATGTTCATGAAATTGATGATTTGAAATGAAGTTGTTAATGTTCAATGACTTACCTTATGATATTTCAAGTGAATCATGTGTATATGCAATAACATGTGTAGTTGATAATGCTTAGACTTGTGTCAAGCTTATGGTTGGATTATATTATTCTTAATGGTAATGTTATACGTTGAAATGGTAAGTTTCCAAATGGAAATATGTTTATGTTCATGAAAAGGTGGTATGAATCAAAATAGGTGTTTTTTTTAATGAAATGGTTTATCATGTGGTTGATCCCAAAAGAGTTATGTATAAATGCACTAACTTGTGTATTGATGATATATGGTCTTGTTTCAAGCTTGAGTAATTGGTTGATGTTTATGCTTATGTCTTGTGTTATGCAAATGATATGGGTAAGGGAATGTAATGAAATGGTAAGTTCATAATTGAGATGTAATGTGATAATGTAAATGGATTGATGAGTTAAAGGGTTTATTTGTATGTGAGAAATTTATTTAAGATATGGATGAATTTATATAGGTCGTGGATAAATACACTAATTTGTAAGTTGATAATGTTATTTAAGCTAAAGTAAGTAAATGGAAGGTTTCAAAGTTTTATGAAAAAGGTTAATGACTGTGTAATATGTCTTATAAAATCCTATTATGCTAGGAATGTTAAATATATGTGGAGTTTATGGACATACTCATTTATGAGTTGGTGATTATGGTTTGATAAATCTTATGGTATTGGTATAGATTTATAATTACCTTATAAAGTTCATTATTGAAATGGAATGTTATATATAAATTTTATATGAGCTTACTAAACATTCATTGCTTACATAGTTGTCTTTCCCTTATTCTATAGATTATCGAAAGCTCGATCTGTTGGAAGCTCGTCGGAGATTTATCACACTATCCAACGGTTGTATCGGTAGTTTTGATGTTTTGGCTAAGGTTATGATGGCATGTATAGGTGGACTTGTGTTTGAATGTTGGTTGTTGGAATCATTTGGAAATGGCTAGAATGGTGACATTTAAATAATTTTGATGCACGTGAGAAGTGGTCCAAATGGTAAGGTCATTTTGCTATGTTTTGATATGGAAACAAGTTAATTGATAAATGATTAAATATGCACATGTATAGGTGTTTTATGATTGATAACATTTTGGCATTTTGGTGCTTAAATGGTTAATGTTGAAATGGTCAAGTAGATGTTTGTTTTTAGTGATCAATTTGGTATATTTTGTTGAGACTTGATTTATGGTCAATTGTGTTATGTCTTGGCACGATGATTTGTGGTTGTGTATAATTGATTTATGCCAAAACATGTATGCGTTTAGGTTGATTTCAAGATTTATGTTTGAGATGTCTTTTAGGCATATTGGTTGTATGCAAAAATGCTATATTGATCTAATTTTATTATGCATATTTTAGGTACATTATGAATGCTTGAATTAGGTGCAAGGGCTTGAATGTGTGGTCATGTTTTGGGTGAGAGAGATGGCTTGAAAATAGCCTAATTCTTGTCCACACGGCCTAAGACACAGGCGTGTGTCTTAGTCGTGTGTGACATACGGCCACGCAACACGGCTGCATGTCCCCTGTAGGTTTTAGAGGTTATATTTCGAAGGTTACACAGTCTGACACACGGGCATGTGGCTTGGCCATGTGGCCCAAGTCAGAGAGTTACACGAGCATAGACAGGGGCTGGGACACGACTGTGTGTCCCTACTTCGAATGTCCACACGACCTAAGACATGGGTGTATATCTTAGTCATGTGAGTCACATGGCCTAGCCACACAGCCATGTGACCCCTACAGTGTGAATTTTACTATCTTTTTCCATGAAGTTTTAAATGTTCCCGATTTAGTCTCAAATCATTTCTAAAGTGTTTCTAAGGCCTCGAGGGCTTGAACTAGGGACATTATGCATGTGTTTGATTGAATTTTACAATAATTATGAAATGTTGAGAATGTATGATTTGAGGTACATTTTTACGATAATTCTCTATAACCCTATTCTGGCGACGGATACGGGTTAGGGGTGTTACAATAAGTACATTGGACTGGACCAAAGTAGAATAGATTCTGAATCCGTTTATTGATCTATTTGCTTGTGACGTTCATAGTGTGACATGCTTGAATCATGAGTGGATGGCAGACCATGTATGCGTGACTCGTACACTTTGATGTATGTAAAAACCTGAGTTCGAATAGATAATGAACAGAAAGTTGGTGTGTTGGGTATATCACTTCTACAGTATGTAGCATCATTCACGATAGTGCAATGCATAGCTTGAGACATGGGCGAAAGATATCCTTGTTGGAAAACAATCCGGTTTGAAAATAGTTTTTTTGCACAGCAAAAAATTGAAAATTTGAAAATCGGCCTGATTTGTGATATTTATAGCAATAAACCTTAGACCAAAATCGTACATGTGTTTTCAGATAAGCGAATCATTGATGTTTTTTACTTTCAACCAAATGACTTTCTCTACTATTCTCATACCACGAACTTGTAACAGCTCGATTCTGGGCCTAGTTGGAACAGTGGTTTCGAGACCACAAATCCGATGAAGGAAAATATTATTATTGTTATATTTTTATGGTCTACAATTTCACGAAAAATTTTCGTAAAAATTTCGTTCGAAAATTTCGACGTTTGGGCACTCAATTGAGTCAAAAGGACTAAATTGTAAATAGTGCAAAAGTTGAGTTCTACATCTTAGAGGTGTCTAATTGTTATGAAATTTTAAATTGGAGGTCTTTATGTGGTAATTAGACCATTAGTTAGTTGATGGACAAAAATGGGCATAGAATTAGTGAAATAGATTTTTTTAAGTAAGGGCATTTTAGTCATTTAGTAATTAAATAGAATTAAATGGGAAAAAGATGACAAAATATGCTCATCTTCTTCACGGTGAACGAAATCAGCAAGGGGAAAGCCATATTTAGGGTTTTTAAGCATCCAAGCTCCATAATCAAGAAAGACGAGAAGACTACCTCAAACGAGGAAAAGAGAAGATAGTGGAGTAAATTGCAAAATTACGATATCTTGCACCGAGGTAAGTAAACATGTGAAATAATGCATTATTTTGATATTATTTAATATGTGTTGAGATTTATTTGAACATAGAATGAATATTTGGCAAAGATTTAAAAAAAATGTGGCTAAGTGGGGAAAGGTGGTAAAGTGTTGAAAAACACGGTTTCCAGTTGAACACTCGGAATAGGCCAGATTACATTGAATAAAAAGGGGGTTACTAAGTGCTGATTCCCCCAAGGGGTTGCTAAGTGCTGATTCCCCTATTCATTGGTGGTTGCTAAGTGCTGATTCCACCGTATTTTAAATTTGAAGGGGGTTGCTAAGTGCTGATTCCCCCAAGGGGTTGCTAAGTGCTTATTCCCCGACTCATTGGTGGTTGCTAAGTGCTGATTCCACCGTATCTTAAATGTGAAGGGGGTTGCTAAGTGCTGATTCCCCCGAGGGGTTGCTAAGTGTTGATTCCCTGAATCATTGGTGGTTGCTAAGTACTGAACCCACCGTATCTTAAATGTGAAAGGGGTTGCTAAGTGCTGATTCCCTGACTCATTGGTGGTTGCTAAGTGCTGAATCCACCGATAACGGTTAACATTCCGAGTGTTCAACGTGTAAATTGGGAAGGTGAATATTTATTGTGGTGGACAAGTTTATGGGAGGAATATTGGGTTTGATACTAAATCGACCCATGTATAAGATGGGACGAAATATCAAAAATACAAGAGAAACAATTTAAATACAAAACTGTGTTGAACAACAGCAGTTAGGCAACTTTGAAAAATCACCATAAATGGTGGGAAATGAATTGGAGGTTGAATAATATATGAAATTGAAGCTGGATGAGTCTATTTTCATATGAAAGAAATAGAGCAAGAAAAGAGTTTTATATTTGGGGATATTTGAATTTTATTGAGATAGGGTTGGATTGATTTTGAAATCCCCTGTTCCAAATTTGGAAAATCACTAAAAAATGTACAAAAATAATTATTGCCTGAAATTCATATGCTTGGATTCTTTAATGAGTCTATTTTTAATAGAAACAAATTAGAACATTTTTTGAATTTTGTACAGGGAGTTACTTAAATTTTAGTAAAGAAAGGCCAGAACCGTCAGGCAGTGAAATAGGGGAATATTTAAAGAATAAACTGTACTAATTGGCTAAACCAAAATTCTGAAAATTTTATGGTGGAAATTTATATGAGTCTAGTTTCCAAGAAAATTTACTGAATCCAATTTGGAGCCCTGTAACTCCAGATAAAAATAAATTAGTGACCATGACTCAGAAAAATAGCTTGCTGGAAATTGAACACTTGATGAAATTTAAGTGTGATTACAATTATGTTACTATGTAATCATGTAAGGAAATTATTTATTTGTCATATGTTTACTTACTAAGCTATATGCTTACTCGTTTTTATTTTCCCTTGATTATAGTGGCATCAATCAGTTCAGAACTGGGACGACGTTAGATAATCATCCACACTATCATCAACTTTTGGGGTATTTTGCAACTAATACTTTGGAAACATGGCATGTATAGATGACTTTATGTATTGCGGTTTAAATATGTATATATATATAGTATGATCCGGTTTAAAATGTTGGTGTTTGTTAATGGATAAATTGTGTTTGAACATACAACTGTATTTGGTTGGAATATTGAATATGTTTGGAATTGTGTTTGAAAATTTGCAGGGATTTTTATGAAAAATAAGCAGAAATGTTGCCGAAATTTAATAAAAAAGAAAAATTTAAAAAAAATTTAGTAATACCTCATACTCAGTTCCGTTAAGGAATACGGGTAAGGGGTGTTACATTTTAGTGGTATCAGAGCTACGGTTTAGTCGGTTCTCGGACCAATAAAATATGTGTGAAAGTCAATCTATACATGCCATAAATATATTGTGATAGTGTGATGATTTCTGACAATTTAAAATTTTGTGTTATATAGTAAATGGATCCTGACCGAAGTGTGGCAGATGATGTTGAAAGTAACACGCTGGCTCCCGCACAAGGGACTGCGCATGAAGAAAGTAGACATGAGACGTATAGTCAGGATGAGGCTCGAGAAGCCTTTCTTCGAATGATGAGTAATTGGTATACAGAATTTGTCCGTGCAAATCTGAATGTTCAACCTCCTCCACCCCCTCCTATTCCTCAATCAGTCCCCGTAGCTCCACAAAGTGTTGATTTGGTGAGATCAAGTAAACCTCCCGTTGACAAAATCCGAAAGCATGGGGATGAAGATTTCAGGGCTAATGTTGATGATGATCCCAAAAAAGCAGAGTTTTGGCTGGAAAACACTATTCGGGTATTTGATAAACTATCTTGTACTTCTGATGAATGTTTGAAATGTGCTGTGTCTTTACTAAAGGATTCAGTATACCGTTGGTGGAAAACATTAATATCAGTGGTTCCGAAAGAAAGAGTTACTTGGGACTTTTTCCAGGAGGAATTCAAAAAGAAATATATAAGCCAGCGGTTTATTGATCAGAAACGCAAGGAGTTTCTTGAGTTGAAGCAGGGCCGGATGTCTGTGGCAGAATATGAAAGGGAGTTTGTCAGGCTCAGCAAATATGCCCAGGAATGTGTGCCCACAGAGGCCATTATGTGTAAAAGATTTGAAGAGGGGTTAAATGAAGATATCAGACTATATGTTGGGGTTTTAGAGTTGAAAGAATTTGTAGTGCTGGTTGACCGAGCCTGTAAGGCTAAAGAACTGAGTAAAGAAAAGAGACGAGCAGAGATGGAAGCTCGAGATGTAAGAAAAAGGTCAATGAGCAGAACATTTCAATCCCAACCAAAGAAGCTTAAAAGGATGGATCCACGACCAACTGGTTCAGCTGGGTATTCACGTAGACACCGAGGGAAGTCATATTCTGGAGCTAAAACTCAAGCTACCTCAGCGGCAAGTGTGGGCAATGTGGGGAATACTAGACCCGAGTGTCAACAGTGTGGCAGGCGATATGTTGGTGAATGTTGGGGATTTAAACGAGATTGTTTCAGGTGTGGTTCTCAAGAGCACTATATAAAAGATTGCCCTGAGAGAATAGAGGAAGAAAGACTGCAGAGAGCTGGATCGGGTGATATTGTTAGTAGAGGTAGACCACCGAGGAATACTGGGAGCAAAGTCAGTGGTAAAAGTGTGATGAAAGATACAGCTGGGAGATCAAAAACTAGAGCGCCTGCCAGAACTTATGCCATACGTGCTCGTGAGGATGCATCATCTCCCGACGTGATTACTGGTACATTTTCTCTTCATGGTATTGATGTTGTTGCTTTGATTGACCCTGGGTCTACTCATTCATATGTATGTGTGCAATTAGTATCTAGTAAGAAATTGCTTGTTGAAAATATTGAATTTGTGGTTAAAGTATTAAATCCTTTAGGCAAATATGTCTTAGTCGATAAGGTTTGCAAGAATTGTCCTTTGATGATTCGAGGTCACTGTTTCCTGGCTAATTTGATGTTGTTACCATTTGATGAGTTTGATGTTATTTTGGGGATGGATTGGTTGATATTGCATGATGCCAAGGTAAATTTTAGACAGAAAATCCTTGAATTGAAGTGTGAAAATGGTGAAATTCTTCGGGTTGAGGCAGAGGAACCGAATAAACTGCCTATGGTGATTTCGCACATATCTGCTCAGAAATACATGATAAAAGGATGTGAGGCTTATCTTGCTTATGTGTTGAATACTGGTATAACCGGGTCGAAGCTTGAATCAGTGCCTGTAGTCTGTGAATTTCCAGACGTATTTCCAGAGGAACTGCCTGGGTTACCTCCGATTAGAGAAGTGGAGTTTGCTATTGACTTGTTACCTGGTACTGCGCCGATTTCTATTACTCCGTATCGGATGGCTCCAACTGAGTTGAAAGAATTAAAAGCTCAATTACAAGAGTTGACAGATAAATGATTTGTAAGACCAAGTTTTTCTCCTTGGGGTGCTCCTGTGCTATGTGTGAAAAAGAAGGACGGCTCTATGAGACTTTGGATTGACTATCGTTAGCTCAACAAAGTGACTATAAAGAACAAGTATCCTTTTCCTAGAATTGATGATTTTTTTGACCAACTAAAAGGGGCAACAGTGTTTTCAAAGATTGATCTGAGGTCTGGTTACTATCAGTTGAGAGTTAGGGAGTCCGATGTGCCAAAGACCACTTTCAGAACGAGATATGGACATTATGAATTTCTGGTAATGCCTTTTGGGTTGACTAATGCTCCGGCTATTTTTATGGACCTGATGAACTGAATTTTTCGACCGTATCTGGATAAGTTCGCGGTGGTGTTCATAGATGATATTTTAATTTATTCTCGGGATGAATCCGAGCACGCCGAACATTTGAGAATTGTGTTGTAGATTCTGAGAGAGAAGAAATTATATGCTAAATTTAGCAAAAGTGAGTTTTGGCTTCATGAGGTCGGATTTTTGGGACATATAGTTTCAAGTGAAGGTATTCGGGTTGATCCAAGCAAAATTTCAGCAATTGTTGATTGGGAGCCACCAAAGAATGTGACCGAAGTTAGAAGCTTTCTGGGCTTAGTCGGATATTACAAACGGTTTGTCAAGGGATTCTCGATGATTGCCTCTCCTATGACTAAATTATTGCAAAAGAATGTCAAGTTTGAATGGACCGATAAATGTCAACAAAGTTTCGAGAAATTGAAGGCTTTATTAACTGAGGCACCAGTGTTGGTACAACCTGAGTCAGGGAAGGAGTTTATAATTTACAGTGATGCATCGTTGAATGGTCTTGGGTGTGTGTTAATGCAAGAGGGCAAAGTAATAGCTTATGCTTCGAGACAGCTGAAACCGCATGAGAAGGATTATCCGACGCATGATTTAGAATTGGCTGCCATTGTTTTTGCTTTAAAAATTTGGCGTCATTATTTGTATGGTGAGAAGTGCCGAATCTTCACTGATCATAAAAGTTTGAAGTATTTAATGAATCAAAAAGACTTGAATTTGCGACAAAGAAGATGGCTCGAGCTAATAAAAGATTATGAGCTAGTGATTGATTATCATCCTGGAAAAGCTAATGTTGTTGCTGATGCCTTAAGCAGAAATCTTTATTTGCTTTGAGACCTATGAGTACAAGATTAACTTTATCTGATGATGGTTCCATTTTGGCTAAATTGAGGGCAAGACCGTTATTCCTTCAGCAAATCCGAGAAGCTCAAAAGAACGACAGTGAGTTGCAAGCCAGGAGAGCTCAGTGCGAAGCAGGTGTTGACTCAAATTTTAGAATTAGCTCAGATGATTGTCTGATGTTCCGGGATAGGGTATGTGTACCGAGAAGTGATGAGTTAATTCAGACCATTTTATGTGAGGCACACAGTGGTGATTTGTCAATTCATCCAGGTAGTGTGAAAATGTATAATGATTTGAAGAAATTGTACTGGTGGCTGGGAATGAAAAAGGATATCTAGGAATTTGTATCAAAATGTTTAATTTGTCAACAAGTGAAAGCTGAGCATCAAGTACCATCGGGTTTACTTCAGCCGGTAATGATTCCAGAGTGGAAGTGGGACAGTATCACGATGGATTTTGTGACAGGATTGCCTTTAACTCCAAAGAACAAGGATGCTATTTGGGTAATTGTTGATAGACTGACAAAGTCAGCCCATTTCATTCCGGTACGCATTGATTACTCACTCAACAGGTTGGCGGAGTTATATGTTGCTGAAATAGTGAGGCTACACGGGGTGCCTAAGTCTATTATATCGGATAGAGATCCGAGGTTCACATCGAGGTTTTGGATAAAGTTGCAGGAAGCTTTGAGTACAAATTGAACTTTAGTACTGCGTTTCATCCGCAAACTGACGAGCAATCAGAAAGAGTGATTCAAATTCTTGAAGACATGCTCCAGTGTTGTATTTTAGAATTTGAAGGCAGTTGGGAGATATATCTACCATTGGTTGAATTTGCTTACAACAATAGTTATCAGTCAAGTATACGAATGGCACCGTATGAAGCATTATATGGGCGTAAGTGTAGAACTCCTTTATATTGGACTGAGCTTGGTGAGAACCGAATTCATGGAGTTGATGGTGAAAGAAACCGAAGAAAAAGTGAAAATAATCCGTGACTGCTTAAAGGCTGCTTCAGATCGGCAAAAGTCATATGCGGATTTAAAGAGAAAAGAGATTGAGTTTCAAGTGGGTGATAGAGTGTTCTTGAAAGTATCTCCATGGAAGAAGATTTTGAGATTTGGCCATAAAGGCAAATTAAGTCCACGTTTTATTGGACCGTATGAAGTTATTGAAAGAATTGGACCTGTAGCTTATCAGTTAGCTTTGCTGGCAGAGTTAGAAAGGATACATAATGTATTTCATGTATCAATGTTGCGACGCTATCGTTCTGATCCTTCACATATAGTTTCTCCTACAGAGATTGAAGTTCGACCGGATATGACTTATGAGGAGGAACCGATAAAAATTCTGGCTCGAGAGGTCAAGCAGTTAAGGAATAAGCGTGTGGCCTTAGTAAAAGTGTTGTGGCAAAAACATGGAGTGGAAGAAGCTACGTGGGAACCGGAGGAAGTTATGAGGAAACAGTACCCAAACCTCTTTTCTGGTAAGATTTTCGAGGACGAAAATCCCTAAGGGGGAGAGAATTGTAACAGCTCGATTCTGGGCCTAGTCGGAACAGTGGTTTTGAGACCACAAATTTGATGAAGGAAAATATTATTATTATTATATTTTTATGGTCTACAATTTCACGAAAAATTTTCGTAAAAATTTCGTTCGAAAATTTCGACGTTTGGGCACTCAATTGAGTCAAAAGGACTAAATTGTAAAAAGTGCAAAAGTTGAGTTCTACATCTTAGAGGTGTCTAATTGTTATGAAATTTTAAATTGGAGGTCTTTATGTGGTAATTAGACCATTAGTTAGTTGATGGACAAAAATGGGCATAGAATTAGTGAAATAGATTTTTTTTAAGTAAGAGCATTTTAGTCATTTGGTAATTAAATAGAATTAAATGGGAAAAAGATGGCAAAATATGCTCATCTTCTTCATGGTGAACGAAATCAGCGAGGGGGAAGCCATATTTAGGGTTTTTAAGCTTCCAAGCTCCATAATCAAGAAAGACGAGAAGACTACCTCAAACAGGGAAAAGAGAAGATAGTGGAGTAAATTGCAAAATTACGATATTTTGCACCGAGGTAAGTAAACATGTGAAATAATGCATTATTTTGATATTATTTAATATGTGTTGTGATTTATTTGAACACAGAATGAATATTTGGCAAAGATTCTAAAAAAAAATGAGGCTAAGTGGGGAAAGGTGGTAAAGTGTTGAAAAACACGGTTTCCAGTTGAACACTCGGAATGGGCCAGATTACATTGAATAAAAGGGGGTTGCTAAGTGTTGATTCCCCCAAGGGGTTGCTAAGTGCTGATTCCCCTATTCATTGGTGGTTGCTAAGTGCTGATTCCACCGTATTTTAAATTTGAAGGGGGTTGCTAAGTGCTGATTCCCCCAAGGGTTGCTAAGTGCTGATTCCCTGACTCATTGGTGGTTGCTAAGTGCTGATTCCACCGTATCTTAAATGTGAAGGGGGTTGCTAAGTGCTGATTCCCCCGAGGGGTTGCTAAGTGCTGATTCCCCGAATCATTGGTGGTTGCTAAGTACTGAACCCACCGTATCTTAAATGTGAAAGGGGTTGCTAAGTGCTGATTCCCCGACTCATTGGTGGTTGCTAAGTGCTGAATCCACCCATATCGGGTAAGATTCCGAGTGATCAACATGTAAATTGGGAAGGTGAATATTTATATGTGGTGGACAAGTTTATGGGAGGAATATTGGGTGTGATACTAAATCGACCCATGTATAAGATGGGAGGAAATATCAAAAATGCAAGAGAAACAATTTAAGTACAAAACTGTGTTGAACAACAACAGTTAGGCAAATTTGAAAAATCACCATAAATGGTGGGAAATGAATTGGAGGTTGAATAATATATGAAATTGAAGCTGGATGAGTCTATTTTCATATGAAAGAAATATAGCAAGTAAAAGAGTTGTATATTTGGGGATATTTGAATTTTATTAAGACAGGGTTGGATTGATTTTGAAATCCCCTATTCCAACTTTGGAAAATCACTAAAAATTGTACAAAAATAATTATTGCCTGAAATTCATATGCTTGGATTCTTTAATGAGTCTATTCTTAATAGAAACAAACGAGAACATTTTTTGAATTTTTTACAAGGAGTTACTTAAATTTTGGTAAAGAGAGGTCAGAACCGTCAGGCAGTGAAACAGGGGAATCTTTAAAGAATAAAATATACTAATTGGCTAAACCAAAAATTCTGAAAATTTTATGGTGGAAAGGTATATGAGTTTATTTTTGGGGAAAATTTACTAAATCCAATTTGGAGCTTGTAACTCCAGATAAAAATAAATTAGTGACCATGACTCAGAAAAATAGCTTGCTAGAAATTGAACACTTGATGAAATTTAAGTGTGATTACAATTATGTTACTATGAAATCATGTGAGGAAATTATTTATTTGTCATATGTTTACTTACTAAGCTATATGCTTACTCGTTTTTATTTTCCCTTGATTATAGTGACATCAATCAGTTCGGAACTGGGACGACGTTAGATAATCATCCACACTATCATCAACTTTTGGGGTATTTTGCAACTAATACTTTGGAAACATGGCATGTATAGATGACTTTATGTATTGCGGTTTAAATATGTATATATATATATAGTATGATCCGGTTTAAAATGTTGGTGTTTGTTAATGGATAAATTGTGTTTGAACATACAACTGTATTTGGTTGGAATATTGAATATGTTTGGAATGGTGTTTGAAAATTTGCAGGGAGTTTTATGTAAAAATAAGTAGAAATGCTGCCGAAATTTTATAAAAAAGAAAAAAATTTAGTAATACCTCATACTCAGTTCCGTTAAGGAATACGGGTAAGGGGTGTTACAGAACTGCTTTGAGTGTGTGCTCGAACCAATTGAATCAAAATACAATACTTAGAAAAGGTTTTCTTTTCCTTTTGGGGTGAAAATGAAATTTCTCTCTTTTTTAATAAAAACCGATAAAATTGTTATCTGAAAAAATATATTTAATAGTTTAGAATAAACTCTCACTATTTTTGGCAAAATAATAATCTCTCAAAGTTGTGTTAGTAGCTCTAAAGGTGTCATCTATTTATAGGAAGAGAAGGTAGAACCCTTGTTGAGTTGTAGTGGTTTATTTCAAATAGAAAAAAAACTTCCTACTTAGAGTAGAAGTGGGGTGGATGGCGCACCCTAGTATTTCTACTAGGGCCTTTGGGCCTCTCTCGCATCGGGTCCAATTATGAGTACTTCTTGGGCCTTTTGACCTAGTACTTTGTAATGTGATCCAACCCGATTCGATTTTTCTATTTCTCAAAATAAACTATAATATCTATATTAAACAATTTTCTCATCCCTATTTTATACTTAGTAAAATTTTGAGAAAATATGTTCAATATTCATAACTCAACATGTTCACTATGACTGAAGGATTTATTTTTATTTTCGGGTTTGAAACTAGTTCAAAAACATAAACTCGGCTCGGCAAACACTACTGAAAGCACAAAACCGAGAAGTAATTTTTGAAGCATCAAGTCGAATAAATTTTTCACCCTAAGATGGTCCAAATTATGAATATTAATTCATAATATAATTAAATTTAATTTTAATCCAAATTACTTTGGGTTAAATAAATTATTATTAATTAATTATGAAAAGAGGCCCAATTAAGCTAAACTGAGAAAACAGATCCGACTGAGCACTAAGCGGCCCAAAACCGTCCCACATGCTGACCCAATCAGCTTGTTTTTCTAATTATTTGGCTTGCAAAATAACCCTTGAAGACTCCTTCAATTTGTATTCAAACCCCTCCACTATTCATGCCTTTCTAGATTTTCCCCTACGTTAAAATAGCAAGTTTGAAACCTTCAAACTTGCTACATGTGGCTGGCCATGGGGGGGCTCTATGGCTACTGATTTTTTCTATTTTTAGTCGCCTATCAACATATAAAAATCCCCCTTAGCTGCTCATTCGAAACACACCACAAAACCTTTCATCCTTTCACTTTTCTCTCATTTTTTCTCTTCAATCCCCTTCCATTGTTCTTCATTTTCTTCCCCATTCCCTTTTCGATTTCACCTCTTGAAAAAGAGTCCTTCAACCACCATTTGGAATAGCTTTCAAGTGTTTGTAGAAGTCTGGATTCAACAAGAACAAGCAAAGAAGGAGGAGCAGAGCAAACTAGTCAAGCCTCGGACAAACACCGGATTTGATTTTTGTTTCTTATCCTTTTAATTTTATTATTGTTGTTATGAACATGTCTATGAATAATTGTGATGTTGATATGTTTCATTTAATTAATATGGCTTAAGTTTAATTTGTGTTAGGTTGATTGTATTTTGTTCACCTAATTTATTAAAATTGTGTTTGTGTTGTTATAGGCCTTGGTAAGATGTTTGATTAAGTAAAACAATGACTAAGTTATTCTTGCATTACAATTGTAAGATAACTAATGAATTAATTATTTAAAAGGACTGAAATTGTAATTAATTGACACAATACTTAATCAGTGCATGTTTAATCATCTAAGGTAGCTGAGGGTTAAATTAGCAACGGTATCTAACGATACATTAGCCTTGCATAACTTGCAAGATTATTGTGATTGAACTGTTTCAAGGTAGGAATCTCATGTAATCTTTTATGTGCTTATGAGATTGAATTAATTGTTTGAATTGGCATAGAGATATGTACAAGAGATTATTTTAATTTCATAAGTATGTATGTGCATTAACACATTTTCTTATTAAAATTTGTGTAATCGGTTGAATTGACATAGAGATATAGTCAAGAGATAAATGGATTTTGGTAGGTAAGTATGTTCATAAGTTAGCAAATTACCAAGGCCCTAGTATAAGTGTAGAACAAATTTAGTCATCTGACCATATCCTCTATTGTAGCGACAACGTTTATTACTGATGGAATTGGCCAACTTCTCGATATCTTGCATTTTACGCAACAACGATATCTCTGTAGTCAGGTTTGTTCCCTTGGTTTTGCCCTTCCTTGTTTTGCTGGTCTCTGTCGCCTTCATTGCTAGTGTATCTTTTCCCCGAGTCATTCTTTCAATAGAGGCTTTATTTATCGGGCCCTTATTCTCCAGGACCTCTTCATCAACATGGGGTACAATTCCTTTCTGCTGGCACAGTAGCATAACTAACGAAGGGAAAACCAAAATTCCAGCTTGCCTTGTAGTGCAGTAAGCAATTTCCTAGTGTAGTATTGTGCTGACATCAATCTTTCTACCCTTGATAATTGAATGTATTAGGCACATTCTATCGAGGTTGACTGTGGTGCTGTGAGTAGAGGGCAGTAGCCTGCAGTTGACAAAATGAAACCAGATTTTGCTTTGTAGTGTCAGAAAACGGTGGTGCATTGTATAATTCTTTTGGTGTGAACCCGTCCACAATGCTCCTTCGACACATAAACCCTTCATCAACAGGTCCCTTTTGTCGTCTGTGATATCCTCAATAAACTCAGAATGTTCATCTACATCCACTTTAGTGTTGTATAGCTCATTGATTTTTTTAGCATCCCATGGGATTAAGCATTCTCGAACAAAGATAAACTCCAACTTATGGTCATAAAGGTTAGCGTAAAACTCACGTACAAATGAAGGAGAATAGCTTCCAAGATGCATGCAAAAAGTCTCCCACTTCAGCTTAGAGATGCTTTTGGAGACTTGCTTGCCCAAGTCTTGCTATTACCAAAGGAGAATGCCCTGTTCTAGGTGGAAGTTTTGCTTTAAAATGTTGTATTGAAACTGACCTTTGGTCGCTTTCGTTAAAAAGATCACCGGCTCCTTTTTCTCCGTTGGCATAGAGGATTCAGACCCACGAATTGTAGTTGCAGAGGATGAGTGTTCTTCAACAGGCTTGGTGGCTTCCTTGACTAATCCTCTCATTCTTGTTATATTCTAGGTTTTTTGTGGAGTAAAGATGGTTTAAAGTTATAAAGGTACGAGCTTGGGAAAGGAAAAGTGAATAAAAATGGTTGTTTTATATGTGTTACAGTCGGTACAGTGAAGAGGGGTTTATAGTGACTAAAAGAATAAGATGGAAAGATGTGATTTTTTTGAAGGGAAATAAAGCTGGTGGGAATAATTACGTCCAATGAGAATTGTGCCCGCTCAGATAGATCGAATGGCTAGGTGACTTTTGAACAAACAGTGGGATCTGAAATTTTTTATATGCCCTCATTCTTGCTGAGTAAGAAGTGACAGTACAATAGTACGAACTGCGTTGACAATAAAGCCTAAGTGCATCGACAATGATACTTAAATATTCTGCAAAAATAGAAATAAAAAAAATTAAACAAACTTGAATAGAAACAAAAATCAAATAAAAATCAAATTACATAATAAATTTCATAAGAATTAAAATTTTTCAACCAATTTAATGGTCTCTACCTACTTGTGATCAATATTCCCAAGATAATGTTTCAATCGTTGGCCATTCACTTTGAACTAGTATCTATCATTTAAATCTCTAATTGTGACTGCACCATGAGGAAATACTTCGACAACTACGAAAGGTCCAGACCAACAAGAGCGCAATTTACTCGGGTGCAGTTTCAATCTAGAATTGAATAATAAGACTTGTTGATCCATGATAAATTGTCGCTGCAAAATAATTCTGTCATGCCATCTTTTGGTCTTTTCTTTGTAAATTGTAGCGTTTTCATAGGCATTTCACCTAATCTCCTCTAGTTCAGTGATATCCAATAACCTTTTATTTCCAGCAGCTTCGTAGTCCATGTTTACTTGCTTAATTGCCCATATTACTTTGTGTTCCAGTTCAACCGGCAAGTGACATGCTTTCCCAAAAACCATTTGATACAGCAACATCCCTAATAGAGTTTTCTATACCCTGATCACTAATCAATGCCTTTCGTGTGCCCAAATAGAGTTTTCTATACCCTGATCACTAAAATATAAAGATTTCCAAATGAACTTCGAAATGGTCCCATAAAATTCATACCCCAAACATCGAACAATTCAACCTCCATAATTAGCTGGTGCAACATTTCATTGCGTCGGGGTATAGAATCCGTGAGCTGACAACTATCGCATTGATTCACAAAATTATGGGCGTCTTTGAATAATAAAGGCAAGTAGAATCCTAATTGGAGAACCATAGAATAGTTTACAAGCCACCGAAATGACCTCCATAAGGAGCATCATCATAGTGCTTCAGGATTGAAGGCATCTCCTTTTCTGGAACACAACGCCGAATAATGTTATCATTGCATACCTTGAATAAATACGATTTGTTCCAATAATACTTCACTACTTCATGAAGAAATCTTTATTTTTTATGGCCTGTGACACCTAATGGGAGTTTTCCACACACTTGATAATTAACCAGATCTACATACCAAGGGATTGTACCTATAGCAAATAACTTCTCATCTGAGAATGCGTCGACAATTTGAAGTATGTTTCTATCTTTGCTGCCAATTTTCAATCGAAACAGATGGTCTGCAACTTGATTCTCTGAACCCTTACGGACTTTTATCTCAATGTCAAATTCCTGCAGCAGTAAGATCCAGCGTATCAATCTTGGTTTTGCATCCTTTTTCGCAAAAAGATATCTCAACGCTGAGTGATCAGTAAATATAGTAACCTTTGCACCGACAAGATATGAACAAAACTTGTCGAAAGTAAAGACTACAGCCAACTATTCTTTCTCTGTAGTGGTGTAGTTGATTTGAGCCACTGTAAGAGTTATGCTAGCATAGTAGATGGCGTGAAATATTTTTCCCTTACGTTGTCCTAGAACAGCACCCACATCAAAGTCGCTTACATCACACATAACTTCAAAAGGTTGAGACCAATCTGGTGCAACGACAATGAGTGCATTTACTATCTGCGTCTTCAATTGAATGAATGCATCCAGACATCCATCGTCTGTTGGGAATGTCGGTAACCCCATGGCGTAGCGAAAATTAATAAAAATAATAATTTCGGTGATCCAACCCATGGATCCATGTCCAATGAATGAATCGAGGTGAAATAATGGTTTAAAAATTACTGTAATTTCAATCTGAGTAGACAGCGATGCCTCGGCAATGAGAATTCTAATCTACTATCGAACCAAGCTGCAACCTTTCGTGATTCTGACCTCTACGTACTCCAACCGGTTTGACAATGAACGAAAGAAATCCCCAAAATTGTTTTGGAAAATTCTTTGCTTGTCGGCTGCTAGACTTCACAAGCAAAATTTTGGGATTTTATTTCTTAGGGTTTTTTAAAACTCTCACACACTAACCCTCTTATAATTAGTATATATATAATGAATCATAATTCATAAAATTTTTATCCGAACATAATAATCATAATTAAAAATAAATAAATATAATAATGTTTTTAATTGAAAATTATATTTACATTAATTATAACAAAGATTTCGATAAACTATATTTATTTAAATTTATATACGAACCAAATTCATATATTAATAGAACTATGTTCTCATTATGTGTACAATAATCTTGTACATATAATACATACGATATTTGATTACCGAATTAAATTAATTCTATAATTAATTTAATTCATGTGACAACCAAACACAATACCAACTATATTTTATTCCGTTCATTTCAACCATAGGGTGTGACCCTGTAGGTTTTTGTAACGTTAGCAGTAATACTAGAACGATTCTAATGTTACAAACAATGAGTGGCATCTAGTAATGCATCATTGCTACCTAACTTACAAGAAATCATGATTAGACATAACCTTTTTGCGATTAACCTCCTTAAGTCCTTTATCTCTGGATTGGACACAAGTCATGGAATAGTCACAATTGCATAGTGTAACAGCCCGATTTAGGGCCTAGTCAGAACAGTGGTTTCGGGACCACAAATCCAACGAGGAAAAATTTTATTATCATTATATTTTTATGGTCTACAATTTCACGAAAAGACTTCAAGAAAATTTCGTTAGAAAATTTTGACGTTTGGGCACTCAATTTAGTCAAAAGGACTAAATTGTAAAAAGAGCAAAAGTTGAGTTCTATATGTTAGAGGTGTCCAATTGTTATGAAATTTTAAATTGGAGGTCCTTATATGGTAATTAGACCATTGGTTAAGTTGGTAGACAAAAATGGACATGGTTAGGCATGTTTCCAAAGATTTTCATTAAGGCCATTTTGGTCATTTAGTTATTAAAATGAATTAAAAACAAAATTAAAAGCCAATTTTTGTCCATCTTCAAGCTAAGGCCAAATTTTACAAGGAGGGAAGCCATAGTTAGGGTTTTCAAGCTTCCAAGCCTCATAGTAAGTGCATCCAAGCCCCGTTTTTAATGTTTTTTTACGATTTTAGAGTCCTCGTAGCTCGGTTTAGCTTATTCTACCATTAATTCATGTTAGGGTTCATATTTGGAAAATTACCCATAGGTGAAATGTGTTTATTTTGATGTTTTATGGTAGAATATGAAGTTTGAAATTATGTTAAACTTTTGCTAGTCGATTTTAAGTGAAATTGAGTAAAACAACATAATCGGTAAAAATACCTAATGTTCATAAGTGTTAGAGTGACAATTTGATGTTACCATAGAAGGTAAAAATGTTCAACATGTCATAAAACATAAGAATAAGGGATGAAGTTTAATTTCCGAGCTTTGGGACAAAAGTGGAAATATGCAAAAGTTTAGGGGTAAAATTGTAATTTTTCCAAAAATTGAGTCGAGGGCTATTTTGGATAAATGTGAATATTAAAAAAGCTAAATTTGATATTATAGATCAAGAAGAACTTGGAATCAATCCCAATCGGGGAAAGGAAAAGATTTTGGATTAAATTGCAAATTCACTACATTTTGCACCGAGGTAAGTTGTATGTAAATAATACATCGTTTATAATTTTTTTTAATATTTTGTTATAATATATGAGAAATGGATGAATATGAAATAGTTATTTAACAATTAGAAATTTAGTATTGATAGTTGAATTGAACAAAATTAGCTTGAATTGTGGATATATGATTGTCGAGTAAAATTGAAGTAGTTCGAATCGAATTATTAAATTTTTTTATTGTATTGGACTGAAATATTGGAAATTGTGATTTGATTTTGGATAAGTTGTAAAATATTGAAAAGTGAGAATCCCTGTTGGACCGTCGGAATAGGAAAGGCTTGAATAAAGTACCTATGAACACATGTGTAGTACTAAGTGCAGGCTACTACGTGTATCGATAGATAATGGTCACATGTGTAGTACTATGTGCAGGCTACTATGTGTACCGGATGACCTTGGTCACGTGTGTAGTACTATGCCAGGCTACTACGTGAACCGAAAAGCTTGATCACGTGTGTAGTACTATGTGTAGGCTACTACGTGTATCGGATGACAATGGTCACATGGGTGGTACTATGTACAAACCACCGAATATTTGTTATTATTCCGACATGTTCAACAGGATATGAGTAATTACAAACAAATACGAATATGTGATTGAAATGTGATAAATTGCAAAGGAGTAACTGGAGTGATAAAGTCTCGTACTGTGCCTACAAATTAAATTGTTATAGTGTTATATGAATGAGTGAATTTGAAACAGAACAGATTTGGGCAGTGACAGTGATGTTAGTTTGAAAAATCACCAAAATTTATAGGAATTGAGTTATTGGTTGAATGAGATATGGAATTAAATATTAATGAGCCTGTTTTCATATAAAAGAGAAAGAATAGACAAAAGAGTTATATACTCTGAGATATTGGAATTTTAGTGAGATAGGGTTAGAATGATTTCAAAATTCCCTATTCTGACTTTGGAAATCACTAAAAATTTTAAAAAAATAATTATGGTTTTTAATTTATGACTAAATTTCTCAATGAGTCTATTTTCAAGAAAAACAAACGTGAATATCTTTTGAATTCTGTACAAAGATATAATTAATTTTTAGTGAAGAAGGGTCAGAGCTGTCGAGCAGTGAAACAAGGGAAACTTTAAAGAATAAATTGTACTAATTGGCTGAATCAAAACTTCTGAAAATTTTATGGTAAGAAGATATATGAGTCTAGTTTCAGGAAAAACTTAAGGATCTTAATTTAGAGTTCTGTAGGACCGGATAAAAATAATTTAGTGACTATGACGCGAATAAACAGCTTGCTGGAACTTGAATAAAGAATGAATTTATGTGTGATTATGATTATATTATCTATGGAAATATGCTAGAAACTTGTTTATTAATTACATACTTACTTACTAAGCTATATGCTTATCCCTTTCTGTTTTCCCTTGTTTTATAGTGTTACCAAGCAAGATCGGAAATCGGAGGTTGTCAGAGATCCAGTCACACTATCAACTTCCTTTTGGGTATTTTAGTCAAAAATATTATTTTGGAATTATGGCGTGTATAGAGGACTTGGTCATTTTGTTATGTGTCATAAATTGTTCTGTATATACTATATAATAGTTTATTTTGTATAAGTCATCGATATGGACTAATATGGATTAAATTCCACGTGTATGAAATTTCAATGTTGTGTTGATAAATTTTAATGCAAGTATGTAAATGTTTAAATGCAAAAAGGGACTTTAAAATAAAATATGAAAAAATTAATTTTGTTAAAGTTCTGTAATGCCTCGTACTTGGTCCGGGCGGCTGACACGGGTAAGGGGGTGTTACACATAGTCCATTCCATGTTCCTTGATATCTTGAGTAGACTATGATATACAAATAAGTATGACATCTCATATCAACTTATTTGAGCATGGCCATGCATTTCTAGTCTCACTCAATCAAGTGGCCTAAGATATTACTCCCATTATGTAGCAGGGACTTATCCTATATTGATCCACCATATCCCTCTACATAGATTGTGGTATATCCAACATCAGCCTTTATAGAACAACCAGTTACGGTGTACGTTTGACTGTATCAAAATATACAATTCACGATGTTAGGATAATGATGATCTCAAGTCTGAGGATCATATACATATTAATCACTATGAGTAATGTTGTGACAATTACATAATAATCCAAGAAATATACTCATAGCGGGTCAGTCCAATATGTTTGTTCTCTAACACACATATTCATGTATTGATTTTAACACTCCATATCAATGACAACTCTTTATCATCAATCAACTACATGTTAGTCTCAATGCATTATTGTTGTCCTAGTCAACAATAATACATGACTAGGGACCTTTTAAGAATAACCATATTATTCTCAGGACATTATTATAAAAGAATTTATTTATGACATTATTATAAAAGAATTTATTTATACTCATAGAAAAGAAACTAAAATAATAATGGTAACGCCTTACACTGCCTTACATTAATAAACATGATAAATCAAGTATGTTATTACAACCATCTCATGATTGATCTTTGGGCATACTCTTACATCGTCTCTGTTCCAGTAATAAGCATAAGGGTTTTGCAATTTTCGAGAAAGCTCTAATAAATCTTTGGTAAAACCCTGCATGCCCAAGAAAACTATGAATACCTTTCACATTTGTCGGTGGAGGTAATTTATCAATGATTTCCACTTTAGCTTTGTCTACTTCAATGCCTTTACTAGAGATGCAATGGCCTAACACAATGCCTTCAGTTGCCATGAAATGGCATTTTTCCCAATTTTGAGCAAGATGTGTTTCTTCACATCACTGCAATACTTTATCCAAATTATCGGCGCAATGATCAAAATCATTCCCATTGATTGAGAAATCATCCATAAAAACCTCTAAAGAATCTTCAATCATATCCGAGAATATTGCCATCATGCACCTTTGAAATGTGGCTGGTGCGTTACAAAGACCGAAAGGAATACGGCAAAAAGCAAAAGTACCAAAAGGACAAGTGAAAGTTATTTTCTCTTGACCCTCCGATGCAATAGCAATTAATTATACCCAAAATAGCCATCTAAGAAGTAGTAATAGGCTTTTCCAGCAAGCCTATCCAACATTTGGTCAATGAAAGGAAGTGGAAAGTGGTCATTCCTTGTGGCAGCATTAAGTTCGCGATAATCCATACAGACTCGCCATCCCATAGGAATGCGTGTAAAAATTAATTCATTTTTTTCATTGCTAACCACAGTGATGCCACTCTTCTTAGGAATGCATTGCACTAGACTTACCCAATTACAATAAAAAATAGGGTCAATAATTTCAGTATCAAGCCATTTAATAATTTCTTTCTTAATAATTTCCTTCACCTTCTCATTTAACCTTCTTTGCTGCTCAATCAATTGCTTACCTTCATCTTCCAACTTGATCTTATGCATGCAAAAAGATGGATTAATGCCTCGGATATCGACAATACTCCAAGCAATAGCTCATTTATGTTGCGTAAGAATATGGACCAATTTCTCTTCTTGAGTTAGGGATGTCACCCTATAGGTTGGTCTTTGAGAAAGCTAAGTCATCTGCCCTTGGAGTTAGAACACAAAGCTTACTGGGCTCTCCAACAACTCAACTTGGACCTTAAGCTTACTAAAGAGAAACAGATGCTTCAACTTAATGAGTTAGAGGAGTTCCGAATGTTCTCATATGAGAATGCCAAACTATTCAAGGAAAGACTTAAAAGATGGCATGACAAGCACATTCGAGTTCAAGAATTTGAAACAGGTCAGCAAGTCTTGTTATTCAATTATAGATTAAGGTTCTTTCCGGGTAAGTTAAAATCATGTTGGTTCAGTCCATTTACGATTCACCAAGTTTATCCATACTGATTTGTCAAACTTCAAGTAAGGGAGGCCATTTTCGAGTCAATGCTCAGTGCTTAAAACATTACTGGGGGGATAAAATTGAATGAGATCAAATCTCGTTCATTTTATTAGATATTTAATTTTCCTTTTTTTAAATAAATTATCTAGGGTATATTTTCAGGATTAATATGTTTAAATAAATTCTATCTAGGAGATTGGAACATAAGCGGGATCGTTTGTGACCCCTCCAATCTTTCTTGGGAATTGATTTCAACATAATCTTCTGAAAAATTATTCCCTAAATGGCAAAATGAATTTTTAGTTTTTCAAATAAAAGGGTCAATTTTGATCCAAGTTTTAATTGCGACTCAATTTTCAAATTTCCTTTAAGTCTAGGTACTTAATTGAACTATTTTCAAATTTTGGTTGCTCTTTTTGTAAATATTAAAAATTAGATGTCTTTTTTTGTAAATACTTTCAAAGGCATCTAAAATAAATGTTTTTAATTTAATTTTAATAAATAAGATGATAATAACTAGTATATAATTATATTTATTATAATATATTAATTATTATCAACTTTGTATGGAATTAGGATTTGTTTAAAATTGATCATATTTTAATTAATAGGTTTTTTTTCAATAAACTAATAGCAAATAATAAAGTAATATGCATTACATTATTTATTAATTGTTATTAACATTGTGTAGAAATAGAACTTAGAATATTTTAATTATTAATTTGTTCTAAGAATTCTAATTGAACACCTACCCTTTTCACTATAAATTCTAATCACCTTATACACATTCTCACATCACTTAAACCAATCCCCATCCTTCCTTCCAACACCCACTGTCGACACCCTTAGTAACCTTGTCATCCAACAGCCACCCTTGCACGCACCTCGTGACCTGTCCCATCGCACACGTCACTAGCCAACTCCAAAGCCGCTCACGCCCACGCTTACACCAGTCAACCATCATGTGCTGTTGCTTCCTTATACGTCCTACTCTGCGCATATTGTTACCGCTCCTAGCTCAAGCCCGTGCACGCCAATAGCCCAGCAATATCTACACCAGCTCGCTCACCCAGCAGCTCACTAGCCTTGCACGACCCACCTTCCTGCTCCCAACATCCGTGTGGCACATTCGTGCCCCTCTGTCCACACAAGGCTCTGCACATTACTGCTACCATCATCACACCAAGCTGGACAATGTTTCTCCCTTGCGTGCCGCTGCTACCCTTGCCTCTAACCACACACCCTTGTCACTTGTGTACCATAATTTCATCTTATTTCGCCACCAATCGGTCACCCTTCCAACCATCCCTCAATTAAATTCTTTTGCTTCTAATTTTATTTATTGAGTGCTTAATTTCTTTATAAAGGTGGTAAGACAAATTTTTCTCCTAAATTTCAATTTTATTTAATTATTTAATATTTTATACTAATTAAATTTTTGAGAAAATATTTGTTTTTATCTTATGTTCAGGTTAATCATGCCTCACAAGAGAACTCGTGCCTTTGTCCAAATTGATGAATCACAAAACAAATTTCACTGTGAAAAAGCCAAAGTGAGATACGAAAGCATTTTCAGGAATCAACAAATGCACCCTGAAAAAGGCTTTACACTGAAAGAAAGCAACTATATTGATTTCATGGCGCGCATTCGACAAATTGCTGAAGCTTTCAATTGGGAATTATTTTGTCAGAAAGGACCTAGTTTAGATGGGGAATTAGTTCGTGAGTTTTATGCAAATTTGACCTTAAACGAATTAAAGGAAGTTTCTATCCAAGGAATCAAGGTACCAATAACCTCAAACGCTATTAATGAATTCTTTGAATTATTTGATTTTAAAGATGATGAATATTCTTCCTTGATGAGAAATATTGAGCCTGAAAATATGCAAGAAATTCTCAAGGAACTTACAGTTCCAGGTTCTAAGTGGACTATGTCAAAGCAAGGAATTCACACTTGCTGCAGAGAATATTTGACACCACTAGCGAAGGTATGGTTCTATTTCATTCGATTCAGCCTTATGCCTATTTCACATGGGACTATATTTTCATTAGAGCGAATGGTCTTATTATACTCGATTTTAACTGGAAGGACCGTTGATGTGGGAAAAATCATTTTGAGAGAAATACGAAATTGTGCCACTAGACATTCTAGCCCAGCTTACTTTCCCTTTACGATAACAATTTTGTGCTTGAAAGCTAAAATTCTTGCAAACGTAAAGAAGACAGGTTATAGTTAGGGTACAATCACAGATTGGGACCTCTACCGAATAGCCGGAGATTCTATTCTTCAGCAACGATTTGAAGAGAGCGAGGATCTCGAAGAAGAAGAAGAAGAAGAAGAAGAAGAAGAAGAAGAACATGAAGAAAAAGATCCCATAGAGATTGAACCAATGTAGTCAGTTGAAATCCCTGATAAGGTAGAACCAGTAGAACCAGCAACCAAACCTGACATGACAACCTCAATGTTTAGAACTCAATCGCCTTGTCCAGATCTTCGAGATGAGCTGTTAAAGCTAATGGACATAATGCAACATATGCAGTGGCAGCAACAAGCTTACTGAAGATATTCAAAAATACGGGATGACTCAATGAGAAGCGCTCTTATGAAAATATACAATGACGCATTTATTTTTGTGCTTGATTTTCCAGATTTCATATTTAAACCATGGAGTCCACTATCAAAGAGGTAGCGAAGCAATTCATGCAAAAACAAAGATGATGGAGCAAAAGATGAGTCAGATTTTGAGGGATCTGCAAATAAATAAGAAAGGGAGGATCTTTACCTTATGTTATTTTAGAATTCTTTCTTAGGTTATTTTAGGATTAAGATCTGTTAGGATTTTTATTTTCGTATAATAAAACAAAGGTGGAAATCATAAATAAAAATGAATAAGTTTTAAAAAAAGAAGTGTGGCAATAGATATGTACATGTCTAGAATTGGATCTAGAGAGAGCTTGGTACTTAAGTAGTCAAACTGACTCACCTCCTATTTTCTAGAACCCTACCTGGTGTATAGTATCTATTCCTTTTTAATAATGAGGACATTGTTCATCTTAAGTAGAGGGACCGAAAAATTGAAATTATTTCCTCTCAGAATAAAATGTTCTTTTAATTATGATTAGGATATATTTTGTTCAAAACTTTGAAATTTTGTTAAGTATGCTAAACATCAGTGTCAATAAAATTCTATTATTTCAATAATTGTTATGTTGGTTGAATTATGATACAAATGTATTCTAAATAAACCATGCAAATCATACCATAAAATTTTTTTGTTCCTTAAGAAAGTTAGCCATGAATGAAAGTTTAAGTCTCTAGAATTGACTTAGTAGTTTCTTGAGGTGAAATCCTAGGAAGCATGGAATGTTGAAAATGATTTAGGTAACTTTTTTTTGGACCATTTGAGCCTTTCAAGCAAACCTTGATGAAATTTTATCCCTTGAAACCCAACTTTGAGACTATATGGCCTTATTTTATTCGAACCCTTGCAATATTTAGCAATCACTTTTCTCTTAATTATCTTTAAATTGTCTCAAACACTAGACTCAGTACTATTCAAAATATTCTTTGAATATAAGTTTGGGGGAGTTGAAAAGAAGTATCAAATGCTCAAAAAAATTTGTAGTACATACAGCAAAACGCTCATTAAAAAAAAGGAAAAAAAAACAAGAGAAGAGCATTTGTACTTGAAAGAAAATAGATGTACAAAAGAGCATGTGAAAGCAAAATAAGTTGGTGTATTGAAGGCAAATATTCCGAAGGTCCGATTGAAGCTAAGTCTAGGGTTTTAAGCCTAAATTTATCTGTCTTTTACCTACCCATAGCCTAGCCACGTTACAACCTATTTAAAAGACCTATTGATTCAAGTTTCTATGCTACTTACATTAATGGAGAGAAATTGCTATGCTCAACATATGAAGGCATAAATTAAACTTGATGATTGCAGCTTAATCTTAAATAAGGGAATAAAATAATATTGGTAGGGATTTACCAAGTCTTTATTGATTAAGCATGTAGTCTATTTTTTCTATCATAATAATAACTGAGATTAATTTGAATGATATGTATACTTAAGTAGCATAAATATCAAATTTCTTGTTCCTGAGCATAAGTATACTAAATTCATAATTTTGGGAAGAATGTTATTCTAAAGGAATTTTTCAAAGGAGTTTCCGAGAAATTCTTTTCAATTTGTGCATTACTCGGGACGAGCAATGAATTCAGCTTAGGGGTGTGGAAACACGAAAATATACACATTTTTATACCTTTTTTAACTCAAATTCAAGTAGTTTCGATAAAATTCTTGTCAAAAATATATAATAATTATAAAATAATTAAATTGTCCTTAAATTCTAAACATATTGAATTTTAATTAATTTTATATTAAATTTTGATTTATTTTGATTTATTTTCAACTGATTTGCATAAAGGGTGAAAAACGACTCGGTAGACACTACTAAAAACACAAAACTAAGTAGCAATTTTTGAAGTATCAAGGCGAATTAATTTTTCAGCCTAAGACAGTCCAAATTATGAATATTAATTCATAATATAATTAAATTTAATTTTAATCCAAATTATTTTGGGTTAAATAAATTATTATTAATTAATTATGAAAAGAGGCTCAGTTGAGCTAAACCAAGAAAACCAATCTGACCGAGCACTGGGCAACCCAAAATCGTCCCACATGCTGATCCAATCAGCTTATTTGGTAGATTATTTAGCTTGCAAAATAGCCGTTGAAGACTCCTTGAATTTTCATTCAAAGCCCTCCACTATTCATGCCTTTTTAGATTTTCCCCTACCTTAAAATAGCAAGTTTGAAACCTTCAAACTTGCCACATGTGTGGTCGGCCAAGGGGGGACTCTATGGCTGCTGATTTTGTCTATTTTTAGCAGCCTACTCAACCTATAAAAACCCCCCATTGGCTTCTCATTTGAAACACACCTCAAAACCTCTCATCATTTCATTTTTCTCTCACTTTCTCTCTTCAATCCCCTTCTGTTGTTCTTCATTTTCTTCCTCATTCCCTTTTTGATTTCACCTCTTGAAAAAGAGCCCTTCAACCACCATTTGGAGCAACATTCAAGTGTTCATAGAAGTTTGGGTTCAACAAGAACAAACAGAGAAGGAGGAGCGGAGCAAACTAGTCAAGCCTCGGAGAAATACTGGATTTGATTCTTCTTCCTTATCCTTTTAATTTTATTGTTGTTGTTATGAACATGTCTATAAATAATTGTGATGTTGATATGTTTAATTTAATTAATATGGCTTAAATTTAATTTTTGTTAGGTTGATTGCATTTTGTCCACTTAATTTATTAAAATTGTGTTTGTGTTGTTATAAGCCTTGGCAAGATGTTTGATTAAGTAAAACCATGACTAATTTATTCTTGCATTACAATTGTAAAATAACTAATGAATTAATTATTTAAACGGATTGAATTTGTAATTAATTGAGATAATACTTAACCAGTACATGTTTAATCATCTAAGGTAGCTGAGGGTTAGATTAGTAATGGTATCTAATGATACATTAGCCTTGCAAAACTTGCAAGATTATTGTGATTAAACTGTTTCAAGGTAGGAATACATTGTTACCTCACATAATATTTTATGTGCTTATGAGATTGAATTAATTGTTTGAATTGGTATAGAGATATCTACAAGAGATTATTTTAATTTCAAAAGTATGTATGAGCATTAACACATTTGTATATTAAAATTTGTGTAATCGGTTGAATTGACATAGAGATATAGTCAAGAGATAAATGGATTTTGGTAGGTGAGTATGTTCATAAGTTAGCAAATTACCAAGTTACCGTGAATTTATTCGTAACAACATGAACATGAGTTTAGTAATTCTAAGTCAAGAAATGTAATTAATCTAACACAATTATGTCATCTTGATTAAAATAATCTTTTGAAATAGTGCATTGAAACTTTTTTTTCTCTTTATTTATTTTACATAGTTAAAAATCTTAATTTTTAATCACCTCCTAAAATCAAAATATTTTTCTTCACCAAAGTGTTTTTAGTTGTATTCATAAATAATTCCTTTCACAATCTCTGTGGGTACGATAACTCAACATTTACTTGTCAATTTATTACTAGTTGCGATTGTGTACACTTGCACATTTCCATCATTCCAGGTGCCAATTCAAGTCCAAGAATAGAAAGAAGGATGATAAGGCCACGAGACAAGGGAGTCCGATAGGCCAACAAAGCTACCAAGGCTTAGAGTATACTCGATGTTGTGATGAGGAGCTTCCTCTCTTCGTGACGATGCGGTGAAGATCGAAGGGCATTCATGGTGGCGACGTCGTGATGAAGAGCATGCCCACATCACAACAAGGCGATGATGGCAGGCCAAAATATGATTGATTCCTTAGACCTTTTTGCGACCCTAACATTTATCAAAATATTGTATTTATTGGTATCTAAGTGTATCTCAGATTGAGTGGTCACCAAGTAGGTCGTTTCCTATATAATCAATCTTAGGGTCACCGAAATTAGTGTGTTGTTTTAGACAGGCAATTTTACTATTCATTTTTCTTTTCTTTTAATGTTCATGTAGTTGAAAATTTTCTTTCCTTTCCTTGTGATGCCAAAATTGGGGTCGTTGCTGTATCAGTCCAATCTACAGAATTGACTTTCAACTGAAGCATAAAATTGCAAGAGTTTCAGTCAAGAATTAGAAGAAAAGTGTTGACTTGAAGTCGAAGAAGAATTTCGAGCTTTAAATATAGATATCTAATGTCACTGAACCCTATTAGATATGATATATTTGAGCTCAAAGGTAACATGGGGGTTGATGTGATGCTTGATTCGCATTGCTCTACTGGAAATGCTATACTAGAGTTATATGCCTACTTTTTTATGTCGAGGAATATGCTTTGAGTTCGACAACAGTTCTATTAAATTTGTATCGGGAACAAGAAGCGAAAAGTTCAACCACACGATTGTGTGGTGGGTTCACAGCATTGTTAGAAAGATCTTATCAGAAAATGTCGAAATCATCAAAGGTAAGGCATTCATCGATTTCAGCCCTTAATTTTAACTTTGGCATACAATCGAGCCAACAATCAGGGTTAGTTGGTAACCCAAACCTGGACACCCCAACACGACATTTTGTGAGTGCTTTAGATTCCAACTTCTGAATGCCAATGTTCTATATTAGAAACACTTATACAAGTATGCCATCAAGTTACACTAGTGAGCAATTCACAAGTGATTTTGGTTTTAACGTAGGGTTTACAAGAATAGATGATTTACTCCCTATAAACTACACCGGTGAAAGGACATCCAACCCTAGACATACAACTAAGGCTAATAATGAAGAGGGAGATGAGAATGAAGAGAACAAAGAGGGAGCTGAGAACAAAGAGGGATCTAAAATCGATAATGAGTCAATTCAGGAGTCCATGTTGGATGGTTTGGAAATTGCATTATTTTCTGAACTAAAGGTCATTCTTACTAAACAAAAAGAGAGTGGTTCTGAAAATGAAGGTCTAGAAAATGTTGGAGGATCCCATCCAAATGTCACGACATATGCAGCTCCACCCCACATACTTAATGTCGACCTTGATGTTGAAGGTAGGTTAGAATTTCAAGAACTTCCTTAAAAAAGACGGGACCATGCAAGTTCTTCGTTACATATCGGCGATTTACAAGTTGGAATGAAGTTTTCCTCCAAATATACTTTTGTTACTACATTGAAGTGGTATAGTATAAAGCATAGGGTCAACTTCCATGTTACAAAATCCCGATTAGAAAAATATGAAGCCAAGTTTGTAATGTGTGACAATAGATATCCATGGGAAATCTGTGGTGCCCCTAACTCGGTCGAGACAGTCCAACCCGAATCCAAAACATCACATTAGTCACTTACATAACCTCCTTATCAACCACCAAACCACCATTCACACCACACAATATTCACACACAATAATTAATCAACGAGTAAACATAAGCAAACAAACCCTAGGTTCATGCTTTTCTAGTAAACAACCAATCATCATACATTTAAGGTTAAAACTGTAATTTTGACGTACATGACACAAACATTCACTAATTACCAATTAAGCATGAATTTAGTCCTTAGAATCCTAATCAAAATAATATTTGAAAATAAAAACATTTTAATCCAATAAACGAAACTCGCTTTATTTTTTAAACTAAGGTTTAAGGACTAAATCGTAAGTATAACAAAATATCTTAAAGATCTTTTTTGAGAAATGAACAGTAGAGTTATTAAATTAGACATTAAAATCTTAAACATGCAAAGTTTTGAAATATTTGATAGCTTTTAAGGACCTCAATTTGATTATATAAAAATTAGGATTAAATTAGAAAGATAACAAAACACACCAAAACACACATCCTGCCATGTCGCAACGATGCGAAATTTCACGTTACGAAGTCATCTAGAAGAGGTCTTTCATCACGACAACATGATTTTTGGCGTCGTGACAACGATCCCTTGTCGCAATGTTGTTTATAGGTCATCGCAAAGTCATCTGCAAATTCTGCCGAAAAATCCCAACTTGCATATAACACTTTGTGCCTAGATTAAATATGTCATTTCGTGTATTCATGCCAATCTCCCTATTCTAACACATCATATAGCATCCATAGATCATTTCAATCATTCTCAATTACATTAAAACATACTCTAACATGATTTGAAATATCAACCATTTATCTATGCTAGCACACATTTTCAAGTTCGCAATTCAACATATTCAACATACAAATATTGCATCTCATGCATTCCTAAGTACACTATAGGTTCATTTCAAACCATTAATTCATTTTAAACTGAAGTCAAAGTATAGCATGCCATTCCACCTGCATATCACATATTAACCAAGAAATTTGCATACAATTTATCACAAAATATCAACTACTATCATGCATACTCATTCGATCATCTCAGGCATCATCTCTAAACAAATCCAAAATCAAAAAAACCAATTAAACATTCCATATTGTCCATTTACAAACCAACATCAGAACAAAGCCTATATCCCCTCTAAAATCGAGTTCCACATTACCGTTATTTTTGTAGAAACAAACCAAGTCACCCACACTAAGGATTGCCTTGCTTGGATCATAAACTTGCTCACTTGACCTTCTCACTCAAGCTATTACTCTGTAAAATAAACATTGTGAGCTTTTTCAAGCTCAGTGAGTGCTCAAGGATTGCCACAATTAAACACAAAATCCATAGTTAAAAGAAAGCATATTAAACCAGTCAATCATGGCATACCATCAAGCATATCTCATAGCATTCATATTGATATATTGGCATAATGTGATTGTGACACATGTATATATATTACATTAGGTAAGCGAATATCCAAACACTCCAAAATACTCATAAAGTCAACGCTATCTCTGTGTAATGTAGCACGAAGCTAACAGTCTCCAAATACTCTACACTATCTTCGATGAATAGAGTTATGCTCTACATTCCCTTACCTCTTCAACACTATCTTTAGGGCTTCAATGCCCAATTATAAATAATAGTGGTGAGTACTCACAATCCTATGGCATGCCAATTATTTCCACAGGCCCCAATTAATCACAGTGCCAACATATCCACTTGTACACATATTCACTTACTGTTTTATGCATACTTTCACAATCACATTATCAATACTTTTAATGCACTCCCAAGTGTTGTCACAATTGATCAAAAGAGCCATAATCACATAAATTATTTAGGCATGCATAAAACTAGCAAACACTTATTAGTCACTTCATTTACACATAACACATTCTAAATATTTCACATGATTCACATATCATAATAAACAAACATCGTATTTAAAAGTACGTAGGTCAACTAATAATACCTACACTTGGAACTTAGATTAGGTGTTTAGACCAACCTAAGCTCCCATTCAAACTTAGAAATCATGCCTAAGAGCAGAAATTCTGGTCACTCACCTAGTCGACATCTTTCGTACACCGAACTCAAGCAAGCTTTTCCTTCCCCTTCGCCATGCTCATAGAGGCTCCCGATTGATACGACACTTTGCATACATATTAAACACATTACAAACACATCATGAACAACAAAAACCACACTCAAATCAAATTAAAATCGTATATCTAAAATCTCATCTCTCAATACCGAAAACTAGCTTGTTTTACTGAAATAAGAGGTTTCCCCCTAATTTTTCATTCCTAACCTTTAAACTTGTTTCTAAAAATCTTAAATATCATATTATTATAGATATAAACAATTAATTTGAACTAATTTCTCAGATCTAACTTTTTCAAAAATCGAGCTTATATGAACACATAAAAGAGGGAAAACTCTCAATTCATGAAAATTCAATACAGATCTAAATTGAGTTCAATTACTTTCTAATTAGTTCAAAATAAGTTTAAAACCAATAAAAAAATAATAGGTTAATTTTGAGATTTACCATTTTTGAACAAAAATTCGATTTAAAAGCTTTAGATCTAATGAAATGTCAACATAATTCATTAAATCTCGAATTAGCAACACAATAAGCTTAGTATCATCATAATAAATCAAAATATTACATTAATTTAAAGAAAATGATAAGTTGTGGAGCTAATTTGATGATGAATGTGTGAAGAGATTTGAAGAAACTAATGAAGAAAGCTTGAATTTTCTTTAAAATTGGAAGTTGATTTGGTGTTTGGAAGGCTACAAAATCTTATTTATTTGGCTAATTTGAGAGCAAAAGATTTGATTTAGTTTATTTAATAAATTTTTCAAATGGATTATTTGAAGAGAGGGAAGAGACGGGTTGTTTAAAAAGGCAAGGAAGAAGAAAACATATTTTTAAATTTTGGGTAAATTACCTTTTAAAAACTTTCAGTTTTCACCCTTTCTCAAATTAGTCCTTATTTTGAAATTGAGCATTATTTCCTTAATTATTTTCAAATTCAGTTTCGTTTTTAAAATCCATTCTAAAAAATTTAATTCCCGAACACCTAATTTTAATTTGTAACCTAAAGTTTAGTCCCAGTTATTATTTTATAATTTTTTTAATTATTACTATGAACCTACTTCTGGTATCTAGATTAGATATCCGGTCCACTAACCCGATACTACTAACCTAATTTTTGGGATGTGACAAAACCATGGCATCTGTGAAAAAGAAGACAGGGGTTCTAGAAAATTAAGAAATATAACGTTCCACATGCTTGTGTGGTTGCAAGTATGCCACAAGATCATCCGAAATTGGATCCTGACTTAATCTCTAACATTATCTTACCTATAGTGAAAGCGAGTACTAGGATTTTGGTGTCGTTTTCATTGCTAATATCCATAGTCAATATGATTACATCGTGTTGTACTATAAACCATGGGTTGCAAAATAGAATGATATGGATAAGATGCATAACAGTTGGGATAAATCATATCAACAATGGTGTAAGGTACTAAATTAATACATTTTAGGTACCGTCATTGGTCAACAAACGAAACCTGTATTTTATGGTGATTGAATGGTCGAAGGAAAAGAGTTTTCAATAGTATTTGTTGGACATTCAAGCTATGATCAAATTATTTCGGTACTGTAAGCCATTAGTGTAAAACCTAGTTTTGGTGGGTCCTAAGTTCTAATGAGTAGTCTAAGAATAATCTGTGAGACGCAGTTTTATTCACCTAATTGTTGTTTTGACGTATAGGTTGGGCACATAGCAAATGTTAGAATATATTGTAAGGATTGATCTCAGGATGTGTTAAGTTGTATCAAAGAAGATATTAGTAAGAGTATTGAGGATGTTTGGGTAAATTGAGGTTATCGCTAAAGGTATTGTACGCCAAGTTAGTTGGATTATTATGCTAGTTACATTCTAATGAGGAAGTTAGGAATGAAACAAATGGATGAAACAAATACATATAAAGTATTGGTTTTTCATATCTGTAAACCATTAATAAAGGAAGTTCAAATATTTGTGACACGTGTCAAGTTCAAATAAGGACTTAGGTTAAAAATGTGGATATTAAAGGTAGAGAAATGGAGAGTTTTTCTTATTTCTTCTAAATTATTGTTATCTGAAGTTGGAGGAACCAAATTATTTCTTTCTCCTTTAAGATGGAGTTGTAAATCTGGATTTTTGTTAGTGACTACTCCATATCAAGGTAAGTATTGTAACTCTGCATATTAAAGTTATGAAAGACTAAGTCAGAATAAGTACATGAATAGTAAAATAAAGAAGTAAAGCTTTATATGAGGGTTATTTGGGTTTGAGATAATGGTAAAGGTTACGAATGAGTTTTAATGGTGTTTTTATGTTTTATAAGCAATTACTACTACAGTTTCTTATTGGATCTGGAGCTAAATTTATTATCTGTGATTGTCAGGTAAGTGTCTATACTGACTCTTGTATGTGTACTGTTCATACCAGAAAATCTACAGAAATCTAGTTACAAAGGTGAGTTTGGCGGCATGTTCAAGGTCTGAATTGTTACTTAGAAGTCCCTACCTCGGGGTATCTATAATGGATTAGGATTTCTATTTAGATATTGTTGTAACCTATTACCACGTGTTGTAGTTCTATTTACTTACAGTATATGTAATTATGTATTTTAGTTTGAAATTTTGTAATTTGGTAATTTGTAATTGATGGTAAATTGTATAATAGATCAAGTGTTTATCTATATTAGTGTGGTAATACCCAGGATTTGGATCTGGTTGATCGGAATGGGTCAAGCTTTACAATTATTCCAAATTGATGACACATTCATGTATGGGATATATGAGCATCGTTTGTTGTTGGCTATTGCATAGGATGGTAATCGACAAATCTTTTCAATAGTTTTTTCAATTTTTGAACAAGAAATCGCTAATGCTTAGGACTTCTTCTTGACTAACTTGAGAAGTCATGTTGTTCCATAACCTGATATATGCATCATTTTTTATAGGGGACACAAAATACAGGTTGTAGTTGATTGACTTGGAAGCCTTTGGGATTGTGCACACCTTAGGTATTGTATACGTTATATAAGGTCAAATTACATGGGCCGATTTCATAAGGATGCTAAGCGGTAACATGTTATTAACATGGGTACGTGGTAAATATTATTTTATATATCATTCTTTAATATATACATTGTTCGCATTCATGGATATACTCTTTATATTCTTTGACAGGGTAAGAGCCCGTCCTACATTGATTCTATGAAATGTTGGAGAACTTGCGGGGTATAAACAAATTCAGTGTGAAATACCTCGATGGGATACCCAAGAAGCAGTGGACTCAATCATATGATGGAGGTCTATGATATGGGCACATGAAAATGAGCCTAGCGAAATGCATAAATATTAAAGGGGACGTGTCATTTGTCAATAACTTTGATGGTCAAAGAAACATATTTCCACTTAGCAACCTTATTTCCAAAGTGAGTGGAAAAATATTTTGGACAGATAAAGGGCGGTCACATTTGGTGCGAGGAGGTTGTAAAAGATATTAGAGAAAATGCAGAAAGAGTGAACACTATGTCTACAGTGCGTCACTCACGTTCAAATCAAATATTTTAGGTTACAAAGTTCCATAGACCCGACGAAGGTATTATCAAGTGATCGTATTGTGTATACTTGAAACGAAGGACCTGCGATTGTGGGAGATCTCAAGCACTTTGTTTTTCATGCACATATGCACTTGTTGCATGTGCCTCGACACATCTGGATCGCATGAGCTATGTTGATGAAGCTTACAAACTAAAATGTATATATAAAGTATAAAAATCTTAATTCCTACTAGTCCCAAATGAGAGTATGTAGTTGCCTATCTCAAGCGCTCCATTCGAGTTGCTACATGATATTATGTTGCTTAGCAAGCCAAAAGGTCGATCAAATTCTAGTCAAATACGCAAAAATATGGATATTCAGAAGAAGATAGACCAACCAAGGTTATGCAGTTATTGTATGAATCCAAGGCATAGTAAGCCAACATGTCCACACTTGGAGGCAACATTGAGGAGAAGACCTAATTAAAATATTTATTCATTTTTTTATAAACATACAAAAAAACAAACAATTTGTTCATTTTTCTCATTTTTTTATTGCTTCTCATTTTTTGGTAAATTGTAAATAAATATAAATATTATTGATGTAAAATATAGTATAATACAATATAAACAATTTTTTCATTTCTCGTAGATTGTAAATAAGTATATTATTTAAAAAGCATACAATAGAATACAATACAAACATTTATTAAATTTTTTTTGTAGATTGTAAATAAGTATATATTATTGATATAAAATACAAAAGAATGCAATACAAACAATTTTTAAATTTTTTTCGTATATTGTAAATAAGTATATTATTGATGTAAAATACAATAGAAAAACTTTTTTGATAAAATTTGAATAAGTACATTATGGATTGAAATTTTTAATACAATACAAATTAAAAGTTAAAAAACTAAATGATGATTTACGTGAGAAAAATTTAAATAAAAAATTCATCGGTGTCGTCGACTTGAATGTGTGCCACAACCCTGAGATGTCAGTTACAAGGAGGATTTTGTCATAGTTAGGGTTTCGACTCCTCATCATCTTCATCTTCATCTTCATCTTCACCTCCACCTCTACCTCCATCTTGATCTTCATCTTCATTTCGTTCCTCCGTGGTATATGGCATTTGTGTACTAAGTTCCCATCATATATCGTGTAACAGCCCGTTTTCAGTAAAATCAAAATAGTGGTTTTGGGACCACAAATTCGAGGTTGAAAATTTTATTTTTTTATCTAAAACATGATTTAAATACAGTATAAAAATTTCGTTAAGAAATTTTATCGTTTACATGTTTAATTTGATTAAAAGGACTAAATCGCGTAAAGTACAAAAGTTGAGTTCTAATAGCTAAAGGTATTAAATAGCTATGGAACTTAAATGTGGAGGTCCTTATATGGTAATTGACCCAATAATAGTGATAGTGGATGTACATGGCTTGGTATAATTGTAATTATTAATGTTTTAATAGGTTAAATAGGTAATTATGTAATTAAGGTTATAATAATTAAAACCAATTTAAAATATCATTTGGTATCATCTTCCTCAACCGATTGTTAACCAAAAAGAAGCCATTTTTCATCCTTCACATTCGTAAAGAGTTAGATCGAGGTAAAGAGAAAATCTCAGATTAGTCACCTCTGTATCTACGAACACTCGTCGAGGTAAGTTCGTGTAATTAAATTGTGTAGTTATATGTTTTGATTGAATTAGTTGTATGTTATTTGAATTATCATCATATATGTACACCGATCACATATCTGATGACGTACGATAATTACCAAGCCCCGTTTGAACCTTAGGAATTCGTTGATACAAATGACATGTCATTAGGGTTACTGATTTCAGCTCTTATGAGCTTACCAATACTCAACTTGTATGAGCTTACCGTTATTCAACTTGGAGGAGTTTACCGTTATTCAGCTCGAAGGAGCTTACCGTTATTCAGCTCGAAGGAGCTTACCATTATTTAGCTCAGAAGAGATTACCATTTACAGCTCGTATGAGCATACACATACATCAATTGACGGATTACAATTCAATACACCTCGTGTGTACTACCCGCATATCCAATGATATTCTAAATGGTTCAACGGGCACAGTTCTGTTACGAGTTTATTTGAGTTCAATACGAACTAGTATAGGTATTTACATGGTATAGATGTTACATTTATATGAAATTTGAATAGTTGTTGAACTCATACATGATTCTCGATTTTTATATGAATTACATGGCTAACATGGTTGATGAATATGTGTTAGGCTTTTGGCCAAATTGAGTTGAGATATGCTTTGGTTTACTTACCTTAAATGTGATTAAAAATGGTAAGTTAAATTCTCTATTATACGAACTTACTAAGCTTAAATGCTTATTGTGTTATTTTCTGTGTTTTATAGTGTTTCAGAAGCTCGTTCGATTTGGAATCTTGTCGGAGCTATATCACACTATCCATTGGCTCTTTTGGTACATTCGGTTGTTTAATTTCAGTTATAATGGCATGTATAGGTTAATTTGGCCAATGATGGCATATAGGTGCTTTGTTGAGATTAGCCACTTATTTGGCTTGTGTTTGGTATATTTTATGTGTATATATATGTGGCCTTATCATATTTGATGTGTGTTTGAAGTGGTAGAATGATGGAAAGTAAAATGTGGCTTGGAAAATGGTCTATTTTCCTCCATACGGGCAGAGACACGGGCGTGTGTCTCAGCCGTGTGTGACACACGGCCAGGTGACATAGTTGTGTGTCCCCTATATCTTTTAAAGAGTGCAAGTCAGTATGCTCACATGGCCTAGCACACGGGCGTGTGGCTTGGCCGTATGACCCAAGTCAGTGAGTTACACAGGCTGGGACACGGCCATGTGTCCCTATTTCGATTACCCATATGGCCTAAGACACGGGCGGGTCTCTTGACTGTGTGAGTCACACAGCCTGGCCACACGACCGTCTAACCCTTACAGCTTTGGAAATTTTAATTAATTTCAAAAAATTCTCTAAGTTTCTAATTTAGTCCCGATTTGTTTCTAATGTATAGTTTGGGCCTCGAGGGCTCGTATAAGGGACAAAATATATTATTTTTATTGATTTTCAACATGTATATGTTTTGATATGAAATGTTTGAATTTCCTGTCTGTCTAAATTGTGTACTTTGATAACACTCTGTAACCCTATTCTGGCAACAGATTCGAGTTAGGGGTGTTACATATCGTTCGTTATATTAATAGGTGGTTGTGAAGATGACCCACCTTTAAGAACAATGAGTTGGAAAAAATCTCAGTTTCAAAAAGGTTTTCTTGCACAGTAAAAAATTAAAATTTTAAAAATCGACCCAGTTTGTGATATTTATAGCAATAAAACTTAATCGAATTCGTACTTGTGTTTTTGGCTTAGCGGACATTCATTGTTCCCAACTTTCAACGAAACGATCTGCTTCGAGTGTAGCTCGAACCAATTTAATCGAGACACAAAACTAGAAAAAGTTTTCTCTCTTTTTGGAGAGAAAACAAAAATTCTCTCTTCTTTAATAGAAACTGGTAAATTTGTTATTCTAGAAAAATATATTTAAAAGTTGAGAATAAACTCGCTCTATTTCTTGACAGAAAAACAATCTCTCAAAAGTTTTGTAAATAGCTCTACTAGTGCCATCTATTTATATGAAGAGAAGGTAGAACCCTTGTAAAGTTGTAGAGGTTTATTTTAAATAGAAAACAACATCCTAGATAGAGTAGGAGAGGGGTGAACGAATCACCATTGTATTTCTATTAGGGTTGTTGCCCCCCTTCATGTTATATGAGGGGTTTTGGGCCTCTCTCACATCGAATCCAATTAGGAATATTTCTTAGGCCTTTTTGACCCAGTACTCTATTATGATATAACCCAATTTAGTTTTTCTATTTTCTCAAAATAAACTTTAATATTTACATATTAAATAATTTTCTCATCCCAATTTTATCCCGATAAAATTTTGACAATTTTACCCCTATAAAATTTCGAGAAAATTAGTTCAATATGTCACAACTCAACATGTTCACTATGACCACATGGTTTATTTTCATTTTCGGGCTTCAAAACAGTCTAAAAACATAAACTTATTCTTCCATCATTTTTTAAGTAATCCTATATAGAATTGCAAATTTCCATTTTCATTTCCATTTCTATTTTTAGAAACCTACATTCATTTCCAAATGATTCCATTTATCCATTTTAGAGAAAACCATAATCATTCCTAAATGTTCCTCATTTCTCTCTTTCTTTTAATTCCGTTCATTTCTATTCAAACACGCAATTCATTTCTAGTATCAACGAGCTAGCGGAGGAACTGATTGGACATATGTAGTTGAGATTCAAATGATTTATAATTAAGTTCCAACTTTTTTCCTATTAATTATAAACGTATTTAGTCACGAAGTCATTCCAATATAGCATCGTGACTGAGTTCTCCCAAAAACATACCATTACGAAAGCACTACTTAGTGCTCGTCCAATGACCTTGTCATAAGTGTGTTACCCTCAGAGGATCTTATCCCAAAGATCAAATATTTTTTATCTTTGGGATAATATCCTCTCTCCCAATATGATCCTATTTTATCTCATGGTAACTATTACATCTTCCTTCATGAAAAGTCAATCACTATCAAATACTGATCAAATCATGCATCATAAGGATGGACGACCCGTGGCCACATTTACTTTTCATCAACCATGTAATGTCAATGAGAGGATATCATTTACCAATGTTTTGGGCTATGAATTCCACTATTGTGAATGACGCTACATACTACAGAAGTTACACACCCAACGCACCAGCATTCAGTTCTTTATCTATTTGAACTCGGACTTTTACTTACATCAAAGTGTATGAGTCACGCATACATAGTCTGCCATCCACTCAAGATTTAGGTATGCCACACTATGAACATCTCAAGTGAATAAACCCATAAAAGGATTCAGGATCTATTCTTCTTGGGTCCTGTCCTTGTATTGCCAATCCAATCAGTTACATCTATGTCTATATCTTCTAGAAGTCATCCGCTCTAATGCCCAAGACAAGGCATGTCCCCAGTTAGACTTGATAGATGACATATTTGTCTTTCAATCGGTTTGCTCATTTCTGGTTAGACTAAGGACATGTTTAGGTTCATCTACTAATACAAGTTGTCTTTCCATATTACGATCCGACCACGTAATATCGCTTAGCATTAGTTAAACATTTAGACAACTAATGAGCAACATTTGCTTCTATTTTACTTTTACATGCAAAAATCATGTAAGGAAAATTATACAAAGTATATTAATGTAATCAATAAATTTGTTTTATTAACCAATCTGTTCAAAAAAATTACAAGGTACTTAGGGCATAAGATCTGACACAATGATGTTGGGGGTGTTTGCAATATTATTGGCGGAGAAGTATATGGTGTCGAATAACCCGATTGTGGATAGAATATTGGAATTGTAGGCGATGGCAAATACACTGGTGGTGTTGTTGGCAGTGTCGTGTAATATGGTCTTGGGGATGGAGGTAGTGCAAAAAAAATTTCCTAGAGAAGGCGTTGATACATGGTATAATGGTGCATAATGTGGTGCTTGTGTAAAACAAATGGGGTTACTGAAAGCACCAGAAAAACATTAACCATACTGACTGGGAGGTGGTGTACCCATTGGTATTATATTTGGGGTTGGAGTTGGTGATGAAGAACTTGATGCATGTACTCCTGATCGCGCTCTCATGTGGGGTCGTCTTGGCCTTCAACGATGACCTTGCCTACTCCTTTCCTCCTCTTGTAATAGATATGGCTTACCATGAAGTCTAAACCATGTCATTTAATCTAAAGAGGTTTCCAAATCTGTTCGGATAATTGGTTCGTGCATAGGTATGAAATGGTACCTATGTTCCTAGATGTAGATATATTTGGTAACTAATTTAGGCCAATATTCATCGGTTCTCCCCCTAAATTGGAGTTGTGAAGTTCATTGAGCTCTTGAGATGATGGCGAAATACTTTACATAAACCCGAATTGGAATAGATTCGTGCATCTCAACCATTGCAAAAACTACCAATGGTACTTTGATATGCCAGATATTGTGATTTGCCAAAAATTCGACCATGATGCATCCTTGAATTCTCGGATCAGAGTATGGCATCCATTCAAACTACGATATGAAATTATAAGTTTTATTACGTACCTGATATTAAATTTCAAATCCTTATGTAAGTATTATATAAATTTAAAAATTTAAAAACTAATCTCGTCTTCTAATCGTTGAACTAACAATAGTTGGATATCTTCGAGCTTGTCCGATATACCTACATGACTCACGTCATTGTACCACCTATCAAATAAAATGTTATTTCACAAATATAATAATGAAAAAAATATTATGATAGCTATATTATTAAATTAATTTTACCTTATTACGAACAAGAATTCATAAAGGGCATTTACTCGAGGACATAGAAATGATAAGCAGTACCATGCCCATGACTAAAGGAGTATGCAGCAACTGATTTTAATTTTTTGTGTTTTTGCTGCCCACAAATCTCTTGATATAATGTCACCAACATAGTTGATCCCCTACTGAGTCGTGTCACTTCTTTTAAGTCGATTAGTTGTAGGAGCCTCCTTAAATGTACCAGATTTTGAGATTTATCTTGCATTAGAAGACCCCCGATTAACCTCAATATGAATTATTGCACTTATTGTTGTCTTCCAACGGTACTAGTGGAGTTGACGATATATGAAAAATTATCTTCTAACCATTTCATCTCTATCTGGCTACCACTAAACTTACCCGACACCTTGCCTAATAGTTGGTTGCAAATTGTGCTTCATTCACCAATCACCAACGCTTACTACCACTGTAACAATTGCCCCATCAACCAATAAACCAAGTTGTAATGCTACACCCTCAAGAGCAATTGTACACTTATAGTGCGAAAGATAAAATGTTTGTCTCAGGTCTCCATCTTTCCACCAAAGTGTTGATAAGTTCAGGCTCCAATTTAGTCCCCTAGAGCATACGTGTAACATCCGATGTCACATTGTAACACCCCTTACCCGTATTCGACACCAGAATAGGGTACGAGGCATTACCAAAACACATACATTTATAAACGAATTAAACTGAGTTATAAAATTTCATACAGATTAAAACTTTCAAATTATTATCTTCGAATCGCTAATTAGGGCTTACAAGGCCCAATATATATATATACTCATTCGATCCAAGCCTTATAGCTATCACCATTTGTTCATTTCATAGCCATATATGAACTTATAATCCTTCACTTTCTCGTCATATGAATTTATCAACTATTACTTGCTTCTCGTGAGTACCTGAATTGATTCGTATCATTTCATATTCTCGTATCGTCATATTTTTCCTATTAAACCATTGTAATATATTAAATATTCAATATCTTGTAAAGATTCGCTAATCTATCCCATATACTTTCACACAAATTAATTCACAATTCACAAGTCTTATCATTTCAATGCTTATAAGACACATGTACATATCTATACTAACTCGTATGAGTCTCATACTTATTCGTATGCTCAATAAATCTGTTAAATCATTTCAACATCGAAGAATCCACATTAAGTCAGAAACAATACTAATAACAATCATAAATCTTTTCATATTAATTTCATATATCACTTACTGAACTTCAAATATCATTTTATAAATATGTAATTCACTAACACATCTTGCCATATACAATATCCAATTGGTGAAATCACTTAATTGAATTCAACTTCAACAATCACAATAAATCTATCACTTGAGTGTGAGTCCATGTAACACTTACCAACTTTGTCAAATTAGTGAACGTCTTATGGAATTGAATACTTTATTTTCTCGATGCCATAGTCCAACTATGGTCTTACACGTAATCACATAACATATACCGATGCCATAGCCCAGCTATGGTCTTACACGGAATTACATATCACTTATTGCCATGATCTATCCATGGTATTTTCCATCAATTCGTCTTTATCACTGAACGAAAGTACTCAACCCTGCGTTCTACTCAATTTGAACTTTCTATCCAATTTATCTATCTTTCTTAACAATCATAATTCAACCATGAATATATATATATAGAATAATACATTATTTCCTCTCCATTCCACATCCTTAATGTACATAACACTCTTATAAATAACATTTTCTATAATTTTACTATTCACTCACATGTATATTCAAAGCTGTCTATCCAAGTCAGAGTCAGTAAATTATTTTTATCTGGAGCTACAGAGCTCCAAATTAAGATCCGTTAATTTTACCTGAAACTAGATTCACATATCTTCACTGCTTGACAGTTTTGACCTCTCTTCACTAAAAATTAATTATCTCACTGTACAGAATTTGGATGGTACTTATGTTTATTTCACTTGAAAATAGACTTATTCAGGGTTCTAAACATATAAAGTTTAGCCTGTAATTATTTTTGTACAATTTTTAACAATTTTCCAAAGTCATTCTGACTCTGTCTCACTAAACTTAAAATATCTCAAAATATATAAGTCTTTTGCTTGCTTTTTTTCTTTTATGTAAAAATAAACTCATTAAGCTTTCATTTCATATCTTATTCACTCTCTAATTCGATTTCCACCATTTTTGGTGATTTTTCAAAGTCGCACAACTGTTTCTGTCCAAAACTATTTTGTTGCTAATTCTACTATTTCATAATTTTACTTTTTCACTTTCGATCACTATTCAATTCAATTCCACACATATATTCATCATTCAATTACACTTAATCGTTACATGATCTCATGTATTTTCACTTAGTCAATTTTCCGTTGAACACTCAGAATATACACGGATACGTAGAGAATTAGCACATAAGTGCCACACTGATATGTAGCTAAAGCTACCACTGATACGTAGCCGAAGCTACCACAGAAATGTAGCCGAAGCTACCACTGATATGTAGCCGTAGCTACCACTGAAATGTAGCTGAAGCTACCACTGATCAATAACACTACAAATGTCCACGGGCCTGCTCACACAAGCTATCAAGTGTCTACAACACATGCTAGATCACCCAGCACCCAAGACTCACTGTAACACTGTAACACTGGTCTCTAGTGACATGTCACTTGTATCCACTTCTATTCCTAAGTTCAACCAGGAATTTACACTTAACACTTTATTTTAAACATTTTATCACTTGAATAATTCCTAAACAATTTTCCTTCCACATTCAATATTAATTCACATATCAAATATAATTCACAATTATAAAAATATATTGCTATTATTTACACATAACTTCCTTTGGTGCAACAATATAAAAATTTAGCAATTTAGTCATTAATCTTTTCTTTTCTCCGATCAAGGTCGATTCCACTTCTTTCTTGATCTATAATAACACATTTGACTTATTTAATACTCACATTTATCAAAACAGTCCTTGACTCAAAATTTGGCAAAATTACAATTTTGCCCCTAAACTTTTGCGTATTTACACTTTTGCCCCAAAGCTCGTAAACTAAACTTCATCCCTTATTCTTATGTATTATGACATGTTGAACATTTTTCCCTTCTATGGCAACATCGAATTCCCACTCTAACACTTACTTATGAACATTAGGTATTTTTACCGATTATGTCGTTTTACTCGTTTTCACTTAAAATCGCTTAGCAAAAGTTGTTTAACATAATTTCAAGCTTCATATTCTACCATAAAACATCAAAATAAACATATTTCACCTATGGCTATTTTTCCAAATATAAACCCTAGGTTAAATTATTGCTAGAATAAGCTAAATTAAGTTACCGGGACTCCAAAAACGTAAATAACATTAAAAACGGGGTTTAGAATTACTTACTATGGAGCTTGAAAGCTTGAAAACCCTAACTATGGCCCTCACCCCTCGTGAAATTCGGCCAAGGCTTGAAGATGGACAAATTTTTGGCTATTTTGGCCTTTTTAATTCTTTTAATTACTAAATGACCAAAATTCCCCCAACTTAATAATATCCTATTTCACTTATCTCATGTCCATTTTTGTCCAAAAAGTTAAACAATGGTCTAATTTCCATTTAAGGACCTCTAATGTAAAATTTCATAACAATTGGACACTTTTAACATGTAGAACTCAACTTTTGCACTTTTTACAATTTAGTCCTTTTCACTAAATTGAATGGCCAAACGTCGAAATTTTTGAAGGAAATTTTCACAAAATCATTCTATGAAATATTAGACCATAAAAATATAATAAAAATGATTTTTTTCTCGTCAGATTTGTGGTCCCGAAACCATTGTTTTGACTAGTCCCAAAATCGGGCTGTTACAATACGAGACGCATGCATCCCACATCTTGCAATTATTGTTCAATTATATGCGGTGCCCTTCCACTTAAATTGTGTATATACATCTTAATTATTCGATCTTCGATCTGATTATATAAATATAAAAATTTCAAAAAATTAATAATGTTAACATAATAATTATATTAATTTAAAATAAAATAAATTGATAATAATTTCTTACTATTTGTAATTGGATCCCGAAATTGTGTTTTTCATCCAAATGAATAAGAGGCGTTGAAATTTTTAAAATTATAAAAATAAAATAAATCAAAGAAATTACGAAATATAAAATTAAGACAAGAAGAATTTGAGAGAAATTGAATGAAAAAATTAAGAATAAAATAGGATTGAATGAAGAAAAAAGAAAACAAGTAGGGTTTTTATAGAAAATGAAATAGCCATTGGGAGGCAAAAATGTTATTAGCTATTTGAAATTTTAACGTCGAAAAAAAATTGACCATTGGACAAAAATGTTTCGTATAGGAAGCGCTTTTAGCCCTTTGATTGCCACCTCAACTGAAAATACTTCTCACTCTCCAAAATCAACCTATAGCATTAACTTTGGGGAAAAATGGCCTAATTCCCTAATTAACTTTTAAAAGTGACGTTTTTACCTAATTAACCCCTACTTTTATATAGTACTACTTTTATATAGTGTATATATATTTAGATACTCGTTTAATTTTCTTTTGTTAGCCTGCAATGTTGTACAAATTATTTACTTTTTAAATATAAATCTTACGAAATATTTATGTTTAATAATGACTATTGGGGATAGTTTTAATTGGCATTAATTTAACATTAACTTAAATATAATGAGAGGTCTATCGATAGTAGTAGGTTATGTTGTTATTATTTTTCTTTAGTTTGTCGATTGTAGCGATCATAGGGATTGTTCCTGATTTCTTTAATTTTAAGGTTTCGAGCAAAGAAAAAGCATAAACATTGAAGACGATGGCCTAATGTAACACATAGGTTTGTGCAAGTGTACACAGTCGTTATCAAGTAATAAGTAAGTATCGAGTTATCATCTCCACAGGGATTGTATTTGTGTTAAGTCACTTAATTTGTAAAATTATATTAACAATTTGGTAAATAAAAACACAATATAGTTGAGAACTGGTGATTAAAATATATTAAACTAAATGCAATGAACCCTAATGCAAATTATCCTAAGTATGCAAACTATATGAGTGAAATAGATTTTAGTAAAATTAAACACAATTTTGTAACAATTATAACATAAATAAACTAGGACAATTAAATTAATTAAACTCAATTTATTATCAACATGCTTAATAACATTCAGAAAAACATTCCATGGCAACTCGATCTTTCATGTGTTTGGAAACCACACTAGGTCCTTTCGGAATCCTTTACTTAGTAAATACGCATTTTACTGATCCTTATTTACTAAGGGTTTCTTAGTATTCGTGTGAAGTAACAGGGACGTGTCAGGTTTGAAACAATTTAATCACACAAATCTAAAAACTATGCAGATAACAAAGCTTGGTCAGAGTTGTTATGCAACCTACAATTTAATCGGGTCAGGATCTAAATTGAGCATGCACATTTCAATTATGTGTCCATTAGCTGTCGTCTGGTCAGGACCGCTCAGCTAATTCAAGTGCATTTCAATCACGTATGAATGAAATACAGACTTGATTTTAATTGAAAACATGATCGATTGAGGCACAAACATTATTAGCATGAATCAAATAAATATTATTTAATCAAAGCAATCATCCTAGCTTAAATAAAATTAAGCTAACATTGTTGTAAATAAGAACAAAGAACACATAGCAAACATCTTTATATTAAATTAAAGAAAAGAAAGATTAAACCCAATTCAGAGTGGCTGTCACCCAAGACTCTGACTAACGAGGAGGCTCCTTCGCTTCTTTGCCTTACTCCTTCGCTGATAGTTCTCCAAGGTGGCCCGACTAAGGATTCTTTAAGAGGCTAATTTTGCTAAAAATTCTTATGCAATGATGATGATAGGCGTGAGGGGGAATGATAGCTAAGAGATTTGAGAGAGGAGAGAATGATGATAGCAAAGAGATTTGAGAGAGGAGAGAATGATGAATGAGTGAAGGATGATTGAAAAAGTGAGAAATGAGTTTTTTATTTATAGATGAGGAAAGGGAGCTTAGTTTGCTAAAAATAGGAGTGTCCATCTTTTGAAACTTCTTCCAAGGATGGCCGGCCATGAATTGAGGAAATGTGGCTGATTCTGCTTGATTCTTGGTCAATTTGAGTGCCACAACATCTCAGGACTAAGACTCAATCAAGTGCAAATCTTCAAGAAAATCTCTGATTTCTTTAACTCTTTAAGGACCTTGTGTAATTAAACCAAAAATTGATTTATGATCAGCCATGTGCAGCTGAAAATTGGGTTGACTTCGTCCCCAATTTGGATGGTTTTGCAATTAGAAGAAAACTCTCAAACCTATCCAAAAATAGTAGATAGTTTAGAGGACCAAATAATATAATTTTAACCACTTCAATTAATTAATTTACTTAATTAATTAAAACCCAATTTATTAATGAAATATATAAAATGAATTATTAAATATAACTTTATATTTTATTATTTAATTTAATCATGCATGGCCCACTCTATAGCTTAAAATTATAATATGCTCAAACTAATATAAAATAAGCCATTTTATGCATGAAAACTATATAATAAAGCATAAAATCGCATTTTAATAATTTTCATGTCCTAATTTCATATTTTTGCATATTTCATTAATTTATTAAATAATTACATAGTTTTAACAACAAATTTAAGTAAAAAGGTGATGAATTATATAGGAAAAATCCTATATATTTTTCAATTTACACCTAACGAGAAGCATAATTAAGGTTTGTTATTCGATCTTGTTACCTTTAGGTTTGTGGTTCAAAGAAAAAGCAAAATAGTTGAAGAACGATGGCCTAACAAACTAGCCATTGGAGGAAGAATTGGAAAATTGAAATATAGTCGATGAAGAAGAGGACCCTATTCATGATCAAGAAGACGGAGAGGATAACGATGATGAATTTAATTTGTGTTTGGTAGGAAAGGTTCTAACAAATAGTGCAGTCCACCCCCCATATATAAGGACTATTCTTGTTGAATTATAGCATCCAATTGAAGGAGTTTCAATAATATAAATTGAAAATAAAAGAATCATTTTTCGTTTTTATAACGAGTTGGACCTAAGGAGGGTAGCGGATGGCATACCGTGGTTTTCCAAAAGACATCTAATTCTTTTCCACCGGTTGGAGAGAGGAGAGGATCATGTCCAAGTTCCTTTGATATACTCAAACTTTTGGGTACGAATTCACAATCTGCCTATCGATTAGTTGTCAAAATAGATGGCAAGACAATTGGGTAATTTCATCGAACGTTTCTTAGAATATGATGCAACAATAATAACAAAAGGTGTGATGAAATATATGCCGATTAAGGTATCCCTGGATGTACAAAGTCCCTTGAAAAGGAGAAAGTGTAAAATATATGGACAGGACAAAAACACCTATGCAACGTTCCAATGCAAAAAAAAAAATTTTTTATGTGGAAGGTTAGGACATTGAGAGATTTTTTTCCCTTTACGATTAACTATAGGGATATAATACACAAATTTGAGATGGGATCTTTCTTTAAGGGCCCCACCGAGAAGGAATGTGCAGATTGAGAGCAGATGGTTGCGAGAGGAACCAAGGAATATGGTCAAAAGTGGAATTAGTATTGAGGAGCGAAGGGGAAGAGATCTAATGGTTGTACATCGGAAGCTCAATCATCTAGGATGAAAGGTAAAGAACTAATCACAAGGTACAACAGTAAAGGCGTCTTTAAAGACTACCGAAGAAAGGCCGACAGATATGATTTTGAGGATAAGTTAGAACGTAACACTCTAAAAGGGATGGACAAGGAACACGAAGAGGATCCAATCGGCATCAGTGAAGGGAAGAAATGGGAAAGGATGAATCATCTAGATGATACACACACAACATGTATAGAAACTGATCTCAACAATAATTTATCGATAGCAGCTAATAAGCAAAACAGCCGGTCACAATAAAAACCCTAAGCTGGAATGTCTAGGGTTTAGGGCAACCATGGACAGGAAGACATATTTAAAATATCTTGAGACAGTATCAGCCCTAGCTTTTGTTTATTATAGAAATAAAAGTTAGCACAAAAAATATGGAAAAAGTGTGGACAAGTAAACGGGATTGATATAGGTGCAGAGGGATCTAGAGGGGGCCTCTCTTTAGGGTGGAAAGAAAGTTTATCAATTGATCTAAAATGTTTTTCTAGTTCGCATATTGATGTGGATGTGAAGGTCAAAGAAGAAAGCGGAGAGGCCAAGTGGAGATTTATGGTTTTTTATGGATCCCCAACAGAGCATCTAAGAAGGGACTCATGGAATCAGCTGGGACAATTAAATGAGGATTGTCAGCTTTCATGGTTAATTATGGGTGATTTAAATGAAATAATGCACTCATTCAAGAAAAAAAGAGAGAGGTTGAGAGAAGAAAGACAAATGGCAGCATTCGGGGAAGTCTTAGAAGAATGTGACTTAAGCGATCTTGGCTTTTCAAGATAATGGTTTACTCGGGAAAAAGGAAGATTAGCAGAAAAAAACATAAGGGAAAGATTGGATAGAGGAGTAACAAACCTGGAATGGTGGAGTCGTTTCCCTAATTATTCTTTACGCCATTCAACACATGGTTTCTCGGACCACTACCCATTACTATTGGATACCTTGGGGCACCGAAGCGGTATAGCAGTAAGGAGAGATTCCCCCTTTTGTTTCAACGTAGAATGGGTACTTCAAGAGGATTTTGAAGAACAAGTAAAGAGAATATGTGATTCAATTAACAGAGAACTCCCAGGAAAGCTTACAATTTTGGCCAACTCGTTAAAGGAATAGGCCAAAATCAATAAAGGAAATCGACACAGAAGAATAGAGGAATTAAACCAAAAGCTCGCTGAGCTTAATAATGATGATCCTGATGAAGAGTGGCTTGCAAAAATAACAGAAGTCAAGTTAGCGTTGAATATGGAAGTAGATAAGAAAGATTTTTTTTAGAGCAAAGAGCAAGGGCAAACTGGCTTAGAATTGGTGATCGCAATACATCTTTCTTTCACAACTTTGCGTCCTATCGCAAGAAACGAAACACAGTAAAAGGGCTTGAAGACCAAAGTGGCTGATGGATTTAAGGGGATAAAGATTTGCTTGGCTTAGCAACAAAATATTTCAACGATCTTTTCTCCTCAAAACCCTTGCAAGATTGTGAAAATTTATGGATAGAAGTTCAGCCTTGCATTCTTGGACACCTTAATGAAGAACTATTAGCTAAATTTAGAGAATAAGAGTTGTGGGAAGCACTAAAATCAATAGCTCCTTTAAAGGCTTCAGGTATGGATAGATTCCATGCTCTCTTTTTTTAAAAATATTGGCATATTATAGGGAATAATATAACTAGATTTTGCTTAGAAATCTTAAAGAATTAGAGAGAATTAGGTGTTATTAATAGAACCAATACCGTACTTATTCCTAAAGTTTAAATGCCAAAAAAATGGATCAATTTAGACCAATTAGACTTTGGAATGAAGTATATAAAATGATTTCAAAAGCTATAGTTAATAGATTTAAAAAGGCCCTTAGTTATTGCATTGAGGAAACACAATTTGCCTTTGTACCAGGTAGACAAATTATTGACATCATTCTAGTGGCATATGAATTATTGCATTCCTTCAAGAAGAAAAGATATGGTCTAGGGTCTTTTGCCTTAAAATTATACATGAGCAAAGCATACGATAGGGAAAAATGGAATTTCGTGGAAAATATGATGAGAAATCTTGGATTCTGCAACAAGTGGGTATCATTGATCATGGGATGCATCAAAAGTGTTTCATATTCAGTTGTACTTAATGGAGGGAAAGGAGATGAGTTCAACCCCACTAGAGGAATAAGGCAAGGAGATCCCATAAGCCCCCATCTATTCATCATTTATGCTGAAGGTTTTTCAAGACTCCTTAACATCGCAAAAAAGGAAGGAAAAATTGAATGGGCAAAAGTGGGGAGAGGAGGGCTGTCAATAACCTATTTTTTTCCGCTGATGATAGTATTTTATTTGGAAAAACAACAACAAATGAGCTTTAGCTATAAAATCAATAGTCAATGAGTATGAAAAGATTTCAGGACAAATGGTGAATTTTGAAAAATCATTAATTTACTTTAGTAACAACGTTAGCGAGGCGGTCAAGCATCAAATAGGGAGTGATATAGGGGTTTTATATCCAATAATCCCAAAAAATACTTGGATTACGAACGATGGTGGGAAGGAGAAAGAGAAATGCTTTTGTAGAAATCAAGGAAAATTTTTGACAAAAGTTAAAATTTGGAGTATTCGTAATTTGTCCATTAGAAGGAAAGAGGTGTTTATCAAATCAGTTTTATAAGCCATCCCAATCTATGCTATGCAATGTTTCAGATTACCAACTTCATTATGTCGAGATTTAGAGAATATTATGTGTAAATTCTGATGGCAAAATGTAAAAACAAAAAAAAAAAAGGTATTCATTGGTGTAATTTGCGTCATTATGAATCCCTAAGGCACAAGGGGATTGGGTTTAAAGATTTATCGTCATTTAAAAAAACCTTGTTGGCAAAGCAAGGGTGGAAGCTAATTACCAACCCTACAAGTTTACTCACGCAAGTCATGAAAGCGAAATACTACCCACGCGAGTTTACTCGCGCAAGTTTTCGTTGCCCCGCAAATCTCTTGGTACAATGTCGCGAACATAGTTAATCCCCTATTGAGTTGCATCACTTCTTTTAAGTCGATTAGTTGTAGGAGTCACCTTAAATGTATCAGATTTCGAGATTTATCTTGCATTAGAAGACCCCCGTTAACCTCAATATGAATGCTCGCACGTGTTGTTGTCTTCCAACAGTACTAGTGGAGCTATTGATATATGAAAAATTGTCTTCAACCATTTCATCTCCATCTGGCTACCACTAAACTGACCCGAAACCTTGCCTAATAGTTGGTTGCAAATTGCGCTTCAATCGCCAATGCTTACTACCCCCATAATAACGGCCCCATCAACCAATAAACCGAGCTGTAATGCTACATCCTCAAGTGTAATTGTACACTCACCATACGGAAGATAAAATATGTGTCTCGAGTCTCCATCTTTCCACCAAAGCGTTGATAAGTTCGAGCTTCAATTTAGTCCCTCCGAGCATACGAGACACATGCAAGAATCTCGCATCTTACAATTATTGTTCAATTACACATGGTGCCCTTCCACTTAAATTGTGTATATACATCTCAATTATTTGATCTTCGATCTGATCATATAAATATAAAAAATTTAAAAAATTAATAATGTTAACATAATAATTATATTAATTTAAAATAAAAAAATTGATAATATTTTCTTACTATTTGTAATTGGATGTCGAAAATATGTTTGACATTCAAACGAATAAGAGGCATTGATATTTTTAAAATTATAAAAATCAAAGAAATCAAAGAAATTATGAAATATAAAATTAAGACAAGAAGAATTTGAGAGAAATTGAATGAAAAAATTGAGAATAAAATAGTAGAGAGAATTAAGGGAATAGGATTGAATGAAGAAAAAAGAAAACAAGTATGTTTATATAGAAAATGAAATAGCCTTTGGGAAGCAAAAATGTAATTAGCTATTTGAAATTTTAATCGTGGAAAAAAAATTGACCATGGGACGAAAACGTTTCCTATAGGAAGCGCTTTTCAACCCCTTGACTGCCACCTTAACTGAAAACGCTTCTAACTCTCTAAAATCGACCTATATTCTTAAGGGAAAAACGACCTAATTCCCTAATTAACTTTTAAAAGTGACATTTTAACTAATTAACTCCACATTTATATAGTGTGTATATATTTAGATACTCGTGTAAATTTCTATTGTTAGTACGCAAGGCTGTCCAAATTCTTTACTTTTTAAATATAAATCTTATTAATTATATATTTTCTTCTCCACATCTAAACACCAAGTAATAATAAAAATACAACAAACTTAATTTCTTGTTGATTGCTTTTCCGCGCGGCTTCGGTTTTAAACAAAATAAATAAATAAATAAAACAACACTTTTTAAATTATTTAGATAACCTCAAATTTTCTCTCATTTAAGAAAATTCAAACCACTAACAGCACGTTTGGTTCGCTGTATTGGAATAGAGGCGTAATGGAATAGAGACGTAATGGAATAGAGGCGTAATAGAATAGAGGCGTAATAGCAAATCAATTGTTTGGTTGAATGTAATGGAATAGAGGCGTAATAGTATTCTTGTGTTTGGTTGAATGGAATGGAGGTGTAATAGCATAAGGAAAAAAACTAAAATGACTAAAATACCCTTAGCAGAAATTTGTTTAGATAAATGATTATTGTTATTGTTATTAAATTTTAATAAGATTATTAATATCAGTAATAAATAATTTAATCATATTTTAACATAATTATTATTAAATATATTTTAATTAAAATATATAATTTAATAAAATTCTTAATAATCAATATTGTTATATGAATTATTATTGTTATTAAATTTTAATAAGATTATTAATATAAATAATAAATAATTTAATCATATTTTAACATAATTATTATTAAATATATTTAATAAAAATATATAATTTAATAAAATATATAAATTTACTAAAATCATAATATATAATACTATAAAATATAATTTAAAATAATTATTATTAAATATTAATAAAATATATAATTTGATAAAATTCTTAATATTAAATATTCTTATATGAATTTACTAAAATCATAATATATAATACTATAAAATATAATTTAAAATAATTATTATTAAATATAATTTATAATCTACTTTATTATTTTTAAACTGCAATACATATTTTAATGTCCTTTGGAAAGAGAGCGTTTGTCTCATTTCTGAACCATGTAGTGATCTTTATCTTATCTATGTTGTTTAAATTTCTCAATAGAATAGGTTCAGAATCAACTTAATATGTATTACCTTATTGTATCTGTTATGCTCCCAAATATAAGCCTACAGATATTTTTAACCTCACATTGTGTCTTCTACTGCTTGCATGGAGTTTCTCTGACATGCTGAGATACCATGCCAATGTTCATGCTATTAAAATATTATTACCATATAAGGAACGTGAATTGATTTACTAGTACAAATATTTTGAGAAAAAAAGTTGAAAATATGGCCTTTTCTTTCTTATATCAAAATCTATGGATTTTCTACAACAAATTTAAGCCAAAATTCAGGAGGAAACAAACAAAGCTGGGAAGTAAAAAAGCAAAAAAAAAGAGGCTAACTGGCACAAAAGCTTATCAGATCCTCACTCCAGATAAGCATCTTCCCCATGTAAAGAACATGGCTAATGTCAAGTGCCATGTCATTTAATCAGAAAATGGAAGTTGTATTGCACCTTCCACTTTGCTAAAGCACTAATCTTCTTCACTTTCTTCCATATCTTCCTCGTTATCCGCTTCATCATCTTCATCGCTATCCTCCATTTGGCCATCATTCTCACCGTCTTCCTTTTCATTACCCTCATTGCCTGGCTCTTTCTTATTGCCACCATTGCCTGATAAATAACAAAATAGTTGTATAAATATGCTAGTTGAATAAAGGCACATTATAGAACAGGTCTCAGCAAAATAATCTAGCATGTAAATGATAAGGTTAAGAGACTTCTTTCTTTTTCGAGATCTTCTCTTGTTTTCACATGGATAGATGAACATACCATATTCACTGAACATAGCTTCACCAGAACATAGTCCACCCTCAATTTTGGTGAGTTGGAGAGTCATTCTAGGTCCAATTTTGGCGTTTCCTATTTGGTGATTTCAACTTCACTGAAGAGCTTGCAGTTGATGTCCAACCTGACTGTGTTGTATTTGATCTCAATCCAGACTAAAAATTGTAAAATTATAGCGAGGTAAGTAGTTATAAATTAGCAAAAATTGAAATATTGCTAAACTAAAACTTACATAGAATGTCTGCTCTCCAGTTTTCATATTTGTGTAGAGCCCTAACCCAGTGACAGACCACCTTCGAGTTTTCATACTTGTGGAATGCTTAGTTGTGGAAGCTGACCTAACTTTTTTTGGTTGATTCTTCCTCTCCAATAAGCTAATATTACATTGAATAAAGGTAGACAGAAATTAAAATCAAAGCATGAAATAGAAGATTAATAAAATTGGAAGTGGAATGATTTAGAAAATTGAAGGCCTTTCTTATTCAGATCAAGACAATAATATGACATCTAAGTTAAACAAAAGGCTAAAAACTGGTTTTCTAGAAACAAGAAACTGCCTCATATTTGATGTTCTATACCACAACTATTACAAGCTGTGAATGTCTCTTGGGACCACTGGCATGCTAGGAAATCTGATACAAAATCACTAGACACTAAGCTTGGAGGATAATAGATTGTATACACTAACCCAGCTTTAGAACCCAAATTAATGATTGGAATTAAAAGAAGGTGAACTAGGTAGGAGCCATAAATGACTTATGTCTATAATCACATCACATGGAAGCCATCACACAATCACATAATAATGCTATCTCAGGGCCTCCAATGTACATCCTAAAAGACCCCAGTTCAACAATAATAAATTTGGCAAAGAGAATGTTAAAGTGAAACTCTTTAACTTGTAAGTTGTTCTTCTGTTGGCTAAAAGAATGACACCAATAAATAAATCAAAGATAAGAGGGAGATGGAGAATCAAATAGAAAAAGGGGATAGATAAGAATGAGAGATAATAAAAATTATCATAGTTCAACCCAAATTACAACCTTCAAGCATTAAGCATATCCAGATATATTGAAATCACAAGCTAAAAATAAGGAAAAGATCATTCTCACAATGGAACTTCCCAACCCAAATCCTTTTCTAGACAGAACATTTTGGTACTAAGATAATCTAGAAATCATTAAAAGTAAACACGAAAAATGCTTAATCGGGGAAGACTACATAAGAACACATTGTATCAAATAATTTATAAGCAACTTGATTAAAGAAATCAAAAACTACTTACTTCTGGTGGTGCTGCACAAAGCATGTAGAAACAGTGATAATTTCTCTCAGGATCAGACACTTGACAAACACGTGATCTTTCTAATAAGTCCTAATGGCAGCTCCTGAAATCCTTCCCCTTCGGTCAAATTGAATCTCCACAAACTTACCAAAACGACTACATCATTCAAAACATGCATGTAAAGGTAAAAAAAAAACATTATAACATAGAATCTACTACATGCAGGGTGTAAAACTTGTTAAAACAAAATACACTCACCTTGAGTTATTGTTCCTAACAGTCTTAGCATTACCAAATGCTTCTAAAACAGGGTTGGACTGCAGATTAGCAAAAAAACAAAAATAAATGTTGTTATATGTGGTGCAAATTGGGCATTGTTAAATCAACCTATGGTGAGAAATTTATGCTCTAAGGATCATTTTTAAGCATATCCCTTTCCACTTCCAAATAATACATCATTTTGAAATGATATGCCTCTTCATGTATCTAACTTTACCCTCATCTTGAGTTAAAAATAATTATCATTTTCATCATTTGGATTATCATTTTCATATTTTAATCCCAAACCCAAAAAAAAATAAAAAAAATAAAGAAACAAAGAAAGGCATAAAACCCAAACCAACGCTACTTCATTTTCAGATAAAACCACCACTAATTCAGCACAAAAACAAATGGGTATTCAACAGTATAAAAATATAGAACCAAAATGATGGCATACCTTAAGCAGTTTTTCTAGAACAAGAAGAAACGAAAATGATAAAGAAGATAAAGAAGATGTCATACCTTAAGCCAAGACCCTGCGAAGAGGAAGATTTGAGTGAAACGAAACAACAGCGTGTAATTTGCCTGAGAAGAGAAGATATGAGACGGACACAGCTAAGGAAAAACGGAAGAGATTATAAAGGATGAAGAAAGGAAGAAGTAGAAGGAGGAAAGTTACCTGGATGAAGAAGGAGAAGGGATGAAGAACGGAAGGAAGGAGAAAGTAACCTGGTGAGAGTTGGAGATTACTCACTTGCTGATTCAAACCGTCCGGAGATCTGAGACCGTCGAGTCGGAGAAAGATGCAAAGCTGAAATCGGGAGCGGCTGGAGGTTTGGTTCACTGCACCTTCTGTTGATGTTGGGAGGGAGAGGGTCGGCTGGAGTCGATTTCGGCAAGGGAAGGGTAAATGAGACACCGATTACCTAATCTTTGCTTTTGCAAGGGATTAGAAATCGGTGGTGAAGCAGGCAAAACGTGGAATCCGTCCGCAACGGATTAGGCCCGTATTAGGGTAATACAGCGAACCAAACAGTGTATTGAGTGGGGCCACCGATTCGGGGTGTAATGGCTAATCCATTACACCCAACCAAACAAGGTGTAAAGATAAAAGTCTTGATGTTAAGTATTTAGATTCAAGATTATATATTTAGGTTCATACTTATAATTACTCCAACATGTATTTACTTATTTAATGTTTTTGCTTGGAACTTGTTTAATTTTTCGTTCTAAGTTTTGGACCTGGCTCCTTTCGTTACTAATCGCTATACTGATGACTAACGTTTTTGTGATTAGAAATAAATTTTAAGTAGGTCCCACTACGTTTAATATCACATCACCGTCGGTTCCCGACACGTGTCACCTTTGACGTCGCTAATTGGTTCCCTTTCTTTTTATTCCTTCTCTGATGTTTTAGTAAGTAAACACTTGTTCGTTTAGTTTTTTTTGGGTAACAAAATCCATATAAACTTGGAGCAAAGCGAAGCAGGAAAACAAAGAAACCCAGTAAAAAGGTATGATCATAATCTTAATCTTCCATTGTTTCCTTCTTAATTTCTTAAAATTTGTTATTTGGTGATTGTCTCTTGTTTACTTTTGTTTGTTTCATCCGCTTTTCTTTTGTTTTATAAACTGAGCTGCTGCTTTTGAAGCGGGTTAAATTTTAATATTTTACATGAAAATTCATAATTTTAGCTTTCAGCTGGAAATGTTAAGTTTTGCAATCAAAGAAATGAGGTTGTTGCATTAAAGAAATGGGGTTGCTTTTGTTTCCTTTTCCAGTGATCATTTCTATTAGTTTTTGCATGTCCATCCCTCTGATATCCAATTTGTTTCTCTTTCGAACAACCTGTTTGGTATATGCCAAGAAGAGTTAACAAAACTACTAAGAAAGTTAAAATTTTAATTTAGGGTATACTTTAGAAATTACGAAAATTCTAGAAACTTGATTGTTTTTTGTGGTCTTCTGTAAAATATCTGCAAAGTTTCTTAAGGTTGTGACACATGGTTTCTGTTGTGCTTTCTAGACACTTGTCGCCTTACTAGACTGTGTTCACTGAATTCAATGTCCTTTTTGGTTTTTCTCATTCTAACTTCATTTTTATTAGTCTTTTGGGTTCTAGGACCAAGGGAATTTATAAGCTTGAGTAAAAGGCGGTGGTGAGTAGAAAGGAAAGTGAAATGATAGGTGAAGAAAAGGTGCGAAGTGAAGACTTGAACTTGTGCTTTGAGAAGCTGATGACGGTTGCTGCTGGAAATAGTGGTGAAGGAGTTAAGAGGAAGGGTGCGGTGATCACTGAGTGGAAAGATATTCCTATGGAGCTGTTGTTGAGAATTGTTTCCCTTGTCGATGATCGAACTGCTATTGTTGCTTCTGGTGTTTGTAGTGGGTGGAGGGATGCTATTTGCTTGGGCCTTACCCATCTCTGTCTCTCATGGTATCTGTTTTTTCCAATGTTCAAAAGTACCAATATTTGTGTTTTTCCTTGTTTCCGTCAACAATTGTTTGATGTTTATGTGCTTGTTTTGCAGGTTAGCTATTATTACCTCTAGTGTTCTGAACAGAACCAGGATTTACTCTAATATAAAGCAATAATTTGTAATTCATTTCCTGTTCTTTGTTTGCTCGTCTCTAGCTCTAAGGCAAACCTTTTAGTAGTTTTGGACGCATAGCAGCCCATAGATTCATTTGGCTGGCCTTCTAAGATATGAATATTGCTGTTCTTTTATAGCTTCAAGGAGGTTAGATCTTTTTAGTACTAGGGCTTTTATAAAGTCCTTCTTGATGCTATATCCTTGGTGCTGCTCTCTATGAATAATATCAATTCCAGATACAGTTCATATACATCAATCCCAGCTTGGGAAATCTGAATTTTGAACTGAGTTGCTAGTTTTTCTCCAACTGGTTGGTAGCAGGAGGCCTAAACCGTTTTCTCATTAAGTGTCTGGGTTAACCTCATAAAGTTCCATTTCAGTTAGCCCTTGATTATTGCCTTTACAATTGCCCGTGTCACTTTCTGTTTTAACTATAATTAACCAGCAAACTTGCATGATTTTTTGTTGAAGTACCATTCATTTGGCTATGCTTTTGATTTTTGAACCTTCATAAATGATACGAGTTTACAAATAATATTTTGGCCATTGTTCCCTTTTATGAATCTTGAAGAAAGTATTTGGTTGATTTAGGAAGATGTATTCAGTGTTCTCCAAGTTTGTGGCACCTAGTACGTTAGTTTCTGATAGGTAGGATAAAATAATGCATGAATTGAAAACACTCTCCTAGTCGGGTTTATCAATTCTTAAATATATTTATCAATGTATATTGGTGGTTATGGTAGTATTTTTGTGCCCCACCTGATGCTTATTAACTTGCTTAACATTTAATCTTAGTAGTAATGGTTAAAGCTTGTTTGATGTGGAGATCTTGAAATATCTTATATCTACCTTATTGGTTGGAAACTTTTTCATATTATGCTTGGCTGCATTTAGATTTGTCATTTTATTTGTGGTAGTTTACTTCCTCGCTAAAATTGGGTTGTGTGGTATCTTGCTGGAGGTGCTGGAAGAACATGAACAACTTGGTTCTATCCCTTGCTCCTAAATTTACCAAATTGCTAACTCTCGTACTACGCCAAGAAAATCCGCAGCTTGAGGACACTGCTGTTGAGACGATTGCGAAATTCTGTCATGATCTGCAGGATCTGGACCTCAGCAAAAGTTTCAAGCTTGGTGATCGCTCATTGTATGCTTTGGCCCATGGTTGCCCTAATCTTACAAAACTTAACATCAGTGGCTGCACTTCATTCAGTGATGAAGGTCTTGAATATTTGACTAAATTTTGTCGAAAACTAAAAATATTAAATCTCTGTGGATGCGTTAAAGCTGCAACTGACTGCGCATTGCAGGTAGGAATAATACTATTATTTACTTGCTGATTAGAAAATTGACTTACTTGATTCAGAAATATTGGTATAGGCTATTGGACAGAACTGCAATATGTTGCACTCTTTAAATCTGGGATGGTGTGACAACGTTGGTGATCTAGGAGTTACGAGTCTAGCATATGGATGCCCTGATCTCAGATGCCTTGACTTGTGTGGCTGTGTCCGCATAACAGGTATTGCTTTCATTGGGTTCATATTCGGTATTTACAATGTAGTATAACTTACTGCTGTGACATTGAAATTCAACATATTGTTTCAGTTCCAAATTCCAACACTCTAGCCTAATTCATCTCCCTTTGAAATTTGACATGGCATTTTGCTTCCACGTATATCTAGTGAAGTCTGGCAGCACGTAGTGCTAATGGTTGTCGGTAGACACAATTTAAAATTATGCATTCGTATTCTCAAATGTGGATACCATCTATTTATTGACTTTAAATTGGCTTCCCTATAATCCAGTTTAAAACATATGTGAAGTTTGCATGAGAGTGGACTACAATATCAAGAAACTTTTACCGTCATTTCTAGCTTTTGAAGCAGGTTGATGTTCAGTCTACGAATAACTAAGCTTGTTTACCATTTTCACTTTCAAGAACAGAAGGCAAACATTGCATGTTTTGAAGATGAAGACTGATCAGCTTTTACATTGTATTGCAGATGATAGCGTGATTGCTTTGGCGAATGGATGTCTCCATTTGAGGTCGCTTGGTCTGTACTATTGCCGGAATATCACAGACACGGCAATGTACTCACTGGCTCACAGCCGAGTGAAGAACAAGGCTTCAATCTGGCGGTCCATGAAGGGTAGATATGATGAGGAAGGTCTTAGAAGTCTGAATATAAGCCAGTGTACTGCACTGACTCCTTCAGCTGTTCAGGCATTATGTGATACGTTCCCTGCTCTTCACACCTGCTTTGGAAGGCATTCCCTCGTCATGAGCGGCTGCTTGAACTTAACGTCCGTGCATTGCGCTTGTGCAGTCCAATCACACCGCACACTAAACAGTATTCTCCATACAGCTCATTGAAAGGGGATGTTAAATCTAATGTTGATATTGTAAGTAAATGTACTACAAGGTCTTAGAAATCTTCAGGCTTGTAATCTGGTCTGTTGAGTTGTGAATTATGCAGTGTTTCTCTTTCGGAAGCCAAACTTTGCCGTTTTTCACATTGCTTGTGGTTTTAATGATGAATTTGGGACTTTCTCAATCGTAAATATAAAATTAGTTAAAACACATGATAAATGCATGAATTGCAAATCAATTTCTTTTATTTGTGTCGTGTAAGTGGGAGACAGGAGTTTTACTTGTTACTCTAAAGTTTTGGAACTGCAAATCAATCTTTAACCAGAAGGATGAATTCTGTTGACGGACACTGATTGAAAATAATGCATTGAAATTTAGATGAAATTGAACACGAGAATTACAACATTTAAACAAATTTATAAGGAATCTTCACTTTATTTAAGTACTAAATAAAATAAAATTTTAAAATAATTAATAACTGTTTTTATAAAGTGTTTTTTTCCTTTTAAACTTTTATATAAAATGTATAAAAAACAATTTAAACTCAAAATATAACATGTGATTTAAATTTAAGGCTTCAAATTCATTAAATTCTTTACTTTTTTTTTCTTTTATTATTGTTTTATTTTAAATTGGTTTTTCATCTGTGACTTTTTAAGTGTGCGTTTGAACAAGGGATTTGGAGAAAAATGTTAATTTTGTTAAGATTTTTAGAATTAAAAAAATACTTATTTTAGTAAAGAAAATATACAAATTTAAACATTGTAAGGAAATTATATTTAGATTTTTAGAATAATATACACCGTTCCCTATAAAAGTAAAAGAATTTGAAATTTCAAACTATCATTTATATAATGCATAATTTTTCACTTTATATTATTAAAAATATTTATACATTTTTACAAATCTAATATATTCATAATTATTTTTGGAATAATATTTGATGTGTCGACAATGAATGTCCATCGGTGCATAAGTCACATTAGTCACATGTACTATCGATGAATAATAAAATGATACATCACCATTAAATTTTAAACAAAAAGTATGGAAGACTTATAAATAAATATTAATAATTTTTTAACCTAATTAAATATTAGGCATATCTATTATAAATAAATATTAATAACTCTCATATTTAAGATCATGGGTTTAAGGGGTTAGGGGTTAGGGTCTCAAGTTTAGGGTATCAGGTTTAGTATTTATTTAGAATTAATTATTATTTGGTTATGTTTAAATAAATATATTTATTTACAAGTCCTCCACAATTTTTTATTTTATTTAATGATTAAGTGGCATGTTATTATTCATCGATGATGTATGAGACTTATACACTGACAGTGCATCAAATATTTTTCATTATTTTTTATAGTATTTGTTTTTAATATCATTATTATTCTTTTATAATTATTTATTAAATCATGAAATGATTTGATGATATGGAATTTTATATATACATATCTATAATACTCGGAAAAAAAAAGCATATAAATGACTACATTAACCTATTAGAATCGAGGCCTGGGGACCAAAACATGTATGAAAGAGTTAATTGACTCCAAGAATAGATTTGATTGGTAAGTTAAATAGTTAAATGATGTTAATTGATCATGGTATTAGATGGCTTAATGTTAAAGGTATATATATGTTTATGTATAGCATGTTTAAATGATATAAAGTTAGGCATTTGACAACTAGTATGAATTGGTAAATTCTATTGCAATGCTGAATTGATTGATTTGCTAATTACCATATGAATACTCCGATATTTAAATGATAATGGAATTTCTTGGGATGATAGGATATAATTTGGATAGATGTTGTGTTTGTAATTATTATGATCAATTGCTTATGTTAATATGATATTATCTTGAATCAAGAAAGTACCACTGAGCTTTATCGCTTAGAGTACGGTTTGTTTATTCCATGCATAGGTATACGTGGGTCTCAAAGTCCTGAGAAGTAATTCAGCATCAAATCCACAACCTTTGACTAAGCAAAGTTCATATAGTTTCTTACATTTTCCAATATATGGCAAGTACCTATATTCGAGTCTGTCTTATAATGTATATGGTCTTTAGGACATTGAGTTGGCATATGTCAATTGTAGTTTATGTTATGAAATGTTAAATTGACATGCATATATGGTTTATAGTTAAAATGGTGCAAAGGTAGAAATTATTTTGTATATTATGGTTGATCTTGCGTTTTGAATGGTTTACTTGATAAAAATGATAATGATGAAGCATCTATGGTAGCTTTTGAGTATTGTAAGTATATGTATATGTTTAAAGAAGTTGGAAATGAATTTGGCCATTTTGTTAGGCCATTGTGAATAGGTACCAAATGGACCTTTTAAAAACAGTGAGTGATGTTGCGACGTCAAGCTCTCAATGTCACAACGAGGTCAAGTTAGTGGGTTACATTGTGACCTAGAACTCCCGAAGTTGCAACACCAACTCGACAGTTTGAAAATCCTACAATTTGCCTTTTATTCGACTTCGAGCTAACTAATGAACTTCCATAACCTTGTATATGTTTGGAAATCATGCAGTAATGATGTTTCAAACTTAATGATATGTATTAATTGTTCGATTGATTTGCTTTTGATCGTAGTTGCTCCAGTAATGAATGTAACATTCAATACCTCGGGCTCGACAATCGGATCGAGGATGAGGTGTTGCATATCATACATAACCCAAAACATGCATATAATTACAAAAGTGCCACATCTTATCAAAATTAACCAAACAAGACAAAGAGAATAAATTCGGTATCGGTTTATACTATAAACATAGCACAACCTGGCTTTGATACCAATTGAAAAAATCTGATTAAGAAAATGGTTCATTGTAACTAGAAAAGTTTAAAAAATTTCTAAACCGAGTTGGTTTATGATATTTATAGCAATAAACTTTTACCGAAAGGTACCTGTGCTTTGTGTGAAACAGATTTGAATTATTCTCGACTTTTAATAGAAAGGCCTTCTCTATAACGCCCTCAACCCGATCTGATTTGCCGGATCCAGATCTTAGATGTTACCACAAAACACATAACCAAAAATACATACTCAAATAGACAATCACAATTTACAAACAAACCTAGTTTGAAATTACAATCTAGGACAAATTTCAACAGAACAAATAAAGTATTTAAACTTATAATTATACAAAATTAACCGAGTCTGACACAACTATTTGACATTTATAACTCAATAATTTAACTCCTTCTTTATAACACCAAAACAACAACATTGTATGCATAATATTCCAATACATCCCATTTTCGGCATACTCTTAGCATCGTCCCATCAGGCACGTACCCAACATCAAATACTTGAAACACGAAGGTAGAAATGGATAAGTTCCAGAGAACTTAGTGAGAAATGACATCGTTTACCTTAATTGGTACTCATATATATATGATAACTGTTAGTTTCCCATGGTGATCTTCTTGTCCTTTGTCACGTGGTTTTGCTTCTGACAAATACGTTCTTTGAACTCATACTTTATATACAAGTTAACTACCTTACCTTAATTTGTTCCCATTTATGTTCTCTATCAACCTCAATCCTCAAATATTTCTTCGATCCACATTATTTATAAATCTGTCTGAATCTAATTCAAAGGCCAGTGCATATCGATTATCACCTCACACGTATTCATAACCCATAACTATTATTCATAGACAAATTCTTAGGCGAACACATACCCAATTGGCGAAATCATAATACAATCTATATTATCACAGTTTACCCAATCAATAACAATCTAGCCCCACACTATTACCTACTTATATTGTCTTAATACAAATAGAATTGGCAGATAACTTCTTATAACCTTCATATTCAAACTTTTGTTCAAAACATCTATTCAATACTAGCCCATCACATCTCAGTATCTCATCAATTCACTATCTTCAATCATATCTTAATATTGTATAGTTCTTTCCATATACCTGATAGATACCTTATATCATACTGGTTTTATTGAGCATTTTATAGAAATATTTTGAATACTCCATATAACTTTGTACAAAACATGCCATAAAGGCAACCTATTAAAATATGCCTCAAAGGCTTTCCATTCAGAATACACCACAAATGCTTTATAACACCCCAATACTAGAAGGTCGATTGAAGCGTTACTTAGACAGAAAACAGACATATGCCCAATTCAATTTTCAGTTCAACTGTGATACATGTTAACTTTACTAGGTGGAGCCTCAAAAAACTTCTTCAAAACATATGTTTATTTAACAGTATACGCCATAGAATAAAAGTAAATGGATTTAAGATCTTTCAATTGAAATTCTTCTTTAAAATACAATACTAGTAGTGATGTTTACTTATAAAACATTTTGGCGTATACAAGTAGAAACCATTTCATAAGTCAAAACTTAATAAACTTTAACAAATCCCTCAAAAGGGGGGTAACATTCTTATAAAGTAGTAACTAAATAAGAAAAACCGTTTATTACAGATTCATTTTTAGAACAAAGTTACACCCCACCCCCAAAACATATGCATGTTACAAAATAGAAATAGATGAAGCTCATAGCAGAGAACGCTTATTCTGGCTTAATCCCTTCAAAAGCCTATAACAAAGATCACCTGAAAAAAAGGAATGAAAATGAGGTAAGTTCAAAAGAACTTAGTGAGTCTAGCAAGGAAAACTCAACACTTAAATAAAGATAGATACATGGCAAGTTCATAACCCAGACTGATACTTTAGACTTTATACGCCACGACATATGGGCGTACAGTCTTATCCCTTTGGCGAACACTTAACCTTGGGGTATAACTTTAAGAGCGTATTCACATATTTGGCGAATACCATCTTTCATAATACTGGGCATACACTTATATCATTTCCTCCACAAAGCACTATAACTTACAAAACTATTGATTTTCCATTAACATAGTTTTTTTTCTCATAAGTACCTTTTGTACCATAACCTCTTTTCAAGCGAACTCAAACATGCTTTCAAAACTTACTATGGCAGATTCAATATACCAATTATCATCTCTTGGTGAATTTCTTATGATCTTGATGCATCAACAGGAATTAGAACGTTCTTTCTTAATCATTAATCTTTCTTTTCATCTCAACCGATATATGTATTACACAAACATACACAATATCATATTAGTTTATTTCTTTCAATACATAACATATCATATAACACATACAGAGACATATTAGCTTACTCTTTCATACCCTTCCTTGGTTTGAACCTCGGATTTCACATATCAGGAGATCTCTTCATATCATATCATTTCGAACACCTACGTATTCTTGCGAGTACAGGGCTCTTTTTCATGGTTAACAACTAACATGTCCTACCGTAGGCAGCCCCTATAACGTTAGGTTGGTTAGAAACTAACATGCCCTACCAAAACCTAACACTCATGCCTACTGGTTAGTAACTAACATACCCTACCAGTGGCCGCCAAAATGGTTAACAACTAACATGTCCTACCTGTGGCCCATCATATATCCCCATCTGGTTAGCAATTAGCATGCCCTACTAGTGGCTTATCTTATCCATATACTGAGTTCATACCCCCAATGAAGTGATTTCTCTTTCATGCCATGATCATGCACACATACGCACAGACAAACAATTATACATAACAAATTTCCAAAGTTCAAAGTACATGTTCTCATTTAGACTCTATCCATGACATCTATACGTTAATGTTACACAAGACAAATTACAACGTAGAGAAGAATTGCACTATCTGGATACTCACAGGTGATTTCAAGGAAGTTAGCTATTTCATCTATAATTCTGCATGCACAACTCTTTTTTTCTAATTGATTACTTGATTCTTCTTCTCCAACAAATTCTTCTTAACAGGTTTTCAAAGTGTAATAGAGTAAAAGAAAAGAGAAGGAAAAACCCTCACTACAAGGGTTTTTACTGATATTTATATTCACAGCTTTCACACTCAAGGTTAACAAGTGGCTAACATGCAAAGCTAACTCAATTTCTATCATGACCAAAAAAATCATTATAGGTTATAATACATTAAAAATAATCATAAAAATTAGGTACATTCTAACTAGATCTTAGTTAAAACTCAACTAGAGCTAAACAGAACTCACACATGCACAAACTAACAATATTCAAATCCACAATTCCATAATCCTTTATGAGCGTACATAATAAAATATCTTAACACACATACTTTCCAAAAGAAACACTAATTGGTGGGTTCCTCACCACGACCATGTCGGACCATAAAATTTAGAACTCAGACTTTGCCTAACAACAAATCATAACAGACTTATAAATCACACAGTCTGCCACTCATGATGCACAACTTATACAAATACCACTCTAGCATATACAACATAAACCAATCTTACCTTAACATAAATCTTAACTAACTTTCAGCCTACAAACCATCAACAAGACTACGCCAGGCGGGGTATTACAGGCTTTCCATTCTAAATACGCCACAAAGCCTTTCCATTTAGAATACACCATAAAGGCTTTCCATTCCGAATACACCACAAAGGCTTTTCCATTCAGAATACACCACAAAGGCTTTCCATTCAGAATATGCCACAAAGACTTTCCATTCAGAATACGCCACAAAGACTTTCCATTACTGCCGTGTTTGTGATATGAATTTGCCTAAACTCACTTTGTGTGAGGTTTGCCCATCATCGCCTTGGGACATATAGAGAACCTCATTATTTAAATGCCATTTAATAGTTCCTTTTCAGAGAGTGTGTCATAGCCATAGGCTTTTCCTTTATAATTTTGTATTAGAACTCGTGTTTACTATCCTAATGGACTTTATCTGTTATCACCGCGGTGACTCGTCTCATAATACAAACTCTTCAAACCCAGATAAATCTCAGACCCAACACTTCACATCACTCATCGTACCTTCAATAGAACTCACATTCAAGCAAACAAACCCATTCTCCTAACTATATCATAACTCAACACATAGTTCTTTACATATTTGGACACACCAAATCCCCTATCTAATGTACATACCATCTTCAGCAGTTATTCATGTACTCGTTCAAATCTAACATAACTTCATTCATATAGTCATATACATATCATATTCATACTATAATTTTTGTGGTTTCAAATTTTTAGTTTGATCATTTTTATTTAGACATGCTTCAACATGAACAATATATATGCAAGTGTCAGAGTATAGACTCACCTAACACTTACCTCCAACAATTTAACTCCATATCCAAACATCCATCAAGAAACAGTAGCATCCACTGCTTATAGAACATAGAAACTTCATTAAAACTCATTCGTATACAATTTACCATCAACTCAAACACTGACAACACTCATGCAAAACCTTATACTTTCATCTATTCATGTACCTAATACAAACTTACTCTTTTAGAGTTTAACATCCAAGATTGGAATACTTACCCAAGAATGAAATAACCACTGATTAGATCCAGATCTTTAGCTTTCCGTTTACATAGGAAAAAAAATAACGTTGAATCACAATAGAGGAACCAAAGATTAACATTAGAAAGAAGAAAAACTCCCCTCAAAAGCTCTTCCACATATTTAAATAGCCTTAACTCACTGTAATATGACAAGCTTCACTTTACTTCAAAGTTTGTCCCACTTAATGGTCTACAAATTTTGAGAGAAACATAAATAAGGATCCAATATAATTAAATATTAAATTAGTCTATCAAATTGATTCCTAATCAAATACTTACAACGTAACTAGCACAGTAACTTAAACAAACATGACGTACAATACCCTTGACATTGACTCAATCATAATTGCCCAATTACACTTACTAAAATCATCCTCTTCGCAAAGCGATGCATTCTAAGAAGAATCCTTACATTCAATCCTGACAACTTCATTACCCCCATCCTATATACCAAAAGAGACAATTGGGTGGATAGTATTTCGCCAGACAGATTATTTTAAAACTTCATGCCTAAACATCGAACTCACCAAAAATTAGGGTGTTACATTCTTCGCTATCATCGTACTCCGAATCGTGTTGAGTATAGGCTTAAGCAACACAAACCAAACGTAGAACAAGAAATTGAATTATTACTTTCAATGGGAAAATAACTTCTCTCTCTATAAGTTGAAAAGTTTGTTATTCTGAAAAATAGAATTTATGCTTAATAATAAATATACCCTATTTTTAAACATAAAATCAATGTATGAATCCTGATTGAATAAAAATAACATATATAATATTTATTTAATAGAAAAAATCCCCTAATCCAACTAAGAGAGAGGGGGGAGGCACACCCTAGATAATAACACCAGGGTTGCTGCCCCTTATATGTAATATGAGGGGCTTTAGGCCTCTCCTATATTGGGTCTAATTATATGTGCTTCCTAAACTTTTGACCTAGCACTTTATAATTTAATCCAACCCAATACTTATTTCTTATTTTCCAAAATAAATATTAATTAATTAATTAAATTAACTAAATTTATCTCTCAATCAAGTAATTTTCTCAACCCAATTCTAATTTTTTTAAAGTCATAGCAACTTTACCATAAAAGAAATTATGAGAAAATATATTTAATTTTCATATTCAATGGATTCATAATGAATAATTAATTTAATTCCATTTTTTAACTTCAATTATTTAATTATAATTAATTAAATAATAATTTGAAAATCTTAAATTAATTCTCAAGTCATTTAAATACAAAATGCATTCACTTGTGAATGCGATCCATTTCTTTAACTTTATCATTTCCATTCATTTTTGTTCATTTGGTTTACGTGAAACTCATTTTTTGTTTGAACGCACTAGCGGAGGGACAAATTGGACATATATAATTAACGCCCAAATAATTTATAATTAAGTTCTAGCTTTTCGTCTATTAATTATAAATTTATTTAGTCATGAAGTCATTTCACTATAATCTTATAACAACCTATTTTTCAGTGGTGCTGAAAACAATGGTTTTGGAACCCCGTTTTTTGAATATTGAATCTGTAAATATTATTAATTAATATTTACTAGTATACTATAGAGTTATATTGAATTTCGATTCGATAATTTTATTGAACGGATAGTTAATTAATCTACAATGACAAAATCGTAAAAGTTAATCACTGTAGATTTTTATTTGATAAAAGGTTTATATGGTAATTCTCTAAGTGGCCATTAGTCACTTCTTGAAAGTTGTGTTATACAAAAATTTGTATAAGTTAAAAAAACATATGTTATAATTTAAGTTAAAAAAGATAAACAAAAGAATGGAAAGTCATGATCTTTATCTCTGTTTCTTCTTCAACTGTCCAAAAGGAAAAGAATAAGGTTTTGAGCTTCAAACATTTAACTCTCAATTTGGTAAGCAATTTCAAGCCTGTTTGTTACAATTTTTATATTTTTGAGATTTCAGGAGCTTGATTTAACTAGTCTGGGGACTATTTTGCAAAAATTTTAAAGTTTATAAAAATTGTCATTAAATCTTGAAGCTTTTAGTAGTAGATTGATATATTTTGAGCTTAGATATGAAAAAGGATTATTTTGTAAAGTGAAAGTTAGTTTTGAACATAAGGACTAAAGTGTAAATATTTAAAAATTAAGGTTAAATTTCTATAATTTTAGATATTGGAGGGCTGTAGAAGGATGAAATGAGATCGATTTCGAAATCGAAGCACAAATTTGAAAGTTATGACAAATTTGGTTTTAAGGACAAAATTGAATAAAATGCAAAACTTGAAGGAATATCTGATAAATGAAATTGAATTGATATATAGTTATAGTATGCTATTAAATGATATTTGGAGTTGATAATTGAATTAAATTATGATTTAGATCGGGATTTAAACCAATCAGAGGATATTCGCGAAAAAGGGAAAATTACATATTAGTCACTGACACTGTATCAGTTGTTGTTTTTCCTCGAATAGAAGATATTTTTCAAGATCATGATCATCCCTCACTTGAATGTTGAGGGTGTACATCACTACTAAACAATGGGGTTCATGGAATTTGTCCCCTTCATTCGGTGGTTCCACCAACTCTTCATCATTAATAAACTCACTTCCCTTGTCTTCAATATCAATTAATTCGAGCATATTAGCATCTAGCATGTCTGAATTGGAGGTATACTCACATTCACCTTGATAAGCAAAAGTCTCATGTTGGAACAATCATGACTATAGAGCACATATGTCTAGATATTTGTTTCACAGTTAGGTTGGTGAGTTATGCATATACTCAAGCATTTGCAGAGAAAAAAGGATTATATTTTTTTCTATTCTGAAGGAGATCTTACTCTTATCGGTTATATAGAATTTGACTTCTAGACGTGCCAGGATTCGAGGAAATAGATATTAAGATGTGTCTTTGTCCAAAGCAGTGGATCCATACTATGGGGAGTGTCAAGTAAGGTTGCACTATTGATTCTGCTATGAAGGTCAGATATGTGGCTGCTTTTGATGCAACAAAAGAAGCAATATGGCTTCGAATTTCCTTACGTATTTCGAAGTTATTCATGATATGGAAAAAAGCTATCACAGTGTATTATGATAATAGTGTAGCAATAGCTAGCACTAAAGAAACCGAAAACCACAAGAGGACAAAACACATTGATAGAAAGTATGATATCATAAGGGAGGCAGTAGCAGATATAATAATAGGTGTACTCAAATTCGCATCAAAGGACAACCTTGCGAATCAATTTACCAAGATTCTAGTGGCTAGGAGTTTTGAAAAACATATAGAGGGTATGAGAATTCGAAACATGACTCAACTACATCAATATAAAATGAGAGACTATTGGGATCTAGTTTCATTAGTGTAGTGATTTCATCTATATGTACTTGTATTTTTTGAACAAATTGGTTTAATAAAATATCCATTATAATCATTAATATCTTTGCATATTATCCTTAATGATTTTTGCACGCAAAATAAAATGAAAGTAGATATTTACTCATTAATTATCTAATGTTTAACTAATATTAAAGCGGTATTATGTTGTCAGATCGTAATACAGAAGGACAACTTATATTAGTAGATAATCTAAACATGTCCTTAGTCTAATCAGAATTTATCAAATCGATTGAAAGACTAATGTGCCACCTATCAAGTCCAAATAGGGAGATACCTTATCTTAGGTATCAAAGTGGATGACTCCCAAAAGATAGAGACATATATGTAATTGATTAGGCTAACAGTACTTCAAACATGATCAAAGTAGAATAGATCTTAGATCCGTTTTTGGATTCATTCACTTGTGACGTTCATAGTGTGACATACCTTAATCTTGAGTGGATGATGGACTATGTATGTGCGACTTGTATACTTTGATGTAAACGAAAGCCTAAGTTCAAATAGATTATGATAAGGAATGAGGCAGATAAATGTGGAAGCAAATCGCAAAGTTTGTTCACGTTGTGGATTTGACTTAGGACTCTAGACGTTTAGAAAGAAACTTGGATTTTGAAACAACCTGAAACACAAACGAATCCAAGTCAAATAAAAAATTGAAGAAAAACAATTGAAATAAATAAACTAAGATAAGTAAAATAGAACAATAGAACAATAAAGAAGAAAATAATGAAGATAGATGGAAAAGACGGAACGTGGCGTGTAAAAGTCCTAAGGAGCCTTGGAAACAAGAAGAATTCACAACCCCCTTCAAGCAGTTCTAATTTCCCTTCCAAGAAAGAAAACTTGGCAAAAAAAGTTTGAATATGATCCCCACAATCTGAAAAGATTGTTAAAACTCTTCTAAAAGAAACTCAAGAGAAATTCTTAAAAAGAAAACTCAAAGAGAATTTATTAACTCAAAAGAGAAGTTGAGTAATAATGAATTGAATGATTTATGTAGAATGCAAAGGCCTATATATAGGCTAGCTAAATAAATCTAAATAAAACTCTTAAATATACTATAATTCTAATTTAATCTAAACAAGAAATAGTTTTAAACTAAACTTTCTTATTAACATAAAACTCCTAAATAACTTAAAATACTTAATAATTATAAAAAATTTTGGAATAAAATAATAACAAAATAATAATAATTAATAAATACAATATTAGACTCATATATAATAAAAATTAAGCCTAGAACCTGAACATAATATGAAACGCCTAAGCTTATGGGATTGATTAGGATCCTTGAAGTGAAATACCTAAGCTCGTTAACATTTTCCATATAGGCTGTAATACCCAATTTTAGCCCGGGCCCAAAATCATAGGTAAATAAACACCAAATTAAAATAAAATAAAATAAAACCAAATAAATGTCCAGTTTATTACAACAGTCGGCCCAATTAATTTACCCAAACCCAAAATACATCAGACCACTAAGCCCTAATATCACAAACCCGATTATTAATCCATTACCTAATTACATACCCAAAAATTTTAATTAAACCCGATACCCAATAACAATAGCCCAATTCAACGTGGCCCGTTCCTCTCAAATCTCTAGAAACCTCTAAGGTTTCTGGAACGATCTAGCAGCTTGTTCGCGCGCCGTTCCTCCCCAAGCATCCACACGCGCCACCCATCCCTCGTGCATCGCCACATCAGCACAACGGCCTCGCACCTGCAATGTAACAAGCAAACGGAAAGAAACTAACAGAATAGGAAACACAGCAAACAGAAGAGCAGTAAACAAAAAAAATGTAAAAAAATATATTTCGATTTATTTTATTTTTACGGAATTCTGCTATAAAAGGCCGATTCGAATATGTATTCGAGATCTTTTCCACACAGATTGAATAGAAGAAAATCAAAAATATTCAGGGGAATTGAAAAAAAAAAAAAAGGATTTGAAAGGTGATTGCAATTTTTTTTCTTCTTTTTTTCTTTTTCTGTTCTTCGTTTCTTTTAATTTCTGTTTTTTTTTATATGCGAAACAACAAAAAAGGAGAGAAGGAAGGAGTCGTACCTTGTCGTTGGAAGCCGTCGGATCTCTGACCCTCTCCGTCGCAATCGGAGTCTTGGTGGAGGTCGTGGGCGCAAGAACGGCGCAGTACTTGAGGCTGGTACCTAGGTTTCTTTGTAAAGGGGAAATGCAGTCAGATGTTTTAGGTTTTTAGGTTTTGTTTATTTATTTATTTTATTTTTATAAAGTGCGAAACAGCACCGTTTGAGCCTTATTACAATAAACGGTGTCGTATCGTTCAAACTCGAGGACCCGATCCAATTGCAGCTTGACCCGCGTGTTTTGGTAGGGAAGGGTTATTTGCGCAACAAGCCCCTCATCGTTTGTTTTCATTTCAATTCCATTTTTCTTCATTTTTTTAATTGATATCTCATATTTGATTCCAATTTCATTTAGATCCACGGTTAGACAGCGTCGTTTTCGCTGATGAGATTGGAATTCCCGGATTTGTGTGATTATTTGCTATTTTAGTCCCTCAGTGTTGAATCAATTGTCAATTTAGTTCGAATTTGTTTTCCTCCTTTAATTTTGGTTGCAGTTTTAATTTAGTTTTTTTTTTTGTTAGTACTAAATTTTAAATAATTAGATTTTATTTTGACATATTTATTTCTAAAAAATCTAATATTATTTTAATATTTAAGTTTGACATTATTTTTAAACTTATTATTAGAGTAATTTTAAAGTATAATATACAATTGTTTTAAATTAATATTATAATTTACCATACTTCATTATTTTAATTTATTATATATTATAATTTTAAATATATCATGAATTATTACTTAGATTTTATAATTATATTTCTTTTTATGTTTATTTAGTATATTTTGTACATTTTCTATAGCTTTATAATTTTTTAAATTTTTTTTTACCTATTCAAGTATTAAAAAACTATGTATTGATACTTTCATACTATATCATTATATATGTATGTAATTTTAATAAATTATATTGAAGTATATTTGTATATATGTTTTAAATCTTATATATAATTTATTTCTTTTAAAATATTCCCTTATATACTTTACTGATGTCAATTTTTTGTACATATATTACTATACACATACTATTATAAAGTTTTCTTTTCATTTTTGCATGTATCATTTATTTAAATTAGCATATATATTATTATTTTTATTATATATTTTGAGTTTCTTTTCATGCAATACTTATTTTAAAATTCATTTATATATTATTATTTTATATAGTATTCATTTCTAACTTTTTTGATATATTTCAATATTCATCTTTCTTTACTTGAAAACTTGTTACATTCTATTTATATTATTTCTATTGATACTTCTTCTAAAATAGATTAATAATTCATTTAGTTGTTGAATGTCGATATTTGTGTTTGCATGATATGTGTCGGATATTATTGCTCACATATATATATATATATATATATATATATATATATTATTTATTCGTATTTCTTGGTTATTGATGATTATTAGTATATACTTTAGCTTATTAATTATTGCTTCGTATTGTACATTATTATTCCATCATGCTCTATTCACTCAAAAGATTGCGTTTGATATGGTTTAAAGTTTTGAAATCATTTTTCAAGATAATGCAATACTCGGAATTTGGGATCTTTGAAAGAATTGAGCCCTAACGTATTAGGTTCCGATTTTTTTCGTTGAATCTAAACAACCGAGAATATTCTTTAAGCAAAACGCATAAATAAAAAGCTCATTCTCGGGAATTCGATACGTTGTGTCCTAACGCATTGAATACGACATGTAGTTTTCTCGAGATGTGGATTTTTAAAAAATATATAATAAATAAAAGTAAAGGTAATATTTGGTGTTTACGAAATTCGAGAAATTGAACCCTAACTTACTAGATTCTGATTTCTCGTATGACCCAAATAACCAAATACCCTTATCAAATGCATGAAGTTTAAAATTTAAAAAGACAAACTTAATTTTGACGGTTGAATTGTTGCACCCTAACTCACTGAGTGTGACAATTTATTTCTTTGAAATGAGTGCATCTTATCATTCAATTTGGTTTATTCAGATTTTATTTTCAAAGGATCGTATTTTAGAATCTTTTCAAAATTTCAATACTAAGACATTAAGCAATCAATTCGGTACCCATTTTTGGGCGTCACGAGGGTGCTAACCCTTCCTCGTGCGTAACCGACTCCCGAACCTATTTTCTCAAAATTTGTAGACCGAAGATCGTTTTCAAGGTGATCCGATCACACCTCAAATAAAGGTCGGTGGCGACTCCATTTTCATTTTCAAAGTCGATCTCTGTTTTTCAAATAAAAAAGCGGTTTCGACAGGCTTGTCATCATAGATTGAGAGTTTAGGCCCACGAATAAAATTAATCCCTTCTAATTCATCATCGCTCCAAAATCCATCATCTTGAAGTTTCAGCTCTTCTTCTCGATTTTTTTTTTTTGATAAAGTATTGAACGAATAAGTTAAGTTTTGACTTTAGCTGCTTGGATTTGGATCTCGTGATTGGGCCTTGAGGGAAACTAAGCCCATCTCCATTATGGCCTTTGAATTGGACCGAGCTGCTCGTATCATATTAGGAGTTGATTGCTGATGCGTTGGGTATACGACTTCTGTAGTATATAGCATCATTTCACAATAGTGGAATTCATAGTTCAGTAAAGGGTAAATGTATCCTCTCATCAACATTACATGATAGATGGAAAGTAGTTTCGCCACAGGTAGTTTTTCTTTGTGATAAATGATTTAAACTATTTGATAGTAATTGACTTTTCATGAAGGAAAATTTAATGGTTACTGTAAGATAAAATAGGATCATATTGGGAGAATGAATTTATCCAAAAGAGATTAAGGATATCCTATGATGGTAACACACTTATAGCATGGTCATTAGACGAGCACTCAATAAGTAGCTTTCGTAATGGTATATAATAAAAGAGTACTCATTCACGATACTTTAAGGGAATGACTTGTGACTACATAATGTTGTAATTAATAGGCGAAAAGCTGAAACTTAATTGCAATTATTTAAGCCCTAATTATATAAGTCCAGTCGGCCCTTCTACTAGCTCGAGATAACCATAAACGAATTGTATGTAGAACTAATAATTAGAAATAAATGAAAACAATGAAGTAACATAAATAAAACTCTTGTATCACTATTTGCATTAAATGCGTTTTCTCGCTAAGTACAAAAGATGACTTGGACATTAATTTAATATCTTCAAACTATTTTTAAATAATTGCAATAAAATAATTGAAGTTCGAAGTGAAAATTAAATTGAGTAGTCATCATGGGTTTGTTGAATAAGGCAATTAAATATATTTTCTTCATATATTCTATTGCAGTAAAGTTGCTATGATTTTAATGAAACTGGAATTGGGTTGAAAAAATTATTTAATTGAGAAATTAACTTAGTTAATTTAATTAATTGACTAAATAAATAAAATTTTGGGTAATGGAAAATAAATAGTGAGTTTGATAAATTATAAATGTTAGATAAAAGTTTAGGAAGCACATATAATTAAACCCAATACATAAAAGGCCCAATGGGTTGACAAACCCAAGTGAAATATAAAGCATGTCATCACCCCTCACCCTTCTACTTAGAGTAGAAGTTGAATTTTTTTAATTAAAATATTATTTAATCAAGCCTTATTCAAACTGTGGTACTATTTCTCAATAAATAGGAACTATATGTTAAGCAATTTACAACACTTTTCATACATTGTATTTCCTAGGAAAAACACAATTTTTGGTTAAATAGAGAATTAACTTTCATACTTGCAGTTAAGTTAAAGTTTTCATCTCATGATTGGGTTTGTGTTGTTCGGTGAAAAGCCAGGATCGACTTAATCATCTCGTATAAAGCACAAGTACAATCTCGATCAATAGGTTTATTGTTATAAATAACATAATGGCTCAGTTTTGGAAAATTTTCAAACTTCCATTGTACCTAAAATAAATGTCTTTTTAACAGATTTTTCCAACACTAATCTATTTCAAAATTATTCTTCTTTTCAATTGCTGAGATAGATTACTCAAGTAGTAAAACTAATTTCTTCGTCGTTTTTGGGAAGATCAACATATCCATCTTCAATTTTTAATCTTTGCAAAGGAAGATAAATCACTCAAACCAACGTTTTGGATCATTGGTGATCCGCAATTAGTATCGGGCTATCCAAAACAAAAAAAAAAAAAAAAACAAATTAGATTGAGCACTTTAGGTAACTCTTGTTCAGACTTAACTTACATTTGCGAGGCTTTTTCCAGAAACTTATTTCGTCACTAAACTATCGATACAAGTAATAATTTAAGCTCAATTTATCCTAACCCTTGGATAATTGAAACCCCACCCTAATGTCACGGGACTAGAAATCCGTGGTTCGTGACACTAGTACATTTAGTATGAACTCTCTCTCCTAATTCCCATTGCCAATTGCAAATGAAAAACTAAACAATTAGATAATGTTTGGTGCTTTTTCATGTTATAATTCTAACAGAGTGTGATTCCTTGGAATATGATTATTGGGAATGTGGTTTCTAGAAAAGTTACTTTATAACGTTTGGTAGACATTGAAAAGTATTCACTAAATACTTTCTTGGGAATGTAATGATAATTTACAAATTCACCGTTATTGAATTAAAATAATATTGATGCCTTTAATATTTTATGATAAACTTTATTAGTAATAAATCTTTGTATTAAATATTTAATCATATTTTAATTGATAATTTTTAAAAATATTATTATAATTTATAATTTATAATTTTAATTGAAATAAAAATTATTACTATAACAACCCATTTTTCAGTGGTGATGAAAACAATAGTTTCGAGACCACAACTTCGATGTCTAAGCCCGTAAATATTATTATTTAATATTTACTAGTCAAGTATAATGATATAGTGAATTTTAATCTGATAATTTTTATTAATTGGGTAATTAGTTAAGTACAAGTGATGCATACCCAAATTTAGTGGTTTTGGAAATGGTTGAAAGTTAAAACATATTTTTTGTTATCGTATTTATTTTTGAGAAAGGCTTGTATAAAATAGAGATGACACATCATTATATATCTCTTACCAATTATTTAATGTCATTTCAACATCTTTTTTCATGTCATTGACACATAATTTTGGTAATTTTTTAACCTGAACTCTCGACCCTCGACCCTTGACCCTAGACCTTGAAACCTGGCCCTCAAACCTTGAACCATAAACTTTAAACCCTAAACCTTGGACCCTAAACCTTGGACCTTAGACCTTAGACCTTAGACCCTGAACCTTGGACACTAGACCATGGGCTATGGACCCTAAATTCTAGACCTTTAACCTTGAGTCATGGGTCCAAGGTTTAGGGTCGAGGGTTCAGGCTAAAAAATTACCAAAACGATATGTCAATGGCATGAAAAAAAGATGCTGAAATGACATTAAATAATTAGTAAAAGATACAGGATGATGTAGCGTCTTTGATTCATACAATCCTTTCCCTTTATTTTTTCGTTTCGTTATCAATTTTTGAAAGGGGTAAAAATTGTGTAATATTTGCATCTATAATGAATTGTAATAACCAATTTCAGATGAAAAATAATAAAGTTATATATTGTTAAATTTGTATATAAGATTATCCTTAGAGTTAAGAATTATTTTTATTATAGTTACGTAATATTTTTTTAATTTTGTGAACAATATATCGATAATATTATAATATATTTTATTAATTAAATAATTTAGTGATGTATATAAAATTACATAATTATATTAAATATGTGTTTAAGAGATAAAAAATATATGTGAGGTATAAAAAGTAATACAATTTGGTAATTTAATAATCTAAATAAATTAGGTTTTTTTATGTTAAATTACTAAATCAAAATTTTGAATGATTTTTTATATTTTTCATTTTCATTTTGTAATCCATATTGGGGGCAATGATAAAAGTTTGAACCTAATTTTCAGTTACCGAAAAATCATAGTCACTGAAGATTTTAAAGAATGTATTATATAATATTAACAAAGTGACAAAAAAATAAAAAGTTAACGTTAAATAAAAAAATGTATTATATAATGTTAACAAAGGAGTTTTTTATTTAAAATTAGGGTTAAGTGGCACTTTATTGAGGTAATGTTACTGAAAATGGGTTTTTCCTCTGATTGGGTTAATGGTATCATGATATTTGTTTCTTTAGTATCTTACTCGATTGTGGTTAATGGGGCGGTGGGTGAGAAGTCTTTGGTAAGGGGATCCTTTGAGTCCTTATTTATTCCTTATTTGTGGGGAAGGCCTTTCTACCCTGTTACGTATGGCGGCGTTGCATGGTCAAATTTGTGGGGCAAGGGTTGTGCGGGGTGCCCCTTGAATTACACACCTACTATTTGCTGATGACTGTCTCATTTTTGGGGAAGCTACAGCTATGGGAGCTAATTCGCTTAGGAGGATCTTGCAACTGTATGCAAGATGTTCAGGTCAATTTATAAATTTTGCGAAGTCGAGTGTCTTTTTTAGAACAAATGTGAAAGAGGGGAATCGATCGAATGTTGGTCGTATTTTGGGAGTTATACGTGCGGATAATTTAGAGAAGTATTTGAGTTTGCCACCTATAGTGGGGAGAAATAAGTAGAGGGCTTTTGCAGATTTGAGGGATAGAGTACGTAGTAGATTTCCTTCTTGGAGTGCATAGACTCTTTCAGTGGGGGGTAAGGAGGTTTTTATAAAGTCTGTTCTTCAAGCTTTACTGTCTTATGCTATGCAATGATGTGTTTTCTCTTGCCTAGGTCGTTTTGCAAAGAGATTGAAGCTTTAATGGCTCGTTTTTTATGGCAAAAGTTTGCTGAGAAAAGGGGCATTCACTGGTGTACGTAGAAAAGTCTGTTCTTCATTATGTGAGTTGAAAGGAGATGGTGGGATAGGCTTTATAAATTTATTGAAGTTTAAAATAGCTCTCCTTGCCAAACAGGGTTAGTGTCTATTAATGTGCCTAAACTTTAGTAGGGGTGAATATTGAAGGCCAAGTTTTTCCTGACTACAGGGATTCTAAATGCGTCGTCGGGTTCAAATCCGTCTTTGATCTGGTGAAGTATTTAGAGTGCACGTGGACTTTTAGAGCTAGGCTTCATATGGAAGGTAGGCTCGGGTAGAATGATTGTTTGGAATGATTTTTGGTTGTCCGGCCCTGTCCCATGTAAGATTTAGTCCCCTTAGGTGGGTAATATTTCATGGGTTTAGGATCTTATAATACAAGAATCAATGGTATGGAATTTGGAGCTGATTGATTTTGTGTTTTCCTTAGAGGAAGCCAACGTTATTAAAAGTATTCCCCTGTCGAGTTTCCACAAGAGGATTGTGTTGTATGAGGTAGGGAGCATTCGGGTTTATATGGTGTTCGCAGTGGTTATCGTTTGTTGCTAAGGCCTATACATTTGTGTCCGCTGGAAAGGAGGTTGTACAAGTAGATTTGGATGCTTTCTTGCCCTCCAAAAATTCGAATTGCTATGTGGAAATTTCTAAAACAATTTGTGCTTACTCGGTCTTGCTTATTTAACAGGAAAATTGTAAATGATCCTCTGTGTCCTAGATGCTATCAAGCTGCTGAAGATGTGAACCATGTCCTATGTTTTTGTGCTTTTGCCAAGGAAGTGTGGCTTGCTTTGAACCATGATAGTCCAGGAAGTGTGTCCTAGATGCTATCAAGCTGCTGAAGATGTGAACCATGTCCTATGTTTTTGTGCTTTTGCCAAGGAAGTGTGGCTTGCTTTGAACCATGATAGTCCAGGAAATAATGACCAAATTGATTTTCTTGAGTGGTTATCATGGATGTTTGAGAAGTATTCTGTCAATAGAAGAACTGAGATTGCAATTATGCTATGGGCTATATTGGTTGCCTTCTTTGCAAGTTGTTCGCTGGTCCCGGCCGCCGTCTTCGCTAATGAAGATTAATGTTGATGCAAGTTTTTCCCTTCTACAAAAGAAAGCATGTTTTGGGGTAATTATCAGGGACGAGCAGGGACAGATTATGGGGGATTGTAGTCTACTTACCTGTCAAGTACCTACTGCTTTTGCAGTGGAAGCTTTAGCTGTGATTCATGGCTTACGATTTACTTTTGAGCTGGGTTTCCAGTCGGTTATTTTGGAAGGTGATTCAAGGTTGGTAATCCATAAACTAGTAACAAATTTGGAGGATTTTTCTGAAATTAGTGCATTAATCTGGGAGGCGAAGGAATTTTCAAAGCTATTTGAGGTTTGTCGCTGCATCTGCGCCGCGAGATCGGGAAACATGGCTGCGCATGCAATGGCTCAGGATGGTTTAACAAGGAGGGAGGATCGTTTTTGGGTAGAGGAGGCACCACTGTTGGTTGCTGCTGTCGCCGATGAAGGCAGAAGACTGCTTGACCCATCCTAGTTGGGGCTGTGGGTGTTCTGTTTTGGGGAATTTATTCAATTGTGTTTTCCCCAGTTTTATCTTCAAGTGTTTGTTCATCGTCATTCTCGTTTTCTCCACTTGATAGATAACGCTGGTTCAATCCTCCGTGTGGAGGTCCCTGTTTTTGCTTTCTGTTTTTGCACTTTTCTCTTTGGATTTTGCTTGTTTTGTGGACTGTGTTTTTGTTTCAATAAAGTAACCGGATTTGCATTCAAAAAAATAGAGTAATTTTTTTTAAAAAAAAAATTCTGTTAATTTAGTAGTTTTAACTAGTAAATTATAAATTAATTTTAAAGAGTTTTAGAAATCGATGAAAAAAAAAAGAAAAGAAATCGCTTCTAAAAACTAATAAAATTGTAGGTATTGTTATGAATATTTTATTAAGTTTTAAAATAGAATTAGATATCTACTTTATTTATACTTCTTATGATTATAAATATGAACTTTGGATAAGAACTGTAAATATTCCGTCAAAAAATACACTCTCTCTTTTGCTCTTCTATTTTCTTTGTTTTTTACTCTCTGTCTTTTATTTTATAACATATTATCAACTAGATTCTCTTTTATTTTATAATACGGTCACTTCAAATCTGCTACTTAAGTTGTTATCAGTTGCCTTCTATAGCTATTGCAATATTTGGTAACACAAAATTAGTAGTTGAAAGCTCCAGAATAGATAATATATTAATATCTTGTGATGGTTAATCCATTGGTTTTAAAAGATATTTATAATGAATCTCATATTGAGATCGTAAATGAGGAAAAAAAATATATTTCATATGAATCAAAAGAGAATTGGGTTATTGATTTATATTTATTACTCTTGTTATAAATTGAATTGATCGTGACTATTTTTGTGATCTTATTTTGTCATCATCCTCGTTAAAGGGTTGAAAGCAAAATATTTGATTGTGTAAGATCTACTTAAATTGTGGAATAATTTAAAAGAAAAATATGAGCAATAGAATATGGTAATTCTATCTCAAGCTCGTTATGGTTGGATGCACTTGAAGTTGCAAGTTTTTTTTAAACTAAGTATAACTCTACATTATTCAGAATAAGTTCTCAATTAAAATTACGTGAAAAATTATTATTGACGAGAACTTGTAAGAGAGAAAACTTATGTATGAAAAGTCATTTGTTATGTACTTGTTGTATACCTAGAAAATAAGATCCACTCTCAAAGTTTGCTGTTAATAATTTTTTTGGATATTTGAAGATTTTGACATATTCCCTGAAGTGAATATTACATATAATTGTTTGGAAATTATATTTATTTTGTTGACTTATTGACATTATAGACTTCACATTGAATTAGACATTTCCAGTAGTAAATGTCACAATAATACTTATATGTGGATACAAAGTAAAAGGAATGACAGTAAAATTATCAAATTGTCACAATTTATATTGTCATTATTAGTATAAATTGAAATGCATGTTAAAGTAAACCAAAAGTTTACTGATACAAATACATTTACTACTTGGCGTGACTAGTTAGACCATCCTGGATCATATATGATGCGAAAATTAATTGAAAATTCATATGGACATTCATTAAAGAATTAGAAGATTCTTTAATTTAAAGAATTTTCATTTGTTGCTTGTTCGCAATGAAAATTCATTGGTAAAAACTCACTAGCTAAAGTTGAGATTTAATGTCTTACATTTCTTAAATGAATATGGACTCATTCATCCACCATATTGATGGTTTTGATATTATATGATTTTAGTAGATGCATCTACAAAATAATCACATATGTCTTATCAACTTGCAACCTGTCATTTGCAAGATTGTTTATTTAAATAATTAATTTCAGATTATGCAATTAAGACAATTCATCTTGCTAATACTAATGAGTTTATATCTTAGTCTTTTATTGATTGAGTTTGAAAAACTTTTGTAAAAGTTTATTATTTATGTGCATAATGGTTTAGAAAAAGTATTGATTGAACGCATCTGATTAATATCTAAACCATTACTTATGAGAACTAAACTTCCTATTTCAACATAAGATTATGTTGATTTACGTGTTGTATGCATCAAGCCAATAAATTATAAATACTCCCCATTACAATTGATTTTTGGTTAAGAGCTAAGTATTTCTCATCTTTGAATTTTTGTATGTGCGTATATGTTCCAATTGCTCCACTACAACAAAAGATGAGTGAATACTCAAAGAAAGATGGAAATATATATTAATTATGAGTCTTATTGTATTATTATATGTTTTAAATATTTTGGATATTCAATTATGACATGATTTGTGATTACTATTTTGATTTGATAGTTTTTCCCCACATTAGGGGGAGAGAAATAATAACATGTAATGAGTTAGGGGGGACAATAATTTGAACCAGAAGTTCAACAATGATAACTCATTACAAGTTCCAAATATGAAAATTCTCATAAAAGAAAATAATAAATCTAGATGGTTATATAGTGAAGACGGGAGCTCCAAAAGAGACCCAAAACATAACTAATAAGTAAAACTTCAGAAGAGATTCAAGTGCCTGAAACTGAAGATTAAAATAGTGAAAATAAGAGATCTCGATAAGTTATGTCAATTTGAGAAAATGTCGAACTGATAATAAAAGTTATCGACAATGGTTTTGCATGCAATATTATTGTTGAAATAATGAAATAAAAGAAGCATATTGAATAATTCTATTGAGAAATATAGATACGGAATAGATTGTTCAAAATAGATAGACACAACTCAAGTACAATTAAATTCGTGGAGTTTTTGAATCAGTAGTCCAAATACCTAAATGTATAAAGCCAGTGAGGGTACAAATGAAGTAGTTTTGCAAAAGCGGAATAAAAATATGAGGTTTTTCGCTAAGCCCTAGCATTGATTATGAAATGATATAAAATTCTTTTGTGATGGGTGCAATAACCTTTAGATATATTATTAAACTAACAGTTCATAAAAGATCTTGCGTCTAATGGTTGTTGTTACAACCTTTTATGAATCACTATATAGTAAAGTTTACAGTAAAGTTTAACAGAAGCATATTGAAATTATTGGGAAATTGTTCATTTATATGAATTGAAATAATTAAACATATGAGGTAAATTTGACTTAGTCAATAGTAGTTGAAAGAGGATTATAAAATGATCCAAAATACCTATTTGTATTTGTATAAAGGGATCATGATTAAAGTTTGTTATGATTATTGTTAAAACTCCTGAAGAGATCAAAATATATTGCTCTCAAAATTTCCCTCACTCATGACTTTCAAAAGAATATTGATATAAATGCTTAACAAATACGTTTAAATGGTCATTTGAAAAGCTATTATTCAAGATTGAATACATAGAATATGAGATATTATGTAATGTTTTCATGAGGGAGAGTAAATATGCGCTGTACTCTTTTTCCCTTAACCGAGGTTTTGTCCCATTAGGTTTTCCTAATAAGGTTTTTAATGAGGGAGCATATTATGCGTATTATATGTATGTGTACTCTTTTTCCTTAACTAGGAATTTTTTTCCCACAAGATTTTTATGTTAGTAAGGTTTTAATGAGACACATTATCTATCAATGGACATCCAAGGAGGAGTGTTATGAATATTTTATAAGTGGATGTCCATAAAGATCAAGATAAGTTTTGATGTACTTTAAATTCTAATAGCCATTAAAATTAGATCTTTACTTCATTTATACTTCTTATGCCTATAAATATAAACTTTGTAGAAGCATTGTAAATATTCCGATTGATCAATAAAATATGCTCTCTCTTAGTTCTTTACTCTCTATCTTTTATTTTATAACAGATATGATGTTGATTGTACCATTACATATTTTTAAAAATAATTTAAAAGTTTTCAAAGGTTTTTTTTGTCAGTTAAAGTGGATTTTTTTTTTAAATAAAAAGAATCAACCTTCTCTGATGAGGGTAATTACATACCCAATGAAACTCTTATGATAGTAAGCTTGAATACCTTTTTTTTTTTTCTCGTTAAAAGAATTTTAGAAATCGTCTCAAAAAATAATAATTATTATAAATATTAGTTTCTAAAAAATATTAAAATTGTAGGTGTGGCGTTGATTGTACTATTTCTTTAAATAGTATTAAAAATTATATTTACATATTAAAATTTAATAAATTATTTGTTTAAAAAATGCTTGCTCAAAATTTGTTTAATTATATATACAAAAAAAACTTAGACACGTACAAACAAAAGAAAAGAAATTTTACCTCGAGATTTGTTTGCTTGGCTTGAGTGTGCAAAATTGATTGCGTTTTACTTGAAATGCTTTGGGGTTAAGTTTTTTAGTTAAAATTTTAAATTTTACAATAACCTATATCCATCCTCTTGTAGATCAGTATTTTAAATAAATATTTAAAATTTATTTAATGTAAAAAAGAAAAAAAAAAAGATGTGCATGTTTATTATTATTATTATTATTATTATTATTTGAGATTTTAATTAAAATACGACTTTAGTGTGTTAAGATTTTATTAGAATTATATTAAGATAATTATAGTTGATTTTATTAAGGATTTTTAAGAATTTTTATTATAATAATAAGTTAGTATTATTAAATAAAAATAAAAAGTTAAATGTAAATATAAGGTATGTGTCTTATTATATTAAATATATATGATTAAATACTAAAGTATTATTATTCAAATAATTACTGTTTTTTTTCTTAATTTTTAAATCGAAAATAATAACTGTGATAATTTGTGATAGTAAAATCCAAAACTGAAACCATTCTTCCGGGTGGGATAATCATGTAGTGATTTAGTCTGCTATCTGGTTTTTTTATTTAACCAAAACTGCCATCCTAAAATCGTTATCATGATTGCATTCAGATGACAGGCATCATTAGTAGTTTTAGAAAAAGAAAAATGTAGTGAAGTTGTCCGCTAAGTGTATTGATCCTTTGGATCATGAAAATAAACCAAAAAGTTTGACAGTCATCAGTCATCAACAAGGGTTTTATTAGTATTGCAACAAAATGAGTCTGGTTACTAAGACATCTTTTTTGGGGTAAGCAAATGGTAGTGTCTGCCAATGTCCAATAATGCTAATTTACATCTCTCATGCAATCATTTGCTTTTGAACACAATTTCATCATCATCCACATCAAAGGCTGGGTTGCAGAGGCATCTGAACAGTCTCCCAATGCCCTATCACAACAATTCACAACAACTCATAAATATCATACTGCATTTGATAACATAAAAAATTTTGATCTTCAATTCGGAGTAATCAGTAAAGTGAACAATTCTGAGCTCCAAACAATCAATGACAGTAATGTTTCAATAGCATTTGATAGATTTTTGTTTGTCAGTTCTAGGATACTCACCCCTTAAGAACCATGCCAATAGCAGCAGCTCATATGCTATATTCATGCATGCATATATATGTGTGCGCGCGTGTCTGTGTGTGTCTGTGTATTATATCGTGTGCTATTATCATGCATCTGTGTCACATTTTGACAAAATCTCATATGCGTTTTACGTATGTTAGGCCTGAAGGATTTCTAACATGCCTGAGTGAGAAAAGGAGTTCGATACGAAAGTGCTCCTGGCGACTCCTCTTCACTGCTGCTGTCAGAACTGCTTCCATCATCATCATCATCATCATCCATTTCAGCAACATTTTTCCTCCTTGATGTTCCACCGTTTCGAGCTTCTTGTTCCTGGTTAAATAATGTTCCAAAGCGTAAATCTCTTTTGATTTCTTCCAAATGATTACACGTGATAGAATATACGAAGACTTTCCTGTTATGCATTCTTAGTATGTAAAGCTAAAGAATGCAGCAAATTACAAGGTAGCCAATTCAATGGATTTTGTACCTGAAATGTCTTCCCAAGAATTTTTAGAGCCAGAGCTCTAGCTTTGAGTTCCTCCTTCTTGACATTATTTTCCCGCAGCACCTGCAAAACCAATCATCATTCATCAGAATGATAAGAAAATCCGTAAATTTTAAAACTACTATTGAAACAAGAATCATTTCCTAGCCTATAATTTCAATAGACAAACTACAGGTAGCAAAGATATCCAGCTATATGAATTACTATAATATAAACCAAGTATCAAAGTCACTAAGAACACAGAAACTCACCATTTGGCACACATGTACAAGAGTTACTTCAATATCCACAACATTCAATTTCCATAAAGAGCTCATCAGAGTTTCTTTATTTAAGCGTAAATGTGCTTCAACATCATTTTCAGCGCCACTACCACCCATTTTAAATTGCTTGCGCATATCTTCTTGAAGTTGCAGTAACTGAAAAGCACCTGGAGTTATATTTCTAACTGTATCAGTGGCAGATAGAACTTCCTAAAACTACTGCTTTTGAAGAGTTGGAGGAGGAAACTCGGAAAGGGTGCTTATAGATTTACTGTAACTTGCCTTTTGCTGCAGTGATCTGTGACTTCCAGAAATGTCCCTTGTGCCGGACCCATTCAGCCAAAAATGGTACACCAAGATAAATTGCCTTCTTTCCAAGCTCTTGGGATGCCTGTCTCGAGTATATGTAGCCAATGGTGTGTAATATATCAACCCCAAAAGCTGCAAATTCAAGCCAGTAGGGGTTACTAGCATCAAAGTTTACTGCAGGGAAGTACCAAAAGGCTAGTGCAAGAATCTGCTGGTTTTAAATTCATTGAACCATACTGCCAGAGGATCATGACTTACAGCCTACACTTATTGCTACCTCTGTAAACGATGCTAAGAGCAGAGTATAATTTCATCCACTGCCATTTAAAGATGCATATTTTGCAAAATTCTTATCATAGAAAGATAACAGTATTTAAGATTCTGCAGGACAGACCCAAGTAAGTAGTTTAACAGCTAATTGGCACAGAAAAAGCCTCTAATTAACAGAACATGTCTATACGAGTAGAAAAGGAAAAAGAAAAAAAAACCCTAGAAATGCTTAGATAACTCAATTTACCAGTATCAGATAGCCGTCTGGCTTCAGATTCTGCATGCTGCATGAATCCATCTTTATCAGCTCGGACATATTGATTAAGAAAATCTCTTAATGATTTTGCTAACTTTTCTTCTCTTTCTTTCTGAACAGCCTGCATGCAAGGTCGCACAAAAAAAACTGCTCTTATAAATTATAGAAAATTTGCTTTAAGAACTAAAAAGAACCTGCTTATCTATAACACTGAGGAGTTTAATCAGTTTTGGCCATGTCAACCACCAAGCATGGTTCACAAAATCTCAGTTCAGATGTATGGAAGCAGTTGAGTCATTACAATTTTTCTCTTTGTGGCATGAAACTTATGTTTTCAGAATCTTAAAGTATCCCTCTCTGTAAATATTTCTGATTGTTAAGTTGAAGTTTAAGAAACCAAAGTTTGTCCCAGTGGAGTTCTCTATAATATTTCATCCAACCTTTTCCTTGTAAGAATATCAGGTAAGTCCCTAACTTAGAAAAAAGGCCATTATTTAATAGCTGAGTACTACCATTATTACAGACTAGGGCTGCCACTATTTGACACGAAGGATGAAAATTCATGTTGCAGTTGCCACACATTCATCTGATTTGATGTATGATAAGAATTGACCTTTCACTTCTACAGAATGAAAAGTTCAGGCATTAGTTTAACATGGGAGCACACTTGCCTTTAACTTATCGTTCAGTTTTTCAGGATTGTCTGTTTCATTGGCTAGTTCTGAAGAAGCCATTGATGTAACAGCAGCATGTCCTATGTAGTCCTCAAATAATTCACTTCCAAAGAGAAGAGCAAAGACTGCTGTTGGATCAAGCATGGTGTCCCTGAGAACCAAAATGGTGTCCTGAAATAATTAGGAGACTTGGACTTTCTTTAGAAAGAATAGAATTTGTTTGGATGCTCAACAAAATATTGCAAAACTTAAAACAGTTACATGGTTAAAATAGTAAACTTAGTCATAGATTAAGCATTTTCTGGTGTCCAGGATTCAATTGGTTGACTGATCTTATTAGTACATAACACTGGCTTTCTAAGAAAAGAATACAAAATAAAGCTATCTAAGAGCTTTGTAATTAAGCATCTGGAGCTTAAAACCAACTATCAATTTGCATACCATGTCATCCTAAACGTGTATGATCAACACTGAATGTGAATGTCGTACCTAGTTATGCTGTATTTTCCATTTCTGTCATAAGCATCTCTTTGAACAGGATCACTCAGAATTTGATAAGCTTCACCTAGTACCTGGAAAAATGAAGATTGTCAATGCATTAATTATCCCTTTCATTAACTAGCTGGACATGTAGGATAAAATAACTTCTGTGGAAAAGAAACCAAATGAGCAACAAGATTAGTATACATACCTGAAATCTCTCAGCAGCATGAGGGTCATTGGGATTTTTGTCCGGATGAACTTGCCTTGCCTGTACCGAGCATAGCATCTATCTATAAAATTCTTGACTACTGTATAGTTAATGAAAAGTTTGTGTTTATATTAAGAAGGCATGAAGCAGTTTACTTAAACCTCTCTGGTCCAGTCATCATCTAACAATCAAAATTTCATTCACCTTTCAACATTCAATCCTCCCTTAACAATCTCTACCTCTTCCATATGGCACATGTTCTATTAGTCCATCAAAATCTAGCTTCAAAATATATTGAAAAGACGAAAGGAAAATGAAGAAAGGAGAAAAAGAGAACAGAATATGCATGATCATCAAAGAGGATCAAGATTCCATAAATACATAAGAAAGTACAATAGTAGATAATTAAGTATAAACAAATGACATTTCCTATTTGATCATGCCATAGAAACTAAAGCTTATTCTGGTGAGAATTGAGATATACAAGAGAAATAAATTATTCAACCATTAAAAATATAAACCAATTACCAACAAAAGAAAAAAAAAATCCCAAAAGTCCAAACCTTAAGGTAATAAGCTTTTCTAATCTCTTCTTCGGAAGCTGATGGACTAACACCTAGAACATCATAGCACTCAGTTTCCTTCACCATTTTTCTTGATCTTAGTCTCAATGGTGAGTACAACGCCCCCAGCTTCTTGGAGGACAGAGTTGCAAAGCTTGGGATATAACTGTTAAAGAGAAGAGGAAAAAGAATAAGAAAGAAGAAAGGAAAAAGGAAAAAGGAAAAAGGGGGTGGGAATGTGAATGAAAGAGGTGGGCAAAGTTCTTGATGACCACGAGCTTACCTTGCCTTTCCAGTTCTTCACAGTAATAAACAAATACTAAAAACTGCTTTTAGCGGGAGCAAAGCAGTATTTTAACTGTCAGTGTAGTGATGCTTATCATATGAAAAATGCTTACTGGATTGCTTTTTAAGTAATCAGAGCTGTTAGTGGGCTCGGGTTTGATCTTTGCTGGACCATCCCAAACCAAAAATAATGACATGTGATGCCTATCTTGCGGAAAGGCACGGGCCTTGTTTACTCATTTGGGTTAATGAAGAGCATTGCAGAGAAAAAATAAACTAAATTACCAAATGACATGCCATTGCCAGCCTCACCAATCTTCACTATACATGCCCTTTTCTCCAAAAAAAAAAAAAAAAAAAAAAAAAAAAAAGAAATCCCAGAAGATTGATTCCCTGGAAGGGGGATTATTGGTGTGTCTTGTAATGGAGCAAGATTTGGTTGAAACAGAGAAAAGAAGGAAGAGAGAAATAAATATAGACCCTAGTTTACAATGGAGCCAATGGCAACTCCTGGATTCGATTCTTCCTACAGGTGGGTTTGCTCATTCCTTTGGTCTTGAGGCAGCAATTCAGGCACGTTTAGTCTCTGGCGCTGATGATCTCCAAACTTTTGTCATTCATTTGTTAGAGAATACTGGGAGTTTACTCCTCCCTTTTGTTTACTCCGCAACTATGAACCCTACTTTAGACAACTGGCAGAAACTTGACAGAATCTTGGATGCAACTTTAAGCAATGAAGTGGGTCGAAAGGCATCAGTTTCACAAGGGTCTTCTCTCATGCGAGTGGCTGCCTCTGTTTTCACGGAACTTCCATCACTTAAATCTATGAGAGATGTTTGTATTGGTTCTGGCGTTGTGTGTTTCCACCATGCTCCTGTCTTTGGGATCATCTGTGGACTTCTAGGGATGGACAGTGGAACCAGCCAAAGAGCTTATATTTTTATGACTATGAGAGATGTGATTTCAGCTGCTACAAGGTTGAATTTAGTTGGACCTTTGGGTGCTGCGGTGTTGCAGCATCGGGTTGCTTATGTTGCTGAATCTATGGTCAAGAAATGGATGGACCGTTCGGTTGAGGATGCTTGCCAAACGGCTCCTCTACTTGATACCATTCAAGGTTGCCATACCTACTTGTTTTCTAGGTTGTTCTGTTCTTAACCTTGTACCTTTGGGTGTAAACTTTTGAATTTCTCCATGAAATTGAGTGTTATTTTGATACAGGAAAATGATTACAGCATATTGTTAACTGAATCCCTGGAATTTTTGTGGCCTGTGTACAATTCTGTGAAAAAAAAAGGATGAGTCAACTCTACATAAGAAACAGAACATCACAAATAATCTGCCTGATATTGACCCTGAATGAAACTAATGCTTACACATCAGTCCACCATTGTCAATGTTGAAAGTTATTAGGATCTTCTTAATTCTTTTTCATTAGAACTGATGGAGAAATAAAAATTGTACAGATTATCCCCCATAATCCATACCCATTAGCTGTAGGTTGTGGGAGGCCCCAAAGAAAGGTAATTATACTTCCTTACATAAAAGTCAAAGAAAGATGGCCCATCATCATGGCTCGAAGTGAATATAAAACATCATCGGAACCTGCTTTTAGCATCAAAATTGTAGCCCTTTAGGCGCTTGAGAATTGTATAGTACACTTTATCAGCTTGCTTTCTGCCTCAGTTGCATGGGATATATCTTTCTATTGGAGTGGTGCATGATGACTAGTTTGATACATCAAACTTCTACTGCCTTTCCACAAGTAAATAAAATAAATCAGCAGTTTGGTACTAAATGCATGCTCATTGAGTGATAAAATACCCCTACAAAACAGGAATCAACCTTCATAATGGTCTTCTTGCAACAAGTTAGATGATGATTTGTCATTCTCAAAGCACTTATTATAGCCACGCAAGCTCAACTCTGTCTCTGCTATATCAGCAGCAATATATACAACTAATATTTGCCTAAAAGGTCTTGGATGCATGGAGAATACATGCAGCATAGAGCTCTCACATGGATTTGCAAACATTTGGGAGCAAAATGGGTTAAGAACAATGCAATAACTTGCACAAGTGGATGCACATTCGGTTCTAGAGTTATATCTTCAAATTTCCGAAACAGCTGCCCCCCAATACCCCATATCTCATCTGATGCAATCATTAGAACACCATTATTCGTCTTAAACTTTGCCGTCCTCTTTCACTTATGTTGATCTTCATCCTGATAATAATATTTGACAATTCCATGGTACGCAAGCACAACCTGCAGTGTTGTGGGAGATGCAAGTTGTTTGTCCGCATTGAGCAGCCCTATATGGAATGGAATATGGATTTACAATTAGATTGATTCTAAAGCAAAAGAAAACAATTAAAACTTACTTCAGGCAGGTATAGCGGGTTCCTTTGGTGGGGTACCAAGAAGTTCCATCACCAGGGAGAGCAATACTAAAAAAAGCGTTGTCATACACACACACAGACACATATATATATAATTAATCTTTAATACAAATAATTAAAATACATATTTTATTTTTAAAGGCAAAATATGTGGGGGGAAAAGGGTTTTCTTTATTGGGTTCTGAGTTGTTAGATAGACCTTGAACAGTATAGTCCAATTTACAAGACAAATGGGCTTCTTTTGTTTTCATTTCGCAACGAAGTCGACTCAAAATTTGAGCGGGGAAAGTCCCGAGTCTTAACGAACTGACTGCAAACTTCAGTCAGTTACTGGCAAACCCCATAAAAGTACAAGTAGAAGATTTCTTCAGCTTTCTCATACTCTACAGAAGGAGGAGGAGGAGAAACGAAAGACCCCCCAAAGGCATTGCTTCATTCAACAATGTCGATCCCAATCCTAGAGACGTGCAGGAAAAGAAAGAGAAGGCCAAAGTTATTTGGGTTACATTCATTTGCAGAACCTGGTTGCCCAATAAACCCCACCGGTCCTTTCCGGGATAACATCCGTATTTTCCTTAAACAATGTGCTGAGCCCGAAGATTACTGTGTCAAAGGAATGCCCCTTTGGTGCACCCTTCTTGTTCGTGACAAGAGCTGCGTCGTCCCTCTTTACACCATTGAAGAAGGTGTTAACCACTCTTTAAACCCTTTCTGTGATCACTGCAGGTGTACAGGTTTGCCCCTTTCTTTCAGGTTTTTAACGTTTCTTCCCTAAATGGGGTTTTCTTGTTTCTCTATATGATTCAGGTTTTTGGGTTTTTACTTAATGAATTTTCGATTTCTTGTTTATCTTTCAGTTGGATAGTTTGCAATTTTGTTTATATAAAGATAGCTTGAAACTTGTAGTAAACAAGAAGTTCTAACCAAGAATGGAACTGCTAGATAAAATAGAAAAAGACTAGCTTTTCTAAAATCTTTTCCATGACAGCAAAAGGTGAGTTTTATAACTTGTTATTTGCTTTTGATAGATCAATGCATGAAAAGATAAATCTCTTGATTCCTCACCTTTTCTGATTATTCAAGTGTAGTTAGCATGAGAAACCAACTTTATGCCAATCAACCCCACCAGCGTTTCGATTTTGCTTTTGGAATTTCCTAGTGTCTGCAAAATTTTCCCGTCATCTGTGTCTCTAATTTGATTAAATTATTCTTAGTTTGAGGCCAATGCCGTGCTCTTCTAGTAAGGAACTGATATTTATTGTTCCTGCTGTTCGTTTTCTTTAAGGTTGGGGCAACCATTTAGTTTCCAAGAGGAAGTATCATGTGGTAATACCAAATGATCAAGACTGGAATAAGCCTTTAGAGGATAATGTATTAAACATCCATTCCCATCTCTTACATGGGTTGATTCACTGTAATGGATTTGGTCATCTACTCTGCATCAACGGAATTGAAGGTGGTTCTAAGTATCTCTATGGCAGAGAAATCATGGATCTCTGGGATCGTATTTGTGAAATTCTTAAAGCTCGGTAAAACTTCAAAAGTGTTAGCTTCAAATTAGCCTAGTAAACATTTAAGAATGCTACTTCATGACCATTTCATGCTTTTCAGGAAAATCTCGGTGGAGGATGCATCGAAGAAGCACGGTATGGATCTACGTTTGCTTCATGGAGTCGCATATGGACATACATGGTTTGGTCGTTGGGGTTACAAGTTCTGCCGTGGAAGCTATGGTGTTTCAGAGGAAAATTATGATAGAGCAATTGAAATACTCAGCTCCCAGAAACTTGACAAAATCATTCAAGACTTCAGTGACAGGGAGCAAAGCAGACAAATCAAGTGCATGGTTCAGCATTATAGAGATCTTAGTGAGAGCCAGTTGGTCACAATCCGAGATCTTTTCAAGTTTATGCTCACTATCAAATCTCGTAGTGCATTGCAGAAGAAATTAGTAGCAGCTACTGCTGCTCCTTCAGCTTCTGTACAGAAAAATTCCATCAGAATATCGTTCCATAAGAAGGACAATTCGAAGGAAAAATATTTGAGATGCAAGAGGTTTACTAGTGTCATAGCTCATATGGATAGCCGATGGCCTGCAAAAAGGCTAGAATTTGCAGCAGAGGTGATTGTAGATGCTTTGAAGCAACATAAATCTGAGGTCGGTCATGGTGGGATGACAAGGCAGGATCTAAGAGATGCAGCTCGGATGCATATCGGTGATACGGGTTTGCTGGATTACGTATTGAAATCAATGAACAATGTAATCGTTGGATGTCACATTGTGCGTCGTGGAATTAACTCAGCTCGGGTTTTAGAATACACAATTGACGACGTAGATCCAGTTAAGGACCTTAAGTTGTTAGAAGCAACAGAGGAAATACATCAAAAACCTCTACCAGATCTTTTGCCTGCTCCTGCTCCTGTCCCTGGAACTGATGTTTATAATGATGTGGTGTATTTGTATAATAACACACTACTGAACTATCCAGAATCAGAATTGCTGGAACTTGCCACCCAGGCAGTTCTAGATAGCAAACACTTCGTGAAGGATCGGCCATTTAGAGATGAAGATGACCAGTTGTTGAGATTCTTTTGCCAAGTCATACCTGGTTTGTTTGATGCAGAGAACATGGCAACTGAGACATCACCTGCTGGTGAACTTGTCATGGTTCCATTACATGCCACAGTTTTTGACCTAAAACAAGCTGCTGAAAAAGCATTGAGGGATACTTATTGTATTATGGATAAGTTTGTGGTGACAGAGGTCGACAACCTAGGTGAAATGGAAGATAGGGATGTACTGTTTGGGGCACTTGAGTCAGGTGCAGAAATTCTGGTCAGAGGGAGTGGAATAGATTTGGACAGTAATCTGAAGCATGAAGGCGGTGTGGACAATTGGATTGTCAGATGTGAATGTGGGGCTCGAGATGATGATGGGGAGAGGATGATAGCATGTGACATTTGTGAGGTGTGGCAGCACACACGCTGCTGTGGCATAGAGGAGTCTGAGGCTGTGCCACCATTGTTTGTGTGCCCAGGGTGCTGCACTTCTTTTGGACCACCTATGACCAACTCTCCCCTAGAATTTCAGTGTTCTGATGATCTGCTATTGGACTCGGCCACTATGTATGGGATGGACTACGAGTATGACAACTGCATTGGGCTACTACAATGATCATGGAGTGGTAGCCAAGGACTAAATGATCTTTCTCAGCAGCTTGTTGTGAGTGATCACCATAACATGGTGATTCATCAGGGTGGCATCTTATGAAGTTTCACCTTGTCATACACTAGCATAGATAGGAATAGCGCAGAGTTGAACAGTTTTGATTGATTCATCATCGTCAAAGATACTAATCTGCTTGTTGGCTTACACTAGACAGGGCGTTCAAATGCTTTCAACAACTGAAACAAGAATAAACCGGCAGAAGTCTTGGGCAACAGCTTGTTGTACCATCTCATGAGCCATGGGAAACTGCTACTGTTCATTTGCCCTTTCGGTTGGGCGGTAGAGATAAGTAAAACTCATGTAACGAATTCAATTCTTTAGACTTCTGAAGATTCTTTATAGCAAATTGTATTGTGCAAGCCTCCACCTTTTTGCCCTTCATTCTTTGTTTCTATCTGGCTATAGATATTGGTCTCTTATGGCCATATCATCCATAAACATTATTATATCGAAAAGATCGTTCAACACAAGGATCAATCCCTATCAAAATAAAGAGTCAACTTCTATGCCGAACAGCTCCCCTGCAGGTACAGGTTCAGTCTTTTTAATATAAGCGAAAAGCATTTACATAGGCTTTTTCTGCAAATCATTGAGTTGTGCAGATGAATCAATCATTTTCATAATAAACAGTTTCTCCATTTATGAATGCTTCTTCAGTTTTATTCATACCTTCTTCTCGAAACAAAATAATGGAACTGCACACGATGTTTTGTGGAAACAGATATATCTAAAAGTTTTTATTAATCAGAATACTAAAAATACAAAAATATTAAACTATTAAAACAAGTTTCGTTCAAGTTAACAGCGTTTGACTTCTTTCCATCTGAATATTTTTAATTTACATTATATTTCCCCTCTTAAATGAATCGGTTGTATGATATTTCCTAGGAGGATATTTTCGAACCCACGTCCTTAAGTTGTTGGTACAACAACAATGCCAACCAAATTTAGACTCAATCGGCTTTTAATCGGTAATTTTAGATATTATATGATTGCATGTCATTAAAGAAAATCTTGAAATTTGTTTTAGATACCCATATGAAACTCTAAACTATTCAAAATATGACCCTTTGTTTTACCATAAAGAAAGCTCGTAAAAAGATTAACATGCTAAATTTGAATTGTCATGTTGTCTGTAACATCCCGCTTGACGAAACCATAGTGTTTGAGCGTTGTTTATAGAAATAAAGTATGTAGAGTAAGTTTTGAATGAGTATGGTATTAAATCTAGCTAAGTATAAGAAACCTATGGATGCGCCTTCGGATGAAGTCTGTGTTAGGCGAGCTCGGTGGTTTGGCGGACTCTCCTGTAAAGTATACACCACCCCAGTGGTTAGACAAATATGTTGAATCCTTTATGTTAAGCTTTTAGAGTTAAGTCCCTAGTGTTAAGTCCTCACTTTGGAGGAACCGATTATTATTTTATTATTTTGATTGAACGATTTAGTTAGCCTGATGAAAACTAGTTAAAATGGGACAAGTTACTGTAGATGTCAGGATATACATTTAAGATGAGAGAGAAAGTTCTTAGTCACGGGTACCAAAGGAAGGGTAGTGAGGATAGTTTAACGTGTGCCCACTAGGTTTACCTTTCGTGTATTTCTGTATAAAGTGAGCTTTAACATCCTAAGCAAGTTTATGCTTTCTTTGGCCACCATATTTTTCTTCCCAGTTCTTTCTGCATTTTTCTCTCAAAAACCCTAAACTTAAGGCTTGCTAGAAGATATGGGTTAGCTGTACTTAGCCAACTCCATCGTTGTTAGCACCTGGTAAAAATCGATGAAACTCAGGTTATTTCATAGTTGCTTACGAGACCTTAGGGTTTCATGTTTTAAGGTTAATTTTAAGTGTAAGGAAGGAAACATTTAGATTCAGAGTTTCTTGTTAATGTTCTTGTAACTTGCATAGTTTTTATATTTGGTCTTGTTGTGTAACCTAGTTGCACTTTTCTGGTGGGTTCTTTCTTACTCCATGTGTCTGTATGCTTTCGTTTATATTTGGTTTAAGGTAAGCATACCTATCTCGTGAAAATGAAATGTTTGTGCAAGTGAGGTAGAAGTTGTTGTCAATAGTCTATTTTAGTATGTCTGTGTGAAATATGTAAGGGCCTTTCTTTGTTTTAAGTCATTATCCCCACTTTTTTTGCTTTTAAAATGAACCATATGGTTTGAAAGGAAAAAGGAAATGAATTCATGGTGATGCCTTCAATGAAATGAGCATTGAACTGGCAGATCACGATACATGAAAATGATTGTGTAGCGTTTTGTAGGGCAAGTGTTATTGCAAACCAGACTGGCAAGACATGAGAAAATAAAATAAACAAATGAATGTTATGACTCTGAATATGGACTATGGTTTTTGGCTAACACTAAGAAGGTTGTGTGTATAACTATATGAGCGTAGTGTACACACCAAATGGATAGTGTCTAGCGTAATATCTGTCTGTGTTTGGTATTCGCCAACTGGCGAATTGTGTGATTGTGTTGAGATGGAATGATTTACTTGAATCGTATATGATTATTGAATTGTTTCCTTTTGGAACTCACTAAGTTCTTCGAACTTACTTAGTTACCTTTTCTTTTCAGGCTTGCTGACGAAGTAAAAAAGGACCTCCAAAGACTACACCAGAGGATAAATCATCACCGTGAGATTTCTAAGTATTTTGTGTTATGTATGGCATGGGGGTGTTGTCATGACGATGTCTTTTTGAAGAATGAACTTTGTATATTTGAGTTTATGCTTTTGAAACTGTAGGTCCAATGAAAATTCAGTAAAGTTTTTATGTTTTATATAAAACCCAAATTTATTTCAACTTTGATTGATCAATGTTTTGCGTATCTTAAAGTAAATATATATATATATATATATATATATATATATATGTACATGAGTAATGTTCTGTTTAAGTTGTGGTTTGCGCCCAACATGGTTTTGAAGAGATAGTGTTTTTAAAGTAGTGGTGTGTCATTCCTGGATCTTCCTTAAGGATCAAGTTTGGAGTGTTACATTTTTTTCTGGGAAAAATTTTGGGAGAGCAACTAAGAATGTCCGCCTCTAGGAGGAGGATCCTTTAGATGATGGTTATGTCAACATGGAAATGCCGAGGAAGGATGATGGAGTTGATTAGAGTAGGGCAATGTAAGAAAAAGAGTTTGTTTTCTTTCATGACACACTTATGAATCATTCGGGTGGGACGCAGCCAAATAGAGAGGGTATTAATGAAGAAGATATTAAATTGAAAAAAACGTTGTTAAAAATGTCGAAAACAAAATCCTTTCAATAAATTTCTCAGAGTGACATCAACAAATTGTGGTAGATAGTATGTCGAAAATGGTTATTGTCAAGTTGCTAGGATAGAACATTGGTTTTAATGCCCTATTAAGTAAGATTTTGGTGCTTTTGAAACCAACCTAGACTATCCAACTTATGTATCTCGAAAAAGGTTATTGTATCGCTAAATTCCGCTAAAAAGAAAAACTATGTTGAGGTGTTTTTTAGGGTTCCTTGGGTGGTGTTTTATCATTACTTAATAATGTATCCATGGACTCCAAATTCTAAGACATCGTATAATTTTCCCATAATGTCAAATCTTTGACTCATCTTCCAAGGTTATGAGGAGCAATGTACAAGAAGAGGTTGCATGCAATTGGAGAATTGGTTAGAAAGATCATTCGTATTAATTACAAGATGGATAGTGGTTCTTGTAGTCATTTCGCTAACATGGAAATCTAGGTTGATATGAGACACCCTCTTGTTTCTAAAATTCGGATTGATGTTCAACTCCAAATAATTAAGTATGAGTCCCTTACTAATATCTATCCTACGATTCTTAAATATAATTCTAGAAAAGAATTCTTAAACCTTGCATAATTACCACACTCGGATATTTTTAAGAGAGTGGAGGAAGATTTTGGGTTGTGGATGGTGATGGAACGAAGGTAAATGAGTACTTAATGAGAAGGAAACCATATTGGCAATGCAAATCAAGACTTTTTCTAGGGAAATTTAATTTTGGTGTTTTATCATTAACCCAAGAGAATTTTGTGGATGGAAAGTTAGGTAGAATTTCCAACAATATTGGAAGTTTCATGATTGGTGGTAATTTGGTTAATAATGAGGGGAGAGGTAAGGCTAATAAAAGGGGTAATGCTTCAATAGGTAAGGGTAAGGCTAGTTTGGGCAGTCTAAGTTATTTGCTAAGAAAGTTGGGCAAAATGCTCAAATGCTAGGGTCGTGCCAAATTAATGGAGGGAAACTTTCTAAGGCGCAAGATTAGGCCCAAGCTCAGTGAATAATAGATCTAGTTCAAGTCAAGCTTTAAGGCTTGTTCGGCTGACACTTGGTAATGTTATTGAGCCATCTATTTTGAATTTTCTTCCTAGACAAGTTACATTTTCCTTAGAACAAGGTAACCATAAAGCTGTCATGGTTGATGAAAATGTAAACCCAAATATTATTAGAACAAGTGAAGGTTCTAATGATGGGGTTCTTTCTCCTGCTAGTTTACAACCATCTTCTACTATTGTTGTCAAATGGAAAGAGGTAAAGAAAGATGTGAGAAGTCGAAGAGCCTAAATAAGAGAGAAGTCAACAAGTTGTAAAAATACCTCACAAATTTGAACAACATTTAAGCATGTAAAAATACCAACCGACTTCAAATGAACCATTCTTAAACAGTATTAACAGGTGATAACTAAGCAACTTAAATCTAACAGCAACTTAAACAAAATTTTAAAACATATAACAACTAAACATTATTGCAACCCTTTCAATATATAATAGCTGGCCATCTTGGGCAGCAAGCATGGAACGAAAATTTATAATAAGTTAGGCTATTTTACCCAAATGACCTAAAAAAATCAATTACAAAAATGACTCAAGTTAAAAAATAATCACCCAAATGACTTAAAATGAACAATAAACTTGAGTTGGGGGACTTAAGTGGCCAACACCACTTAAATTTCTGACACAATCATTGCCTAATTATTGTGTCAGGGGTTAAAAAAATATGTTTTAGGGTGCTGGGCACTAGATGGTCGACACCTATGTATTTTTTTCATAATGTAGCATATTAGTATATATTTATATCAGTATTTAAAAAACAATTTTGGGTGCTGGACAATAAATGGCCAGCACCACTTTTTCACATAAACTTTTTTTTTGGTGTTGGCACACCTAAAATTTTTTTTATGTAAAAAAGTGGTGCCGACCATTTATTGTCCAACACCCAATTTTTTTAAATAGTGGTTTAAATATATACCAGTATGCTATGGTGTGAAAGAAAAATACATGGATGCCAACCATCTAGTGTCCAGCATCCCAAAAAATATTTTTTTAACCCCTGACATCATTAGGCAATGATTGTGTTAAAAATTTAAGTGGTGCCTGCCACTTATGTCCCCCAACCCAAGTTTACTATTCATTTTAGGTCATTTGGGTGATTGTTTTTGAACCTAGGTCATTTGTGTAATTGATTATTTTTCAGGGTCATTTGGGTAAAATAGCCAATAACTTACAAGCAAAACACATTTAACTTGTCCTAATCTGGGCAACATGAATGCAGTGACAACGCAGGCCATTAACCAACAAGAAACACATTAATTTGCCTTACTTTGGATAGTTTAGTTAAATCAACAATGTAGAGCAATTAACCGACAACATCAACTTAACATTAGAACAACTTAAATCACACACCTCAATTCATAGCATCAAGGCATCATAATTTACAACAATAAACCCTATTCAATTACAACTTTAAAACAACATAATTTTTGTATTAAGACAACTTAAATTGCAACATTAAGTCCACTTCAATTAATGTTTTCAGACAACATAATTTACAATATTGCACAACTCATTATACATTTTAAAAAAAAGGACAAAATAATTAACAATCAACATCTAAATCCCGACTCAAACTCGACTCAACCTTGGCATGTACCTCTAGAATCAGTTCTGAGCTCGATTTAACTCAGTTACAAAAGTCAAAATTCAGGACAAATAAATTGGAACCATTAACTATTGACTGCAAATTTATGGACGATTCTTCTTCACTTGTCTTTTTCTAATGGTATAAGAAAATAAAACTGGATACATAACTAATCAGTATTGATTTTTTTTTCAATAAAAAAAACTTTCTGAATTTCAAGTTTGATACCACTAAATGTAATACCCTATACTCAACTTGATCGTCGAGTTCGAGCTACAAGATGCCACATTCATCATCGGAGTGACTATAATAATTTCCATTCAAATATACCACTAGTTAATCAAATTCATTCAAAACATGCATTAAATATGTTAAACAATCATTTATTTCTATTCATCTAATCAATTCATTAACCAACATTAGTTAACCTAGTAGGTACTTGCCTTTTAACCAACAAAAAGGTAGCTACACAAACATTGTTGAGTCCAGGATCTTGACTGGATGCTGAAATAAATACTCGAGATCTCAAATTGAACCTAACTTGCACATGGAAAACAAAAACTACGTGCTGAGCGTTAAAGCTCAGTTGTATTGCTATAATTCAAATCAAATAATATAAGCAATAATCAAAATGAATACAATTTCAATGTTTATTCTATTAATCAAAACAAGTGTATCTTATAACCAAATCTTATTCAACAAATTTATATATATACATACATAATTCACTAGTGAATCAATAGTTAAAATAAATTATCAAATACTTCATATCATTATCAAAATTCTAAACCGAGTTGTGCAATTACTTAATGTGTAACATGTAATCATGTTTCATTAGATTACGATATCAAATGATTCATTCCTTATCTTATCAAATCGGCTCTTTCGTTTATTAGCTGGCTCACAATTTGTTTTTATACTTACTTTCAATATCCAATGTCGTATATAAATGACTGCATTTTAAACTTACAATGTTCAATTATTTCTAAATATCATTATCACATTCATGCACAATTTAACACTTCTCACATATCATTTATTATCATCACAATTCAACTCATTTTTTTCCTTTCATTTTAACATTTCAATCATTTCTAAGTCTAATAACTCTTCATTACTTAATTGGCCCCTAGGGCTAATTTTCAATTCTTCTGCATATTGATACATATTTCGATTCAATATCATTTCTTTAATGATAACCCTATTAACTTTTCATAGGCTCAGAATTGACACACAACTCCAACCAACACACCAATATGATTCGATCAGTCATAATCAACCATTAATTCATTTATAACTCTTCTATTATTTCCCTGCTCCTCTTTATTCCACATCCTATATGTACAAATATTTATATTAAAAGCTTTGGCCTTTAGTAAGGCATGCTTATATGTAACATTAATTATTCTTTTACTATTTACACATATGCCTTTAATAAATCTGTGTTCTTGAATAACAGTTACTAAATTATTTATATCTTGGCCTACAGAATTTGAAATTAAGATTTTTTTTTGAACTAGATTCAATGTCCTTTTTACCATAAAAATTTTAGAATTTTACTTGAACCAATTAATATAGTTTATTTTCAAAGCTTCCATTATTTTGTTGTTAGGCAGTTTTGACCCTTCTTCACTAAAAATTAAATATATTTCAGTACAAGTCTTATATCATGCGGTCGTTTGTTTCCCTTGAAAATATAATTATTAATATTTTAGGCATATAAGTTTCATATCCTAAATATTTTTGTACAATTTATAATGATTTTTTCAAAGTTAGAACAGGGGAACTCGAAATCATTCTAACATTGTCTCATAAAAATTATTAAATATCATAATACACAATTCCATTGCTTACACTGTTTCTTGCAAAACTTGTCTCAATAAGATTTAATTTCATATTTGATCAACATCAAACTTAATTTCTAAAATTTTTGATGAATTTTCAAACTTGTAATACTATTGTTGTCTATAAAGTGTTTAGTGAAACATTTTTCTCTTCCATGATTTGATTAAGTTCGTTCTTCTCATTTCATTATACAACATAATACATTCCAACTAAATTCAATGTCAATTCATATAGTCACTAAGTTACACAAATTTTCATTTCTGTTCAAATTAGTCATCTAGTTCGATAATCAATCTCAAACATAACATTCTAAACTCAAATAAGTATTTTCAGTTTACCACAATATTGTACTTTGCAAAACAAGATAAATATATAACAAATATAATGATTCAAATTATAAAAATACAAACATAAAATTAATTAGTTTAGTAAGTTCCATATAAACTTACCTGACAAAAACAACAGCAAACGAAACGTCGAAGACTAATCTATAATTATTCCCTTTTTACTATTATCTTCTTATTGGTTTAAATCTCCATTAAGTAACAATGTCGAGAGCCTAAAAATGGCTTCTCATTAATGTTTGTTTTTCGTGATCGATTAGTAAAATAAAGAAGTTGAGCATTTTAATCAAAAGCACTATGTGAAATCTTCGTTTTTTCCTCTTTCTCTATCCCTATCCCATAGGTACAGCATTTGAATCAATAGAGTACTCTTGTTTCTTTTATTTTATTATAATAAATGTTATAATATTATAAATATAATTTTTTAAATATTAATCTTAACAAATACCACCTTCGACTGTTAAAAGTAAAATGGCTTAATTGCTTATTTGAGCTTTGACTTAATTACCATTTTAGTCATTTAGCAATTAAACTTGTAGCAATTAACTTTTGCAACTTTTGTGATTTAGTCATTGTACCTTAATTAGTCACCAATTCAATGAAATTACCTATCCAAAATTCAATTCACATATATAATAATTCCATAATTATTTAATAAAAAATATTTATGGGCTCAGTTTACGAAATCTTCAACGCTACTAACTTTAGGGTCTTTACACTTGTACCTTAATTTAACTATTCAATTAACAAGCTTAAAGGACCCAACTCTAATTAAACTTCATGTTGACCTCGTAAATATTAAATAATAATATTTACGAACGCACTCGTCAAAAATGGGGTTACAAAATCACCATTTTTGACAACACTGAAAATCGAGCTCTAACAAAATATCTAATCTAATCTAATCTAATCTTTTCTTCTACTTTTATGTTTTTTTATACATTAATTATTTAATAAAATAAAATCTACACCTGCCAACAGTCAATTATCATTAAAAATCACCAAATAAGTAAGAAAATGGTTTAATAACCATTGTGGTCCTCAAGCCTTTTATAAATTAGGATTCTATAATATTATTTTAAAAATATGATTTAGTCCCTGAACCTTAATTAATAGCTAATTCGGCCAAATTACTAACCTGAAATTTAATTCACTAATAAAAAAATTATGTGAATATTTAATAATAATATTTACGGGTTCGGTTTACGAAAATAGAGTCCTATAACTATATTTTTTCAACACCACCGTCTTTCGGGTTGTTACAATAAAAGTACAACTTCAGATTTCATGTCACTCATCAACAACTTTTGCTTTTCCTTTCCCTTTTGAAGGTTCCACATCGATGTTAGCTACGTACGATAACACAACTGAATAAACAATATCAATTTCCATCAGTTCACATTCTAACATAAAGTCAAACATATTTTGCAATTTATTCAATTTAGCCCTTAAACACGGGACAAACACAACTTTCGGAATAAAGCTTCAAATAAAAAATTTACTCATTAGGGACTCTATACTTTCTATTCCCAATATAATTTCATAATAGGTTTTCATTTTATTCAATTTGGTTCCTAATGTAACAAAGCTAACAATCAAGTTTGTTAAGCTTTACAATTTATCCCTTTCATAATATAAGATTAATTTCTATCAATTTCAAGCCTAATTCTTCAATTTCTCAACAATGGTAATTTATCAAAATTTCACCAATTGAACGAATTGATACATAGGCTAGCTAAATCAAATTCCCATGATAAAAAATCTATAAAATCAAAGAAAAATGGCTAGGGACTTACTTGTAATGAATGGTTGAATGTCACTTAGGTTTTGAAGCTTTCTTTTTTGGCTTTTTAATGGTGGATGGTTGAAATGAAGAAGATGATCACATCTCTCCACATAATTTTGGCATATATAGTTAGATTAGTTTATATTTAAGCTTAATTAATTACCTTAATCATGTTTAATTTTTACTTATCATCCATTAACTAAATTTAATGACATCTATCATCATCATCCACTTTCCACAATTTAAAATTGGTTTATTGGCTATTTTTTTCCTTTGGATAATTGCTACCTAAGTCTCCAAGCCATTTTTTAATTAAAACTCTATAGCGATAAAGATTTTACAATTTAGTCTCTGAGCCATAATTAACCACATTTTCGACTAAATTACTTAACCAAATTCCAATATATCTAGATATTAACTCCATAAATATCTCTATTTAATATTTATGGACTCAGTTTATGAAAATGAGGTTCTGAAATTGTAACACCCTTAACCCGAATCTATCACCGAAATAAGGTTATGGAGCATTACCCTACAAACAAAACATTTAAACATACATTTCATACATTATCATAAACACATTATAAAACAATCATTCACGTGCATATCATCCCTTAATCGAGCCCTCGAGGCCCTAAAATCACCATAGAAACGATTCGGGACTAAATTGGAAATAATTTGAAAAGTTTAGGAAAAAGTTACAAATTTTACAAAACAGGGGTCACACGGCCGTGTGCCTTACACAGCTGAGACACATGCCCATGTCTCAGGCCGTGTAACATTCGAAATAGCCTCACACGCTCATGTGCTAAGTCGTGTGATAGGACGTGTAACTGCCTGACTTGCATGCAATAAAACCTACAAGGGACATATGACAATGTCGCCAGACCGTGTGTCACACGCTTGTGTCTCAGGCCGTGTGGACAAGCTATTTCCAACACCAAACCATGCATACAACTAAAGGAATTTTGTGCAGATAATCAAGACATAAAACCTTACGTAAACATGTATATAATAACCAATTCAATAGCCTCAAAACAATCAACCAATATACCATTTCAAGGCACCTCACAAGCAGCATCAAAGCTTACCTACACATGCATATTTATTCACATTTCAAATCATCAGACATAATTCAACTTCTAATCAAACATGCTACAATTATGACCATTAACATTTCTATCACAAAACATGCCATTTGAATTATTCAAAACATGCAACATGATATAGTCATAATGACACAAACTAGCAAAGCATCAAAAGTACCAACATAGTTAACTTACATAACGTATACATACCAAATCACTTTCAAACCATTTTCAAACTTAATAGCCTAGTTAAAATATGAACTAAAACATGTCACAAGTAACCATTTTCAAATCAACATGCCAAGTGAAACACATCAACAAGCACCTTAAAGTAATCAACATCACATAACCTGATAAGGTATCAAGGTGTACCAAACCAATATGGCTTTCCAAAGCTTACACATACCAAAACGTCATTAACACACGCACTATAGTACCATTACAAATCGTCCTATACATGCCATTATAAACATTATCCAAAATACTCAACAACTGCCGAATTGTCCAATGGATAGTGTGATAGATCTTCGATAAACTTCTAACCGATTGAGCTTCCTATAATCTATAAAGTAAAGGAAAATACTTACGTAAGTAATGAATGCTTAGTAAGCTCGTATAAACTTTAAACATAATATTCCATTTCAATAATGAGCTTTACAAAATTATATAATCCTTTACCAATGCTATAGGATTAATAAAGCATATATAACACCATTAAACTCTCAAGTTAGCATACTTGTTCATGATACATATGAAATCAACCATATATATATAAACATAACATTTAATTCATCATTGTTACCATATGATCATGTTTCATTCCATTTACTTACTTACTTATTCCAATACCATGAGTTTAATATAAGCCTATTCAATCATCATCAAACTCACATGTTAGTAGATTCATTGGCAATCATATAAACTCAATTATAACATAAATAGCTTTCATAGAATACAATACATAAGCATAAACCTTTTCTTATAATTATAAACCTTTCCGTTAAGTCACTTACCATTCCATTCCTTTTCTTACTCATTTCATTTACATAATACAAAGTATAAAAGTAAAAATCAACCATATGTGTTCCTGTCATCCACAATCTCAACCGGTTAATTGTAACATTCAGTTCAAAACTCAAATATATAACAAATCCATCAAAATCATGAAGCAAGACACCTTATCGAGATTTTCAATTCGATGAACGTCTTACGGATAGGAGTACATCAACAATCCAACCAAAACACACCAGATGCTCATAAGAGCCAATTCATCCGAACACACCAATGCTCGTAAGAGCTAATCCCTTCGAAACACACCCATGCTCATAAGAGCTAATGCCTCCGAAACACACTAGTGCTCATAAGAGCTAGTCCAACCGAAACACACCAAAATAGAGAGTATAACTCGGGAAATATATATACATAACTCCATAACCATCTCCTCTCCAATCCCTCATAACACGCCATATCTCGATTGTACTCTATCTCACGTTCAAACTGATCCAAACATCAAATTTAATAACATTTCACAAATAACCTTTCATAAAAAATAATCGAATATATCTATTATACCATGTTATACTATTCAATAATTCATATAGAATTTAAATTTTTAAGCCGTACGAAATTACCTGGACTGAATTGTAGTAGTTGCAAAAGTTTAGGGACTATTCTGTAATTTTTCCTTTTCCGCGAGTATCTACTTGATCTTGATCTAAAATATAAATTTTCTCAATTATCAGCTTACATTTTACATTCCAATCTATTTTAAAATTAATACCCTTTTATTTTTAAAATTTACACAATTATCCCAAACTTTTATAACTTTTACAATTTAGTCCTTTAACCCGAAAATCATCAATTTAACCATTTTTCTCAAATAAAAGTTTTAGCCGAATATACTAGGCCCTTATACAGTCCCTAATAAACATTAAATTCACTATTAAACCCTAAAATTTTGACATTTTCTCAATTTAATCGTAAAATCAAAATTTAACAAAAATTACTTTAAAAATCATCGAACAACACAATCAAAGCTTCAAATACATAGTATTCATCAAAAACATTCAAAATTCATCAATGGCAACTTCTAAAATTTTAATAGATTAAAAAATGAAGGTACGGGCTAGCTGGACCTAGTTGCAACGATCTCAAAAACATAAAAATTACAAGAAACAGACTCAAAATGAACTTACATGCAAGAGAAAATATTGGCCGAACTTCCCAAGCTATGTTTCCATGGTGGTTTCAGTTATGAAGAAAAGAAAATGAAGAAGAAAACTTGTGTCATCAAATTTGATTAATTAATTTGTTTTTATTTACAATTTTGCCATTAATACTAATTTCTTTCAATTTTTTTCTTTAAAATTTGCTCCATTACTGTCCACTATCTAAAATAAGGACTAATTTCCTTATTGGTCCTCCCATATTACTAATTAGGCCATTTAATCAATCAAATCTAATAGTAATCAAGATTTAGATACTTTACAATTTAGTCCTTTTTAATTAATTAACTATATAAACATTAAAATTTCTTAATGAAACTTTAATACAACCTTAATAATACTCCGTAAATATTTATTAAAATATTTACAGCTCAGTTTTTGGAGTCCCGATACCTCATTTTCTAAAACCACTTGACCTTAGGGTCTTACCTCTTGAACTTAATTATTCATTGAAATAACATAATTTTCCAATTAAAAATTTATTTTAATACTATAATTGACTTGTAAATATTAAGTAATAATATTTACGGGCTCACTTGTATGATTTGTGGCCTAAAAACCACTATTTTTGACACCACTAAAAAATGGGCTATGACAGAAATTGCATTTTTTGAGACCATTTGTAGCACCCCACACCCAATTCGATTGTTGGATTCGGGTATGAAACACCACAATTTAAAACCAACTTAGCTAATGAAACCATTTCAAATCCAATCACTTCAGTTTGGAGGATAGCTCGCGAACCGGGTTGATGACACAAAATACCGAACAATACTACGCCATTTATAAATGGGCTATAAAGAAGCAACATTTGGTGGAAGCCTTATAAAAATTACAAGTTTGAATACAATTGCAAACTAGTTAACACTCAAGAAAAAGTTCAAAGTTCATTTGTATTCGACTAATATCATTTGAAATAGTTTGGCGTGCATCCTAACAAAACTGCTCACGAGAATTCACAAAATACAAATCAATGTTTAAAAATACGAGTTTTTAAAATCAAACTGTGGAGACTAACAGATATCCTATTCCCCAACAATTTCATGTTACACTCAAGACAAAAGATGGCTCACAAATAGGCCACAAATATGGCTAAATCGCTGCTACGAATATGTCCAACCTAAAATCCTAAACATAATAAGAAAAGAAACTAAGTTCATAAGAACTTAGTGAGTTCCAAAGAGAGCACAACCTCATAATCAAATTCAACTAACATCGCACAACCAAAACATAATCAGTCTAAAATACATGCCACTATCGTCGGGTATAATTTCCCACTATCGTCGGGTATAATTTCCTACACGAGCAGACATAACCAATTAGTGGACATTATTTGCAAATGAAAACCTACATATGACGGACTCAAATCATTATTGCTCTATTTGTACACAACATTATGGACTACCCATTTATGAATTTTTCTCGTACTTTTTTACACTTCATGCAATTTTCACATATTGTCGAACACCATACACTCCTTTTATCTGCATACTCCCTTCCTTGTGCTAGCTTCTAATCCTAGTTCCGAAGAACCAATATTCATGAATCTTTATACCACTTTGTAGAGTTAATATACCAATCATAACCTCTGTACCTCCATCATTCCTCCCTGTGATTCGAACATATGATTGTTCCCTCGCAAGGCTGAGTATTCACTAATCATGATTTGCACCAAAGTGCCATAGTGTAGACAAAACATAATATATTGTATCTTCTTTTCATCATCCTAAGTATCAACCCTTCGATATCTCCTTACACCATTCTAGATACAGAGCTTATGCACCAAGGAAGGAGTATTTATGCCAATGCACATGCAAGACATCTGTTTATGAATTACTGACTATAACTGTACATGCACTAATTCCATACCACGTCTCTTTTTGACACATGTACCAGGACCAAGGATTAAGGTTACTTACCTGGGTATATAGCAGGAAAGTTTAAACATTTTAATACAGAAAACAAACTCAATGTACGAAGGAACTCACCAAAAACCTTCACTCACAACTTTCTACTCAACGAGTTCTTTCCCTTTAGCACTGGGTTCTTCTCCCATATCTTTGGCAAGAAATAGCTCAAAGAAAGAAGCTTCTACAAGCTTAACAGACAGCTCTTCTGTTAATGATGAAGAACACCTCTGGGTTTTCTTTGATGAGAATGAAGATAAGTACAGAAGATGAAATGAAAATCTTCTCTCCACTACTAGGTTGTCCTATTTATAGTTATCGCTATCCCAAATCCCACTTAGGGTTAATCTCTAATCAGTAATCATGCACACACACTTCCACTAATTAATCACATCATACGAGGCTCTCTAAGTGTCCTAGTTATTGACACGATACCTCCACTAGGATGCCAGATGACATAAAAATGTCCCACTAACCACTATTCCTAAAACTCAAATTTGTTATAGTAACAAAAACACGGGTGGCAGACTTATTAAAGGGATGGTCCACCACAAAATAAAATTATACAAACTTGGCGAAGCTCAGCGAAATGCTTCGCCATGAAGTTTTCTTACGTTAACCTATCTAAGTCTCGTGACTTAGCCGATCTCGCTAACAAAATCTCCCAAGCAATACCAACTCACCAAAGGAGGGTGTGACAACTCCTCCACTCTTATAAAATATTCGTCCTTTAAATTTCTTACCTACGAAGAGATAAGGGTACTACTATTTTATGTTGCTTTCTTTCCCACATAACATCTTCAACTTTATGGTTCCTCCATAACACATTTACTAAGGGAATTTCCTTATTCTTTAGTGTCTTAATCTTTCTATCTAGGATACAAACGGGATCTTCTTCATATGATAGGCTAGGCTCCACCTCTAATGCTTCTAGTTGTACCACATGATTTAGATCTGAGCACTACCTTCGTAGCATTGACACATGGAACACATTGTGAATATTGGACAATTCCGACGGGTGTGCTAAATGATAAGCCACTTGCCCTATATGCTCCAAAATCTCATAAGGTCCAATGAATCTTGGGCTGAGTTTTCCCTTTAACGAAAAAAAATCATTTTTTTTCAGGGTGAGACCTTGAAAAACACCTTGTCACCAACTTCATATAACACATCTTTCCTTTTTCGATCTGCATATGCTTTCTAGTAATCTTGAGAAATATTTAGATGTTTATTAATGATAATCACCTTCTCTTCTACTTCATGAACCATGTTTAGACCAACCAGTTTTTTCTCACTAAGCTTCATCCAACAAAATGGTGATCGACACTTCTTTCCGTGTAACGTGTCAAAAGGTTATATGTCCAAACTGGCGTGGAAAGTATTGTATGCAGACTCCACCAAGGTCAAATACTTTTCCAAGTTTATTCCGAAGTTGATCATGTAACTTCCAAGCATTTCCTCCAGTACTTAGATTACCCTTTCTAATTTACCATCAGTCTGAGGATGGAAGAAAGTGCTAAACCTAAGCTTGGTTCCAAGAGACATCTGCAACTGCTTCCAAAACCTTAACGTGAATCTAGGATCATGATCAGATATAATCAACAAGGGGACACCGTGTAGGTGAACTATCTCTGAAATATATAGCTTCACAAGTTTTTCCAAGGTGTAGTTTGTACGCACCGCCATAAAGTGAGTTGAATTTGTTATTCAATTAATAATCACCCATATAGATTTCTTTTTCGACACATTAAGGGGGCAATCTTGAAACAAAATCCATAGTGATCCAATCCCACTTCTATTTTGGAATCTCCAGCAAACATAAGATACCAGAAGGAACTTGATGTTCAGCCTTAACCTTTTGACAGGTTAAATATTTCATCAAAAATTTCAAAACTTCCCTCTTCATCCCTAGCCACCAGAATAAACTCTTCAAATCTTAATACATCTTCATGCTCCTTGGGTGAAGTGAGAAGGCTTTTTGGTGTGCTTCCCTCATAATTTCATACCCCAGATATTCCTCGTCAGGAACATATAATCTTCCCATGAAACGTAGCTCTCCCTTGTTTCCTAGGCTAAAATTTATTGCATCATCAGACTTTATCCGTTCTTTTATCTCTTCACACCTCGTATCCTTGATTTGAGACTCCAGTATTTGAGAAAGGAAAACACATGTCGTGCCCTTAACTCATCGAGAAGTGATCCATCATCCAATAGGCATACTCTTGCTCGCAAGGAAGCCAAAGTTGAAACTATCTTTCTACTTAGCGGATCTGCCACTATGTTTTCTTTTCGGGGATGGTACTCAATAGTTATATTGTAATCCTTCAACAACTCTATCCGTCGTCATTGGTATAGGTTCAATTCTTTTTAGGTAAGTAGATACTTTAAACTTTTGTTATTAAAAAAAATACGACACTTCTCCCTGTAAAGATAGTGTCTCCAAATCTTTAAAGCCAAAACAACGATGACTAGTTCCATATCATGAGTTGGGTAATTCTTCTCATGAGGCTTGTGCTGGCATGAGGCATAAGCAATCACCCTTGCCTTTTGCATGAGTACACATCCCAATCAATTTAGAGATGTATCAGTGAACACCACACATTTTGTTCCTGATTCTGGATGGCTTAACACTGGGGCTCCGGTTAATGCCTTCTTTAGCTCGTCAAAACTCTGTTGGCACTTATCAGTCCAACAAAACTTCTCATCTTTTTTAAGTAACTGTGTCAATGTCGTCACAATTATAGAAAACCCCTTCATGAAAATTCTGTAGTACCCCACTAATCTGAGGAAATTGTGTACTTATGTGAAGTTCTTTGGTGGATTCGAATCTAGTTCAGCCCTAATCTTCTCGAGATATACTTTAATTCCACATGAGGAGATAAAGTGGCCCAAGAAGTGTACTTCCTTCAACCAAAACTTAAACTTGCTGAACTTAGCATATAACTATCTGCAAGTGCTCATCATGCTCCACTTTACTCTTTAAATAAACTAGAATGTCATTGATGAAGATGATTATGTAGCGATCAAGGTAGGGTAGGAACACCCCTCGCCCACCTCCATCACCAGATTAAGGTTATGGGATGCTACAATAAACAACAGGACACACATTCGCTATTTCAATTCAAAATACAATTAAAAACAATCATCAATAAACAAACATTTAGTTAAACATGATATTCATACAAAAACAAAGCTTAAAATGAGCATTAACATACAAAGGGTCGAACTCGATTATGAAAAAGAAAAAAATTATAAACTTTTCAAATCTTGAACAAAATATTAATATCTTTGTAATAAGTATTGATATTTTTATATTCGGTATCGAAACCAAATAAAATATCGATACCATTTTGATTTTCTACTAAATTTGGAAATTTTGATTCAAAACATTTTATCGATACCTTTTTGGAGATATAGATTTTTTTAAAGATTTATCAATACTGAATGAAAAGTACCGATACCAAATCGACATTCTGTCAAATTTTAAAACTGTTCGTTTGGCTGGTATTGATACCTTGATCATTTTGATCGATACTTTCTTTAAAATGGTCAAAAATCATAAGTTTAAAGGTTCAATTCATGCTCAAGTTACTTACTGCTTTTAAAGATACATACACATCTCCATTTAAAATATAAGCCTTTAACCCAATTCTATTATGCAACTAGCATGCAAATATCCATTCCCTAAACTTATTTAAGCACACTCCAAAACATATCAAAACATGCCACATACCTAAGTCTAACCAATATGCCATATAGCACCATCACAAACAACAATCTAATCCAACATTCAAGTCATTTATATCTAATTCAAACTTGCCTAAGCATGTTATACAGAATGAAAAGTTATTACTAATTATTCATTACCACAACATCCATTCAAACCATCACAAATTATTCATTCTATCACAAATCACATATATGCACATTTCCTATCATACTTTCTCATATAATTTATAATCCACATACAAGCTTTCATGCATTAGTTAATAACAACTTTGTCATTTATCCATTCAATTTACATACATAACTTGAACCAACACAAGCATATATACTTTACAAACACATATGTACATATCTTAAACACACCTATTAGATGCCACAAAATCAACTATAACGGTTTCAAAGTCTACCAAAATAAAGCTGGATAGTGTGATCTTCAATTTGATTTGATTGCCTGGTTCAAAAAAATGAGATCAACAAGAAAAAGGGAAAACCACGTGTAAGTTTTTACGAGCTTAGTAAGTTCATAGGTTGAAACTGGAAACACAAAAATGAAGACCTTTTTAGCACCTTTTGAGCTCTAATTCGTGCAGTTTCGTAGTATTTTTTGTTGAAATTCATACTTTACTTATAAAATAATTAATTTTCACTAAAATTCTTAACATAATGAATTTTAATTATTTTTATAATAAATTTTCACAAATTTGGTTTATTTCCGATTGTTTTGCACAAATGGTGAAAATTGGCGTCGCTGTCACCTCGAAAGGCTTGAACCGTTGGGGTAATTTTTGCATCAAGTGAATCCAGATCTTGGCTAAATTATTTTCCAGCCAAGGATGGTCCTATAATTATTATTATACATATTTTATATTTAATTTTTCTCCAACATTAATTGTGTTAAAACTTAATAAAAAGTCTGAAGAAGAAAGTGACCCAATGTGCTAAGTATAGAGGACTAAACCACCAAGCAATTGGGCAGCCCAAAACCATCTCTATTGCTGATCTAATCAGCTAATTACCTAATTTTCATACTTGCAAAACAACCCTTGAGCTTCTCCTAAATGCTATTCAAACCCCTCCACTTTTTGTGCCTTTCATTTTTTGCCTCAAGCTAAAAATAACAAAATTTAAATCATTCAAACTTGCTCAATGTGTGGGAGAGTGAATGGCTAAAATTTATTTTCTATTTTTGGAATCCATTCTCACCTATAAATAACCCCCTTCCCTTCCTCATTTTACACACCATTCATTCCCACACATCTCTCTTTCACACTCACTTTCTCTTTTCCTTTCCCATATTTGTTTTCCCATTTTTCTTGTTTCATTCCCTTGCCGATTTCCTTCTTGAAAAAGAGTTTTCATCCACCTTTGAGTAGCAGCATTCAAGTTTTCATGAAGATCTTGGATCGATAGAACAAGTAGAGAATGAGAGGAGCGCACTAGTCTGGCTTTAGAGAAATACTGGATTTCCTTTCTAGTTCCATTCTCTATAATTTTCTTGTTTATGTTGTGATCATAAATATAGATATTTGTTCTGTTGTTATTCTTGATTTAATTCAAATGAGTTAAATTTGTTAGATTGATTGCATTCTATGCACTTAAATTATTATAATCGTGTTTGTGTTGTTATTAGGCCTTGGTAATTTGTTCAATGAAATAAAATCATGCCTATGTTACACTTGTATTATAATTGTAAGGTAAAAAATAAATTAATTATTAATAATATTAAAATTGTAATTAATTGACACAATATTTAATTGATGCATGTTTAATCTTCTAAGGTAGCTGCAGGTTAAATTAGCGACGATATTAAACGGTTCATTAGCCTTGCATAACTTGCAAGATTATTGTGATTAAATTATTTCAATATAGGACTATGTTGTTACTTCACTTAATCTTATACTTTCTTATGAAAATTGATTAATTTTTTGAATTGGCATAGTAATATGTTCAAGGGATTAATTGGTTTAGTAAGTTTGTATGTGCATTAGTTAACAAAATATCAAGTTGCCATGAAAATATTCATAACAACATGAACATGGGTTTAGTAATTCTAAGTTAAGGAATGTAATTGATCTACCACAATTATGTCATATTGATTAAAACTCATCTTTCAGAAATCGTGCATTGGAGCTTTTACTTTATATTTTTCTTAGTTAAATTATTTTTAGTTTTTATAAACACTTCTTCAAATCAACATATTTTCCCATCACCAAAGTGTTTGATTTACATTTCAAAAATATTTTCCTTTCACAGTCCTTGTGGGTACGATAACTCAACATTTACTTGTCACTTTATTAATTGTTGTGATTGTGTACACTTGCACATTTCTGTTGTTCTAGGTTTTTGGCGCCGTTGTCGGGGACTGTTTTAAAACGACACTATTTGTGAAATTGTTAATTTTGCATTTTGGTTTATTTTTCTGTTGAATTCTAATTTAAATATTTTTTTTGTGATTGTTGTCATGCTGTTGTTTTATAAGCTTAATCTGGGTAGTATGAAACTTAAAATCGAGGCACAAAAATTTGAACTGAAGTCAGTCATGTTTCAAATGCTTCAGATAGTGGGCCAGTTCAATGGAATATCTACTCAAGATCCACACCTTGATCTAAGATTGTTTATGGAGGTGAGTGACTCTTTCAAGTTAGCTGAAGTACCTAAAGAAACACTAAGACTTAAGTTGTTCCCATATTCACCATGCAATGCCCCAAAAATTTAAATTTTTAATTTTTGCAAGTTTTGGCATAACTACTTGTTTGCTTCAGTGGTTAAGTAATTTGGGTGTGTTTGGGAGTGCTTGAGGAGCCTGGGTTCAAGTCTTGGCCTTGGACGAATTTCTAGTTTTGCTTTTAAATGAATCTGGACATTGGTATGTAAGTCTTATAATTAATAGTGTTTGTTTTATGAAACAAAAAGAGCTTGTGGTCTAGTGGCAAGGTGGCGTGTTGTGTAATTGTGAGGTCTGAGGTTAAAGTCCTAGGTTGCGCAATGGAGAATTTATTTTGCTGATTGAGCTGGGTAGGTGGTGGAGTTGGACTAAAATACTGCTAAGTGGAGTTTGAATTGGTCATAGAGAGAGTTGAGGAGAATTTAGTGGAGTAAATCAAGGAGGGATAAGGGGAGAGATATTAGGAGAAAATCAAGGAATTTAATTAGAGGGGAGGTGTTGTGCCATTTGGGGGACTTTAGCTTTGAGTATTCGGCTAAGGGGGAAAAAGGTTTCCATTTTCAGCTTTTGGAGGGACTTTCTGGGGTAGCACCTACCGAAAATTGGTCTTTAGGCATTAGAGTATCGGTTTTAGGGTTATTTTTGTTTCTCTCTGCGGAATTTAGCAACTTTGGGAAGTACCTCTCGGGTTGTCCACTTTCTTTTTTGCTCTCCCCTCTTCTCTTGTTATCGAACCCTCTCTTTTCTCCTCTCTTCTGTTCTCTTCTCTTCTTTTCTCTTCTTCTCTTCTTCATTCTAGTGTTTGAAGTGTTGTTGACTACCGGTAAAGTGTTATGCTCTTCACTCTGTTCTCTTCTTTCCCTTTTTCCTAAAACTGAATACCTTCTTTCGCAATATTTGATTATCGACTGTTGATGCTTTCCTCACAATGTACTGCATGTTGCGGTTTCAGGGTTTTCCTTGAGGAGGGATGGAGTATAAGTGATATTATAGTTGTCGAACCACTCTCTCATTCTTTGATCAAGGTAAGTAGGCTAGTCTTTCTTTTAAGTGTAGGTCGAATGTTCCTATGGTTCTTTAAATGATCATGTGAAGATTTCAACCACATGATTAAACAATACTGTTTAATAAAGTTTGTTTGTACTGCAAATATCCATCAAAAAGATTGAAGTCTACTTCTTTTGTTAGTATAGGTGGGTTAAGTCACTTTTGACTAATCGAGACTAGTTTTAATTTCAGTGTTGGTTAAGGGTATAAAGAGGGAGTTTAACCCTATTCTTCAGCGACTAACGGAAAACCTTTTTGAATGTAGGCTTTGGTGTTCGTGGATCTTGGTGCGATTTCACGATTAGGTGTGTAATCACTCCACTACAACCGTAGATCGGTGAAAAATTGAAAAGCCATAAATACGTCATTTGAGTCCACACGGGCGTGCATTCGCTCAAGTGGTAGGCCCAACTTGCGATTCGTGGGCAAATGATCGAAATATCCTCGGAGGGTAAAATAACAGAAATACCCCTGAAGGGTAAAATGACCAAAATACCCCCAGAAGGTAAAATGACCGAAATACCCCCAGAGGGTAAAATGACTGAAATACCCCTAGAGGATAAAATGACCGAAATACCCCTAAAGGGTAAAATGATCGAAATACCCCTGGAGGGTAAAATGATCGAGATACCCCCGGAAGGTAAAATAATCGAAATACCCCAAAGGGTAAAATGACTGAAATACCATAATAGGGTAAAATGACTATTATACCCCTAGGAGATGAGATGACCGTTATAACGTTATGATATGTATGGCTGATTTGTTCCATGATATATATATGACTATTACTGAGTTTGACGTTCTGCATTCACATATGATTTATGACATGACATACTGCATGGGGTTGGGATACTGATATGGGGGAAGTATACAGTACTGGTGGCTTTGCCACATATACTGTTACTGGCAGCTTCGCTACGATTCTATTACTGGCAGCTTTGCTGCAATATTAGTGTGTTGGCTGGGTGGGTCGATTTTATCCCCACATGGTGTATTGGTGGTATGGAGTGGTGTGTTGGCTGGATTGGGATGGGTTGCATTATTGCATCGTACTGGTTACTGTATTGGGTTAAGGCCCACACTATTACTGTATTGGGCTAAGGCCCACATTGTTACTGTTTTGGGCTAAGACCCACACGTACTGTTACTATATAAGGCTCAGGGCCAAACTGATACTGCATGACTACTGATTGACTGTTAGGGGATTACACCCTGAGTTTCGTAAACTCAGCCTCTCGATTTAGGTATGCAGGTAATCCTCAGCCTTAGGCGATTCGGTGCTATGAGAGACTCGAAGGTGGAAACACGATTGATGCTGCCCACGCTTGCTTTTATTTTAATTTAAATTATAAGTTGGGTTTTGTTTTTGTAAGAAGGCCTTTGAGTTGGTTTAAATTTTTAATTGGGCTTTTACTTACATATTTTAAACAGCTAGATAGGAGAAGACGACTTTTAAAAAAATAATTACTGATTTGAAAGACACGAGTTTTAAACAATAGAATTTAAAAAGCTTTCGCAATTTTAGACTAACTTATTAAAATAATATCAGATAACAAGACAAACGTTTTGTCTAGTTGATTTGTTAAGTAATTAATAAAGGGGTTTATAGTAAGCTTAGAAACAAACTTTTACCAACGAGTTAAATTTTCGAAAGACACTTCAATGTGACACGTTAGATTTGACCATAACATCTAGGCCGGGTTTGGGGTGTTACATTTAGTGGTATTAGAGCCCGGTTGCAAAACTCGGCTGTGGAATGGGTTTTTAAAAATATTGGAATTTTTGGAAAACTATTTTTGAAGTATGTTGGAAAGGTTTACAAGTGTGACACACCGAGTCTCCAAACATCGAATCTATAAGTTTCTGTATACTGTAGACTGCTTGAACTGAAATTCATCAAGAGATTACTATAGATAGACTGTACTAAAACTCTTAAATTAAAGAAAACTGAGACTGTAGGAAAATTGGAAACTATACGGAGACTCTCGAATTACGAAAACAAACTCTGATTATTACTTTTCATAAGACACTGTTAATAATTACTGAAATGGCTAACTAATGCATAAAACTTCGTAATCAGATTATACGTTATTCGATATGAGCGCTAGAGGTACTCGCGGAAGGGGTACACGAGGCCGTGGTAGAGGCCGAGGAAGTGCTAGGGCTGGGTCTTCGGCGTGAGGCCACGTGCCTAATATTGGGACTAGGGAAGCACTAGCTTCAGCGATGACTGAGACGGGATCATTTGATCGAGCGGCTGGGGATGATGCACTATCCCAAGCTATGCTTCGTATTCTAGAAAGGGTCGCAGGGACCAGTACTGGTGCTGTGGGCCGTGGGTCGATTTTGAAACTGCTTCGGTCAAATGGAGCTAAAATTTTTAGGGGTATTTCTAGAGTAGCCCCTAATGTGGCAGGATACTGGTTGGAAGCCATGGAGAGAATAATGGATGATCTCGAGTGCACTTCTGAGCAAAAATTAAAAGGTGCAGTGTCTTTACTGCGAGATGAAGCCTATCAGTGGTGACTTACTGTGAGAGAAGGTGCTTAGGTTGACCGATTAACGTGGGATTTCTTTAAGTTGGCATTTTAAGGAAAGTATGTGGGCGAAAGTTATGTGGACGCCCGAAGAAAGGAATTTTTGAGTTTGATCTAGGGAAAAAAACTGTGGCAGAATATGAGGTAGAGTTTCTGCGACTAAGTCGTTATGATTGTGGGATAGTGGTGACTAAATATGAAGGCTGTGTGAGATTTGAGGACGGCCTCCAGGATGAGTTGTGAGTTTTGATAACTCCGCAGAAGGAGTGAGATTTTGCTGCCTTAGTTGAAAAGGCAAAAATAACCGAGGATGTGAAGCGCTCTGAGTGCCAGAACCGTGAGAAGGATAGGGGCAGATATAAGACGGATTCTGAGCCCTCAAGTTTTTCTGGAAGGCCTAAAAAGAAGGCTAGGTTTGATGGGCTTGTCCGAGTTGGGGTTCTTGTGGCAAGACCACAGTTTTGTGCTGATTGTGGGAGACATCATCTGGGTGAGTGCTGGAAGAAGATTGGGGCATGTTTTAGATGTGGGTCTATGGAGCATTAAGTTAAGAATTGTACTCAAAGGCCTGTTTAGATGCAAGCTATAGGTTAGGGTTTTGTTCAGCCAGCGGGAGGTGGTCAGCAGCCACCGAGGGGCTGTGGCCAGGTTAGAGGTGGAAATGGTGTGGGACGAGGTCATGGAATGTTAGGCAGAGGTGTTGGTAATAGTGAGGTGAGGTAGCCAGTACTGGTCTATGCTGCCCGTCGCCGAGAGGATAGTGACGCTCTAGATGTTATAACTGGTACGTTCCTAATATATAATGTACCTTACACTGCTTTAATTGATATAGGGTCTACACATTCATACATTGCATGCAATGTGTCTGGCACCTTGGGTATCATGTGTGAGAGTACTTTTAATGAGATGACTGTGTTAAGTCTATTGGTACAATCAGTAAGGGTAGACAAGTTGTTCAGAGATGTGCCCCTAGAGGTTCAAGGAGTTATATTTCTAGCGGATTTAATGGAGCTACCGTTTGGTGAATTTGACCTAATCTTGGGGGTGGATTGGTTGGTTAAACACCGTGCAAATTTGGATTGTGCTGCTAAGCATATGGTATTAAAGACTATTGAGGATGAGGAGGTGGCTGTGATTGGGGAGTGAAGGACTTTCTGTCTAATGTGATCTTTGTATTAAGGGACAAAAAACTGGTTCGCGAGGGTAGTGAGGCGTTTCTAGCCTATGTTGTTGGATCTGATTCTGAGGGTCTTTCTGTTGGAGATATTATAACTGTTAAGGATTTTTCTGATGTTTTTCCTGATGAGTTCCCTGGGTTGCCTCCGAGCCTCGAAGTTGAATTTGGTATTGAGCTCTTGCTGGGAACGGCTCCAGTGTCCATCACCCCTTATAGAATGGCGTCGAAGGAGTTGATGGAATTAAAAGCTCAAATCCAGAAACTGTTGGATCGAGGATTGATTCGACCTAGTGTGTTTCCGTGGGGAGCACCGGTGATGTTTGTAAAGAAGAAGGATGGGACCATACGCATGTGCATTGACTATCGACAATTGAATAAACTGACTATCAAGAATAAGTATCCTTTGTCGAGGATAGATGATTTATTTGGTCAGCTGAGAGGAGCTTCGGTTTTCTCCAAAATAGATATTCATTCTAGGTACCATCAGCTGAGGGTTAAGAAGGCTGACGTGTATAAGACTGTGTTTAGGACTCGTAATAGTCATTACGAGTTCCTAGTGATGCCGTTTGGGCTGACGAATGCACCAACAACCTTTATAGACTTGATTAACCGAGTATTCCAACCCTACCTGGATCAGTTTGTGGTGGTGTTTATAGTCGATATCTTGGTGTATTCGAGAACCGAGGATGAACATGATGCTCATCTCTGAATTGTTTTGCAGATTTTAAGAGAGAAGCAACTGTACGCTAAGTTTAGCAAGTGTGAGTTCTGGCTGCAAGAAGTGACATTTCTAGGTCATGTGGTATCTGCCGAGGGGATTAGGGTTGATCCTCAAAAAATTGAAGCCATACTAGATTGGAAACCACCTAAGACCGTTTCTAAGATTCGAAGTTTTCTAGCTTTGGCAGGGTATTACAGACATTTTGTTGAGGGGTTTTCCTTGATTGCTGCACCTCTAACTAAGTTGCTGCGAAAAGGGGTATCATTTAATTGGACTGATAAGCAGCATGTTAGTTTTGAGAAACTGAAGAAAGTTCTGACTGAGGCCCCTGTCTTAATACAGCTAGAGTCTGGGAAGGAATTCATTGTCTATAGTGATGCATCACATTTTGGTTTGGGTTGTGTACTGATGCGGGAATGTAAGGTAGTTGCTTATGTGTCTCACCAGCTTAAGCCTCATGAGGTGAATTATCTTGCTCATGACTTGGAGTTAGCCACTGTGGTATTCGAACTAAAAATTTGGAGGCACCATTTATATGGTGAGAAGTGTACTATCTACATAGAACACAAGAGCCTTAAGTATCTCCTCACTCAGAAGGAGCTGAATCTTAGGCAGCGGAGATGGATAGAGCTACTTAAGGATTATGATTGCTCAATTGAGTATCACCCTAGTAAGGCTAACGTGGTAGCTGATGCACTAAGCCGTAGGGCTGTATCCAATTTGAGAGCAATGTTTGCTTGTCTCAGCTTGTTTGATGATGGTAGCTTGTTGGCTAAGCTGCAAGTTAGAACGACGTGGACTGAGCAGATTAAGTGTAAATAGTTGTTGGATAAGTCACTGGTTCCTCGTTTCTGACAAGTTAAGAGTAGGGAAACTTCATTTTTTGGGTTGAATGGTGAAGGAGTACTGTGTTTTTGTGGGAGAGTCTGTGTACCGAGGGATGTCAATTTGAGGCAGTCTATACTGCGTGAGGGGCATAGTAGTCCTTATGCTATGCATCCTAGTGGGAATAAAATGTACCGTGACCTTCGTGAGTTATATTGGTGGCTTAGTCTAAACAATGAAGTTACTAATTTTGTGGGTAAGTGTTTAACTTGTCAGCAAGTGAAGGCTAAACATCAGTTACCTTTAGGGTTACTACAGCTGGTTAAAATTCCACTTTGGAAGTGGGAGAGAGTAACCATGGATTTTGTGAGTGGGCTACCCTTAACGCCTACTAAGAAGGATTCGGTATGGGTTATTGTAGATCGATTGACTAAATCTGCTCACTTCATACCAGTTCGTACTGATTACTCTTTGTAGAGGTTGGCTAAACTGTATGTGGCTGAGATTGTAAGACTGCATGGGGTACTGGTTTCTATTATATCAGATAGAGATCCTCGCTTCACATCTCGATTCTGGAAGAAGTTACACAAGGCTTTGGGTTCAAGACTGGACTTTAGTACTGCGTTTTATCCCCAGACAGATGGTCAATCGGAAAGAGTGATTCAAGTACTGGAGGATATGTTGAGGTGTTGTGTATTGGATTTTCGAGGCAGTTAGGAAGACTATTTACCGTTAGTAGATTCGCGTATAATAATAGCTATCAATCCAGTATTCAAATGGCACCATATGAGGCGTTATATGGTGGAAGGTGTCGTACTCCTACCTATTGGACTGAGCTAGGTGAGCAGCGAGTTCTAGGGCCTGAGTTAGTTTCTGATACCGAAGAAAAGGTAAAACTGATTCGAGGCCGGTTGAAGGAAGCATCTAATAGACAGAAATCGTACATAGATCTTAAACATCGAGAGATTGAGTATTCTGTGGGGACTTCATATTTCTCAAGGTCTTCCCATGGAAAAAATATTGAGGTTTGGGTGGAAGGGTAAGCTTAGCCCTAGGTTTATTGGGGCGTACCGTATACTAAAGTGTGTGGGACCAATTGCTTATGAACTTGACTTACCTTTTGAATTAGACCAGATTCATGATGTGTTCCACGTCTCCATGCTGAGGCATTACCGCTCTAATCCCACACACATTGTACTAGTCGAGGAGATCGAGGTTAGGCCAGATCTGACCTTCAAGGAGGAGCCAGTACAGATATTAGACCGTGAAGTTAAAGTACTGAGGAAGAAATCTGTTCCACTAGTCAAAGTGCTTTGGCGTAATCACAGTTCAGAAGAGGCCACATGGGAACCCGAATAGGAGATGCGACAACAATAGCCTCATCTTTTCTGACCAAGTAAATTTCGAGGCCGAAATTTCATTAGGGGGTAGAGTTGTAATGCCCAAAAAATTTAAGTTTTTAATTTTTGCATGTTTTGACACAACTACTTGTTTGCTTTAGTGGTTAATTAATTTGGGTGTGTTTGGGAGTGTTTGAGGAGCCTGGGTTCAAGTCTTGGCCTTGGCAGAATTTTTAGTTTTGCTTTTAAATGAATCTAGACATTGGTATGTAGGCCTTATAATTAATAGTGTTTGTTTTATGATACAAAAAGAGCTTGTGGTCTAATGACAAGGTGGCGTGTTGTGTAATTATGAGGTCTAAGGTTCAAGTCCTGGGTTGCGCAATGGAGAATTTATTTTGCTGATTGAGATGGGTAGGTGGTGGAGTTGAACTAAAATACTGCTAAGTGGAGTTTGAATTGGACATAGAGAGAGTTGAGGAGAATTTGGTGAAGTAAATCAAGGAGGGATAAGGGGAGAGATATTAGGAGAAAATCAAGGAATTTCATTAGAGGGGAGGTGTTGTGCCATTTGGGGGACTTTAGCTTTGAGTATTCGGTTATGGGGGGAAAAGGTTGCCATTTTCAACTTTTGGAAGGACTTTTTGGGGTAGCACCTACCGGAAATTGGTCTTTAGGCATTAGAGTATCAGTTTTGGGGTTATTTTTGTTTCTCTCTGCCGAATTTAGCAACTTTGGGAAGTACCTCTCGGGTTGTCCACTTTCTTTTATGCTCTCCCCTCTTCTCTTGTTGCCGAACCTTCTCTTTTCTCTTCTTTTCCTCTTCATTCCAGTGCTTCAAGTGTTGTTGACTACCGGTAAAGTGTTATGCTCTTCACTCTGTTCTCTTCTTTCTCTTTTTCCTAAAACCGAATACCCTCTTTCGTAATCTTTAATTATCGACTGCTGATGCTTTCCTCACAATGTGCTGCTTGTTGCGGTTTCAGGGTTTTCCTTGAGGAGGGGTGGAGTGTAAGTGATATTATAGTTGTCAAACCACTCTCTCATTCTTTGATCAAGGTAAGTAGGCTAGTCTTTCTTTTAACTGTAGGCCGAATGTTCCTATGGTTCTTTAAATGATCATGTGAGGATTTCAACCACATGATTAAACAATACTGTTTAATGAAGTTCGTTTGTATTGCAAATATTCGTCATAAAGATTGAAGTCTACTTTCGCCGGTAGTATAGGTAGGTTAAGTCACTTTTGATTAATCAAGACAGGTTTTAATTTCAGTGTTGGTTAAGGGTATAAAGATGGAGTTTAACCCTATTGTTCAGCGACTAATTGAAAACCTTTTTGAATGTAGGTTTTGGTGTTCATGGATCTTGGTGCGGTTTCACAATGAGGTGTGTAATTACCCCACTACAACCGTAGATCGGCGTAAAGCAAAAAACCCGTAAATATGACATTTGAGTCTACACGGGCGTGCGATCGCTTGAGTGGTAGGCCCAAATTACGATTCATGGGCAAATGATCGAAATACCCCTGGAGGATAAAATGACCGAAATACCCCTAAAGGGTAAAATGACTGAAATACCCTCAGAGGGTAAAATGACCGAAATACCCCCGGAGGGTAAAATGATCGAAATACCTTCGGAGGGTAAAATGATCGAAATACCCCCAAATGGTAAAATAACCTAAATACCCCGAAAGGTAAAATAACTGAAATACTTCCAGAGGGTAAAATGACTGAAATACCCCTACAGGGTAAAATGACTGAAATACCCCCATAGGGTAAAATGACTATTATACCCCTAGGAGATGAAATAACTGTTTTAGCCTTATGATATTTGTTCTATAATATATATATGGCTGTTACTAAGTATGACGTTCTGCATTCATGTATGATTTATGACATGACATACTGCATGGGCTTGGGATACTGATATAGGGGAAGTATACAGTACTAGTGGCTTTGCCACATATACTGTTACTAGTAGCTTCGCCGCGATTCTATTACTGGCAGCTTTGCTGTGATATTGGTGTGTTGGTTGAGTGGGTCGATTTTATCCTCACATGGTGTATTGGTGGTACGGAGTGGTGTGTTGGCTGGATTGGGATGGTTTGCATTATTGCATTATACTGATTACTATATTGGGCTAAGGCCCACACTATTACTGTATTGGGCTAAGGCCCACATTGTTACTGTTTTGGGCTAAGACCCACACTGTACTGTTACTGTATAGGGCTCAGGGCCAGACTGATACTGCATGACTACCGATTGACTGTTAGGGGATTACACGCTTAGTTTCGTAAACTCAGCCTCTCCATTTAACTGTGCAGGTAATCCTCAGCCTTAGGCGATTCGGTGCTGCGAGAGACTCAGAGGTGGACACACGATTGCTACTGTCCACGCTTGCTTTTATTTTAATTTAAATTATAAATTGGGTTTTTTTTTGTAAAAGGCCTTTGAGTTGGTTTAAATTTTTAATTGAGCTTTTACTTACATGTTTTAAACAGCTAGATAGGAGAAGATGACTTTTAAAAAAATAATTACTGATTCAAAGACTCGAGTTTTAAACAATAGAATTTAAAAAGCTTTCGCGATTTTAGACCAACTTATTAAAATAATATTAGATAACAAGACAAACGTTTTGTCTAGTTGATTTGTTGATTTGTTAAGTAATTAATAAAGGGGTTTATTGTAAGCTTAGAAACAAACTTTTACCAACGAGTTAAATTTTCGAAAGACACTTCAATGTGACACGTCAGATTCGACCATAATGTTTAGGCCGAGTTTGGGGTGTTACACACCAAGGGACAGAGCTCGAGCCTGGTTGAACTCATTGCCACCAGATTCCATTACTACATGGCAAAAGTTGGCATAAAGATTTCTTATGAAGTATTTCCCACGTAGCAAGAATGTTAAGTTGCGGAATGGGATCACTACCTTCCAATAGATGGATGACGATTTCTTGTATGAGGCGTGCGAAAGGTTTAATGAATTGTTACGAAATTTCCCTCATCATGGAATCTCACATTGCATCTAATTAGGGACATTCTACAATGGTCTCAATGCTCACATGAGGATGGTAGTAGACGCTTTTTCTAATGGTGCTCTCATTTTTAAGTCTTCTAATGAGGCTTATGAAATCATCGAGAGTATTGCCAGCAATAATTATCAATGGCCAGCCAACCAAGCAGCGTCAGAAAGACGAGTCATAGAAGTACATGAAGTGGACGCTCTCACTTCACTTGCATCTCAGGTACCTTCGATATCCTCAATGCTTAAAAAATTTACTACTAATGGGTTTAATAATTTTATAGCTTAGCCACCGAATCAATTCAAAAATGTAGCCTATGTTTATTGTGGGGAAGGGCACATGTTCGAAGAATGTCCATCAAACCCAAAATTTACTTATTACATGGGTAACCAAAACCAAAACCAAAACTGAGGTAGGCAAGGATTGCAGTCCAATTTTTATAACCTATCATGGCGAAACCACCTTAATTTTTCTTCGAGTAACCAAGGGGATGGACCCAGTAACACTTATGCACAAACTGGACTGACCCAGCCATTTGTATTTACCCAACAAGTTTAGAAACAACCTCAAGCTGAACCTTCCGATGGTTTAAAAACCTGTTGAAGACCTACATAGTGAAAAATGATGCCTTAATCCAAAGCTAAGCAGCCACATTGAAAAAATTGGAAAACCAAATGGGCCAGCTTGTAACTGAACTCAGGAACTGACCACAAGGTGCTTTGCCTAGTGATATTGAGAATCCAAGAAATTCAGGGAAAGAGCATTGTAAAGCATTGACTTTGAGGAGAGAGAAGACATTAGGGCCTAATAGTGTCATATGAAGGAAGAGGTAGCTAATGCTTGAGATAAAGTGAAAGTCCAACCAAGTGCTGAAATTCTAGCTTCACCAGAACTAGAATATGCAAAATCAGATAAGGTAACTTTTGGACTAGTCAATTCTGATAAACTAACACGTTTGTTAGATGTAGAAGTGCTACAACAGACAAAGTGCCCAGTTCAAGTTAAGAATCCTCCACCAACCTACTCTCAAAGACTTCAAAAGTAGAGAGAAAAAGTCTAATTCAAGAAATTCCTAGACGCACTCAAGCAACTTCATATCAACATTCCATTGGTAGAAGCACTTGAGCAGATGCCAAACTATGTTAATTCATGAAAGATATCCTGTCCAAGAAGCGTAGACTTGGAGAATTTGAGACGGTAGCTCTATCGGAGGAGTGCGGTGCATATCTATAAGATAAACTAGCCCCAAAGATGAAGGACCTTGGATGTTTTACCATACATTGCAACATCGGAGCAACTTATTGTGGTAAGGCACTATGTGATTTGGTTGTGAGCATCAACTTGATGCCCATGCCTATATTTAGAAAGTTGGGAATAGGTGAAGTTAGACCTACTACGATTACACTTCAATTAGCAGACCTATCCTTAGCACATCTAGAAGGAAAAATCAAGAATGTATTGGTACGTGTAGAAAAATTTATTTTTCCTACTGACTTTGTTATCTTAGACTTTGAAGCAAATAAAGAGGTACCAATCATCTTAGGAAGGCTTTTCCTAGCAATTGGAAGGACACTTATTGACGTACAGAAGGGCGAGCTTATCATGCGCCTTCAGGATGGTCAGGTAACATTCAATGTTTTTAAATCTATGCGATTTCCTGATGCAATTGATGAGTGATTTGCAGTATCCGAGTTAGAAGATTTAGTTGTAGAATGGGAACTCAACTCTGTTGAGGACCCATTGTAACAAGTTTTGATGTCAGATCCTCCAAGTGATGTAGAGGGGAAGGAATACCTAGCTTTGCTAGAAGCTAACCAAAGGGGATTTAATCCGTAAGCTAGCTTTGAATCTTTAGAATTAGAAAGCAAAGATTATGTTCAACCAAAAGCGTCAATCGACAAGCCACCTAAATTGGAACTAAAGGTACTTCCCTCACCGTTAAAATATGTTTATTTAGGTAATGCTTCGACTTTTCCTGTGATTATTTTAGTAGAGTTAACTGAGAAGCAGGAATAGAAACTTATTTTAGTGCTGAAACAATTCAAGAAGGCTATCGGATGAACCATAGCTGATATTTGTGGTATTAGTCCATCCGTGTGCATGCACAAAATCATCCTAGAAGATGGAGAGAAAGGGACGATTGATGAACAACAGAGGCTGAACCCCATTATGAAGGACATGGTAAAAAAAGAAATCATTAAGTGGTTAGATGCAAGTATAATTTACTCCATCTCAGACAATTCATGGGTAAGTTCGGTTCAGTGCGTGCTAATTAAATGCGGTATTACGGTTGTACAAAATGAAAATAACAAGTTAATACTGACCAGCACTGTCAAGGGATGGAGAATTTGCATAAATTATCGAAAATTGAATAAGACGGCTATGAAAGATCACTTTCCTTTACCGTTCTTAGATCAAATGTTGGATAGACTCGCAGGGCGAGACTATTACTATTTTCTTGATGGGTATTTAGGGTACAATCAGATCATAGTAGCACCAAAGAACCAACATAAAACAACATTTACATGCCCATACGGTACATTTTCATTTAGACATATGCCATTTAGTTTATGTAATGCACCTGTTATTTCAAATATGCATGATGGCTATTTCCACTGACTTGGTGGAAAAGTATTTGGAAGTTTTAATGGACAATTTTTCAGTGTTTGGAGACACTTATGATGATTGTTTAGCCAATCTTGCCAAGGTACTAAGGCGGTGCTAAGAAACAAACCTAGTACTCAACTAAGAAAAGTGTCATTTCATGGTACGAGAAGGCATTGCTTTGGGGCACCGAATAACAAGACATGGAATCGAGATAGATAAAGCAAAGGTAGATTTTATTGAGAAACTCCCACCTCTAACATTTGTATAGGGTGTTAGGAGCTTTTTGGAACATGCTAGTTTCTATTATAGATTCATCATAGACTTTTCCAAAATTACTAAACCTTTATGCAAATTATTGGAGAAGGACACAATATTCAACTTTGATGAAGAATGTTTAAAAGAGTTTAATGATCTGAAGAATCGATTAGTTTTGACACCCATTATTGTCACACCACATTGGGATTTGCCATTCAAGTAGATGTGTGGTGCAAGTGACTTCGCGATAGGAGCTGTGACGGGCCAATGAAGGAACAAAGTTTTTCATCCAATCTACTATGCAAGTCAGACTCTGACGGGAGCTCAATTGAATTATACGTTAACAGAGAAAGAGTTACCAAAGTGACTATCTATACAGATCATTCGGCAATTAAATATTTACTTGCCAAGAAAGATGCCAAGGCGAGGTTGATCTGATGGGTAATTCTACTCCAAGAGTTTGATCTATAAGTTCATGATCGAAAAGGGCTAGAAAATCAAGTAGTAGATCACTTATCCAGATTGGAGCTACAATAAGGAACTTATCCACTTATACCCATTCAGGAGACATACCCAGACGAGCACATACTTAAGGTAAAATATGTCCATAATACCTCTTCGTTTGCTGATTTTGCTAACTATTTAGCTTGTGGCTTGATTCCACTTGAGAAGACGTATCAACAAAAGAAAATTTTCTACATGATGTGAACTACTATTTATGGGAAAAACCAACTTGTTCAAAAAGTACGCAGGTTAATAATAAAGAGATGCGTGGCAAAAGATGAGGTACACAAGATTTTATATCATTGTCACACAACTTTGAGTGGGGGACACTTCAGAGGTTCACATATTGCAACCAAAATATTGCAAGTTGGATTCTTTTTGCCAACTCTATGTAAATGTACGTGTGCTTACGTAAAGAGTTGTGATCGATGCCAGAGGGTTGGAAACATCACCAATAGAAATGAGATGCCTCGAACAAATATTATTGAGGTAGAATTATTTGATGTTTGGGGTATTGACTTTCTTGGTTCCTTCCCTCATTCATTTGGTCACAAGTATATATTGGTAGCAGTAGACTACGTATCTAAGTGGGTTGAGGTCGAGGCATATTCGACAAACGATGCCAAGGTTGTAATGAAGTTTTTGCAGAAACATGTGTTCACAAGGTTTGGAACTCCTAGAGCTATCTTTCGTGATGTGGGGTCCCACTTTGTGAACAAATGGTTGAAATGGTTGCTCGATAGACATGGAGTGAAGCACAAGGTTGCCCTAGCTTACCATCCTCAGACAGATGGGCAAGCTGAACTGGCAAATAAAGAGATAAAAGGTATACTTGAGAAGGTAGTTTATCCAAATTGACTAGACTGGTCCAAAATACTGGATGATACTTTATGGGCTTGTAGGAAAGCATACAAGACACCTTCAGGGATGTCTCTTTATAGGTTGGTTTTTGGGAAACCTTGCCATTTACCCTTGGAGTTAGAACATAAAGCTTACTGGGCTCTCCAACAGCTCTACTTGGATCTCAAGCTTGCTAAAGAGAAACAAATGCTTCAACTTAATGACTTAGAACAGTTTTGAATGTTCTCATGTGAAAACGCCAAATTATATAAGGAGAGGTTAAAAAATGGCATGACAAGCACATTTGAGTTTGAGAATTTGAAGCAGTTCAGCAAGTCTTGTTGTTCAATTCTAGATTAAGATTCTTTCTAGGCAAGTTAAAATCACGTTGGTCCGATCCATTTACTATTCATCAAGTTTTTCCATGTGGAGTTGTTAAACTTCACGGTAAGGAAGGTAATTTTCGAGTTAATGCTCAATGCTTGAAACATTACTGGGGCGATAAACTTGAGCGGGATAAAACCTCGTTCATTTTATCAGATACTTAAATTTTTATTTTTCTTTTAAATAAATGACTTAAGCTATATTTTCTGGACTAGTATGTTAAAATAAATTATGTCTAGGAGATTGGGACTTAAGTGGGACTGCTTGTGACCTTTCCAATCTTTCTTGGGAGTTGATCTTAACATAATCTTCCAAGAAAATATTTCCTAAGTGACTCAATCTTTAATTTTTAAAATAAAAGGTCAATTTTGATCCAAGTTTTAGTTTGCGGTTCAAATTTCAAATTATCTTTAAGTCCAGAGACTTAATTGAATTATTTAAAAAAATTGACTGTTCTTTTTGTAAATATTAAAGGTAGTTGTCTTTTTCTGTAAATATTAAAAAGAAACAGCTAAAATAATGGTTTTTAATTTTTTTAATAAATAAGATGATAAAAACTAATATATAATTATATTTTATAGAATATGTATTAATTGTTATCAACTTTGCATAGGATTAGAATTATTTAATATTTTATTTAGGAGTTTTTATTTTAATAAATAAGATAATAGAAAATAATATATTAATATTATATATTAATTTTTATTAACTTTATATAGCATTAGGAGTTATAATATTTTATTATTATCTTGATCTAAGAATTTAAGTTGAATTCTTCTCTTCCTACACTTTAAATACTGTAAATGGAAAAATATATAGGATTTATCCTATGTAATTTATCACCTTTTTACTTAAACCTGTTGTTAAAACTAAGTAATTGTTTAATAAATAAATGAAATATGTGAAAATATGAAATTAGGACATAGAAATTATTAAAATGTGATTTTATGCTTTATTATATAGTTTTCATGCAATAAATGGCTTATTTTATATTAATTTGAATATATTATATTTTTTAAGACATAAAGTGGACCATGCATGATTAAATTAAATAATAAAATATAAAATTATATTTAATAATTCATTTTAAAATATTTCATTAATAATTTGGGTTTTTAATTAATTAATTAAATTGGATAAATTTTATTCTTTGGTCCTCTAACTTGTTAATTTATTCTGGATAGGTCTGATAACTTTGTTGGATTACAAAACCATCCAAATTGGAGACCAAGTCAACCCCAAAATACGGCTGCACATGGCTGTCCATAAACCACTCTTTGGTTTAATTGCACAAGGTCTTTGAAGAGTTGAACAAATTAGAGATGTACCTGAAGATTTGCACTTGACCGAGTCTTAGTCCTGAGTTGTTGTGGTACTCAAATTGACCAAAAATCATGGAAAATCAGCTCAACTTGCTCAATTTATGGCCGGCCATCCATGGAAGATGCTTCCAAAGATGAAAACTCCTATTTTTAACAAACTATCCCCCTCTCCTCACCTATAAATAAGACCCTCTCATTCCTTCATTCATCATCCCTCAAGCATCATTCTCTCTTTTCTCCAAATTTTCTTAGCCTTTTCCATTCTCACGCCTAGCATTATCTCTTCATAGAGATTTTAGCAATTAAGCCTCTTAAAGAACCCTTGGTCGGTCACCTTGGAGAGCCATCAGCAAAGAAGCAAAGCAAAGGAACGAAGGAGCCTCGTCAGTCAGAGTCTTGGGTGACAACTACTCTGAATTGGGTTTAATCTTCCTTTTCTTTAAATTAATATAAAGATGTTTGCTATGTGTTCTTTGCTCTTTTTTACAACAATGTTAGCTTAATTTTATTCAAGCTAGAATGATTTCTTTGATTAAATAATATTTATTTGATTCATGCTTATAATGTTTGTACCTCAATCGATCATGTTTTCAATTAAAATCAAGTCTGTATTTCATTCATACGTGATTGAAATGCACTTGAATTAGCTGAGCGATCCTGACCAGACGATGGCTAATGGACACATAATTTAAATATGCATGCTCAATTTATATCCTGACCCGATTAAATTAGAGGTTGCATAATAACTCTGACCAAGCTCTGTTATCTGCATAGTTTTTAGATTTGTGTGATTAAATTGTTTCAAACCTGACACGTCCCTATTACTCAACACAAATACTAAGAAACCCTTAGTAAATAAGGATCAGTAAAATGCGTATTAAAGGATTCCGAAAGGACCTAATGTGGTTTCCAAACTCATGAAAGATCGAGTTGCCATGGAATGTTTTTCCGAATGTTATTAAGCATGTTGATAATAAATTGAGTTTAATTAAAGTAATTGTCCTAGTTTATTTATGTTATAATTGTTGCAAATTGTGTTTAATTTTTACTAAAATCTATTTCATTCATATAGTTTGCATACTTAGGATAATTTGCATTAGGGATCATTGCATTTAGTTTAATATATTTTAATCACCATTTCTCAACTATATTGTGTTTTTATTTACCAATTGTTAATATAATTTTACAAATTAAGTGACTTAGCATAAATACAATCCCTGTGGAGATGATAACTCGATACTTACTTATTACTTAATAACGACTGTGTACACTTGCACAAACCTAAGCGTTACAAGTTTTTGGTGCCGTTGCCGGGGATTGTCAACTGTTGCCATATTCATTTTTTTGTGAAATTATTTATTTTCAATTTGATTTATTTCTAACATTACTAACTTATTCTTTTTAATTTTTGTGATTTTCTTTTCAGGTGTTTATGAGCATAGATCGAATTATTGATTTACTCCCTGTAAACCCTAAATTTGAGTGAACTTTCAGACAAAGAAGACGCAAACGAACAGCTTAAAGACAAGTCGAGATGAACCTTGTAAATTAGAATCAAGACCAAGGTAATGAAACGATCATGTACGAAATCCTATCCTCATTGCCGATGATAGGGATCGATGCCTCAGACAATATGTTGTGCCACTTTACAGTGAGTTAAACCCAAGAATTAGAAGGCCAGATATTGAGGCAACCCAGTTTGAATTGAAACTAGTGATGTTTCAAATGCTACAAACGGTGGGCCAATTTAGTGGTATGCCCACGGAAGATCCACATCTCCACCTACGATTGTTTATGGACGTGAATGATTCATTCATGATAGTCGGTGTGACTGAAGATGCACTGAGGTTGAAGTTGTTTCCGTACTCGTTGCGAGATCGAGCATGAGCATGACTCAATTCATTGCCACCAAGTTCTATATCTACATGGCAAGAATTAGTAGAGAGATTTTTGGTTAAGTATTTCCCATCTAGCAAAAACGTTAAGTTAAGGAACGAGATCATAACTTTCCAACAATTGGATGACGAGTCTTTGTATAAGGCTTGAGAGCGATTCAAGGAGTTACTTCATAAGTGTCCTCATCATGGGATTCCTCATTGTATCCAGTTGGAGACATTCTATAATGGTCTCAACGCACATAAAAGATTGATGGTAGATGCTTCCGCGAATGGTGCAATTTTGTCTAAGTCTTATAATGAGGCTTATGAGATCATCGAGAGGATCGCTAGTAATAACTATCAATGGCCAGCAAATAAAATAGCTTCAGGAAGACGTGTAGCCAGAGTTCATGAAGTTGACGCCCTCACTTCGTTATCAGCTCAGGTATCGTCTATTTCCTCTATGATAAAATAGTTAACCGCTAATAGTACTAATAATTTTGCAGCTCAGCCACCAAGTCTGTTTGAAGTAGTTTCTTGTGTGTACTGTGGGGAAGGTCATTCTTTTGAGAATTGTCCATCAAATCCCGAGTCAGTGTAGTATGTGAGAACCAATATCAAAATAGGAGTGGACAAGGACCCCAGTCCAACTTCTACAATTCTTCATGGCGTAATCATCCTAACTTTTCTTGGAGCAACCAAGGAAATGGACCGATCAACAAATTATTACGGCAAAAACGTAACAAATCTCAAGGGCTTAATCAGCCAGCTCCAAAACCACATCAAGCTAAGGCATCAAACAGTTTGGAGAACTTGTTGAAAGCGTACATGGCAAAGAATGACGCTTTGAACCAAAGCCAAGCAGCAACACTGAAAAATTTGGAAAACCAAATGGATCAGTTAGCTACGGAGCTATGTAATAGACCGCAAGGAACCTTGCTGAGCGATACCGAGTATCCAAGAAATTTGGGTAAAGAACATATTAAGGCAGCGGCATTGCGGAGTGGTAAAATTCTAGAACCCCGATTGATTGATGTCGAAGATAAGCCCATTGAGAAGAATCAACCAGCTTAGTGAATTAAGATATTTTAACATCTTCTTTGGATGCATATTTTCCTATTCAAAAAAGTTGTCCAGTTGAACCGAAAGTTCAATCACCTCCATATCCGCAAAGATTGCAGCAAAACAAGTAGAAACAGGAGGTGTAATTCAAGAAGCTTTTGGATGTTCTGAAGCAGTTACACATCAATATTCCGTTGGTGGAGGCTTTAGAACAAATGCCGAATTATGTGAAGTTTATGAAGGATATACTGTCCAAGAAGAAATGACTGAGTGAGTATTAGACTGTTGCCTTGATAAAGGAGTGCAGTGCGTTCCTGCAGAACAAATTGCCACCGAAATTGAAAGTCCTAGGAAGCTTTACTATACCCTGTAACATTGGTGAATCTTACTGTGGTAAAGCTTTGTGTGACTTAGGAGCGAGTATCAACTTGATGCCTAAGTCTATTTTCTAGATGTTAAGGATAGGTGAAGTAAGACCTACAACTGTGACGCTTCAGCTGGCGGATCGATCTTTAGCATATCCCGAAGGATCGAGGATGTTTTATTAAGAGTCGATAAATTTATTTTTCATGTTGATTTCATTGTCTTAGATTTTGAAGCAGACAAGGAAGTGTCGATACTCCCTGGGAGACCTTTCTTAGCCAGGGTAAGAACGTTAATTGATGTGCAGAAAGGAGAACTCACCATACGAGTTCAAAATGATCAGCTAACCTTTAACATTCTTAAAGCAATGAAATTTCCCGATCCGACAGAGGAGTGTTCAGTTATGGAAGAGATAGAAACCTTAGTTTTTATGGAAAGCAATTTTGAAGAAGATCTATTGGAGAAAGCCTTAGATCTTGACCTTTTGGAGGATGAAGAAGGTGAAAAAAACATGGCTTTGATGGAAGCCAATCTATGAAATTTTATTCAATCCACACGGTTTGAACCGTTAGAGTTGGAAGTCAGAGAATTTGTGCAACCCAAGTTGTCAATTGAAGAACCATCTAAACTCGAACTAAAGGTACTTCCTTCCCATTTGAAATACGTTTATTTAGGTGATTGTTCTACTTTGCCTATGATTATTTCAGTGGAACTGACGAAAGATCAAGAGGAGCAACTAATTGCTATTCTAAAGAAATTTTAGAAAGCAATTGGTTGGAAAATAACTGATATTCGAGGTATAAACCCTTCTTTTTGCATGCATAAAATCATTTTAGAAGAAGGTGAAAAAGCTCGAATTGATGGGCAAAGGAGGCTCAATCATATAATGAAAGAAGTTGTGAGAAAGGAAGTGATCAAATGGTTAAATGCAGGAATCATCTATCCTATTTCAGATAGTTCGTGGTTAAGTCCGGTGCAGTGTGTACCGAAGAAAGGTGGAATCACAATTATTGAAAATGAGCGTAATGAGTTAATTCCAACAAGAACTGTTACTGGTTTGAGAATCTGTATTGATTACAGAAAGTTGAACAAAACCACTCGGAAGGACCATTTTCCATTGCCTTTCATTGGTCAGATGTTAGATCAACTGGCAGGTAATGAATTTTATTGTTATTTAGATGGCTATTCAGGATATAACCAAATAGTTGTAGCCCCGGAAGACCAACATAAAACAACCTTTACTTGTACATACGGTACGTTTGCTTTTAGGCGAATGCCTTTTGGTTTATGCAATGCACCTACAACTTTTCAACGATGCATGATGGCAATATTTACTGGTATGGTTGAAATTTTGTTGAGCTTTTCATGGATGATTTTTCTATTTTTGGTAACACTTATGATATCTGTTTGAGTAATTTGGCTAAGGTACTGAAGAGATGCGAAGAGACGAATCTTGTCCTTAATTGGGAAAAATGCCATTTTATGGTCAAGGAAGGGATTGTCTTAGGTCATAAGATCTCAAAAAAAGGAATTGAAGTCGATAAAGCAAAGGTGGATGTAATTGAAAGATTACTGGCCCCAATGAATGTGAAAGGAATCAGAAGTTTCTTAGGCCATGCCAGTTTTTATCGAAGGTTTATCAAAGATTTCTCAAAAATTTCTAAACCGTTGTGCTTGTTGATAGAGAAAGATACAGTGTTTGATTTCAGCAAAGCATGTTTAGAAGCTTTTGAAGAGCTAAAGAAGCTGTTAATCTCAGCCCCAATAATCGTTACACCTGATTGGAACTCACCTTTTGAGTTGATGTGCGATGCAAGTGACTATGCCGTTGGAGCTGTGATGGGTCAAAGAAGAAATAAAGTGTTTCACCCTATTTACTATGCAAGTAGAGCTTTGACCGGAGTCCAACGCAATTATATGGTAACAGAAAAGGAATTCTTCGCTATAGTTTTTGCTTTTAACAAATTACGCTCATATCTTATAAGTACCAATGTTACAGTATTTACTGACCATGCGGCCATTAAATACTTGCTCACGAAGAAAGATGCAAAACCAAGGCTAATTCATTAGATACTTTTACTCCAAGAATTTGACCTTGAGACCCAAGACAGAAAAGGTGTCGAAAATCAAATAGCTAATCATCTGTCGAGATTGGAGCAAGATGAGGGTAACTCAGTCATGTGTGCCTATCAACAAGAATTCCAGATGGACACTTATTTGAGGTAAATCAAATTCATGAAATACCCTGGTTTGCTAATTTTCCCAATTATCTTGCATGTGGAATAATTCCTCGAGAAATGACATACCAACAAAGGAAAAAATTCCTTCATGATAGTCGGTATTATCTTTAGGAGGATCCGTTTTTGTTTAAACAATATACAGATAATATAATCGAAAAGTGTGTAGCTGAAAGTGAGATTGCTGAGATATTGTATCATTGCCATTCATCTCCAAGTGGGGGACACTTTGGTGGTTCAGGTATTATAGAAAAGATTTTGCAATCAGGTTTCTTTTGGCCTACACTATTTAAAGATATTTATGCTTATGTGAAGAACTGTGATAAATTCCAAAGGACTGGAAATATATCAAGAAGGAATGAGATGCCCTTGACAAATATTTTGGAGATTGAATTGTTCGACGTATGGGGCATTGACTTCTTAGGCCGTTTCCTTCTTCGTATAGGAACAAATACATCTTAGTTGCTGTGGACTAAGTATCCAAGTGGGTTGAAGCTAAAGCATACCCTACAAATGATGCTAAGGTAGTCATGCGATTCCTACATAAGCATGTGTTTATACGATTTGGGACACCAAGAGCTATTATTAGTGATGAAGGTTCTCACTTTGTGAACAAATTGCTTAAGTGGTTGCTTGACAAATATGATGTGAAGCACAAGATTGCTGCTGCCTATCACCCCTAGTCTAATTGGCAAGTTGAAAGAGTGAATCGCGAAATCAAATGTATCCTTGAAAAGGTAGTACGCCCTAGCAAAAAAGATTGGTCTCAAAAGCTTGATGTTGCATTATGGGCCTATCGAACAACATTTAAGACTCTGTAGGAATGACTCCTTATCGGTTAGTCTTTGGAAAGGCATGTCATTTGCCATTAGAGTTGGAAAATAAAGCTTACTGGGCTTTGAAGTAGTTAAACTTTGATATTAAGCAAGCCGGTGAGAGAAGGATGTTACAACTTGATGATTGGAAGAGCTGAGGTTGTTTTCCTATGAGAAGGCCAAAATATGTAAAGAAAGATCAAAGAGATGGCATGATAGTCATATACAACCTCACGAGTTTAAAGAAGGTCAGAAGGTTTTGTTGTTTAATTCAAGGTTGAAGTTATTCCCTGGGTAGCTTAAATCCCGATGGAAAGGACCTTATATCGTCTACCAAGTTTATCCTTATGGAGCTATTGAATTATACAACAATTATGGAGGTACGTTTAAAGTTAATGGTCAACGTCTCAAACACTACTAGGATGGTGAAGCTGAGCGAATTGAATCCTAGCTCAAATTAGCAGACCCTTAATTTTTCATGAACTCATTTTGTAAATAAATAAATAATTAGAACTTATTTTCTTAACTTATTACATTTAATTAATTCTGTCTAAGGAGATTGGAGCTTAAGCAAGACCGCTGTGACCCCTCCAACCTTTCTTGGGAATTAATTTAATGTAATTTGTTAAGAAGAAATTTTCTAATTAAGACTTAAAATTTTTAAATTTCATTTACTCTGTTTAAATTTTAAATTTTTATGTTAATAAAGGGGGTCAAATTTGGCCCAAGTACTAATCAAGTTTTTTTTAGTAAGATACAGTCTGAGTTTGAGGCCCAAGACAGGAAAAAGGAGGGAAAAATTCATGCCTTACCGTCACACCCATTGCTTACCACCCAAGTAACCCTAATGTAGCTAAATTTTTGCTACATGTTGCCCTAATTTTTCCATATATAAACCCCTCTCCATTCTACTAATTTTCGTATCCCTCAAAACAATTGCTTACACCCTAAAAATCCCTAAATCTCTTTTTTGTGCCGTCAACCTTAAATCTCGAAAGAAACCCTAGATCTCTTCCCTTTTTGCCAAAATTCCCTTTTGTCGTCACAATATTTTTACCGTAGCAAGTTCTACCCACTTTGCCAATTTCTCTTTTCTCTTTTGTGCAGAAACTTTGCCAAATTTTTGGGAAAAGATACCATGTCTCGCAAAAGAACCAGATCTTCAAAGACTACTCCTGAAAACTCAATTTTGATCAATGAAGAAGTGAAAGAGAGATTTGATTCAATCTTCAAGCATTAACCTATGATGCCGAAAAAATGTTTTGACTTCAAGAGTGATGATTTGATGGTTGTTTTTATACCGATTAGAAAGAAAATCAATGCTCTCAAGTGGGAATGATTTTGTAATGCTCGTTCACTTCCCGATAATGAACTAGTTCAAGAATTCTATGCTAGTTTGACTATGCAAGATATTACTGAAGTCATCGTTCGAAAGAAAAAAGGTACCTCTTATTTCTAAGTCCATCAATGATTTGTTTAATTTACCTGATGTTGAAGAAGATGAGTACTACCCTATGATGAACAATATCAATTGGGATTTTCTTCAACAAGTGCTTGATGTTGTGACAAATTCGGGATCCCAATAGATTATAAGAAAGTATGAGAGCCATTCTTGTCGAAGAGAATACTTAAAACCAGTAGCAAAGGTATGGTTTTATTTGGTTCGCTACAGTTTTATGCCTATCTCACATAGTTCCACCATCTCGATGGAACGGATGCTTTTGTTACATGCAATTTTGATAGAAAAGTCCATTAATTTTGGGAAAATTATCCTTAAGGAGATTCACGATTGTGCTAAAAATAAGGCATGAAGTGCTTATTTCGCATCATTAATCACTTCACTTTGCTTAAAGGCTCGTGTTAAAACAAAAGCAAATCTAAAGGGGCGATATGTTCAAGGATGCATTACAAATTATGATCTTGAAGGATTAGTAGAGAGGGTGCATGAACTGAATCAAGGCGAGCAAGAAGAGCCAACTGAGTCAGATACAGAGGAGTCAACAGATGGAACTGAAACTGAAGCTAATTCAGTCACAGACACTGAAGAAGAAGAATCTGATAAGGAACCGAACATCCCTGAACCAAGGGTTGAGCCAAAAGAAGAACCAGTCGAGCTAAGTGTTGAACCTGAATATACAACTCCCATGCCAACTTCTGCAAATACTTCAAGGAAATCAGAGTTGTTAATTTTGATGGATATGTCCAAGTTCATGCACAATCAGCAACTCAATTCGAAATACTTTTAAGAATATCTCTAATACTTTTGTTCCTGAGTTCCCATATGTTATCTTTGAGACATGGACGGAAGATACTGATGATGCAAGCAGAGATGGAGCTAAAGAAGACAAGAGGAATAAGTCAGAAAAATAAAAGGGGGATTCTTGTCCTGTTATTTATTTAATTATTTTTAGGTCTTTAGGAATTTATTTCTTTCATAATTAGGATTTAATTTCTGCATAATAAAACATAGCAAGCATGAACAAACTTAACACTTCTTTAGAAAGAATAAGACTAAGTGATGTGGTAATGAGAATGAACATGTCTAGGATTGGGTTATTAGGGAAGACTTGGTATTTAAGCAGTCTTAATGACTCACATCTGTTTCTTTACAACCCTACCCGGTGTTCAATTTTCATTCATTACTTTGTTCTTGCAATGAGGACATTGCTTCTTTTTAAGAGGGTAAGGCAAATAAATTGCTCAAACTTTTAAATTTTTTTTCAAGTATGCTTCAATTATTTCTTTCATAAGTATGTTTTAATAAATGAATGTTTAGAGATGTTTTTTTGTTGCTGAGATAGTTTGTATGCAAGTATGAATGATGATTTTATCTAAGTGAAAGTATGTTATCATGAAGAATGGAATGCTTGTATGATCTTAGCTTTAGTAATATTTGCCACGAAAACTTAGTTTCTTTTGAGATTAGACATGCATGAAGGTTTATATCTTTAGAATTAACTTAGTAACTTTCTTGAGGCGAAATCTTGGGGGACATAAAAATCTAAAATGATATAGGCACTATTTCTTTGGACCGTTTTAGCCTTTTCAAGCCAACCCTATGATATTAGACCATTAAAACTATAATTTTGAGCTTAAAGGCCTATTTTTGCAATGAACCTACATTATAAGCCAAATAGCATCTTTTTAAAATTATCCTAATTTTGTACACCTTCTTAACTAAAGTTGTCTTGAGAATCAACATTTGAGGAAATTTTCATCAAGATGTATGTGCTTATACTTAAAAAAAACAAAGAAAAGTTCGCTTAGTCTTCAAAAAGGAAAAATGTATGAGCATGAGTTCAAAATAAGTTTGGGGGTGTTCCAAAGGTTCACTTAAAGAAAAAGGTTGTATTACGAGAAAACCAAGACAAAGTTAAAGGTTAAGACTTTTAAAACCGAAATATCCCATCTCTTAAAATCCCTACCTTTAACTGAGCGCCATTATAACCTTATAAAAGACCTATTGATTTGATGATTATGTCACCTACATTAGTGGAGAGGAAGTCCTAAGTTCAACATATGACAATCATAAATAAGCCTTGTGCTTGTTTGCTTGATTGATGGGAAATTATGTTGAATGAAGAATGTTATCTATGGCTGTGACATACATGCAAACTATGATTTATGTTGGCTTATTTTGAGGCTTAGTATAATCTTAAGGAATGCTTGCATATGAATTACTTCTTAATAAAGAAGATCGATAAGCATGAAGTTATTAATGCATGATTATGGGACAAAGATTGATGCTGCTTACACAATTAGCACTTTTGCTTTAGCAAGACCTTTTTCTGTGCATAAACATTACTCGGGACGAGCAATAATTTAAGTTTTGGGGTGTGTAAACAAAAAACTATATAGGATTTTTCCTATGTAATTTATCACCTTTTTACTTAAATCCGTTGTTAAAACTAAGTAATTATTTGATAAATTAATGAAATATGTGAAAATATGAAATTAGGACATAGAAATTATTAAAATGTGATTTTATGCTTTATTATATAGTTTTCATGCAATAAATGGTTTATTTTATATTATTTGAATATATTATATTTTTTAAAACATAAAGTGGGCCATGCATGATTAAATTAAATAATAAAATATAAAATTATATTTAATAATTCATTTTAAAATATTTCATTAATAATTTAGGTTTTTAATTAATTAATTAAATTGGATAAATTTTATTCTTTGGTCCTCTAACTTGTTGATTTATTCTGGACAGGTCTGATAGCTTTGTTGGATTATAAAATCGTCCAAATTGGAGAACAAGTCAACCCCAAAATTCGGCTGCACATGGCTATCCATAAACCACTCTTTGGTTTAATTGCACAAGGTCCTTGAAGAGTTGAAGAAATTAGAGATTTACCTGAAGATTTGCACTTGACCGAGTTTTAGTCCTGAGTTGTTGTGGCACTCAAATTGACCAAAAATCAAGGAAAAATCAACTCAACTTGCTCAATTTATGGCCGGCCACCCATGGAAGATGCTTCAAAAGATGAAAACTCCAATTTTTAGCAAACTATCACCCTCTCCTCACCTATAAATAAGACCCTCTCGTTTCTTCATTCATCATCCCTCAAGCATCATTCTCTCTTTTCTCCAAATTTTCTTAGCCTTTTCCATTCCCACGCCTAGTGTCATCTCTTCATAGAGATTTTAGCATTTAAGCCTCTTAAAGAACCCTTGGTCGGCCACCTTAAAGAGCCATCAGCAAAGGAGCAAAGTAAAGGAATGAAGGAGCCTTGTCAGTCAGAGTCTTCGGTGATAGCCACTCTGAATTGGGTTTAATCTTCCTTTTCTTTAATTTAATATAAAGATGTTTGCTATGTGTTCTTTGTTCTTATTTACAACAATTTTAGCTTAATTTTATTTAGGCTAGGATGATTGCTTTGATTAAATAATATTTATTTGATTCATGCTTATACTGTTTGTGCCTCAATCGATCATGTTTTCAATTAAAATCAAGTTTGTATTTCATTCATATGTGATTGAAATGCAGTTGAATTAGCTGAGGGATCCTGACCAGACGACGACTAATGGACACATAATTGAAATGTGCATGCTTAATTTAGATCCTGACTTGATTAAATTGGAGGTTGCATAACAACTCTGACCAAGCTCTGCTATCTGCATAGTTTTTAGATTTGTGTGATTAAATTGTTTCAAACCTGACACGTCCCTGTTACCTTACACGTATGCTAAGAAACCCTTAGTAAATAAGGATCAGTAAAATACGTATTTATTAATTAAAGGATTCCGAAAGGACATAATGTGGTTTCCAAACTCATGAAAGATCGAGTTGCCATGAAATATTTTTCCGAATGTTATTAAGAATGTTGATAATAAATTGAGTTTAATTAAAGTAATTGTCCTAGTTTATTTATGTTATAATTGTTGAAATTGTGTCTAATTTTTACTAAAATCTATTTCATTCATATAGTTTGCATACTTAGGATAATTTGCATTAGGGATCATTGCATTTAGTTTAATATATTTTAATCACCATTTCTCAACTATATTGTATTTTTATTTACCAAATTGTTAATATAATTTTACAAATTAAGTGACTTAGCACAAATACAATCACTGTGGAGACGATAACTCGATACTTACTTATTACTTGATAACGACTGTGTACACTTGCACAAACCTACGCGTTACAAATACCACCACCCTATTCTCCCATTCACATTACTTATCAAACCAATCTTCCTTCACACCTTCTCTATTGTTGGCCTTAGCAACTTTCCATCCTCCACACACCCTAGCGCTGCAACCTTTATTTGCCACCACTAACAGTCGAAGAACCAAGCACCCAACTGTGCACACACCAGCACAACCTTCTCAGCTCTCACACTTCGCTACTCGTGCCTGCCATTGCTCACACACCAGCCTCACATCTTGCCTTACGTACTACTGCTATTGCTACTCCCTTACGTGATGCTACTCACGCTCCAGCCCTCACACATCGCTGCTACCCCCTAGTCCCTTGCGCGTCATTGCTGCTTCTTATCCTTTGCTCTCGTGCACCCCAGCTTACGTACACCAATTGCTCGTGTGCTTACTTCCTTTGCAGCATGCCACCGTCTTGCCACAACCATCAAAGACATCAATCAATCACCTTCCAACCAACCCTAAATTGACATTATTAGCTTCACATTCTATTTGTTTTATTGAATTCTTAATTTTTATACAAAAGTGGTTAAATCATGCCTCGTAAAAGAACTCGTGCCTCTGTCCATGTCGAAGAATCACAAAACAAATTCCACAATGAAGAAGGAAAAACAAGATACGACAATACTTTCAAAAATCAACAAATGCTCCCAGAAAAAGGTTTTACACTGAAAGAAAGCAACTATACTAACTTCATGGTGAGCATTCGACAAGTTGCTGAAGCTTTAAATTTGGAAGTGTTTTTTGAGAAAAGACCAAGTGCAAATGAAGAGTTAGTTCGTGAATTTTATGCGAATTTGACCTCAAGTGAATTAACAGAAGTCTCTATTCGAGGAATCAAGGTACCAATAAATTCAAGCACTGTTAATGAATTCTTTGATTTACCTGATTTTGAAGACGATGAACATTCTTCCCTAATGGAAAACATTGAGGCTGAAAAATTACAAGAAATTCTAGAGGAACTTACAGTTTCGGGTTGTAAATGGATTGTGTCAAGGCACGAAACTCACACTTGTTATAGAGAACATTTGACATCATTAACAAATGTATGGTTTTATTTTGTTCGGTTCAGCCTTATGCCTATTTCACACGGGACTACAATTTTAATAGAACGAATGGTCTTGTTATACTCAATTATGACAGCAAAGACTATTGATGTGGAAAAAATTATTCTAAGAGAAATTTGAAATTGTGCCCCTAGACGTTCTGGTCCAGCATACTTTCCCTTTACGATAACAATTTTGTGCTTAAAAGCTAAAATTCTTGCAAACATAAAGAAGACAGGTTATAGCCAAGGCACAATCACAGATTGGGACCTCTACCAAGTAGTTGGAGATTCTGTTCTGTAGCAATAAGTTGAATCGATTGAAGATCCCAAAGAATAAGAAGCGGATCCCATAGAGATCAAACTGATGCAGTCAGTTGAAATCCCTGATGAGGCAAAACTAACTGAACCAATGATCGAACCTGACATGGCTACTTCAACGTATAAAACTCATTCACCTGGCCCAAATCTTCGCGATGAGCTGTCAAAGTTGATGGACATAATGCAACATATGCAATGGTAGCAACAAGCTTAATGGAGATACTAAAAAATACGGGACGACTCAATGAGAAGCGCTTTTACAAAAATATTTCATGACCCGTTTATATTTGTGCCTGAGTTTCCAGGTTTTATATTTGAACTATGGACTCCAATGTGAAAGAGGGAACGAGGTGATTCAAGCAAAAACAAGGATGAAAGATGAATCAGATTCTGAGGGATCTGTAAATAAATAAAATGGGGATCTTTACTTTATTTTATTTTATTTCTTAGGATATTTAAAGTTTTTAGGATTAGGTTCTTTTAGGATTTTATTTCTCGCATAATAAAATAAGAGGTGGAAGTTATCAATAAAATTGAATAAATTGCAAAATAAAAAGTGTGACAATAGATATGTACATGTCTAGGATTGGATTTGCCTTGGAAAAGCTTGGTGTTTAAGCAGTCAAACTTGACTCACCTCCATTTCCTAGGGTCCTACCTGGTGTACAATATCTATTCACTTCTATATTTTCATTCTCTCTATCGTTTTTAACAATGTAGACATTGTTCAAGTTAATAGGGGGAACAGAAATTGAAATTATTTTTCTTGTTCAGAATACATTTTCCTCATAATTATGATTAAGTTATATTTTGTTCAAAAATTTGAATATTTGTTAATTATGCTAAACTTCAGTATAAATAAAGTTCTATTATTCTTAATAATTACTATGTTAGCTGAACTATGACATAAATGTTATTCTTAATAAAGTTTGTAAATCATACCATAAAATTTTTATGACTTTAGGAGAGTTAGACATGCATGAAAGTTTAATTCTTTAGAATCGACTTAGTAATTTCTTGAGGCGAAATCTTAGGAAGCATGGAATTTTGAAAATGACTTAGGAAAACTTTTGTTTGGACTGTTTGAGCCTTTCAAGCCAACCTTAACGAATATTTAGCCCTTGAAACTCAACTTTGAGACTATATGGCCTGATTTTATTTGAACCACTGCAATATTAAGCCATCATTTCTCTCATAATTATCTTTAAATTATCTCAAACACTAGACTCAGTCTATCCAGAATATTCTCTGAAAAAAATTGGGGGAGTTGAATAGAAGTATCAAATACTTAAAAAATTATAGTACATATAGTAATATGCTCGAAAAGAAAAAAGAGAGAGAGCATATGCACTCAAAAGAAATAGATGTGCAAAGAGCATGTGTGAACTCAATTGCAAATTGAGTTAGAGAATTTTAAAGTATTTATTCTGAAGGTCCGATGCAAGTTGAGTCTGGTTTTTTAGCTTAAATTTATCTATCTTTTACTTACCCCTAGCCAAGCCACGTTAAAACCTATTTAAAATACCTTTCAATTTAGATTTATGTGCTGCCTACCTTAGTGGATAGAAATTGCTAAGTTCAACATATGAAGATATAAGTTAAACTTAGTGATTGTAGTTTAGTCTTAAATAAGGGAATAAAAATTAAATGGTAAGAATTAGCATATCTTTATTGAGAAAACATTTAGTCTATTCTTGCTATCATGATAATATTTGAGAATAATACAAACAATATGTACACTTGAGTTGCATAATTTTAAAATTCTTGTTCTTGAGCATAATTACACTAAACTCATAATTGTAGGGGAAATGTGCTATAAATATCTTTTTGAAAGGTGATTTCAATAAATTTATTTTCCAATTTGTGCATTAATTAGGATGAGCAATGAATTAAGTTTGGGGGTGTGGAAACACAAAAATACATAAACTTTTTTAGCACCTTTTGGCTCTAATTCTTGCAGTTTCGTAGTAATTTTTGTTGAAATTCATACTTTACTTATAAAAAAATTAATTTGCACTTAAATTATTAACATAATGAATTTTAATTATTATATAATAAAGTTTCACAAATTTGGTTTATTTTCGACAGTTTTGCACAAAAGGTGAAAATTGGCTCGGCAGTCACCTCGAAAGGCTTGAACTGTTGGGGTAATTTTTTCGTCAAGTGAATCAAGAGCATGGCTAAATTATTTTCCAGCTAAGGACATTCCAATAATGATTATTATACATAGTATATATTTAATTTTTATCCAACATTAATTGGGTTAAAAATTAATATAAAGTCTGAAGAAGAAAGTGGTCCGGTGTGCTAAGTATAGAGGACTGAACCACCAAGCAATTGGGCAGCACAAAACCATCCCTATAGATGATCCAATCAGCTAATTTTAGCTGATTTTCATACTTGCAAAACATCTCTTGAGCTTCTCCTAAATGCTATTCAAACCTCTCAACTTTTGTACCTTTCACTTTTTGCCTCAAGCTAAATATAGTAAAGTTTGAATCATTGAAACTTGCTCAATGCATGGCCGACCAAGCGAGAGTGAATGACTGAAATTTATTTTCTTTTTTTATCATCCATTCTCACCTATAAATACTCCTCTTCCCTTCCTCATTTCACACACCATTTATTCCCACACATCTCTCTCTTTCACTCATTTTTTATTTTCTTTTCCCTTCTTTGTTTTCCCATTTTTCTTGTTTCATTCCCTTGCTAATTTCCCTCTTGAAAAATATCTTCATCCACCTTGGGGTAGTAGCATTCAAGTGTTCATGAAGGCCTTGGATTGATAAAACAAGCAAAGAAAGAGTTATTTGTAAAAGTATCTTGATTTTTAAAGTTTAATGAAAAATTATGAGTCATTGTTGTTAAATAAACAACTTTTGTAATGTGATTTTTGATGAAATTATCATTTAGGGATTTATTTGTAAAAGTAGAAAAATATCAAGGTAAAATTGTAAATTAATGATTTTTGTGGGTTGATATGAGTCCTTAGGTAAATCGACTACCATGGTATGTGGATGAAATTGCATAAATTTGAATTTACGAGTTTAAGGACTAAATTGTAAAAAGCTTAAAATGTTAGGGGCTAAACTTTAATCATGCGTAATGTGAATTATAGATTGAATTGAATATTGAAATTGATTGAAATACTTAATTGAATATAATAATTTATTTAGATCAAGATAAATCTCAACAGGAATTAAATCGAGGAAAGGGGAAAATCACGAATTAACTCGATCGCATTTCAACACTCTAGTTGTCAAAGTAAGTTTTTAGTATTGCAATACGTAATTAAATTTATACTTGTATACTTTACATTATAGTTATGTAATTAAATGCTTATAATTAATTATACCCTGAATTGCACATCTGTGCCCCTATTTATACTTCGGTACCCCTGAATTGCACATATGTGACCCTATTTGTACTTCAATACCCTTGAATTGCACATACGTGCCTCTTTTTGTACTTTTGTACCCCTGAATTGCACATATGTGCCATTTTTTTTACTTTGGTACCCCTAAATTACACATACATACCCCTATTTATACTTCGGTACCCCTAATTACACATACGTGCCCCTGTTTGTACTTTAGTACCCCTAAATAGCACATATGTGCCCTTGTTTACACTTCGGTAACCTCAAATCAAGTAAAATATGAGTTGAATTAAATTGTTGCTAAGTTAAAAGATATGTTACGTTCTTACTAAGGTCTATAAGCTTATATGTTTTTATGTATTGTTTTGTATATCATTATTGCTAACTTTTGGACGGATTGAATCTTCGGCTCACACTATCAATCGATGTGGTTATATAGGTTGTTATGGTATATTAGGACAAAAATACTAAACTAAGTTGTTAGGTACTTTATTAAGATTGTAAATAGGTATCTTCTTAGTACAATTAGAAATGTATGGAATTGATCACTTGAGGTTTGTTTTGGCTTGTGAATGAATAAAGTGCTATACTAGAAATAGATCAAAGTTTACATGTTTTAGTTGTTGATGTTGGTTATAATTGTGGTGTCTATGAATGGCACATTGTTTGGTTGTTTTTAGGACATTAATATGGTATGTCATGTTGTGTTGCTTGTGGTCTGAATTGTGATATGCTTTAAGATAATATTGAATTAGTTGTGAATGTTTTAAGTATGGTAATGCATATGTTTAAATAAGGTAGTTTGATTGTGATTGAGGTGCCTATATGGCATATTGGTTAAATGGATTTTTGTCTTTTGTATTGTCATTTTAATGCATGTTTTGGCATGTTTTGATTACCTTGGTTAAGGTTGCAAATGACTTGTAGGTACATGCTTGAAATGGGTGAAGGAAATAAGTTGATTTTGGCTAATTTCTTGTCCATACGACCTAAGACAAGGGCGTGTGTCTTGATCGTGTGTGACACACAGCTATGTGACACGGCCGTGTATCCTCTGTAGGTTTTAAAGGCATTCAAGCCAAGCAGTTACACGGCCTAGCACACGGTTTAGCACACGGACGTGTGAGTCCATTTCGAGAGTTACACGGCCTGGCACTTGGGCGTGTGGCTTGGCCATGTGACCTAAGTCAGAGAGTTACACGGGAATGAACACCGGCTGGGACATGGTCATCTATCCCTATTTTGATTGTTATACAGCCTGAGACACGGGCGTGTATTTCAGCCGTGTGAGTCACACGGCTTGGGCATACAGCCGTGTGACCCCTACAGTTTGAATTTTTCTAAATTTTTCCTTAATGTTTCAAATGTTTATGATTTAGTCCCGAATCATTTCTAAAGTGATTCTAAGGCCTCGAGGGCTCGAATAAGGGATGATAATGTGTATATTAATAGATTATGCTATGTTTATTGAAATGTTTGGAAATGAATGACTTTAAGTTACTTTTATTCGGTAATGCTTTGTAACCCTAAATTTGACGACAGATATGAGTTAGAGGCGTTACATTTAGTGCTATCAAAGCTGCAGTTTAGTCAGTTTAGGACTAACGTAGGAAAGTAAGGTATAGTATATATATGCCATATATACCCAGTGATAGTGTGATGCTTTTGATCTGTTCTAACGTTTTAATTTTTAAAGATTCAAGATGTCAGTTGAATCAAATCGAGCGATAGTTAATGAGGCTGAAAGTAATGTTCAAGCTTCGAATCCTGAGGCAAGTAATAGTGCGCCTATTCCATAATCCGTCGGTGATGAGATGAAAAATGTATTTCTGGGAATGATGAACCAATGGTTGAATGAGTTTAAGCAAGCAAACCTTGTAACTCTGCCACCTCCACCCTCTGTCGTGCCTCTCCCAGCACCCCTGAATATTCCAAACCCTGTACCTATGACAATTACTCGAGTATCTATAGACAAAATTCAGAAATGTGGAACGGAAGAGTTCAGAGGTACAGTAGATGATGATCTTTCAAAAGTCAAGTACTGGCTATTGAACACAAAGAGAGTTTTTGTAGAGTTATTGTGCACCCCCGAAGATTGCTTGAGGTGTACAGTGTCTTTACTAAAAGATGAGACATATCTATGGTGGGATACTTAGAGTACAATGGTATCGAATGATCGGGTTAATTAGGACTTCTTTCAGAGTGAATTCAAGAAAAAGTATGTTAGTCGGTTGTTTATAGACCGAAAAAAGAAAAGTTTCTTGAGTTAAAATAAGGAAACCAAACTGTAGCTGAATATGAACGTGAATTTTTGCAGTTAAGCAAGTACGCACGTAACATCATATCCAATGAGGAAGAAATCTGTATAAGATTTGAAGATGGGTTGCATGATGATATTTGTATGCCTGTAGCAGCATTAAAGTTACGAGAATTTGTAGAACTTTTAGAGCAGGCTCAGAATGTTGAAGAGATTTATAAAAGCAAACGACAGTCAGATTCGAAATTCAGAGACTATAACAAATGGGGGTCATTTAAGCCAGCTCAAACTTCTCCCTCGAAGAAATTTAGAAGTGACACCAGTCGATTAACTACTCTTACATAGTTCACTGTTAGAGAGAAACCGGGGCAAAATAATTTCCAATCAGTTAATTCTCCAGCAACAAGTGTTGGAAGTGTAAGGGATGTGGAGAGAACCATTCCTGTGTGTGATGAATGCAATAAAAGGCATTTTAGAGAGTGTCGGTCAAAATTGGGAGTTTGTTTCCATTGTGGGTCTACTAGCCATTTTCTTCGTAACTGTCCGAAAAAGAAAAATGATTTCAGAAACAAATATAATAAGATTGAAGTAACTTTTTAGAGAGGTAGATGATCTGGAAACATTAGAAATACTACTCCCAGTCCTGGAAAGAATAGCGAGATTAACAAACGGTTTTAAGCAAGAACACCAGCCAGAGCCTATGCAATCTGAGCTCGAGAGGAAGCTACTGCTCCAGATGTTATTATGAGTACTTTCTCTCCCTTTGATATTAATGTGTATGCATTGATTGATCTTGGATCAACTCATTCGTATATATGCACTACATTAGTAGACAAAAAGAAATTACTTGTTGAATTCACAGAATATACTATCAAAGTTACAAGTCCCTTGGGTCAGTGTGTTCTACTTAATCAGTTATGCAGATTGTGTCCACTGAAAATTAGGGGTCACGATTTCCCCTCTAGTTTGATGTTGTTACCCTTTGATAAGTTTGATGTGATTTTGGGTATGGACTGCTTAACTCAGCATGATGCTATTGTGAATTGTAGAAGAAAACATATTGTACTAAAATGTCAGGATGGTAAACGAGTCTGAAATGAGTTCGACAGATCAGATGGTACATCTAATATAATATCAGCTATGACAGCACAGAAACATGTTAAAAGGGGCTGTGAAGCATATCTCGCTTACATAGTTGATTCCAGGGTTTCGAAATTGAAATTAAAATTAATTTCGGTTATATGTGAGTTGTCAAATGTGTTTCTAGAAGAGTTACCAGGGTTACCTCTACCCTAGAGGTTGAGTTTACTATTGAATTGGCGTCGGGAACATCCCCTATATCGATAGCTCCGTATAGAATGACACCTACAAAATTGAAGAAATTGAAAGAACAGTTGCAAAAGTTGACATATATGGGTTTTACTCGACCCAGTTTCTCCTTGGGTGCTCAAATGTTATTTGTTAAGAAAAATGACGAGCCCCTACGATTATATATTGATTCTTGACAACTCAACAAATTCACGATCAAGAACAAGTATCCATTGTCATGTATTAACGATCTGTGTGATCAGTTGAAAGGTGCGACAGTGTTTTCAAAGATTGATCTTCATTCTGGTTATTATCAGTTGCGAGTTAAAGACTCAGATGTGCTGAGAACTGTGTTTAGAACCTGGTACGAACATTATGAATTTTTTGTAATGTCGTTTGGTTTGCCTAATGCACCTACAATATTTATGGACTTGATGAACATAATCTTCAGATCGTATTTAGATAGATTCATTATGGTATTCATTGATGATATTTTGATCTATTCACGAGATGAGACTGAGCATGCTGAGCATTTAAGAAATGTTTAGCGAACTTTGCACGAAAAAAATTGTTCGCTAAGTTTAGCAAATGTGAATTTTGGCTTCTAGGAGTCAGATTTTTGGGACATGTATCAGCCGATGGCATTAGGGTTGATCCGACCAAAATTTCAGCTGTGATAGATTGGAAGCCTCTCAGAAATGTGTTTGAGGTCAGAAGTTTTTTGGGTTTAGCCAGATATTATAGAAGATTCGTCAAGGGATTCTCGATGATTGCAATACCGTTGACGAGATTGTTGCAAAAAGATTTTAAGTTGGAGTGGTCTGAGAAATTTTAACAAAGCTTTAATCAATTGAAAGCATTTTTAATCGAGGCACCTGTATTAATTCAGCCAAATTCTGGTAAAGAATTTGTAATTTATAGTGATGCATCATTAAATGATTTGGGTTATGTTCTTATGCAAGAAGGAAATATGATAGCGTATGCTTCTAGATAGTTGAAATCGCATGAAAAATATTATCTGACGCATAATTTGGAGCTTGCAGTGATTGTATTTTCTTTGAAGATTTGGCAACATCATTTGTATGAAGAAAAATGTCATATCTTCAAGGATCATAAAAGTCTGAAATACTTGATGTCATAGAAAGATTTGAATTTGAGATAATGCATATGGCTTGGGTTATTGAAAGACTACGATTTGATCATTAATTATCATTCGGGAAAGGCTAATGTTGTTGTTGATGCTTTGAGTAAGAAGTCTCTGTTTTCTTTTCGAGCTTTGAATACGAGATTGACGTTCATTGATGATGGTTCAATTTTAGTTGAGGTCAAAGCTAGACCGATGTTTTTGCAACAGATTTGTAAAGCTCAGAAATGTGATGATGTGATAATAGCTCAACGGATATAGATTGAGACGACTCCTGATTCAAACTTTTAGATTGGGTTTGATGTTAGTTTGTACTTCAAAGGTAGAATTTGCGTTCTAAGAAGTTCTAATCTCATCTAGAAGATATTACATCAAGCTCATAGTAGTAGCTTGTATATTCATCCTGGTAGCAATAACATGTATGGTGATTTGAAGCAAATGTACTGGTGGTCAGGTATGAAGCAAGAAATTTTTGAGTTCGTATCAAGATGCTTAGTTTGTCAACAAGTTAAAGCTGAACATCAGGTACCTTCTGGTTTCTTACAGACAATAATGATTCCATATAGGAAATAGCAGCGTATTATGATGGATTTCGTATTGTGATTGCCTCTATCTCCGAGAAAGAATGATGTTGTTTGGGTCATTGTTGATCGTTTGACGAAATCCGTGCATTTTAGTCTAGTGCGTATGGATTTTTCGTTTAAAAGATTACCAGAGTTATATGTTGCTGAGATCGTTAGGTTACACGGTGTGCCAATTTCCATTATTTTCGATAGAGATCTGCAATTTACGTCTCGATTCTAGAGCAAGTTACATGAGGCTCTAGGTACTCATTTACATTTTAGTACCGTGTTTCACCCTCAGACCGATGGTCAATCTAAGCGAGTAATTTAGATACTCGAGGATATGCTTCGATACTGTGTTTTAGAATTTGAAGGTAATTGAGAGAGATTTCTACCGTTGGTTGAATACAATAACAGTTATCAATCAAGCAAAAAGATGATACCGTACAAAGCTTTGTATGGTCGAAAATGCCGAACTCTGTTGTACTGTACTGAACTTAGTGAGAAAAAGCTTCTCGAGGTTGATATGATATGAGAAATCGAAGAAAATATTAAAGTTATATAAGACATTTTGAAAGCAGCTTCAGATTGATAGAAGTCTTATGCGGATTTGAAAAGAAAAGACATAGAATTTCAAGTCGGCGACAAAGTGTTTTTAAAAGTGTCGTCTTGGAAGAAGGTTGTCCGATTTGGTTGTAAAGGAAAGCTAAGTCCGAGGTTTATTAGGTCGATGAGATCATTGAGAGAATCAGGCCAGTAGCTTACATATTAGCTTTGGCATCAGTGTTAGAAAAGATTCATAATGTATTTCATGTATCTATGTTACGATGGTATCGATCAGACCTATCACATGTCATTTCACCTGTTGACGTTGAGATTCAGCCTAATATGACTTACAATAAAGAGCCGATCAGAATTCTAGCTCGAAAGATTAAAGAAATGAGAAATGAAAGCATGAATTTAGTGAAGGTTCTTTGGCAATGACACGATATAGAAGAAGCTACCTGGGAATCAGAGGAAGATATGAAAGTGCAATACCCGACCCTCTTTTCTGGTAAGATTTTCAGGGACGAAAATTCCTTTAGGGGCGAGAGTTGTAACAGCCCGTTTTAGTAAAATCAAAACAATGTTTTTGGGACCACAAATTCAATGAGTAAATATTTATATTATTATTATTTTAATGTATACGGTATGTTAGTAGTATTGTATAAAAATTTTGTTAAGAAATTTTGACGCTTGCATGCTTAATTAAGTAAAAAGGTCTAAATCGTAAAAGGTGCAAAAGTAGGATTCTATTAGTTAAAGGTATCTATTAGCAATGAAATTAAATTGTTAAGGAATTTATATGGTGGATAGACCATTATTGTAAATAGTGGACAAACATGGACATTTAATAAGAGGATTTTTATGTTATAACAAAGGTTAATTTAGTAAATCAATAAATAAATTAATATAAATTAAGAAAAAAAACAAACCTATCATCTTTATTCTATCTTCTTCCACTGAAAAACCAAAGAAAGAAACCCTCCATAGAAGCTTGCCAGGGTCGGCCAAGCTATTCTATTGCATGTAAGTGATGCTTTGTCCCATTTTTAATGATTTTTATGTTTTCGGGATTATTGCAGCTTAATCTAGCTAGTCTGGGGATTAATTTGCAAAAATTTTAAAGGATTAGGGTTTTACGATGAACATGTTTGCTTGATATTTGAATTTTAATGAAAATTTATGAGTTTTTGTTGTTAAACAAAAAAACTTTTGTAAAGTGATTTTTGATGAAATTATCATTTAGGGACTAATTTGTAAAAGTAGAAATATAACATGGTAAAATTTTAAATTGGTGATTTGTGTGGGTTGATATGAGTCCCTAGGTAAATCGGCTAGCATAGTACGTGGATGAAATTGCATAAATTTGAATTTACGAGTTTAAGGACTAAATTGTAAAAAGGTTAAAATGTTAGGGGAAACTATAATTATGCATAATGTGAATTATAGATCAAATTGAATGTTAAGATTGATTGAAATACTTCATTGAATATAATTATTTATTTAGCTCAAGATAAATCTCAATCGAAATTAAATTAAGGAAACGGGAAAATCACGGATTAGCTCGATAGCATTTCAACGCTCCAGTTGTCATAGTAAGTTCATAGTATTTCAATACGTAATTGAATTTCTACTTGTATATTTTACACTATAGTTATGTAATTAAATGCTTATAATTAATTATACCCTAAATTGCACATACGTCCCCTGTTTGTTCTTCGATACCCCTTAATTGCACATGTGTGCCCTTGTTTGTACTTTGGTACCCCTGAATTGCACATACGTGCCCTTGTTTGTACTTTGGTACCCTTGAATTGCACATATGTGCCCCTATTTGTACTTCGGTACCCCTGAATTGCACATATGTGCCCCTATTTGTACTTCGATCCCTTGAATTGCACATACGTGCCCCTGTTTGTACTTCGGTACCCTAGAATTGCACATACATGCCCCTCTTTGTACTTCGGTACCCCTGAATTACACATACGTGCCCCTGTTTGTACTTCGATACCCTAAATTACACATACATAGCCCTGTTTGTACTTTGGTACCCCTGAATTGCACATTCGTGCCTCTGTTTGTACTTCGGTACCCCTAAATAACACATATGTGCCCCTGTTTACACTCCGGTAACTTCAAATTGAGTAAAATATGAGTTGTATTATTTTTTTGTTAGTTTAAAGATATTCTTTGTTCTTACTAAACTTTATAAGCTTATATGTTTTTCTGTATTGTTTTGTATATCGTTATTGCTGACTGTTGGACGGATCGAATCTTCGGTTCACACCATCTATCGATGTTGGTAGTTTTTGTTCTCCTTAGGGTTGTGGCATGTATATGTTGTTATATAGGTTATTATGGTATATTTGGACAAAAATACTAAACTAAGATTTTAGGTACTTTATTAATATTGTAAATAGGTATCTTCTTAGTACAATTAGAAATATATGGAATTGATCACTTGTGATTTGTTTTGGCTTGTGAATGAATGAAGTGCTATGCTAGAAATAAATTAAAGTTTACATGTTTTAGTTGTTGATATTGGTTATAATTGTGGTGTCTATGAATGGCACATTGGTTGGTTATTTTTAGGACATTAGTATGGTATGCCATGTTGTGTTGCTTGTGGTCTAAATTGTGATATGCTTTAAGAAGATATTGAATTAGTTGTTTTTGTTTGAAGTATGGTAATGCATACGTTTAAATAAAGTAGTTTGATTGTGAATGAGGTGCCTATATGGCATATTGGTTGAACGGATTTTGGTCTTTTGAATTGTCATTTTAATGCATGTTTTGGTACGCTTTGATTTCCTTGGTTAAGGTTGCAAATTGCTTGTAGGTACATGCTTGAAATAGGTGAAAGAAATGGCTTGATTTTGGACAATTTCTTATCCATACGGCTGTGTGACCCCTGTAGGTTTTAAAGGCATTCAAGTTAGGCAGTTAGACGGCCTGGCACACGGGCATGTGAAGCCATTTCGAGAGTTACATGGCTTGGCACATGGGCATGTGGTTTGGCCGTGTGACCCAAGTCAGAGAGTTACATGGGCATGGACACGGTCTAGGACACGACCGTGTGTCCCTATTTCGATTGTTACACGGCCTAAGAAATGGGTGCGTGTCTCAGCCGTATGAGTCACACGGCCGTGTGACCCCTGTAGTTTGAATTTTTCTAAATTTTTCCTCAATGTTTCAAATGTTTTCGATTTAGCCCCGAATCATTTGTAAAGTGATTCTAAGGCCTCGAGGGTTTGAATAAGAGGCAATATGCTTGTATATTAATAGATTATGCTATGTTTACTGAAATGGTTGGAAATGACAGACTTTAAGTTAATTTTATTTGATAATACCCTATAACCCTAAATTCAGTGACAGATACGGGTTAGGGGTGTTAGACGATAACTCGACATTTACTTGTCACTTTATTTCTTATTGCGATTTTGTACACGTGCACATTTTCGTTGTTCCAAAAACATTTTAATTTAACGAATAATCACCATTTTATAATTCACAAAATCAATAGCTAACATTAGCTCCATCAACCACAACCATTCAACACGTGAGTTTCGTAATATGAGTCATTTAATCACCTCATTTGCATAATAACAACCATTATCAAGTCCCAATATAATATTGGAAACAATGAAAACGTATACAAGTCTTTCACAAGGAATCATAACCAAATATCAATTACAAATCATCATGAAGTCTTTTAACCATTAATAATTCAGTCTGGTGAATGGTATAAATAGATATGGATACGCGATTATCCACCCAAGACACATCAGAATGCTCAACCAAGCCAGTCCAACCAAGAACACGCCTGGGCACCAAGTGCCAAGTCCGTAGGCTTTACATCCCCCCCAGAAACATGTCAGAATCACTTTAAATATAACTCAATAATTCATAACAAAAGATGGACTCCGGTATATTCAATATGTAATAACAAGTCAAGAATCATCATCTCATCACAAATCAATTGCATATAGCGCGCATAATAACCTATTGGCATTCTAATTGTATCCTATCCTGTGTTCATTCGAGCTCAATACACAATATCACGTAACACTTTACAATTCAATTACATTTCTCACCTTGAATCAAGTTATGACAATTTAACTATATATACAAATATTCAAAAAATCATATATCACAAGTCAATATGGTATTACAAATTATACTAAATTAAACCATATGAACTTATCAGAGCCAAACTGCAGAGATAGTAAAATTTAAGGACTAATCAACACATTTCCTTTCTCCACGATTATCAACTGGTTCCTGATCTATAAAGTAGTTTATTTCAATTTATTACCTTCAACCACATGTAATATACAATTTAATGCATATGTCTTCCTATTTATAACTTTGTACAAGTGCCCCAAACTTTTACACTTTAATCAATTTGGTCTCCAATACCAAAAAAGGTTATTTTCACAATTAAGCCCAACGCTATTATGTCGAATTCATTATCATCCTAAAACAGCTTTCAAGCCACAAAATTTACAAGAAATTCATGGCATTTTTAATAATTTAACAATTTCGTCCTTAAACTTAAAAACTATACAAAATCACTTTACAAAATAGTCCTATTTCAGTATCAAGCTTCAAACTAAACCATTAGCATCTAAAATGCTTCAAGAACATAAATGGAAAGTTTTAAAAACTTTGACAGCATCAAAATTAGTCCCTTGGCTAGTTAGATTAAGCCACAACGATCTCAAAAACATAAAATTTGCTAAAACGGAATTGAAAGAGCTTACCATGCGTGAATTATAAGTTGGTTAAACCTTAAGCATTCAAAAATAGAGTTTAAAAGCTTTCCTTCTTTCTATTTCGGTCAAGGGAGAAAGATGATAACATTTTTATAGTTGGTTTTCTTAAACCAATTATTAAATTACGAAATTCGCCTTAGTTAACAACTAAATAATATAACCATGTATGGGTAAATTGTCCACTATTAATAATTATGGCTAAATCACCATATTAGACCATTCAAATATTTTTTGCACTCAATTAGTCTTTTTAAACTAATAGTGATTAACTTTTGCAGCTTTTACAATTTAGTCTTTTTTCTTTAATTAACTAACTAAACGTCAAAATTACTGAACCAAATTTCAATATGACACTATAATGACCTCGTAAATATTAAATAAGTAATATTTATGAACTCACACATTGGAATTGTGGTTCCAAAACCATTGTTTTCATCACTACTAGAAAACAACTTGTTACAACTCTCTCCCGTTAGGAAATTTTGTCCACGAAATTTTTACCTGAGAATAAGTTGGGATATTGTGATTTCATTGATTCCTCAATTTCCCAAGTATCTTACTTGATACCATGTCGGCGCCACAAAAATTTTACAAACAATACCCGTTTATTCCAAAGTTTTTTCACCACGTGAGCTAAGATCACTAATGGCTCCTCTGAATACAATAGATCAGGCTGCAATTCAATCTCACTGGGAGAGATCATCTGTGAAGGATCTAGTCTATACCGTCTCGTCATTGAAACATGAAAAATTTTGTAAACCTTTTCAAGTTTAGAAGGTAAACCCAATTTGTAAGATACAAGGCTTGTTCTTTCAATAATCTCATACGACCCGATGAACCTCAGACTCAATTTCCCTTTTCTACCAAACCGTGACACCTTTTCCAAGGTGAAACTTTTAAAAACACTTTATCACCAATGAAAAATTCTATATCTTTTCTTTTCAAGCTTGCATACAATTTTTGACGATCCAATGCAACTTTCAAGAAATCGCGAATAGCATGAACATTGTCTTCAGTTTCACGAATCAAGTCTGTCCCAACCAACTTGGATTCGCTTAACTCTGACAATTATAGCGGTGTTCTATATTTTCATCCATATAAAGCTTCAAACGATGCCATTTTACTATTGGACTGATAGATGTTATTAGAAGCAAATTAGCTAACAAAAAATATTTTTCCCAGCTACCTTCAAACTTGAGAATACAACACCGTAACATGTCTTCCAGAATCTGTATTACCCATTTTGACTGTTCGTCTATTTGTGGATGAAATGTTGTTCTAAAGTTGAGTTTAGTATCCAGAGCCTCGTGAATTTTACCCTAAAATCTATAGGTGAATCTCAAATCTCGGTCGGAAATAATAGACAATGACACTTCGGGTAATCTGACAATTTTAGAAACATATAACTCGACTAACTTCTTGATCACCTCTGGACGTACTAACACCCAGGGTGTGAATATTGTAGAAAAAGATATATTAATGAGGTGGTATCTACAAGTATATGGGTCCAATTGTAATATAGTTACAATGAAATAGATGAGTACTCTGAGGATCATACCTAAGGGAGGCGAGTCTAGATCAATGTTAACCTAAACACTGAAAGATCTAATTAGTACTTTAGTTTAGTTATAGTACGAAGGTAAAATAAAATAAAAGGAATTTATAAGGTTGTTATAAAAATAAAAAATAATATAATATAAAGAAATAAAATTTGAGAGATTAAAGAATAGAGATAATCAAATCTAATTATGGGTGATTAGCTCGCATTGGTAATCCCTATCAGATGTCGCTTCGGGTTCCTCGTCAATGAACTAGTCATTACCCTAGTAGGACCTTCTGATATTTTACACAAATATCAAGTCGACAATAACTACTTATCTTCCAATCTCATAGTCTAGACTAGTTTGGGGTGAAGGTATTCACGGATGGGTCATACCAATTTTGGGTTAATTCCCACCTTGATGGATTCCCAGGGTTGTCAGGCCTAGGTTTTGTTTCACGTTCTTCCTTTCCCAAACAGTTGATCTGTTGAGTATCCCTACAAAACAGGTAACAGATCATACCTCCAATCCCTAATCCCCCATAGAAGGATTAGTTCCTCATGGTTTCAATAGACAATACAGAATCAATATAAAGAGAATATGCTAAATAAATTGACAATATAGAGTTTACGAAAGAGCCTGATTGTATTAAGATTGATCACGGACCCACAAGGTTTGATTGTCTCCACAATATAGATCTCTCAAAATAGAACAAGAACGAATTACAATAAATCTAACCTAAGAAAGACGAAAACTAAACTGAAATTAAAAAAAATAAATCTAGGCTAAGTGAATGTGACAAAGAAGTTGATTTATAGATTTCAGGTGGCCGTTATCCTTAACCCTAGGTCAGCTGACCTTTCCGAGCTTTAATTTTGATTGTGCAGACCAAAACGTCCTTCTATGACATCAAGCATTCTGCGTTGCGACATAGTGACTAATATTGATTTGGTACCCTTTCTTATGGTCTCTAGCACACTTATAAAGTTCATTAGCTCACCCTTAGGCCACATTCGACCCCTAAGGTCAATAAAAGACTCAATTTGCACATTTTATTAACTTAATAGAAACTTAAGAAAACATAATTAAAACTTAATAAAAATGTTTGCCTTCAAGCTCCTAAAGTGCAATGCAAACATAAGTAAGAAATAGAAGAGATGTCCATTGAGCAAATATCATACGAGTATTGACTTTGGAGCACATGACTTGGGCATTTCATATCGACTAACAACTTTAATGCGATGAATAATTGACTTACCACTTTTGACCACAAACATCTAAGTTCAGTATAGTACAAAGTATACAAACATTAAGGGTCTCACCTGTAGGGATCCATCAATAAATCATACAAGTACTTTCATTATCCGAGCAGAATACAAATGGTCGTTTATGCGATTGTTCAGTATAATGTACATTCATGCATAAGGATATTTAGGTCACATAGGACTTTTTAGCTTGTATAATGCTTATGACAGGTATGGAGTTCAAAAATAGTAAGCATCAAGAGGGTTACAAACACGAAAATAGTTTGGCACATCCTATCGATCCCTATTCTTCCCCCTTAGTGACCTTTACCCGCTCACCACCTTATTTCTCCTTCTCTTACCTTCTTTGTTTCTCCACATAGGAAATCATAGGATAACATAGTAATTTTGTCACTTTTCTCTTTTTCAATGAATCTCACTCATGAATGCATTTTCACTATTTCAAGACTTTTTCTACCCGTACTACTTTTTCTTTTCGAAATTTTCTTTTGTTTTACACTTTCAGGCTAACCTATAGTTCCCATATCACACCAATCTTTCATATTTCACTCTATTTTTACAAACTCCATCGTGATGTATCTACTTATCTCCCAATACGTACGGCAAGACGTCTATAGTCGTGCAGTGCAAGACCAAAGAAAAATGGCAAATACAAATTAATATTTCAGGCTTAAGGTTTATAATGACGTTCATCAAGAAGCGTCAATAGGCTCAAAAATTGATACTAAAGGTGAAATACTAATAGGTCAGCTTTTTGGCTCTAGATATGTTCCAAACAATGCCTTACGTCGTGCTTTAATATCTATATATGCATAAATTTAATCAACCAAGCAAACTCAAACTCAACCATTTATCATTCATACTGTCATGCTCGTTTCCTTGTATTTTCTGTATCATTTGGTATATTTGATTGCTTAATCCCTATTTATAGTTTAACATATAGAACTTAGTAGTCTAATAATAAAAAAATTAAAATCACCTATCATCATGCCAAATTTATTTGAAAAAAACAAGTAACCTATGTACATGCTCGTAACCAATCACTTGTATTTCTACAAGCTCAAGCACACAAAAGATAAGAAAAATCAAGGAAAATGTAAAAAATTAAAACAAATTTTCTATGTTCCCCCCACTCTTGATTTGAGACATTGTCCTCAATGTCTAGCCCATAAATAGAGAATGAAGGAAGTTACTCGATTGATCGTGGTTGCTCTAACTGTTAATGGTGGGTGCTTCCTCCCTTGTTCATGTAAAGCTCAAATTGTTTGTGTCTCCTTTATGTGGGGTTCCTACAGAGAAAATCATAAACAAACATAAATCCAAACAACTAAAATATTATTCCTATCCTAACGCAAACTAAAATCATCCTTATGTTTTAATACAACCCGAAATAAAATTTAAAAACTAATCATCTTGCTCAGAATCCATCTCTTCATCTCTTTCTTCCTCAGCATCCTCTCCTTCCTCTTTGCTCTCATGCGCCTCTTCCTCTTATTCCCAATTTACTGGCCCAAACATATTAGGTGCATAATTAGGGACCCAGATGTTGTTTCGTCTAGCAAATTCTTGAAAAATTAGCCTCGACTACTGTGTCCATTGTATCATCCAGTCTAGCTTTGGATGACTACTCTCACCAACTTCTTGTTGAGCTTGTGTCAACCTCTGTGATGAAGTTGATGTGATCGTGGCTTCTTTTTGTTGTTTGTTCCAATCCTTTATTTGTTTGGCTCACAACTCTATGCACTATTGGAACAAGGTGTCTCCGATAATACTTCGAGAAGGTTTCGACAACTACTCGGTGGATGTCATAGGTACACCTGCCTTTTTGCATAAGGCCAACACTAGATGGGGAAAGAAAACTCCCACCTTCTGGCCACTAATACAACTTTTCAAGTTTTGATGGATCCATCTACAGATACATACCTACTTTCTCTGCAAAATAGTATAGAGTAAAACTGCTTAAAAGGTATTAACGTTAGAAACATTCAAAGCAAGTACAATTCGTGTGCGCACAAATTGAATCCATATCTTAGCCCTTTCCTTTAGTTAAATGATATTTGTCAATATCTTGGTACTTAGGTGATATTTCCATTCGCCCCTTCCTTCAGTTAAAAAGTTTATAATGTTTTCCATATCTATGTCTCAAAAATATTCTAAATCAGTTTCCTTGATAAAATCTTTTTCACAGTATGGAGCATTATAAAAGTCACAAATTATTTGAAGGGTTACTTGCACTTATTTCCCTCGCACAGATACCATTTCCCACATATGGCTCTTAGTGTTTCTAGACTATTGATCCCATCAATATGCATAAAACTCTTGAACAACAGGGACCACAGCACTATCTTTTGGGATTATCCAAAAATGTTCCCACCTATGGTATCTAACTAAAGGTCATATTTCCTTACAAAGAATCATAGACAGATCAAATCCCTCTCTTGTATAAATGTTTTTCCTTGAATTTCAAAAAAATAATTTTCAATATTCGAGTTTGCAAAATTAGAGAGATTTGGAACTGTCAACAATTTTGACTCATTAGTTCGCCTAACTTTCCTAGGAGGCATTATTGAACTAAGGACTTTAGTACAATGTTAAGAAAAATTCAATAAAACAGTAACAATTTTGAGTTAAGAACCCTTAACCTATAAGAAGTCTTGGAATTCCTTGTTGTATGCATTGATTTACCATTCCTTTGAGTGCTGCCCTCCTTTGCCACATCGAATAAGGTTATATAATAAAGTATTTCACACCACTTGAAAGAAAAGAGGGAGATTTGGGATTTTAGGGAATATGAATTTTGAAAGATTTAGGATGATTAAGGGGTTAAGGGGTGTTAAATTGGTTTAGGAGGTATGTTAGGGTTAAAAAGTTCTTTTATTGTTAAAAAGTGGGTAAAATAAGTGTTTAGCCTTCAGGTTGCGCCTGCCGGGTTGGGTCACTCGTAGAAATATTACAGCAATGTAGCGACACAGGGGTTCCGTGTCGCGGCACATTCTAAATTTTTAGATTTTTTAGTATATTGGCTACAATGTTGCGACACTTAAAGTCTGTGTCGCGACATCGAAAGAATTTTCTCGATTTTGAAGACTGCCCTTGGTGTTACGACACAGGATTCCCGTACTCAAAACTCCATTTTCTAGAGTGCTACGGTTCCTAAAAAACTCAAAGTTAATATAAATAAAAAATCTACACTAAAAGTTAACTAACTATATAATATTTTACATATGTTTAAGTATCAGATTAAATAGTTTAAATCTTATTGTCGGATGAATCCGACAGTATCATCAGTTTACAAATGGACGATTCTTTTGTTATATCAGTATTAGTCCATTGTCCGTTGTGCCATTCCACCTTTGCCCACTTCTCCTTTTCCTTCAACCTATTTATCCTTTCTGCATGCATAAAAGGAAGTGTATCCCTTGACTCGGGAATGTTAGAAATAGATAATTCTTTGCATTGCTCCCCTAACTTCCTCCTACCTTCTTCTTTGCTTGGTTGATGACCACATTTAAAAATTTCAGTCTCACCATTGATTTTCATGGTTAATTCATTTTTTTGTAAATCAATGGTGGATCTCGAGGCAGCTAGAGAGGTCTACCTCATAAGATCGGTATCTCTCGATCTTCTTCAAAATCTAGAACCAAAAAATTCATTGGGATAATGAAGCTGCACACTTTGACTAACACATCTTTCAATACACCTTTTCGATGTACTGAAGACCTGTGAGCCAACTGTAGTGTTATCTAAGTAGTTTTGGGATCCCTCAACCCGAGTTTCTCAAAAATAGTTAGAGGCATTAAATTAATACTAGCTCCTAAGTCACATATGGCTCTATCAAAATTAATGCTCCCTATCTCTATGGGAATAGTAAAACTTCCCGGGTCTTTTAATTTTTGGGGAACCTGCCTTGAAATAATAACATTACAGGAAGAGCTTAAATTAACTTTTTCTCCCACCTTAATTTTCCTACGCCTAGACATGATTTCCTTTAAAAACTACAGTAAGCGATTAAAGGCAGGTTTACATTTAATGTTTTGAACAAGTTTAGGAAGCTTACAATTCGTCTTTATCCCTTTTTTGCTTTTCTTCTAGTCTTGAAGGGAATAGGATCTTTGTTAATGGAAAAATCTTTGGGCATCTCTTTTTCTAGCTTAGCTGTTGGTACAATTTTCTCCTCTAACTCTAGTTCATCTTTAGCCTCAAGGGATTGATCTTGAGGGTCATCAATATTCTCCATCTTTCCCTCTGGAGTAGGGGTTTCTGGGCTACTTAGTACTTTGTCGGATTGGAGCTCTATTGCTTTCATGTGCTCTTTACCTTCTCCCTTAGGATTATTTTCTGTATTATTGGGAATGCTTGTGCCATTTTTTCTTTTGATGCCTCCCATCATTCTCATCAATTGGCTCATTTGATCCTCAAGTTTAGTCAATGTTTTGGTTAAGTTGATGCACTCAGACTGCACCTGCTTGACATCTGTTCTCATGGACTACATTTCTCTCTCTATTCAATCCAAACATTGACCACATGTAGAATGGTCACTTAGGTTAACCCTATCCTGAGGTTTTTGCAAATAAGGAGGTTGATAATGAGTATTTTTTAGCTTGATTTGAACTATTACCTTTTCATTGGTTTCCTCCCCATATCAGATTCGGGTGATCTCTCCAACCAGGATTGTAAGTGTTGGAATAATGGTTTCCACCACTATTTCTGATATAATTCACATCCTCGATAGGATTGTTGGGGTAGTGGAAAAGTGGTTTATCTCCTCCACTAATAGATGGTGCAGTGTTTCCAGATTCAATGCAGTTCAGTCTATCCACTAACTGTTGATACTTATCATCCTCTTGAATGGCTTTTACCATAGCAGTTTTTTGGCCATATCTAAATTGTTCAATTGGCCACTAGAAGGAGTTCAATGCCATGTTCTCAATTATTTTGTACACATCCTCATACGTCTTGTTCATAAGTGCTCCTGCTGCTGCTCCGTCTAGGCCTGATCTTGCATTCTCATCCACTCAGGAAATCTGTGGTGTGGGCATTTCTAAATAAATGTTTTGAAACGTTCCCAAGCCTCATGGAAACTTTCTCCATCCATTTTTCTGAAAACATCAATCTCTCTTCTTAATTGAACTATGTTACTGATAGGGAAAAACTTCTGTAAGAACTTTCAATGAGTTTATCCCATGCCGTGATAGATCCCGATATCTGCGAGTCTAACCAAGAAAAGGCATTATCAATCAAAGAAAAGGGGGACAACCGAATATCTAATTGATACTTTAGCTTATTTATAGTATGAAGGTAAAATAAAATGAGTGTATAATATTTTTATAATAATAATAAAATAATATAAAGAACTAAACTTCAAGAGCTTGAAGAATAGAAAAAATCAAATCTAATTATGAGTGATTAGCTAACTTCGGTAATCCCCACCAACTATTGCTTCGAGTTCCTCTTCAATCAACTAGTCATTATCCCAGTAGGATCTTCTGGTCTTCTACTCAAATAACAAGTCGACAATAACTATTTATCTTCCAACCTTATAGTCCAGACCGATTTAGGGTAAAGGTATTCACGGATGGGTCATACCAATTTTGGGTTAATTCCCACCTTAATTGATTCCCAAGGTTGTCAAGCCTAGGGTTTGTTCCACGTTCTTCCTTTCCTAAATAGCTAACCCGTTGAGTATCCCTACAAAACAGGCAATAGATCATACCTCCACTCGCTAATCCCCCATAGAGGGATTATTTCCTCATGGTTTCCATAAATAATATAGAATCGATATAAAGAGAAAATATGCTAAATAAATCGATAATATAGAGTTTTTGAAAGAGCCTGATTGTATTAAGATTGATCGCGAACCTACAAGGTTTGATTGTCTCCACAATACAGATCTCTCAAAATACAACAAGAACGAATGAATATAAATCTAACCTAAGAAAGAAGAAAACTAAATTGAAATTAAATTACTAAATCTAGGCTAAGTGATTGGTGTATATAACATGTGCCAAATGAGCTTATTTATAGATTTCAGGTTGCCATCATCCTTAACCCTAGGTTAGTTGATGTTCTCGAGCTTTAAGTTTGATTGTACAGACCAAAACGCCCCTTTCTAGTGTTTAATTCTTGTCCAGAATCGATGTCGAGACATACCAAGTCCTGTGTCGTGACATAGCAATCAGTGTACTTTTCTTGGGATATCTTCAGGGGTATGTCGCGACACCCTTAGGCTGTGTCACGACATCGAAGGCAGTTTCGTGATTTCTCCATTCTACTCCCTATGTTGCAACATCAAGCATTCTGTGTTACTACATAGTGACTAGTATTGATTTGGTACTCCTTCTAATGGTCTCCTACATGCTTATTAAGTTCATTAGATCACCCTTATGCCTCATTCGACCCCTAAGGTCAATAAAATGCTCAATTTGCACATTTTATTTACTTAATGGAAACTTAAGAAAACATAATTAAAACTTAATAAAAAAGCTTGTCTTCAAGCTCCTAAAGTGGGGAAACTAGTTTAATCTACTAAATTTGAGGCAAATCACTTCTCAAGCGAGTAATCGGTTCTGACCAAAATAAAATGAGCCAATTTCATCAGTCTATCAATAACAACCCATATCGAGTCTCTCTTTCTCAGTGACATAGGCAATCTAGATATGATATTCATTGTGACTCGCTCCCATTTCCATTCAAGAATCATAACAGGCTGCAATACCCTAGATGGTACTTGATGCTCAGCTTTCACCTGCTGGCAAACCAGACATTTTAGTCACAAATTCTAAAATTTCACGTTTCATACCCGACCACGAATACATCTATTTTAAATCACAAAACATCTTAGTACTACCCGGATGAGTACAGTACATACTATTCTAAGCCTTTGATAAAATGTCTCGTTTCAAATCCAGATCATTCGAAACATATAATCTACTGCGGAAATACAACTTACCATCAATACCAACTCTGAATTCCATAGATTGATCATTCTGAATTTGTTCTCATTTACCTAATAGTTTCGGGTCATCATTTTGCAATTCTCTAAAGAAAAACGGTCTAACTTCCAATTCAGCTAAAACAGAACCATCACGACTCAAAGTCAACTGAGTGTTTAATGCTCTAAAGGAAAATAGTGATTTCTAAATTAATGCATCAACAACTATATTAGCTTTTCCCGTATAATAATCAATTACCAGATCATAATTTTTTAATAACTCGAGCCACCCTCATTGTCTCAGGTTCAGTTTTTTTAGTCATTAAATATTTTAGGCTTTTATGATCTATAAAAACATTGCATCTCTCATTGTACAGGTAATGTCGCCAAATCTTCAAAGCGAAAACAATCGTAGCCAATTCTAGATCGTGAGTTGGGTAATTTCTCTCGTGCGATTTTAGCTATTGAGAAGCGTATGCTATAACTTTTCCATCCTACATCAACACACAACCTAACCCACTGAGCGACGCATCACTGTAAACAACATATTCTTTCTCAGATTTAGGTTGAGTCAGTAAAGAAGCTTCTATCAACAAAGCTTTTAGCTAATCAAAACTTTCTTGGCACCTATCCAACCAAACAAACTCCAAATTTTTTTGTCATATCTTGCTCATCAATAAAGCAATTATCGAAAAAATTTTAACAAATCAAAGATAATAACCAGCTAAGCCCAGAAAACTATATACCTCTGAGACATTCTTCAGAGCTTTCCAGTTAACAATAGCAAAGGTCTTGCTCGGGTCAACATGAATCCCATCCGTCAAAATCACATGACCAAGAAATCCAACCTCTATGAGCTACAATTCACATTTACTGAATTTTTCATACAACTGCTTCTTGTAATACAATTTTCAGATGCTGTGCGTGCTCTAATTCTATTTTAGAATAGATCAGTATATCCTCTCTGATTCTATTTTCAAAAATAGACCTCAAATCCAATTATTATCAGTATATCATCAACTGAAAAACCTGATTCATTAAATTCATAAAACTAGGAAGGGCATTGGTTAACCCAAATGACATTACCAAGAATTCATAATGACTGTAACAAGTTCAAAAAGTAATTTTTGGCATGTCAATATCTCTAACTCGCAACTGATAATAATCGAATATGTGGTCTATTTTCGAAAACATTGTTGCGTCTTTTAACTGGTCAGACAAATCATCAATACGGGGCAAAGAATATTTATTCTTTATCGTAACTTTATTCAATTGCCTGTAATCCATCTTTCTTCTTCACAAACAACATAAGTGAACACTAGGGAGATACACTCGGTTGAATAAAACCTCGATCTAACAACTCTTGCAACTATGCTTTAAGTTCTTGCAACTCAGTTGGTGTCATTCGATATGGTACAATCGATATCGGAGCAAACCCAAGCATCAAATCAATCACTTGAAGTTCACGTTCTGGCAGTAATCTTGGTAATTATTCAGGAAACACGTCTGTAAACTTGTTAACAATCGGTACCAGATCAATCTTCGATCTTGATTCTTGAGTATCAAGTATATACGCCAGAAATGCTTCACAACCTTTACGAAACAATTTCTATGCAGAAATAGCTAAAATAACTTTAGTAGCGTTGTCTGCTCTATCAGACTCAACTGTAACCATTTCACCTGTTAGACATTTCAGATCAATTTGTTTCAGTCTACAGTTCACCACAACATCATGTAACGTCAACCACTCCATTCCCAGAATGATATCAAATTTGTGAAAGGGTAATAACATCAAATCAGCAAGAAAGTCACAGTTCTGTATTCTCAGCGGACACTTATAACATATTAAGTTAACTATCACACTCTAAACTAATGGATTAGTAACTCGAACATTAAACTCGGTTGACTCAATAGGTAAATTCTTAACAATTACTAATGTAGTGCAAATATAAGAATGAGTTGACCCAGAGTCAATCAGTGCATACACAATAACTTAAAAATGATAGAATGTACCAACAATAACATCAGGCACAGTAGCTTCCTCTCTAGCTCGGATGGCATATGCTCGAGCAAGCACTTTAGCTTTAGATCTAAAAATTGTGTCTTTGGTTCCACTACAATTAGCTCCAATATGATTGCCCTGACCAAGACGTTTACCTTTTTTAGGTGTAGATAATTGTTTATCACTCTACTCATTATTGTCCCTCACTTCTCTTGGGCAATTTTTCAGGAAATGGCCTATCAAACCACATCTAAAACAAGCATCTAAATTGGTTCTGAATTCACCAACATGTACTTTTCCACAATATTCACACATAGGTCTCAGAGCATTATGAATAGTACACACACTATCAGCAGGTGTAGCCTAAAATCTCAAATCATGTTGTCTCAGTTTGTTTCTACCCGAAAACCTAGATGGTGAAGTGAAGCAACTAAAAACTTCTTTTGATTTCTTTGACGGTAGGGTAGAAAATTATTTAAAGGAACTTCATTTTACAAAATCTCGCGTCTTTATTTCATTCTGTTTCTTATTGTTGCAAATTTCTTCCATCTTTTGTGCCCAATCCGATAACACAATGAACTCTCGTATTTCCATTGCTCCGACTAACATTTTAATCTCATCATTTAACCCAGCTTCAAAACAAATGCACATTTCTTCCTCATTCGTCACAATTTCATGAGCATACTTGCAAAGCTGCACAAACTCTCGCTCATATTCAGTTACAGATTTACTTCCTTGCTTCAATTTAAAAAATTCTTTCTTTTTCTGGTCCAAGTATCATTTGCTAACATATTTCTTTTTAAAATCAAACCTAAAGAAATCCAAATCCAAATTAATGTCGACCACCAGTTATAAGCTTCATCTTTAAGTAAAGACAAGACACATTTGAGATAATAACCAGGTGAACAGGCCATTTCATTGAAAACTCGCTGAATATTCTCAAGCCAATACTAAGCCCTATTTAGGTCGTCATCCGTCTTTCCTCTAAACTCTTTGGCACCATACTTCCTGATTTTATTTATAGGAGGCCATCGACTCATTTCAATTGTTTGAAGATGCGGGGGTGCCACAAGATACACAACAAGGGGTGGAGGTTGTTGAACCGCAGGATTGGCTTGCATAAATTCTGTGAACCACTGACCCATTAGGTTGAAAAAGACATTTTTAACTTCACTGTTGGACAATTACAGAACCGGTAGGTTATGACTTACTTCTTGTTTGGAAGTTAGGACATTATTATTTATTTCATCAGTGTCAGCTCAATCATATTCTCCCAACATTCTTTAAATTAATAAAAAATAGGGGTAAGGTCATATCAAATCCATCACATTATCGTAGGTTTATGTGGCATGTAATTTCTGAACACCAAACATGATATGTTCAATCCAAGAATCAACTAAATTGTAGCTCTGATACCACTAAATGTAACACCCTTCACTGGCCTCCATCACCGAATCAAGGTTATGGAATGCTAAGGTAAACAACAGGACAAAAATTTTCTTTTTCAATTCAAAATACAATTAAAAAAACATTACTTAATAAACAAACATTAGTTAATCATGATATTCATACAAAAACAAAGCTTAAAACGAGCTTTAAGATACAAAGGGTTGGACTCGAGCATTAAAAAGAACCAAATTATAAACTTTTTAAATCTTGAACAAAGTATTGATATCTTTATAATAAGTATTGATATTTTTATATCCGGTATCGACACCAAATAAAATATCAATACCATTTTGAAATTTTCATTCAAAACATTTTATCGATACCTTTTTGGAGGTTTCAATAAATTTTTAAAGATTTATCGATACTAAATGAAAAGTACTTATAACAAATTGACATTCTGTCAAATTTTAAAATTGTTTATTTGGTCTAGTATTGGTACATTGATCCTTTTTCTCAATACTTTCTTCCAAATGGTTAAAAATTATAAGTTTAAAGATTCAATTCATGCTCAAGTCACCTACTACTTTTAAAGATACATACACATTTGTTATCAATACTTTCTTCACGAAGTGCTTCTTTCAGAGTTAAACTTCCATTTTTCCATATTTCTAGAAAAAGCATCTCCTGTTTTTCATTATCATTCCCATAACAATTAATACAATGATTCGCATTTCGAACAAGCATGAATACAACATCTATAGGATAACTTCTGTCTTGAAAGTTCTTTCGCATTTCTATATCATATACTCTATTTCTCTCGATTTGTAATCCAATACACAAATAAATTGGTTCGGTTAGGCTGGTTATATGCTGTGTATTATCAACGATTTCCACAGAAGGTGGTAAGATGATGTCTTGAGCAGTTACATATCTGAGACCCTTGGCACAAATAAAGGCGTTACGAGGTCCATACAAATTCCCACTCAATACAATTTCTTTCAAACTCATTAAAATTTCATGGACTGATTCTTGAATACCTACTATGGTAGAATATTCCTGTGGTATTTTCTCAGATTTTGCACATGTAATGCACGTTCCTTCTAGTTCTCCAAGCAAAGGCCTTCGCATCGCACTGCCTATTGTGTCAGCTTGGCCTTTCATAAGTGGAGATAGAATAAAGCGTCAATAATAAAGGCGTTTACTATTTATTTTTGATTCAACACACTTCTACTGTCGTGTTCGAGTCGAAGTAGAGACTTTTACTTTCTCTCAAACCATAATAATATTATTTTATTTGATCAGATCATTGAATCATTTATTTCTCTTGAAATCTCTTTAGTGTTTATTTCTACATACGTGTTTTTTTAGGGGGTCTACAACCATTATGTGGCATAGGGCTTACATCCTGTACGGAACTTAATAGTATACCACTTCTACGAATAGCTCGTAATGTTACATCTCTTTCGAGACCAGAACCCTTTATCATAACTTTGCTCGTTGCATACATTGGTCTACTACTGCTCGAATAGCATTTCCCACTTCGGTTTGAATAACAAAAGGGGTCCCTTTTCTTGTACCTTTGAATCCACAAGTGCCGATGGAAGACCAAGAGATTACCCAACCCCATACTTCTGTAAGAATAACAATGGTATTGTTGAAACTTGCTTGAACATGAATAACTCCTTTTGGTATTCTACGTGCACTTTTCCGTGCACCACTACAACCATTCTTATGTGAACCAACTTTTGGTATAGGTTTTTCCATATTTTATCATTTCATAAAGATAAGTCAAAGATATATGGATATATCAATTTCATGTCAAAACAAATCTTCTATTTTTATTTGTTTATCGCTTTCATTAAGATTAGTTTCTTTTTACTTAAAACATAAGCCTTTAACCAAATTCTATTATGCAATTAGCATGCAAGTATCCATTCCCTAAACTTATTTAAGCACACTCCAAAACATATCAAAACATGCCACATACCTAAGTCTAACCAATATGCCATATAGTACTATCACAAACAACAATCTAATCCAACATTTAAGTCATTTCTATCTAATTCAAACTTGTCTAGCATGTTATACAAAATGACAAGTTATTACTAATTATTCATTACCATAACATTCATTCAAGCCATCACTAATTATTCATTCTATCACAAATCACATATATGCACATATCCTATCATACTTTCTCATATCATTTATAATCCACAACAAGCTTTCATGCATTAGTTAATAACAACTTTGTCATTTATCCATTCAACTTACATACATAACTTGAACTAGCACAAGCATATATACTTCACAAACACTTATGTACGTATCTTAAGCACACATATTACATACCACAAAACCAACTATAATGGTTTCAAAGTTTACCAAAATAAAATTGACCACAAACATCTCGCCCTTCTTTAACATCATGAATTCTTTTTTTCTATCTTCAATATACAACTCGTCGACATATTTCTTCTGAAACTAGAACTGAAAGAATGTTCAAGTAATCCTATCTACTAGCATGTGTCAGGAAGCTATTAACCACCATTGATATGTCTCCTCTTTCAGAAGGGATACAACACATATGACACACTAATACAGAGAATACTCTAACTTTTGTAGCACCCGATCCATCAATTATAACCAAGCTTCAAATAACGAGGGGTCCACATCTTTCAACCCTTTTAATTTGGTTGCCTTGTATTTTCGCAACTCCTTTGTTGGAGCTTGTCGAGCTGTAGCTACCGAAGCAACCTGTGAAACAGCTCCCACTGCACATTGAAGAACTTTTGCTATAGTGTGAAGTAAATTTTCATCCTTTCGACATTCCCAATGAAGTCTATTGGCTCTATTTTTATAAAAACTGACTGGATCTATGCCAAGTTTCTCGATTCAATTCTTTTTTCACCCTCAACGGAGTGATCAGTACTGTAATTATCATAGTAAACAGCATCTCTCGATTCCCTGGGCATTTTGGCTATAAAATAAAGGAATTTACAATCAGTATCCAGATATCAACTCAAACTCGACTAAACTTTGGAATGTACCTCTAGACTTAATTTTAAGCTCAATTTAGTCAGAGAATTGGCTAAACCTATAGCTTTGATACCACTAAATGTAACACCTTATACCTGACCCAATCACCAGGTCCGAGCTATAAGATGCAACATTCATTGTTAAAGAAACTATAATAAATTATATTCAAATTCCATCATTAAACATTTAATTACTAGCATTACATGCACAAAACACAACATATATTTATTTTTGGATCATATACAAGCTTATGAAAGCTTAATACTATCTCGGGGTCAAGTAAGGGCTAAAATGTAACATTTTCAAAACTTTTTAGGCTGGCATCACGACTTCTAGGGTTTGGGTATCATTACCTTAAAGACAGTATGCAAGCTTCCCAACCTGAGGACCAAATTGTAAACTTTTTCAAATTAAAAAAGAGCCAACGTTGCAATCTCAAATAGGGGACGCCGTAGCGAGAATGGCTGATGTCGTGACATTCAAGGGGTGATGTTGTGACTTCCTAACAGTCAACTAGGTTCCTAATTTAATCCATCTTCTCTAACAACCCATTTTTTAGTGGTGTCAAAAATAGTGGTTTCGACACCACAATTTTGATGCGTGAGTTTGTAAATAGTATTTATTAATATTTATGAGTTGATTATAGTATTATATTAAATTTTGATTTGATAACGAATAGTTAAGTACAAGTTGTTTGACCCTAAAATCAACTGGTTTTGGAAAATGAGGTATCGTGACCTTGTTTTTGTAAATCGAGCCTGTAAATATTTTTATTAAATATTTACGATGTGATTAAATAGGTGTACAAAAATTTGGTCCAAAAATTTGAACGCTTAGATAGTTCATTAAGGAAAAATGACTAAATCGTAAAAACTACAAAAGTTAATCCCTATTATTTTTATTAGTTAAATGAGTTTAAAAAGTACTTGTTTGAGGTTCTAAGTGGAAAATAACCACATTTTATTAGTTGGGATGGTTGGTGTTTAATTTTAAAAGTTTATATGTTATTATTAAGTTAAAATATTAATATATATGTTAATAAAATAAAATATTAATATATATGTTAATAAAATAAATAAACAATACCTTCTTCTTCTTCTTTTCTTTGAAACGGAAACAAAACATGGAAAAGATTCATTTTTGAGTTTAAAGGTTCAGCCAAGCTTCAAACTTGTGCATGTAAGTCGATTTGAATTTTGTTTCTCGTAATTTTTATATTTTTTTATATTGTTGTAGCTTAATCTAGATAACCCAATGACTAATTTGTAAAAATATTAAATATTTTGAATAATAACATGGATGAGTTTGTGATGTTTTTGAAGTTTAATGATAGATTTATAAGCTTGGTTGTTAAATAGGAATATTTTGTAAAGTAGTTTTGATTGATTTTTAAGTTTAAGGACTAAGTTGTTAAAATAAAAAAGTTAGCATGAAATTCTTGTAAAAATTTGATAAAAATGGGATTAATAAGGACCAAAAAGAATTCGGCTAACATTGGTGAGGTTAATTTTGATAGATTTGATAGTTTCAGGTTTAGGGACTAAATTGAATATAACGTGAAATTTAAGGGTTGTAAAATTTCATTAAGAGGCCTAATCTATGAATTTAACTGTTTCAATGTATTGAATTGGTTAATTGAACTAAATTATTTTATATAGATCAAGAAACAGGTCAACCAATAGACAAATGCGAAAAAATGAAATTTTGTTTATTAGTCCTTGGAGTCGTGTTTGCTGCTGAATCAATTTAGGTAAGTTCGTATAGCGTATAAATTTAGTTAATAGTGTTTTGGTAGTATAATATAATTTTGTATGCTTGTGATTGAATTAATGGTGTTATGATTTTAAAGCTTTGAATGGTTCAAATTGAAATGAAATTATAATTGAGGGTCATGATTGAAAAAGGAGAAATTATATATTTGAATTCATGTGACAAAGAAATGCTTAAGTAATTATATGATATGAATGTGAATCATAGCCTGTATGAACCTCGTGAATTCTTAGGATACAAATGACATGTCATTAGGATTATTTATCGTTTCTAGTGTTGGTCTTGGATGTCCTATCGATAGCTCAGGTCTTGCATTTGTTGTGGATTCTCCACAGCTCGTGTGAGCAGCATTGTGTAGCATAACATCCCGACCTACAACTCATGTGAGCAATTACAGTTATAGCTTTTGTGAGCATCATTCATGCGTATCCGACGTTATTTCATTTGGTTCATCGAGTGTTAAATGTAGAAAATGAAATAGATATAAGAAATGGTTATACGAAAAGGTTATATGAAATGGTTACATGAAATGGTTATATGGAAATAGATACATGGAATGATTTTATGAATCGGTTATATAGAAATAGTTATATGAAGTGCTTTTATGAAATGTTTATATGGATATAGATATGTAAAAAAGGACATTTGAAACAAATATTTGAAATGAATATGTGAAATGTTAAATGAATAGATGAGGGATACATGGTATATCAAATATGTTTACTTGTATATGTTTATTGACATGAAGAAGTTACACATTTTCATATATGTGAATTTACTAACCTTATGAAACTTGTGATGTGTATAGGCAATTAAATGAATTCATGACATACTAAGGTTTAAGCAAGCTTACCTCATTTTGGTTTTTCTTCCTTGTAGATCGTCGGATCGAGCTGTCGATTGGATTGCTTTTGGAGATAACACTATCTAGCAACTTAATCGGTAACTAATTTTTCACTTTGGTTCAGTTATAAGTGGCATGTAAATAGGGATTTGGTATATGTATGTTATGATCATTCGGTTATGTTTTGTGCCATTCAAAATATGTAGTATTTGTTTGATGTATCTTTAATAGTATTTTGGTTGGTTTGGTATTTGATAACATAAAAGTGTGTTAGAAATATAATGCACTGATGGATTGTTGAATTGGTACATACATGATAGGTTAATTGATGAAATTCAAGTAATGATTTTGGCATTTGGTGATTTATGTTGATTTGGTGAATGTATAAGCATGAAAAGCTAATTTTTTTAGGTTTAAATGGTTGATGTTTCTGTTTGAATTGTGGTGTCAATGAAGGCATATTGGTTAGGCACATATGTTGATTCTGAAATGGTATATTTTGGCATGTTTTGGCATATTTTGAATAGGCTTGAATGTTGATTAATGCATGGATTGGAACCTAAGATTTGGCATGTGAATTTGCTTGTGTTTGAAAGTGAATTTAGCCACACACGGTCTGCCACATGGCTATGTATGCCACACGGTTGTATGACACGGTAGTGTGGTTTGATTGATTTTAGGTGCAGGATGTTCCATACGGTCACAAATTGTTAGACGGTTGCGTAACCCTATTTTTTCACAACATTGAATTGCATATAGTTTGAGGACACGGGTGTGTAGTGCAATACCACACGGCCTCAACCTTGTCACACGGCCGTGTAACCCCTGTTTGCAGCTTTTCCACATTTTTCTATTTTATTTCAGATTAGTCCCTACTTGTTTTGAACTTGATTTCAAGGTTCTGAAAGCTCGACTTAAGGATCGTTTTTGTAGGTATGTTGTGAATGATAAATGATTATTAATCTATGATGATCAAATAGATTTTTGTATTGTGAATATGTATAATCAAACTTGTTTGTTGTCCTAATATCCCATAGCTCAAATCTGGTGACGAAGATGGGTTAGGGGTGTTACACCTTCCAACTAGCACATGGCAACCATGCTTGGCCTTAAGGTCTCAATTTGTCATTAAAAATATATACAACTTGTTTAGTATACAATTTTCAATACATCAACACCATTCACACAAATAACCACTAACCATTTCATTCATGTACTATATCATTACTCAAAATTGACCATGTTCAACATGAAATAAAATAACCCTATGTAACACCCCTATACTTGACACCACTACCAAGCCAAGTATAGGAATGTCACATTTGAGTGCCAGAGTAATCCTAGCTAAATTAAATTAACTGAACCTTTTTTTCGATCATATTTTAACCCTGCAAACATGTTTTTAACATATTTTCAGTGTACAACTTAAAATCAAGTAAAAATTTTCAGTAAAAATTCATCTTGAATAATTTATATGCAAAATAGGGCCCAAAGTATCAATACTAGCACCAATGTATCGATACCTGGGCTTAGGTATCGATACCCTTATGTTGTATCAATACCATTTTGAGCTTCAAAGTTGAAAATTTTAATAAAAATAACCTATGTATCGATACCTTATCCAATGTATCTGTAAAACCCCTAAACCGTATCCATCACCGAAATAGGGTTGCGGAGCATTACAGAAAACTTTACAACTCAAAACTATTAAATATTCAAAACATTTAAATCATAACTTCATTCATAGCAAAATCAATCAATCTCACACATATTGTCCCTTATACGAGCCCTCGAGGCCCTAAAAGCACATTAGAAACGAATCGGGACTAAATTGGAAACATATAGAATTTTTAGGAAAAAGTTGAAAATTTTCATACTACAGGGGTCACATAGCCATGTGGCCAAGCCGTGTGACTCACACGGCAGAGAGACACGCTCGTGTCTCAAGCCATGTGGGCATTTGAAATAGGGACCCACGATCGTGTCCCAGCCCGTGTCTGTGCCCGTGTAACTCTCTAACTTGGGTCACATAGCCAAGTCACACGCCCATGTGCCAGGTCGTGTAACTCTCTAAATGAAACCTTTAAAAACCTACAGGGGACACACGGTCGTGTCTCGTGTCCATGTGTCACACACAGCTGAGACACACTCCCGTGTCTTAGGCCATGCAGACAAGAAATAGGCCAAATTCAAGCCATTCATTTCACCCAATTCAAGCACACCCTTACAAGTCATTTGCACCTATATTCAAGCATTCAAAAAGTACCTAACACATGCATATTCAAGCTAGATCATCATAGTATTTAATCATTTAACCAATATGGCCAAAAGGCACCTCAATCACAACAATCAAACATGATTATATATTTTCTAAGTTTAACCACAAATCAACTAACCTTTATAACTAATTTTATGCCAACATTTACCACAATGTTCACATTCAAGCATATCCAAACAACCTTTCATAGCATGCATTTTATATACCATTCAAACTCCCAACCTTTAAGTACCAACATGCCAAAATATCAACCATTATAAGACCACATATACATGCCAACATAACAACTAAGTATCATCCAAAATATCATAATTACAAGCCAAACGTAAATGGCTATATCATCAAGCACAAAAAACCTATACATGTGCATATTTAACCACTTTTCGATTAACTTGTTTCTATATCAAACATATCAAAATGACCTTACCATTGGGACTACTTCTCACATGCATCAAAACCATTTAAATGTCACCTTTCTAACCAATTCCAAATGGTTCCAACAACCAACATATTTTCATACCAGTTTATGACCAAATGGTCATAATTCAAACAAACAGACTTGACTAAATTTCATATCAAAACATGCCCTAAATGACCACTTTGAAAACATGCCAACTCTTACCACTTTGGCCATAAAACCATGCATTAATTTGATCTTATAAACACCAACCTTTAAACATCAAAGAGCCAACAGCACACCAATCATCAAGGCATCAAATATCATAAGTTTCACAAATTCAAAGCAACATTACATGCCGATATCATTAACTAAACATTAGACATACGTCCACCTATACATGCCATTATAACCACGACCAATGCATCAAAATCTACCAATAAAATCAATGGATAGTGTGATGGATCTCCGACTAGCTTCCAACCCGATCGAGCTTCCGATAATCTGTAAAGCAAGAGAAAAATAACCACATAAGCAATGAATGCTTAGTAAGCTCGTATAAACTTTAAGCATAATATTTCATCTCAATAATAAACTTTATTGAATAAACATAAACCTATACCAATTCCATAAGGTTCATAAATCTATATAATCATCAACCTTTTAATACAATTATATACCTTTCAATTTACTTATTTTCCATTTCATTCTCAATGCTTATCATAAGCCTAAACAACATTTTCAACTTTCGATTCAGTGTATTTATCTAATATATAGGTAGATTCATCCATAGCATAAATAGTTTGCTCACATTTAAATACATAAGTTAACTCATCAATTCTTTATTATCATCATACTATATCCCAGTATTGAACTTCCCGTTTCACTTCTTTTTCTTACCTGTTCCATTTGCATATTACCAAGCATAGGCATAAAAATCAACCATGAGCACAAGCTTAGCACAAGCCTAAATATCATCAATGCACGAGTTAATGCACACATATATCACTTGAATTAAACATATGATGATCCATTTCCATGTGCACATATTTCATTTGAATCATTTAACCTTTCCATAAACATATGCATAAGGTCAAGTGAAAGCTTACCTTTTCAATGAATAGCTTCAAAATAAAACATCATACAATCCAACCAACAGCTTGGCACATCAATAACACATGTTAGTTCCTTTAAGCATAATTCATATGAATTTAACATGACTAACCATTATACTTGAGCATAATTCAATTGGATTTATTATCCATCTCAACATAACATATTTTCCATGTAACTACCATTTCAAAGTCTTCCAAATTTACAAGTCATGGTTCATATAGAACACTTACCATATCCTTGTAAATTCATGCCCGTTGAACTGAATAGAATACCGTTGGATACGCGAGATAACTCACACGAAGTGTGCTAACATATAACCATAGTCAGTCAATTCCTTTACATACATGCTCACACAAGCTGTGAATATGTATGCTCACACGAGTTATGAAATGGGCCTGCTCACATAAGCTATGGGTCAGAACGTAACTACCCGATGTTGCTCACAGGAGTTGTAGAGTATCCGCAACACATGTCGGATCTCAACCACCGGTAGGACGTTCAAGACCAGCACACAAAACATGTAAACCCTAATGAAATTTCATTTGTATCCTATGAATTCCTAAGGTTCAAATGGGGCTTGATAATCGTCGTACGTCATTAGATTTACGTCGTTTCATAACATGATAAATTGTATAATAACATATATATATATTGATTCATTTTCAATAAAATCATATATTAACATTCAATTTAATCAATATTATACATAATATAGTTCGTACGAACTTACCTAGCCAAATAACAGAAATGTCAAAGTATAAGGGCATTTTGGTAATTTTTTATTCTCCTCGATTTTCCACCCGACCTTGATCTAAATTAATAATTTCATTCAATCTATTAATTTAGACAATAAACAATGTATTTTATGCAATTTAGTCATTTTCAAATTTTTACACAATTACCCCTAAAGTTTTACTTTTATTCAATTTAATCCCTGAGCCTAAAACATGCAAATTAACCATTTTGCCCAAATTTAGCCTAGCCGCATACTCATGGCATCCAAAACAGCCCATTATTGCAACAATTTCACATCAAATCCTTTTATTTTTACTATTTCAACAATTTAGTCCCTAATCGATAAATTCATCAAAAATCACTTAATAAAATAATTTTAAATATCAACCAACATTGCAAATTCATAATTTAATATCTAAAATCATATAAATTCTTCAATGGCAATGTTTAATATCTTTAACAGTTCCAAAATCAAAGGTACGAGCTAACTGGACCTAGTTGCAACAATATCAAAAACATAAAAATTAAAAGAAACGGGGCTAAAATCACATACCATGCATGAAATTTCACCATGGACGAAAATTAGCTTCATGCTTACATGGGCATTCGGTGATGAAGAAAACAAATTGAAGAAGAAAACCATTAATTTAATTAATTTATCAAATTACCATTTTAACCTTGGTTAAAAATTAAATAAAACACCAAATCCATACCTAATATTGTCCACTAAATTCTTAAATGGTTTAATTACCATTTAATTCCCTTTTCCTTTATTCAATAAACCATTTAATCACTCAAATTAAATGGTGATCAAATTTTACATCTTTTACGATTTAGTCTTTTTTAATTAATTAACTATCGAAATGTTAAAATTTTTCAACAAAACTTTAATACCACCTTAATGAAAGTCCGTAAATATTTATAAAAATATTTACAGCTCAGTTTATAGAAACAAGGTCCCGATATCTCATTTTCTAAAACCACTTGACCTTAAGGTCTTACCACTTGAACTTAATAAATCGCTTATATAACATAAATTATCAAATTAAAAAAAATTTAAAATCATATTTTACTCGTAAGTAGTAAATAATAATATTTATGAACTTACTCATCAAATTTGGTGGCCCCAAAACCACTATTTCCGACACCACTGAAAATCAGGTTGTTACAGTATCAATACTTCCTTCAAAATATTGATACTATGAGCTTGATATCGATACTAAAATGACATTTCATGCTTTATTTTATGCCAGGGTTAATTTACCTCCTTAATCCTTCATATTTTACCCCCTTTTAGCCCCTATTTACTTGTCAACTTTAACCATATCAATGCATTTACCAAATTATTTCCAAACATCCTTTAATCCTAATTTCATGTACCAATTCATAATCATGTAATTATCTCATCTAATTTTAGGCAAATATCAAGTTTTACAATTAAGTCCATTTTTTCATTTTAGCCTTAAAACATATAAAAAATCATTACGCAACCACTTATTTCTTAAACATATGATGTTTTGTAATGACCCTTACGAACATGCCATTAATTCCAAATTTATAAGTTGAACACAATTACCAACATTTTACAAATATGTCCTTTAAGGGACTTACTCTAAAAATAGTTTATCCTCTCTACATGACATTAATATTAACATTTACCAATCAATTTGTCAATGTGGGTCTCCTTAATTCATTTTATATAGCTACTTAATTTGTATTTCAATAAAACATTTGCACTTCCTGTATGTATTAGCAAAACCATGATTTGTAACAATTTCTTAGTATTATAACTCTTCAATTATTTTCCTCCTCCTCCTCTCCAATTCACATCCTCAATGTTTTTTTATATGTACATAAATCTTTGGCTCTTAACATATCATGCCTAGGTGTGACATTAATTAAGGATTCTCTAATCACACACACATACTCTTATCAAGGTTGTCCATTTGAGTGACAGTCACTAAACTATTTATATCTCTACCTAAAAGATTAAAAATTAAGATCCACCTTTTTTTATTAAAATTAGACTCAATTAAATTTTTACCATAAACAATTTGGAATTTTTAATTAAGCCAATTAATACAGTTTATTCTTCAAATCTTACCCTATTCTGCTTCTAGGCAGCTCTGACCCTTCTACACTAAAAATATATTATCTTTTGGTACAAGTATCGTATTAGGTTACCGTTTGTTTCCCTTGAAAATAGATTTTATAATATTTCATCCATATAAATTTCATTTCCTAAACATTTTTTTACAATTTATAATGAATTTTCAAAGTTAAAACAGGGGAACCCGAAATTATTCTGACATTGCTTCACAAAAAATTCATATATCTCACAAAAATCGTTCAACCTCTTATCCAATTTCTACAATTTTTGGTGAATTTTCAAAGTTAAGCTACTGCTATTTTCAAAAATTGCTTTAGTAAATGCACTTATTTTTCCTATGGAAACTTGATGCGTTGTATAAATTTACTTACTTACTCTATTATTTTATTTAAATTCATATAATATACATTCGAATAATAACACATTTAACTCAATTATTTGAAATACAATTAAAGCTAACATGAAAACTTACCTCTTTTCCCAAAGATTTCTTCCCTTTTTTGCTTATTTTCCTTTCCTTCTTCAATTCATGACCAACCTTCTCTTTCTTTCAAAATTTTCTCTACTTCCATTTACTAATTGCTTGTTCTAAATTTATGTACATATTCTCTAGGATTTCTTCTTCATTTTTCTTCTTTGGTGCATAGGGAAATTTTCAAGAAATTTGAGAGAAATGGTAGAATTTCATGACAAGAGACTAAGTTGCATAAAAAAACAAAGCTTCCCCCTATTTATACTAGTGATAGACGTCGACTGATGAAGCATCCAGAATTTTCTTTATGTTTCCATAAAGAAAGTCTCTTAATTAATTAATATTAAAATATTATACATGTAACAGCCTGTTTTTAGTGACATCAAAACAGTGGTTTCAGGACCACAAATCTGATGTGCGAACATTTATTTTATTATTATTTTAATGTCTACAACATGTTAGTAGTATCGTATAAAGATTTCGTTAATAGATTTTATCGTTCGTATGCTTAATTTGATAAAAAGAACTAAATTGCAAAAGGTGCAAAATTTGAGTTCTATAAGCTAGAGGGATCTAATAGCTATGATATTAAATGGTTAGAGGATTTATGTTGTAATTAAACCATCTACTTATTGAGTGGACTTTTATGGACATCATTTAAGTATTTTAAAGGTATGTAATTAAGGTTAATTTTGTAATTTAATAAATAAAGGTTAATAAAATTAAAGAAAACAAATATATAATCATTTCTGTTGTCTTCTTCCACCAAAATTTAAAGGAATGAAAGCCATAACTAGGGCTTCAAGCATTCAGTCAATTATCAAGCTTGTATGTAACTGAAATTTGTTTCGTTTTTAATGATTTTTATGTTTTTAGAGTCGTTGTAGCTTAATCTAGCTAGTCTAAGGACTGATTTGCAAAATTGTTAAAAGATTAAAGCTTTGCCATGGATGTGTTCATATTGTTTTTTATGTTTGATGGAAGAAAATGCATCTTTGTTGATAGATAAACAACTTTTGTAAAGTGAATTTTGTTGAAATTGTCAAACAGGGATTCATTTGTAAAATATGTTAAATACATGGTAAAATTGTGAATTAATGAATTTTATGGGTTGCTAAGGACCTATATGAAATTCGACTAGCTTGGGTTAGGGATGAAATTGCATGAATTTCACTTTACAAGGTTAGGGACTAAATTGTAAAGAAATTAAAATATTAGGGGAAAAGTATAATTTTTCTTGAATATGAATTTTGGATTGAATTGAATAGAATGGATATTAAACAGATTGAATTTATTCATTTAGATCAAAATAGACCTTGTACGACTTTAGATCGGGGTAAAGATAAAGCTTCGGATTAATCAACTTCGTTTCTATGCTTTTATCGTCGAGATAAGTTCATGTAATTTCCTAATATTTATATGCTATCTATCAAACTGTATGAATATTGTGAATTACTATGGAAGTAATTATTGCATATCCAACGATGTTACGATGACTACCGAGCCCTGTTTGAACCTCAAAAATTCGTAGGATACAAATGACATGGGGTTTACATGTTTCGAGTGTTGGTCTTGAATGTCCTACCGATGGCTGAGGTCCGGCATGTGTTGCGAATACTCCATAGCTCGTGTAAGCAGCATCATGTAGCTTACATTTTGACCCACAACTCGTTTGAGCAAATATGTAAAGGAAAAGAAAAGTTGTGGTTTTATGTTTAGCACACTTCATGTGAGCTATCCCGCGTATCCAATGATATTCTGAATGGTTTAACGGGCATGAATTTACAAAAATATGGTAATTTTTCTATATGAACCAAGACATGTATGTATGAAAGACATTAAAATGGTGAGCTACATGGAAAATATGTTATGTTGTGATGGATGACAAATCCAATTGAATCATGTTCAAGTATAATGGTTATCCATGTTAAATTGCCTATAAATTATGTTCAAGTATGCTAACATGTTTGTGTTGATGCTTAATCTTTGGCCAAGCTATTGGTTGGATTATGCCATGCTAAATTTTAATGTTATGTAATGAAATGGTAAGTTAATTTTTATGTTATACGAACTTACTAAGCATTATATGCTTACATGGTTTTCTTTCCATGTTTTATAGATAATCAGAAGCTCATTCAGTTTGGAAGCTTGTCAGAGATCTATCACACTATCCAACGACTATATTGGTAGATGTTGATGTTTTGAGTCATGGTTATAATGGCATGTATAGGTGATTTGTGTTTGATGAGATGGTCATTATGTTTGGCTTGTAAATATGGTATTTTGGTTGATGAACTTTTGGCATTTTAATGCTTGATGGTTGGTGTTGATATGATCAAGTGAATGCATGTTTGGAATGACCATTTTGATAGGTTTGAGTCTGATTTGTGCATGTGGTTATTGTGGTAAGTTTGGTAAGGAAATTAGATTAGAAATGTATGGTTGGTGAATGGCTAGATTATGCAAATGTTTAAACATGTTTGGTTGTTATGATTGAGGTGCCTTTTGGGCATATTGGTTGTATGGATATATACCATATTAATCTAGCTTTATTATGCATGTTTTAGGTACATTTTGAATGCTTGAATATAGGTGCAAATGGCTTGTATGTGTGAGCATGTTTTGGGTGAAAGAAATTGTTTGAAAATGGCCTATTTCTTGTCCACACGGCCTAAGACACGAGCGTGTGTCTCAGCCGTGTGTCCCCTGTAAGTTTCAAAGGGCTGCAAATCAGGCAATTACACGGCCTAGCGCACAAGCGTCTGAGGCCATTTCGAAAGTTACATGGCCTAGCACATGGCGTGTGGCTTGGCTGTGTGACCAAAGTCAGAGAGTTACACGGGCACGAGCACGGGCTGGGACACAGTCGTGTGTCCCTACTTCGAATGTCCACACGGCTTGAGACACGGGCATGTGTTTTAGCGGTGTGAGTCATACGGTTGTGTAACCCCTACAGTGTGAAAAATTCTATCTTTTTCCTTAAGGTTTCAAATGTTTCCATTTTAGTCCCTAATGGTTTCTAATGTGATTTTAAGGCCTCAAGGGATCAAATAAGGGACGATATACATGTGTTTGAATGGACTATAATGTATTTCATGAAATGTTTAAAAACAAATGATTGAAGTTACTTTTTTTCGGTAATACTCCGTAACCCTATTCCGGCGATGAATACGGGCTAGGGTGTTATAATACAAGAATGTATTAGTCATGATTCAATCCAATGGTTACAATTTCTTTTACTTTTCAATTTAATCTAATGGCCCAAATTTGTCCATAACCAAAAATATTTTCCCATAATTATCTTATTTAAGAAATGGCTATTTTACCCTCGTACTTTCTCTACAATTACATCATTTTTATGACATCTTCTTGGTAAAATTTATAATTTAATCCTTCTCATTTTTTCATTTGTTCAATTTGGTCTTTTTAGACCCTTTCGCCCTTAAGATATTTGCACATTGGCCCTTCAAATTTTCCATATTTATACTTTAACCTCTCAATTTTTAAATATTTACACTTGGACCGTAGAACTTTTCATATTTTTATGATTTAGTCTCTAGCTCAAATTAATATTTCACAACATACTTATTATTTCATTTCTCTCTAACATCACTTATCAAACATTTTCTTGTAAACTTTCATAACTTTTTAATTTAGTCCTTTCTGACATAAATGTTCATTATTCACTAACTAATCATATTTAATCAATTTTATTCTTTGCAACACTTTAATCACATAGTTTATTTCAATATCTCGTTTCACATAACAAAGTTCCATGTATATCGCTTTTCTTATTTCAACCACATATTTCTCAAATCTTACAATCTAGTCCATGTTAAAAATCTCATACTTTTCCACAATTTCACTTATTCAATACTTTATGCATTCTTCATCCTCTCATAACACATCCATTATACTTTTATCATAATTCCCTATTTCACATGCTAAATTATTCCACACTTTTTTTTTCTAACTTATCACGTATTTCACAAAGTTCACATTTTAATTCTTAAATAACAAGGAAATTCATTATTCACTTTAACTTCACCTTAACAACACTTAAAATCAATTCACTAACACTTAATGCTTCATTTTAATTCATTTCATGTGCCCTTTTCCATTTCACAAGCTTATTTACTACAATAATTTTATTTCAAGTAATTCTTTAATAAACAACAAGGACTTTGCACGTTTTTGCTTGTGAACATTTCTTTTATATCATATTTGCACCTCAAGTTTAGTCGTACATTATAACATACACAAATTTAATCCTCTTATAAAATTTATAATCTTGGACTATCTTTTTCATCTTTCATTTTCTTTCTTTTTATATTTCATTTACCGATTTATTACCGATCTCTCTTTTAACACTTTACATTTTGGCCTATAATAGACTTAATAAAACATATAAGATATACGAAAACAATACAGTAATGCACCGGAGTACAATAACAGAACAAAGTAGCACCAGAGTGCTATTTAGAGAGCACCGAAGTGCTAGTCAGAACGGAAAGCACCAAAATGCTAATCAAAACAACGAGCACCAAAGTGCTAATTAGAATAGAGAGTACCGAAGTGCTAATTTCCATTCATATCCAGTATGTTCTTATTTCGTCTACTAGGGCATACGCATTGTCATATTCATTACTATCATTTATCAATTAAGGGAATACCAAACTTCATAATTATTTCATATATATATATATATATATATATATATATATATATATTTCATTATTCTCTATAAGTCCCTTTAGTATCATTTTAAATTTTACTCACTTCCCTATAATACTTTACTTAAGTCCTCTAATATATTATCCCATAGCATTTCTCTAGCTTCACTTAACACTTATCATTTTCAGTTTTGAGTTCACTTAATCACTAAATTTTAATTTCTTATATTCTTATGATTACTTTGATATTCAGGTATTATTACTTATGCTTATTTTCTTTATATACCTTTTTTTCGTTTACGTCATCTCACTTCATTAATTTCATTTAATTGCTAATTAAATCATTTCTAAGTTAATAATTTTTAACTCAAGAATACTTATTTACATCTTTCTCTACACTTAATTTACAACATGTTTCAATTTAATCCTTTGAAAAATAAATAGAAGTCTTATAAGTACTTACTTTTTTTTAATAAATTTCATTTCTTTACTTCTCTTATTTTTCATGCTTCTTCATTAACTATTCTTAATCCAATACCACTTTACATCGACACTCCATTAAACTAATTTTCAAAATTGTTTACTCAAAATTTCAATTTTACTATTTATTCAACTTACTTTTATGTTATTTACAATTTCGTTCACCAACCACATCACTTAATTCATTATGTGCTAAATTAAAATCACTAATATTACTCGATCATATATTTATTCATCACGTTTTTACCCTTAAATTTTCAAGAATATTATTAAGACTTTTAATAGATATCAAAATCTTTAACATTATTAAACGTTGTCATCATTATCATATACCAAATCTTATCAATCAGTCACTTTCCATGTTTCACTTATATAGCCCGTTGTAGACTTAAAAGAACTCATAGGATATGTAGAGCCATCACTTTTGATTTCACCATAGTGTCATTGGCAATTGCACTGAAATGCATATCAAAACAATGGGCACCGCAGTGCTAAACTAAATAGTTAGCACCGTAGAGAATTTCAGAATAGTGGGCGTTGAAGTGTGAATCAAAACATAACAACACACTAAGTGTTTCCTTAATGACATGCTCTTTGCATCCTAATAGTTCTCATTTATCTACATGGGTTTTTATTTATTTCATTTCTCTTACTCAAAATGAATGAAGCAATTTAAATTCCCGCACTTCTTACAATTCAATCATTATCAACAAATAATTCAATACACTTGTAACTTTACTATAATTCCACTTTCTTGTCAAATATCAATTTTTTTTTAACATACGATTTAATCCTACCTTTATTGTAGCTATATTTATGTATATGCTATTTTTAGTAATTCACTTTCATCTTTAAATCTTCCTCCATTTTCTAGTCTCATACTTATACTTTCATAATAACTATTATTTAATGTCACGCATGTCCTCAAACTATTGCCAAAGTAAACTGCTCTTATCTTTGGCGATGAAAATCGGTAGACTGAATAATGCATACGGCAATAGACATCATCTGGTTGTGAAATCACCCAAATTTTAATTCAGTGGATTGTGATTTCTAGCAAAATAAATATAACTGTGCAATAAAAAATAACCAAATAAACTGCCACTGGTTTCAACGAAGTTCGTGTCCAAAAAAAAAAAGAGATTAAATAATACTTTCATACTACAACAATATATGTGGATTAGGTACAAATAACACCGTTGATCAAAATCACAACTATGACTTCAAAGATATACTATTGCAATTTACAAGCATTGACCCATTATTTTAATTGATCTACTTTCAACTCAAATCAATCAAACATGATATTGCTCTAGCTGAACATCCTTTGCCGTCAAAGGAACATACTCTCCCAGATATACTTCCAGGTGATCCGACAAGGCTGATTTATCGATGTTTTCATGGTGGTAAGATTTGCAGACAAAGTAAATCACTGTCTGGATAACTAACCCCAAGAGACTCAACATGGAATGCAGAAACAAACAAATAATTGCATACGCAATCCTATTAGCCATGCCGGAGCCGCTTCCTTCCACCACCAGACTCTGGAACGCAAACTGGATGACGGCGGCGGCGATTCCGAGCGTCAGGAAAATGACCATCGCCAGCCATAGGTTCCCTTTTAGCAGGTTTTTACCTTTGACCATGGCGTTGAAACCGTAGGCCTCTTCTAAAACAGAGACGACGCTGGCCAAGTGCCAGATTGCGGTCAAATACAAAAACCCCACTAAGTACAAAATCGCTAAAACAACGAACACCGCGAAACCCAAATTGCTTCCTCCGATTGAAACCACGCAACCAATCAAGATAGCCAATGCTGCGACGTGGTATAAAAACATGGCGATGAAAATACATAAGAAAGTAACCATCAGCCGCTTCCAGACCTTGGGAACGACGCTGATGACTTTGTTGAAGGTGAGTTCCCGAGCTGTGTATATGCAGGCGATGGTGTAAACAACTGCGGCTGTTGAGAGGAGCGAGAAGATGAAAAACAGAGTGAAGTAGGCAGCTTTGAAAAGCCAAAAGTAAGCCCACTCATCGGAGATGAGGTCAGATAGTTTCTCGTATTTGGGAGTGCCTGATCGAGTGTGGTCGAGTTCTATTTCGTTGTGGATGATTTTCCTGAAGAAGAGATTGGATACTTCCATGTGAACAAGGTAGATGAAGGATAGAGGAAGGATTAAAGACAAAGTGATTTTGGTGAAGATTTTTCTCCATGCAAAGATGGCTTTGTAGGATTCGTTGAAGATGCCAAAGAACCCAACAAATTGCATCTCTTCTTGCTCCTTATCCATGATGTTTTTTGTTTTTTCGAGTTGTAGGGTGGGAGAGAAAGAGAACAGAGAGATGGAAGAGGGGTTAGGAATGGTGATGTGAAGGATATAGAGGATTGGATTGAGACTTTTGATCTTAAACTAGCCCTGTTATTACCAAAAATAAAACAAAAAGTCAATGTCAACATATTGGTAAATTTACACGGTTTTAGAAAGGCTGTGTTATTGGAAAATGGGAAGTGGAATGTCGAAGCTTCTATTTGTTCTTAGAAATACGGCGAACATATCTCGTCAGCCATCGTTTCATCCACGCCAGGAGCCAATGCCAAGTAATTCCATGGAAAAGTCTTTGGGTTTGAATGAAATCAAGTCAAACACGCTTCCTGCTCTTGCTACGAAGTTTTCTCCATAGGAGTAGGAAGCGAAACCTTCTTCAATTTTTTATTGACTTTAAAATATAAGAATTAAGGGTTAATGTCTTATTTACCCAATATTGTACCAAATTGTTATTTTGATATTTAAATATTTTTATCAGTTTAATTACTTTGAAATTTTCAATTGTGTAGCGCTTCTAACATGTCAAATTGCAAAAAAATATATATATTTGAATGAATTAAAAAAATTTAAAAATTTTCCTCAACTTTTTCAAAAAATACTTTTCCTTAATAAGAAATAAGAAAAAAAAATGAAACTGGATGTATAGTACTTTTTTATAACCTTGAATGTTTTTCTTTTTTTTTTTCTTGAAATTTCATTTCTTCAGTTAAACTCAATTTTTTTTGAAAATAAAATAAAAATAGCAAAAAAATCAAAACAATAGTTTATGGTCATACAAACAAAATTATTTTTACTTATATATAACATATTATATTAGTGTATATATACACCGTACGTGTACATATATTTTTCTCTTCTTTTTTTTTTTTGAATTTTTGCTCTTTTTATATATTTTCCTTTTTCATTTTTTCAGATTTTTCTGTAATATTTTATTTTTTAAAATTATATATATTAAGAAAGTAATGTATATTTGTTTAATTTCTGGAAATTTTCTATATTTTTCCGATCTTTTAAATTTTTTATATTTTGTTTCGAACTTTATGATATTATTTCTTTGAATTTTTTTAGAAAAGGTTTAATTTTTACATTTTGGAGATTTTCTATATTTTTTATTTGTAAGTTTTAAATTTTATTGATTTTTTAAAATTTTTTAAAAACATGTTGCGATGTGATATGCTAGGCGAGCACTACGCCAACTTTGTATTTTTTAGCGTCGTTAATGCTTGGATAGTGTGATACACAATTAAAAATTTCAAGCATCAAAATGACAAAATAATATTTTAAATATTATGTTGACACCATTTTTATTTTGAAAAACGAAGTCGACTTGAATTTTAAAAATAAAAATAAAAATGGGAGTCACCACCGATCCTTTTATTTAGGTGTGATCGGGTCACCTCAAAAAGTGGTTATTTTTAATAAGCAATTTGACTTTATTAAAACAACAATTTTGGTCCACAAAATTCAAAAAAACGGGTTCAGGAGTCAGTTACGTACGAGGAAGGATTAGCACCCTCGTAACGCCCAAAAATTGGTACCTAGTTAATTAATTAATGTCTTAATGTCGAAAATTGAAAACTTTGAAGAGATTTAAAATACGATCTTTTTTTTTTAAACTTATATAAAACAAGTTACTCGATAAGACCCTCTCATTTCGAAAAGAGAAAATGCAACACCCAATGAGTTAGGGCATGATATTTCACTTCCTCAAAAACGAGCTTGTCCAAAAAAAACTAGTGTAATAAAATTTAAAAGGATATTCAATTGTTTAAGTCAGATGAAGAATCGCAGCCCAATACGTTAGGGCACAATTTCTCAAAATTCTAAACATTGAATATTACATTTATTATTTTTAGAAAAAATCCTCATCTCGAGAAAACAACGTGTCATATCCAATGCGTTAGGACACAACGTATTGAATTCTCGATAATGAGCTTTTTATTTATGTTTTGATTAAAGAGTATTCTCGATTATTCAGATTCAACGAAAGAGTTGGAACCCAATACGTTAGGGCTCAATCCTCTCGAAGATTCCAAATACCGAGTATTGCCTTTATTTTTCAAAATTTTCTCTTTATACGAATTTGGGTAACAATTATATAATAGAATAACAATTGTGATAATGTAAATATAAATAACATGATCAAGAACAAAAATAATAATAATAATGAAAAGATAAATAAAAAAACAAATCAATTATGTATACTCAATATCAAGTAAATAAACAAATAAAACCGAAACATTTAAAGAATATAATAATGATAATAATGGTCATGTGAATAAATAAATAAATAAACATCAAGTAAAGCAATAATAATAACAAAGAAAATAGATAAAAATTATCAAATATAAAAATATATATATGTACATATAAGAAAAATATATATGTATGTGAATTATAAAAAAAATAAAATATATATATATAAATATACATATACATATTTTAATATGTAAAAAAAATATAAGTATGTATGTAAAATTATGAAACATAGAAAATATATAAAAGTATGTGTATATATATATTTATAAAAAATTAAAAATGTGTACGTATATGTATATATTATAAAACGTATGTATGTATACATGCATATATATAACAAAATTTGAAATTTAAAGGCATAAAAAAGTCAATAATAATGATACAAGATTAATGATGCCACATAATAGTTAAAATAATTAATTTAATAATAAGAAAACTAAAATAACAAATAGAGGATTAAATAGCATCAATAATAAAATACCAATGAATTTAAAACAAAGAGTATAAAATAAAAAAAATATAAGGCAAAATAAAATGTAAACAAATTTGAAAATAATGAATTTGAAAATGAATAAAAAGGGAAAAAGAGATTTGAAATCAACAATATACAAATCAATAAATAAATTATACACGAATCAACAAAATAAGAACAAGCCACAGAAAATAAGAACGCAAGAGAGAGAGAAATTTGAGTGAATACTCTTAAGAATTATTATTACTCCCCACTCCAGTGTGTTACAATGAAGGGAGAGGCCTCTATTTATAGTTGAGCCTCCCCAAATCCAACGGTACAGATCAATTACATCAACGGCTAAGATTAAAGGGTATCTAAAAATTAAATCTCTAAGATTACAAAATCATATCTTCTAAGATTGCATATATCGTATCTAAGATTGCATATATCATATCTAATAGTGCATATCATATCTAAGATTGCATATCCTTGAAGAATATGTTTCCATAAGCTTGTAGATAGACCTTCAACCTTTTCAAGTAATGGGTCATTCTGATCGGGCCAAATGATATAATTTTGTACTGGACTTAGACTTTATTTTATTATTTTGGGTTTATTATTTTTTATGAGCCCAGGCTAAATTGGCCTATTACAGCTGCCCCTCTTTGCTCATTGTCGTGTAACGAGAACGGAGCAAAGACTATAAAAAGGTCAATTTTGCTCGGCCTTGCTGGGTTCTGACTTCTTTGAGTGCTCGTCTTCAAGTAGCCACATTCCATCCTACTGCATCTTCAGAGGTATAGTAATTGGTGTCTCGATCCACTCCACCGCAACATCGGGGAGATAGGATTAGTGACTCGTAACTTTTAATCTGCTTAACTGTGATGTGGGGGAATTACGATTCGCTATTGTAGCTTCAATCTGTTCCATTACACCGCCAAGGAAGTAAGATTTGCTATTCTTAGTCTGCCTCACTGCAACTTTAGGGGGATAAGACTTGCTTTCTCAGTCTGATCCGTTGCTACCTCTAGGAGATAAGACCTAATACGATCTACTCTACTGCAACTTCAGAGAGATAAGATCTATTATTTTAATCCGCTCTACTGTAACTTCAGGGAGATAGGATTACTGGCTTCAATCTGCTCCACTGCAACTTAGGGAGATAAAATCTGTAATTTTCAACCTACTCCGCTGCTGCTCAGGGAGATAAGGCTAGTGGCTTAAATCTGCTTCCCTACTACCTTGGGAAGATAATATTCGTCATCTTCAATTTACTCCACTACTGCTTAGGGAGATAAGATCTGTAATTTTCAACCTACTCCACTGCTGCTCAGGGAGATAAGGCTAGTGGCTTAAATCTGCTTCCCTATTACCTTGGGAAGATAAGATTCGTCGTCTTCGATCTGCTCTACTACTGCTTAGGGAGATAAGATCTGTAATTTTCAACCTACTCCACTGCTGCTCAGGGAGATAAGGTCTACAATCTTCAACCTATTCCATTGCTGACCAGGGAGATAGGATTCACAATCTTCAACCTATTCCACTGCTGACCAGGGAGATAGGATTCATAGTCTTCAAACTATTCTACTGCTGACCAGGGAGATAGGATTCACAATCTTCAACCTATTCCACTGCTGACCAGGGAGATAGGACTTACAATCTTCAACATATTCCACTGCTGACCAGGGAGATAGGACTTAATACGATCTACTCTACTGCAACTTCAAAGAGATAAGATCTATTATTTTAATCCACTCCACTGCAACTTTAGGGAGATAAGATTATTGGCTTTAATCTGCTCTGCTGCATCTTCAGGGAGATAAGATTCGCCGTCTTCAATCTATTTAACTGTAATTTTGGGGAAACAAGATTCACCGTCGTAGCTTCGATCTGTTCCACTACACCACCAGGGAAATAAGAGTCATTGTTGTGGCTTCAATCTTTTTAATTGCAATGTCGGGGAAATCAGATTTGCCATCGCAGCTTCAATCTGTTCCACTACACCGCCAGGGAAGTAAGATTCGCCGTTGTGGCTTCAATCTTTTTAATTGCAATGTCGGGGAAATCAGATTGCCATCGTAGCTTCAATCTGTTCCACTGCACCGCTAAGGAAGTAAGATTCACCATTGTGGCTTCAATCTTTTTAATTGCAATGTCAGGGAAATCAGATTCGCCGTCATAGCTTTAATCTGTTCCACTGCACCGCTAAGAAAGTAAGATTCACCGTTGTGGCTTTAATCTTTTTAATTGCAATGTCGGGGAAACAAGATCCACCATCATGGCTTCAATCTGTTCCACTATACCACCAGGGGAGTAAGATTCGCCGTTGTGGTTTCAATCTATTCCACTGTAATGCCAAAGAGATAGGATCCACTGCCCCCAACTTCAATCCACACAACTTCAGCTAATCCAAGCCTTAACGCCAGGGAGATAAGATTCACCGTCGTGGCTTCAATCTGCTCTGCTACAACGCTAGGGAAGTAAGATTCGCCGTTGTGGCTTCAATCTATTCCATTGCAACGTCAAGGCGATAAGACTGGTGTCTTTGATCTGCTTCGCTGCCAGTACAGGAAGGCAAGATCTGCCATCTTCAACCTACTCCACTGTTGCTCAGGGAGACAAGGCTAGTATCTTCGATCTACTTCACTACCAATACAAGAAGACAAGATCTGTTAGTTTCAACCTACTCCACTGCTGCTCAGGGAAATAAGGCTGAAGTTTCACCGATTTGTTATGACCTGTATAATTCAATTCATGAACCTAATTATGCCTAGTGATTAGGATGTCATGATCAAAATGAATCAAGTGCTCCTAACTAGACGCGTATGAATGATGTTTGTGTGAATGCAGAATGTCATTTTTCGAGAATGATCTTTCTTTATCGCTTAGGTTGTTGTTGCTCAAAGTTTATTAAGGCTTTATCACTGACGTGCTGCAACACCTTCTTACTCGGCTGACATTTCTAAAGAAACACTTGATCAAATTGCCCCCCACTGTGAATTTTAAAGTTTGATCAAAATGCTCGTCTTGGTAATCATTGTTTGTTTGTTCATTAAAGTTTTGTCACCAACAAGATATCTTGTCATCTCGTTCAATCAATATTTGGACAACAAAATCTAAAAAAACAGTCTTAGTTTAGACTTTTCCTTCTTAGACATTTCAACCTTTAAACTTGGCGTGTTCTAAACAATAGTCATGTTTCAGGTTACTGTATTATTTAGAAACTTCCAGAGTAATATGCAAAACTTCCCTTGTGAAAGTTTTATTAGTCCATTAATCATTATTCTAATGCAACATGCTTGCAAAAGAACATAACACTAGATAAAATAGAATTGATTTGAGAGCATAGCTCGAAATGAATAAATTATCAAGAATATTGATAATAAAAGAGGAATTGACTTGTATCTTGAAAATGAATGAAATATTCCAAGAATAAGCAAATATAAATAGTATAAAGACTAGGTGCCCTAGATATCGCAGCTTGAACTTCTCTGTACAAATTTCCTGAAGACCATTATGAGTTTGACATGTGTTTAGAAGATCTACAGCACTCCGTCGATGCCCCAAGATGTCGCTTACCCTTTTTAGTTGATTCAAGTATAGCAAGATCACCACATGCCTCAATCTGATCAAAATTTGAACTGCTGTGATTACCTCATGTCCCATTCTGATCAAAATTTGAGCCATCCTTTTTGGGTTTTCAACTCAAATCCCCTTTGGTCTCAAGGTGTCCTTTGCGGATTTTCACCTTGGCCTCTCTCTTTTTTTCTTTCTTTCTTTTACTTTTTTTAAAAAAATATTTTTTTTGATTGAATCTGAACTCATAGGATTAGGCATGTCCTTGTTATCCATTCTGATCAAAATCGATGTTTTTCCAGATAAGGCCTTCCACATAAGGTCCTTCCCAGCTTGGGATGAAGTTCTTTTTGTATGGGAAGGATCTTTTTCAATACCAGGTCCCTTTCAAGAAATTCTCTAGGGCGGACCTTTTTTGTGAACTTGCATCATTTGCTTTTGGCGCAATTGACCATGATAGATAACTTGAATTGGATCCAGAAACTCAGAGAGAAAGAATCTTGTCTTCAATAGGCAAAACCGCGATGGGCCCAAGAGAAAGGCATTGCCTTGGCAGAGTTTTTTTTTTGCGCAATCTTTTTTTTGGGTGATATGGCATTAATCGTGAACAGACTACAAACTTTTGATATTGTGCTGTTGTTCAAATTTAGTACATTATCAGATATGATCCTTTTGGCGTTCCATACTGACATATGATTTTTCACGAATTTGCTAACTGTCGACTTTGTGACATTGGCATATGAAGTAGCTTCCAACCATTTAGTAAAATAATTGACGACCACAAAGATGAATCGATGACCGTCAGACTTTTTTGGTAAGATCGACCAAATGACCTTCATGCCCCCACATAAGGAGAAGTCATGTATCCCAATGATTCTTTGCAGGGTAAGATCCGTTTCTCGACTTGTTCTACCATCCTTAACAAGTCCAGAAATAGGCTACAATCTATGTCATCTTCAAAGTCATGAGATCCCTCTAAACATATGTCTCGCTCAAAAGGAGATTCTGAGTCTGTAGCAGCATCACTCATGTCGTTGATATCCAGGGACCTATTATAGGTAAAAAAGAATATATAAAGAATGTATGAATTTAAGAATAATTATCTGTACAGTATGATTATGAATGAAAGATTGATTTGGAAGATAATCCAAAAGAATGAAAGAATAAAAAATAATTATTCGTAAAGAATGAAAGAATATTAGCTCAAAAATGATCGCAAAGATGCATTTCATTAAAATAATGTCGTTCAGACATGAGCCTATTTCACAAATGAGTTCTTATTGCCTCTAGGTTGAAAGCAACAAGTGTGTTCTGAATATTACTCTAAGTAAGCTCTAAATACTATAGGGATTTCTTTTGCAGTCCGATTATTCAGAACACTCCCAAGTTTATAAGGGTAGATGTCTAAAAAGGTCCCCTTTTAATTGTCTTTATGTATGACATTGATGTGAACTTTTCTTTTAATTCCTTCACAGTCCATTATATTTTTTTGGACCTTAGCTAACGCTCTTGCAGCAGTAGCTGGTCCTACCTCTCCCTTTGGAGTTGTTCATGTCTTTCCAATTTTTGGTCCATTACTTTGTTTTTTCCTCGTGTACCGATATTTTAGGATAACTGCTAAAATTTTGGGGTCATTTTGTGAGATTTAATGTATATGATGCAATACAAAGCTAATGCATGAATGCAATGAATGCCATGAATGCAAAAGAAGAGAGGCGTTGATTCTGATTCAATTCTATTAGAATAACTTTTCTAGAAAACAAATCTCTTTACATAAAATGGATATTTATACGGCCTTGCCCTCATACTCCAGGTGAAGACATCAATCCCTTTCTTCATATTCGGATGTTAAAATCTCGTAAACTTTCTAAAAAAGGTGTCTCTTCTATCTCCTTTTTTGCTTGATCCGGGCCGCGAATTACTGCTCATTCATCCTCGTGATGCTCGTTGGCTTCTCTTTAAAAGGTCAGGAGGTTGACGACTCTCGAATAATCTTTGTCAACTTGAATCCTCGGGCAACGAAGCAAAGTTGTATAGTCTTCTCTTAGACCATCATCTTTCTTTCGTTACGTTTTCTCGGACTAGATTCAGACGACCGTATTATCTCCCACTTTATCAAGAAATCTGTTTCTTATGACAAGCTATCTATTTAGATACTGAACGTGAATCAACACCTCTTTTCTATGATGAAAATGCAATGCAATCATAACCATAATAAAATGAAACAGGTTAGTGCAAAACAAAAGCAAGCAAGAAAGAAACAAATTGAGCATCTACTCGAGAAACCACTAGGGTTTGGTGTAATTATTCATAAGGTGGGCAACTAGGGTTCACTATATGTAGTTTGGCTCTAAGGTAAGGGTACCTGAACCAGCAGATTCCTCGATCCTCACCCATTATAGGCTCATACGGACCAAGTTCAGTTCAGAGGAATACATTTCCCTATGGCTATGCGGAAATGAAAATCTCACGAAGACATAGTTACGGATGTATCCCGAAAGTGATCCACTATCCCATGTAGAGGTGAAAACCTCACGAAGGCGTAGTTTCTCACTCCCACTTAAAAGGGTATGACCGAGTGGTCATGCAATGCAATGCGCAGAAATATATCCAAACTTAAACTAACACAGCGATTATAAATCACAATGATGAAAATCGTAATAAAGACGAATGAAAATGCAACGAAAGGATCGTATATTTAAACCAAGTTTTTGATTTTTGAAAAAAAGACAAAAAGTAATCAACTTGTGGCTTGACTCTCGTGTTTGTCCCCAGCGGAGTCGCCAAGCCGTCGAAACCATTTTTATTTTGAAAAACGGGGTCGACTTGGATTTTGAAAAAAAATGAAAATGGGAGTCGCCACCGATCCTTTTATTTAGGTGTGATCAGGTCACCTCAAAAAGTGGTTATTTTTAATAAGCAATTTGACTTTATTAAAACAACGATTTTGGTCCACAAAATTCAGAAAAATGGGTTCGGGAGTCAGTTACGTACGAGGAAGGATTAGCACCCTTGTAATGCCCAAAAATTGGTACCTAGTTAATTAATTAATGTCTTAATGTCGAAAATTGAAAACTTTGAAGAGATTTAAAATACAATCTTTCGTTTTTTTTTTAAACTTATATAAAACAAGTTACTCGATAAGACCCTCTCATTTCGAAAAGAGAAAATGCCACACCCAATGAGTTAGGGCATGATATTTCACTTCCTCAAAAACGAGCTTGTCCAAAAAAAAACTCGTGCAATAAAATTTAAAAGGATATTCAATTGTTTAAGTCAGATGAAGAAATCGCAGCCCAATACGTTAGGGCACAATTTCTCAAAATTCTAAACATTGAATATTACCTTTATTATTTTTAGAAAAAATCCTCATCTCGAGAAAACAACGTGTCATATCCAATGCGTTAGCAAACAACGTATTGAATTCTCGATAATGAGCTTTTTATTTATGTTTTGATTAAAGAGCATTCTCGATTTTTCAGATTCAACGAAGAGTTGGAACCCAATACGTTAGGGCTCAATCCTCTCGAAGATTCCAAATACCGAGCATTGCCTTTATTTTTCAAAATTTTCTCTTTATATGAATTTGGGTAACAATTATATAATAGAGTAACAATTGTGATAATGTAAATATAAATAACATGATTAAGAACAATAATAATAATAATAATAATGAAAACATAAATAAAAAAAACAAATCAATCATGTCACTACACCAAAACAGGCTTTTAGCGGCGCTTTTAGCGGCGTTTAGACAAAAAACGCCACTAAAAATCAAGCATTAGCGGCGCTTTTACAAAAACGCCGCTAAAGATCGAGCATTAGCATCGCATTTTGGAAAACGCCGCTAAAAATAAGCATTAGCGGCGTTTTCCAAAAAGCGCCGCAAAAAAATAAGCCCAACGACGGGGCATTTAGTGGCGTTTTTGAAAAAGCGCCGCTAATGCTCGGGGCTTTAGCACCGTTTTCGAAAAAGCGCCGCTAATGCTCGTGCCTTTAGCTGCGTTTTTGAGAAAGCGCCGCTAATGCTCGTGCCTTTAGCGGCGTTTTTGAAAAAGCGCCGCTAATGCTGGCCTTTAGCGGCGTTTTTTAAAAAGCGCCGCTAATAATAAAATCTAAAACCATTTCAATTATCTCATTCTTTGATATATTCTCAAGTAATGTTTCAATTATATTTTTTTATAAGTTGAAAAAAATTAATATTTCGTTGTATTTATTATATATTGGTCAAATTTACATTTAAATGATAACAAATAATATTGTTTAATACAAAATGTTTTTATTAAAGAGAAGTCCTAACTCCTAACTATTTATTATTATTTTTCAATCACAGTTTATTTAAACTACTTTACTAGAAAAATATATTAAATTATGAGTAAAATAAAATATCATAAAACTTAAATTGTTGTGTTGTAAAGAATAAAAAATAGAATAAATTTTTATAAGAATAATAAATTTTGATAGTTCGACTAAATAAATCAAAGAAAGTAATATAAATTAAACACCAAATATCGTGATAAATAATATTATATATTGATAATTTTATTACCAAAAATAATTTTATATTTAGTTAATCAAACATGAACGCAACAATGACCTAATAGTACCTACTCAATTGTAAGAACTGAAAATGAATGAGAAGGGACAAATGAGGTTGTTACTTGGTCTAATACCCACTAGAAATTAATACTAGGTTTTTTAGGCTGAGAAAGGGTTATAAGAAAATATTATAAATATTAAAATTCAAATAAAATTTATTAAATATTGAATTTTAGAAAATAATTAAGTGAAGTTGGGATTCAATTTAGCTAGTAGAGTCAGTGGGGTTAGTTGGACGATTTGCTCCCGAAAAGAAAAAGCTGTTTGTTTTTTCTTGATAACAAAAAGTGCTAGTTGGGTCTTTAGTCTAGAGCCGAATGCTGCTTCAGGCGGTATAGTGGTAGTGGTGGACAGGTAGGTCTAATTTATCTGAATAGCCCAATTGCAAAAGAAAGCAAATATCTTATATTTGCAATCATTAATCGAATTACGTTGGGTACTTCGTTAGGGTGGGTAAGTGGCGAGTGTTGAGGTCCACGGTTGGGGAAAAAAAATGAGCAGAGCAGAGCAGAGCAGGGTTTGCATTTGGATTTGGGTCGGGTTAGTGGATAATGATGAATAAATATCATCATAATGTTTATTATTTTAGGATTACAGTTTTGAGTTCAGGGTTTATGGTTTAGGTTTAGGGCTTGGAGATTGGGGTTTAAGGTTTAAAGTTTACATTTTAGTGTTTACGGCTTATAAGATAATGATCAAATTTACTGTTTTAGGGCTTGATGTTTAATCTAAACCATTTTATATTTAAAAATTCTTTTATATTTAAAAATATTTAATCTAAACCATTTGATATATTTAAATATTAGATTTTAAAAAAACATTGATAAATAAATAAAAAAAGTAACATATCGATATGAATAGGCAACTAAAATAGTTCTTCAAATTAATGCTTTTATATTTAAAAATATTTAATCTAAACCATTTGATATATTTAAATATTAGATTTAAAAAAACTGATAAATAAAAAAAAAGTAACATATCGATATGAATAGGCAACTATCTATTTTAGATAGAACCAAATTATAACAAATAAAAATGAAATACAAAAACTAAAATCATTCCACGTCGAACATATAGCAAAATAATAGTTATATTTTAGTTAGAAAAAAAATATCTCTAATAAAATGGAGATTAGATCAGAAAAGAATAATTTAAAATCTTGATTAACGTCTCAATTTTTAATAGAAATTTGATATGTGAGAGATTGATTGTTTATATTGGATAATTCTAAGTTAATAATTAATTACAATCATTTAATCATTTATTTTCTTATTAAAATATATGATATTTATTTTGAGAATACTTGATTTTTTTTATAAAAATCCAATTTATAAAAAATAATAATAATAAATGTTTTATAAAATTACTCAACTAATAATTTTTAGCAATAAAATAAAATATTTTTAACAAAGCAAAACGGCATCGTTATATTTAAAATAAAATAATTTTTTGTAAATATTTTATTTTTAAAAAAATCAGGCGATTTTATCCAAAATTTCCCCCCGAAATCCCTAAAATTTCCCCTAAAATCGGTATCCTCAAAACACCTAATTCTTACTGAGCAACCCCTAAAATCACGCCTTCTTTGGGTTGTTTTTTCTTTGGTTTTTCCTCAGATTTCTCTCCCATTTCTTAAATTTCATCGCCTCCTCCTCCTCATTCTTCTTCTTCTTCTTCTTCTTCTTCTTTTTATTTCTTTCCTTCTTGTTTATATATAGAGAGCTGACGCCAGTTCTGGGTGGCTTCTTCACTCTCTTTTCCATGCCCCAAGATCTTTTTTTTTTTTGTAAACAAACCAGCAAACCCGAACTCACAAGGGTTTTTTGTCTCTTCCTCCAACTTCAAATTTCAACTCTAAATATTGCAGGCGTTTGAAGAGTTATCGCAGTGTGGAACCAAGGATGAAGGGCTTCCGTTTGATAAATTCTGTGATGCTTGTTCTTTGGTTTCTGTTCTTTTTAACTCCCTCGGTCTCGCCTTCAAATTCGCGGAGATGGAGTAGGTTGCCAAGGTTTATTTGATTTCCCCCCTCTCTATTTCGAACCAATCACTGAAACTTTAATTTATTAATTGATGATGGATGGATGGTTTAAATCAGGTAGGTAATCTTGTGGAAGCATCAAAGAGGTTTGCCACTTAAGAAAATATAGTTGATGTAGATGTAGGTAATGGGATAGTGAAAAAACAGAGAAGCCCTTCGCGTGATCTGCGTCGTGTTAGACAGGGTCTTGACCTCGTACGAGCTTTATTTGAACAATTTTTGTCGTCCAAGTACGTTATATGCCCTTCCATCTTTAACTCTTTATTTTTCTCTCGAGGGAATCCTGGTATTATCCTTGAATGTGAGCATCTCTAAGTGCTTGTTACCTCTTTTTGTTGTTGTTGTTGTTGTTGTTCTTGTAGGGATTACTCATTGAGAAACACAGCTTCAACAGCTTATGCTCAAGTATGTGCACCGTATCACACATGGGCGGTAAGGACTACTGTTTCTGCTGGAATGCATACACTTCCATCAAGAGAACAACTTTTGCTGAAACTGTTTCTTAAAAAGGCAGAAAAGAATAAATTTAACTGGTAATCTATAACTGAAATGAAACCCATCATTTACTAACCTATATATATGATCTCAAGATTGAAAAATACATTTTAACTTATCATAGATGCTATGTTTTGATTTAGCATTCTTGTTTATCATGTAAAGAAATTGTCTGGAATTGTAATAGCAAAAATTGGAATTTTTTTTATTGTTGTCTATGTTTTACTTGTGAATTGTGATTGCAATGGTTTACCTTCCTTTGGTGTAAAATCTACTTGGCCAATTGGAATGTTCAATGATTTATTTAGCCCTTGTACTCAGCAATATTACTTCTAATTGTACTGCAACACATCTATATGCCCATTTCTTACCTGTAATCATGTTGCATATGCTTTGGCTTTTTAAATCGTGAATCATGATTAATGAAAATGAGATGGATAGCTGATGCCTTTCCCGATTTTCAGGTTTGACAAGGAACTGAACAAGTAAGTTGCTATTAAAGTTATTGATTTAGAAGAATCGTAAGTGGATACCTTTGTTATATTTTCCTTGATTTATTCCTCATTAAAGTGTCTTGTAGCAGGTGCTTGCTATGAGCAGCAGAGTATAAATGAATGTGATTATCAACTTTACAAATATACATAGTAAAGTTTAAAGTATGAATCGAATTGCTATGAGCAGCAAATTTAGGGATAAAACAACGTCACACCAAATTGCTATGAGCAGCAAAGAAATTTTTTTTAATTGCAGAAAACCAACTTCCCTTCTTTCCCATACTGCCAGAAAATTTAGGGACTGCACAACTTGTGGTTGATTTCGATAGGTGGTGGATTGGTGAGGAATCTGTGAATGTTCTCTTAGAAGCCGCAGGCCAAGGTAAAGTCTTCCCTTTCCAGATTCGGAACTTAATTTATTTATTTTTATTATTTTAGAATTTTTATATTTATAATTTTTTTTCCTTATCCTAAAAAAAATGTTTTTTTCTTGAAAATCACAAATTAATTTTATTAATTTAAGACAATCTAATAAGTTTATATTTGAATTTTTTAGACAACCGTATTTTCTTTTTCTATTTCCCACACTTGGGTATGATAATGGTAGCAGTGAAGTAGAGGTTCTCACACCGAAAAAGGTGAATAAAATCACAAGTTTCCCTCTCATTATCATTTCCCTAAAATGAAATCATTTTAACTTCTTTTTATGCAAGACTTTCGTGATACAATCCCATTTATCATTCATACATACCTACGTGTATATATATATATTAGATTATATACATGCACGATATGAATGAAATTGATATAATAATTAAATATTGTAATACTTGAGTTATTAAAAACTATAATATTTTGAGTTTGAGTCCTATAAATATATTTTGAGAAATTATTTAGTCAATTGCTGGTGGAGTTTTACAGCGTTGAAATGCTATCATGTGTCCTAAAAAAATTAAAAATAAATTAAAACAAGCATGTGCCATGAACTAAATCTTTGCTCATGGAGTTTAAAAAGTTCTCCTAGAAGTAGAAAAAATGTTGACCCATATATTTTTAGATTTTATATGAAAATATAAAATTATCTTAATATCTATCACTTCATAAAAATAAAATTAACTTGATAAAATTTTAAATATTAGTATAGATATAAATATTTGTCGGTGAAAAAAAAAGCACAACCTACAAACGAAAAAAAAATGCTACTATGTATAATTTAGGGATAAAACAACGTCACACTAAATTGCTATAAAGTAGAATATAAAACCCCCATGTAATAAAAAAGCAGGGACTGATAATTAAAATAGAAAAAATAAGAGGCTAAAAGAAAATAAGAGGGTCTTTTATGGCTGGCTGCTACTACCTTTCTTTTCTCTAGCTTCTTATAACTCAGCTTAACGGATTGTAAAATGTTCTATTTGGTATAATGTGCATAGTCAACACAGTTAGCAGTTTAACTTTTATGATTTCCAAACACATTTTCCGTTCCTTTTTTCTTACTATGTAAACCCTAACCATGCAATCTCTGGATATATTCATGCGAGCATCTTGTTGGTTTCTTCTGAACATTCAAGTTCTGAATTTGAAATAATGTGTCATCTAAATGTACTGTACTTAAATGTACTGTACTTTGTTTATAGTCAAATGTCTCATGATGGTTGCCTACTTGTGTAGGTCCAATCTACATCTGATGGAGCTGATTCCACTCTTTCAAACAATTTTCTCTATGTACAGGTTTGATTGTGGCATGTTTATGTATTCTATATATCAACTTCTATAGCAGAGGCTTAAGTCTTTGTTTTGAGCAGGTAAGTCCATGGAACAATTTTTTATCCTTGTAGTTCATGTTTTATTTTGATTTTTCTATGATTAAACTCTAATATTCAGGGCATTAGTTGTTGGGATGTAAAATCTGTTGTCTATCTGCCTAAATATATGACAAAAGGCAGAAGTACATATTGGAGATACTCTCACATGCACATTCATTCGTTTGAAACACGATATCTAGTTATTTGTCTTTGAACTGAGTTGGATTTTTCCATGCTTATGGAGGAACACATGCCCTATGCCCTATTTTCGTTTAAGGACCGCCAAGGAAATTCTGAAACTGAAAGCTGATTGATCGGATGTGTATGCCGGCTTTCATCAACTACTTTCGAAGGCCTTACTAGGAATTGAAATGGTGTGCAAAGAGATTGCTTCTTCTGATCTGATTTTTCGATATAAATACTCGACAAAGTATGGATATTTTACTGCTGTTAGTAAAATAGGATTCTCTTCTTAGGATCTTAGTTTCTTCACTTGTATTAGACTCAACAATGGCTTGCATTGCATTGGTGTTGATTTTACCAAAATTTCGAGGTTTACAATTTTTAATTTTTATTAATTATTTACGTTTTCTCACTTTTATTAATTTTTATTATTATTTAAGCTTCCTTTATTTGCCTTCTTTTATCATTTCATAGAAAATTTAATTTAAATAATATTTTTTTATTTATCCTTAAAAGTATATTTAAAGTTCAAGTTTAAAAAATAAAACAAAATATAATATTTATCATAAAAATAAATATTATTTGATTAAAATAATTTTTTTTGCATGATATGTTTTTAGCGGCGTTTTTGCGAGAAGCGTCGCTAAAGGTTTGTTCTATAGCGGCGTTTGTGATAAAAAGTGCCACTAAAGGTCGTGGTCTTTAGCGGCGTTTGTGGAAAAAGCGTCGCTAAAGGTCGTGGTCTTTAGCAGCGTTTGTGGTAAAAGCGCCGCTAAAGGTCGTGATCTTTAGCGGCGTTTGTGGGAAAAACGCCGCTAAAGGTCGTGGTCTTTAGCGGTGTGTGGGAAAAGCGCCGCTAAAGGTCGTGGTCTATAGCGGCGTTTGTGGGAAAGCACCGCTAAAGGTCATGACTTTTAGCGGTGTTTATTTCCAAAAACGCCGCAAAAGTTAGCGACGCGTTCAATAGCGGCGTTTTTTGCGGTGCTTGTAAAAGCACCGCTAAAGGCCTAAAAAAGCGCCGCTAAAAGCCTGTTTTGGTGTAGTGTGTATACTCAATATCAAGTAAATAAACAATTAAAACTGAAACATTTAAAGAATATAATAATGATAATAATGCTCATGTGAATAAATAAATAAATAAACATCAAGTAAAGCAATAATAATAACAAAGAAAATAGATAAAAATTATAAAATATAAAATATATATATGTACATATAAGAAAAATATATATGTATGTGAATTATAAAATATATATATAAATATACATATTTTAATATGTAAAAAAATATAAGTATGTATGTAAAATTATGAAACATAGAAAATATATAAAAGTATGTGTATATATATATTTATAAAAAATTAAAAAATGTGTACGTATATGTATATATTATAAAATGTATGTATGTATACATGCATATATATAACAAAATTTGAAATTTAAAGGCATAAAAAAGTCAATAATAATGATATAAGATTAATGATGTCACATAATAGTTAAAATAATTAATTTAATAATAAAAAAACTAAAATAACAAATAGAGGATTAGATAGCATTAATAATAAAAGACCAATGAATTTAAAACAAAGAGTATAAAATAAAAAAAATATAAGGCAAAATAAAATGTAAACAAATTTGAAAATAATGAATTTGAAAATGAATAAAAAGGGAAAAAGAGATTTGGAATCAACAATATACAAATCAATAAATAAATTATACATGAATCAACAAAATAAGAACAAGCCACAGAAAATAAGAACGCGAGAGAGAGAAATTTGAGTGAATACTCTTAAGAATTATTATTACTCCCCACTCTAGTGTGTTACAATGAAGGGAGAGGCCTCTATTTATAGTTGAGCCTCCCCAAATCCAATGGTACAGATCAATTACATCAATGGCTAAGATTAAAGGGTATCTACAAATTAAATCTCTAAGATTACAAAATCATATCTTCTAAGATTGCATATATCATATCTAAGATTGCATATATCATATCTAATATTGCATATCATATCTAAGATTGCATATTCTTGAAGATTATGTTTCCATAAGCTTGTAGATGGACCTTCAACCTTTTCAAGTAATGGGTCATTCTGATCGGGCCAAATAATATAATTTTATACTGGACTTAGACTTTATTTTATTATTTTGGGTTTATTATTTTTTTATGAGCCAGGGCTAAATTGGCCTATTACTTATTAAAGTAATAATTTAATGCAATTTTGGAGGTAAATAATGCATTAACCAAGAATTAACTATAAAACCTCATTTAGACAAAAGTGTTTTTTTTTTCATGCATCAAAACTGTATATAAAATATTAACTTGATGGGTTGGAGAAAATAAATTATTAAAATTTCGAAAACTATTGGAATTAAATTATTTATTTATTAATTAAAAATTTATTTGTTTTTGCTTTTATAAAAGTCATAGTTTTAATATGGTCACCTCCGTCTAAGAGTTATACTTAAAGGAACCCTAAGTATCTACTATTAATAGTTTTGTTAAATAAAGTCAGGGTGTGCCTCACAAAGTTTGTGGCTGGTTTCAAAGTTATAGGAACTAATGTCCATTGTTTTCCATTCTAGATTTTTATTGCTTACATGTGATATAAGGGTTAGATCTTTGAATGATGGAGATTTAACATATACATTGTTCATCTTTGAAGTTGGATGAAAAAGTAATAATTTTGAAGAAAGGAGACCAAGATTGCATAAACTTTTTACAGTCCTACTTGTTTGAAATATTATAGAAATAGGATTTGTGGAACCTAAAACCTAGAAGAATTGATTAAGACAAGAATGAAATAGATCAAGCTTGTTGCAGCCCTTTTTTTATATCCTCCAATGTATGCAGTGAGCAAAACTTGATTATATAAAATTTGGGTAGGTCTCACAAAGTCTAAAATATAAAAATTAAAATCTAATTCTTAATTTTTTATTTTTTTATTATTTATATTTATTTTACAGTTCATGTTTATATTTGTGGTTGTTATTTCTAACATTTTAATATTGAAACTTATGTCTCCCATTAAGATTGTAGTGTACTTTGTTACTGCACCCAACACTTATTGGTCTTAATTTTCTTAACTTAGCTTAAATTGAGCTAAAAAATATTCATTTTTATACTAATATATATAAACATATTATAATTAACTGAAATTAAAACATCCCAATTAAAACAACTTAGATTAAAAATGATTAAAATCCTTGAATATAAGAGGGTCTACCCATTCTCTCTCTCCTCAATGTGGTAGTTAAAGTTTAGTTTTCCTAGTTTTTTTCTTAGTTAAAGTAGTTTCTAGTAGTTTTTATCAGCTTTTAGTTACTTTTCATGGTGGTAGTAGTGTATTTGGTATGGTGGAAGAATTGATTTAAGGTTTTGTTGATTGCAAAAGACCTGAATAGAAAATCAAGATGTTATATTTCTGTGTTGAAATTTTTATGGAAGTTAGTTATTCCTACACAATTCTCTTCTTTGGATGATTCTCTTAATCCAATTTAGATCTATGATGAATAAGATTCGTGTTTGAATGATGTACCATGGACATTTGATAATCATCTACTTACACCATGGGACTATGACCTTAATTATGTCCATCCTAATAATGTAATAGCCCGATTTTTAGAAATATTGAAAACAGTGGTACGAGACCACCAAATTCAGAAAATAAGCTCATAAATTTTATTATTTAATAATTACGGGTCAAATATGATTTTTAAGAGATTTTTGAATTAGTAATTTGTGTTTTATAAAAATTTATTAAGTTAAGAAATTGAGGAAAAGAGGTATCGAGACCTCGATGTTATAAATCGAGCCGAAAATATTTTTATAAATATTTACAGAGTGTCAATATGGTAGTGTTAAAGTTTCGTCAGAAAATTTTAACGTTTCGGCAGTCAATTAATTAAAAAGGACTAAATTGAAAAGATGCAAAACTTGCTAAAGTGATTAAATAGCTTAGAAATTAAATAAGAAAGGACTAAGGGAGTAAATGGACCAACTTAAGTGGCAGAGGCGGCATACCGTTAAAAAAATCAAAGATTTTTATGTATTTAAGGACAAAATTGGAATTACAATAAAGCTTATGTGGCCAAAGTTTATTTTAAGGATTTCAAGACCATTTCTTCTTGAAATTTCGGTGGGAAACAGCCATGGAAGAGGGTTTAGAGCTGGTCTTCCATATTTTAGCTTCAAGTAAGTGAAATTCTTACTTTTTCCTTAAAATTTTTATATTTTAAGACTTTTACAATTAGGTCCAACCTAGTATTCTACTAGTTTCTCATTTTGTTGAAAGTTTAGAAAGATACCATTGATAATTTCATATGATTTTTGTTATTTGATGATGAAATTGATATGTTAATGGATGTTTAAAGGTGTTTTATTAAAGAATTTTGGATTAAAATATGTTTTAGGGATTAAGTTGAAAAGTATTGAAACTGTGGGAAAATTCTGAAATTTCATGGAATCCATGGGCTGTTATTAATATGTATGAGAATTATTAGGCTTGGATCAAGGATTAAATTGCAAGAATTTCATTTTCTGAGCCTAGGGATGAAATTGTCATGTGTTAAAAGTTTAGGGTCAAAATGGTAATCAAAATGTTGCACTAAAACAGTTTTGGGCAGCAGCAGTGTGCCAACTTTGAAAAATCACCAAAAATTGTGGGAATTGAATTAGAAGATGAGTAATATATGAAATTAAAGCTTATCGAGTCTAGTTTCTCATAGAAGAAACGGTGTAAGCAATGGAATTGTAAATCATGAGATATAATAAATTTTGTGAGACAGAGTCAGAATAATTTTAGAATCCCCTGTTCTGACTTTGGAAAATCATTAAAAATTGTACAAAATTAATTATGGGTTAAACCTTATATTTTTAGAATCCTAAATGAGTCTATTTTCATGAGAAATAAACGGGAACACCATCTGAAATCTGTACAATGAGATAATCAATTTTTAGTGAAGAGAGGTCAGAACTGTCGAGCAGTGCAACAGGGGAAAATTTAAAGAATAAACTGTACTTATTGGCTACACCAAAAATTCTGAAAATTTTATGGTAAGAAGATATGTGAGTCTAGTTTCAGGGAAAATTTACAGATCTTAATTTGGATCTCTGTAGCTCGAGATATAAATAAATTAGTGACTCTGACTCAGATAGACAGCTTGAATTTACATACAAGAAAATAGTAATAGTATGGAAAATGTTGCTTAAATGTATTATACACATTAAGGATGTGGAATGGAGAGGAGGAGGAGGAAAATTAGAGAATATATGAATGATTTGTCTATAATTGGTCATATGTTCGATTATAATTGATAAACGATGAAATAGAAATGATACTTATATTTGTGCATTATTGGTCATGGTTTAAGCCCAAGGGGAAAATAAAGTTTTATAGTATGTGTGTATGGTATATATATATATATGTGTGTGTGTGTGTGTGGTAATTTAGATATATGGATGTATTTTGGTTGTGGATTGATCATGAGGATAAAGGTTAGGTATATTTGGTTTATTAAGTGACATAATTGAGAAGTATGATAGGTGGGTCATTCTATGTGTGAGATGATGGTATAATTTAACTTGGTTAAGTAAGTTAAAAGGATGATTACATCATTGAGGTTGCACTGATCAATCCGGTTTATGTGATGGAAATATCAAATACGTTTGTCTTTGATGCGTGATAATTATTTAATGCTATGAGAATTTGTTTATTGGTGAGGTTTAAAATATATTTATATTTTGTTATATAATTTGTTTTGTAATTTATTTGACAAATGATAAAAATTAACTTAGTTACTATGTGAGGTGAATTATGATTTGGGTAGCACATTTATATTCTGCAATAATAGATAAAATATATTTATGTCATGGGTGAATAGTTAAACACTTGGGCTAATTTAAGGTGTATATTTAGTAAGGGTAGTTGGTAATGAAGTAACATGTTTTGATTTAACATCGAACAGAGAAAATTTGTTCTATCTTTGTAGCTAATATTGATAGTTGTATGGGAGATGAATGGATAAAGTATATGTGACACTTAGCTTATAAGATATTGAATAATTGATATATTACAATAGTTAAATAGGAAAATGTGACGACATGGGACTATGTAATGATACAGATCAATTCAGGTACTCGTGATGAATTCAATAAGAAAATGGAAATTTTTAAATTCATACGACGAGGAAATGAAAGATTGTGAGTATATTGGGCTACGTAAACCCTAATTAGCGAATTAAGAATAATAATTTGAAAGTTTTAGCTTAGATGAAATTTCACAACTCGATTTAATATGGTTAAAAGTGTAGGTGTTCTGGTAATACCTCGTACCCTATTCCAGCATCGAATACGGGTAAGGGGTGTTACAAATAAGTCTTTAATGTGGTTTCCTTTTGGATCCATATTTATGGATTACCATTAAAATGTTTTTCAAAGTCCATAGCTGAGCAACTGAGTAACTATGTTGGTTGGTCATTTCTTAGATTTTGATGGTGATCTTTGTTAGGTCGGTTAGGAGAAATTCTTGCAAATTAGGGTGGAGATTATCTACAGAGCCTCTACTTTGATTTTTATCAAAACCTGGTTCTAATGCTCCATTTCGTAGTTAGATCAAGTACCAATGACTCCTTATTCCTTGTTTTGATTACTTGTTTGGTTTATTGGATTTGTAACATCCTAAAAATCCTAAGTCATAAATAGTATTATATCGAAAATATTATTTCAAAAATATAGGTAATAGATTTTATGAGTAAATGAAATGTGAATTATCATTGATAAGAGAGAAGGTAGTTAGACTTTGCAAGAAGTTAAAAAGGATCAATATGTTAACAACTATTAATTCGAGATATAAATTAGATTGTAAAGTTGTAAAATGTATAAGGGTTAAAGTGAAAATTTTAGAAAATAAAATATTAAATTGAATTAGCGGGAAAGAGTGGAAGAATTAATTTTGTAAATTTACCAAAAGGTGAATAATAGCCTAAAAGTGAATAAAAGTGCCTTATTCACACCTTATTCACACGTCCACAACAAAGGAAAAGAAAGAAAGTTTTCTTCTTCTTCTTTTTTCAATTTCATCCTTTTCTACCTTTGAGATTAAACCACAGCCAAAACCTTTGAATTTCCATAGAAATTCATAGTAAAATCAAATTTCTTACAAGCTAGGAAGATTAGTTTCAAGTTGGGAAGTTCAAGTTAGTATGTGATACTAAGGTAACAAGGTGAGAACCTAATGATCTAGTTGAATGTGTGATAGCAAGTTAAATTTGTGCTTTTAATGTATTTATTTTTTGCTAATTTTCGAACAAGATGCTATTAAACTTGTGTTTTTCTTATCAGTGATGAAATTGAAGTGTCGAAATTCAAAATCAAACAAAATGGGCTAAACAAAGAAGAGGGCCAAATTGAAGAATCGAAGAATTAGTGGTTGACTGGTTAAAATCATATTTTTAAAATTGTCAAAATTCTATAAATAGTTTGAATTTGATTTTTTAAAATTTGAGTTTTTTTAGTTGATATTATTTTAGGAAAAATCTTGCTAAATTTAGCATGAGAAATGTATATAAATACTTAGTGTTGGTGACAGTTGAATACACACTTGGTTTTGGGAATAAAATATTCATTTCTTATCTCCATTCCTGTGTGAACTAAGTCTTGACATTCTGTCATTTCTTTTCCATTTCAACACTTTGGCTAATTTGCCTCCTCAGTCCCTTTCTCTTTTCACTTTTCACAATTTCCATATATCAACTAGTATGATTTATTTCATGTTTAACTAAGGCCCTTTTAGCTTTAGCCCAGTTATCGCTCCGAAAAAATAATTGTAAGATATGAACCTACACTAAAAACTTTTCAATATGGTATTCGCTATCTCTTCAGTGTATGGGATTGTAACACCCCATACTCATCTTGGTCGCCAAGCCCGAATATCATGGTGCCACACCATCGTCTCATGTCAAATACAATAAGTAAAAGATCATTCTCAACAAAACGTCTTCCATTCAACATTCGTACATGTTTAGAGTCTATCTTAAGCTTTAGTTATCGTCGTTACATGCTAACATACATCAAATAGCCTTAAAATAATAATTAAACGTGCGTATGATCCGTTTTAGCAAAATCTCAAAACAGCAATGTAGGTATCAATACTAAAGATATGGTATCGATATTTTGCTCAAGAGGTACCGATACCGCTTGGAAAATCAGTACCAAAATTGCTTACTACTTTCACTTAAAAACCCAAACTTCAAAAATTATCGGTACCCCTGCCAAAGTATCAATATTTCTTCCCCAAGTATCGATACTCGAGATAAGGTATCAATAATGAATATCTATTCTATTTTCCTGCACGTTTGAAAATATAGAGGTATCGTTTTTAAAACATGAATATCGATACCTCTGCTCCAGACTTGAAAAATGCAACATTTTTAAGCATGTAAGTTATTCCAACTCGTACTAGTTCAACATGCTATCATATCATCATCAAATAAACACTGAAACAACCATAATAATAGTTACAAACATCACAAGCAAATCTGAGAAATAGTCAACATATTATGAAACAAATTCCAAAATCCTAAGAGCAATTAAATAATGGAGACAACTCAAAATATCATATCCAATACTAGCACAAAGACTACCACATTGCCTTTTTCTCAAAACATAACCAAATAATAAACACCTATGAATAATGAAAATGGACTTACTTGGATCACCCATCGGAGCCACACCATTCACACTGGCACACAACTAATCTGCAAAACTTAAGAAGGGAGTAGGTGAGTGATAGTCACAAAACTAACTAAAAATACGACAAAGACAAGTGCAACTATCGATGAATAGCATAGTTATAGTGAGTAGAGATATCGTATCCACGAGAACTAAAAGTATTAGTAATTACCCTTTTTTTATTATTTAGCCGACAAATTGGAGTGATGGGTTTTAAACTAAAATTTCTAAATTAATTTAACTAAGAACTCAACAGAGAATAAAATAGGAAAATAATTGAATAATAACCAACGAGAGAGACAATACCCAGGAAAGAATCAACCTAGACTTCATCTATTATTATGACTCCGTATTAAATGATTAATTCACTTGGTAACTTGATCCGTAGAAATCCCCAAATTATACTAATATTTCTTTCGAGAGTAAGAGCAACTGATTCTAGGTTGATTAATTGAAATTTCTTTCTAATTAAAACTCCTATTATCGCATTAACTCGATTTATAGATTTTCTTATTAAATTTGACTTTAATTCAGTTGATTTATACCATCTTATTTCTAGGATTACATGCAACTCCACTTTCCGTATTAAATTTGACTCTAATCCGGTAGATTTATACCGTCCTATTTCTAGGATTGCATGCAACTCCACTCAATTATGCTAGATCTACTCTTAAACAGAAACTTTTTCTCATCTGACTTAAGCATATTAAACATGAATTAATATCCTAAAAATATTAAAATAATAATTTAGCACATACAGCCTCCTGGTAGCAGCAGCAGGAGGAGTAGAAAAAGCTTCTCCAAGATTGGTGCGATTTGTTTTGGTTCTTGTTTTTCCTGTTTGTGAGTCTGCCTTTATTCCTTAGTGAATAATTGGGTAGGAGGGGTGGGTGTTTTGCGTCCCTGCTTTGTTTCTATTTCTTTAACGGGGCTGAGGTTTGTCGAGGGCTGTTTGGTGGTGACAGCTTTTTTGGTGATAAGATTTGCGTCTAATTAGCGTGGGGCACGATGTTGATTTCTTGTGGTTATCGTTTAATACGGTGATTCTTGTCCTTTTCATTGTTTAATATTTTTTGATCTTTTGCTTTTCACGTTCTTTTCCCTCTTTTCTTGCATGATAATAAGCAACCTGCTTGTTACTTTTGGTTTTCTTGAAATTACGTTTCATGGGCATTAATGGTTGGAAGGAATTTCTTTGACTTTTCTACGAGAAATGCATGAAAAATTAGGTTTTGTTTTGTTCTTTATCTGTTTTTGCATTCATCTCATTTGTCTTTTATTTCTACCATTATTATCTTTTTCCCTAAATGTTACATTAAGGTGCATGGTTTCGTACGGTTGTCATGCATGTTACTTTTCCTCATTTTATTAAATATGATCATCCTGTTGTTTATAGTTTGCATTTAGTTTACGTGTTTCTTGTTCTCGTTTTAGGTTTTCTATTTCTTCTTGTCTGTTCGTGATAGATTGGGTTTGGTTGTTTTCAGCTTGCGTTTCTTTGCATCGCTTTCTTGTTACATTTGCTTGTGTTCATCTGCCTAGGTGCTGGGGTCTCTTGTGGTTTTCTTGCCTTAGTTGGTTGGGAGAGGTTGCTGGGGTTTTTCGCTAGTTTTTTTAGCGTGTTTCTTTGCGTTTTGGCTATGTTTTTAGGGTGCCTTGTTGCTTTTCTCTTTTTCTTGTTTCTTTTTCCCCGTCATAGTCTGTGTTCCCCTTTACTGTTTTTTGTGTTTTCTAGCTTCTATTTTCTAGTGTTGTTTTCTTGGGTTTTCGGATTCCTGTTGTGTTTTGCTTCTTTTGTTTTTTGTTTCTTCGCAGATTTCTTGGTTCTGTGTGGTGGTTGTCGACCTGTTGATCTGGATCGTGTTTATTTTCACTGCTTGGTGTTTTCATGAAGGCCATTTTGTCAAAGGTTTTTAACAAACTCTTGGAGCAGTTTATTTCCTCAAAGGGAGAAATGTCAAGGATTGGGGTTTCTTTATACAATGAAGCACCTATGTTGGAGCTGTTGTGGGTTGGGGAACCCTGCGGCTATTAGGGAGCTTAAGCAACTCCTAGTTTTTAACAAACCTGATATTATCTTCCTTAGTGAAACAAAAGAGTGCCAATGATTTTCGTAGGGTTCAAAACAAATGCAGGATGTAGAATGGTTTAGCCGTGAGCTTGGAGGGATGTAATGGTGGCCTTGCGTTGATGTGGAGGGAAGCGGTGGACGTTACCATTCAAAGCTACTCTAAGCACCATATTGACTCTCTTGTTCGGTTGGAAAATCAAAATATTATTCGTGTCACTAGATTATACGGGCATGCAAATCCAAACTTTAGAAGTAGCTCGTGGGAATGCTGGAAAGGGTTGGTGGCTCGGTGAAGGAGTATTGGGTGGTTGGGGAGGACTTTAATGCTATCCTGAATGAAGCTAAAAAAGATGGTGGTCGTAGGAAGGTGCGGGCGCAGATGAATGAGTTTAAAGACATTATGGATGAGTTGGCCCTCGTGGACATTAAACCCGTCAAAGGGTGGTTCACTTGGGTCAACAATAGAAGTGGAGGTAGCATGATAAAGTAAAGGTTAGATAGGTTTCTAAATTCGGTTTCCATGATTGAGAAGTTCCATTTTATGACTACAAGTGTGTTGCGACAAACTCAATCCGACCATGATGCAATTCTTCTGGACATGTGGGGCCGTAGGCCAAAATATTACCCCAAAGACCCTGGGTTAAGTTTTAGATTTGATGACTATTGGGCTATTGATAGGGAGGCTAAAAGTGTTATTAGCAGTGTTTGGAATAGGGACGCATTGAACTATGTTGATAAGCTTGATAGGGTTCGTTCGGTTCTCGGCTCGTGGCAACGTGATAAATTTGGTAAAATGAAAAGAAAGATTCAGAAGTTGGAGCAACAAATTGACACGGTTATTAATTCTGCTCAAAAGATTGGTAATAGGTACGTATACCTTAAGGGAAACCCGTTGTAGGCTTGGCCATCTTTACACTAAAGAAGAGAAATATTGGGCTCAAAGGTCTCGGTCTCAATGGCTCAGGGAAGGGGATAGAAATACGAGGTATTTTCATGCGAGAGCTACTGGTCGTTATAAGAAAATTAATATTGAAAAGCTCAAAGATTTGAATGGGACTTGGGTGACTGACAACAAAGACATTTGCAATGTGGTTAAAAACTATTTTTGGAGACTGTTCAGGTCAAATGGTCAAAGCATTGACAACCATGATATGGGATACATCCAGGAGTGTGTCACTCATGAAACAAATGAGTGGCTTACTATGGACTACACGGAGAATGAGGTTACTCAAACTATTAAACAAATGGATCCTTGTAAAGCACCTAGAGTCAATGGCCTCTAGGGGAGTTTTTTCAAGCATCACTAGGAGATAGTGATAAATGATACTATTCGGTTCTATTTGGATGTTCTTAATGGGAAAAAAAAGATATATCTAGCATTAGTGAAACTATAATAATTCTTATTCCTAAAATTTGGGACCCTTGTGAAATCACTAACTACCGTCCTATTAGGTTATGTAGGTTCACCTACAAGATTATCTCAAAAGTGCTCGCCAACATGCTAAAAGTCACCCTTCCTAGCTGTCTTAGTCAAAATCAAAGCGCCTTCGTCCTAGGGAGAATGATACATGACAATATTCTGATCGCGCACGAACTTTTACACTACCTTCAAAGTTCCAAGAACATCCTTAATAAAGGGTCGCACACGAACTTTTACACTACCTTCAAAGTTCCAAGAACGGCCCTAATAAAGGGTTTGTCATCAAGATCGACATGAGCAAAGCATACGATCGTGTGGAATGGAATTTTATCGAGACGGTCATGAAGAAAATGGGTTTCATAGCAAAGTGGACTGACAAAATAATGGGATGTGTTCGGTCGGTAAGATATTTGGTTAAATGTAATAATATTTTATCGAATATTATAATTCCCTAGAGGGGACTTCGTCAAGGGGATCCCCTCTCCCCTTATTTGTTCCTTTTCTACATGGAAACATTTTCGAGGATGCTAATTCATGTATAAGGAAATAACATTTTAAGAGGTATCCAGGCTAGCATAAATGGCCCAAGGATTAATCACCTCTTCTTCGCCGACGACGCCTTTCTTTTTGTGAGAAATAAAAAAAGTGATGTTGAAAGTCTTGTTAATATTCTAAAGATTTTTGCTAATGCCTCAGGTTAAGAGATTAATTTTGAAAAATCCATGGTACTTTTTAGTCCTAACACTCCTAGGGTTCAAAGACATTTTTGGCGAGCATCTTGGCATGACGGTGGTAAAGAAATTGGACAACTACCTTGGCCTTCCCCCTCCGATTGGTAAAAAGAATGAAGCGGCATTTCAAGAGATTACCAATAGGTTGTCATGCAAGATCAATAGTTGGACCAAGAGGCTTCTATCCTTTGGTGGCAAAGAAGTTTTCATCAAAGCGATCCTCCAATCTATATCAATGTATGCATTGTCAATTTTCTTGGCTCTTAAAGGTGTGATCGAAGACATTCAAACAAAGTTAAGTAGAACGTGGTGGTCGGGCAAGGAAAAAGGTAGACTCTAGACGATGCTTCCTTGGAATACCTTGTGTCATCCTAAAGGAATGGGAGGTCATGACATAAGGGATATTCGGCTGTTCAATTTAGCTCTTCTAGGGTGTCAAGTGTGGAGGCTCATTAACAACAAAGATACCATCTGCTTTAAAGTGTTGTCTTCTAAGTACTTTCTTGATGGTAATATTTTTCATTTCAAAAGAGTTTACAAAGCCTCTTTTACTTGGTCTAGTATTGCGGCTGCGGCAGAAGCCCTTAAAGATGGTTTCGGGTGGCAGGTTGGAAGTGGTGACAGGATTAACGTTCGGGTTGACAACTAGGGGTGGATGATTTAAATGGTAGTGCCCTTAATATAATATGCTCAAACCTAATGAAAGTAGTGTGAGAGATCTTTGGCTTGGAGATTGTAGATGCTGAAACATGGATAAAGTTTACAAGCTTTACGAGCAGGATTGGGGGGACAAAATTTGTAACTTACCTATTAGGGATGAGGGCCATGGCGACAGAACTGTGTGGTTTTACAACCCTCATGGTTGTTTCACTTCGAAATATGCTTATTTCTAGTTACTATTGAAGGAGACGGGGTTTGGCCCTCATAGGTTCTTTTGGAAAGCCCTTTGGAATCTTGATACTATTCCTAGGGTTCAAGTGTTTACTTGGCGTGTGGGGTATGAGATTCTCCCCACGAATGTAAAGATTGCTTCCATTAAGCGCGACTTTGAGCAGAGGTGTCCCGGATGTGGGGCTGAAGATGAGACCCTTATATATGCACTAAAAGACTGCCCTACATCTCGAGTGGTCCTCTCTATAGGAGGGTGGGATGCGAGTACATTTTTGAAGAAGTATAGTCGTTGCGTTGACTAGCTGAAAGATATGATGAGAGTTCTTGACAAAAAAACTATGTTCGATCTTATGATAACATTATGAAACTGTTGAAATATTAGAAACAATTATATCTTCAGGGGTAAAGAAGAGGATGTACAGGTCATATGGGAGAGGGACAGCACCCTTAGCAAAGACTTTTGGATTTGTAATATGATGAATCATTGCTTTCCCCGAACATTACTGTTAAGAATTGGGTTAAACTGCTGGCACACAATTAAATTAATCTTGCACAAATAAATTATGAAAAGTTAGAAGAGTGAAGAGATTTGAATATGAAGAGTGAAGAGACTTGAAGATGAAAAGTTACACACATTATGAAGAGTGAAGAGACTTGAATATGAAAGGTTACACACATGCATGAATAATCACAACTCCTAGCATTTAGTGATATAGATAAATAGTCACTTACAACTCATATATAAAGAGTTGTATGTGATGAAGATTTTTAGTGTGATTTGAAAAAAAAAATTTATTACAAAGAATTTTATTTCTTCCATACAAAATTTATTTCTCTTCTCCATTATATTCTTTATCATTTTCTTTGTTTTATTTCTTCAAATATTAATCAATCTTCTACAAATTGGTATCAGAGCCTTGTTCGATCGAAATGAACAATTCTATTCCTCTTTCTTTCGTTCCCCAATTAACCAAAGAAAATTATGGCAAATGGAGTATCCAAATGAAAGCTCTTCTTGGATCTCTAGAAGTTTAGGAGATTGTTGAAAAAGGTTATAATGAAGTTGAGGCTGAAGAGGAGGAAGGATTATCACAAGTTCAAAAAGAGAGTTTAAGAAAATCAAGGAAGAAAAATCAACAAGCCTTATTTTGGATATATCAAAGAGTTCAATCATATGAAGCGACATGGGAAAAAATAGCTTGTTCCACCACGACAAAACAAGCATGGGAGATTTTACAAAATTCTTTCAAAGGAGATGAAAAGGTGAAAAGAGTTCGGTTGCAAACTCTTCGAGGGGAGTTTGAAAGATTGCAAAAAATAGAGTCGGAATCAGTTTCTGATTACTATTCATGGGTTTTGTCTATAGTCAACCAATTAAAAAGAAATGGTAAAACTATGGATGATATTCGTGGTGTTGAGAAAATCCTCCGTTCTTTGGATTCTAGATTTGACTACATTGTGGTAGCCATTGAAGAATCAAAGGACTTGAGTACCATGACTATTGATAAACTCATAGGTTCGTTGCAAGCCCATGAAGAAAGATTAAACAAGAAGAAGAAGGAAGTAGATCTAGATCAAGCACTCCAGTCAAAGTTGTCTCTAAATGAGAAGAAGGGAGATTTTAAAAATCAAAGAGGGAGAGATCGTGGTCGTGGAAGAGGAAGAAATTTTAGAGGAAGAGGCTCAAATGCTCGTGAAAGAGGTGAAGATGCAAGCACGGAGAATGGATGGAAATAAGCCAACCAAAGTCAGAATTTCAGAGGATCACAAAGAGGACGTGGACGTGGCAATCAAAGAGGAAGAGGTCGTGGCTATTTTAAATGTTATCATTGTCGCAAACCTGGTCATTTGGCAAGTGAATGCTGGTACAAGAAAGAAGAGAAAAATGAAGCTAATATAGTACAAAATAATCAAGAGCAAAAGCAAGAAACTTTGTTGCTCGTGTCTCATGGTGGAGAGATTGATGATGTCTGGTACATAGACAGTGGTGCTAGCAAGCATATGACATGTAACAAAAATTTATTTTTGAAGTTCTTTGAATCTGATTATGGAGAAGTAAAAGTAGGAGATGGCAAGGCTTACAAAGTTAGGGGTGTTGGTGAGTTGGAGTTCAAAACAAAGCAAGGAAGGGTAGAGAAAATGTTTGAAGTTTATTTTGTTCCTGGTCTTAAAAATAATCTACTTAGCGTTGGGCATCTTTTGAAGAAGGGGTATGATATTCATTTTTGTGACATGGCTTGCTATTTATCAAGGAAAAATCAGGTTGTTGCTAGAGTTGGAGTGGCATCAAATAATCTTTTCTCTCTCACCCTTCAAAATCAGAATATGTCTTGCTTTATTGGTGCTCATAAAGAAGTTTCAAAGTTATGGCATGATAGATATGGACATTTGAACTATGGAAATTTGGAGATGCTTTCAAGGAAGATGATGGTCAGAGGTTTACCAAAAATCAATCGGCTTGATGATATTTGTGAAGCATGTCAACTTGGAAAGCAACACAAAATTGGTTTTCCTTCTCAATCCTCGTGGAAAGCAAGAAGACCATTGCAACTTATTCACTTAGATCTTTGTGGTCCAATGACAGTTTCATCTTTGGGAGGTAATTGTTACTTTATCTCTTTCATTGATGATTACTCAAGAAAGTTATAGGTGTATTGTGCAAAAGAAAAATTAGAGGCTTTTTAGAGATTCAAAGATTTCAAGGCAGAAGTGGAGAACTTTACTGCGCTGAAAATTAACACCTTACGGACAGATCGTGGAGGTGAATATTTTTCAAAAGAATTTAAGAAATATTGCCGAGATAGTGGCATCCGGCATGAAATGACAGTCCGTCATACACCTCAGCAAAATGGTGTGTGTGAAAGAAAGAATAGAACAATTATGGAAATGGCTAGATGTCTTCTTAAGAAGAAGAGGTTATCAAGAAGATTTTGGGCTGAAGCTGTTTCCTGTGCAGTTTATCTTATCAACAGATCGCCGACAAGAAGCTTGGAGAATTGCACACCACATGAGGCGTGGTATGGTACAAAGCCTAGTATTCATCATCTTAGAGTATTTGGGAGTGTTGCTTACTCTCATATTCCAGATGCAATGAGAAGCAAGTTGGATGACAAGTCAGAGAAATGCATTTTCATTGGCTATAGTGAAAGAAGTAAGGCATACAAGTTGTACAATCCGGTGACAAAGAAGATTGTGATAAGCCGAGATGTTCAGTTTGATGAAAATTCTATGTTTGAAGATATGGAAGTTGAAAAGGAAAATTTGCCAATTTTTCCTTTTGAACTTGAAGAAGAAGAAGAAGAGGTAGTAATTGAGAATGTTGAAGATGATGCTCAAGCAGGAAATCCTCCTGCTTCCCCAAGTTCTTCATCAAATTCTTCTTCATCCAGCCCGATTCGAAAAACGAGAAGCATTCAAGAGTTATATGATGTAACAGATGAAGTTGTGCAAAATGATGTTGTATTCTTTGCCTTCTTTACAGGAGAAGATCCAATTTCTTTTGATGATGCATATCAAGAAGAAATATAGAGGAAAGCCATGAAAGAAGAGATTTGCTCAATTGAAAACAATGATATATGGGAGCTTACAGATTTGCCGCCGCACAAGAATTCAATTGGAGTTAAATGGGTGTACAAGACAAAGATGAATCCAAATGGCTCTATCAACAAGTACAAGTCAAGACTGGTTGCAAAAGGATACAAGCAAAAGGAAGGAGAAGATTTTACAGAGGTATTTGCTCCAGTTTCAAGACTTGAGACAGTTCAGTTACTTATTTCTCTTGCTGCCCAAAACAATTGGAAAATGTTCCAAATGGACGTAAAATCTGCGTTTTTGAATGGTGTTCTCAAAGAAGAAGTCTATGTTGATCAACCACCAGGGTTTGTCAAAAAAGGAGAAGAAGAAAAAGTTTACAAGTTGAAGAAAGCTTTGTATGGATTGAAGCAATCACCTCGAGCTTGGTACAGCTGCATCAATTCTTATTTTCAGAAGTGTGGATTCCAGAAATGTCCATATGAGCATACTCTCTACATCAAAGACAATTCTCAAGGAAGATTCATGGTTGTAAGTCTCTACATTGATGATCTTATTTTCACAGGAAATGATGTGAAGATGTTGAAAGAATTTTAGCACTCAATGATGGCAGAATTTAAGATGACAGATTTGGGAGAACTTCATCATTTTCTTGGCATTGAAGTTCATCAATCCGAGAAAGGAATTTTTATTTCACAAGAGAGCTACGCAAAGGAAGTTCTAAAAAGGTTCAAGATGGAAAATGTGAATCCAGTCTCTACTCCATGCATTACAGGTCTGAAGTTATCTAAAGAGGGTGAAGGAAAGCTAGTCAATTCCACCATATTCAGAAGTTTGGTTGGAAAGTTGATGTATCTGACTTCGACAAGGCCTGACATCGTGTATGCTGTTAGCTTGGTGAGTAGATTCATGGAGAAACCTTACTCCAATCACTGGGAGGCTGCCAAGAGAATATTGAGATATGTGAAGGGAACCATTGATTATGGAATTTTCTATAAAGCTAATACATTAGTTGATCTCATTGGTTATACGGATAGTGATTTAGCAGGAAGCATTGATGATAGCAGAAGCACTTCTGGTTATGTTTTTCACCTTGGTAGTGGTGCAGTTTCATGGAGCTCAAAGAAACAATCAGTTGTGGCGCTTTCGACTACAGAAGCTGAATATATCGCTGCATCTTATGCAGGATGTCAATTGATTTGGTTACGTGGAATTTTGGAAAGTCTTAAGCAGAAGCAGAGCAAGTCAACAATTTTGTTTTGTGACAATAGTTCTACTATTTCAGTCACAAAAGATCCAATTCTTCACAGAAGGACAAAACACATTCGCATTCGATATCACTTCTTGAGGGAACTAGTGAATAATGGTGACGTTCAAGTTGAATATTGCAAGATAGAAGATCAGATGGCTAATATCTTCACAAAGCCACTAAGTGGACAAGTCTTCAAGAAAAATGTTGAAAGGTTGGGAGTTCAAAACAAGTTTAATTTAAGGGAGGCATTGTTGGCACATAATTAAATTAATCTTGCACAAATAAATTATGAAAAGTTAGAAGAGTGAAGAGACTTGAATATGAAGAGTGAAGAGACTTGAAGATGAAAAGTTACACACAGTATGAAGAGTGAAGAGACTTGAATACGAAAGGTTACACACATGCATGAATAATCACAACTCCTAGCATTTAGTGATATAGATGAATAGTCACTTACAACTCATATATAAAGAGTTGTATGTGATGAAGATTTTTAGTGTGATTTGAAAAAAAAAAATTTATTAGAAAGAATTTTATTTCTTCCATACAAAATTTATTTCTCTTCTCCATTATATTCTTTATCATTTTCTTTGTTTTATTTCTCCAAATATTAATTAATCTTCTACATAAACCTCCAAAAGATGTTGTAAAAATTAACTTCGACACTACAGTGGGTACTAACAGAATTGGGTATGGGACGATCTTTACGAATGATGAATGATTTGTTTTTGGGGGTGGTGGGGGCTTTATAAAAACGATGATGATGGTGGAAAAAGCTGAAAGTTATGCTTTTGAGGCAAGCATTAAGCTGGCGTGTCAGCTGCATATTAAAGGGGATGTCCTTTTTGAGACGGATCATGCTAGCTTTGTTAATAATCTAAGGAACCAAAGTATAAACGTCACAATCACCGGTACAAAAATTAAGACGTGAAGATAACTTTAACAATTTCAATTCTGCTGATTTAATTTAGACCAGGCGGTCTTGTAATACTGTTGCTGATTTTGATATAGACTACCCGTTGGAAATCCATAATGTTGTAATTTGCGATGATACTTAATAAATGAGTTAACCCTTGAGGTAGTCTGTTGTTCAAAAAAAATTAGCACACATAACTAAGAACAAAAATCAGATAGTAGAATTTATTATAGGTTTCCTCTTTTCTAGATATCTGAGGAATTAGTTCATAATTCTGAATAAAAAGATCTCAAAAGTAGAAAAATCACAAGAAACAAAAAAAACTTGTAGAAACTTCAAAAGAAATTAAAAGAAAGTCTTTGATCTTAATGGAAATCTACTTTAGAGTTAGCTCCAATAGTGTTCTTCGAGTTGTTTTCTTCAATATTCTCTTATGGCTTCCATATCTCTTTTTCTTTTTGGTATTTATAGACATTAGAATGCCAAGAAAGCCTAAAAATTGCATTTTTTCGCGTATTTGGAAAGTAAGTTGTGAAATTGACATGGTTTGGCACATGGCAGTATGTTCAGCCCATGTGGGAAGGCCCAACTCGTATGGCTCCTAAAAACTACTTCTTTTGTCTAATTTTCACTCATTCTGCTCCCAAATGCTCACCTAAATATAAGAACATTAATTCAAAGAATTAGAACCATAAAATTCACTAATTTGCATAAACAATCATCCAAAAATGCATTAAGAACGAAATTAAAATATGTTACTTTTATCGCTTATCAAATATCCCCACACTTAAGTGTTAGCTTGTCTTTAAGCAAAATCCTTAACTCAAATTAAATTTAATCTTTCTTGACTTATAATTCTCATCAATTATGTCTTAAAATAATTCACAAATAATCATGCATTGACAATTCAACTAAAAGGGCACTAAAAATTAAAACAATCCAGGTTGAAAATTTTAAAGCACAAAAACATGGGTATCTCTCTTTATTTAAATAATTATCTTTAATTCAATATTAATAAGAATTGACATCCTCACTAAAGATTCACTCAAAACACTCAAAGTGTTTAAGGTTTAATAAAAATGCACTCAACAGTCGAAAAAAAAATGTCATTACCATACACTTGCTTGAAAATCAAATCTCAACCACTATAAAATGATATAACACACCAATCAAAAGGTCTTTAAAAGATTGTAATAAGACTTAGGTTAAGGGCGCAAAAAAAAGCCAAAAAAATTGATTATAATCGAGATCAATTTATAAAAAATTGATTATAAACAAATGCTGAATCAAAAGAATGTGCATCAATCAAAACAATTCAAGAACGAAAATAAGTTTCTTCTCAAAATATGAATTTAACCGTTCAAGCTCAATCAACAAATAATTAATTAATAATCAATATTTTTTTTCTTTTTTTCTTTTTTTATCGAGAATAATAAGAAATAATTCAGCAAATCAACCAAAAGAGCATAATTAGGCAACTAACCAAATCAAATCTCAACAAAAAGAGAATCAATAGAACAGAAAAGAGTCGCAACCAAAAAAAAAAAGAGAGTCATGAGCTAAAATTCCCGAGTTAATAAAGAAAAGGTGTGTTAGGCTCAACAAGGTCCTAAGTGTCTTTATCATCTCAATATATCAAATAAAAGGAGTGGTCTCAACATGCATAATCGAAGCAAGTTCTAGAATAACAAATCAAGTTGACACTCATAACTAATAATAGAATGAGCACGAAAAATATATACTCTGAAGCCTCAAAATCTCACAAAAAGCTATGGTTTTAATGTCAAACTTGCAAATCTAAAACTTTAAGATAATACCTCAATTCAGGGAAACAACATAAAAAATTTTAATTACTGAGAAAAAACTTATCATGCAGGACTCTCTCATGTCTTAAAGTTTAAATCAACCAATACACAAATATCTATAAATTAATCTAAAACACATTAATAAAAATCTCAAATAAAAAATAATTCACTCTAATGGAAGTATCAGAATAGTACTTAAACACAAAAAATAATTTAGGAATTTTTTAATAATTATATAAATAATCTCCCCACACTTAAGATATACATTGTCCTCAATGTGCAAATAGAGATAAGCACAATATAAGCAAAATATCATAAAAGAATGAGAAAATTTAAATTTGCCATGAATATGGATGAATTCGCCAGAATAGTGAAAATTGAAATTGTAGACAAATCCAAAATGTAGTGCATGATTCCGAACAAACTAATAAAACATAAATGCAAATAATGAAGATTAAGAGGTTACAAACTCAATTAGAAATAACCATAATAAATAGAAACATAGTTCAATAGATAAAAAACGAAAAAAGCCTAAGAAAATAAAAATAAAATAAGTAAAAAGAAAATTAAAAAGAAAAAAGAAAAAAAATTTAAAATAAAAATAAAACTAAAAATAAAATAAATAAAATTAGTGATCTTCATCGTTAGAGCCATCGGGATCATGCGACACTGGTGCTGAAGAAAAGATGTTGACGTGATGACAAATCTACTGCAAGGTTGTATCAATACTGTCAAACCGTTCAAAACAATGTTGCTCAAAACGTGTGAATCACTCGAAGAGGTCCGCGAGGGTAACAACAAAAGTAGTAGTACGATGACTCCAAGGTGGATCCTCGTGGGGGAAAGGGACATTATCAGTGAAGTCCTCATTCTCGTTTTGAGGGTCAGAATAACATAATCGATATCGAGGAGAATCCACGCATCGCAGTCACTCGATCATACTCACGTGACTCATATTCGTTATCCCCTGTTGGGTCATCTGTCCAACTAGTGTAAAGGAAGAAGATTGCTCTGAGTATTGAGGAGGCCGAAGTGTCGTGCGAGGCGAGTCACACGAATTAACCGTCGAATGTACTGACAACTCCGGTGCTCTTTCTTCGACTGGTCAATGTGTGAGCCAAGATTGCATGAATATAACATCGGGCCTCAGGTAAGGCATTTTTGGCCCAGGCCCGGCTCGATCCGACCAAAATTCACTAAATGACAAAAAAATCTATTTTTTGTTTTTTAATATTATTTTCTCCTTATTTTGCTACTATTTTACTATTATGTTGTTATTATTTTGTTGATATTGTTTGGATATTGAATAAAACTTATTTATTATTAATCTTGTTATTATTTTAAAGACATTTGTTAATTTTATTATTATTTTAGAGGTATTTGCTTGTTAAATAGTATCTATCTTAGTGTTATTGAAGTATACATATTTTTTAAAATTTATTTTCAATTTGTTGAAAAATATTTATTTTGATGTTTTTAGTATTTTTGATGTATTATATATTTTAAAATTATATAAAAATAAGATAAAAATTAATATGGATGGCCGAGTCGGGACCATGTTTTAATATTTTTATCCAGGTCGAGCTTAGGTAAAATTTTAGGCTATTTTTTTGGCCCGAGCCTAGCAAACAGGCCTAAATTTTTAGTTGAGCTCGACCCGATCCCGACCTGGTCCAACCTATGCACACCTCTAATAATAACTCTTATGGAAAAAAGTATTTTGATATTTTATTTTATGAAGGATTTGCCGTATAGCACGTTTCTGTCTACTTGGGTAGCACGATTCTTTTAGGACTCTCAGTCTAGACTTTGTCTTTTAAGGTTTTTGTCGAAACCACCTTTTTGATTAAACAAAAAAAAGTTTAGTTGTCGACTTAAAAAACAAAAATTGGAGTCGCCACCGATCTTTTATTGAGGTGTGATCGGATCACCTTGAAAACGATTTTGGGTCTACGAATTTTGAGAAAATAGGTTCGGGAGTCGGTTACGCACAAAGAAGGGTTAGCACCCTTGTAACGCCCAAAATTGGTACCTAATTGATTGTTTAATGTCTTAGTGTCGAGAATTTGAAAAGATTTTAAAATGCGATCCTTTGAAAAGAAAATTTGAATAAAATGAATTGGATGATAAGACTCACTTATTTCAAAGAGATAAATTGTCACACTCAGTAAGTTAGAGTACAACATTTTAAATCCTCAAAATTAAGTTTATCTCTTGACTTTTAAAACCTATGCATTTTGAGAAGGATATCTGATTATTTGGGTCAAATGAGAAAATCAAAACCCAGTAAGTTAGGGCTTGATTTAACAAAATTCCTAAATATCGAATATTGCCTTTATTTTCATTTATTAGAAAAATCCTCGTCTCGAGAAAATAACATGTCATATCCAATGCGTTACGACACAACGTGTCGAATTCCCGAGAATGAGCTTTTTATTTGTGTTTTAATTAAAAGGGATATTCTCGATTATTTAGATTCGATGAGAAAAATTAGAACCAATACGTTAGGGCTCAATTCTTTCGAAGATTCCAAATACCGAACTTTGCGTTATCTCGAAAGTTTTTGAATAAATTGGTTTTGATACTTAAACCATATTAAACACGACTTTTTGAACGAATAAAGCGCGATGGAATTTCAATGTACAATGCGAAGTAATAATTCGTAAGCCAAAATATACACTAATGAACACAAATAATCAATCAATACAAATAATTAATACAATGCATATAAGAGTAATAATCTCACATCATATATTATGCTAACATTCAAAGGCTAATGAATTAAAGGTCAATCAAAGCACCAAACAAATTAACACATATGAAATTGTACAAGTTTTTAAAATAACTTAAGAAATATGAAAGAAGGGAAATTATAATTAATGAATTTAAAATAAATAATATATATATATATATATATATATGAAAATTAGAAATATGGTTAAAAATAAATACTACATAAAATAATAGTATCAAAATTTTTTTTAAAATAATTATCATATAAAAAGAAAATCAAGTACATAAAATAATATACATACATTAATTTAAATAAGTAATACATATGGGATGAAAAACTTAATATAAATAATAATATATATATATATATATATATATATATATATATATATAAAGAGTTGAAATAGACTAAGTATATAATAAAATAAAGTTTAAAAATAGACATGCAGAACAATTGAAATAAGTGATAAAACTAAATAAACAATATGTAAACATGTTTTAAATAGTTAATATAAATCAATTTAAAGCAAATAGTATAGGTTAATTTTAGAATAAGTAATATATAAAATAACTTAAAATAAAATAATATACAAAGCAACTTAATGTAAATAATCTAAAAAGCAAGTTAAAGTAATCATATATAAGTTTAATATAATATATATATATATATTTATATATATATATATATATATATATATATATATATATATATAAAAGAGAAATTTTAAATAAAATAAATCAACAATAGCTAATTTTAAAATAACATATAAAATAAATGGTTTAAACAAAATAATATGTATATAAGAAAAAAATATGAAAAACAATATTTAAAATTTAGAATTCAATAAAAAATTATAGGAAAATAGATTAATAAAGCTTAAATAATTTGATTGGGTAAATAGGAATTAAATTGAATTTAAAACAAAATCAGAAAGAAAAAAAACAAAAATAAAATAAAGTTAATGGGCAAAATGAAGCGCGCGAATAACATGGGGGACTAATTGAGAAATATTCCCCATCCTCCCAAAACGCAATGCTGTGATATGGACTAAAATGCAGCAAAAATAAAATGCCTGGTCAAACTTAAAAGAAATAAAAGGATTGATCCGAATACGCTATAGAAGCAGGAAGACCATTTGCGCAAATATCCCACTGAAGCAAAAACACGCGGATCCTTCCCCTGGGTTGGGTCACCGCGCGGGTCGATGTAGGCAATGGTCAATACGGCACCGTTTTAAGGCCACTAAAGCAGGCCTTAAACGACGCTGTTTTTTACACAATAAATATAAACTTTAAAACCCTAAAATTACTAGCAGCTATAGTTTTAAGCAAACTAAAAAAAAAAAACCTAAACTAAAACATGTTCCTCTGCGCCGCTCCGTAAACCAACCCCTCAAAGGCTCTCTGACCCCTCGCCCATTCTCCGATTACGACGAAGAGGACGAGGATTCAGCTTCATAACAAAGGTAAACTCCTCACTCTTCCTCTGTTTCTTTTTCTCAAACAGTGAATAAAAGAAAAAGAAATCAAAGAGTCCAATAATGAAAAAAGATCGAGAGAGAAAAAAACTCAAAACCTTCTCAAATCTGATTTGCTTTTTTTTTTTTTACTTTTTCATTCCCATCCGTAAAAAAAAACTTACAAATTCTCCAATGGCTTTATATAGCCAATAATGATCCAATAGAAAAAAAAAAAGAAAATTACAGAAAATCCCTTATTATGCTATATTTTCTTGTTATTCTTCGTTGCTGTTTTGTCTGCTTCTGTCTGTTGCAGCTACGGTCGTACGCACAGCACGTGGCAGTGTGTGAAGGCTGTACGGAGGTGTGCATAGCTGGGGAGAACGACGCTGGAAGCTGCTAGGGTTTCAGCTTCTGATTTTGCGTTGGGCCGCTTTGTGATTGGGCTAGGGTCTAGGCAAATTGGGTTTAAATTTTAATGGGCCTTAGTGGGTTAGCATTTAAGCATTTGGGCCACTGTATTGGGTTGATTTTGGACTGTATTAATTATTTTTTTGTTTTTCTTTGTTATTTATACGAGCCCGGGTAAATTGGGCTATTATTTATATGATGCGAAGATATTAAAACTCAATTTACAGTAATCATACAAACAAATGCAAAGAGGATCGTAATTTTTCAAATCAAATTTTCAATTTTTGACAATAAGACAAAAGACAATCAATTTTACGGCTTGACTCTATCTTGGTGTCCCCAGTGGAGTCGCCAAGCTGTCGAAATCCTTTTTTTCGTATTTGAAAAACGGGGATCGACTTTGGAAAATAAAATGGGAGTCGCCACCGATCTTTTAAAGAGGTGTGATCGGATCACCTTGAAAATGATTTTAGGTCTACGAATTTTTGAGAAAATAGGTTCGGGAGTCAGTTACGCACGAGGAAGGGTCAGCACCGTTGTAATGCCCAAAATTGGTACCGAGTTGATTGTTTAATGTCTTAGTGTCGAGAATTTGAAAAGATTTTAAAATACGATCTTTCATTTTTATTAATATTAATTTTATAAAAGATGCTTGGATAAATCGAGGCGAATACCAAAGACCTCCTTGTCTCAGAGTAATAAAATGACACACCCAATACATTAGGGCACGACATTTTAGTCCTCGAGAATAAGTTTGTCTTTTGATTTTCAAAACTTGTGTGGTGAAGTTTAAAAAAAAAAAAAGATATTCAATTGCTTTAAGTCAGATGAAAAATCGAAACCCAATACGTTAGGGCACAATTTCTCAAAATTTCGAGCATTGAATATCGCCCTTATTATTGTTTAAATATTCATTTCGAGAAAATGACGTGTGACATCCAATGCATTAGGACACGACGTATCGAATTCCCGAAAATGAGTTTTTGGCTTATGTGCTTTGGTTAAAGAAAATTTTCGATTATTTAGATTCAACGAGGAAAATCAGAACCCAATACGTTAGGGCTCAATTCTCTCGAGGATTCCAAATTTCGAGCATTGCGTCATTTTGAAAATTTTTGTATGAAATAACTTTAACATTTGTGATCTTTTGAATAAATAAAAAAATGATTGAATAATAATGTACAACGCGATATGATAATTTGTAAACTAAAGCATGCATTAATGAATAACAAAGATTCGATATATACAAATAAACAATATCATATACGTAAGAGTAACAATTTTATACCCTACACTATGCATATACTAACATCCACATTAGCAAGCAAGATGAATTAAAGGTTAATCTCAAAAAAATAACAAGCAAATTAAATAAAATGAAACAAGTTTTTTTAAATAACAAAAAGGTAACCTGAAAGAAGGGAAATTACATATTAAAGTAAGTTTAAAATAATATATATATATATATATATATATATATATATATATATATATATACATGAAAGTTTGAAATAAACCAAAAATATAGTTAAAAACAAATAATTTGAAATCAATAGTATTTATGTACATACATATGTATAATAAAAATAATTTAATATAGGTTGTATACATAAAAATATTAAATAGGGATATTATCATATAAATCTTTAAAGATGAAATATATAAAAATGGCTTTTAAAAGTATATTATAAAATAAAAGTTATTAAAAATATATTATATAAAAAAATAATTCGTCACAAAGTTAAAATAATAATGTATGATAATAATAAAATAAAAGAATTTAAAATAATAGTGCATAATAAAGTAATATATATATATATATATATATAAAACAATGAGTAACCGAAAATGTAACCAAATGTAACAATAATAAAAAATACCAGATAATAATAAATTGACATTAAACTAATTAATAAAACAATGGGTTGATTTGGAATTAAAGCTGAAATTTAGGGGTAAATCTGAAATAAACAAAAGGAAAAGCCCAAATTACAAAGCGCGAATAACATAGGGACCAAAATAGGAAATATTCCTTGCCCACTCAAACTCTGCGCTGCAAATGGACCAAAATGAAGTAATATCGAAAATGTGGGGCAAATTTGAAAATAAACAAAAAAACCGAATTAACTCAATGAAACAAATCAGGAGGACTAGTGGCGCAAATATTCCCTCCTAGACCAAAACACGTAGATCTGGTCGTGTTCGGGTCGGATCATTGGGTATGGCTTATACGACACCGTTTTGAAGGTATTGAAACAAGCCTCAAACGGTGTCGTTTTAAATGGCTCTTATAAATAAAAGGGTAAGCACATTTCAGCCATTTTAAATCCAATGAAACCCTAGCCGCTCTCCCCTTAAAACTTAGCCATCCAAACACCGATTAATCTCTGCCCAAACACCGATGGCGACGGAAGGAGCAAAGATCCAACGGCGCTGTTAAAAGGTAATTTCCCTTTTATTTTATATCTAATCTTATATATCTATATATTTGATAAGAAAGGAAAAGAAAGAAATATGAATCGGAAAAAGAACAGAATCAAAAAAGAAAAAAGAAAGAAAACTTTGAAAAATCACCTTCCAAAAAACTCTTCTATTGCTTTTTGATTCTTTTTGTGTATTGATTGTGCGTAACCCTTACAAAATCTGGAAAACGGCTTTATATAGCCGAAGATAAAACGGGAGAAGAAAAAAATGCAAAAATACAACAAAATATCTTTTTTGTTTCTTTTTTTTCTCTTTGCTGCCATTTTTTGTTTTTTTTTGCTTGTCTGCTTGTGTGCAGGTACGGCCGTACGGAGCAATGGACGTGGAGGCGTGGCACGTGGCGGTGGCACACGTGCGAGGGAAGGCCCTGGTGGCTATGGCGCTGAAAGCTCGTTGTTGCTAGGGTTTGCTGCTGATTTTTTTTGTTTTGAGCTATTGGGCTGTTAATTTCGGGCTGGTTTGGGTTAAAATGGGTTGGGCCATGTAGGGCCTATGTATTTGGACTATTATTTAATTTGGTATTTATTTGTGCATGGGCTGGGCAAATATTGGGCCTTACAACTGCCCCTCTTTGGTTATTGTCGTGTAACGGGAATGGAGCAAAGACTTAAAAAAGGCCAATTTTGTCCGATCGTGCTAGACCTTGGTGCTCTTCTTCTTCAAGTAGCCTCATTCCATCCTACTGCATCTTTAGAGGTACAGGAATTGGTGCCTCGATTTACTTCACCGCAACATCGGGGAGACAAGGTTTGTGGCTTCAATCTACTCCACTATAACCTCAGGGAGATAAGATTTGAAATTCTTCGTTCTATTCCACTGTAATCTCAGGGAGATAAGACCTGATGCGATCTACTCTACTGTAACTTCAGAGAGATAAGATCCTTTATCTTAATCCGTTCCACTGTAATCTCAGGGAAATAAGATTACTGGCTTCAATCTGATCCGTTGTAACCTCAGGGAGATAAGATTTGAAATTCTTCGGTCTATTCCACTGTAATCTCAAGGAGATAAGACCTGATGCGATATACTCTACTGTAACTTCAGAGAGATAAGATCCTTTATTTTAATCCGTTCCACTGTAATCTCAGGGAAATAGGATTACTGGCTTCAATCCGCTCCGCTATAACCTCAGGGAGATAAGATTTGAAATTCTTCGGTCTATTCCACTGTAATCTCAGGGAGATAAGATTACTGGCTTCAATCTGCTCCGCTATAACCTCAGGGAGATAAGATTTGAAATTCTTCGGTCTATTCCACCATAATCTCAGGGAGATAAGACCTGATGCGATCTACTCGACTATAACTTCAGAGAGATTTTAATCTGTTCCACTGTAATATCAGGGAAATAGGATTACTGGCTTCAATCCGCTCCTGCTGTAACCTCAGGGAGATAAGATTTGTAATTTTTCTGATCTGTTCTCTGGGGAACATGACCTGTATAATGAACCTAATTATGCCTAATGATTAGGATGGCAGGATCAAAATGAATCAAATCCTAACTAGACATATGTGAATGGTGTTTGCATGAATGCAGAATTTTATTTTTTTCGATAATAATCCCATTTAGGTTGGTTACTCGAAGTTTATTAAGGCTTTGTCACGGCCATGCTTCAACACGTTCCTTCTTCGCCGGTGTCTTCAATGAAACATTTAATTAAATTGCCCCCACTGTAAACCTACAAGTTCAATCCTCTGGGTCGCAAAAAGTTGTATCTTCATCCTTAAGATGTAACTACAAGATGAGGAGATCTGGTCTTTTCTCAATCCTTTCCCATCACCATTTAAGATGCCAAACGCGTAATTCTTTGGTATTTATACCATTCTCAAAGTGCCACATCAAATATTTATGCACGAAGAAATTTCTACCAAAGAGATCTCTTCTTACTAACTCATGACTATTTTGTTCAATCAATGTTTCTGTCAACAAAATCCAAAAGGATTGTCTTGATTCAGACTTTTCCTTCTTAGATTTCTGACCTTTAAACCTGGTTTGTTCTAAACAAAAGTCTTGTTTCAGGTTATTGTATTATTTAGAAACTTTTTTCAAGTAATATGCAAAACTTCCCTTGTGAAAATTTTATTAGTCCATTAATCCTTATTCTAATGCAACATGCTTGCAAAAAAGAACAAAACAATGGATAGAATAGACTTGATTTGAGAGCATAACTTGCAATGAATAAATTATCAAGAATATTGAGAATAAAAGAGGAATTGACTTGTATCTTGAAAAAGAATGAAGTATTCCAAGAAAGCAAATATGAATGGTATAAAAACTAGGTGCCCTAGATATCGTAGCTTGAACTTCTCTGTACAAGTTTCTAAAGACCTTTCTGAGTTTGACATGTGTTTAGGAGATCTACAGTACTCTGTCAATGCTCCAAGATGTCGCATACCCTTTCCTGTTGATTCAGGTACAGCAAGATCACTACATGTCCCAATCTGATCAAAATTTGAACTGCTCTGATCACGTCATGCCCCATTCTGATCAATATTTGAGCCGCCCTTTTTGGGTTTTCAACTCAAATCCCCTTTGGTCTCAAGGTGCCCTTTGTGGGTTTTCACCTTGACCTCTCCATTTTCTTTTTGATTTATTTATTTTTTGAACTCAAAGCGCCCTTGCGGGTTTTCACCTTGGTCTTTTTTTTTTTTAGGAATCAATGTGCCCTTTGCGGGTTTTCACTTTGGTTCCCTTTTCTTCAAGTAAAGTATTTCTTAACTGAATCTGAGTTTACAGGATTTGGCAAGTTTTTACCATCCATCTCACTCAGAATCAAAGCTCCATCGGAAAAGGCCTTCTTTACAACATAAGGACCCTCCCAATTTGGCGTCCATTTTCCTGTAAAGTCCCTTTGTATAGCAAGAATTTTCTTCAACACCAGATCCCCTTCATGGAATTCTCTGGGACGAACCTTCTTGTTATAGGCTCGCGTCATTTGTTTTTGATACATATGACCATGCTGAATGGCTTTTAACCTTTTCCCTTCAATTAAATTCAACTGATCGTATCGAGACTGAACCCATTCCGCTTCATCTAATTTTAGCTCAGCCAATACACTTAGGGAAGGAATTTCCACTTCAATGGGTAAAACAGCTTCCATCCCATAAACTAGACAAAACGGTGTTGCTCCAGTAGAAGTTCTAACAGATGTTCGGTAAGCTAGGAGAGCGAATGGTAACTTCTCATGCCAATCTTTGTAAGTTTCGGTCATTTTCCCTACAATCCTCTTAATATTTTTATTGGCCGCCTCAACCGCACCGTTCATCTTTGGGCGATACGGCAATGAGTTATGATGTTTGATCTTAAATTGGCTGCAAACTTCAGCTATTGTGCTATTGTTCAAATTCAACGCATTGTCGGATATGATTTTCTCAGGCATTCTATATCGACAAATGATCTCCTTTTTCAAGAATTTGTTGACTGCTGTCTTCGTGACATTTGCGTATGAAGCGGCTTCTACCCACTTGGTAAAGTAATCAATGACCACGAAGATGAAGCGATGCCCATTAGAAGCTTTTGGTGATATCGGCCCAATAACATCCATACCCCACATGGAAAATGGCCATGGAGAGGTCATGACATGAAGCAGTGAAGGGGGTGCTTGCATCTTGTCTCCATAAATCTGACATTTATGACATTTCTTGGCATAATTAATGCAATCTCCTTCCATAGTGGACCAATAGTATCCAAATCTCATGATTTGTTTGGCCATGGTGAAACCATTGGCGTGCGTCCCACAGATACCTTCATGGACTTCCTCCAAAATCTTCTTTGCTTCCCCAGCATCCACACATCTTAACAGTACTTGATCCTTCCTTCTTTTGTATAGCACTTCCCCATCTAAGACATATTCAATGGCTATTCTTCTCAGAGTTCTCTTGTCATTCTCTGTTGCTTGACTAGGGTACTCCTGATTCTTCACATACTGTAGGATACTCTGATATCAAGGATGATCATCTTTTCCCTCCTCCTCGATACTGTAGCAATGAGCTGGGGTTTCGTAGATACTCATCTGAATAGGCCTCATTACCTCAAATCTGTTCACTTGAATCAACGAAGCTAGAGTAGCCAATACATCAGCCATTTTGTTTTCCTCTCGTGGGAGATAACAGAAGGTGATGTCGTCAAACTCATCAACCAATTCGAGGACCAGCTTTCTATAACTGATTAACTTAGGGTCTCTAGTTTCCCATTCCCCTTTGAGTTGGTATATCACCAATGCGGAATCCCCATACACTTTTAGTACTTTGATTTTTTGTTCAATGGCTGCACGAATACATGCTTCATATTCTGCCATATTATTTGTGCAATCGAAGTCCAACTTGCTAGCGACAGGATAATGATCTCCACTTGGGGATACCAAGACTGCCCCAATTCCATTACCCATAGCATTTGAAGCTCCATTTTCTTCAGTGTTTGCCACATACATTAAGTCCTCATTTGGAAAATCGAAGTTCAAAGACTCATAGTCTTCCAAGGCTCTGTTGGCTAGAAAATCAGCTATTGCACTTCCTTTTATAGCCTTCTGACTTACATATACTATGTCAAATTTAGAGAGCAGAATTTGCCATCTAGCCATTCTCCCATTTAAAGCAGTTGATTCCATCATGTACTTTAAAGGATCCAACTTTGAAATTAGCCAAGTCGTATGCTACAACATGTATTGCCTTAGTCTTTGAGTTGTCCAAATTAAAGCACAACACAACTTTTCAATGGACGAGTACCTTATTTCACAATCAGTGAATTTCTTACTGAGATAGTATACTGCTCTTTCTTTCTTTCCTGTTTCGTCATGTTGGCCCAAGACGCATCCCATGGAATTGTCAAACACCGTTAGATACAATATCAATGGCCTATCTAGACTAGGCAGTGATAGTATTGGAGCATTGGCCAAGTATTTCTTTATCTTGTCAAAAGCTTTCTGACATTCCTCATCCTATTCTCCCGGATTATGTTTTTTTAGAAGACGAAATACTGGATCGCATTTCTCAGTCAATTGTGAAATGAACCGAGCAATGTAGTTCAACCTTCCTAGGAAACCTCGAACCTCTTTCTGAGTGCTTGGAGGGAGGCAGGTCTCATATTGCTTTAACTTTATCTGGGTCAATCTCAATCCCCTTCCTACTGACTATGAAGCCCAACAACTTTCCTGATCTGGCTCCAAATATACATTTTGCTGGGTTGAGCTTGAGCTGAAATTTTCTCAATCTTAAGAATAACTTCCTCAAGACTCGAAGATGATCTTCTTCAGTTCTAGATTTTGCAATCATATCATCAACATAGATTTCAATTTCTTTATATATCATGTCATGAAACAGGGTGACCATTGCTCTTTGATACGTTGCTCCTGCATTCTTCAATCCAAAGGGCATTACTTTTTAACAAAATGTTCCCCATAAGGTGATGAATGTGGTTTTCCCCATATCGTCAGGATGCATCTTTATTTGATTGTACCTAGAAAAGCCATCCATGAAAGAAAATAATGAGTAACCAGCTGTGTTATCTACCAAAATATCAATGTGAGGCAACGGAAAATTGTCTTTTGGACTAGCCTTGTTTAAGTCCCTATAAAACACGCACATTCGTACCTTTCCATCTTTTTTAGGAACAGGGACGATGTTTGCTACCCATTCTGAATACTTGACCTCTTGTAAGAATCAAGCGTTGAACTGCTTTTTGATCTCTTCTTTTATTTTCAGCACAATATCGGGTCTCATTCTTCTGAGCTTCTGTTAAACTGGTTTACAATCTTCTTTTATAGGTAAACGATGTACCAAAATGCTAGTATTTAGCCCTGGTATGGCCATGCGAAAACATCTTTGAACTCTCGGAGTAACTCAACAAGGTCATGTTTTGTCTTTGCGGTGATATCAGTTCTAATTTTTCACCTCTTTTCCTTCCTCTAGGCTCACAATTTCTAATGATTCCTTATGAGGTAGGATCTGCTTATCCTCTTGTTCCACCATTCTCAACAAGTCCGGAGATATACCACAGTCTTCACCACTTTCAAAGTCATGAGATCCCTCTAAACACATGTCTTGCTCAAAAATAGACTCCGTGTTTGAAACAGCATTACTCATGTCATTGATATCTGAGGACCTATGGGGATACATCAAAGAATATACAAAATATATAAATTTATGAATAATTATTTGTATAATAAGGTTATAGATATAATGAAAGAATCGTTTGGAAGACAATCAATCAAATGGAAAATATTTACTTCCCTGGAAAGAATAAAAGAATAATTGCTCGAAATGAATGCAAAGATGTATTTTATTAGAATAATGATATTTAGACTTAAGCCTATTTCACAAAGGATTTCATATCATCCTTAGGCTAAAAACAACAAGAATGTTTTGAACATTACTCTGAATAAGCTCTAAAGACTACATGTATTTCTTCCGCAGTCCAATTGTTTAGCTCACTCCCCGGTTCGTAAGGGCAAATCTCTAACAAGGTCCTTCTTTCAATTGTCTCTATAGCATTGATGTGAACATTTTCCAACATTTCTTCAATGTTTTCCTTTCTGGACACCCCTTGCTCAGGGTAGATAAACCCGCCTGACACAAAGGATTTAGATATGTGGGGGAAGGTCAAAGGCTCCCACTTGAATTCCTCTCCGCTCAAACGTGTCCTTCTTCTCTCTTGTCTTCTCTCTGCTTCTTTCTTTTTCTGTTTCATATCTGGCTTGTAACCTAGGCCAAAGCGATCAAACTTTCCCTTCAGCATGTGTGCTTGAATCCTTCCTTGAAGGTATTTTCCCAATCCATTCCCTGGCGAAGCTCCTCTTCCTACTATCAACTGTAGACCCATCTCGGTAGTCTTGGATATCTTTGGTACCAGAATTCTATTTTCTTCAGCAATAAATGTTGCGTTTACAAATTCCAAAGACCGGAAAGAACATTCCACTGCCTCATCATTGGTCTCTACATAAGGTGTATCACCCGTTACCATCGCGATGATATCCTCCTCCGCACTTATTGTTACCAATTGACCCTCTGATATTAGCTTCACCTTTTGATGTAATGATGAAGGTATTGCCCCTGCCGAATGTATCCATAGTCTTCCCAATAAATAGTTGTAGGAAGGCTTAATATCCATTACTAGAAAGTCCACCTCATAAGTAGTTGGGCCAATCCTTAATGGTATTTCAATTCTTCCTATAACCCCTCTTTCTGTTCCATCAAATGCCCTTACTATATTTTGGCAGGCTTTCATATGTGAACTGTTCACAGGTAGTCGATTAAGAGTGGACAAAGGCAATACGTTTAATGCGGATCCATTATCGATCAAAACCCTCGGTAATGTGTCCCCCCGACATCGGGTAGTAATGTGTAGAGCTTTAGTAGAACCCCTACCTCCAAACGGTATTTCGTCATCTTTGAAGAAGATAAAATTGTCAGCACTTATATTGTTGACCAAGCGATCCAGTTTATTAACTGAGATGTCATCGGCCACATATGTTTCGTTTAGTACTTTCATCAACTTTGATGTACTTCTGAACTTAGGAGCAAAGCTAATACAGAAATATGGGCTGGCTGTTTGTGCAGTTGCTCTGCAACACTGTATTCACTGTGTTTCAAAAACTTTAGAAACTCCTTTGCTTCTTCTTTTTTTATTGGTTCATTAACTAGCGGCTCAACCTCCACTGCCTTCCCTTTCCTCTGTTCTACCATCAGAGTCTTTTCTCTTGGCAATTCTGCTTGAGTGTCATAACGCTTCCCATTACGCGTATAAGAACCCCTTTCATGATATTCTTTTACCATATTGCTCTCAACTTCTTTTCCTGGTATTGTCACATTGCATCCGTAATTCCACTGGACCATTTTGTCATTCTTATATGTGAAGCTTGACGGTTTCGTGATTATAATTTTTGGTATTACCTGAACCCTAGCCTCATTACTCTTAGGGCGTGAGATAATGACCACAGGATGATTTATTTTCGGAGTTCTTGTTCCCGACTCTGTCGCGTATATGCTCCTCCTTTCTTTCTCATCTTCATAGAACCTCATCTCCTTGTTATCCATCATGCTTTGAACCAAAGCCCTGAATCCTTCACATTCTTAGATTTTGTGCCCTGTTTTATGGTGGAATTCATAATAATTTCCCATCTCATACCCTTCCTCAAAATCTGAAATAACTAACCCTCTTTTTACCATCTCTTTCTAGACTCGTTTCAATGGAGTTTTTACTTCAGTAATGTCAGTCTTGACTTCTTCCCCCGTACCTTCACACAACATATTCACTCCCTTATCATCATGATTGGGCAATGGACTTTTTGTGTTGGGTGAGTCATCAAATTTGACAACACCCAATTTGATAAGTCCTTCTACTACCTTCTTGAAAGCAGTACAATTTTCTATTGAGTGTCCTGAAATTCCCGCATGGTAGTCACATTGCGCGGTCGTGTTATACCATTTTGGATACGGGGGTTGTAGAGGATTCAAGTAACGAGGAGCAACAACATGTGCATTAAATAAGTTCTGGTACAGCTCTTTATATGTCATTGGAATGGGAGTGAACTGGGGCTTCTTAGTATATTACCTCATTCCCGACTCTTGTTTCGATGAGCCTTGTTGATTAGCAACCATCTTCCTTGTTTGATTCACTGTAATTGATTTACTGTATGCGTTCACATTGTTTACTTCACCTTCTCTTTTCTTTGGAGCTGACCATCGATTATTCTCCCCACCATCTATTTTTCCACTTTTAATAGCATGTTCAATCATTTTGCCATTCATGATTATATCCGAGAAACTCTTTGAGGCATTTCCTAACATGTGCGTGATAAACGGCGCCTTCAATGTGTTGATGAAAAGCATCGTCATTTCTTTTTCCAAAAGTGGTGGCTAAACTTGAACTGTAATCTCTCTCCACCTCTGTGCATACTGTCTAAAACTTTCATTTGATTTCTTTTCCAAGTTCTGCAAAGTGATTCTATCAGGCATTATTTCAGATACATGACTGTACTGTCTCATAAAAGCCTGCGCCAAATCCCTCCGAGTGCTGATTTTGGTTCGGCTCAACTGGTTATACCATTTAGACGCTACCGCAATGAGGCTATCCTGAAAACAATGTATTAATAGCTGATCATTGTTAATGTACCCAGTCATTCTCCTCCAGAACATTGTAATATGGGCCTTCGGGCAACTGGTCCCACTATATTTCTCAAATTCCGGCATCTTAAACTTGTAAGGAAGTACCAGATCCGGAACTAGACTCAAATCTTTTGTATCTATTCCACGATAACTTTCAATGTTTTCTATTGCCTTAAACTTCTCTTCAATCCATTTCCATTTCTCCTCAAACTGTTTTGGTAATTCTTCTTTTTCTTTATCCTTTTCAGCTACTTCGTCGAAGTCTGGGACAGCGAGATTAATCGGGTTCTCACCAGGGTTAGAACCTGATCCAGCTTGGGAGTTCATCGGTATTGAAATATCAGTTTGAAACCGCTGAGGCCTTATTGAAACAGAGGATCTACGCGGATGCACCTCAGTCTGAACCTGCGCATGCGGAGGCGTAAAGCCTGGAGGATAGGTGGGTCCATTCTTGTCTTCTTCTTCATCATTAATCATAGGACCTTTCCCCTTATTGATTCCTTTTAGTAATTGCGTCAGCTCAGTCATCATGTCTTTTTGAGACTCTAGCATCCTTTGTAACAGCCCGATTTTGGGCCTAGTTGAAATAGTGGTTTCGAGACCACAAATTCGACGAGAAAAAAATTATTTTCATTATATTTTTATGGTCTATGATTTCACAAAATAATTTCGTGAAAATTTCGTTCGAAAATTTTGACGTTTGGGCACTCAATTTAGTAAAAATGTCTAAATTGTAAAAAGTGTAAAAGTTGAGTTCTACATGTTAGAAGTGTCCAATTGTTATGTAATTTTAAATTGGAAGTCCTTATATAGTAATTAGACCATTGGTTAAGTTGGTGGACAAAAATGGATATGAGATAAGTGAAATAGGATATTTTTAAGTTAAGGACAATTTGGTAATTTGGTAATTAAAATGAATTAAAAAGACAAAATAGGCCAAATTTTCATCATCTTCAACCTTAAGGCCGAATTTAGCAAGGGGAGAAGCCATAGTTAGGGTTTTCAAGCTTCCAAGCTCCATGGTAAGTGATTCTAAGCCCCGTTTTTAATGTTCTTTACGTTTTTAGAGTCCTAATAACTTGATTCAGCTTATTCTAGCATTAATTTAACCTAGGGTTTATATTTGGAAAAATACCCATAGGTGAAATGTGTTAATTTTGATGTTTTATGGTAGAATATGAAGCTATAAATTATGTTAAACAACTTTTGCTAAGCGATTTTAAGTGAAAACGAGTAAAATGACATAATCGGTAAAAATATCTAATGCTCATAAGTAAGTGTTAGAGTGGAAATTTGATGTTGCCATAGAAGAGAAAAATGTTCAGCATGTCCTAAAACATAAGAATAAGGATCAGGTTTAATTTCTGAGTTTTGGGGAAAAAGTGTAAATAAGCAAAAGTTTAGGGGTAAAAATGTAATTTTGCAAAAATGTGATTTTTGGACTAGATTGAATAATGTGAGTGTTAAATAAGTTAAATGTGTTATTATAAGTCAAGAAAGACAAGGAATTGACTTTGATTAGTGAAAAAGAAAAAAAATGAATGAGAAAAAGTGAGAAATTTCCCGATTGAACATTCGGAATAAAAAGGGATACGAATGAAATGACAGAAATGATCACATATGTGGCATGGACTGTGTGTAGGCCACTATGTGAAAGTGAAAGTGATGGTCACATGTGTAGTACTATGTGAAGGCTACTACGTGTACCAGAATGATAGGTCGCATGTGTAGTACTATGTGTAGGCTACTATGCGTACCGAATAGCTTCGATCACGTGTGTAGTACTATGTGCAGGCTACTACGTGTATCGGATAGTGATGGTCACATGTGTAGTACTATGTGCAGGCTACTATGTGAACCCGTATCATTGATTATAAGGTGGTTGCTAAGTGCTGATTCTACCGTATCTTAAATGTGAAACGGGTTGCTAAGTGCTGATTCCCCGAATCACTGGTGGTTGCTAAGTGCTGATTCCACCATATCTTTGAATGTGAAAGGGGTTGCTAAATGCTGATTCCCCGCATTACTGGTGGTTGCTAAGTGCTGAATCCACCGATAACGGATAACATTCTGAGTGTTCAACGGGAAATTGACTAAGTGAAAATACATGAGATCATGTAACGATTAAGTGTAATTGAATAATGAATATATGTGTGGAATTGAATTGAACATTGGCTTGAAAAGGGAAAAGTGAATTTTGAATTGAATAGTGGTTAAAAGTGAAAAAGTGAGATTATGAAAAAAAATAGAATTAGCAACAAAACAATTTTGGACAGTAACAATAGTGTGACTTTGAAAAATCACCAAAAATGGTGGAAATTTAATTAGAGAGTTAATAAGAGATGAAATGAAAGCTTAAGGAGTCTGTTTTTACATAAAAGAAATAGAGCAAGCAAAAGAGTTATACATTTTGAGATATTTGAATTTTAGTGAGGTAGGGTTGGATTGATTTCGGAATCCCCTATTCTGATTTTGGAAAATAGTTAAAAATCATACAAAAATAATTATGAGTTATAATTTATATGCTTAGAATCCTTAATGAGTCTATTTTCAAAGAAAACAAACTTAAATATTATCCGAGTTCTGTACGATGAGATAATTCATTTTTAGTGAAGAGAGGTTAGTGATGTTGAGCAGTGAAACAGGGGTGAATTTAAAGAATAAAATGTACTAATTGGCCAAGTAAAAAATTCTGAAAATTTTATGGTAAGTATACATGTAAGTCTAGTTTTGGGGAAAATTAACAAAACTTAATTTGGAGCTCTGTAGCTTCGGATAAAAATGATTTAGTGACTCTGACTCAAATAGACAGCTTTGAATTTAAATATAAGTGAATAGTGAAATCATGTATAATGCTATTTAAGCATGTTTTATACATAAAGGATGTGGAATGGAGAGGAGGAGGAGGACAATAAAATGTATGAATGAATTGTGTATAAATGGTCATATGCCCGATTTTAATCGGTAAATGTTAAATTGAATGGTAAATACGTATTGGTACTGAAGGAACTATTGTGGTTTTGAAAAGCAATTGATCAAATGTTTAAGAAATTTAGTCATGATATATATATATATGTGTGTGTGTGATAATGATGATATATGGATGATTATATCATTGAGTTGCATTGATTAATTCGGTTTATGTGATGGAAATGTCAAGAACATTTGTCTTTGATATGTGATGATCATGGTTTAAGCTCATATGGGAAAATAAAGTTTCATAGTATGTGAGTGTGGTATATTTGGTATATGATTTGGTATGAAGTAAGGCCATGAATGGTTTATAGATTAACTCATGTTGGTAAGTTTAATACATGAATAAATGTTGAACTCGGCCATACTTATAATGCTTGCGCTATATGTTTATTCGGCTAACATGTGTAAGTGTTCTAGTAATGCCTCATACCCTATTCCGGCGTTGAATACAGGTAAGGGGTGTTACATCCTTTCTGTCATGTCATGTTGAATTTTTTCCAATTGCTCATTCATTTGCATTTGCAACTGATCTTGCATTTCCTTTTGAAGTCGCTCCAACTTTTCCAATCTTTGATCCATAATTTTTTATTTTGCACGGGTATCGTAGCAGTGCTTGGTTGACGAGTTTTTGTTGGTTTCCAGATTAACTGTAATGATTTTAACCAATTAGGGTCTTTCAGTGGACCTTAATGCATATGATGCAATGTAATGCAATGCAAGAATGCAAAGAGGCGTCGATTCTGATTCAATTTCATTTAGAAAACTTTTACTAGAAAACAAAATTCTTTACATAAAATAGGTTACATATATGCTCTTGCCCTAATGCTCAAAACTTTAATTTTCCTAAGCAATGAAGCTAATTCCTGTCCTCGAGTTGATTCCAGCGCATACTTTACGCTCAGTGCATCGGCTTGTACCGCCAAAGTCTGTAGGTGATCAGTTACCTCCCAGATCTAAACCACGGCTTCTTCCATGATACGATCTCTATTTTCAACTTGATTCTGAACATGGTAAAGTTGCTCATTCTGACGACTTTCGTTAGTTTCCAAGTACTCAGTCCGGATCTCACAACTTCGCAATACCGATTTCAACTCTTCTATTCTTCCTTTCATTTCTTTGATCCTGCCCAAGCTCGCCCTTAATTCCATTACAGAATTTTGACTTTGATACTGATGAAGAGATCTTTCCAACTCAGCCACTCTATCTTTTAGTTCGCATTTTTCCTTTTGGCTTTCTGACAAACTCTTTTCTAAAGCTCCATTTCACATCTAAACCTCTCGAAATTTCTTTTCCCATCCATCTACCTTGATCTTTTATTCCTGAATCTCTTGACGCCATTATTCTGGAGTTTTCTCTAGCCCAGCAGTTCTTATTGATAACCTCAATTTCTTGTGGTCTATCTTCAAACTGTCCAAGTCTTCCTCAGCCTTGTTCTTTCCTTTTCTTAATTTCTCAGTCTCTAACTTTTGAACATCCACATCTAATCCCAAGTGTATCTTTTCTTTTTCCAACTGCTCGATCTTCTTTTCAAGCTCTGCATTCCTCTTCTCAAAATCGTGCTTCATAATTTCCAATTCGGAGGGAACAACCCGCAAATGTTCTTCTATTGACTGACTATCTCCTTGACTTGGCTTTGGGATGTTATCATTGATTCTTCTAACCCACCATTCATTATATTCAGGGGTCGTCGTCAGGCCTACGGCTAATCTCTTCATCCGTCGAGTTTGGTCCCATGCACTGGTTATCTCTCGAATCTTCTTTTTATAGCCATTGTCTTTATACGAGAATTTGAACTCAGCTAAGCCTTGGGTTGCAGGTATAAACTGCATTGACCTGTACTGTCTTAGCACCATCAATAGAGCATAACCAATAGCTCCCCAGATTCCAAGTAATGGGACCCAATCAAAATTACCACATCGGTACAAGATTTCATCCGGAAGCAACCATGGGGCTCTCCACTCGACATCCTCCTCATGAAGATTTTGAAGAATGACCAACCATTTCTCTTCCGAGATATCATCTCTCCTTGGTGTAGCTGCTATCTCTTTTAACGGTGAATAATTTTCAGAGAAGACTCGATAGAAACCTTATCAATTTTCCAAAAATGACTATGGAACCATGTAAGTAGAAGCTGCACACACCCAAAGAATCTGCCTTTCACCTGCCCTTCGACATGCATTCAATGACCTGAAGGTTTCTGCCAAAATTACCAGAACTGGTGTAACCCTTTTATCAAGTCGGTCAAAGAGATTCGAAGTCGCCTCATCTACGTGCCCCAGTGCCTTAGGGAAAATTACTAGCCCATAAATGCTCAGAGCAAAGACATCGACCCTTTTTCTCGCATCAAGGTGCCCCAAAATCAGCTCTTACAGGCTTTTCCAAGGGATACATTTGCTTTCCCCCTTCTACTTGATCCGTGCTGTGACCCACTGCTCACTCATTCTAGTGATGTTCATCAACTTCTTTATAAAGGTTGGAACATTAACGGCTCTAGAGTAGACTTTATCAACTTGGATCTTTGGACAACGTAGCAAAGCTGTATATTCTTCTATAGTGGGCACCAAATCAACCCTTCCAAAGGTAAAACAATCATACGCGGGGTTCCAAAACTGAGCGATGGCCCGGAACAAATGTACGTCTACCTTAATGTCGAGTAGATACGATAAATCCTCATAACTAGAGTTGAACAAATGCTTAGTTTCGTCATTCCAATGGTCCCATATTACCTTTAATTCCTGAAGGCTATTTTGCGTTGCACTGATATGGGTGTAGTCCCATAACTCCGACGTGTACCCCCCGGCTAGACTATCTCCTTTCTCTGATTGTGTTTTCTCTGACCACACACGGACAGCAGCATTGTCCTCTACTTTATCAAGAAATCCGTTCTCCATGCCAAGCTTTCTAATTTAGTAATCGAACCTGAATCGACACTCTTTTGAATATGAAATGACATGCAAACATAAAAAACACCATAAGTTAGTGCAACAAAAAACGCAACTTTAAGTAAGTAAAAAAACACATATCGGGGCAATCGCTAGGGTTTCTGCAGTACGATCAAGGATGGGCTCCTAGGTTTTTTTACATGCAGCTCGGTTCTAAAGTTGAGGCACCCAAACCAGCAGATTCCTTGATCCTCACCCATTATAGGCTCATACAGACCGAGTTCGGTTCAGGGGAATACATTTCCCTATGGCTGCACTGAGATGAAAATCTCACGAAGACATAGGTACGGATGTATCTCGGAAGCGATCCACTATCCTGCACGAAGGTGAAAACCTCACGAAGGAGTAGCTTCTCACTCCCACTTAAAGGGTAAGACTAGAATAGCCTTTATGTAATATGATGCGAAGATATTAAAACTCAATTTACAGTAATCATACAAACAAATACAAAGAGGATCGTCATTTTTCAAATCAAATTTTTAATTTTTGACAATAAGAGAAAAGACAATCAATTTTACGGCTTGACTCTCTCTTGGTGTCCCAGTGGAGTCGCCAAGCTGTCGAAACCTTTTTTTTCGTATTTGAAAAACAGGGATCGACTTTGGAAAATAAAATGGGAGTCACCACCGATCTTTTAAAGGGGTGTGATCGGATCACCTTGAAAACGATTTTAGGTCTACGAATTTTTGAGAAAATAGGTTCAGGAGTCGGTTACGCAAGAGGAAGGGTCAGCACCCTCGTAACGCCCAAAATTGGTATCGAGTTGATTGTTTAATGTCTTAGTGTCGAGAATTTGAAAAGATTTTAAAATACGGTCTTTCCTTTTTATTAATGTTAATTTTATAAAAGATGCTTGGATAAATCGAGGCGAATACCAAAGACCTCCTTGTCTCAGAGTAATAAAATGACACAACCAATACATTAGGGCACGACATTTTAGTCCTCGAGAATAAGTTTGTCTTTTGATTTTCAAAACTTATGTGGTGTAGTTTAAAAAAAAAAAAAGATATTCAATTGCTTTAAGTCAGATGAAAAATCGAAACCCAATACGTCAGGGCACAATTTCTCAAAATTTCGAGCATTGAATATCGCCCTTATTATCGTTTAAATCTTCATTTCGAGAAAACGACGCGTCACATCCAATGCATTGGGAGACGACGTATCGAATTCCCGAAAATGAGTTTTTGGCTTATGTGCTTTGGTTAAAGAAAATTTTCGATTATTTAGATTCAACGAGGAAAATCGGAACCCAATACGTTAGGGCTCAATTCTCTCGAGGATTCCAAATTTCGAGCATTGCGTCATTTTGAAAATTTTTGTATAAAATAACTTTAACATTTGTGATCTTTTGAATAAATAAAAAAAATGATTGAATAATAATGTACAACGCGATATGATAATTTGTAAACTAAAGCATGCATTAATGAATAACAAAGATTCGATATATACAAATAAACAATATCATATACGTAAGAGCAACAATTTTATACCCTACACTATGCATATACTAACATCCACATTAGCAAGCAAGATGAATTAAAGGTTAATCTCAAAAAAATAACAAGCAAATTAAATAAAATGAAACAAGTTTTTTTAAATAACAAAAAGGTAACATGAAAGAAGGGAAATTACATATTAAAGTAAGTTTAAAATAATATATATATATATATATATATATATATATATATACATGAAAGTTTGAAATAAACCAAAAATATAGTTAAAAACAAATAATTTGAAATCAATAGTATTTATGTACATACATATGTATAATAAAAATAATTTAATATAGGTTGTATACATAAAAATATTAAATAGGGATATTATCATATAAATCTTTAAAGATGAAATATATAAAAATAGCTTTTAAAAGTATATTATAAAATAAAAGGTATTAAAAATATATTATATAAAAAAATAATTCGTCACAAAGTTAAAATAATAATGTATGATAATAATAAAATAAAAGAATTTAAAAATAATAGTGCATAATAAAGTAATATATATATATTTATATATATAACAATGAGTAACCGAAAATGTAACCAAATGTAACAATAATAAAAAATACCAGATAATAATAATAAATTGACATTAAACTAATTAATAAAACAATGGGCTGATTTGGAATTAAAGCTAAAATTTAGGGGTAAATCTAAAATAAACAAAAGGAAAAGCCCAAATTACAAAGCGCGAATAACATAGGGACCAAAATAGGAAATATTCCTTGCCCACTCAAACTCTGCGCTGCAAATGGACCAAAATGAAGTAATATCGAAAATGTGGGGAAAATTTGAAAATAAACAAAAAAACTGAATTAACTCAATGAAACAAATCAGGAGGACTAGTGGCGCAAATATTCCCTCCTAGACCAAAACACGCGGACCTGGTCGTGTTCGGGTCGGATCATCGGGTATGGCTTATACGACACCATTCTGAAGGTATTGAAACAAGCCTCAAATGGTGTCGTTTTACATGGCTCTTATAAATAAAAGGGTAAGCACATTTCAGCCATTTTAAATCCAATGAAACCCTAGCCGTTCTCCCCTTAAAACTTAGCCATCCAAACACCGATTAATCTCCGCCCAGACACCGATGACGACGGAAGGAGCGAAGATCCAACGGCGCTGTTAAAAGATAATTTCCCTTTTATTTTATATCTAATCTTATATATCTATATATTTGATAAGAAAGGAAAAGAAAGAAATATGAATCGGAAAAAGAACATAATCAAAAAAGAAAAAAGAAAGAAAATTTTGAAAAATCACCTTCCAAAAAACTATTCTATTGCTTTTTGATTCTTTTTGTGTATTGATTGAGCATAACCCTTACAAAATCTGGAAAACTCCTTTATATAGCCGAAGATAAAACGGGAGAAGAAAAAAAATGCAAAAATACAACAAAATATCTTTTTTGTTTCTTTTTTTTCTCTTTCCTGTCGTTTTCTGTTTTTTTTGCTTATCTACTTGTGTGCAGGTACGGCCGTACGGAGCAATGGACGTGGAGGCGTGGCACGTGGCGGTGGCGCACGCGCGAGGGAAGGCCCTGGTGGCTACGGCGCTAAAAGCTCGTTGCTGCTAGGGTTTGCTACTGATTTTTTTTGTTTTGGGCTATCGGGCTGGTAATTTGGGGCTGGTTTGGGTTAAAACGGGTTGGGCCATGTAGGGCCTATGTATTTGGACTATTATTTAATTTGGTATTTATTTGTGCACGGGCCGGGCAAATATTGGGCCTTACAATTTTCTTTTCTTTTCTATCATTTTTTTAGTCTGGTTCTCCTATTTGTGGTTGCTTTGTTTGGTTGGGTTATTTTTAAAATAGAGAATGAAATGGCTTAATTGCTTTTCTATCAATTTATGTGGATCCGTTGAAACGCAAGAAGAAAATTCAAGTTTCCTCTTAGAACCAAATATATGTTCGGTTTCAGTATGAGAAGCTTACACTTTTTCCTTTTATACGGTTGCCAGGGTCATAGCGATAATTTTTTCCCAATCAAGCTACGGAAGGAAGTGAATGAGTCAAAATTCGGGTGGGATATCTCGTTACAAGCGCCGAGGAGAAAAGCTGCTTCAATTGAAAGTATTTGGTTATGTAAGGGCAATGAGGGGGTCTCCCGAGTGGACCATCAAGCAATTGGCGAGGGGAGGAATGTTAATGACTTCCCACTAACATGTCCCATGAGGCAGGTTAATCCAATTTTGGGAACAAATCTAAAAAGGGCTAGTATGAGGGGAAAGGGGGATCGATTGGGTTTTTTTGTTGGTATGAGACAAGATCTAATGATTCATGATTTGAAGGATAGCTTGATTAGGGATTTTTAAGGAAAGACAAGGCAAAGATCCAATGATTCTCTTGAGGGTTTGTGAAATTTTGAATTCTACAGAGAAAGGTGATAATCGACTTTTAGCTTATCAAAATGAGTTATCGGTGACCGCCAAAAAGCAGGTCAATCGACAGCAATAAAGATCATGTGTTGGAATGTTCAATTATTGAGGAGCTCACGGACTATGGGAAGGCTTTAGAATATGCTAAGACTTTACAATCCCTAAATTGTCTTATTTGTGGAGACTAAACTAGATTTAAAAAGAATGGAAATGATACGTAGGAAGGGTGGATTTGTTCATAGTATTAAGGTGACGACGGAAGGTATAAGAGGAAGGCTTTGTTTGAGATGGAAACCTGAGGTTGATATTGACTTGAGAAGCTTTTCGAGAAATCATATTAACATGAAAATTCGAGGGAATGTTGATGGGACTAAATGGAAGATGATAGGGTTTTATGGTTGTCCGAATATATGGCTCTATTCAGAGACGTAGGATCTTCTTTGGAGTTTGGATTAGGATAATACTTTGCCTTTGTTAGTGTGCGGGGATTTCAATGAGATCCTTTATTCTTTTAAAAAATATGGGGAGTTCTTCATAATGAAAGTCATATGGAAGTTTTTTGGAATGTGTTACAAGATTGCCAGTTAGAGGATTTTGGGCATGAAAGATCTTCGTTTACTTGAGAACATGGGAATTTTGTGGAGAATAATATTAGAGAACGGTTAGATAAAAGGGTTGCAAATGCATCTTGGTAGGAGTGTTTATTTACCTTCTCGTTGAAACATTTACCTCACTCGTTCACTGACCATTGCCCCTCATTGATAGATACGATGCAAAGGATGGAAAAACCTAAGGTGGAGTTTTATTTTGAGAACAATCGGGTATTGGAGGACTCTTGCGAAGTGGAGACTAGTCGTCGATGTTAAAATAATGTTAGGAGTGTTCCTTAACTGTTAGCGTCACTGTGTAGGGATTTAAATAAGTTGGCAATTTAATTCAGATCAAGAAAGGGGGTGGATGAGGATGTTGTGAAATCGACTAATGAATCTTCATAAGGGTGATAGATATGAGAATTTATCTAATCTTTTAAGTATTAAGGTTGAATTGAACCTGGAAATGGATAAGGAAGAATTATATTGGAAGTAGAGAGCTCAGGTGAATTGGTTGAAGCAAGGGGCCTAATGACTATTTGTATTGTTGAGGAGAACAAATAATATAAGGGGCCTAATGGGTGGTTATGGGTAGATCGTTTCGGGTAGAGATGATTCGTTTGCCATTGGAAATGACTATTTCATGCAATTGTTTTCCTTGTAAGGAGGGGGAAATTCGAATCATATTTTAAAAGGAGTGGAAGCTTACATTACAGATGAGATGAATTTTTGTTTAGATGTTGGGTATGAGAGGGAGAATGTCCTTACTGCTTTACGGGATATGGCGTCAACAAAAGTGTCAAGATCGGATGATTTACCAACTATGTTTTATCATAATTATTGGCACATTATGGTACAATAAGTTGGTGATTATTACTTGGAAGCTCTGAATAAAGGTAAATCACTTGCAAACATCAATAAAACAAATATAGTCTTTATTCCCAAAACTACTAGCCCAACGTGTATGCAAAAATTGCCCCATTAGTTTATTTTATGTATTTTATAAGATCATTTCAAATACAGTGGTGAATAAATTTCAAAATGTACTAAATGTTTTTGTGGATGAAGCGCAGAGCACCTTTGTTTCGAGTAGGTTAATTACGAACAATATTCTTCTTACTTATGAAATTCTCAATGTTTACAAACGAAATAAGCTAGATAAAATAGGTCATTTCGCTCTTAAATTGGATATGAGTAAAGCTTATAACATAGTGGAGTGAAATTTTTTAGAGAGCTTAATGTTGAAAATGGGTTTCTCAATGAGATGGGTGGATTTTATTATACATTGTATTAGTACTGTGTCTTACCCTATGGTTTTGAATGGTGATTTGGGTAAGGAATTTTTTCCTGAGAGGGGGCTTAGGCAAAGGAATCCCCTTAGACCTTATTTATTTTTGATTTGTAGCGAGCGCTTGTCTTCCCTTATGTGAATGACAATTCCGGAGAAATTGGTTAAGGGAGCAAAAATTAGTAGAAAGGGCACAAAATTTTCACACTTACTGTTTACAAATGATTGTATCCTTTTTGGTAAGGCAACAAAAAATGGTGCTTTAATTTTGAAGTAAATATTGGCTGAGTAAGAGAATGCATTGAACCAATATGTTAATTTTGAGAAATATGTTATTTATTTTAGTGCAAGTGTTGGAGAGTGCGACAGGGAAGATATTGTCGGATGTCTTGGTGTTCGTTCTTCTATTGATCCTGAACAATAGTTAGGTTTACCAAACATGATGGATCGGAATAAAAGATGAGCTTTCCAAGTTTTGAACGAACGATCAAGAAGTTAAATTATGAGTTGATGTGTTCGACCATTGTCGCAGGGAAGTAAAGAGGTTTTTATTAAAAATGTTTTGCAAGTCATTCCTACTATTGCAATGTCATATTTTTTTGTTACCAGCCTCGTTTTGTTTAGAGTTAGAACGAATTATAAAAAAATTTTGGTGGCAAAAACATGAAAGAAGAAAGGGTATTCATTGGTGTGAGTGGTCAAAATATGTGAGCTAAGGGAGAATAGGGGTTTAAGTTTCAGAAATCTGACGAAATTTAATTCTATGTTACTTGCAAAACAAGGGTGGCGTTTGATTAAATATCTGAAGTCACTTTTAGCGCGATCGCTTAAAGGAAAATATTATTCGAATACTGATTTCATGAATGCAAATTTAGGTCTTTACCATCATATACCTATAGGATCATTTGTGCTGCTAGGGGGCTATTGCAAACGGGGTTGAGATGGCGTATGGGTTCTGGGAACAATATCAAAATTTGGGATGACGCATGGTTTCCGAAACTGCCTAAAAAGAGAATACAAATAGTGGAGGGAACCCATCAATTTTGCTAGTATCTAAGTTGAATAACCATCAAGAAAGAATGTGGGATGAGCATCAACTTACAATGCATTTGGAGGAGGAAATTGCTGAAAGGGTGCATTGTATTCCTATTGCTGGGAATTTGGAAGAGGATATGATAGTGTGGGGGAGGAGTTTTCGGGTGACTTTTCAGTTAGAAGTGACTATAAGATCTTAATGTGCTGATAGGAGAGGTAATTTTATAAAAGACTCGGTAGATTAATTTACCAAAGAAAATAAAAATTACAGCATGGAGGATATTTAAAAACCACATCCCTAACTATTACAACTTGTACAATAGGAGGCTGTGAAGTTCAGCAATGTGCCCAAAATGTGCAAGAGATATCAAAACCCCTGAGCATATTTTTAGAGACTATCCATCTATTGTAGAAATATGAAGAAAGTTAGACCTTGAATGGCCTGACGACATTGCTAATTGATCTTTACAAGGCTAGCTTAATTGCTTTATTTCCATATTCTCTATTTCTACATACAGAATAGTGATTTGTAATCTGTGGTATATATGGTCAGCAAGAAACAAGCTAATACATGACAGGATGATAGTATTATCTCAAGTCATAATACATACTGTTGAATCTTACATTAGAGAGATTGATGGAATACAAAGGAAATTACCTACGAAAAGGGTGGAGAGTGAATGATGGAGGCCTCCTGAGCGTCCTTTCCTCAAATTCAATTTGAATGCTGAGTTTAAAGGAAATGTCAGGAGATCTTGCACAGGGATAATTATCAGAAATTGGGAGGGTCAAGTGGTGGGCTTAAAGACAATAGTTAACTGTCACATACTTACGAGTTTTGCAATAGAGGCCATTGCCTGTCTCTGAGCAGTAAGCTTGGGGATATATTTAGGGATTTCAGAGGCGCTAGTAGAAGGGGACGCCTTATCGGTGATTAAAAAAATGCGATCCTACAATGTAGATGGCTCAGTTATAGCGGCTTATATTCATGATGCAAAAAACAAAGCAGAAGGTTTCACTAGATGCTCATTAAGACATGTCCATCGACATGCGAATAGACTTGCAGATATGCTAGCAAGAGAGGGGTTGAGGAGAGGAAGGAGTACTTATCTCGATGGATGTGTGTTGGACTTTACGAGAGATGAGATGGAAAACGATCGGTGTGAGCGACGATTGAGGGAAATTGAAAGAAATGGTGGAGTTCCTCTTTGAGGGTTTCACACGACAGTTGAAGGGTGGGTATTGAAGGTGCTGCTAGGACAGGTGTGGGTATGAAGACTGGTGGTTTATCAGAGGTAGTGATAGGTTGCTCGATTTGAATTCAGGAAGGTTGGGACGGCGTGATTGTTGCTTGAGTTAGGTTGGGTTTGGATGGGCGGTGCGTTTACCTGTGGTTAGTGTAAAAACAGCGATGGAGATGAGATTAGATACTGTAACGATACTATAGCGTGAAACAAAAAGTAAGCTAAACACACCACACCGCACCCAATCGCCCATCCAAACCCACCCTTAGAGGTTGTCGTTTGAGTTTCCATGGAAAAGTTGTTTGTCCAAGGAGATGGAAAGTGAATATTACTTGGGGAAATGATGATTATTGAATGACCTGCTGAGTGCAAGCCAGCTCAAAAGTTAGGTTATTAATTTTATTTTTAATTTTTTTAATTTGTTTACTTCAGATTTTTCTGTTATGCTGTTTTGTTTTGTTTGTGTGTTTTGTTTAGTCCAAGCATTATTATGAGAAATAAAATAACCTAGATTCCCTTAAATTATTAGGTTAAAAAAACTACTTTTTAACCTCCATCACATTATCAGTTTTTCATTTAATCATATCTTACCTTAAAAATATTATTACAATTCAAACTAATTATCCGTTGTCCCAATAAAATATTTATAAATCAAAACTTTATTTTTCTAAAAATTTTTACGCACTTCTCATAATAGTACCACTTTATGACATTAAAATGATAATAATTAGAATGCATTCAATAATATTACTAAAAAAACAATTGATTCCAAAACTAAATAATAATGTATTACTAAATAATAATGTATTATTTTCTAAAACAAAAATACATTAACATAATAAAAGAAAGCAAGTCATATAAAAACAAAAATAGTGAGGATCTGTTGATGGGATGCTTAGATGATGATTTTGGGTAATGCTTCACAAAAATGAAGGTAGTGACGATAGATCAAGAATATTAGCCAATATCAAAATACATGATTCTTGTAAAATAAAAAATCAAATAAATTTTTATTGCTCCTTAATTTCATAGCAGTTAGGTTTATAGCAAAATAGAGTCCAAGCTTATCCGTAATAAAAAAATTGGTTTAAAACTATTTTAATTGTGCCTTGCTTTCATCTAATTTTTTTTATTAATAAGGTAATTGGTAAGGTTATTTTTATATTTTTGAACTTAAACATTTCTAAAATGATGACAAAAATCTTTCCTTATTAGTAAATTTCCAACATCATTACCACATTTTGGATTTTGATTTTTTTTATATTAATTAGTAACGGTTGTCGAAACTATTTTTTTTTGAAAACGGAGTCGAATTTTATTTAAAAAACGAAACAAGGAGTCACCACCGATCATTTTTATAAGGTGTGATCGAGTCACCTCGTAACGGTTTAATTTATTAAAACACAATTTTGGTCTACAAAATTTAGAAAAATGAGTTCGGGAGTCGGTTACGTACGATGAAAGATTAGCACCCTCGTAACGCCCAAAATTGGTACCTAATTGATTAATTAATGTCTGAAATTCAAAAATTGAAAATTTGAAAAGAATACGATCCCTCTTTATTAATGTTAATTTTTACTTAAAAGAAAACCGCTTGAATAAATCGAAACAAACATTAAAGAACCTCTCGTTCTCGAGATAACAAAATGTCACATCCCGTGAGTTAGGACACAACCTTTTGAAACCTCAAGAATAAGCTTGCCTTTTAATATTTTTTTTTTACTTAACTTTCATGTATTTTAATTTTAAAAGGATATTTGGTCATTTAGGTTTATCGAGAAAATCGAAACACCGTAAGTTAGGGTACGATTTCTCGAATCTTCAAAATGCGAAATATTACCTATTTAAAAAATCATTTTTTATGTACTGGATAAAAATTGTGATACGAATTAAAAAATAGTAATGAAATAATGTAAGATAATAGTACAGGTAAAGTATCAAAATTATAAATAATAAAATTAGAATACTATAATAATAATGATGACAATATTGATAATCAAATTGCAACAACTAAATAACTAAAGTAACATAAAATAAAATGAAATGAAAATAGGAAATAGGAAATGCATAATAATAAGAAAAAATAATATAACATAAAGATATAATAATTAAAAGAAATAATAAAACAACAAAATAAAAAACAAACAAAAATAGTAATAAAATACACATTTAAAAAATATGAATAATCTATTTAAAACCTATTTTTAGTGTAAAAGGGTGAAGAAATAATAATAAGTAAATAAATAAATAAAGTAAATAAATAAAATAATAAAAAGTGAAAGAGTTGAAATTGAGTTGCCCAGGATTAAATTGCAAATTGGGCAATATTTTGGGGCGGATTTTTTAAAAAATAAAAGGATAAGGCCGATCGAGGGATTAAAATAAAACACGCACAAAAGGAGGGGGACCAACAGAGAAGTTATTCCAAGCCTCCAAAACACACAGCTTCAATGGGGACTAAAATGAAGCAAAAATAAAATTATAGGGTAAATTGAAAAAGAAAAAAATGAAATGGGACCAAATTAAAAACACTAAAAAAAGGCGGAAGGGCTAAAGCAATAAATAGCCCATTTCAGTTTAAAACACGTTGATCCTAGGGGTATTGGGTCGAGTCGGATCGAATAGCCCCAAAACGACGCCGTTTTGGGTGTTTAGGGAGCTGAGTGAAACAACTTCAGTTCACTAGGCTATTTAAACCAAAAAATTTCCAAAAATTTCATTTCTCCTCTTTTGTTTAAAAGAAACTGAAAAATCTCTCTTTTCTCTCAACCCCTCCCTTCTATCCGGCCATAGGGGTCGCCGGACCACCGTGACGGCCGCTGGTCACCGACGACAACGACGTCGTCCACGGTGGCCAGAAAAATAAAAAAACAACCCTTTTTAACCCTTTTTTAAGCCTAAACCTATATCTAAAGGCGAAAGCCTAAAAAAGAAAGAAAAATAGAAAAGAAAAAAAAGAATCCGCCCATGCCCTTCAACCTTTCAAATGCCCCTTTTTGAATCTCGATCGAAACCTTAAAGGGTTTTCGTGGCTTTCGCGAACAGAGGGGAACCTCTGATGGTGGCGTAACGCGAAGAGACGGGTACGTTTCGACTTTTTTTCTTTATGTTTTTTTTACAAAATAAATATATTCGAAAAATAAAGAAAAAAAGAATCACCTTTTCAAATTTCTATTCTATTTTCGATTGATATTTTTTGTGTTCAAAAAAAGAGAGGAAATACAAACTGACTGCCATGGCTTTTATAGCCAGATTATAATTTTTTTTTGTCCTCTTGTTCGTTGGCCTCTTACAGGTGACAGTGGAGTGTCAGACGCGTGTGGAGGAGTGGCGGTGGCAGGGCTGTCAGGGGCTAGGTGCGGCGGCAGGCTAGGGTTAGGTGCAACAGGGGGCTAGGGTTTCTGTTGCTAGTTTAGGTTATGGGTTGTTTAGGCTTGTAAAGTTTGGGTAGTGGTTTTTAAGTAATTTGGGCTTATTTATTGTAAATGGACTCTTTATATTTTGGACTCAATTTTTATTTTTGGTTTTGTTTTGGTTTTGGCACTAGGCCCGGGTAAAATTGGGCTATTACAACTGTCCCTTTTTGCTCATTATCGTGTAACGAGAATGGAACAAAGACTTTAAAAGGGCCAATTTTTCTAGTCTTGCCAAGTCTTGACTTTTTGGTGCTTATTCTCTTGAAGGAGTCCTATTCCATCCCACTGCATCTTCAGGGGTATAGGAATTGTTGTTTTAATCCGCTCCACTGTAACTTCAGGGAGATAGGATTGGTGACTTCAATCTGCTCCACTACAACTTTAGGAAGATAAGATCCGCCATAATTTGTAGCTTTAATCTGTTTCACTGCAACGCCAAGGAAATAAGATTCGCTATCTTCAGTCTGCTCTGCTGCAACTTCAAAGAGATAAGGCTGATGGCTTCAATCTGCTCCACTTCAACTTCAGGAAGATAAGATCCGCCACAATTTGTAGCTTTAATCTGTTCCACTGCAATGCCAGGGAAATAAGATTTGCTGTCTTCAATCTGCTCCGCTGCAACTTCAGGGCGATAAGGTTGGTGGCTTCAATCTACTCCACTGCAACTTCAGGAAGATAAGATCCGTCATAATTTGTAGTTTTAATCTGTTCCACTACAACGCCAGGGAAATAAGATTCGTTGTCTTCAGTTTGCTCCACTGTAACTTCATGGAGATAAGGCTGGTGGCTTCAATCTGCTCCACAGCAACTTCAAAAAGATAAGATCCTCTATAATTTGTAGTTTTAATATGTTCCACTGCAACGCTAGGGAAATAAGATTCGCTATCTTCAGTCTGCTCTGCTGCAACTTCAAGGAGATAAGACTGGTGGCTTCAATCTGCTCCACTGCAACTTCAGGAAGATAAAATCTGCCATAATTTGTAGCTTTAATCTATTCCACTACAACGCTAGGGAAATAAGATTCGCTGTCTTCAATCTGCTCTGCTGCAACTTTAGGGAGATAAGGCTGGTGGCTTCAATCTGCTCCACTGCAACTTCAGGAAGATAAGATTTGCCATAATGACTTCGATCCATCCCACTACAAATTTAGATATAGGATTTGTGGTTTCGCTGATCTGTTCTCTGGAGAACATGACCTGTAGAATCCATTTCATGGACCTATTTATGCCTAGTGATTAAGATGTTATGATCAGAATGAATCAAATGCTCCTAACTAGGTGTGTTTGAATGATATTTGCATGCATGCAGCTTATCATTTTTTGAGAATGATCCTCTTTTAATGCTTAGGTTAATATTGCTTGTTGTTCATCGAGGTTCTATCACTGACACATTACTCTGCCTTCTTCTTCAACTGGTATTTTTGACAGAAAACCCAAAGAAATAGCCATAATTTAGGCTATTCTTTCTCAAATGTTTCCAACCCTTAGGTCTGGTTAGTTCTAAATAATAGTCCTGTTTCAGGTCCTTGTACTATTTAAAATCTTCCAGAGTAATATGCATAACTCCTTTTATGAAAGTATTATTAGTCCATTAATCGTTATTTCAATGCAAAATGCTTGAAAAAGATCATAATGATGGAGAAAACTGAGATTTATTAAGAACAAAATCTGAAAAGAATGGATTAATCAAAGAAAGCAAACATTGCTAGAATACAAAATAGGTGAGAGGAAAAATAGGTGCCTCAGATATCGTAGCCTGAGCTTCTCTGTACGAATTTCTTGAGGACCATTTTGAGCTCAACATGTGTTTAGGAGATCTAGAGTACTTTGTTGATACCCCAAGATGTAGCATCCCCCTTCCTTGTTAATTCAGGCATAGCAAGACTACTGCATGCCCCACCTTCGATCAAAATTTGAATTGTCCTTTTCTGGTTTTTCAATTCAAAACCCATTTGGTCTCAAGGTGCCCTTTACTGGTTTTCGCCTTGGCCTCTCCTTTTTTTTTCTTTTCTTTTTCTTTTTCTTTTTTTAAGTGAAGTATTTCTTGACTGAATCTAAATTTACTGGATTAGTCAGACTCTTGTCGTCTATCTCAGTTAACATCAATGCTCCTTTAGGAAAGGTCTTCTTTACCACATAAGGTCCTTCCCAGTTTGGCATCCATTTTCTTTTAAAATCATTTTGTATAGGAAGGATCTTCTTCAATACCAAGCCCCCTCATGGAATTCTCTAGGGCGAACCTTTTTGTTGTAAGCTCGCATCATTCACTTTTGGTACATTTGACCGTGACGGATAACTTTCAACCTTTTCTCTTCAATCAAATTTAATTGATCATATCGGGTTTGGATCCATTCTGCTTCATCCAACTTCAGCTCTAACAAGACTCGAAGGGAAGGAATCTCAACTTCGATGGGTAAAATTGCCTCCATTCTATAGACCAATGAGAAATGCGTTACCCTGGTAGAGGTCTTGACAGATGTTCAATAAGCATAAAAGGCAAATGGTAAATTCTCATGCCAATCTCTATAAGTCTCAATCATTTTCCACACGATCTTCTTAATGTTCTTATTGGATGCATCCATTGCGCCATTCATTTTTGGGCGATATGGCTATGAGTTGTGGTGTTTGATCTAGAATTGGTTACAGACCTCCGCTATCATGCTGTTGTTCAAATTCAATGTATTATCAGATATGATCCTTTCTGGCATGTCATACTGACATATGATTTTCTTCTTTAAGAACTTACTAACTTCTGACTTGGTGACATTGGCATATGAAACAGCCTCTACCCACTTGGTAAAGTAATCGACGACCACAAAGATAAATCGATAACTGCTAGAAGCTTTTAGCGAGATCGGCCCACTGACATCCATGCCCCACATAGAGAAAAGTCATGGATTCCATTGATTCTTTGTAAGGTAGGATCTGTTTCTCATCTTGTTCTACCATCATTAACAAATCAGGAGATAAGCTACAGTCTCGGTCATCTTCAAAGTCTTGAGGTCCCTCCAGATACATGTCTCACTCAAAAGGAGATTCTGGGTCAGTAACAGCGTCGCTCATGTCGTTGATATCTGGAGACCTGTTGTAGGCATGAAGGAATATCCAAAGAATAAATGAATCTAATAACAGTTATTTATGTGGTATGAATATGAATGAAATGAAGGAATAAAAGAATATTTGCTCAAAATGAGACACAAAAATGTATTTTTTTATTGAAATAAAGATGTTGGACATGAGCCTATTTCACAAAAGGATTCTTATTGCTTCTAGGCTTAAAGCAACAAGTGTGCTTTGAATATTGCTCTGAATCAGCTCTAAAAACTATAGGAATCTCTTCTGCAGTCCAATTATTCAGAACACTTCTAGGCTCATAAGGGCAAATGCTTGATAAATTTTCTCTTCAAATTCCTTTTTCGGATATAGCATTGATGCTCCTATTTCTGAACATTCTTTTCGGGTCTTTAGTATATTCAAAGAATTCTAGTTCCTTATTATCCATCAGGCATTGCACCAAGGCTCTGAATTTATTACACTTTTGAATCTCGTGACCCTCTTCATCATGGAACTCACAGTAGTTCCTTGCTTTTTCGGGTTTCTCCCCTAAATCTTGTATGATTAATTCTCCTTCTACCATTTTATTCCAAACCTCCCTCAGCGGGGTTTTCACTTCTGCTACATCTTTCTTGATTCTCCTCCCTGCACTCTCGATTATCACATTTACCCCTTTTTCAGAATAGTTGGGTAACGGATTTTCTGTACTAGATGAATCATCGAATTTTACAATACCCATTTTGATGAGTCTTTCGATTATATTTTTAAAAGTAGTACAGTTCTCGAACGATTGTCCTGTGATTCCCGCATGGTACTCGCATTGGGTGTTCGCGTCATACCATTTGGGGTATGGAGGCTACGTAGGTTTTAGGTAGAAAGGGGATACTACACGTACATCAAACAAACTTTGGTACAACTCTCTATACATGATTAGGATGGGCGTGAACCGGAGTTTTTTTACGTTCGGTCTTGGATTAGGTTCTTGCCATGGGGAATCTGATGGTTAGTAGTTACTGTCCTTGGCTAGCTTACGGTAATCGGCTTTGAATAGCTGTTGTTATATGTACTCGAATTATTCACCTCATTTTCTCTCTTCCTCGGAGCCTTTAAAGTATTGATTTGGGAGCTCCATTCTCGCCTTTTCCGTTTGTAACGATCTTCAAATTGTTTTGGGCCTTCACTCTCTCCTGTTTTGTTTCCGCTAGATCATCCAAATCAAGGACAACAGGATTGGTTAGATTATCCCCCAGGTTAGAACCTAAACCTGTCAAGAAGTTCGCCGGTGTCAAGGTACTGATTTGGTATGGGGGTCTGATGTTAATAGACACCCTTTGTGGATACGCGTTTGGTTGTGCTTGGGTGTTTGTTGGGGTAAAGTCTGGAGGATAAGCAGGGTCCTCGTTATCGTCCTTGGAATTGACCATAGGGCTCTTTCATTTTTCTAACCCTCCAGCCAGCAACTGGGTTAACTGGCTCATCACATTTCTTTGGAATTCTAGCATCTGATCCTTCATATCTTGTTGAATTTTGGCCAATTTCTCTTGCATCTGTATTTGTATTTGCTCTAATCTCTCCAACCTTTGGTCTATTTTTTTAGTTTTGAGGCGGGTACTGTAGCGATATTTAGTTGGTGGATTTTCGTTAGTTTCTAGGGCAACTGTAACAATTTCGATTAATTAGGGTCCTTTTGTGAAATTTAATGCATGCAATGAAATGTAATGCAGATGAATGGAATGAATGCAAAAAGAGGTGTTGATTCTGATTCAATTCTATTAGAACAACTTTACTAGAAACAAATCTCTTTACATAAAATAGATATCTACATATACGACCTTGCCCTAATACTCAAAGTGAAGACATCGATATCCGTATGTTAAGATCGAATCTCGTGAACTCTTCAAAGGGGTACCTCCTCTATCTCCTTTTTCCTTGATCTAAGCCGTGACCCATTGTTCACTCATCTTAGTGAGGCTCGTTAGCTTCTTTAAGAAGGCTAGGACGTTGATGGCTCTCGAATAATCTTTGTCAGCTTGAATCCATGGGCAACGAAGCGAAGTCGTGTATTCATTCATCAGACTATCACCCTTCCCTCATTACGTTTTCTCGGACTGGCTTCAGACGACCGCATTGTCTTCTACTTTATCAAGAAATCTATTTTCCATGACAAGCTCTCTATTTTACAACTGAACATGAATCAACACATCTTTTCTATGATGAAAATACAATGCAATCATAATCGAAACAAAAGAAAACACATCAGTACAAAAACATAAATAACGAAAAGAGTACCTATTTGGATGACTGCTAGGGGTTCGGTGCAGTTCTACCTAGGGTGGGCTCTTAAGGCTCCCTATATGGGGTTTGGTTCTAAAGTAAAGGTACCCGAACCGGCAGATTCCTCGATCCTCACCCATTATAGGCTCATATGGACCAAGTCCAGTTCAAGGGAATACATTTCTCTATGGCTGCACGGAGATGAAAATCTCGCGAAGACATAGGTACGGATGTATCCCGAAAGTAATCCACTATCCTGCACGGAGGTGAAGACCTCACGAAGGAATAGTTTCTCACTCCCACTTAAAAGGGTAAGATCAACCGATCATGTGATGCAATGTGCAGAAAGATACCAAAACTTAAACCGACATAGCAATTAAACCACAATGATGAAGATCGTAATAAAGACGGATGAAATGCAACGAAAGGATCGTACATTTAAACCAAGTTTTCAATTTTGGATAAAAAGACAAAAAGTAATCAACTCGTGGCTTGACTCTCTTATTTTGGGTCCCCAGCGGAGTCGCCAAGCTATCGAAACCATTTTTTTTGAAAACGGGGTAGACTTTATTTAAAAAACGAAAAAGGGAGTCGCCACCGATCATTTTTATGAGGTGTGATCAGTCACCTCGTAACAGTTTAATTTATTAAAACACAATTTTGGTCTACGAAATTTAGAAAAATGGGTTCAGGGTCGGTTACGTACGAGGAAGGATTAGCACCCTTGTAATGCCCAAAATTGGTACCTAATTGATTAATTAATGTCTGAATGTCAAAAATTAAAAATTCGAAAAGAATACGATCCCTCTTTATTAATGTTAATTTTTACTTAAAAGAAAATCACTTGAATAAATCGAAACAAACATTAAAAAACCTCTCGTTCTCGAGATAACAAAATGTCACATCTCGTGAGTTAGGACACAACCTTTTGAAACCTCAAGAATAAGCTTGCCTTTTAATATTTTTTTTTACCTAACATTCATGTATTTTAATTTTAAAAGGATATTTGGCCATTTAAGTTTATCGAGAAAATTGAAACCCCGTAAGTTAGGGTGTACCGATTTCTCAAATCTCCAAAATACGAAATATTGCCTATTTAAAAAAAATCTTTTTTTATGTACTGGATAAAAATTGTGATACGAATTAAAAAATGGTAATGAAATAATGTAAGATAATAATACAGGTAAAGTATCGAAATGATAAATAATAAAATTAGAATACTATAATAATAATGATGACTATATTGATAATCAAATTGCAACAACAAAATAACTAAAGTAACATAAAATAAAATAAAATGAAAATAGGAAATAGGAAATAGGAAATGCATAATAATAAGAAAAAGTAAATATAACATGAAGATATAATAATTAAAAGAAATAATAAAACAAAAACAAAACAAAAACAGTAATAAAATACACAATTAAAAAATATGAATAATCTATTTAAAATCTATTTTTAGTGTAAAAGGATGAAGAAATAATAACAAGTAAATAATAAATAAAGTAAATAAAAACAATAATAAAAAAAGTGAAAGAGTTGAAATTGAGTTGCCTAGGATTAAATTGCAATTTGGATAATATTTTGGGGTGGATTTTTAAAAAAAAAAGGATAAGGCCGGTTGAGGGATTAAAATAAAACACGCGCAAATGGAGGGGGACCAACAGCGAAATTATTCCAGGCCTCCAATACGCACAGCTTCAATGGGGACCAAAATGAAGCAAAAACAAAATTATAAGGTAAATTTAAAAAGAAAAAAATGAAATGGGACCAAATTGAAAAAAACTAAAAAAAGGCAGAAGGGCTAAAGCAGTAAATAGCCCATTTCTGTTTAAAACACGCGAATCCCAGGGGTATTGGGTCGGGTCGGATCGGATAGACCCAAAACGACGTCGTTTTGGGCGTTTAGGGAGCTAAGTGAAACGACTTCGTTTCACTAGGCTATTTAAGCCAAAAAATTTTCAAAAATTTTATTTCTCCTTTTTTTAAAAAAAATTGAAGCTCTCTCGTTTCTCTCAACCCCTCCCTTCTATCCAGCCATTGGGGTCACCGTAACACCATGACGGGCACCAGTCACCGGCGACAGCAACGCCATCCACGGTGGCCAATCGAAACCCTAAAAGGTTTCCTTGGCTTTCGCAAACAGAGGGGAACCTCCGATGGTGGCGTAATGCGAAGAGACGGGTACGTTTCGACTTTTTTTGTTTTATGTTTTTTTTTACAAAATAAATATATTCAAAAAATAAAGAAAAGAAGAATCACTTTTTCAAATTTCTATTCTATTTTCGATTGATATTTTTTGTGTCCGAAAAAAGAGAGGAAATACAAACTGACTGCCATGGCTTTTATAGCTAGATTACAAGATTCGTTTTTTTGTCCTCTTGTTCTTTGGCCTCTTGTAGGTGACAGTGGAGTGTCAGACGCGTGTAGAGGAGTAGCGGTGGCAGGGCTGTTAGGGGCGAGGTGTGGCGGCAAGCTAGGGTTAGGTTAACAGGGGGCTAGTGTTTATGTTGCTAGTTTAGGTTATGGGCTATTTGGGCTTGTAAAGTTTGGGTAGTGGTTTTTAAGTAATTTGGGCTTATTTATTATAAATGGACTCTTTATATTTTAGACTCAATTTTTATTTTTGGTTTTGTTTTGGTTTTGGCATTAGGCTCGGGTAAAATTGGGCTATTACAACAGTTATAAAATAAATAAAGATGAAGAGAATAAAAAACAAAGAAAATATGAAAGCAATAGAGAATGTACTTTAGTAATCAAAGGGATAATTACAATGCTTCGTCAAAGTCTCTATTTACAGGCATAAGAAGTATAAAAGAAGTAGAGATCTAATTCTAATAACTATTAGAATTTAAAGTACATCAAAATTTTATCTTGATCATGATGGACATCCACTTAATAAGATATTCATAACACTCTCCATTTGATGTCCATTGGTAGAAAATGTGGCTCGTTAAAACCTTATTAGGAAAAACCCTGTGGGATAAAAACCTAATGAAGGAAAAATAGTATACAATCTTCTATTACAAGTTGCCTCATTAAAAACCTTTACCAGGAAATCTAATGGGACAAAACATTGGTTAAAGGAAAAGAGTACAACTTTCTTTAAACTCCCCCTAATGGTAACATTACATTACATCTTTGAGTTGATGCATTCTAATCTTATGTAGTAGTCTTTCAAATGTCGAAATTGGCAATGCCTTAGTAAAAAGATATGCTAAATTATCACTAGAACGAATTTGTTGAACATTTATATCACCTCTTTTCTCAAGATCATGGGTAAAGAATAATTTTGGCAAAATATGTTTCGTTCTATCACCTTTGATGTAACCACCCTTCAATTGAGCTATACATGTTGCATTATATTCATATAAGATAGTTGGCATCTTTTCCTATAAAGGAAAATGACATATCTTCTAGATATGTTGGGTCAATAACCTTAGCCAAACACACTCTCGACTTGTCTCATGCATTATAATTATTTCTCCATGATTTGAAGAAGCAGTAGCTAATTTTTGCTTTGTCAAACACCATGATATGGTAGTACCCTCACATGTATCATGGTTAAGATCGACCTTTATGTGGATCTGATAAGTATCCAAGATCAGCATAGCCAACTAATAGGGATTTTGAATCATTTGAATAAAATAACTCCATATCAATGGTCTCTCTGAAATATCTAAATACATGTTTAATTTCATTCCAATGTCTACATGTTGGAGAAGAACTAAATCTTTCTCACAACTTTACAGCGAAAGCTATATCAGGTCTTGTGCTATTTGGAAGATACATCAATGCCTTTATGGCACTTAGATATGGTACTTCAGGACCAAGAAACTCTTCATCATTCTTGCAATGACGAAATTGATCTTCATTCACATCTAACGATCGTATAACCATTAGAGTACTTAATGGGTTTATCCATGTAAAATTTCTTTAATATCTTTCTATTTAAGTTGATTAATGAACATGAATTTTATCTTTTAAATGCTCGATTTGTAAGCCAAGATAAAACTTTGTTTTTCCAAGATTTTTCATCTCAAAATATTTCTTTAAACAATTTATTGTATTTTGAAGCTCTTCAGAATTTCCAATAATATTTAGATCATCAACATAAACAACAATTATCACAAAATCTGATCCAATCCTTTTTATAAAGACACATGGACAAAATTGGATCATTTTTGTAACCTTCTTTTAACAAGTATTCACTAAGACAATTGTACCACATACATCCAGATTGTTTTAATCCATATAAACTTTTCTTTAATCTGATCGAGTAATTTACTCAAGAAACTCTATATCCTTCTGGGATTTTAAATCCTTCTGGGATTTTAAATCTTTCAGGGATTTTCATATAAATTTCACTATCAAGTGTACCATATAAATAGGATGTAACAACATCCACTAGAAGCATGTCAAGTTTTTCACGTACTGTTAGACTAATAAGATATCTAAACGTGATTGCATCCACCACATGAGAGAGTATGTCTCTTCATAATCAATGTCGGGCCTTTGCAAAAATCCCTGTGCTACAAGGAGAGTTTTATATCCTACGACTTCATCAATTTCATTTCGTTTTTTCACAAATACCCATTTATATCCTACCAGCCTTACACCTTTAGGTGTTTGGACTACAGGTCCAAAAACTTCACCTTTAGAAAGTGAATTCAATTCTGATCGAATTGCATCTTTCCATTTTGGCCAATCTTTTCTATTTTTACATTCCTTAGTAGATTTAGGCTCAAGATCCTCATTTTCTTTTGTTATTTCAATAGCAATATTATAAGCAAAATTGTCGGCAACTACAATTTTTTTTGGTTCCATCTTTTTCTTGTATTGACATAACTTATCGAGATCTCTTTATTTTCATCATTTCCATTTTCACTTTTAGGTACCTGAATATCTTCTTGAGTTTTATAATTAGTTATGTCATGGGTATTTTCAAGAACTCCCGCCTCCACTATATGACCATATTGAATGTTTCCTCCTTTTTTTTACAAGAATTTTTATCTTTGGAACTGGCCGGTCTTCCACACTTCAGGCATGAATTACTTTCTTTTACACTAATAGTTTTCCCTATTAGGACATCAATTCGTATTGAAGCATTTTTAGCTGGTATGTGAGATTTAACGAATTTGGCAGTTGATCTGTAAAATGAATTATTTGTTGAACTTCTGGTTCACATTGCTTTGTACGAGGACCTTAGACTTTGATAATTCATTTCAAGTACTTTATTAATCCAGCTTTTTATTCTCTCCCCCTAAAGTTTGGAAAACTGACAACTCATGTCATAACTAAATATCGAATTAATAGCCCAAAAATATTATAATGAAACTCATATAAATATGCATTCCCAATCTCTTATTATGACCCATCTTTGTGCATTGTGGTGGAGCAGTTGGAACATATACCGCACATCCAAAAATTGTAAGATGGGAAATATTTGGCTCTTAACCAAAAATCAATTATAATGGGGAGTATTTATTATTTATTGGCTTGATGCGTAGAACATGTAAATTAATACAATCTCATGCTGAAATAGAAGTTTTGTTCTCATAAGTAATGATTTAGCTATTAGTTGGAGGCATTTGATAAACAATTCAGCTAAATCATTTTGTGTGAACATGAGCTACAGGATGTTCAACTTTTATCCTAATTGACATGCAATAATCATTGAAAACTTGAGATGTAAACTCACCAACATTAGTAAGATGAATTGTTTTAATTGCATAATCTGAAATTAATCATTTAAATAAGCAATCTTGCAAACAACAGGTTGCGAGTTGATAACACATGTGATTATTTTATAGATGCATCTACCAAAATCATATAATATCAAAATCATATAATATCAAAATCATCCACATATTGGATGAATGAGCCTATATTCATTTTAGAAATGTAAGACATTAAATCTCAACTTTAGCTAGTGAGTTTCTAAGAATCAATTTTCATTAAGAACAAACAACAAATGAGAATTCTTTAAATTAAAGAATCTCCTGGCTCTTTAATGAATGTCCATATGAATTATCAATTAATTTTCGCATCATATATGATCCAGGATAGTCTAACTGGTCACGCCAAGTAGTAAATGCATTTGTATGAGTAAACTTTTGGTTTACTTTAACATGTGTTTCAATTGTACTAAATTGTAACAAATTGATAATTTTATTATCATTCCCTTTAATTTGTATCCACATATAAGTACTATTGTGACATTTACTACTAAAAATGTCTAAATTAATTGTGAAGTCTACAATGCCACTAAGTCAATAAATATAATTTCCAAATAATTATATGCAGTATTCGCTTCAGGGAATATGCCAAAATCTTCAAATGTCCAAAAATCTATTAATATAAAACTTTGATAGAATCTTATTTTCTAGGTGTACAGCAAGTACATAACCAATGACTTTTCATACATAAGTTTTCTCTCTTGCAAGTTCTCATCAGTAATTTTTTATCACGTAATTTTAATTGAGAACTTATTCTAAATACTTTGGAGTTATAATCACAGTTTTTAAAAAAATTGCAACTTTAGGTGCATCCAACCATAATAAGCTTTAGATAGAATTATCATATTCTATTGCTCATAAGTAGATCTTTCACAGTCAAATATTTTGCTTTCAACCTTTTAATGAGAATGATGACAAAAGAAAATCACAAAGATTATAAAATAAATATAAATTAATAACCCAATCCCTTTTTTTATTTATATAAAATATAATATTTTCCTCATTCACAATCTCAATATTAGCTCCATTACAAATATCTTTTAAAAGTAATACATTAACCATCACAAATTTTGTGCTTTTGAGATATTGATATATTAACTCTTTTGGAGTTTTCAACTAATTTTATACTATCAAATATTGGAATAATATTTGTTTGTTTCAGTACCAAATAAGATAAATATTTTCTACCTGTAATGATAGAATTCATTACTACATTTTCATATCCTTCCTAAAAGAATATTAACAAAAACAAAATATTTAGGCATAGCCACATATGTGGCCAATAATATTTCATATCACATTAATAACATAAGTTATCTTTACTCTTTGAAGAGTTATCTTGAGAACTCTCATTGTTCTCTTATTTATTACTATGTTCCCACTTTTAGGGGTCCATAATTTTATCTTTTATTTTCTCTATGTTTGTATTCACTTCAGGGAATGTAACCAATTTGGTAGGACAGACTTCTAAACGTCTCTATTGATTTTTTATTTCATAATCACCATCGTAAAAATAAATAGGTTTTAAATCAAAATCTATCCATTTATGTTGTAATGATTATTCTCCAATTATAATAAACATGATATACTAAATAAAACATAATAAAATATACCTGAAGATCTTTAACATCATCGTCATCACCTTGACTATTATCACGAGCACTATTACAAGTAGTACAACTTTGTTTTCATAATAACATTTATAATCTAATAGTAAAAATCATTTAATAAACAATCAAAATTTTCGTGTACGATGCTTGAAAATTATCCGATACACATTGTACCAAATTTCAATACCACATATATATTATAAAATCTTATGTTGCTCTAATAAAATATTTATAAATTCGATTTCAAAGATATAATACAATCATTCAATATTAGCAAGTTAATAAGACTAAATAGATCCTATCAAATTTTCCTTTAATCAACAATGGTAGGTTAATAACACTTTCCACCATAATTTTAATCAAATTAAAGAATAAATAACAAGAAAAAATTTTAAACATAAAAATATTATGCATAGTATAACTTAATTAAAAAAAACTTCAAAAAAATAGAAAAAAAAATTCCATATTAATAGCAAACATATCTAATCAACAATTATGTCTTTTACATAAAAAAAAATTATGGTTGAAAAGGAAAATCAAATACCATTAGAATGTGAAATTTATGTTAAATAAAAATTAGTAGTAGTCATACCTTAATTGAAAAAGAAAATATGGTTGAAATATAAAGTTTCTTACCAAATCTATTCTTTACCCATGTAGATGACACATCAACATTTAATTTATTTTTTTAAATTTAAAAAAATTAAAAATGTAACACCCCTTACCCGAGACCATTGCCGGAGTCGAGCACGAGGCGTCATCTAACTTAACTTATTAGTTCGGAGCATAAAAATTTACTTTTAAAATTAATTTTACTATTCACTACAAAACTATCCACCTGCGCGGCTGTCACTAATTTAATTATAACTCGAGTTATGAAACTCAAAATTTAAATCTATAAATTTTTCCTGAAACTAGACTCATATATCTTCTTACCATAAAATTTTTAGAATTTTTTGCTTAGCCAATTAGTACAGTTTATTCATTGAATACTCCACTGTTTCACTGACCGATGGTTCTGACCACCACTCACTAAAAATAAATTATCTCACTGTACAGACTTTATATGGTGTTTCTGCTTGTTTTTATAGAAAATAGACTCACTAAGGAATCTATACATATAAATTATAACTCATAATTATTTCTGTAAAATTTTTAATGATTTTCTAAATTTAGAACAGGGGACTTCAAAAACCATTCTGACCCTGTCTCACTAAAATTATCTCAAAATATAAAATTTCTTTGCCTACACCATTTCTTTCATGTAAAAATAGACTTGATAATATTTAATTCTATTATCATTCACTCTATAATTCAATTTCTACAATTTTTGGTGATTTTTCAAATTCACGTCACTGCTGCTGTCCAAAAACTGCTTCTTTGCAAAATTTTTACTCTTTTATAGTTTCTTTGTTTTAGTTACCATTTAAGCATACATAACACCGAAACATATTCTTTACTAACCATTTCAATAGCTAATCTTTAGCCATACCATATGAACATTCTCAAAATGAGTAAGCCTTTATACATGCCGTAACTTTAAACGTTTTGAAATCACATAATACTGAGAAGTTTGTTGATACTGTGATACGAGGCTCCGACGATCCCCAATTCGAGCAAGCTCAAAACACTATAAAACAAAGGAAAGAAAGAAAGGTGTAAGCTACTAATAGCTTAGTAAGTTACATGTAAACAATAAGTACTCATTTAATAATTAACATTTTTAACAAATAACTAATCAATACATTTTTTAGCAATTTCAATCACTTACACATGCACAATCTTACCAATTCACTTGCACATACATTTACACACTTAACATTTATCACATATGCTCATTCTTTCAAATGTACCTGCATACACACTTCATTTCATGTTCACTTTAACTCATTATTAATCCCGTTGAACACTCGGAATATATACGGATATGTAGAGAATTAGCACATAAGTGCCACACTGATATGTAGCTGAAGCTACCACTGAAATGTAGCCGTAGCTACCACTGAAATGTAGCCGAAGCTACCACTAATCAATAACACTGGAAATGTCCACGGGCCTGCTCACACAAGTTGTCAGGTATCTGCAACACATGCTAGATCACCCAGCACCCGAGACTCACTGTAACACTGTAACACTGGTCTCTAGTGACATGTCACTTGTATCCACTTCTATTCCTAAGTTCAACCGGGAATTTACACTTAACACTTTATTTTAAACACTTTATCACTTGAATAATTCATGAACAATTTTCCTTCCACATTCAATATTAATTCACATATAAAAATATATTGCTATTATTTACACGTAACTTACCTCGGATGCAAAACGACTATTTTTGTAAATTAGTCGATAACCTTCTCTTTTCCCCAATCACTTCCACTATTTCTTCTTTTTTGATCTATATTAACACAATTTAATATATTTTATCAACATTCCATTCAAATACAATTCATACACAATATTTTCGCAAACTTACATTTTTTTCCCATAACTTTTCAAAAATTACACTTTCGTCCCAAAGCTCATAAAAATAAAATTCACTAAATTCACTAAATTTCTTAAATTTAAAACCTCACTAAATCATATTTCATGCTCATAACAGCCCTCAATTTCACAAAATCACAACTTTATGCACACTTTACTATCTTTCATAATTTAGTCATTTTTCAACATTTTTATCAAAATTCATCTAGTAAAACTCGTAATTAGCACTTTAAACATTCATTATCTATCATCACTCATCAAATTACAACTATATCATGAATGGGTCAATTTTTAAACTTTAATTCCATTTAAAATAAATGGTAGAAACATGAAATTCAAGATTCAATAAGCATAAAAATACGAAAATAATTAAAAACGGGGAAATAAATCACTTACAATTGAGCTTAGAAAAATCAAGAACCCTAGCTATTGGGACATGAAATTTTCAGCAGCAAGCTCTTTAATTTTTGAAGAAGATGAACACTTGTTTTCATCTTATTTTGTCTTTTATTCAATTTTGACAAAAATACCCTTGACCGACTTACTTAGATATTTTTCTAGAATTACCCTTATGTGTCCATAACACTAATTTATGGTACATTTGCCACATAAACACTTCCAATTTCATGCAATAATTCAATTAAGTCATTTAATCACTAATTAGTCACACTTTGTATTTTTCTCAATTTAGTCCTAAAAATTCAATTAGGCACTAAATCATTAAAATTTCGTATCCATATTTTCACACAATATTTCAATCAATTGGTAATTAATAAAAATTTATAAAATTAAACTATTTCACTTCAGATTTGTGGTTACGAAACTACTGTTCCGATTAGGCCCTATTTCGGGATATCACAAAAAAAATATTTTTTTCATAATTTTTATAATTTTGTAATAATTTTAATGATTTTTAATTTTTAAAAATAGTTTTTATAAATTTTTAAAATTTTTAAAATTTTGAAAAATTAATTAAATGCGAACATATCGTACACGTGTAGGCAACATCACCAAAGTTAAAAGAATATTAACTTTTTCATTCATTTTTTGAGTGATTTGATAAAAAAAATGCAAGTTTAAGGGGAAAAAAGGACGAAAAATTAAACGGATGGCTAAAATGACTTTTTTTTGTAAAGTTGGACGGCCAAATAAGTAGTTATACAATTTTTTACAGTGTAAAAGTATCATGAAGTCCCTTGTCCTAGGAGACGGATTGTATTTTACCCTCTCTAATAAAAAATAACCAAATTGGTCCCTAAACGTTAGATCAAAGAGTAAATTGATCATTTCGTTAAAAAAATCTATCCACTTCTACTATTAACTAATGATGTGGCTGATGGATCAAGTAGGTAGCGACATGTGACATGCATATGTACCCACATCAACACATTTTAAAAATAAATAATTTTTAATAATTATTTGAAAAACCATATTCAAGATAAAACTGGACAAATTGTTGTCCAGGTTCATCATGAACATGGTTTTTCAAATAATTATAACATTATTAAAAATATATAAAAAATAATTTAGAAATTCTTAACAATTATAAAAAAGTATTAAAAATTAATCTTAATTTAAAGTAAATAACCAAATTTAAATTAACCCTCACCAAACCACAAATTCTAAATAATATTCTATAACTTTTTTCTTTTTCAATAAGCAATATTTATATTTCGGGCCTTTTACTTTCACCATTCCCTTTTTTTCTTTTTTCAAATTTATAACGTATTTTCTTAAATTGGTCTAGTTAGCGAGAAATGAGATGCGAGGCAAACCGCCTACGTAAAACAAAAGCTTTTACTTCCATTAATTTTACTTATTTTTTTCTAGTTATTTATCATTTCAATTTTTTATATTTATAGTAATTCATCATAATAGTTATTTTTTGGCGAGATCATAATCATTATTGAATATTTAAATAAATTGTAACTTGATGATGATAATTAATTTGCAATTCGAATATTTTATTATAATTTTTAATAATTTATATTAATTTTTAATAATTTTCAAATGATTATTAATTATTATATTTTAAAAAAATACTTGTTTCGTTAATCACGACATCATTTAAAGGTTAATTTGCCCATTTTTCTAATAAATGGGACAAAATACAATCTGACTCATAGTAAAAGGACTTCTTTGATACTTTTACCTTTTCACAATAAAAAAAGTGCTTGTTGATTTTAATTATTATTCGATGAAATGTACAATTTAGACCCTATTTGAGAAAATGTAGAAAAAATTCAATCAATTGAAATATAATTTTTATCAGTAGCTTAATTTTTTTCAAAACATTTGATAACCTACATGGAATTTACTAGATAGAATTCTTTTACAAAAAGTGTGGAAAATGGTAAGTAGATAAGGACCCACTTATCACTTAATAGAGAATAAATTCAATTGATTTTATTATTATTTTATTCTATTTCATTTAAGATTATATTATCATTTATCAAACAATCTAATTATAATCTATATTTAAGGAGCCACGACACATGAATATCGAGGGCATCTTATTAAATTAAAAGAAAATTATGGTCGAGAGTATGATTTTTATTTTGAATATGGAAAAATTTTAAAATTTAACTCAAGATTTAAGTAGTAATGGTCTAAGAATTTTTGTCGTCTGCCACGTTTTCTTAGTTTCTGTCTGTCCTTTTGTGACATGTTTTTTTTTACTTTTTCTTTTCTTATGTTCTTGATCTGGTCACCTTTCCACACAGCTAGGGTTTTCTAAGGTTTCCTTGATTTTGACCGAAAGATATCGACAATGGAGAATGATTTAGCAAGGTTAAGTATTAAGGAAGGAAAGGAGGAGGCATGGCAATTTAAGGGGGAGGACGAATTGAACAAAACATTGTACGAATACTGTTTGGTGGTTTGCTTCCTCACAGCAAGTGTGGTCCACTTTCTGGAAATGTGAAACATAATGGCAAATCTTTAGCGTCCGCTTAGGGGAGTCTTAATCTTAGATCTGGGGGAGAATCGATACATGTTTAAATTCTACCACGAATTAGATACTGAAAGAGTAATTAATGGGGCTCCGTGGACGTTTAAGAACCACCTTATGATCTTTCATTGATTAGGGGAAAACAAGGATCCATTACAAGTCCCTCTGATCTTCTCCTATTTCTCGATTTAGATCCACAATCTTCCACTTGGTCTCTTCTCGGAAGGAACAACAAAATAGTTTGGGGATTTTATTGGAAAGTTTGAGTATGACACAAAACAGATCAATAGAGGATTAAGGAATTACATGAGAATACGAGTGATGATTGATGCCAAGGAACCTCTGAAACACCGTAGGAAAATCATAGTCTCTCATTCAAAGCAAGTTTATGCGAAGTTTAAATATGAGAAGTTAACGTTGTTCTGTTTCTTATGTGGGTGTTTGGGACATAGTGATAGTTTTTTATCGACCAAATTGAGGGAAGGGGAGAAAGATATGGAACCAGGATGGGATCTATCACTACGGGCGACAATCATGAGAGCCACAACTATAATGAGTGTTTGGTTAAGAGAGGATGATAATTCAGATTTCCCAAGGTTTTCGAAAGGTGGACAATGGTTTTGGAAGGAGTGTGGTGAGGGAAGTCAAGCGGGTTACAGGCAGAGATCCCAGGTTATATTAGGATTCAATTTGGAAGGCAACACTAGTACCATGGATAGTTAGGAAATATGGGTGACAATTGGATCTGGTAAGGATCAAAGGGAACATAACTCGGAGGCTAGTCCCATTGAAGGTTGTGAAGGGAAAAAGAGGCCAAGGGATGCTAGACATGCTCCTGATGTTCCGAGATTAGTAGATGTGATGAGAAATAATGGCTAGCAAAACCAAAAAAATTATCAAAAGATATTGGCAAATGCTAAAAGGCAAGCTGACCGGACGTAATGAAAATCTTGAGCTGGAATATCTGTGGATTAGGGAGTTCACGGGCTACAATGGGACTTCAGCATGTGCTGAAAACTTACCATCCCCAAATCATCTTTTTCATAGAGACAAAACTAAATTCTAGCCGATTGGAGAAAGTCCGGAGGTGTGGATTTCATCATGGTATTGATGTTCTAGCAGAATGAACAATAGGTGGACTAAGTATAGGTTGTTGGAAAATCGAGTTTGGAAAACGTAGCGGAAAATAAATTTGAGGAAAAAATCAAAGTTTTAAATTTTTTCCAAAAATAAGAACTTGGTTGTGATATCTAAAATAATAAACACTTAATCAAAATTATACCTTTTTGACTCGTCTAGGATGAATGCTTCGATCGAGTAGTCTTCTCCACTATCCTTAAGCTCACGCTTGCCGAGTGTGGGCTCGTTTCGAATTAAAAAATTTTTCACAAAATTACCAGTAGGGTAATTTCATAATTTCTCTAAACTTTTAGGTCGAGTTGTAAATAAGAAATATATTTCTAGAAGTCTTCTAAAATAATTTCTTTAGAGAATTTTCTCTCTACAACTCTATCTTGAATTCAACTTGTGTGTTAATTTGGAAGATAAAAATCGCAAGACTCGAAGATTTCAAGATATCAATAGATTCAGGTACACTACTGCATCTAGTTTTGCTCTTGATGATTTGACATGACAGATCCTGGTTTATTAATTTTTATATCCAATTTTTTTATTCTAACAAGTGGTATTCAAGCCTCGTTATGTCGAATCATTGAGAATGAATCTCTTCTTTATTATTTTTGGATTGATTCATTTATTAGATTTTATAGATTTAATATTTCGGTTATATATATGTTGATGTTTGAATATCTATATTAAAATTTTTAGATCTTGACTATTTTGAATTTTTAGCATTTTGATCTTTAATTTTTAATTTTGATGGATTTTGAATATATGTGCTTTAATTTCCACTGGGCAATCAAATAATAGTGATGCCAATTGAATTCTATTACTCCATTGGTTATTCAGCAATTGAGAATTCAAGATTGACAAGTTTTAGTTTTATTTGATAATTGTAAATGCATTAGAATTTTAGTTTTACTAAAAGTATAATTAATGCTTATTGTGGTGTATTTATATGTAAATTTATTTTGTGCATTAAAAAAATGTTTGGGCATCTCAAGTTGATTGATAATAATTGCTTTGATGCATTATTACATTATTTGTTTGATTCAAAATTTAATTGATTTATATGATTCATATTTAATGTTTTCATGAATTGATATTGAATTGATGCAAATAAATGATTCTTGAATTTTCGAATAACTCAGGAAAAATTTATCGATTCATATTTTGTTAGTTTTGTAAAGTGATGATTTTTAAATTGATTGCATGCTTCTAGTTTAGTTTTAGTCGGCTATTAAATTTTTTTTAAAGAAATATCAAGCACATATATTTTAATATATATATATATATAGAGAGAGAGAGAGAGAGAGAATTTTGCTCTATAGAGAATTGTCAATTTATGTTTCGGTAATTTTGTTATATGTTTAGGTTGAATGCACGTTGAACCCTTATTCAATTGAAGTTGTTATCTTTTTTTTATATGAATATATATTCAATTTTTTGGTATTTTGACAATACATGTTTAAAGAATTTTGTTTTATAAAATTTGGTTTTGAATTTTAATCGTAAAAATTTTGATGGCTACTTGTTTAAGTATTAAAAAAAATCAGTCAAAGATTAAGGTTTTCAGTTTTTTTTATTCCGCTATTTACACAACCTTGTTTTGGGTTATTTCGGAAACTATAGTACAATAAAAAATTTTAGCGTTGACCTTTGACTATTGGGTAATTTTTAAATTTGAATATTGGTATGTTAATATGTATTTTAAAATAACTTAATCAAAGCAATAAGTCGCTAAAGTGACTTCTGTTGTGAAAAATTATTTTATTCTAAAATATAAAAGGTTGTGTGCATGTAACTTAGGTTGAGTTAATATTGATTGGTCCAAAGGAAGGTTAATATTTAGCAAAATTACATGTACAATTGTGGTAATAAACATGTGACGATTATTTGGTTTTGCATGTGAGTAATAATTGACCCAAAGGAAGATTTACTGTTCAACATGTTCTTATTGTTAGTGTTTGATTACTATGCCAGGATATCATGATGTGTTACGTGACTAACTAAAAATAAGAAAAGGCAAGTGCACCTATAGATAAATAGTATAGCTATGGTGAGTAAAGATATCATATCTACGAGGACTAAAAGTACTAGTAATTACTGTTTCCCTATTATTTAGCTGACAAATTGGAGTGATCGTTTTAAACTAAGATTTACTAAATTAATCTAACTAAAGAACTCAATAGAGAATGAATTAGGAAAATAATATAATAATAACCAATGAGAGAAACAATGCCCAGGAAAGAATCCACCTAGACTTCATCTATTATTATGACTTTGAATTAAACGATTAATTCACTTGGCATCTTGATCCGTAGAAATCCCTAAATTATGTTAATATCTCTTTCGAGAGTAAGAGCAACTAACTCTAGGTTGATTAACAGAAATTTCTTTCTGATTAAAACCCCTATTATCACATTAATTCAATTTATGGATTCTCCTGTTAGATTTGACTCTAATCCAGTAGATTTATGTCGTCCTATTTCTAGGGTTGCATGCAACTTCACTCAATTATGCTAGATCTACTCTTAAATAGGGATTTTTCCTCCTCTGATTTAAGTACATTAAACATGAATTAATATCCTACGAATATTAAAACAAGAGATAAACACACATAACTGAGAATAAAAATTAAGTATTTATCGCATAAAACAAAAATCAAATAATAGAATTCATCATTGGGTTCATCTTCCCTAGGTATCTAGGGAATTAGTTCATAATTGCGAATAAAACATCTCAAAGTTAGAATAACCACAAGAAACAAAGAAACTCATAAAAACTTCAAAAGAAATTAAAAGGAGGTCTTAAATCTTGATGGAAATCTGCTTCAAAGTTGGCTCCAATGGTGTTCTTTGAGTTGTTTTCTTCAATATTCTCTGATGGCCTCGTATTCTCCTATTCTATTTGGTATTTATAGACTTTAGAATGTCCAGAAAGTCGCAAAATCGACATGGTCTGGCACATTACCGTGTGTCCAGCCCGTGTGGCTCCTAAAATATGCTCTTTCTGTTTGATTTTCACTCCTTTTTCTCCCAAATGCTCTCCTAAGTATAGAAACATGAATTCCAAGGATTAGGAGCATAAAATTCACCAATTTGCATAAATGATCATCCAAAAACACATTAAGAATGGGATTAAAATATGTTACTTTTATCACTTATCATATCACTTACAAGTTAATATTTTGTCCAAAAATGAAATATTAATAAAGTTTCTGATATTTTGAGATGTGTTTACCTTTAATTCAAATTACTTTAGTTTAAATTTAAAGTATTATGTAAGCTTGTTTTGTTTTATTTAGCTACTATTATACCTACCAACATCATTGCTTGCATTGAAACATTCAAAGGTATTATATCTAATGAGATTATCACAACAAAGAATTCATGGCAGACATTGAAAAGAGGTTTCTCAAGAACAAAAAGGTTAAAATTGGTACGTTCATAACAAAGCTAACTTCAATGGAGGTATATAAAAAAAAGAAGAAAACTACGCATACGAAACTTCGAAGGAAATAACAAAATGAATTAACTACGGATGATTGTTTCTCTTATGGTGCAACAAGTGTATTTCTGAATTTTTTGTTTATTTTAAGGTTAATTTGGATTCGGTATTTAGACACACTTGGTGAATAGATTTCGGTGCAACAACTCACATCAGTGTGTCTATGAAAGGTTGTCAGAATTACTAAAAACCTAATGATGGAGAAATATACATCTATGAAGGTGATGATAATTCGATAGAAGTTGAAGCAACAAGAACTTTCAAATTATTATTAAGAACTAAATTTTATTTGAATTTGAATGAGACTTTTTTTTGTACCATCTTTTAGGAGAAACTTGATTTCCATTTCAACATTGGACAAATTTGGTTATTTTTGTTCATTTGGAAATGAAAATTTTAGTCTCTTTCATAATTTAAATTTGGTTGGTTCCGATTCTTTATCAAGTTATGATAATCTATATTTATTTGATACTATTGCTTCATTTAATGAATCCTTGAATATTACCGTAATAGGTAAGCAATGCAAATTAATTATTAAGGATGGGACTTCGTTGTGGCACAAGAGATTATGTTATGTCTCTAAAAAAATAGAATTGAGAACTTGTGTCCAACATTATTTTTAATCCCTTTGATTTTTCGGATACTTTGAAAGATCTAAGGGTTACAAATTTTATGATCCCACTACTAAAGTTATTTTTAAGATGTATAATGCTTATTTTTGAGGATGTTGAGTTTGTGGGAAGGGGGGAGAGAATTAAGGATATTGTCTTTGGAGAACAATATGTTTATATTTTTCAACACATTCCTGTAATTGCTAATGAATATGATTAGGAAAAGTATATTATACTTGAAATTGTTCAAGTAGCAACTCCAGATCAAGACAATGTCGTTGAACCTCCAGGTTAAGTAACAAACTCTACAACCTCAAGAACTAATGACATTAAGAAGGTCCACTAGAGAAATAACTATAATAAATTTAGCTATATATTTTGACCTTGAGCTACATTATATGGATATTAAGACTATGTTTCTCAATGATGACATTGATGAGATGATTTATATGGTGTAACTAGAAAACTTTGTGTTCAATGATGTAAAGTTAATTGTTTGCAAATTACAGAAATTCATCTATGGGCTTAAGTAGGATTTTTGTCAGTGGTATTACAATATTCAACAAGTGGTTATCTCATTCAGTTATGAGATGGTTTTGGTTAATGATTGTATATATCACAAGTTTAGTGGGAGTAAGAATAGTCTTAATCAATGCCCCAAGAATGATTTTGAGATTACGAAAATGCATAAGATTCCCCATATTTCAACAGTGAGAAGTCTAATATTTTTTCAAGTTTGTACGTGTTTAGATATTGCATAGATTGTTTGGATGTTGAGCAGATATTTGATCAATTCGGGTATGGATAGTCGGAAAGCAACCAAATGATTCATAAATTATCTTTAAAAAAATATTAAATTCTTACATATTAGAGGTTTGATGAGTTAGATATCGTCAAGTATATAAACTCCGATTTTAATGGAATATGGAGGCAAATTTTTGTCACTAAGGTGCAAATTGTGACAACAAATTGCAGTAATTTATTTCAATAACAACTGGAGCACATCAAAGTCAAAGCACATAGGCTTTAAATTCTTGGTTGTTAAAGTAATAGTTCAAAGTGGCCAGGTGTCTATTGAGTATAATTGTACAAACTCCATGATTGTGGATCGCTTACTAAAGGACTATCGCCCAAGGTTTTTATGAGCACACTTCTCATATGAGCGTAATGTCTTTTCATGATATTCAATTTTAGTTGGAGTTTGTAATTTTAAATGCTTTTATGTTATAGACACATTTTTCAGTTATTTCAGTTTATGAATATTAAGGATATTTTCTATAGAAATAAAGTTTATTTAGTTTATTCACACTCTAGTTTTAGTAAAATTTGATCTCACTAAGGCTAAGTATGACCAATTGGAAATTAACATGTTTAGATCACATTGGTTGTAATTTTCATGCTACACATCCATACTTGATCTATGTCATTTGATTGTGTTAATATACGTGATCAATGATGGATTTAGTTAAGATATATGTAACGAAAGTCGTCTTGGTTTTATGTTAACATAATTAATGGAGGAGCTTGTTTGGAATACCATTTGGATATAATATTAAGGTTTTGAGCTCATAAGGTTATATAATGACATGAGCTCATAAGGGAATCAATATATATGTGGTCAAAGTGGGAGATTGTTGGAAAAATATGGACACCAGATATAGAATAAGCATAATTACATGTTATTATCTACTATAATAAAATATTAGTCCAAATTAAAAGTGATCTAATTTGGTTAAAGTTTATTGGGCTTTAGCAGGGGCGAATCTAAGGGGTTGGCAGGTGCCCGGCCCCCCTAAAATGGAAAATTTTCCATTTTGACTTTAAATTAGTAAAGGTAAAATTGCACATTGGCCCTCTAAAAATGATAAAATTTTAATTTAGTCCTTTAAAAATTACATTTTTACTATCCTAAAAATTACAATTTAATTTTGGCCCCCCTAAAAAGATTTTCTGGCTTCGCCCTGGGCTTCAGTTAATTAATAAAGTATGGGTCAAATATGTCTAGATAAATAAAGTATCGATCAAATATGTCTAGATAAATAAAGTATTGGTCAAATATGTCTAGATACTCTCGTAATCAATTTCTAATTGATGATGGGTTGATTAGAAATTAAGGTTAATTTGTAAAAGTTATATATTAGGGTTATGGTCCCCAAAGTACACATACGTAACTTTTCTGACTTCCCATCTTCAAAAAGAGAGACACACCTTCTCTAAATTATTTGTTTGTTAATTTGAAAGATCAAAACTGCAAGACTCGAAGATCTCAAGATATCAATAGATTTAGGTACGCTTCTGCATCTAATTTTGTACTTGATAATTAGACATGACAGATCCTGATTTATTAAATTTTATATCCAATATTTTTTATTCTAACAATTACAACCATTGTTTTCACCTTATATCATCGTATGGTCATTATCATCGAATATAATTTTATAAAATTAGGAGAATTCTTTAGGATTTTTTGTGGTTCGGAAAAAGATTAGTGGTAAATCTTTACTCACCCATCGTTAATTTTATAGAGATTTTTCCTTTTATTTTTCTAAATTATATTGTTAATAACACAAACGTGTATATGAATTATATTGGTTTTGTTGAAGAATAAAACACATTTAAGGTTTTATGTCTTAAATCTAAAAAAAGTTGAAGGCGTGCCTCTTAAGTCATCGAAGAGCAAATCCAACTTGAAGAAAAATTATTATGTGGTGAAAATCGATGGTGCTGAAGAGCATAATATATAGAGTGAACTCGTAACATTTACGATATAGAGGTTATATGGACATTTTACTTTTACTAATTTAAAATTTTAAAAATTTCAAAGGATCTAAATAAAAAATTTTCCATTTTAAGGGGGGCTGGGGTCCCTGCTAGCCCCCTGGTTTCGCCCCTGAACATGGTAGCTCAAAGTATCCTGGAAGTCTTGAATCTGAATTTCCTTGTGCTTTTTGACACCCCACATGCGCTCTTGTTCTTTACCATTCATATTTTTGGTTTTTAATGGCTTTAAGAAGTGTTTTTAGGCTCTCTTTTTTCCAATGTAGAGTACAAAACTTTGAAGGTGTATCAGTTATTCAGTATCACTAAAAAAACACATAATTTATAGGATACTAGAAATTCTATCATATGTATATGCATAGAACAATGTATAGAGGTGTGTTTAAAACTAACATTTAATAAATAATGAAATGCATGGTTTGAAACTAATTAATAATAACACATGAAAAATGTATGATATTAAAATTGAAAAAATCTATTAAATTTTGAGTAAAACGAAATTTAAACACATAAATACATCAAAATAAAATGTATAAAAAATATTAAAATAAAACTTTGGTTAAGTGATAAATTGAAATTTTTATTGATGCAATTGGCATGGTTCAAATCTCACCCTATTCATATTGTTACCATTATTCTTAATTAAAAAGATTAAAATACCCTTGGATAATATAACTTATTTTAAATACGAAAGTATATTTTAGTAATTTCTCTAATTGAATTAGTGTCTAGTAGAGGTGTCCATGGGCCGGGCTGGGTTCGGGCCGGGCCTAAAAAAATTTTGGCCCGCGACCTAGCCCGAGCCCGGCTCGGCCCGAAATATGGGCCTAAAATTTTGTCCAGGCCCGGCCCAGGAAAAAATTTCTAAGCCCGAGCCTGGCCCGGCTCGACCCCTTTTTTAATAAACACCAAAAATTTATTTTAAAAATAAAAAATAAAAAAAGTATTTTAAAATAAAAAATAAAAAATATATATTTATTATATTCGGGCCGGGCCCAGGCCAAAAAGATGGTGCCCGAGGCCTGGCCCGTTTTCTAAATGGGCCTCGTTTTTTTCCCAAACCCATATTTCGGACCTATATTTTTAACCGAACCGTTTCATATTTCGCCTGGCCCATGGACACCTCTTCTGTCTAGTTGACTTGTAAGAAGAACTCAGCCAAAAGTTTAAATAATAGTATAGATTCTACCCAACAATTTTATTATTTCTCTTTGGAAAAGAATAAAAATATGTTTGGATGAAGAATTTCAAAAATTATAAATTTTTAAAATGCTAACATTTTAAAATTGTTTGACTTAGAAAAAAAATTTTAATTTAATTATCTTGTTGAACGCAAATTAATTAAGCAACAATGAAACCCGAGGAAACTCCCAATTATACCTTGTGAAAAGCAATATTATGCAATCATACGTAGAAAACCAAGAATTATTGTAGGCTTTCATTAATTTAAGCAAATTTTCTATGTCCACGGTTCAGTTACCTTCCCATTTCTTGAATATATATATATATATATATATGGATGATTTTAATTAGGTTTTGTAGTTTCAGGCAGCAAGTGTTCTTAGTTAGCAGCAAGATACAATTAACCTAAATAATGCTTAATCTGTTAGTCACATTAATATATAAATGATATTCAACAATTACATGGGATTTCATTAAATTTGAAAACGAGTTGGGTTAAACTCTTATTGTTGACACCATTTTTTTGATAAAACGGGTTCGATTTAGATTTTAAAAATAAAACGAAAATGGGAGTCGCCATCAATCCTTTTTGATGAGGTATGATCGGCTCACCTCGAAAAGTGGTCGTTTTTAATAAACGATTTGATTTTATTAAAACAACGATTTTGGTCCACAAAATTCAGAAAAACGGGTTCGAGAGCCGGTTACGCGCGTGGAAGGATTAGCACCCTCGATACGCCCAAAATTGGTACCTAGTTGATTACTTAATGTCTTAGTGTCGAAAATTGGAAACTTTGAAGAGATTTAAAATGCGATCATTTATTGAAATGTTAAAAATTTTCGAGAAAATGACATATTTTACGTTAATCGAGAAAGAGAATTATATCCAGTAAGTTAGGACACAATGTCTTGAATTCTCGATGCGCGAATGAATGCCAAAAATTTACTTATTTAAAAGATATTTAGCTATCTCGGATTAAAAAAGGGATCATGCCCAGTAAGTGAGGACATAATCTTTTCTTAATTCTCGAGATCACTTAAAACTTGAGAAAAAAAAGGATCATGCCCAGTAAGTTAGGACACGATCTCCTCTTAATTCCCGAGATCATTTAAAACTTGAGTTTGAAAGGATTCGTGTATTTAGATTTATTGTGAAAATCGAAACCCAGTAAGTTAGGGTACGACCTTCTCGAATCTAAATACAAGATTTTGCTTTTTCAAAAGTCAACATTTATGCGTCGAGATAAATTAATCTAACACGAAATAATAGAAATGAAACACGGTGTTAATATGCGTAACAAAACGAAAATGAATACAACGATGTAAGCATAAATAATACGAGCAATAGCAACGAAAATAAGATAAATAAAAATGACAAATCAATAGCAAATAAAGTTAAAGCATTCTTTTAAAATAATAACAAAAATGTAAATAAATAAAGAAAATGAATAAAATATAAAAATGAAAAAAGATGTATATATTTGTATATATATATATATATGCATATAAAAATTATAAATAATATATATATATATATATAAGTATGTATACATATATTTGTAAAAATAAAAAATATAAATATAGATATATGTGGATATGTATACGAGTTATAAAATGTAAAAATATATATAAGTATGTATATATAAGTAAATTATGAAAATATGTACGTGTATAAATATATATATTATAGAAATGTATATATATATATATAACAAAATTTGAGATTAAAAAGATAAAAATGAGTAAATAATAATAATAATAATAATAATAATAATAATAATAATAATAATAGTATCAAATTTATTAATTTTAATGAGAAAATAACCAAAATAACAAAGAAAAGGGCTCAATTGAATTAAAAAAAATTCGGGGTCAAATCGCAAATCAATTAAAGGGGAGGGATTTTTCTGAACGTGCGCATAATATGGAGGGACTAAAAGGGAAATTTTTCCTTCTCCTCCAAAACGGTGTCGTTCCAGAGACGACCAAATTGTAAATCAAAATAAATTACTCGGTGAATTAAAAAAAACAAAAGGCACTTGATTATAAAGTTATTTAAAAGCGGAAGGGCTGAAAGCGCAATTAGCCCCTTCGCATAGAAAACACGCGGATCTCCTGGTCGGGTCGGGTCACACTCGGGTCGTCCCCCTAAACGGCGTTGTTTTAGCACCTGGAGCTATGGCCCAAAACAGCACCGTTTTATGTGCCTTTATAAATCAAAATTTTTTTAAAACTTCATTTTCTGCTTTCCCTTAAAAAAAACTAAACTTTCTCTCAAAAACCCCTCCCCTCCAGTCCATAGCTCTGACCGATGGCCACCGGCCGGACTCCAGTCGCCAGCGTTAGCGTTGCCGTACACGGTGGCCGGTGAAGGAAAAAAGGTGCATTTTCTAGATCTCGACCCCCCTAAGCCCAAATCCGGCCTCAAAACACCAAAAAACAAAAGAAAAAGAACCTTTAGTCCTCTCAACGATCGATTCGGACACCAGAGGAACCTTCAACGACAAGGGCGCAGCGTGGCTCCGGTGTGTTCCTCTTTTCTTTTTTACCATTTGTTATTTATTTGTTATGTAGAAAAAAGTGAAATAAAATGTAAAAAAAGCGAATAGGAGGAGTAAAAATTCGAATCTAGAAATCAACCTTTCAAAAATCGTGTTCTGTTTTTTTATTTCTCAATCTTCCCCGAAAAGGCCGAACCCCCTTTTGTTTTTACAATAATCGACTTTATAGCTGAAAAGAAGAAAAAGAAATGAATCCCTTTCCCCAATTTTGTGGTTTGTTTCTGTGTTTTCCTTGGTTACGTGTTTACAGGTGCAAGTGGCGACGTGGCCGTGGCGGTGGCAAGTGGGCAGGTGAGCAGCGACCGATGTGATAGTGGTGGCTGGTCAGGGCAAGTGGGTGACAGAAGGCTGCGGCGCCAGGCTAGGGTTTTAGTTTTCTGAAACCCTAGTTTGACTATTGGGAATAAGGGTATTGGGCTCGTTGGGCCTGATTTTGTTTGGGCTGGATATTGGGCTCCAGTTGTAATGGGTATTTGGACCTAGTGGGCTACTTGGGCTTATTTTTGTATCTGTTATTGGGCTGGGCAAAATTGGGCTTGTACAACTGCCCCTCTTTGCTCGTTGTCGTGTAATTGGAACAGAGCAAAGACCAAGAAAGACCAATTTTGCCCGGTCTCGCCGATTCTTGACTTGTTTTAGTGCTTCTCTTCTTCAAGTAGCTTCATTCCAGTCCACTGCGTCTTGTCGCTTCGATCTACTCCACTGCACTTCAGAGAGATATGACTTGTAGTTTCAATCTACTCTACTGCAAATTTAAGGGGATGAGATTTGTGGTTTTGGTCTGTTCCACTGTGTTTCGTTGCTTCAATCCACTCTACTGCACTTCAGAGAGATATGACTTGTAACTTCAATCTTCTTCGCAACAACTTTGGGGGACGAGATTTGTGGTTTTAGTCTGCTCCACTGCAACTTCAGGGAGATAAGACTTGTCATGGTAAATTTAATCCGACCTACTACAACTTCAGAGGTGTAGGATTAGCAGCTTCAGTCTACTCCACTGTAACTTCAGGGAGATAAGGTTTGATAGTTCAACCTGCTCTACTACAACTTCAGAGAGACAAGGTTTGATATGATCTGCTCTACTGCAACTTCAGAGAGATGAGATCTGTTATGGTAGACTTAACCTGTTCCACTGCAACTTTAGGGAAATAGGATTTGTTGTCTTTAATCTACTCCACTGCAACTTCAGGGAGATGAGGCTTGTATCTTCAACTTGCCCCACTACAACTTCATGGGGATAAGGTTTGCTACTTCAACCTGCTCTACTGTAACTTCTGGAAGATAACACTTGTATCTTCAACTTGCCCCACTGCAACTTCATGGGGATAAAGTTTGCTATTTCAACCTGCTCTACTGCAACTTCAGATAGATAAAGTTTGATATGATCTGCTCTACTGCAACTTTAGAGAGATGAGATCTGTTATGGTAGATTTAATCTGTTCCACTGCAACTTCAGGGAAATAAGATTTGCTATCTTTAATCTGCTTTGCCACAAACTATGGTGTTTTCGATCTGCTTCGCTATCAGTACAGGAAGGCAAGGCTGGTGTCTTCGATCTGCTTTGCTGTCAGTACAGGAAGGCAAGATCTGTTATCTTCAGTCTGCTCCACTGTCAGTACAGGAAGGCAAGGCTGGTGTCTTCGATCTGCTTCGCTGTCAGTACAGGAAGGCAAAATCTGCTATCTTCAGTCTGCTCCACTGTCAGTACAGAAAGGCAAGGCTGGTGTCTTCAATCTGCTTCGCTGTCAGTACAGGAAGGCAAGATCTGCTATCTTCACTGATCTTTTCTCTGGATAACATGACCTGTATAATCTATTTTATGAACCTAATTATGCCTAATGATTAGGATGACATGATCAGAATGAATCAAATGCTCCTAACTAGACGTGTATGAATGACATTTGAATGAATGCAGAATGTCATTTTTTCGAGAATGATCCTTTTTTATCACTTAGGTTATCATTACTCAAAGTTTATTAAGGTTTTATCACTGACGCGCTAGAACGCTTTCTTTCTCGGTTGGCTTTTCTGAAGAAACACTTAGTCAGATTGCCCCTAGTGTAAACCTTCAAGTTCAATCTACTGGATGCAAAATTTGAACCATCTTTCTCCCGCTGTAACCCTAGGGTAGAAAGATCTGGCTTTTTCTCGATCCTCTGCTATCACAATTTAAGGATACAGAATGTGAAACTCTTTGGTCTCCTACACCATTCCCAGGGTGTCATACCAAATGTTTATACATAATTGCAAAATTTTCTTCTCTGAGAAAACCTTTTCTTATCACTCGGTGATCATTGCTTGTTTGTTCATTGAAGCCTTGTCACCAACATGACATTTTGTCATTTTGTTCAATCAATGTTTGGACAACAAAATTAGAAAGGATAGTCTTAACTTAGACTCTTCCTTATTAGATATTTCAACCTTTAAACTTGGTGTTTTCTAAACATTAGTCCTGTTTCAGGTTCCTATATTATTTAGAAACTTCTAGAGTAATATGCAAAACTTCCATTGTGAAAGTATTATTAGTCCATTAATCATTATTCCAATGCAAAGCTTGCAAAAGATCATAACAACGGATAAAATAGGATTAATTTGGGAGCATGACTCGAAATGGATAAATTATCAAAGGGAGTAAGAATAACAAAGAAATTGATTGAGAACACATATCTTGAAAGAGAATGAAGTATTCCAAGAACGGTAAATTCAATAGTATGAAGACTAGGTGCCCCAGATATCGCAGCTTGAACTTTTCTATACAAACTTTTTGAAGACCATTCTGAGTTTGACATGTGTTTAGGAGATCTACAGTACTCTATCGACGCCTCAAGATGTTGCCTACCATTTCCTGTTGATTTAGGTATAACAAGATCACCACATGCCCCAATCTGATCAAAATTTGAGTTGCTCTGATCACCTCATGCCCCATTTTAATCCAAAATTTGAGCTGCCCTTTTCGGGTTTTCAACTCAAATCCCCTTTGGTCTCAAGGCACCCTTTGCGGGTTTTCGCCTTGGCCTCTCCTTTTTCTTTTTCTTTTCTTTTTCTTCTTTTTTTTTTTCTTTTCTTCTTCTTTTTTGAAATATTTTTTGATTGAATCTAAACTTATAGTATTAGTCATGTCCTTGTTATCCAATTCGATCAAAATTAACGCTTTTCCATATAAGGCCTTCCACATAAGGTCCTTCCCAGTTTGGCATCCACTTTCTTATGAACTTCATTTTTGCATGGGAAGGATCTTTTTCAATACTAGGTCCCTCTCGTGAAATCCTCTAGGGCAAACTTTTCTTCTTCTTCTTCTTCTTCTTTTTTTGTGAGCTCGCATCATTTGCTTTTGGCACATTTGACCATGATGGATAGCTTTGAACATTCCTCTTTAATCAGGATTAGATTCAAAAACTTAGAGAGAAAGAATCCTGTCTTCAATAGGCAAAATTGCAATAAGACCAAGAGAAAGGCATTGCCTCGGCAGAGTTTTTTTTTTCGCCTCTACTGCACTATTCACTTTGGGGCGACATGGTGTTATGCTTGAACTAACTACAAAATTTTGATATCATTTTATTGTTCAAATTTGATGCATTGTCAGATATGTTCCTTTTTGGTATTCCATACTGACATATGATTTTCCAAGTATTTCCTAACTGTCGACTTCATGACATTGGTATATAAAGCGGCTTCTATCCACGAAGATAAATTGATGACCGCCAGAATCTTTTTAGCGAGATCGACCCAATGACCTTCATGCCCCCACATAGGGATAAGTAATGGATTTCATTGATTCTTTTTGGGGTAGGATCTATTTTCCATCTTGTTCTACCATCCTTAATAAGTCCGGAGATAGGCTATAATCTATGTCATCTTCAAAGTCATGAGATCCCTTTAAACACATGTCTCGCTCAAAAGGAGATTTTGAGTCTGTAGCAGTGTCACTCATGTCATTGATATCTAGGGACCTATAATAGTTACAAAAGAATATATAAATAATATATGAACTTATGAGTAATTATTTGTTCAGTATGATTATGAATGAATGAAAGAATGATTTGGAAGAAAGAATGAATAAAAAATAATTATTCATAAAGAATGAAATAATATTGGCTCAAAAATGATTGCAAAGATATATTTCATTAAAATAACGACGTTCAGACATGAGCCTATTTCACAAAAAGTTCTTATTGTCTCTAGGCTAAAAGCAACAAGTGTGTTCTAAATATTACTCTGAGCAAGCTCTAAATACTATAGGGATTTCTTCTGCAGTCTGATTATTCAGAACACTCCCAAGTTTATAAGGGCGAATATCTAACAAGGTCCCTTTTCAGTTGTCTTCATGTATGGCATTGATGTGAACGTTTCCCAACACTTCTTTATACATCGCATTCACCCCATTATCAATGTGATTGGGTAGCAGATTTTTTGCACTGGATGAATCATCAAATTTGACAACGCCCATACTGAAAAGCCTTTCAACCACTTTTTTAAAGGCAATACAATTTTCTATAGAATGCCCTGTAATTCTTGCATGATAATCGCATTGTGTACTCGCGTCGTACCATTTAGGGTACGAAGCTTGTGGGGGTTTTGAGTAGAAAGGGGCAACAACGTGCGCATCGAATAAGCGTTGATACAACTCCTTATACAACATCAGAATTAGCGTGAACTGAAGCTTCTCAGTGTTTTGTCTTGTTCCAGATTCTTGTCTTGACGAGCCTTGTTGGTTAGCGACCATTTTTCTTGGCTGATTCACCGTAATTGGTTTTGAATAACCTTTGTTATATGTACTCATGTTGTTCACCTCATTTTCCTTTTTCTTCCAGGTCGACCTTTTATTATTCTCCTCAGCATCAATCTTTCCGCTCCTTATGGCACTTTCTATCATCTCACCATTCATGACTATGTCAGAAAAATTTTTTGTGGCACTTCCTAGCATATGTGTGATGAACGGGGCTTTCAATGTATTAATAAAAAGCACTGTCATTTCTCTTTCCAGAAGTGGTGGTTGAACTTGGACGACAATCTCCTTCCACCTTTGTGCGTATTGCCCAAAACTTTCATTCGGCTTCTTTTCCATATTTTGCAGGGTGATTTTATCAGGAACCATATCTGCCATATGACTGTACTGCTTCATAAATGCTTGTGCTAAATCCCTCCAAGAACAAATCTGGGTACGGCTCAATTGATTGTACCACTTAGACGCTGCCCCTGTGAGGCTATCTTGAAAGCAGTGTATAAGCAGTTGATCGTTGTTAACGTATCCAATCATACGCCTACAGAACATGGCAACATGAGCCTCAGGACAACTAGTCCCATTGTATTTATCAAATTCTGGCATTTTGAATTTGTAGGGGAGTACCAAATCCGGGACTAGGCTCAGATCTTTAGCATCCATCCCACAATAGTTCTCAGTACTTTTCATTGCCCTGAATTTCTCTTCAATCCATTTCCACCTTTCTTCTAGCTGTTTTGGCAATTCTTCCTTTGCTTTTTCTTTTTCAACCACTTCGTCAAAATAAGGGATAGCGAGGTTAATAGGGTTATCTCCGGGATTAGAGCCTGATCTGGCTTGAAAGTTTATTGGAGTTGAGGCACTGGCCTGAAACTGCTGAGGCCTAATTGTGACGAAGGATTTACGTGGGTACACCTCAGCTTGAGTCTGCATATGTGGAGGGGTAAAGCCTGGAGGATAGAGAGGTTCATCATTGTCTCTTTCTTCAGCATTAGACATAGGGCTCTTTCCTTTATCATTTCCCCTAGCCAACAGTTGTGTTAGCTGAGTCATCATGCTCTTTTGGGACTCCACCATATTTTCCGCCAAATCTTTCTGAATTTTTTCTAGCCGCTCTTGCATTTGGTCTTGCATCTCTTTTTAGAGCTGTTCGAGTCTTTCCATTCTTTGATTCATGTTCTTCAATTTTGTTCGAGTACCGTAAGAGTGTTTGGTTGGTAGGTTGGTTTCTAGATTAACTCTGAAATTATTTTAATCAATTAGGCTCTTTTGGTGGATTTTAATGCATATGATGTCATGTAATGCAAATGCATGAAATGAATGCAAAAGGAGATGTTGATTCTTAGTTCAATTCTATTAGAACAACTTTACTAGAAAACAAACTCTTTACATAAAGCAGATATATATACGGCTTTGCCCTCATAGGCGGAGACATTCGATCCTCTTCTTCATTCGAGCGGTAAGATAAATCTCACGAACTCCTCAAAAGGGACGTCTCTTCTATCTCCTTTTTGCTTGATCCGAGGCGTGACTTGTTGCTCACTCATCCTCGTGATGCTCGTTGGCTTCTCTTTAAGAAAGTTCAGCGGCTCTCGAATAATTCATCTTGAATCCTCGGGTAACGGAGCAATAGTCGTGTAGTCCTCCATTAAACTATCATCCTTCTCTTATCACATTTTCTTGGACCATATTCGGACAATCGTATTGTCATCCACTTTATCAAGAAACCCATTTTCTTATGACAAGCTCTCTATTTAGCAACTGAACATGAATCAACACCTCTTTTTTATGATGAAAATGCAATGCAATCATAACCAAAAAGAAAACAAGTTAGTACAAAGCAAAAGCAAGCAAGAATAAATAGAACACCTATTTGGGTGACCACTAGGGGTTTGAAGTGGTTCTACCTAGGGTAGGCTCTTAGGTTCACTACATGCGGTTTTGCTCTAAAGAAAAAGTACCCGAACCAGCAGATACCTCGATCCTCACCCATTATAGGCTCATAAGGACCGAGTTCAGTTCAGGGGAATACATTTTCCTATGGCAGCATAGAGATGAAAACCTCACGAAGACAAAGGTACGGATGTATCCCGAAAGCAATCTGCCATCCTGTACGGAGGTGAAAACCTCACGAAGGAGTAGCTGCTCACTCCCACTTAAAAAGGTGTGACCAACGGTCATGCAATGCAATGTGCAGAAATATATCAAAACTTAAACCAACACAACAATTATAAAACCACAATGATGAAGATCGTAATAAAGACGAATGAAATGCAACGAAAGGATCGTAAAATCAAATTTTTGATTTTCGACAAAAAGACAAAAAATAATCAACACGTGGCTTGACTCTCTTTTTAAGTCCCCAGTGGAGTCGCCAAGCTGTTGACACCATTTTTTTGATAAAATGGGGTCGACTTGGATTTTAAAAATAAAACAAAAATGGAAGTCACCACCAATCCTTTTTGATGAGGTGTGATCAGCTCACCTCGAAAAGTGGTTGTTTTTAAAAATGATTTGATTTTATTAAAACAACGATTTTGGTCCACGAAATTTAGAAAAACGGGTTCGGGAGCTGGTTACGCACGTGGAAGGATTAGCCCCCTCGATACGCCCAAAATTGGTACCTAGTTATTACTTAATGTCTTAGTGTCGAAAATTGAAAACTTTGAAGAGATTTAAAATGCGATCCTTTATTGAAATGTTGAAAATTTTTGAGAAAATGGCATATTTCACGTTAATCGAGAAAGAGAATTATATCCAGTAAGTTAGGACACAATGTCTTGAATTCTCGATGCGTGAATGAATGCCAAAAAATTACTTATTTAAAAGATGTTTAGCTATCTCGGATTAAAAAAGGGATCATGCCCAGTAAGTTAGGACATAATCTTTTCTTAATTCTCGAGATCATTTAAAACTTGAGAAAAAAAAGGATCATGCCCAGTAAGTTAGGACACGATCTCCTCTTAATTCCCAAGATCATTTAAAACTTGAGTTTGAAAGGATTCGTGTATTTAGATTTATTGTGAAAATCGAAACCCAGTAAGTTAGGGTACGACCTTCTCGAATCTAAATACAAGATTTTGCTTTTTCAAAAGTCAAAATTTATGCGTCGAGATAAATTAATCTAACACGAAATAATAGAAATGAAACACGGTGTTAATATGCGTAACAAAACGAAAATGAATACAATGATGTAAGCATAAATAATACGAGCAATAGCAACGAAAATAAGATAAATAAAAATGACAAATCAATAGCATACAAAATAAATATATAAGCAAATAAAGTTAAAGCATTCTTTTAAAATAATAACAAAAATGTAAATAAATAAAGAAAATGAATAAAATATAAAAATGTAAAAAGATGTATATATTTGTATATATATATATGTGCATATAAAAATTATAAAATAATATATATATATATAAGTATGTATACATATATTTGTAAAAATAAAAAATATAAATATAGATATATGTGGATAAGTATACAAGTTATAAATGTAAAAATATATATAAGTATGCATATATATAAGTAAATTATGAAAATATGTACGTGTATAAATATATATTATAGAAATGTATATATATAACAAAATTTGAGATTAAAAAGATAAAAATGAGTAAATAATAATAATAATAATAATAATAATAATAATAATAATAATAGTATCAAATTTATTAATTTTAATGAGAAAATAACCAAAATAAAAAAGAAAAGGGCTAAATTGAATTAAAAACAAAATTTAGGGTCAAATCGCAAATCAATTAAAGGGGAGGGACTTTTCTGAACGCGCGCATAACATGGAGGGACTAAAAGGGAAATTTTCCCTTCTCCTCCAAAACGGTGTCGTTCTAGAGATGACCAAATTGTAAATAAAAATAAATTACTGGGCGAATTAAAAAAACAAAAGGCACTTGATTATAAAGTTATTTAAAAGCGGAAGGGCTGAAAGCGCAATTAGCCCCTCCGCATAGAAAACACGCGGATCTCCTAGTCGGGTCGGGTCACACGCGGGTCGTCCCCCTAAACGGCGTTGTTTTAGCGCTTGGAGCTATGGTCCAAAACGGCACCGTTTTATGTGCCTTTATAAATCAAATTTTTTTTAAAACTTCATTTTCTGCTTTCCCCTTAAAAAAAACTAAACTTTCTCTCAAAAACCCCTCCCCTCCAATCCATAGCTCCGACCGATGGCCACCGTGCCCGACTCCGGTCGTCGGCGTTAGCGCCGCCGTGCACAGTGGTCGGTGAAGGCAAAAAGGCGCATTTTCTAGATCTCGACCCCCCTAAGCCCAAATCCGGCCTCAAAACACCAAAAAACAAAAGAAAAAGGACCCTCAGTCCTTTCAACGGCCGATTCGGATTCCGAAGGAACCTTAAACGACAAGGGCGCAGCGCGGCTTCAGTGGGTTCCTCTTTTCTTTTTTACTATTTGTTATTTATTTGTTATGTAGAAAAAAGTGAAATAAAATGTAAAAAAAAAAAAAACAAACAGGAGGAGCAAAAATTCGAATCTAGAAATCAACCTTTCAAAAATCGTTTTTTTTTTTTTATTTCTCAACCTTCCCCGAAAAATGCCGAAACCCTTTTTGTTTTTACAATAATCGGCTTTATAGCCGAAAAGAAGAAAAAGAAATGAATCCCTTCCCCCGATTTTGTGGTCTGTTTCTGTCTTTTCCTTGGTTGCATGTTTGCAGGTGCAAGTGGCGACGTGACCGTGGCTGTGGCAAGTGGGCAAGTGAGCAGCGACCGACGTGATAGTGGCGGCTAGTCAAGGCAAGTGTGCGACAGAAGGCTGCGGCTCCAGTCTAGTGTTTTAGTTTTCTGAAACCCTAGTTTGACTATTGGGAATTAGGGTATTGGGCTTGTTGGGCCTAATTTTGTTTGGGCTGGATATTGGGCTCGAGTTGTATGGGTATTTGGGCCTAATGGGCTACTTGGGCTTATTTTTGGGTCTGTTATTGGGCTGGACAAAAATTGGACTTGTACACTTATATCAAAAAGCATTTGTTTTCTCTATTCGTAAAACTTAAACTCAATACTTTACTCAAGAGAAATTAAATTTTTTATCATTCAATCCAATCAATTTTGATTAATACATGCTTTTTTTTTTTCGATTCTAACGTTTGCATCCTTCTTTTAAATATCCAAACTAGGGTCATATTTATAAACACAAATACTAACCCACATTTCTAATATATACATCATCAAACCCTTTCTACGTGTAATGTTGTGAACAATTCTTCAGATATGTCTACGGACATATATTTTCTATAGTAAATACTACTATAATTCTAATTATATTTTTCTACCAACCTATGAAAATTGTATGCTGGTGAGACTCGGTTGCTCCAAAGGGATTGTAAGAGACTTTTGTTGAATGAGGGAAGAAAACCCTATAATTATAAACATTTTAGATATTGTTTCTTAATATATTGTATCTGGTGGCTATTTTAATATTGATGCATGTCTCCTCCGGTTCTGTGCCCCCATCTACATGCAAATAATAATAATAAAAGCTTACGCTATTTGCTTTTTTTTTTTTTTTGGTTCCTCATTTTCCTTGCTACTATCTTTAACGAATTAGCAGTTTAGTACGTAGGGTATTTTCGATAATCTGTGTTCATAGAACTTGGGTAGAATTTAATTACTATTTTTTTTCATTTTCTATTTTGTTTACGATTCAATATTTCTACTAAATCTAAGAGAAAACCATTCATTAATTCAATTTTTTATCTTTAAATAATTAAAAGGAAATTCCAAACAAGAATGATTTTTGACCTTTGTCAAAAGCTTGTACATGACCTACCCATAGTTCCCTGAGAAAGCTTTAGCTCTAACAACATTGAAAAGAGGATTTACCTCTTTTAGTTTTCATTGATGTAGAGATGGGGGTGCAACCAGCTGTTTAGGGGAGAATTTAGAAAACTACTTTAAGCCTAAAAGATACGTTTTATATACAGACAGCTGGAGACTCATGTATATATTGACATATTCCCACCACCACCTTTCCACTTTAAGGAAAATATATCCTACTGCAAGTCATTTTTTTCTGAAATACTTGATAAAAAAGCTACTGAAAAAAATCCTTGTTGTTTAGCGCTTTTATGCACTAGACTTGAATGCTACAGCAAGAGATATTGAATCTGAGAAGGATTCACATGGACCAAAAAATTGGGTTTCTTGAGAACACTAGCCTCGAGAACTAAAATTATTTCATACAAACTAAGAGTAGTCATCATAAATTGGCTGGATTATATGAAAATATTTAAACAAAACTGGCTATTGAAGGGTTTTTTTTCTTCCTGCTTAACTTATGCATGTTAATTATGAACATGTATGATCAAAATTAATGACGCAGTGGAAAAGCGAAGCTAAAACTGCTATGTATACTAGGCAAAAGAGTTAAATAAAGATGATTTGTTCATGATCAAGAAGAAATACCAACACCAAGAAAATCTATGAAAGGAACATCCTTTGTTTTGATGGAGTCATCATCTTGCTCCTGATGGGAATTGCTCGCTACACTAATGTCTTTTAACTTTGATGCGTTATCGGTAAAGCTCGAAGACTCCTCCTTCACCACGTCATTGTTATTTTCAAGTCCAAGGTACCGAAAAGGACTTGAAACAACCCTCCTGTAGTTTGGGAGACCAAATGCACTGAAATTTCTGAAGCTGCTACAATATGCTGAAGCATTTGAATGACACTTGTAAAGAGATTGGTCTAACAAATTTGAGCCCCCCATAGCCAATCCATGATCCCTTCCTGATAATTCGACTAAAGATGTATTGTTTGAAGCCATGAATGTAGATGAAGCGAAAGTCCATGATGGAGAAGAAGTAGAAGATGAGGATGTGACTGAGAAAATCTTATCTTTACTGGGGTTCTGGAATTCAAAAATCCTACTGTCTCCAAACCCAAATCTTGAGCTAAAACCCTCTTGACATCTTGATTTCCTTGGAGCAAAACATAGCTTGGAATCAATAAGACCATCTTGAAAGCTTCTCTTACCACATAACTTGGATTGTTCTCTTTGTTTTCTAGCCATTATAACATGCCAATGATTCTTCACTGCATTATCAGTTCTACCAGGGAACAGTCTAGCAATAAGTGCCCATTTGTTACCATGAATACGGTGAGCAGCAAGGAGCCTTTCTTCTTCTTCTTCTGTAAATGGCCTTCTGTTGATTCTAGGGTCAAGTTGATTAAACCACCTCAATCTGCAGCTCTTCCCTATGAAATACATATACAAATAATATCAGATCATCCCCTTTGTTTAGAATCAGTTTACATGATTGATGATAAAGCAAATCAATATATCAAGTAGGGTTTTATGTTTCTCCTGTGTTATTAAAACTTTAAGATATTGATGAATTAGGTAGAAGGGAGATATCTGATAAACGACATCATCGGTGTAGAAAAATAAATCTAAAATAGTAATCAAAAACTCAATCATAGAGGAAAAGACATGATGTTTTCTTATCTTTGCTTGAACAAGATGCAAAAGATTATGAAAAGTAAAGAAAAAACAAGAGAGTAAATAATAATAATTAGTTTAGTACCTGATCTTCCTTGGAGCTTTTCTGCAATAGAGTTCCAGTTTTGAGCACCATACTGTTGAACAAGTTGCCTGAGTTTTTCATCCTCAGCAGGCCTCCAGTGACCTCTAGGGCAACTAGTAGTCTTTACATCATCACTAGAATCCTCCATGGATAAATGATGGAACAAGGATAATTCTGTCATCAAGCAACACCAAAAGAGAAGTGGCCAACAAGATATATATATATATATAAAGAGGAAGAAAAGGAAAATGAAAGGGAGAATAAGAAAGTGCGGTTGGTTTAGGGTTATGGATGGGAAGTCACTTTTGTTGGTTTTACACGACACATTAAGCCAATGTATCTCTATGTAGAACCACTGATTGACCCTTTCCTTGTTCTGCTATTGGCCCATGAACCACTCTATCAATATATTTTCCCTACTATACATTTCCTTCAATATTGCTACTGCTACTAGCTACGCCCCCCTCTCTCTCTCTCTCTCTCTCTCTCTCTCTCTCTATATATATAGATGTATACATATCACTGTTTCTTACCATTTCAAGCCATGGTATTACGTTAAATCAAGCCTGGTGATTGGGGCACCTAGTCGTTTTTGTTAAAGGGACAGCTAGCTAGCTAGATAGCTCTCCTGGTGCAAGCAAAGACTACTTTCTAATTGCTTTGATTAACAAAGGGATCGATCTTGAATTATCACTTTTAATTAACTTACAATTCCTTTTCCAATGTTGCTTTTGTCATGCTACTAATGCATGGATGCCTTCACAACATTATTATAAATGAACATTTTAATAACACTAGCAACAATTTTTTGTTCATATATTTAAGTCCATAAATCTAAAATAAAAAAAAAATTAGTTAAGTTAAGCAATTACTAATGCTCAGATATAGCATAAAATTAAAAATTGAAATTCAATTAAAATCTAAATCAAGCTTCTTATTTGAAGCATTTTGATGTGTATTGCATTTGGAACACATAACTTGGAAGCAATGGCAAAAAGAAAAAAAGGGTAAAATTCAAAGTTGTCATACATATATATATATATATACCAGAATTGCTAACAAGATAATATTATGATTAGCTAGCATTTTAAAGCATGCACATGCACCATCTAAATCAGATGATTCCTAAATTAGGGATTTAATTTGTTTGTCTTGACATGATTAATTCTGATTTCCAGGAAAAGATATTATACTCTCTCTACCCAACTTTAAATCACCCATTTTCATTACTCAAAATAAGCCATATCATGTTAACTTAGCTGTCAAAGTAATTCAAAATCTTTTTTTTTTTTGTTGTTGTTGTTGTTATATGAACTAATGTTCCAAAATTAGAGTTTGGGTTTTTGTTGAACATTCTTTAAAATTTTAATGATAAATAAACAAAAGTGAATAAAAGAAAAACAACAGTGTTGATATGTAATGACAAGTGAAGGCTAACTTCCAGGTTTGTTCAAGAAAAGCTTCCATTTGAAAATTAATGATGGCTGCCATTGCACGCTTGTGTTTCTTGTTATAGCAAAATGGCAGAGATGAGTAAAGCAAGGGCATTTGGAATAAGCTGCTTCAGTCCCTCCAATGGTGCATAAGGGATGCAAGCAGTAATTAAACAGGGTAGGTGTAAAATATTTGACTAAAATGACACTTGAACTTAATAGTGTTTTACAAGTGATAGCAGATAAATTTTTAAACATTTGATGGGGATTCCAATTAACCACCACCTCTTAAATATGGATCTGCAATTATTTAAAACAAATGTGATTTGTAAGGGTTCATGTAAATACCGTGCAAGGACAGCATCAAGGAAAAGTAAGGCTAAACCGTCTGCCTTTTCCCATACTTGCATGCAGATGGCAAGTCAAATACAAACGTTGAAACAAAAATTAACTTAATTATTATGTTAATTGCTTTTTCTTAACTGAATGAGATATCATACATTTGAAATCCCATTCCCATCTACCCTGAATCAACAATTTGGAAAGTGTCTAATTTGCATTTTTATTAATTTTTGTGAATTTGGTGATTGATCGAATTGTTCGTCCCGGGTCTTTTGGCTTTCATTTTTCTCTGATGACTGTTGTTTAGGTAGGGCAGGTTGGTCGATCAGGTTTCATGTACAAATCAGTGTAATAAACAGAGAACGAGTTTTGGAGTAGATTGCAATTTTAGAAATTTTATATTAATTAACAACAACCTGAATCACAGCATGTATAAACTCTAATGGTGGACTTCAAGGTGCTTTCTTTAATTTACGGAAATGATCCTCCAAACTTTATAATTTATTTCTTACCCTTCATTTGTTTCAAGACAAGTGGAGTAAGTTGTGAAATCTGAGAGAATATAGGTATGGGTATGATAATGAAGATCTGTATAATCTTTTGCTTCAAAAAATCCGCCAGAGTTTTAGCTAATAGTGATGCCAAGCGACAAGGTATAATGTAAAAAACATGATAAATAAACTCAAGATTAAGAAATAGATGATTGAGGACCACTTCCCCCACTCGCTGTGTGTGTGAGCAGATCATAAATAAGAAATTCGAAATATTGTTTAAGATCTCAAGTGTCCTAATCAATGGATGTGATGGGAAACTTATTTCTAATCACAATTTCCCACAACAGATTTCTGAATTTCATACTTAAACGAGTCCTAGGGATCAGAATTCAGATATCTTATTTTGTTGTTTACAAAGCAAACCTAGAATCTCATAGAATTATATTATTTGTTAAATGAGGAACAACCTAGATATTAGGAGGCTTGAGATATGCTAACTGATCAGTGAATCTCAAAGCAATTTTAAGACGGAATTACTTATAATAGTAATAATTGCAAAATGATGCATGCCCTCTCTCACTTAATAATCACATTTAAAGCCACCGAATTAGAAATGGATTAAAATATGCCTATAGTATCTCTGCATTTTGTATTTTTAGGAATTTAGTTCTTTTATTTTTTAGATTTTAAAATTCAAGTTCAACTGTTAGTACTCTTAAATTGATTTTTCTTACATTTTGAAATAAAAAAAAGTACTCACTTGATAGTCAAGTAATTAAAAAAAAGATACAATTAATTTAAATAGAACAAAAAAATTAACAATTAAACCTGAATTTTAAAATTTGAAAAATGGAGAAATTAGATTCTTTAAAATGCAAGTATATTTTAACTAGAGGTGCTCATGGGCCGGGCTCAACAAAAAAATCAGACCCATTTACTAGGCCTGGGCTCGGCCCAAAAAATGGGCCTAAAATTTTGCTCAAGCCCGACCAGGATAAAAATGCTAAAATTCGGGCCCGACCTAGCCCGCCCGTATTAATTTTTATATAATTTTTAAATATATATAATACATCAAAAATATTAAAAACATGAAAATAAATATTTCTCAACAAATTGAAATTAAATTTTAAAAAATATGTAGACTTAAATAACACTAAGAGAAATGCAACTTAACAAGCAAATGCCTCTAAAATAATAACAAAATTAACAAATGCCTTTAAAATAATAACAAGATTAACAATAAAATAAGTTTTATACAATATACAAACAATAGCAACAAAATAGTAGTAACATAATAGTAAAAAGATAGCAAAATAGGGAGAAAACAACAAGAAAATAACATTCAAAAATAATAATAAAAAAGAGCAGATTTTTTTCATTTAGTGAATTCAGGCTGGGCCCGGGCCAAAAATGCCTTACCAGAGGCCCGCCCGTTTTTTGCCCAAACTCTCTCACATTTCGGGCAGGCTTTTGAGCCGGGCCGGGTGGCCGGACCCATGATCAGGTCTAATTTTAGCCTAGAAAATATTTTTTTTAGAATAATATTAGAAATATTTTATAGCTAGGAAATTACCGTATAAGATAAATGAGAATATAAAAATACCTCAAATATTACCATTTTAATTTCAAATTGTTCTCTCTTCCGGCTTCAAGTTTAAATGCCAAATGTGTTTGGTAAACATAAAATTGTAAACTTTTTTAAATTTATTTTCGGTCAAGTACCACCGTTTCATATTTATTCTTGTTATATTTAGTAATAATTGATTTTTCTTATAATTGTTTAATTATATTGTAATTAATTGATAACCTCTTAAATAAATAAATAAATAAAAACTCAACAATGCCCTTTCACAACACATCCATAATTTCAATTGAAATCTTACAAATAATATACTTTCAAAAAAAAAAATCATAATCAAATATTTACAATATATAAATAAATTAATATATATCCAAATTTATATCAAAATAATTTTAAACAGAGCTCCTACATTATAAAAATTTTAAGGTCTTAAACTCTCAAATCAATGCCTCATTCACATACTATTATTATTTAATTAAGTTTTTTAAATCTAATAAATTGAAACAAACTTCAAATGGAAATATATATATATATATATATATATATATATATATATATAAATTCAACGAATTTAATTTAATCTAAGTATAATAATTATGATATTACAACTTTGAAATATTTAAAAACATAAAAGAGTCGAAATAACTAATAACTTTTTATACGTGAGTCCCATATAAAGGTGTTTATGAATTAGGTTGGGTCTAAGCATAGTATTAATATACTTTATTTTTGTCTAAGCCTAACCCGGTCCGCAATATGGGCTTAAAATTTTGTCAAAGTTTGTCCAAATTTGCAAAACACTAACCAATCCCATTTTAGGCTCGTATATATTATTTTTAATTTTCTTAAAAAATATCTATATATTATTTTAATTTAATATTTAATAATTTTATATATGTTTATTTATTGAAAATTTGTATAGTCATCTTAACATTATTTTAATGTTTACATTAGAGTAGAATTATATATTTCGTATAAGTGTAATTTTTTATGTGTTACAACTTACATAATATATAAAAATAATATAATATAAAATATTATAAACTTAAAAAAAAGTCGTGCCGGGCTTGAGCCTTGAATGTTTAAGCCGAGCCCGGTCCACATCTTAAACGAGTCTAATTTTTTTTTTACCTAAGCCTATTTTTCGAACCCCTCTAATATTTTAAGCTAACTCTTGAACCTCGACGTACGGCGGGGATTTGTGCACAAAATAGAAGGGTTTGAAATAGATATCAAACTGTAAATGCGATGCAGTTACTTGCACTGCCAAAATATCCATTTTAATTTCTTCCAACGTCATTTGTATAGAAAATTCACCCCCCTCCCAGCTTTAGTCAACAAGCAAACCCTCTTTCATATTCTTCCCAACCACACCCTGTTCCCTGTTTTAGCTTTTAAAGAGAAGACATCATATTGATGAAGAACAGCCAATTCCATAACAAACTTACTTTGACTCCTCGTATTTTTTGGGTATATTACTAACAGGGGAAATTAAAAAATTTAATTTTAAAAATCCTAAAATTTTGAAGAAATCAAAAGATACACCAATTATCGGACCGAATGAGAATATGAACAATCCCAAAACTAGCTTTTGTATTTAACCATTGTATAGCGGTTTGTAGGTTTTCGAATGTTGTTACCTTTCTTGTCACTCTCAATAAATGCTTATTGTTACATGGTAGTTGGTGGTGATGCTACCATCATTTAATCTTCTTTCTTCAAATGTTACTTTGAAATATAACGGGAATATGGAATATTTGCTCTTATTCATGGGGTAAATGAAGTAAGCCCATTATTTCTTTCCCTTTATCCCCACCTACCTTGGAAATATAAATGACTCAGTTGAATTATGCATATATAATTTGTCTAGGTTCAACTTATGACTTGCTAATTTTTACATAAATTCAATTACGAAAACAACACCAGTGTTCCATATAAACATGTATACTTTTACTTTGTTCAGGATCTTGTTTTTCAGTAAAAAGGGCGTTGCATTAGAAAAATCAATTGAAGGTACTGAAATTTATGAATAATTATTTAGGAGGTCCTCATGCTATAGGATCAAAAACAATTTAGTCTTTTACAAAATAAATAAAGTTAATCCCAGCATTATTAGAAAGTGAGTGACTAAAGACAATTGATGATGCCATTGGCTATTTTCATTAATAAATTGTAAGTTAAGGAGCAATTTAGTTATTATAAGAATATATGAATCAATTTAGTACAGTTCAAAATAAATATGGTAGTTTAGTCTTTATATTATCATAAAGTGAGTAAATAAAGGCAATTGATGATAACATTAATTATTATTGTTAGTAAACTTACCTTAAATTAGTCCCTTTCAAAATAAGGAATTTAGTCTCTATAATATTTGAAATTAAGCAAATAAAGCGATGTTAATAGAAACTAATGGGTTAGAGAATTGCTTCTAGAAGGTGAAAAATGGTTGTTGTTGATGGTGGTGTTCTTGCTAGGGAGAATGGCTTCCCAGGCTTGAGGAGTGTTGGTGGACATGTGACTAAAAAGGTGAGGTTACGAGAGGATGAGTCGCCTAATGAGGGTGGTACGAACATGGATTTCTTTCAAGGATAGTTTTATCAATTCTATTAATGGTGTGGAAGGAGAGAATTTTCTAAGAGGCTGATGTGTTGAAAGAAACTGTAAGAGGCTTGCCTACCATTAAATTTTCTAAGAGGGTGTATGAACTAGTGCATCAAAGCATGATGAGAACAGTTGTTTTGAAGCTCTTAGGAAGGAGCATCAGGTTTAATACTTTATCGAATAAACTTTACTTGATTGGGAAGCCTAAAGGTTAATTTTTAACTTATGTATATTGAAAATGACTATTTTTTGGTTAAATTCAAATGTAACGAAGATTTCACTTCTTCTCTCTTTAAGGTGCCATGGATATTTTTGGGTATTACTTGATTGTTCAACCTTGGAGTTCATCTTTTCTACATCACAATCATATCCTTTGAATGTTGTTACTTGGGCTAGGCTTTTTGTTTGTCTAGATCCTTGTACAAGAAAAGTCTGTTGAATGAGATTGGGATGATTGGTAATGTTACCAATATTGATTATAACATTGACAATGGTACTCAAGGTTGGTTTGCTAGGATGGTGGTGTGTGTTGATCTAAGTAAGCCACTTGTGTTGAAATTTGAGATTGAGGATAAAATTTAGAGGATCGAATATGAGTCTCTTCCTACAATATGTTTCAATTGTGGACATTATGGTCACTAGATTGTCAATTGTCTCGTGAGTAGAAAATAAATAGACGATGTAGAGGAGGTAGACAAGGTCCCTATCAAGGAACCATCAATGGAGTACAAGGTGGCAATGAAAGACTACGGCTCATGGATGGTTGTTTAGAGGAGGATGAGAAAGCCAACTATGGAAGAATATGTGTTTGGAAATAATGCTGAAAATTAAGGATTTATGGGAATTGGATCGCTTTTCTAATTCATAGCTAATTTGGATGAGGAATTAAAGGCACTAGGATTTAATATGCTAATGGGTGGTAATGAAGTGGGCCTTAGTTTGTCTTTTAATGTTGGGTTGGTCAAGGGACTCAATGAGGTTCAAAGTGGTAAGCTCAAAAACAAAGGTAAGAGGGTTATAGGATAGGGAGGTAATAATTTGATTTTTACATGCTACTAGATTAGGTACATAGGAGGCTTTGAGCCCGATTAATTCTTCTAAGCTAAAGTTCAGGGCTCAATGTGGGCCAACGACTTTAAACATGGATAAACACTCAATGGTCATAATTTTTGAAAATTGTAATCCAAATATTACTATGGATGGGGATTTTTGTAGTTTGGTTAGGAGGGAAGGAGAATCCTCAAATCTCCCTTCAACAAAATAGATGACTATAGTTAACTGGAATCAGGTGTGGAGAGAAATTAAAGGTCGGGAGGGGATAGAATCTATTGTAGTCAATCATGAGGATGTGTTGGGGGAGGGTAATGATGCGACGTAGATAGAGAACTTAGCAGGTTCTGTTGCTAAGATGGAGGCTAAAGGTTCGGAATTGTTGCAAGTTTGTTGTTTCAGCTTATTGGGAAATATGTCTATATTGTAGTAAACATGTAATTATTTTTTGTGTATTTGAACGATGAATAAATAAATTTCCCATTTCATTTATTATGTGTTTTGTATTTCTGTCTTTCATATTTTTCGTGCATAGCAAAATTGTGACAAGCAAATATTAGCTCATTGATTGTCTAAACTGATGATAAGTGGCATTGTAAGAACATTTACATTGAGAGAAAGACAACTTAATTCAGTAGATAATCTAAACAATTTTGTTATTCCGTAAAAGAATCAAAGTGAGCATTTGATTCAAATATTGAGAAGGATTATTATGTCGTCTACAATTCCAATTGAGGAGATGACTAGTCTTGGCTATTAGAGTAGTTGACTCCACGGGTGTAGACATAGATGTTGGCAGAATGATACATTAGACTGGATCAAAGATGAATTAATTCCGAATCCGTTTATGAATTAATTCACTTGTGACATTCATGGTGTGATTTACCCAAATATTAAGTTAGTCACTGACCATGCACATGTAACTTATATGCTTTCATATAAGTGGAGGCTTATGCTCTATAGATGATCGAGCTAATAGTTGTTGTGTTGGGTACATGACTTGTGTATGGCATGAATTTACTAGAAATAGTTTAATTCATAACTCAATTAATGAGTTAATGATATCCTCTCATTGGCATTGTGTGGATTTATGAATATGGAACGTGGCCATAAGTTGCTTGTTCTCGAATGAGCAATTTATCATAGTCAGTTGTTGATAGTGGTCATATTAATCATTAAGAAGACACAATGATGACAATGAGATAAAATATGATTGAATTGAGTGAATGAATTTAACTTAAAGGAGTCAAGGATACCATATGATGGTAACACACACATGATGGGGTCATTGGTCAAAACAGATAGATGAATTGTTTTTGTAAAGAGTATACAATAAGGAATTTTTAATCATGGTACTTATTATGGATTGACTCCATGATTAAGTAATTATGAATTATCATAACGATGCTTTTGAACATAATTGCAATTATTAGAGTCTAATTGTATATGTCCAATTGGTCCCTTCGCTAGCTCAATAAAAGCTCGATCAGACTGCATTTGAATTAGAAGTAAATTCTACGACTTCAAAAATAATTTAATTGAGTTGATTTATTAGATGTGGAATTAAATTGGGAGGTCGTAAGAATTGTTCAACTAAAGAATTGTTCAACTAAAGAATTTGATTAAAGAATTTTCTTAAATAATTAATTTGGAAAATCTAAGTGATTTTTGGAAAAATTAATTTTGATTAAGTAAAATTAAATTAATCAAATTAATTGAAATTAATATGATATTTTTGGAAATTAATTTTCAGGTCAACAATTGGCCAAATAGGTAATTGAACTTGAAAATTCGACCTGAAATCATAAATTGGGCTCAAGAGCCCAAAATCGAGACCAAGACCTAAAAGTTGGTCAAATCAGGCCTAGTATGTGAAACCAGATCGACGGTCCAACCGATGGTTGGACCAAACCAGCTCGGGGTGCTGGTGGTACGACGATGGCATTTCGATGGTCGGCAAATGGTCGTTGGCGACAGTTCTTCGGTGGTTGAGCAGTGGAAGAATTACACTCCTATTGAGACTCTACTAGAGAATTTGATTTTAGATTAACTATTCCAAAAATAATATTAATTTAATATATTTAATATTAAATTTAATTTAATATTTATCTTAATAGTATTTTATTAATTTAATATTAAAGTGATTATTTTAATATCAAATTTAATTTAATGTTTATATTGTATAAGATTAATATTAAATTTAATCTAATATTTTATCTTGATAAATATTATATTAATTTAATATTAAAGTGATTAAGTTTAATCATAGTTGAAATCTCTAAACTCTCTCTATATCTACGGCTCCATTGCGTGTGCCTGGGGTAGAAGTTTTGTATAAATGTATCGCCATGCTATTAAGTATTTTGATTTAAGTTCTTTTCGTTCTAAGAGGTGGAATAGAATAACCCAGTTGAAGCGTAATGATCATACGCCTGTAATGCATTGTATGTCCCATAATAGGTCCCATTCTTCTACCCTTTCCGGGGAGTCGATGACTATTCATAGCTATTACCTTGACACCAAAGAAGAGTTCGACCCAATGCTTTATTTCTGTCCTAGTTGATCCTGATTCGACATTAGAAGTATATTGATTTTTCACCAATAACCGAATACTTTTGTCTGTAACTACTACATATTTGATTCCATCCATAAATCTATTTTCTTCCCTATGAGTTCGAGTCTCAATAAGAATGCTAGTTACGCACACTTGAATTTAGGAGAAAGTTGTAGAGAGAAAATTCTCTGAAGAAATTATTTCAAAAATTTCTAGAGATATTTTTCTTATTTATAACTTGGCCCAAAAGTTTAGAGAAAATTTGAAATTACCCCACTGGTAATTTTGTGAAATTTTTTTTATTTGAAGTGAGCCCTTACTAGGCAAACGTGAGCATGAGGATAACAGAGAAGAATATTCAGTCGAAGTGTTCATCCTAAATGAATTAAAAATGTTCAATTTTGATTAAGTGTTTATTACCTTAGATATCGCAACTAAGTTCTTATTTTAAATTTTCTTTTAAAACTCTGATTTTTACCTAAATTTATTTTTCATTGCGTTTTCTAAACCCGATTTCCAACACAGCCTTCTTTTATTATTGATTTATGGCAGTGAATTTTCTAATTTGGAATACACAGGGATGCACACATCCCAAATTTGTGAACTTTATTAAGGAATATTGTAGAGAGTTTAATCCCAATATTATTATACTTATTGAAACTCGGGTGAGTGGTGAAAAGGTGGAAAATATTGTTTTGAGGGTATTTGGCTTGGCTAGAAGGATTCTATTAAAATTGAGGTTATTTATAATTATTGACAATTTGTGCATGTTAAGGTTAGTGAATATATTTTCCAAAGGCATTTTTTTTATCTCTAATGTTTATGTTAGTCCTCAAAGCAATAAATGACGGAGTTTATGGGGATGTTTAAGTTTGATTGCGAGTAATTTGAAAGATTCTTGGTTACTTTCTAGGGATTTTGATGTAATTCTTAGTAGGGATGTGAGGAAATACGATTCTAGGTCGAGGAATTGAGTGTTTGCTAAATTTCAAGCTTTTTAGTCTTCTAATTCTTTATGTGATATAGGGTTTCATGGACCCAACTTTACTTGGTGTCGTGGCAACTTATTTAAACGGTTAGACAGGACATTAGGTAATATCTCTTGGTTGGATGCCTTTCTTGAGACGGTTATGAATCATCTGCACCAGTTGAAGTCAATTGGGTAATACTTAATAGAGTAAAGCGGGTTGTTCATTTCAGTCATTTGTTGGATGATTGTATCATGAAAGTTTCAAAAGTCTTGTTAAAGAAAATTGGTCTATTGTTTGGAATATGTCGGATACTATTGTTCAGTTCATGGATGTTGTTAAGTGCTAGAATAAGGTGGTTTTTGGACACATTATCGAGAAAAAGCATAAGTTGACTGCTAGATTAAAAGGGGTCTAAAAGGCTTTTGAAATGTATAGTTCCAAAAAGTTGAGGGACTTGAAAGGTTCATTGAAGACTAAGTTAGAGATGGTGCTTGATAGTGAAGAGCTTTTGTGGAAACAAGAGTCTCGGGTTGATTAGTTATTCCACAGGGATAGGAATACCAAATATTTTCATACACGAATAGTTGCAAGGAGGAGACACAATCTTACTTTGGCTTTTAAGATAGACGGAGTTGTATGGTGTTTTAACGAGGATAGACTTAAGGAAGAAGTTTTTCCATTCTTTAAGAATATTTATACTGAGGAAGGTTTAATTTTGGGTAAATTTCTGTGCTTTGATTATTTTCCTAGCTTATTGGTGAATCAGAGGAACTTGCTATTAGTGGATGTGACAAATAAGGAAGTTTGGATAGTCATGTTTGGTATGTCTCTACTTTAGGTGTCAGGTGGATAGATTGCATGACAAATTCTTTCAAAGTTAGTAGGATATTGTTGGAGAATCTGTTTGTGCTATGGTAAAAGGTAATTTTGACAGACATTAAATTGATTATTTGTTGAATAGAAGTTTGTTTATCCTTATTCCCAAAGTTGAGCATCCAAAATGCATGAGTCATTTTGGGCCAATTTCATTATTTACTATAGAAAAAGATTGATTGTAGATACTCAAGTCTTCTTCATTATGTTGTATAAGTTAATTACTAAAGTCATTGCAATAGATTAGAGAAAGAGATGCCAAGATTGATTACAAATAATCAAGTATGCTTTATTGAAGGGTTCAATATCCTAGTTGCCTATAAAGTGATTCATTTTATGAGGGTGTGTAAAGGTAAGAAAGTTTGGATGGTGATTTAGGTTGATTTGGAGAAGGCATGTGATAGAGTGAGATGAGACTTTTTGTAGGAATCACTCTTTGAAGTTGATTTTAACACTTTTTGTAGGGATCACTCTTTGAAGTTGATTTTAACTCCCATATTGTCAAAGTTATTATGCATTACGTGTCATCATCATCGATTCAAATTCTGTGGAATAGGGGTATGACTGATGAGTTTAAGCCATCTCAAGGTTTTTTACTAGGTGATCCAATTTCGCCTTATTTATTTGTAATTTGTATGGAAAGGTTGGGCCATAGCATCTATAATGCGGGCATTGATGGTAGTTGGAAACCTTTCTTAATTATGAAGGAGGGGCCCCAAATTTCTCACATACTTTTTATAGACAACCTTGTGTTATTCTACGAAATGAGTGTGGAGCAAGCAAACTCTTTGTGGGGATATTCTCAATCAATTTTGTTATTTTTTAGTCACAAAATTATTGACCAGAAAATGCATGTATCCTATTTGCTAATGTTGATGAGACGAAAGTAAATAGTATTAAGAACCGACTTGGGTTTAAGTAGATGAACAATTTGGGGAAATACCTTGGCATTCCTTTATTCCACAAGAGAGTTACAAACAATACTTATCGGTTTATCATTGATAAAGTAAGATCTCAACTAAATGGTTATTCTTACAAAATTGGTGTTGTGACATTGAGGATAGTATACAAGCTTCTCAATTGAGGACCAAATTGTAAAGTTTTTGAAATAAAACAAAGTTGACATCGTGACCTCAAATAGGGGACGTGACTGCCTCCAAACGTGCAAACATTTAGAGTAAAAAAATATGCAAATAATATATATTGTCGAAACCACTTTTATTTGAAAAACAGGAATCAACTTTTAAAAATGAAAATGGAGTTGCCACCAATCATTTTTCGAGGTGTGATCGGATCACCTTGAGATTTTAATAAAACATTTTGATTTACTAAAATAACAATTTTGGTCTATGAAATTTGAGAAAACAGGTTCGGGAGTCAGTTACGCACGAGGAAGGGTTAGCACCCTCGTAACGCCCAAAATTGGTACCGAATTGATTGTTTAACGTCTTAGTGTTGAAAATTTGAAAAGATTTTAAAATACGATCCTTTGAAAAGAAAATTTGAATAAACTGCAATGGATGATAAGACACTCTTATTTTGAAGGAATAAATTGTCGCACTCAGTGAGTTAGGGTGCAACAGTTTTATCTTCAAAATTAAGTTTATCTTTTAACTTTTGAAACTCATGCATTTTGAGAAGGATATTTGGTTATTTGCATCAAACGAAAAATCAAAATCCAGTAAGTTAGGGTTCAATTTCTTGAAATTACCAGACACCAAATATTGCCTTTATTTTAAAATCCTTAATTTGAGGTAGCAAAATGTTAGATCCAATGAGTTAGGGTCCAACACTTTAAAATCCTAAAAACAACTTTATTTAGAACTTGTATAGTTTTATTGCAAAATAAATACTTGGCTATCTCAATTCATATAAAAGAATTGAAACCCAGTAAGTTAGGGCACAATCCTCTCGAGAATCGTGAACACTGAGCATTTTTTGAAAATTTACGAAATAGAATGACTTTAGTGCTTTAATGAAACACCATTTTTAAAACAAAGGTAGTATGATTGAATGGCAATGTATGATGTAAAAGATAGTTGATAATCCAAATTCACAGTATAAAATGATAAACTAGCAATAGATAAATGCAAATAAGAATAGCAACAATGATTTTAATCACATTATGCAAATACCAATATCAATATTCAAAAACTAAATAAATCTATCATCAATTTTTAAAGATACACTAAGATAATAAAAAAAAAAAAAATATAATCAATATGTTCTATGTATAAAAGTTTTACAATAAATTACATTTGCGAATTCAAAATTGACTCGAAATAGAATTACAATAACCATTGAGTAATTGAATTTGAAGTAAATTTGAAGCAAAACATACATATATTAGTTTAATATATATAAAAATCAAAACACAATAGTAATAATACATACATATACATATATATATATATATATATATATATATATATATATAAAGATTGAAGCTTATAAAGTATATAAAGTAAGTTTTTTTTTAAAAAAAAAGAAGTAAACAAAAAATCGGTTTAAAATAAACATATAACATATTTAAAAAGAAACTTAAAATTAATAATTATAATAATATTAAAACAACAATATATATTTTAGAAATGAATAATTTAATAAGTTATATATGAAAGAAGAATAATATTATATGAAAAATATTATCATGTAAATATAATCTATATAAAAAATATACAAATGATGAATTTTAAAACATAATAAAAACATCAAAAACCTACACAAATCATATTAAAATTTCATAAAATATATATAGAATAACCAATAATGAATTAAATAATAACAAGTCAAGTTTGAAAATAAAAGAATATAATAGATTTAAAATTTTAATGTATGATAAATTTAAAACAGTATTAATTTGAAATATTAAAATAATATTAGAAATAAGAACTAAATTTGTCAAAATAAGAACTAATTTAAACTTAAAATTAAACTAATAAGAGCTTAGCTAAAATTGAAGAAAAATTAAAAGAAAAATAAAATAAATAATGGAACGAAAATTAAATTGTAATTAAACAATATTAAATAGGCAGCAAACATAAAAAAAAAGGATTAAAGTTGTATTTGATTAAAAACCAAGGGACTAAAACAGCAAATAACGCATAGATTTGCGCATTCAAATCCTAACAATGAAAACGATGTCGCTTAACTGAGGACTTAAATGAAATCAAAGTTAAATACACAGTACAAATTAAAAAAAACAGAAGAAAACTGAATCGAAACAACACCAAATACAGAGGGGCTTATTACGCAAATAGACCATTGAGCAAAAACGCACGGATCCTTCCCTCGGGTTGGGTCACTGCGTGGGTATAGGCCATTAAATGGTCTCGTTTTGACACTTGAATGCCTTACTTCAAACGGCGTCGTTTCCTTTTATTATTTAAAACAAATTTTTTTCTTAAAAAACATTTATGCTTCATTTCTTAAAAAAAAAATAGAAAGAAAAGGGAAAAATTCTGCTAGGGTTTCAACCTTAACCCCTTGAACGCCGCCGCTCTGCAATCTGGCTATTCGGAAACTCTCCGATCCATCACCCCAACTCCGATTACGACGGAGTGAACGAAGATCCGATTAATTAGGTAAAAACCTCACTCTTATACCTTTCTTTCTCTTTTGTTTTTAGTATATTAACGAACAAAGAAACGAAAAAGTAGCGAAGAAAAGCGAAAGGAAAAAAAATTTAAATCTACCTTTCCAATACTCTGTTTTAATTTTTTTCTTTGAATATTTTTTTTTGTTTTCGTATTCAATATCTGTGTGTCAAAAAAATTACAATGGCTTTCTGTATGTTTTTATATCCGAATGTGCGAAAACATCAAAAAAATAAAATAAAAATAAATAAATAAAAAATAATAGAAAATATCTCTTTGTCTCTCTGCTGCGTTTTTTGTTTTGTTTACAGGTGTGGCGTACGGAGGTGGTGGACGTGGCGTGTACGGAGGCTCAGCACGCGAGGAGGAGGGTCTTGGTTGTTGCGGCGCTGGAGGCTCGCTGCAGGCTGCTAAGGTTTCTGGTTCCATTGTGGTGTTGGGCCGTATGGTAGTTGGGCTAGGGATTGTATTTGGGTTTGTAACCGGGTTTGAAGATTGGGCTAATTAGGCTTAGGTTAGGTTTGGGCTAGGGGTTTTGGTTAACTGTTTAATGGACTGTTATTATTGTTATTTTTATTTGGTTTTTTAAATTTAGTTAATATTGGGCCAGGCCAAAATTGGCCTGTTATAGCTGCCCCTCTTTGCTCGTTACCGTGTAACAGGAATGGAGCAAAGACTTTAGAAATGGCCAAATTTGCCTGGTCGTGCTGGATCTTGGTGCTCTTCTTCTTCAAATATCTCATTCTAACCCACTGCCTCTTCAGAGTTATAAGAATTGGTGCTTCGATCCACTCCACTATAACATCAGGGAGATAGGATTTGTAACTCTTCGAGGGAACATTTGTTTTCTTCAGTCAGCTCCATTGTAACTTCAAAGAGGCAAGACTTGTAGCTTCAACTTGTTCCACTGAGGTTTGATGTGATCTGCTATATTGCAATTCATAGAGATGAGATCTATGATTTTAATCCGCTCCACTACAACTTCAGGGAGATAGGATTGATTTCTTCAGTATACTCCACTGCAACTTCAGGGAGATAAGACTGGATACGATATGCTCTACTGCAACTTCAGAGAGATAAGATCTGTGGTTTTAATCTACTCCACTACAACTTCAGGGAGATAGGATTGGTTTCTTCTGTCTTCTCCACTACAACTTCAGGGAGATAAGACTAGATGCGATCTGCTCTACTGCAACTTCAGAGAGATAAGGCTTGCTATCTTCAATCCGCTCCACTACAACTTCAGGGAGATTGGATTTTCTATCTTCAGTCTGCTCCGCTACAACTTCAGGGAGATAAGGTTCTCCATATTAGTCTGCCCCACTACAACTTCAGGGGATAAGACTTGCTTTCTTCAATTTTAATGCCAAGGAGATGAGATTCGCTGCCTTCAGCTTTAATCTACTCTGCTACAACGCTACGGAAACCAGATTTGCTACCTTTAGCCTTAATCCGTTCCACTATAATGCCAAAGAGATTGGATTCACTGCCCTCAGCTTTAATCCACTCCATTTCAGATATTCCATTCCACTGCAACATCAGGGAAACAAGATTCGCTACCTTTAGCTTTAATTTGTTCCACTGCAACACCAGGGAAGTAAGACTGGTTACTTTCAGTCTTAACGGCAGGCAGGTAAGATTCGCTGCCTTCAGCTTTAATTTGCTTCACTGTAACACTAGGGAAACCAGATTCGCTACCTTTAGCTTTAATCTGTTCTACTGTAATGCCAAAGAGATAGGATTCGTTGCCTATAGCTTTAATCCGCTCCACTTCAGCTATTTCATTCCACTGCAAAGCCCGGGAAACAAGATTTGCTACCTTTATCTTTAATCTGTTCCCCTGCGACGCCAGAGAAGTAAGATTGGTTACTCTCAGTCTTAACACTAGGGAGATAAGATTCGTTGCCCTCAGCTTTAATCTGCTCTGCTGCAACACCAGGGAAACCAGATTCGCTACCTTTAGCTTTAATCTGTTCCACTGTAATACCAAAGAGATAGGATTCGCTGCCCACAGCTTTAATCCGCTCCACTTCAGCTTTAATCTATTCCACTGCAACACCAGGGAAACAAGATTCGCTACCTTTAGCATTAATCTGTTCCACTACAACGCCAGGGAAGTAAGACTAGTGTCTTCAATCCACTCCACTGCCACTTCAGGGAGATAGGATTTGTGATTTCACTGATCTGTTCTCTAGGAAACATGACCTGTATAATCCATTTTATGAACCTAATTATGCCTAGTGATTAGGATGCCATGATCAAAATGAATCAAATGCTCCTAACTAGACGTGCATTAATGATGTTTGCATGAATGCAGAATGTCATTTTTTTCGAGAATGATCCCTTTTTAACGCTTAGGTTGTCCTTGCTTGAAGTTTATTAAGGTTTTATCACTGACGTGCTACAACGCCTTCTTGCTCGGCTGGCATCTCCAAAGAAACACTTAATCAGATTGCCCCCACTGTAAACTTCAAAGTTCAATCTACTGGGACGCAAAATTTATATTATTTTTCTCTCGCTATAACCCAAGGGTAGAAAAATTTGGCTTTTTCTCAGTCCTCTCCTATCGCAATTCAAGGATACAGAATGTGAAACTCTTTGGTCTTTTACACCATTCCCAGGGTGTTATACCAAATGCTCATGCACAAGTGAAAAAGTTTCTTCTCCGAGGAAACCTCTTCTCATTGCTTGATGATCACCACCATGACATCTTGTCACTTTGTTCAATCAATGTTTTGACAATAAAATCCGAAGGGATAATCTTAATCTAGACTTTTCCTTCTTCGATATTTCAACCTTTAAACTTGGTGCATTCTAAACAGTAGTCCTATTTCAGGTTCCTGTATTATTTATAAACTTCTAGATTAATATGAAAAACTTTCCTTGTGAAAGTATTATTAGTCCATTAATCATTATTCCAACGCAACATGCTTGCAAAAAGATCATAACAATGGATAAAATAGAATTGATTTGAGAGCATATCTTGAAATGAATAAATTATCGAAGATATTAAGAATAAAAGAGGAATTGATTGGGAACACATATCTTGAAAAAGAATGAAGTATTCCAAGAACAAAAAATTTAATATAAATAGTATAAATACTAGGTGCCCCAGATACCGTAGCTTGAACTTCTCTGTACAAACTTTCTGAAGACCATTTTGAGTTTGACATGTGTTTAGGAGATCTACAGTACTCTGTCGATGCCCCAAGATGTCGCGTACCCTTTCCTGCTAATTCAGGTATAGCAAGATCACCGCATGCCTCATTCTTATAAATATTTGAGCTACTCTGATCACCTCATGTCCCATTTTGATCAATATTTGAGCCGCCCTTTTCTGGTTTTCAACTCAAATCCCTTTTGGTCTCAAGGCGCCCTTTGCGGGTTTTCACCTTGGCCTCTCCATTTTCTTTTCTTTTTCTTATTTTTGGTTTATTTTTTATTATTTTTTGGACTCAAAGTGCCCTTTGCGGGTTTTCACTTTGGTCTCCTTTTTTTTTCAAAGCGCCCTTTGCGAGTTTTCACCTTGGTCCCTTCTCCTTCTTTAGGTGAAGTATTTCTTAACCAAATTTGAGTTTACAAGATTTGGCAAGTTTTTACCATCCATCTTACTCAAGATAAAAGCTCCTTCGGAAAAGGCCTTTGGCATCCATTTTCCTCTAAAATCCTTTTGTATAGGAAGGATCTTTTTCAACATTAGGTCCTCCTTATGGAATTCTCTGAGACGAATCTTTTTGTTGTAGGCTTGCATCATTTTGATACATCTGACCGTGCTGAATAGCTTTTACCTTTTTTCCTTTTATCAGGTTCAACTAGTCACATCGGGATTGGATCCATTCTGCTTCATCTAACTCTAGCTCAACTAATACCTAGAGAGAAGGGATTTCTACTTCAATGGGTAAAACTACCTCCATCCCATAAACCAAAGAGAATGATGTTGCCCTGGTGAAAGTCTTGATAGATGTTCGACAAGCAAGGTGGGCAAATGGTCATTTCTCATGCTAGCCCTCATAGGTCTCAGTCATTTTTTCGCAATTCATTTTTGGGCGATACAGTGACGAACCGTGGTGCCTACTTTTGAATTGATTACAGACCTCAGCTATCGTGCTATCATTCAAGTTCAACGCATTTTTCAATACCATCTTCTCTGGAATTTTATATCAGCATATGATGAAATTGGCGTATGAAGCAGCCTTTACCCATTTAGTGAAGAAATTGATAACCCTAAAAATAAGGCGATGCCCATTAGAAGCCTTTGGTGGTATTAGCCCAATGACATCCGTGCCCCTTTTTGCTCAAAATTTGAGTCGCCCTTTTCGGGTTTTCAACTCAAATCCACCTTTGGTCACAAAGTGCCCTTTGTGGGTTTTCACCTTGGCCTCTCATTTTCCTTTTCTTTTTCTTTTTTCTTTCTTTTCTTTTCTCATCATTTTCATTTTTCATTCATGTTTTTTTTTTTGAAATATTTTTTGATCGGATCTGAATTCATGTTATCCTTTTTTATCAAAATCAATGCTTTTCTAGATAAAGTCTTCCACACAAGATCTTCCACTTTCATTTTGTATGCGAAAGATCTTCTTTTGTATCAGGCCTCTCTCATAGAGACTTCTGGGGTGAAGTTTCACTATGATAGAAAACTTTGGATCTTCCTCTTCAATCAGGATAAAATCCAACAAAAATTCAGAGAGACAGAAACTCAACTTCAATGGGCAAAGTTATAATAAGTCAAAGAGAAAGGCATTGCCCCGGTAAAGAATTCACTGCATCGTTCATGATGTTAACCTTAAACATACTACGAATTTCTAGCATCGTTCTATTGTTCAGATTACAATTTCAATGCTTAACCTGGGCATATCCTGATATAACCATGTGAAGATATCTTTGAACTCTTAAAGTGACTCAACAAGGTCCTGCTTTGTTTCTCCAGTTATGCACGTTCCCTTAAAGTCACAATCTCCATTGTCTTCTCATGAGGTAAAATCTTCCTTCCTGCTCTACCATCCTCAACAAGTCCGGAGATAGGTTATAATCTATGTCATTTTCAAAGTCATGAAATCCCTTTAAACACATGTCTCGCTCAAAAGGAGATTCTGAGTCTGTAGCAGCGTCATTCATGTCATTGATATCTGGGGACCCATAGTAGGTACCAAAGAATGTATGAATTTATGAATAATTATTTGTACAATATAATTATGAACAAATGAAAGAATGATGTGGGAGAAAATCCAAAAGAATGAAAGAATAATTATTCGAAAAGAATGAAAGAATATTGGCTCAAAAATGAATGCAAAGATGTATTTTATTAGAATAATGACGTTCAAGCATGAGTCTATTTCACAAAGGAATTCCTATCATTTTTAGGCTAAAAACAACAAGAATGTTCTGAACATTACTCTGAATAAGCTCTAAAAACAACATAGATTTCTTCCGCAGTCCAATTGTTTAGAACACTCCCAAGTTTTTAAGGGTGGATATCTAACAAGGCCCCTTTTCAGTTGTGAACGCTTCCCAACACTTCTTCATACATCACATTCAGCCCATTATCAATGTGATTGGGTAGTAGATTTTCTGTACTGGAGGCCTCATCGAATTTGACAATGCCTATATTAATCAGTCTTTCAGCTATCTTTTTGAATGCGGTGCAATTTTCTATCGAGTGCCCCGCAATTCCTGCATGGTATTCACACTGAGCATTTGCATTATACCATTTAGGAAATGGGGGCAACATTGGTTTCAAGTAGAAGGGGACGCCACATGTGCATTAAATAGGCTTTGATACAGCTCGCTATATGACATCGGTATAGGCATGAACTGAGGCCTTTCTGTATTTGTCTTCGTGTAAGACTCTTGCTTTAAAGGGTTTTGATGGCTGGTGGTTTCTGTCTTCGGCCGACCCACAATGATTGGTTTTGAGTGGCCCTTGTTATATCTGTCTGCATTATCCCTCTTATTCCCCTTATTCCTTGGGGCCTTTAGAGTATCTGGGTACTCTACCCTCGCCTGTTTTATTCCTACTAGATTATCAAGAGCAACAGGATTAGCTAAATTGTTTCTCAGAGTGGATGCTAAGCCTGTCAGGCAATTTACTGGTGTCGATGTACCAGTCTGATATTGTTGGGATCTGATAGTAAGGAGTACCCCTTGTGGACGCCCATCTGGCTGGACCTGGACACTTACCGGAGTACAATCTAGGGAATAGGCAAGATCCTCATTATCAACCTCAAAGTGGACCACCGAGTCTTTCCCTTTTACTAACTCTCCAGTTAGCAACCGGGTTAACTGGCTCATCATAGTTCTCTGTAATTCTAGCATCTGATCTCTCATTTCCTGTTAAAATTTGGTCAATTGCTCCTGCATCTGTATTTGCATTCGCTCTAATTTCTCCAACCTTTGGTCCATTTCTCTAGTCTTTGCTTGGGTACTGCAACGGTGTTTGGTTGGTTGGTTGGTTTCCAGATTAGCTGAAATAATTTTAATCAATTAGGCTCTTTTTGATAGTCTTTAATGCATATGATGCGATGCATGAAATGAATGCAAAAAAGCGTCGATTCTAATTCGAATTCATTTAGAAAACTTTACTAGAAAGCAAATTTCTTTACATAAGATGAACTACAAATAAGGCTTTGCCCTAATATTCAGAACTCTAATCTTCCTAAGTAACGAGGCTAACTCTTGTCCCCGATTTGATTCCAGCTCATACTTTACGCTCAGCGTATCGGCTTGCACTGCGAAAGTGTGTAGGTGATCAGCCACCTCTCGAATTTGAACTACTGCTTCTCCCATAATATGATCCCTATTTCTAACTTGATTCTGAAAGTGGTGAAGTTGCTTATTCTGACGACCTTCGTTTGCTTCCAGGTACTCAATCCGGATCTCACAATTTCACAATGCCGATTCTAACTATTCTATTCTTCCTTTCATTTCTTCAATTTTGCTCAAGCTCACTCTCAATTCCATTGCAGAATTCCAATTTTGGTACTGATGGAGAGATTTTTCTAACTCAGCTACTCTATCCTTTTGTTCGCCTTTTTCCTTTCGATTTTTGGACAAGCTCCTCTCTAAAGCCTCATTTCATATCTGAACTTCTTGGAATTTTCTTTCCCATTTATCGGCCTTGTTCCTTTCTTCTCGAATCTCTTCACGCCACTGCTCCGAAGTTTTTCCCAACCTGATAGTTCTCATTAACAAACGTAGCTTCTTATAATCTGTCTTCAAGCTATATAGATCGTCCTCAGCCTTATTTTTCCTTTTTTTTAGTTTCTCAGCCTCAAGTTTTTAAACATCCATATCTAATCTCAAGTTCATCTTTTCTTCCTCCATTTGTTCTATCTTCTTTTCTAATTCTGCATTTCTTGTTTCAAAATCCTGCCTTATGATTTCTAGCTCAGATGGGACAACCCGCAAATGTTCCTCTATTGACTGACTATTTTCTTGACTTGGCTCGGGGATATTATCATTGATTCTTCAACCCAGCACTTATTATACTCAAGAGTCGTCATTGGACCTACGGCTAATCTCTTCATCTGACGAGTCTGGTTCCACGCATTGGATATCTCTCGAATCTTCTTTTTGCAACCATCACCCTTGTATGGGAATTCACACTCAGCTAGTCCTCGAGTTGTGGGTATAAACTGCCTTGACCTATACTGCCTAAGCACTAGCAACATAGCTCCCCAAATTCTAAGTAAAGGGACCCGTCAAAATCGCCGCATCGATACAAAATCTCATCCGGAAGTAACCACGGAGCTCTCCACTCAGCGTCCTCTTCTTGCAGATTTTGAAGAATGGCCGCCCACTTCTCCTCTGAGATGTCGTCCCTCCTCGGTGTAGCTACTATTTCTTTTAGTGGCGAATAGTTTTTGGAGAAGACCCGATATGAAACCTTATCAACTTTCCAGAAATGACTGTGGAACTATACAAGTAATAGCTGCACACATTCGATGAATCTACCTTCACCCGCTCTCCTACAGGTATTTAGTGACCTGAATGTTTCTGCCAAAATTGCTGAAACTGGCGTAACCCTCTTATCAAATCAGTTGAACAAGTCAGTGACTACCTCATCAACATGTCCCAAAGCCTTGGGGAAGACAACTAAGCCGTATATACTCAAAGCAAAGACATCTACCTTCTTCTTCGTATCTTGGTGTGCTAGAATTATATCTTTCAAATTCTTCCAAGGAATGCACTTGCTATCCCCCTTCTTTTTGATTCGAGCTACAACCCACTGCTCACTCATCCCGATTATGTTCATCAACTTCTTTAAAAAGGTCGGTACACTTACAGCTCTCGAGTAGGTTTTGTTGACTTGAATCTTCAAACACTGAAGTAAAGCCATGTATTCTTCTATCGTAGGCACTAGATCGACTTTCCCGAATGTGAAACAACTATAGGCAGTATTCCAAAACTGGGCGAGAGCCTGAAATAGGCATTTGTCTACATTCATATCAAGCAGATAAGGCAAATCCCCGTAATTAGAGTAGAATAGCTGTCTAACCTCATCGTTCCACTAATCCCAGATTTCCTTCAACTATTGTAAACTATTCTGAGTTACACTAATACCGGTAAAGTCCCATAATTCTGATACATATCCTTCGGCCAAACTGTAACCTTTCTCATGTTGTGTCGCTTCAGACCAAGTTCAATCAGCCGCATTATCCTCCACCATATCAAGAAACTCTTTTTCCATGATAGGCTTTCTATCTAGCAACCAAATATGAACCAACGCCTTTCACAATGAAATGCCATGTAGTTGAAATGCCATGCAATCAAAGTAAAACACAAAAATTTAGTATCATGTATAAACATAGAATCCGATACAAACACCTATTCGGGTATCTACTAAGATTCGGCATAGTTCTACCTAGGGCAAGTTCCTAAGGTTCACTATATGTGGTTTGACTTCTAAGGAAAAGGTACCTGAACCAACAGATTCCTCAACCCTCACCCATTATAGGCTCATGTAGATCGAGTTCGGTTCAGGGGAATACATTTCCCTATGACTATATAAAGATGAAAATCTCACGAAGGCATAGATACGGATGTATCCTGAAAGCGATCCACTATCTTATACGGAGGTGAAAACCTCACGAAGGAATAGTTTCTCACTCTCACTTAGAGGGGTAAAACTGAATAGCCTTTATGCAATATGATGCCAAGATATAAAACTCAATTTATAGTAATCATACCACCAACAAATGCAGTGAAAGGATCATAGTTTTTTAAATCAAATTTTCAATTTTCAACAATAAGACAAAAAACAATCAATTTTACGGCTTGACTCTCTAGGTTCCCAGTGGAGTCGCAAAGCTGTCGAAACCACTTTTATTTGAAAAACAAGAATCGACTTTTAAAAATGAAAATAGAGTCGCCACCAATCTTTTTTCGAGGTGTGATCGGATCACCTTGAGATTTTAATAAAACATTTTGATTTACTAAAATAACGATTTTGGTCTACGAAATTTGAAAAAATAGGTTCGGGAGTCAGTTACGCACAAAGAAGGGTTAGCACCCTCGTAACGCTCAAAATTGGCACCGAATTGATTATTTAACGTCTTAGTGTTGAAAATTTGAAAAGATTTTAAAATACGATCCTTTGAAAAGAAAATTTGAATAAACTACAATGGATGATAAAGACACTCTTATTTTGAAGGAATAAATTGTCACACTCAGTGAGTTAGGGTGCAACAATTTAATCTTCAAAATTAAGTTTATCTTTTAACTTTTGAAACTCATGCATTTTGAGAAGGATATTTGGTTATTTGGGTCAAACGAAAAATCAGAATCTAGTAAGTTAGGGTTCAATTTCTTGAAATTCCCAGACACCAAATATTGCCTTTATTTTAAAAATCCTTAATTCGAGGTAGCAAAATGCTAGATCCAATGAGTTAGGGTCCAACACTTTAAAATCCTGAAAACAACTTTATTTAGAACTTGTATAGTTTTATTGCAAAATAAATACTTGGCTATCTAAATTCATCGAAAAGAATTGAAGCCCAGTAAGGGCATAATCCTCTCGAGAATCGTGAACACATAGCATTTTTTGAAAATTTACGAAATAGAATGACTTTAGTGCTTTAATGAAACACCATTTTTAAAACAAAGGTAGTATGATTGAATGGCAATGTATGATGTAAAAGATAGTTGATAATCCAAATTCACACTATAAAATGATAAACGAGCAATAGATAAACGCAAATAAGAATAGCAACAATGAGTTTAATCACATTATGCAAATATCAATATCAATATTCAAAACCTAAATAAATCTATCATCAATTTTTAAAAGATAAACTAAGATAATAAAAAGGAAAAAAAATATAATCAATATGTTCTATGTATAAAAGTTTTACAATAAATTACATTTGCGAATTCAAAATTGACTCGAAATAGAATTACAATAACCATTGAGTAATTGAATTTGAAGTAAATTTGAAGCAAAACATACATATATTAGTTTAATATATATAAAAATCAAAACACAATAGTAATAATACAAATAATATATATATATATATATATGTGTGTATATATATATATATATATAAAGATTGAAGCTTATAAAGTATATAAAGTAAGTTTTTTTTTAAAAAAAAAGAAGTAAACAAAAAATCGGTTTAAAATAAACATATAACATATTTAAAAAGAAACTTAAAATTAATAATTATAATAATATTAAAACAACAATATATATTTTAGAAATGAATAATTGAATAAGTTATATATGAAAGAAGAATAATATTATATGAAAAATATTATCATGTAAATATAATATATATAAAAAATATACAAAAGATGAATTTTAAAACATAATAAAAACATCAAAAACCTACACAAATCATATTAAAATTTCATAAAATATATATAGAATAACCAATAATGAATTAAATAATAACAAGTCAAGTTTGAAAATAAAAGAATATAATAGATTTAAAAATTTAATGTATGATAAATTTAAAACAATATTAATTTGAAATATTAAAATAATATTAGAAATAAGAACTAAATTTGTCAAAAGAAGAACTAATTTAAACTTAAAATTAAACTAATAAGAGCTTAGCTAAAATTGAAACAAAATTAAAAGAAAAAAAATAATGGAACGAAAATTAAATTGTAATAAAATAATATTAAATAGGCAGCAAACATAAAAAAAGGACTAAAAATCGAGGGACTAAAATAGGAAATAATGCACAGATCCGGGCATTGAAATCCTAACAATGAAAATGACATCGCTTAACTGAGGACTTAAATGAAATTGAAGTTAAATGTACAGTACAATTTAAAAAACAGAAGAAAATTGAAACGAAACAACACCAAATACATAGGGGCTTATTGCGCAAATAGACCGTTGACAAAAACGTGCGGATCCTTCCCTCGGGTCGGGTCACCGCGTGGGTGTAGGCCATTGAACGGTGTCCATTTGACACCTGAAGGCCTTACTTCAAACAGCGTCGTTTCCCTTTATTATTTAAAACAATTTTTTTTCTTAAAAAACATTTCTGCTTCAGTTCTTTAAAAAAACACAGGAAGAAAAGGGAAAAACTCTGCTAGGGTGTCAACCTTAACCCTTTGAACGCCGCCGCTCTGCAATCTGGCTATTCGGAAACTCTCCGATCCATCGCCCCAACTCCGATTACGACGGAGTGAACGAATATCCGATTAATCAGGTAAAAACCTCACTCTTAAACCTTTCTTTCTCTTTTGTTTTTAGTATATTAACGAACAAAGAAGCGAAAAAGTAGCAAAGAAAAGCGAAAGGAAAAAAATTTAAATCTACTTTTCCAATACTCTGTTTTTGTTTTTTTATCTTTGAATATTTTTTTTTGTTTTCGTATTCAATATCTGTGTGTCAAAAAATTACAATGGCTTTCTGTTTGTTTTTATATCCGAATGCGCGAAAACATCAAATAAAAATAAATAAATAAATAAAAATAATAGAAAATATCTCTTTGTCTCTCTACTACGTTTTTTGTTTTGTTTGCAGGTGTGGCGTACGGAGGTGGTGGACGTGGCGTGTACGGAGGCTCGGCACCCGTGGAGGAGGGTCCTGGTTGCTGTGGCGCTGGAGGCTCGCTGCAGACTGCTAGGTTTTCTAGTTCCATTTTGGTGTTGGGCCGTATGATAGTTGGGCTAGGGATTGTATTTGGGTTTGTAACTGGGTTTGGAGATTGGGCTAATTAGGCTTAGGTTAGGTTTGGGCTAGGGGTTTTGGTTAACTGTTTAATGGACTGTTATTATTGTTATTTTTATTTGGATTTTTAAATTTTGTTGATATTTGGCCAGGCCAAAATTGGCCTGTTATATATATAATTAAAGTGCAGTATCTGCAAACGAACATGTCAAATTGTAATATAGAAGTGTTACAACGAAACACTGGTAAGTATTTCAAGGATTATACGCAAAGGATGTTTGATTAAATTTAAGATTATTTATGTATTAATAGGTCTAAACAGTAATCATCAAAAATAATATTACGATAAAAAATAATATTAAAATTAATATTATGAAATAAAATAAAATAAATAGGAAAAAATAAATCAACGAAGAAAATCTCAATGAACATACAGAAGATTAACTCACTTTTGTGGTTGTAATTAGCATTAGAACTCAGGTTTGTTTTAATAAATTATTTATTAACTAACCAATATTACCTTCTGACCTCTACTAATTAATTAATCGATCAGTACTCACTTATATTCCGATCACACTTTCTTAACCGGGGTAAATTACTATTTGCTTAGTAAACCTATCTTCCGACCTCGTTTATCCTAGATTACTTCCTAGGGTCATCAATCCTAGGGTTTAAGCCTACATAATTTATATAAACAAATTTGTATGGAAAACCCTTATACTTTTGTTAATCACTCTCACATCCGCTCATTAATCTCCCTAAAGGACTTAGCAACACATCGATTCAATTACCATCTTCATCAGAATTAAATTAAAACGAGAGAATGATAGAAATTTATCCATTTGATAAATTGGATGTTCCCAGATCCACGAAATCCTTTAACATTTATTGAGATATCATCGTTTGCAAGAGAAACATAAAAGAAAACTATGAAAATATTTAACAATGAAGACTTGGACTCAAATCTAATCCAAGTTGAAGAACAAGAAAATAAAACTATTTTTTAGAAGAAAATAAAACTAAATTAAAATCCTAAATTTACTAACTAAACCCTAAAATGGCTTGGTTAAAAGCTCCCAAGCTTAACCTATGCTTACTATATATAGGCAAAGTTAGTAGTCCATGTCACACCCTAAGTCTGAAGGATCTAACTAGAAGACATGTACATGTGAAGTTATCTATTTGGTGTAGTGTAGTCCGCCTATTAGCAATCTTTTGGTGGATTAGAGTTCGATGTACAGTATCTGCTATAGAAGTAATTAAACATTTTATCTCAGGGTATTATGCTACTTAAAAAAAGAATATGATAAGCGAAGAGTAAGCCTGGTGAGAGTTACCGCCAAAAGTATAGTATGCCTAGTTTGCTTGAGCACCGTGCTAATTGGGTTTGTAATGTGATATGGTTTGGAGTCAACTGAATTGACTGGTCAAATAATAGTTATACATTATTTTTGTTTATATTTTTATTGGATTTTGTAGGCCATTTATTAGAACAAATTTCGGATACAATCGACACTTGTCAATTTCTGTTAGGGGGAACTGGATATATATATGATGAGAAAGGTTTGTTTGGGGGATGGTTTTTCTTCCTTCAATATTACTCTTTGGTTCTTCTTCTTAAACTTATATGTTTTCTTCTCTTTTATTAAGCTGGAAGAAAAGGTTTTTGAATTAACCAGTGGATGTTCCATCTCCTATAATCTGATAGCTTTGCATGTTAAGTTTTTTAAAGAATAAGTATAGTAAGAAGATATGAACAGTGAGTTGTGAATGGATGGCTGTCGTCTGTAATTGAGATACTAGCCATTTATTTGTAAATGGGTTTTAATGGTGGTTCTATGTTCTTTAAGCTATTGTTGTTGCTAGTTCGAGAGGGATGTTTAAGTTTGGAACTCCAAGCTGCAGTCTAGGTGAGTGTCAGGTGAGTCTCTATTTTGGCTCTTACATATGGACTATTCAATTAAAAATACATATGAAGAAAATACCTAGGACAACTAGTAAAAGTGTATGAGAAGTAATGTAAAGATTCTGCATGAGTAAGGTATTGTTTGAGTAAGAAGTTAAATTGTAAGTTTCCCTGTGATTATCTGATATGAGAAAGTAAGCATCGATCAAGTATGTCAACAAATCTGGGTAAGTAATTTCTGTGTAAAACATTCCTTGTAATGCCTCTGGTAGGGCAATGATCTACCATGAAATACACTATTATTTACATCCTTTTTACACATAACTTTAGCTTGTTTAATAGTTAAATCAAAACATCGTAGTAATATTTAGGTTTTCATACTTAAAGTAGTAATTTATGCTTTTTATTATTTTTTATTACATTTTATATATCTAAATAAGGTTACATGAGCTTGTAGGTCAAGTCAGGAGCTAAAGATGCTTATACGGGACAAAACTGATGCCTATGTCGTGACACCAAGATACTGAAGTCTCAACATCAAAAACAGAAGCTAGAAACAAGTTCTGGAGTGAAACTGCTCTCGATGTCGCGACACAGCCCTTTTATGTCACGACATACCCCCTGTGGTTGGTTGCAACATCGTAGGCCTGTGTTGCAACCAAGCCCTTGCGCACCCCAAAATTCCTGCACGTTTTAATTACGTTTTTTTGGAAAATTAGGAGTATTTGTTCTAGTCAAACTCTAAGGACTTCAATAATATTTTAGGCACTTTAATATTCCGAGTTTAGCTTATATAAAAGCCATGGTAATCAGTTTAAACACATAATTTTAGGGAGGCAGAAAATATACTTAGGGTTTTTATTTCATTCTTAGTTTTTACTTAGGGTATTTTATATTCTTGTAAGCGGAATATCCTATTTCAAAGTGAGACTCTCACAAGTGGAGATTGCTTCGGAGCCACGCTTTCAGAGATAAATCCATGAGCATCTCTTTTGTAATACCCCGAAAATTACTACAGTAAGAAAGTAGGTATCCTTAATAGTAAAATAAGGAAATAAAGTGACAAAAAGGGAAATTTTGAGTTATGGCAACATTGGGAATTATATTATGACATATTAATTCAAGAAAGGATTAAATCGCAAAAGTGAGAAAAGTTTTGTTACCCAAGAGTAAATACTCAAAATTTGAGGGATTAAAGTGTAAATACAAAAAGTTGAAGGACCAATAGTGTAAATATTTTAAGGATGGAATTATCTAGAAACTAAGGAAAATGGATGAATTAGGACCAAATTGAAAAGTTGAAGAATTTTGAGGGACTAAATCATAATTTTACCAAATTAAGAGATGGCTCAAGGATGTAATTTTTAAAGATTATGAAGGGCAAAATGGTCAATTAGAAGAGAGAGAAATCTAGAAGATAATGATGATGTTGGAGATATTTTATATTAATTAAATAAATAAATATTAGTTTATTAATATTTTAATTTAATTTTTAAATGATATTTTATTATTTTATTAGTATTTTAATTAGTATATATAAGAAAAGGAAGATGAAGAATCATCCATTCCACCATATTTCCATGCAACTAACGTGAGAAGAGAGGAGAAGAAAGAAAGTTTTTCTTTTTTTACAATTTGGTCATTCCACTAAAAATTTACCATATTCACCTAGAAATCAAAAGAATTTCCATAGCTTCTAAGAGAGAAGAATAACAAGGAGACAATGGGAAGCTAGAATATCAAGTTAGATTCAAGAAATAGAAGCTGGAGGAGAGAGAAAATCAAGTTAAAGATTGAAATCAATAGAACAAGGTAAGAACATCAAGATTTCAATATATTTTTAAGTTTGATATTATTGAAAAAGCATGGAAATAATGTTATAGTAGAGTTTTCTTATATAAGGTCTTATGTTCTTGATATATTATTGAAGAGAAATAAGTGAAAGTGATGGGAAATATTATAGAGAAAGGGAATAAGGGAGTTATACACCTAGTAATCAACATTTTGCACTAAAACAGTTTTGGACAGCAATAGTAGGTTAATTTTGAAAAATCACCATAAATTGTGGAAATAGAATTAGAGTATGAATAAAATATGGAAATAAATCTTATTGAGTCTAGTTTCTCATAGAAGAAACAGTGTACGTAATGGAATTGTAAATCATGATATTTAATAAATTTTGTGAGACAAGGTTAGAATGAATTCAAGTTCCCCTATTCTGACTTAGAAAATCATTAAAAATTGTAAAAAAATAATTATGGGTTATAATTTATATGTTTAAAATCTTTAATGAGTCTATTTTCAATAGAAATAAACAAAAACATCATTCGAATTCTGTACAAATGGATAATTAATTTTTAGTGAAGAGGGGTCAGAACTGTCAAACAGTGAAATAGGGGAACTTTAAAGAATAAACTGTACTTATTGGATAAACCAAAAATTTTAAAAATTTTATGGTAAGAATACATGTGAGTTTCATTTCAGAGAAAATTTTCAGATCTCAATTTGAAGTTCTGTAGCTTAAGATATAATTAATTTACTGAATATACTCAAGTGAACAGCTTGTTATGAGTAAACAAGTTAATAGTGGTATTATGTATATATCAAGGATGTGGCATGGAGTGGAGGAGGAGGAAAAATATAAGTGAATATTCAGCTAATATGAGTTTATTTTAAAATAGCTAATTTACATGTTTTAGGTTTAGGGACTAAATTGAATAAAAGTAAAATTTTAAGGGTAATTTTGTAAAAATGTCAAAAAGTGACCAAATTGCATGATATGAAATGTTTTATTATTTAAATTAATAAATTGAATGAAATATTAATTTATATCAAAATTGGGTGGAAATTCGAGGAAAATAGAAAATTACCAAAATGTCCCTAAATTTTGGTATTTCTGCAATTTAGCTTGGTAAATTCGTGTAACTTGAATTATATTCTTAGATGATTGAAATGTATATAATGGATTGAGAAATTGATTTGAATTGTGAACATGAGAAATTGTGAATTGAATGAAATGGAAATGAAGCTTTGAATTACATGAGTAAATATCGGGTCTCGTAGGCCCTATTTGTTATGAATATAATATTTCGAGGATATGTTGAAAAGAATTATAAAAGCACGTTAAAAATTTGAAAGTTTTAATTCGGATGAAATTTTGTAACTCGATTTAATACGTATACAAATGTATGTCTTCTAGTAATGCCTCGTGCCTTATTCTGGCGTCGAATACGGGTAAGGGGTGTTACAATGTGACATCGCTAGATTCGGTCATAACGTTTAGACCAAGATTGGGGTGTTATACTTTTCCTTTATTCTATTATTTATATCTCTTTCTTTAACATTGTTTAATTGAATGTTTGTGTAAAGATTAGAATCAATTTATGCTTCATACATACCTCACATGGTTTAGACCGTTCTAATCTTATTAATTGATTGAAGGATAGAGTTTCTTAGTGTATCAATTGTTTGGGAGATGAAGAACTTAAACCCTAGGCTTAACGACCCTAGGAAGTAATTTAGGTGGGAATTAACACAAAATTGGTATGACCTATCCGTGAACACCTGAACCCCAAACTGGTCTGGACTGTGAGGTCGGAAGATAAGTAGTCCTTGGCGACTTCTTATTTTAGTGGAAGATTGGAAGATCCTGCTAGAGTATCAACTAGTTGATTGATTAGAACCCTACATCAATAATTAATTAGGTAAAATAATTGGATCTAGGCTAAAGGAACTCGCGTAGTAAAAAAAAGGAATAGGAGAAGTCGATACATGAACTGAGGAGTAGATTTAGACTTAATTCAATTTATTTAGTTTATTATTATCATCATCTTGCTTTTGATTAACACTACTAATTTTTTACTTGAGAATATTAATAATTATTTTTTGTAATTAACTTAATAGTAATTTTCCCCAAGCTATAATTCCTTGGATACGATCCGTGGAATACTTACCAAGTGTTTTGTTGTAAACAAACTATATTACAACTTGACCCGTATACTTACGGACAGTGCCTCAAATCTATATCTTTAGTTGTAGTATTCACACTCTGGACATTGGTACGTCCGAAGGTGGTCAAGTTGTTGGCGCCATTGTCGGGGATTGCGACAGTGATAATTGTTATTTAATCGATTACCTGTAAATAATATTAGTCAAAAGAAGAATGAGCTAGATAGTGTGCTAATTTTTATATTCATTAATTGTGTTATTTGTATTCTCAAAATTTTTTCATTTACCTTATTGACTAAACGATTTAATTTTGGAAAATTTTGATTTTAGGTGGTTTAATGATGAAATGACCTCTTGGGATGATGAATGGAACTACATAATAGGTTGGTCAAACGGAGCCACGACGAACCAATGTAGCGATGATAACGGGTGTGAGGACAATGAGTACTCACACGAACCACTTTATAAGTCATATAACAAATACAATGATAACCTAAACACTCAAATGAATCTCTTTGTGATCTACATAAGATTGCTTCAAGTGAAACTGTTGAGCCATTCAATTCCAAAGATTATCAACTTGTCAGACATGATTGAATAGATGAGGAAAATGCTCCAACAGATATTTGAGGTGCTACCTCTCAGGGAAAAGGTTGTGCATGATGTTCCCAACCTTGATCCTGAGGATCCCCGTATTATCGTTGATCACCTTTAATTAGACAATAGCAATCAACAAGAGTTTGGAATCGAAGATCATGAGGATGAATCGAATAGGACCGAAGTGGTCTCTAATCCAATTGCTATAGAATCAGATATAATAGTAGATGTAGCCGCTGACGTAAAAGTAGAAGTAACCACTAACATGGAACTTAAACCGATTCTAAATGGAGGTGTAAAAGAGCCAATACACCTTCTGGCCATAGTAGAAAAGGTATAAGTCGAAGAGATTGATAAGTTTGACTCATTCTCATCTAACAAGGGCAATAGAGCTTGAGTGAGCAAAACTTCATGCGACATGGAGATAAGGAAACTTGAGGCAATAATACCCCAAAAAATGATTTGGGGTTGGCTTGAATTTGATACTAAGTGGCTCGTAATGTGGATGTCGAATCAATCGAAAATAAGGCAACATCATTGGAAGCGACCAAAGGTATATCAGCAACAGAATAAACGTCGAATCAAAAGAACCAACTTGAAGTTTCGACACAGTTTGTCCTGGTTTTTAAAGAACTTTTATTTCCTATTTTAAGTTTTGTTTCATTTTAATTTTAATTTTTTATTCGTTTATTTTATTAATCTTTGTTGTGTTTAGTTTTTCTAGAGCAGGTGTAGATACCATGGAGTGACAGAACTGAAAAAACAAATTGAATAAGCCTGAAACTGGGCTCGATGTCATGACATCACACCCCAATGTCATGACATCCTAGACAGAACGCACTTTGCAACATTTAAGGCCCAAATTCATCTAAATATTTTTAGATGTTTTGTCTTCCATTATCGACACTTCTCATTCTTATTTTTATTTTATTTATATCATATTTCTTGTCATAGTCTATTTTTAGGTACTCTTTTTGTCCGTCTGGAGCACAAGGATCCAACCTACTTAGGGAAGTTTTCTTGTTTGCACTTTATTATTTTTTTGTTAAGGGCAATGTATGTTCCAAAGTGTAGGAGGAAGAACATAGGAGTAATTTGTGTGTTTTTATTTTGTTTTTGTTAATTATTTATTTACTTTAAAAAATTATTATTGTTGCATGGTGGTTGGATTATATTAATACTATGAATAGCGGTTGAAGATAATAAAGCATGTAATGGTTCTAGTCAAGCATGAAAGTTTTGATTGATATAAGATAATTTGATTATTTTTTAGGGAAATTGATTAGGTTACTTAGTCAAATTGCATAATAGATTTGAAGTACCTAAGTAAGATTGTTTGATGATGCCATATGAGATATAAGTCTTTTAGATAGTCATAGAGACATGAATGCTTGAATCGATTATTATTCATTCGGTTTGATTCGAAATATGAAAGAAATTGTGTACGGTGGGATGCTTAGGGATAACTTAAGGCGTTATTTTAATAGCCAATTCTCAAATGATTATACCTTAATGCTATGAATCCTTAGTCTCCTTATTTGAGCCTGATAACTCCTTTTAGATGAACCAACAAAAAATTAAAACCCAAAGACCACACATAAATTGAAAACTTGAACTCTTCCCTATCCTTGGTCCTTTGATACATTATGAAATAGACGTCATTGCATAAATATTAAAGGTTTAGGTAGATACATTATAGTGGTTTCAAAAAAAAAAAAGAGAGAGCGAAAAAGGAAGAAACAATGTGATATAGTGATTATAGGTTGGGCAAAAATGTGCGGAAAAAATTCTAAAAAAAGTCAAAAGTGAGAGAGAACATAGTCATTAATGCAAAAAAACTCGTTAAGCCGACCATAGTTTCTAGTATTAGATTGCATCTTCCTACATGGAGAAATAAGGTAGGTGAGAGAGGGAAACAAAAGGCGATGAGCTTGGATGGAACATTAAGGGGGAAGAGAGGGAGCAATGTCATATACCTAACTATTTCTAGTGTTTGAACCATTTTGAGCCATATTTTTCTTTAAGCTCATACTGTCCTAAACCTCAGAACATTACAAGCCTAGAAGACCAATGTGACTTAAGCATTCTATATGCATAATCTTCCAGAATTGCTAACAATTTTATTTAATGAATGTTTTTTATTCTCATGATTGTGTCTGCTGCATATTTGCTTAATTTATGTTAATGGTGATATTGTTAAACATTTGGTCATGAGAATTATTCCTAATTTGCTAGTAATGTAACTTTGTAAACTAATCCTAATATACTTTAAAAATTTTCAAGGCATTAAACTATCAAGATTAAGTTACATGTACGATAAGAATTGTTACACCTTTAGTTTTTGACAATCATGTTTTTAGTAGTAATAAAATCCAAGGGACGTCTTCGTATTGCATGCTATGTGTCTAGACTTGGTTTGCTTGAGGACAAGCAAACAAGTTAAGTGTGGGAGAGTTTAGGTGTGAAGTTCTTAGTTATATCCATCTTCACTAGCTTTCGCTTGTTTAAAGCAAGAAATTAAGTCATTTTGTATTTATTTTTTATCTTTTTAGTTTTCAAATATATGTGCTTTGGTTGCTTGAGGACAAGCAACAAGTTATGTGTGGGGGAGTGATCTGCCATGAAATACACTATTATTTACATACTTTTTACACATAACTTTAGCTTGTTTAATAGTTAAATCAAAACATCTTAGTATATATTTAGGTTTTTATATTTAAAGTAGTAATTTATGCTTTCTAGTAGTTTTTATTACATTTTATATATCTAAATAAGGTTACCTGAGCTTGTAGGTCAAGTCGGAAGCTAAAGATGCTTATTCGGGCCAAAATTGATGCCTATGTCGTGACACTAGGATACTAATGTCTCAACGTCCAAGACAAGCTAAAAGCAAGTTCTGGAGTAAAATTGCCCTCGATGTCGCGACATGACCCTCCTATGTCGTGACATACCCCTTGTGGTTGGTTGCAACATCGTAGGCCTGTGTTGCAACCAAGCCCTTACGCAACCCAAAGTTTTTTACATGTTCTAATCAGAAGATCCTATTCCGAAGTGAGACTCTCATGAGTGGAGATTGTTTCGGAGCCACGCTTTCATCAATAAATCCATGAGCATCTCTTTTTCTTTATTCTATTTTGTATATCTCTTTCTTTAACATTGTTTAATTGAAGGTTTGTGTAAATATTATAACCAATTTATGCTTCATACTTACCTCTCATGGTTTTGACTATTCTAATATTATTAATTGATTGAAGGATAGAGTTTCTTAGTGGATCAGCTATTTGGGAGATGAAGAACTTAAACCCTAGGCTTGACGACCATAGGAAGTTATTTAGGTGAGAATTAACCCAAATTGGTATGGCCAATCCGTGAACATCTTAACCCTGAACTGGTCTAGATTGTGAGGTCGAAAGATAAGTAGTCCTTGCTGACTTGTTATTTTAGCGGAACATTAGAAGATCCTACTAGGGTATCGACTAGTTGATTGATTAGAACCTTACATCAATAATTAATTAGGTAAAACAAATGGATCTAGGCTAAAGCAACTCGCGTAGTCAAAACAAGGGATACGAGAAGCCGACACATGAACTTAGGAGTAGATTTAGATTTAATTCAATTTATTTAGTTTATGATTATCATCTTACTTCTTGATTAACACTACTAATTCGTGACTCATGTAGATAAGTAATTATTTTTTTGTAATTGGCTTAATAGTAGTTTTCCCCAAATTGTAATCCCTTGGGTACGATCATTGGGTACAAGTAAGTCCATGTGGTAGAGACCCATGACATTATATGATAAGTAAAACATTCATGGTGATGCCTCTAGTGAAATGAAGACTGGACTGGTAGATCACGACATGAAGATATAAATAAGTCTATGAGGGAGAAACCCAAGATCCCTTCTGTGGTAGTCTGCCGGGACAGTAAACACGTGGTTTTGTGTGTTGCCTAGGTGGTGTGATCTGGTAAGCCTTAATGGTGTATTCTGTGTGCCTTTGTGGAAAATTATGAAATGCCTATATGGCATATCTGGGGATGCCTACATGGTAGAATCTAGTTATCTGCATTTATGACAAGATCTGGGTAAGTTATGATATTTCTTCGAAGGATAAATCTATGATGTTGATTTGATACGCTTTTAGTTAACTTGGTTTGGTTAGTCTTGTGAGGAAATGCAATGAGTCATAAGGGATGGTTCTTGAAAGAAATAATGTATCTATATTTCCAAATAGGGAATTCGTCATAGTAGTATATCAGTATAGGATATGGGTGTATTCCTAGTGATGAAAGGTATAAGTGGTCATTGGTTTGAGTTTGTATATGCTGTGTAGGGTTGAAATCTGAGTTATCTGGTAGCCGCCATATATGAGTAGTATCATGTCTCATTTTGAGGTTATTTGGAATCTGAATTATTTGTCAATCTAGGTGTTCTTGTGTTAGGTAACATGGACATATCAAATTCTTCTGAATTATCTGAAATGTTTCATCATTAGTATGAGGTGGTTATGGGTTTGATTGAGAATACAATATGATTGGTGGTCTAACAACTGTTAAGACTAGTATGAGAGTCTGTCAAATGTAAGTTCGGTTAGTAACTATCTGCCAAAGAATAGTATCTGTGGATAACCATTCTTGAAGAATGTGAAGCTTTTGTTTGAAGAGGAAATTTGTTGAACGTGGGTTCGGTACAAATATTCCTCTAAGAAGTATCATGTGTTCTAAGAAGGATTAAGATCTATATCGACTGGTTTGATTTGGTCGGTCAATGAGTGAAGTGAGAGTGATACATTAATTATGGAAGTTGGCGTATAGGCATATATTCATTATTATGGAAGAGTCCAACAAAGACAGAGTGATAATCCAAACTTTTAAGATGAGGAATTCAACTAGAAAAACTCTAAGATATTCTGTATTAAAACTCACTAAGTTCGCAGGAACTTATAAATTATTTGGTCATGTTTCAAGACTTGTTGTGTGAATGAGCACGCCAGGAGGGACTAAGCCAGGAATGCACTAGAGAAAATCGGTAAGTTGGAATATTATGCATACAAAAGGCCTCTTAGAAGTATGTCTATAGTTCTTTACACCAAAAAGAGTCTGTCTTTATCGAACTTATGTGTTGTAATATCTTATATTATTTTTTAAGAGTTTGCTAAATACTTGGATTTTTTCCTTATTTCTTTGTTCAGAAACATTTAAATAAATAATAAGGAATATGTTGAAAAGGATTACATGCAGATTGTTTAAAAATTATACTGGGTGTTTGTATGTTGTAACAGCTAATACCCAAACTCGGTGATTTGAGTCGGGTAGAGGGTGTTATAGCCCAATTTAGGTCAAATACAAGCCTTAATCACACTAAATATGAGACGTGTGGATGAAAACACCCTTAACGAATTTTTACCCTCCATTAGACCTGTGTTGCGACATATAACTTCGAATGTTAATTATGGAATTGGCTCAGTTGTGTTGCGACCTCGAAAGCTTGTGTTGCAACTCGGCTGTCATTCTTGATGCTTTTGGGCCTAAAAATAGGTGTCCTGAACACCCAATGAAGCTCATTAAAACCACCTTAAGGTCGGTATTGGCCCAATGGGTCAACTAACTTGAAATATTGCATAAAAACACTTATTTTGCAATAATTTAACTCCAAGTTAAGAAAACTAAATATGCAATAAAAAAATACTAAATGGCTAGAAAAAAAGCTCTTTAATTGCCGAAAAGTACCTAAACTGCCACTATAATTTGTGGTAAGTTAGGACGTCGCGATGAGGAGGCTGATGTCGCGACATTCAGGTCATGAAGTGTAAAGTTTACCCGTACATGTTTACCCCTAACGGTTACATAACTAAGGTTATCACTCGGGAGGGTTATCACTTCGGAGTTTGCGAATTTTTGATCCTTTAGTGAAGTGTAAAGTTTGTAAACTATTTCGTCAACTGCCTATTCATTTAGGGTAGAGCAAAATTTACGCCAATGGTGGAAATCCACCAACTCCCTAATGGTGTCACAATCAATTAATGAGGGATCGAACCCTTGTTCTTTAATAAATGTTCGCCCACTCATTTGCAAGTAAAATCATTCGACTTTTAGGTTGTCAAAATAGTTGGCATCAAAATTCATTGATGCCTCTTGGGTACGTCTTGCTTTGTGAGGTGCCATGTAACCAAATTTAATCAAGAAAAAATGAAAGAAAAATGATCAAACACATAATAAAGAATGAGATTGGAACATCTAACCTTGATTTATGAAGTTGTTCGCATTGGGTTGTTTTCTAATGTGTTGTACTTGCCAAAAGAAAATACAAAACAAAGTAAACAAACTGAAAAGTAAGAGGAAGAGAAGTGACCAAGAAAGAACAGAGACGTGGATGCAAAACTCGAAGTACGATGATAGGAGAGGTGCGGTGACTCTAGGGCTGTTGGGTGCTCTTTTGGATATTTGAAAGTGATTGTTTAGGGTTGAAATCATTTGGTATATAAAGGAAATTTGATGGGCCGCACATAGAGGCGGGCCTGAAATTGCAGAAAATCGATGTTGTGTCATAACACAAGGGTGTGTGTGTCGCGACATGCAACCCTAATATCCTATATTTTTTGTTCAAAGTTACGTGTCGCCACATAAGGGATCCTTTGTCGTAACACAACCTGGAATTTTCTTATTACAGGGTTTTGAAGTTCCTTGCACGACACATGGAGTCTTGTGTCACGAAACGTACAGGAGTTATAAAAAAATAGTCTTGAATTTTTGTGTCGTGATGTACTGGCCAGTGCAAAATCAGTATTTTTGGATGTGTCGAACTCATTTAGTCGTGCCTAATCACTTCGAAACACTTCTATGGTCACCTTAGCTCTCAACTAACCTAATTCCTACCTTAGTTAAAACTAAATATCCACAATTAAAATACTAAAAATCCAAAATACACAAAGATACAATGTTTGTAGGAATAATGAATTTCGACGATAAAAATCTAAGTATGGGGACTAGACTCGTCTGATGTTTTGTTACTATCCATCATCCATTTTTTCTTCTCTATCTATCATCATAATTCGTCCAATGGGGGTCTATTAATTCCAGATCTTTCCACTTGTCTCGTTCTTTCGAACCATGCTTTCTGTACACATCAAACTAAAAAAATACCTTCGATCAAGGATGTTAAGGGTTGTGTAAAACAATGCAAAAAATTCACTCCTTAATTGCTTTTCTAATCCCTCATATTGGGAATCATGACCACATTTGAATACTTCTATTTCACCATCAATTTTCATTTTTAACTCATTTCTTTCAAGGTCGATGGTTGATCTAGACGTGACAAAAAATGACTTACTCAACAGTATGGGGATCTCTTGACCTTCCTCGAAGTCAAGCACAACAAAATCAACCGGGACTATGAAAATCCTCACTTTAACTAACATGTCCTTAAGTACACCCTTTGGGCGTATCAAGAACCTGTCGGCTAATGGCAGTGTTATCGACGTGTTTTTCAACTCCCCTAATCCAATTTTCACATAGATCGATAGGGGCATTAAATTGATGTTGGCCCCTAAATCACAAAAGGCCTCGCTAAACTATCTATCCCTTATCTCTAACATTTTCTATTCCTACCACAATTTCATAACAGGTTTGAATTTTATTCAATTTGGTCTCTAATATAACAAAGCTTACAATCAAGCTTACTAACCTTTACAATTTAGTCCTTTTTATAAGTTAAGCTTAGTTTCTATCAATTTCACACCTAATTCATTCAATTACCAACAATAGGAACTTATCAAAGTCTAATCAATTGAATAAATTGATACATGAGCTAGCTTAATCAAGCTCCCATGATTTAAAATCTATAAAAAATCAAAGAAAAATAGCTAGGGACTTAATTGAAAATAATGGTTGATTTCTTTAAGCTCCAAAAATAGAGTTTTGGCTTTTCAACTTGGACAAACAATCGATAAGATGATGAAATTCATCCTTTTATCCACTAAAATTAGCTTATATATGATAAGTAGTTTAATTTAATCTAAGTTTAACTTAATTTAATCATCAATTAATTAAATCTAATGACGCCTTACATCAACGTCCACTGTCTGTAACGATCTGATTTTTAATAGTGTCAAAAAATACAGTTTTGGAATCTTTTTCCTAAGCCGAGCCCGTAAATATTAAATAGGGATATTTATGGAGTTATTATATTAATATATTCAAATCTAGTTAAGTAATTTAATTGAAAATATGATTAATTAAGGCCTAGGGACTAGATTGTAAAAGTTTAATCACTATAGAGTTTTAATTGGGAAAAGGGTTGGGGACTTAGGTAACAATTATCCAAAGGACTAAAATGGAAATAAAACAAATTAAAATATATGTTAGTGGGATTTGATGGTGGATGTCATTAGCTGAAGTTAATTAAAGATTAATGTAAATCGAACATGATTAATGTGATTAATTAAGCTTAATTAAGGATTAATCTAGCTATATAAGTTAAATGTTAGTTGGAATGGATGAAAGACGTCATCATATTCATCCTTCTTACCATCTACTATAGTCAAGTGGGCTGTCGTCAAATGTAGTAGTTAATTTGGTCTATTTTTGTACTTAAGGAGCTTGTTTTCTAGGCAATTTAATATTTTATATTATGTTTTTGGTATTTAGAATAGGATTAAATATTAGTAAAATTAAGTGTTTTTATAGACATTTTATCAGACATTGTGACCCATTAGGCTGACACGGGCCTTAGGTTGTGCTAATATTTTTAACTGAGTGTGTAGGATGAAGGATTATACGTCCAATTGACGTGGAAGCAATGAATGAGTGATGTACAAGCTTCCTAAGACGTCAAAGAACAAAAAGAATGACACAAGGACGAATTTGCATGTCGTGTCTCGCCATATGAGGGCTATGGCGCAGCACAGGTCGATATGTTTCCCAAGGATGCCCAGGTTATTTTTGTCTGCATAATTAATCTTCCACGAAGACCTAGGACGTGCCGGAGACCTAATTTGGGATACCAACACTTCTATAAATAAGACGTTAGAGTTTTGATGTAAATAAGTCGTCCTAGATGCACTCAAAAGCCTTAGTAGTTTAAGAGTAGGATTAGATTAGTTTTCTTTTGGCTTTTCGTAACTTATTTGTTTTTCATCTTGGAATCGGCTTCGATTTAAGAGCTATTTTATAGTATTAAAGTATTTCACTTTATTTTCTCTTTGCATTCAATCTATTTCTTTATTCCAACTAATCCATTTGCTACTCTTTTTTCCATTCGATATCAAATCCATGATTATTCAAATCTCTTTTCTCTTTTGATTCAATTGTATTATTCACATGATTTACTCAATTGGAGTTGAGATTATAAATAACATGAGTGACTAAATCCCTTAGGGGAGATTAACAAGTGGATGGGGATGTGATTAAAGGAGGATTTAAGGTTTTCCCGAGAGAGTTAGTTGGTATAGATTATGTGCTCTTAAACCCTAGGCCTGACAACCCTAGGAAGTTATCATAGGCTAGACGAGGTCGATAGATAAGTCAAACCGAGTAAATCATAATTTATTTTGGTTGAAAAAGTGAGGTCAGGAGATAAGTGAGTATTTACCAATCGATTTGTTACTTAGAGGTTGGGAGGTAATAACTGGTTAACCGATAGCTAATCCATCCTAAACCCTAATTTGAAGTTAATTATAAACTTTGAAGTGAGTTAACCTTCCTGATTGGTTTATTGATTTAAGTCATTTTTTTATTTTTCTTATTTATTTATTTTAGTCATTTAAATTCCCTTATTAATCTATTTTATGGTTTGTCGTAATATAAGAATTAATTAGTACTATTTAGGCTTATTATTGTAAAAAAGTTTTCATAGATCTATTTCCATCCTCCCTTGGGTACGATCCTTAGAATACTTTCAAGTGTTTCGTTGTACTAACTATTTTATAATTTGACCTGTGCAGTTGCGGACACCGTTGCTCTAAATTCCTATATATTTTTGGTGTTATATTTTAGTATAAATGATAACTCGTTTATAGGCGGTCAAGTTCTTGGCACCATTTTCGAGGAGGTTTCGGCAATAAATCTTGAAAATATTTTTTAATAATAAGATAAGTAGGAAAGTTAAAACCTATAGATACAATATTTAATTTTTGTTTATTTATTATTTTTTTATTTTCAGTTTTTTTCAAGTCATTTATGACCCGAAGCTTTAGCACTCCAACCGAATCGTACCCAGATCTGGTGTAATTACTTAGGCACAATTGTCAAGGGATGAATACTGTTCCACACGTGGTAATTAACTTACCTTGGGGAAATATGTTATTTGAGGATCCAAGAGAGCAACAAGTAAATAATTGGGAAGAAATCCCAATGGCTCAGCAGACGTTGTGCGAGTATGCCCTACCTTGATTAGACGCAGTGCAAGGAAGCATAGAAAGGCTGGCAATTAACACCAATAATTTTGAGATAAAGAAAGCCACGATTCAAATTATCCAAAACATGCTGCCATTCAAGGGAAACATGATGGAAGACCCGAACTAGCACCTGAAGTGGTTCTTGCAATTATGCGACAACTTAAAAAACAACGGAGTATTCAATGATGTCGTCCATCTTCAGTTATTCTCGTTCTCATTATGTGATAACATCGTTGATTGGTTAGACTCGTTAGAACATGGTTCCATGAAAACATAGAATGATCTAGAAGAAAAAATTCTCTATAAAATTCTCCCAATTAGTTTAACCATTCAGATAAGGCGAGAAATTGCCAGTTTTAAACAATACGAAGGTGTATCCTTGTACGAGGCGTGAGAGCATTTCAAGAAAATGCTAAGGAAGTGCCCACACCATAGACTACAGGTGTGGCTCTAGATCCAATTATTTTATAATGGTGTTGATAGACATATTAAATCTAGCCTAGAGAGAGAATCCGAAGGATCTATCATTTTCCATACGTACGAACGAGCCTTCAAAATGGGGCCCACAGAGAGATTTATGTACAAACCTAAGCCTCCAACAATGAAAGTGATAAACGAAGAAAACGACGATGATAGATTTCAATGAATTTTATAGAAGCTTAATCATTTAGAGATGCCAGTCAAGCCAAAAAGAGTAGATGCACATTATGAGAACCAATCAGAGGATGCAAGTTACATAAATAATAGGGGTTGAGATGCCTATTCAAATACTTACAATCTTAGTTGGAGAGATCATCCGAACTTCAAGTGGGAAGGTAACCAAGGAGGTGCAAATCAAGCCTAAACTTGAAAAAACCCTCATTACCAACCTCCACCATTGTAACAACGGTCCGCGGTGAATGACCATGTTGTATGTGGTCAAAAGTTTGACCGATCAAAAGGGGAGATGTAAACTATGAAGACGGACATTGGACAAGTCCAAGCTACATGTGGATGACCCAAATCTCGAATGGATAGCCTCTATGACCAAATGAACCAGTTAATAACTATGTTTCAAAAGTAAAATGGCTAGAGCCTCCCTAGTAACACAGAGAAAAATCCTTGGAGAGATGGAAAAGAGCACGTAAAGGTGATTGCATCGCGATTAGGCATGGAATTGAAGTCGCCAAGCCAAACAATCCTTGAAGAGGAGGAAATTCTAGAAAATGTCGACGAACCCATGGAGGAGGAGGAAGAAACTGTGCACCATGAGCTGATTAAGGAAGTAGCTGAACCGGTGCCTGATCTGGTAATCTCAATTCTGAGCACAATAAAGGTACCGTTCCCGACACGATTAGAGGACAAGAAAAAGAGGGACGAGATTTTATAAATTTTCTTAATTTATTTAAATCCCTCAATGTTAATTTGTCACTATTAGAAGAATTTTACATACTGATTCTTGGCATTCTCTTGGAATATAAACATATTTCCCACAAATAAAATGATCAAAAAAGTGATAAAAATAGAGAAATACGAAGAAGAAAGAAAAATTAAAAAATATATATATTCTGTGGGATGAATTTGTGCCAAAACTTTCCAGATCAAATATAGTATATTTAAGGAGGCTCTAGTAGAAATTTCACGATTTTTAGAAATCAGAAACAACTCGAACGAAGTTGTCAAATTGTTTCGCATTTTTAGGGTTTTTGGGTTTCGACGATTTTTATTGACTCTTAGCTTTAGGTTGTCATATGTGTTTCTTTTTTATTATTCTATTACATATTCTAACACTTTCTTGTTTCTTGTGTTAGTATGTTAAAGCATGTTGCACATACCTTCCTTCGGGCAACATAATTTTTTGGTGTCTAGCCGATTTTGGACTCTTAGTGCCACTGGGTTTGCTTTGTTCACTACAGTAGAACAGGCTTTTAGCGGCATTTTTTTAGGCCTATAGCGATCATTTATTAAATTACATAAAAAAATTGATCATTTATTGACATAAAATCAAATAAACTAATCAAACATAATTTATTCAATTTAATTGAAAATCGATAATTTATTCACATTAAACCGAATAAACTAATCAAACATAATTTTTTTTTCAATTAATCAAATATATAAATTAATTTAAGAATTTGAACACCAAATTTAATAATTTGTGCATTTGTTTTTGCTTGGGTAAATAATACGTGGAAATTTATGTGCAAATTGAGCTAGAAACATTTAAAGCTAAAATGATAATTAAAATATAAAGCTGAAGTTTTATGCCAAGATGATGTATAAAGCTAAATTGATAATTGAAACTCCCTTTTAAAACTCAAAAATAATAATTAAAATATAAAGTTAAAATATAACCATACAAAAATTTAAACAATTGGAGATGTTTTTTTAAGAAAACTAGTTAGGGAAACATTGGAATAAATACCTTAAAATTGCTCTAATTCGAAGCAAACTTCTGAAAAAAAAAAGAAGTAAATTAGTACCGAAAACAAACAAAAGATAAAAATATAAAATCATGTTAAACATAGTTTCACTGTTAACAAGGTATAAAATCATGTTAAACATAGTTTCACTGTTAACAAACTTCAGGAAAAAAAAGAAGTAAATTATGGTTCAAACCATCAAAGTGAAGAGAACATGGAAATGTAATAAAAGTTCTCTAAAAGAAAAAACAGAAGTAAATTATGGTTCAAACCTCCATATTATTGTTCAACAAATAAAAGTTCTTTACAAGGGTTATATGGTTTAGTTATCAAATCATATTAGACAGTTGAGCACAAATTCCTTGTTAATGGATAGATTGCTTCATTTTTAATACATGTACTAACACACAATTAATGATTACAAGAAAAACCCAGAAAACAAAAGGATTTTAAAGGCAAAATCTCCAAACCAGAACAAAATATATTGCTTTTGTTAACAACTCAAATCTATATGCACCACAGATTATCAAGAAAGAAGGAACAAAACTGATTAAAAAAAATCTGAATCAGGTTATCCTGTCAAATGATTTCCTGAAGCTATTCTAATGTATCAAATTGAACAAAATAATATTTTTCAAATGATTTCTTGAAGATTGGGCAAGATTCAAATAGCTCCAGCAAATATTTTTCAGATCGAAAACATGAAGATATATTCACAAACAAAAATACTCAGTGAACCATCCACATCCCATGAACTTGATAACATCAGTTACCATTTGATACAAAAATTGGCATAATATAAAATAATTGTATGTTTTTCCATTCAATCAAATTATTCTTGTATTAATATCAACAACAATATCCATTAGGCTCACAAACCTTTTTCTTTATAGATTAAAACAAATAAGTATGAAGCATTAGTATTATAAGGTCTTATTACCAAACCAGAACAAAATATATTGCTTTTAATTACATTTTGAGATAAAGAACAATTCCTTCTGATAATTCTAAATTTGTTAAACTCTAGTTTCCATCCTAATTGTGAAGTACAAATAATTGATTAGACTGCTAACACTATTGATGAAGTAAGCTTAGCAAGCTTTTTCTTTAAAAGGGAAGTCATCCTACAATGCATTTCAGAATTCAAACTACAGAAATCTTAGTGATAAAATAATGTTTAACGTTTCTTTTGTTCCAATTGACTCAAGCAATTTAGTTCATTAAGTTTTTGGTACCTTCCAGAACAAAGGCGGATAATGCAAATAACATTGTAACAAAACAAATGTCTATGAACTTTCATAGAACTTTATTAATAGTATTCAGAAATTTCTGCCAGTTATAAGCATTTTCTATCATTATTATTATTCCTTTCCATTTCAAGCCACGAGAACAAACCTCTAATATGGCGATTTCAAGGCTACCGATTTGGGGAAAGTAGTTGGGCTACTGATTTCAGGTAGAACTTAGGGATTTCGGGGGCAACTTTCTAAAAATCTAAAAGGTTGGGGAACTTAGGGCTGCTGAGGAAAAAAGGGGGGAAAACGGAGGAGAGTAAAACGACGACGTTTTGCCTAAAAGAAATCAACCTTTGCGGCGTTTATCAAAGAGCGCCGCTAAATCCCTACATATTGCGGCGTTTAACTGAAAATGCCACTAAAACACCTACAAACGCAGTGATGTTTTGATTAAAACAAAATAAAATTTTACGGCGTTTTTCACCTAGCGGCGCTAAAGCCCGACCTTTTGTGGCGTTTTTGGTAAACGCCACTGAAGAAGTAAATAAAAAGACGCCGTTTTGATAAAAATAGAATAAATTTTTGCGGCATTTTTAGTATAGCGCCGCTACAGCCCAACAAATTGCGGCGTTTCCCAAAAAATGCCACTAACAAATCCTATAAAACGGCGTCGTTTTTATTAAAACAAAATTCCTTTAAATTAAATTTGTTTCTATATTTGAAAGGTTTAATTATTTTTAAGATTCCTTTAAATTAAGTTTGTTTTGTTCCACATTATATAATTGTGTATGAAAATAATTTTAAATAATATGAAATCTCGAGCTAGATATGTCGTCCTGATTAAGAATACGTAGTTTTTTGTATTAAAGAAGACAAAGCTTATGATGTTACGATAGAATCTCTCAAATTAGAAGGATCAAAACAATCCGAAAGAAGTTCATGATTGGTTAATAGAAAGGATAATTCTATTCCTTTGACTCTTGATTTTACTTCACGTATTCGTGTCTGAAACTTATTTCAAAACACGATCATGAACATATGACATTCTAAGAACCCTACAAGTAAGGGTGAATAATCCCTAAACCCCTAAATCCTCTAAACCTTAAATCTTAAACCCCTAACCCTTAACCCTTAAACCTTAAACCCCAACCCTTAAACCCTAAATCGTAAACCATAATCCTTAAACCCATAATCCATAAACCTTAAATAGTAACTCATAAACCTTAAACCATAAACCAAAAATCATAATCCCTAAACCCTAAATCTTAAAACATAAACCATATACCCTAAACCATAAACCCTAAACTATAATGATAATTAATTAAATATTTTAAAATTAATACTATCTCTTTTACGATTATATAAGACATTATTTAATATATAAATTAAAAAAAACCAGTTGTGTACCCAAAAAACTTTAAAATTTAATATATAAATAATAGTCTCTTAATTTTTTTTCATTTTTAACAAAATTTTTCTATGTTTTTACTTTCAAATTTTTTCTACGTGTCATTATTTTTTACTGAAGAATTTAAATATTCAATTAAAAATAAATTGTATTTTAATTAAAATAATTTCTTTGCGGTGTTTTTCAAAAAGCGCCGCTAATGTGGACCTATAAAAAGCGCCGCTAATGCCACTAAAAGCTCAACATAAAACGACAGTGTTGTGGTTAATTTTTTGCGGCGTTTTTCAATAAGCGCCGCTAATGCTCGACCTATAGCGGCGTTTTTCAAAAAGTGCCGCTAATGCCACTAAAGCCCAACATAAAACAACGGCGTTGTGCTTAATTTTTTGCGTCGCTTTTCAAAGAGCGCCGGTAATGCTTGACCTATAGTGGCGCTTTTCGAAAACCGCTGCTAATGCACGACCTATAGCGGCATTTTTCAACAAGCGCCGCTAATGCCACTAAAGCTCAACGGCGTTGTGCTTAATTTTTTTCTGTGCTTTTCAAAGAGCACCGCTAATGATCGACCTATAGCGGAGCTTTTCGAAAAGCACTGCTAATGCTCGACCTATAGCGGCGTTTTTCAACAAGCGCCGCTAATGCCCGAGCTATAGCGGCGTTTTTGTCCAAACGCTGCTAAAAGTGCTGCTATAAATGCCTATTTTTTGTAGTGGTTAGATCGGTTCTAATACATTCTAATTAATTGATACTAAACACTTTTAAAAGACTCGTAGGATTAATTTTTACCTCATTGAGAATTTGATTTTATTTCCGAGTGTATAACAGTGATGTTTGCTTAATGTTTTCTTTTTAAGTGTTGTATAGTTTTCAAGCTTTCACAATGACTCGTGATACTTATAGTAGCAAAGGGAGTGATAATCCAAGTCAAAAGCCACTGGATACCATGGAACACCTTATTGGTTTTACGGCGAAGCTGCAACAAGATCTCTTCAAGGTCAATAATACGTTCGAGAACATGATTGGCAAGTTGATGCACGAGAGAGGCAACAAAATACTATACTTCAAAAGATGAGCAATACTTTGGATCGTTTGACTGCCCAAATCGAACACGATGGTGATAGTGTTGAGGGTGAATAAATTTGCGATCCTGTTTCGTATGCGTTGTTATCATAACATTAATTAAATATTGATTATAGACTCATAATCAAACCTAAAACCATACATTATCGAGAAGAATGGTTTTAGTAATGGTCAAATCAACTTACTATCAAATGTATATAATTATATTCTAGACAAAAGGAATGCTTCAGAAAAGTATGGTAATTAATATATAATCCTCACTTGATATTTTTAAAAATAAAAATTATAGCAGCCGTAGATGAGAAACAAACGAATACTGAAGAAAAAGAATAGAATAGGCATGACGTGTTATCCAACACAATGGTGAAGTGAAGTAAAGTTTTTGTTTGTTGAAATAATTTTCTTGTTTTCCTACTCATTAAAACTAACTCCATTATTTTATTATGACTAAAATAATGGAAACTTTAATATCTGGTCCAAGTACAAATTACTAGTTTTTTTCATTTATCCTATTTTTTATTTGGAAAGTCTCATTTATTGTATTTTAAAAAGTAAATAATGACTTTTCGAATCTTTAATTTTGTGTGGCTAAACATGATATGATTGATAATGATAGCTTAGGTACTTTTATGGTTTTCTTGAAAGGGTCATCATCTTTACTAGAGCTTTGTTAATCTCCCTCAATTTCTTATCATATAATATAATTGAGTTACTTAAAAATGCTAATTATATTGTATATGGAGAGTGTAATTTTTTAAGGCTTAAATGAAAAAAAAAAAAACCCTTGGGTAAATTTTTTATTATTAAAATTAGTACCTAAACTTCTAATCTATTAATATTTTAAAAAGAATTTCTATCGGCCAATTAAATTGTGACGTGTGGTAAAAATTTAGACCATTTTATCAATAAAGGTCTATTTTTAACTTTATTTATAGAAATGGGCCAATTTTTATATTATTTACAGGAAATGGTCGGAATCTACAAAACGCATCTACGTAGGAGCGTTTTAGGGGGATATTTCAGCAAATCGCGTCCCTGAGGGTGTGATTTTGCCATGTTAGCATAAAACGCGCTGACGTGGATGTGCTTTGCTGTCGTGGCAAAATCGCTCCCTCAGGGACGCGATTTGCTCCGTGTTTTTCTAGGGTTAGGGCTATTTGCATGTTTAGTCCTTAGGGTTTAGGGTTTAGGGTTTTAAGGTTGTAGTGCTAGGGTTTTGTTAAAATAATTTAGGGTTTTTTATTTATTTAGGGTTTAAAAATTTAAAAAATAAATAAGAGTTTAGAGTTTTCTTTAAAAAATTAACTAAATTAGGTTTTAGGGGTTTTAAATAAATAAATTAAATTAGGGTTACGATTAAGGCTATTTGCATGTTTAGTCACTAGGGTTTGTGGGTTTAGGGTTTTAGGGTTATAGTGCTAGAGTTTTGTTAAAATAATTTAAGGTTTAAGAATTTTAAAAAATAAATAAGGGTTTAAAGTTTTTAAAAAAATTAATTAAATTAGGGTTTAGTTTTTCTAAATAATTTTGTGTTTAGGTTAAGGGTTAGAAAAAAATATATTGACAATAAGAATTTACTATTAAAATATTCAAAACAACTTTTATTTTATTAAATGAAGCAATATAAAAATAGTTTGTACAAATATATTAAAAAAATCAATGTATGTGCCGGTCGGAATCAGTGTCACATGGGGGCGGTCGACGGTTACGCGCTAGATTCGTCCTTGGTTCAGCTTCCGACAGGGGTTGTGGTTGCTCCGGCGGGGGTTGTGGTTGTTTTGGTTGTGGGTGTTGGGAGGATGAACCCCCTTAATAGAATAAAGATTGCGGAGGTGTTTGCATCACCCACGGCGAAGTTGTTTGAATCCCATAAGGCGATAGGGATTGGTAATGAGATGAGCTCCCCGACAGTGCCTCGTGTGATCCCTCCTACGACGATGGCCTATATACCGTCGGTTGAGTCAGAGTCATCGAGAAAGGAGATGCACCAGGCCATGCATTCCAACGTGGCATAGGACTGGGAAAAGGAAACAATAAGGGTTAGGATACATATAAGGGCTAGGATATGCACCTGGCATAAGCCGAAGGGGCTGTGGTGTAGGTGTCGTCGCTTGAGGTGTTGGGCCCGATGATTGTGTGGGTGCTGTTGATGGGCCCGTGCCGTCATCCCTTCTCTTTAATTTAAAGGGCCCCGTCATTCCCTTTCGACACGGATTTGCTGACGCCTTTGCTCTTCTGACAGTAAATATAGCTTGCCATGGATCCTAAACCGTGACATGTAATCCGGTGCACACGCTAACTTTGGAACGATGATCGGTTCGCGAGTAGGTATATGATCATACTGATTTTCCCAAATTTCGATATATTCTGAGAAGAATACTGGCCAATTTGTATTCAATTACCGTAAGTCAATTTTGTGCTCATCATCGAGCACATTAGGTGCCACTCGAATCGGTTGTTGAAATCTAAATTGCCGCAACACTATTCGTCTGGTGCATCTCGACAGTAGCATAGTTGACCAATGGGACTCTAACATGCCAAATGTTCGGATTTTGAAAGAATTCATCCGAAATTATCGCCTAAATTGTCAAATCCTCGTATGGTGTCCATTGAAACTATATGAACGTGATAAAATAATTAGTTATATACATAATACTAAATACTAAATATGAAATGACTGTGTTCTGTATATATTTTTTATTTAATACTTACATGCGCTTCCGACTGTTGGTCTAATAAAAGTCATATATTTTCAAGAGCAGTAGGTATTTCAACATAACTCGTCGAATGGTTCCACCTAATTAAATAAATTTTTAGCATAAAATTATATTTTAAATCTATGTAATAATTGTAAAATCTAATATAAATTTTACCTTGTTATGAGTGAGAATGTATATGGGTGGTTCACTCGAGGACGTAAAAATGAAAAACAAAACCGAGCCCATGATTGTAGTAGTGATAGGCAACCTTCAATTTTTGCTTTATTTGGTGGCGTCGCCTCGCACATTTCCCGGTACAATGTTGCCAACATGGTAAGCCCCCAACTAAGTTCGTCAACTACTCTAACATCAATGAGTTTCAGTAGCCACCTCAGATGTACGAGGTTTCGTGACAAGTTCGACATCAGATAACCTCTAATAATGTCAAGGATGTATGCCCGAGCATATCTTATTCTTTCTATTTCAGTCGAATCATTCCCCGGATCTGGAAATGTGTCTAGTAACTAGCCATCTCGATTCAACCTCTATAAATATTATCCGGAATCGCACCAAAAAGATCGTAGCATATGGCTCCCAATCAGCAGATTGAACGGACTCGGTGGGTGGGGACCTATCCACCGGCAATCCCAATTGTAACTGCATGTCCTCCAAAGTGATGATACACTCTCCGTATGAAAGATGGAATGTGTGAATCCCAAGTCTCCACCTCTTTATTAACGCGCTGATGAGTTTCAAGTCCTACTTGCACCCCGACCTATATTGGCCACTTGCCAAAAACCCGCTTCCTTTAAGTAATTTTCTATCAACAGTGATGGAGGACCAGGCATATTACGAATATAACATTGTAACACCAGATCTACAGACTGTTATAAAAAATTATAAAATAAAAATGAATTAAAATTACATAAATGAAAAATATTAAATAATATTCAAAAATTAAAATTAATCCTTACAATTTTTATTTGTTCGATGGAGATATGTTTATAATCGAGACGAATTAATTCCTCGGCCATTGCTAATATGATCAAATATTTTTGAAATTATAAAAAAATATACTAATTTAAAAAATAATTAAAGGAAATAATTTAATTAAAGAGATTTTTGAGAAATTTAGGGAAAAATTTAAGAGATTTTTTGAGAAATTGGGAAGAAATGTTGTGTGAAGAAAATAGGAGGGGGTTTTATAGTTTCTTTTTTGACCGTTGGACCCCCAACGGTCAAATTTTTAAATGACCATTGGGAAAAAAACACAGAGCAAATCGCGTCCACATCAACGCATTTTATGCTGACATGGCAAAATAGCTCCCTCAGGGATGCGATTTGCTGAAATATCCCCCTAAAAGGCTCCTACGTGGACGTGCTTTACAGATTTCAGCCATTTCTGATAAATAATGTAAAAATTAGCCCATTTCTGTAAATAAAATTGGAAATGAGCCTTTATTGGTAAAATGGTCAAAAATTTAACTAGAATTGCTTTTATTTCCTATTCTTCCATCTCTCCTCTCCCCATCTCTCCTTCTTCTAAAATGAAGAAAAGTCAAGGAGCAGTTGAAAAGATTCCATGAAATTTTGTTACCAGATCATCAATCAAATTAATTAGGGAATGAAAAGAAATAAAGAGAGATAAAAATGAACCCTCACCATTAACAATAGCCTACACTTTTAGCTACTTTCAAGTTTTATACATTTTTTTCTCATTTTAATTATTTCTTGTAATGCAGGAGCAAGCTTATTCCTAACTAGCAAGAGTTACCTAATGCCATGCACGTTAATTAAATAACATTTTATTTGTAACTACGTTTTTATGAGTTTATATATAGAGTTACAAAGTAATTGAAAATAATAAAATGGTTATCTTTCACTTTAATGTGAAGATAAAATCGACCTTTTGCCTGAGCTAATCAAGACACTGAAAGCTTTACCTTAAAGACACTAAAAGCTGATATTACAACAGTTGGTGGGCGAGAAATAATGTTTTGTTTATTACTAGAGAGGAAGACTCGACTAGTAGCAGTGATGAGCATCAACAACAACTGCAGTTTTGCATTAATCCAATACAAAACGCATTGAAAGCGACTACAAAGAAGACTTCCATTGACGAATCTGCTTCAAGGAATGTGAAGAGATTATATGTTTAAGATTGCTGCCATTTAATTTTTTCTGTTACTAAGTTTGAATAATTCTCCTTGACTTTAGGAGATTAGATTTTTGATTTGTTTGCTATTTTGTTACCAGTTTTTTAGCAGATTTTTTAGAACTTTTTTTTCTATTTTTAGCTTGAACTTTTGTATTTAAATAGTTGAGGTGCAAATCAATTAACATATTCCAGTCTTCAATTATTTTTTCTACTAAAAACTTTCTGTCTCTTCTTTCTGCTTCAAATCTCTCGATCAACCATTAAAGTTCGAGTTCTAAACACCTACAAATTGGTATCAGAGCTATTTTCTTAAGGGATTTGTGAGGTTATTTGCGTGTTAAAATGGAAGGAGGGTCCAGTTTTTCAGTTATTTGCGTGTTAAAATGGAAGAAGGGTCCAGTTTTTCAGTTGCTGCACCACCAGTCTTCGATGGAGACAATTACCAGATATGGGCAGTTCGCATGGAGACTTACCTAGAGGCTTTGGATCTTTGGGAACCTGTAGAAGAGGATTACAAGGTCCCACCACTTCCAGCAAATCCTACTGTGGCACATATTAAAGCACAAAAGGAAAAGAAGACAAGGAAATCAAAGGCAAAAGCTTGCTTATTTGTAGCTGTGTATCAAATGATTTTCACACGAATAATGTCTCTGAAATTAGCAAAGGAAATCTGGGATTACCTCAAGGCTAAATATGAAGGAGATGAGAGGATTCGTGGAATGAAAGTCTTGAATCTAATCAGGGATTTCGAGTTGCAGAAAATGAAGGAGTCTGAGTTAGTGAAAGAATATTCTGACAGACTTCTCAGCATTGCCAACAAGGTGAGATTGCTTGGTTCTGAGTTGAACGACTCTAGAATCGTAGAAAAGTTGCTGGTCACTGTTCTAGAGAAGTTTGAAGCCACTATTACTACTCTGGAGAACACCAAGGACCTGTCAAAGATCTCTCTTGCAGAGCTCTTGAATGCTTTACAAGCACAAAGAGAAAAGAAGATCCATGAGGCAAGAGGGAGTGATAGAAGGGGCCTTACTTGTCAAGCATCAAGACAACAATAGGTATAAAAGAAGAAAAATTTTAAGAACCAGTTGACGAGTGGAGAAAATTCATCAGGCAATTATCAGAAGAGCAAAAGAGGAGGTGTCAAGAAACCCTACCCACCTTGTCACCATTGTGAGAAGAAAGGTCATCCACCATTCAAATGTTGGAAAAGACCTGACGCCAAATGCAATCAACTTGGACATCAAGTAGTGATTTGCAAGGTCAAAGGCCAGGTGCAAGAAATAGATGCACAGGTAGTTGATCAAGAAGAAGAAGATCATTTGTTCGTGGTTACTTGTTTCTCAAGCAGAGAATCAAGTGAGAGCTGGTTGATTGATAGTGGGTGCACAAATCACATGACCTATGACAAGGAGCTCTTTGAGGAATTGAGAAACACTAAAGTCAAAAGAGTGAGGATTGGAAATGGTGAGTACTTGGAAGTCAAGGGAAAATGCACAATAGCTATTACAAGCTATGAAGGTACAAAGTTCATTTCAGATGTTTTGTTTGTACCTAAAATTGATCAAAATCTCTTAAGTGTTGGTCGGTTACTGGATAAAGGCTATAAAGTGCTATTTGAGAATAAACAGTGCTTGATCAGAGATGCTAATGGCAGAGACTTGTTCAATGTCAAAATGGAAGGAAAAAGTTTTACTCTTAATCCAATGGAAAATGAGCAAATGGCTTTTAAATCTAGAGTTAGTGCTACTGAGACTTGGCACAAGAGACTTGGGCACTTTCACTATCGGGGATTGCTTCAAATGTAGTCGAAGAAGCTAGTGGAAGGACTTATAGACATTGATGATGATCTATCTCATTGTCGAACAACATAGACAACCCTTTCCTAAACAAGCCTGGAGAGCCTCGAAGAAGTTACAGCTTGTTCATACTGATCTTTGTGGTCCTCAGAGAATGCCTTCGTTAAATGGTAATCTCTATTATATAGCCTTTATCGGTGATCTAATAAGAATGTGTTGGATTTTTTGTTGAAGCAAAAATTAGAAGTTGCTGGTGTGTTCTGAAAATTCAAAGCTAGAGTTGAAAATGAAAGTGGATGCATGATTCAGATTTTAAGATCTGATAATGGCAAGGAGTACACTTCAGAAACCTTTAATAGGTTTTGTGAAGAGGCTAGAATTGAGCATTAGTTGACGGTGCCATACACTCCACAACAAAATGGAGTTAGTGAAAGGAGGAACAGATTCATAATGGAGATGACTCGATGTATGCTTCATGAGAAGAATCTCCCAAAAAGCTTTTGGGGAGAAACTGTAAACAGTGCTGTGTTCTTGAAAAATTGGATTTCAACAAAAGCTGTGAAGGATCAGACGCCATTTGAAGCTTGGTATGGTTACAAACCTTCTTTAAAGTTTCTTAGAGTGTTTGGCTACCTGTGTTTCACTTACATTCAAAAAGGCAGAAGCTAGCTTTTTGTTGGGTATAGCACTGTATCTAAAGCTTACAGAGTCTTTCAACCACACACTGGACGTGTTATTATGAGCAGAGATGTTTATTTTGTTGAAAATGAGCAATGGAATTGGGAAGACTCGACCAAGACGAACCAAACTTCTAGTGCACCAAATCATTTTACCATTGGCAGCACGTTAGAAGAGCCTGAAGATGAAAGGCAAGATGTCTTGGCTGATGATGCACCTGTCAGAGGTACAAGGCTGCTCTCCGACATTTACCAAAGATGTAACATGGCTATTTGTGAGCCTGCAGGGTATCATGATGCAAAAAAATAGTCAACATTGGATGGCTGCAATGAAGGAGGAGCTTTCGATGATCGAGAAAAACAAAAATTGGGAGTTGGTTGATCGACCTCTGGACAGAAAGATAATTGGAGTTTGCAGCATCTAAACAAGGAGGAGTGTTGAGATTATATGTTTAAGATTGCTGCCATTTAATTTTTTCTGTTACTAAGTTTGAATAATTCTCCTTGACTTTAGGAGATTAGATTTTTGATTTGTTTGCTATTTTGTTACCAGTTTTTTAGCAGATTTTTTAGAACTTTTTTTTTCTATTTTTAGCTTGAACTTTTGTATTTAAATAGTTGAGGTGCAAATCAATTAACATATTCCAGTCTTCAATTATTTTTTCTACTAAAAACTTTCTGTCTCTTCTTTCTGCTTCAAATCTCTCGATCAACCATCAAAGTTCGAGTTCTAAACACCAACAAATACGTATTTTTTTTAAATTTACCAGCATTCATGTTGAGGGGTGTTCTCTTCTTTTCTTTTCTGAGAGTGTTCTTGAATTTGTATATTTCTGTCGATGGACAAAATATATAATGATGGTGTGGTTGGCTTGTATTGAAGCTGGTGATTAAATGAGAGGATTAAGACGATGAAAGGAAAAACGAGGGAAGAGAGGGGATTAAAACTTTTGAAAAATAAATTAATATTTAAATAAAGAAATATTATAATTCAAGGGCTAATTTTTCATTTAAGCTTTTTTTTTAATATTGCAAACAAGAATACTTATTTTCTTTTACCTTTTATAAATATAATTCAAACATATATTTGTGAAACAGTCGAAGAAACTTCTGAACCACATGTAACCTAGAAAACGAAAACCAGTAGCTCACCATAATGGAAGGTAAACCACAAGTGATTTCTAAGAACAAAACTATGGTGGTACCTAAACCTGAGAAGAAAATGGCAGCAGTAATAACTACTGATGGTGGTCCATCCAAGAGTAGATCAGGATATACTGAAGATATTAGAGTAATAGGAGAAGAACAAGACAGCGGTAGTAACTACTGATGGTGGTCCATCCAAGAGACGATCAGGATAAAATGAAGATATTGGAGTAATAGGAGATGGGTCGAGGCCTAAGTGAGTTATCCAACCCTCAGATAGGGGCAAATGATTCGTTCTTGGAATGTTAGGGGTCTAAATCACCCTCGCAGACAATTAAATATTGAAGTTGTCTCTATGTGTTTTAGGAAGTTTTCACTTTTTTCCCCATAGTGACAATACAACAATTTGCTATATTTGGAATATTGGTAATTTATTGAAATATATTTTGGGGCTTAATGGAGATTGTGGATTATATTAAGCCAATCAATGAAAATAAAATCTATTCTAGAAACTTAATTAGAAAATCAGATCGGATCAGATCGAATCAGATCAAATTTATCAAATCCCTTTGATCTAGGAAGTTGGTGTTGGAAAAATCCAGCTTAAAAAACGGTTTTTAGTCACAATGTAAATTAAAATTTTGAAAACTTTTTCTTGAATAATTATTATTCTTTTTGCGAGACATGTAACACCCCTTATCCGGTCCAATCACCGAACTTGAATAAAAGGATGCTACATGCAACAATCACAATCATATAAGAAATTTATACAATATAATTCAAACACATTGTAACAAAATATATTGAAGTATACAAGGACTTAATGGTCAAATTCAAGTAATATGTAAGATTGATTTGCAAAATTTTCAAAGTTTTAAAGTTTAAAATTTTGTATCAATATTTAATTGATGGTATCGATACCATGTCTACATAACAATACCAAAATTCAGTTTTAGTTATTAGGCAAAATAAGGGTATCGATATTTATTACATAGTGTCGATATTTTAAGAAAAGTATTGATACTCTCATAAAAATCGATATCATTTTAGCATTCTGATTGTTTTAAAAACTGTTCATATGATCAAGTATCAATACCAAATGTAAAAATATCGATACTTAAGTTTAGAAATGGTAAAATTCCATCTTTAAAATGTCTAATTCATGCCCAAACCATCTAAAACTCGAATGATACTCTTTAGAAACAAATAAGGACCTGAAATCATCATTCATAAATATACATACTAATAATCAAGATTTCATGTATTCAACTATTTGTCATTAAAGCATACTGAGAACTAATATACCAAAGTTTATCACATTCAACTATACCAATATGTCATCAATTGCACCTTAAAGAATCAATAAAAAATGCATTCATTCAACCAATCAAACAATCTCCCAATAGACCCCATATCATCCATATAACTTATGCACTAAACCTTACCAAGATCATACATTTAAACAACTCAAAACACATCAAACATTTGCATATATAACACAAGTTCCTAGTTCTAGCCAATATGCCATAAAGCACCATCACATCCAATCTAATTCAACAATTCATGTCATCAACTAAAGCATAAACCAAACATTACATTCCAATTTTAGACACATTACAATTCCAACTAGAACATCAACTTCATAAACTCAAAATGCCATATATACATGCCACAAAACCGAAATAACGAATCAAAATCTACCGAGACAGAAGTTTGGTAGTGTAAGCTTTGAAGTTGATTCGTTCGACTAGTTCTGTGAAACGTTAACTACAGAAAATAGAAAAATAAACAAAGTAAGCTTATATAACTTAGTAAGTCCATAGCTAAACTAAATCAAGTTACCTCAATCAAGTAATTGAATTTAACGACTTAACTTAAAGTAACCTGACATTCAATTCCCAAAATAGGTGAGATTTGTATGAGATCAAATCATCATATTAATTATATTCACTGTAAATTCAATTAGTACCATGCCATTTATCTATTCTTATTTACATTTTGTCAAGATATATCATGTTTACACAATCAGAAAATCATTTATATATATATTAATTTAGTTCCATTCATCTTTTTTATATTTAACTCATTTCTATCCAGCCCGATGAACAATAGTAACATAACTCGGATACTCGGGTAGCTACACCACACCAGAGAGCATTGTAAAGCTATTCAGAGGCACCGTAGTGGAAATAGAGGCATCAATGTGCAATACCATACAAGCGCGCATTCTAACCCTATTGGCATGCCAATCGTATCCTAATCGTTTACTACGTTCAAAAGGGTATGTAATAGATTTCATAACATTTATAATTCAAAGGCACTTCCAGAATGTCCATACATGTGCTGAAAATCAATTAGGTTCTTTTTGAAAACACAACTCATGTTTTGTATATATTCATTACTTTACGAATAAGTCTTACTCTCCTTTTACCTAATTGGAACAAATAACAATCTCAAGTCGATATTAACATTTCAACCACAATTCAATTAACAAAATCATGAAAGTACCAAACATAAGTGTATATATATATCTATACTATGAACTTACCTATTAATTCGACTAACGGTTGACCCATAAAGACTAATATGCAATTTCCCCATTCTCTCAATTATCTACTATACGGTTCAATTCTCGATCTATATAATAGTTAAATTCAATTTATCAATTCCAAATACATTAATGTGCTCATTTTTATGCATATGACCTATTATTTTCATTTTAAAAAATTTCCCTTAGCTTTTACACTTTGTTCAATTTAGTCCCTAAAATTAAAACTATTGTAATTTTCATATTTTAACCCCAATATACAAAACCAATTATAACCTCATCCAAAATCAGCCTTTTAATACTAAAAATTTATAGAATTGTCATGCTAAACTTGACATATTTTCATATTAGCCCCTAAAAACTAACTAATTTTTTTTTACAAAATAGTCCCATTTAGCAACCAAGTTCATAAATTCATCAAATAACCCCATGAACTACTAAGATTCATTAATTGTAAGTTTCATAATAGACAAAATTTTTATGAAATAGTCTCCGAGTTAGCTAGATTAAGCTACAACAATATCAAAAACCTAAAATTTACGAGAAATGGATAAAGAAATCACTTACATGCAAATGTTTTTGTTTAGCCAAACTTCAAAACTCTTCAATGGTGTTTTTAAGTCTTAGTTTTCGATGGAAACAAATAAAGATGATGATAACTTAATTATTTTTTTACGTTTTACTTTATTATATTTGTTTTAACTTTAAATTAATGTATAAAATGCATAAAGTACATTTACTAACCATCCAACTTAACAAAAATGGTATATTTTCCTTTTAAAACCTCCCACATTTACTAAAAAATTCATTGAACCAATAAAATTTAATAGTGATTAAATTTTATATCTTTTACGATTTAGTCTTTTTTCTTTAATTAACTATTCAATTGCTAAAATTATCATACCGAAATTTAATTTAACTCTATATTAGACTCGTAAATATTATAAATTTATAATATTTACTGATTTGATTATCAAAATTGGGGTTCCGAAACCACTGTTTCTGGTACCACTAAAAAGCGAGATGTTACAACTCTTCTATCCTTAAAAATTTCGTCCTCAAAATTTTTTACCTGAAAATAGGTTTGAGTACTGTGATCTCATAGACTCTTCCATTTTCCATGTAGCTTCCCCAGCTCCATGTCGATGCCATAATATTTTAACCAATTGTACACGTTTATTCCGTAATTCTTATAATTCTTGAGCCAAAATTGTAATTGGTTCTTCATCGTAGATCAGATCAGGCGGTAGCTCAATTTCATCTGAAGATAACACATGTGAAGGATCAGAACGATTGCGACGAAGCATCGAAACGTAAAAACCATTGTGAATTCTATCAAGTTCTGGAGGTAATGCCAAATAATACCTTTACAGTATAGATCAGCATAAGATTTCTGACGATTGGATGCAACTTTTAGATTATCACGACAATTCTAACTTTATCTTTAGTTTCTCGAACCAGATCAACCCCAGCTAACTATCTTTCACTTAATTCAGACCAGTATAACGGACTTCTAAATTTATGCCTATATAAAGCCTCATACGATGTCATTTTTATACTTGACTAATAGTTGTTATTGTAAGCAACAAATAATTTTCCGAACTACCTTCAAACTCAATAACATAACACCGTAACATATCTTTCAAAATCTGAATCACTCATTCATAATGGCCATTTTTTTGCGAATGAAAAGTGGTACTAAAATTCAATTTGGAGCCCAAAGCCTCATGCAACATACCCCAAAATCTAGAGATAAACCTCGGATCGTGATCAAAGACAATTGACAGTGGCACATCGTGTAGTCTAACAATTTCTGAATCATACAATTTAGCTAATTTCTCAAGTGAATAATCACCTTTAACAGGTATAAAATGAGCAGATTTCGTCAATTTGTCTACTATAAACTAGATCGAGTCTTTTCTTTCGGTGTCATTAGGAACCCTGAAACAAAATCTATGGTGACACTCCCATTTCCACTCAGGAGTCGTCACAGGTTGTAACAAACTTGATGGAATTTGATGTTCGACTTCCACTTGCTGGCATATCAAGCATCTGGATACGAACTCTGATATATCATGTTTCATTCTTGGTCACCAAAAACATTGTTTCAGATTGTTATACATGTTATTGCTTCCAGGATGAATCGAATGAACACTATTGTAAGCTTTATTTAACAATTCTCGTTTCAGCCCTGAATCATTCGACACACACAATTGATCTTGGAAGTACAGACAATCATTGATTCCGTTATAGAAATCAGTCGTCTGACCACTTTTCCCTAGATCCCGCTTCGCCAATAATTCTGGATCATTTTTTTGAAGTTCTTGAATTTTCGATAAGAACACCAACTTCACTTTCAACTGAGCTAGAATAGAACCATCGCTTTCTATCATCAAGCTAGCATTTATAGCTCTCAAAGAAAACATAGATTTATGACTCAAAGCATCGACTACCACATTAGCTTTCCTGCGATGGTAACCAAACACTAAGTCATCATCTTTTAGTAATTCAAGCCATTTACGCTGTCGCAAGTTCAAATCTTTCTGAGTCATAAGATATTTCAGGTTTTTGTGGTTAGTGAAACATGACATTTCTCACCGTATAAATAGTGTCGCCATATTTTCAAAGTAAGAACAACCGCGACCAACTCTAAACTATGCGTTGGGTAGTTTCTCTTATAAGGCTTTAACTATCGCAAGACATAGGCAATTACTTTCCCATTTTGCATCAGAACACAATCCAGACCATAAAGAAACATATAACTAAAAATAATAAACTCTTTCCCCGTTTTAGGCTGAGTTAGAACTGGAGCTTCAATTGTTCGAAGCTTTTCTAACACTTATTGGAGCAAACGAAGATAACAACTTTCTGCAACAACTTCGTCATGAGAGATGCTATGATTAAAATTTTTTTAATAAATCACCGGTAATACTCGGCTAAGCCCAGAAAGCTACATAACACAGAAACATTCTTTAGAACTTTCCAATCAACAATTGTCGATATTTTACTCATGTCCACTCAAATGCCATTAGCTGAAATTACATGATCCAAAAATCCAACTTTCCGAAGCCAGAACTCACATTTGCTAAATTTAGCATATAATTATTTTTTACGCAAAGTATGCAATACAATTCTCAAATGCTCTGCATGATCTGACTTGTTTAACGAGTATATCAAAATATGGTCTATAAACACCACAACAAATTGATCCAAATAAGGCTGAGATACCTGATTCATTAAATCCATAAATGTAATAGGGGCATTAGTCAAACCAAATGACATTACTAAAAAATCATAATGGTCGTAACGAGTTCTGAATGTAGTTTTCAATATGTCTAACTCTTTATCTCGCAACTGATAATAACCGGATCTCAAATCAATTTTTGAAAACACAGTACCTTCTTTCAACTGATCAAATCAATTGTCGATCTGAGGTAATGGGTATTTTTTCTTTTCGTAACTTAGTTTAATTACCGGTATTCTATACACAATCTCATCGACCCGTCTTCCTTTTTCACAAATAACACTAGTGCACCCCAAGGTGACACACTCGGTTGAATAAAACCGTAATCTAACAATTCCTATAACTGAGCTTTCAACTCTTTTACTCAGTAGGATTCATTCTATATGGAGCTATCATTTTTTCAGATACAAGTTCTATTATGAATTCAACTTCTTTGACTGGCGTTAACCATAGTAATTCTTAAAAAAAACACATCAATAAATTATTTAACTATTGGTACCTGATTGATTTTTTTATTCTAACACCCGTGAATCAAGAATGTATGCTAGATACGCTTCACAACCTCTTCTAATCAATTTCTGAGTCGACAACACTGAAATTATATTCGTTGCACAATCTGGTACACAAGCTTCAACACAAACAAGTTCACTACTCTGACATTTTAGGGTAATCTATTTCTGTCAACAGTTCATTATCGCATCATGCTCAATCAACCAATCCATACCTTGAATGAGATCAACTTCATCAAATGGTAATAGCATCAAATCAATAGGAAAATCATAACCCTAGACTTTTAGTGGACACATTCTACAAATCTAATTAATTAAGACACATTGACCCAACAGATTTGTTACCCTGACAGTGTAATCGGTTGACTCAACAAGTATATTCTTTTTCTTTTTTACTAATGTAGTGCATATATAGGAATTAGTTGACCCAGGGTCAATCAATGCATATACTTCAATACAAAAAGAGAGAATGTACTAGTATTAACATCTGGAACAGAAGCTTCCTCACGAGCTTTAATAGCCTAGGCATTGGCAGGTCTTATCGCCTTTGACAGCTCAGTCGTATCAACAGCTTTTGCTTGACTAGTTGTAACACTTGTACTATTTCTTAGCTTTCTACCTCTCTGTGAAGTAGTCTCAGGTTTAACCGTTTGATTCTCAAAGTCGTTGTATCGCTTCGACAGTTTCTGAGGAAATGATTAGTGGAACTGCATTTGAAACAAGTTCCATTTTGAATCGGCTTTCACCAAAATGGTTTTTACCAAAATACTAAAAAACGAGTTTCTCCACATTTTTAACACTGCCCATACTAGCAGCTGGTGAATTAGCAGATCTTAGATTGCTCAGTCTTGGTCTATCTCTACCAGCGAATCCTGAAGGAGAGATGAATTGACTAGCATCATTTCTAAATTTCTTTGTTAGAGAAGTCAGAATCGGTCTAGTTGGTCCTTATTTACTGAAAAATTGAGATTTCATATTTGATTGCCTTTTATCTTTACAATTTTTTTTAATTTTCTGTGCACGCTTAAACAATTCCACAGACTCCCACAATTTTGAAGCTCCGACTAACATTTGAATTTCATCATTCAACCCATCTTCAAATTGAATACACATTTCTCTTTCAGTTGAAACAATATTTCGATCATATTTACTTAAACGAACAAATTCTCGTTCGTACTCTGCTAGTGACTGATTTCCTTCTTTCAACTTAAGAAACTCTTCCATTTTCTTCTCTAAATATAAAAGACTAACATATTTCTTCCTGAATTCTGTTTGAAAGAAATCTCAATTAATTCGATCATTCGAAACCATAGCTATCAACGTCCACCACCACGAGTATGGTTCGTCTTTCAGTAACAGAATCACACATTTCAGACTATATTCAAGTGAACATACTAATTCTGCAAAAAAACTCTTTGTGTATTCTCAAGCCAGTATTCGGTTCTAGAAGGGTCATCGTCAATTTTACCTCTAAATTCTTCAACCCTATATTTATGAATTATATCAACAGAAGGGAGATGAACTATTGTAGATATAGGGTTTTGAGGACACGAAGGTACCAACCAGAGGAGGCATAGTTGTGGGTAGAGGTTGCGGAGCCGTAGAGTTGGCTCTCATAAAATCACTAAACCATTGATTCATCATTCTGTAGAAAAGATCTTTTATTTCACTATCAAACGATTGCATAACTAACATACTTTGACTTGTTTCCTGGTTAGAAGCTTGAACATTACTTTCAGCTTCATTCACTATGACACGGTTTGATTTGGCCGACATCTTGTATCTATAAGAAAAACAGAATCAGAACAGATCAAAAGCATCACACTATCACAGGTATATACGTCATTTATATTCTAGACTCAATATATGCTATGTTAGTCCTAAAATCGATTAAACTGAAGCTCTGATAATACTAAATGTAACACCCTTAACCCATTTCTGTCGTCGAATTAGGGTTACAGAGTATTACAACACATATCAAATCAAATAGCAACATAAAACCATTCAATTATTAAATTAAATACCACATATTCAAAACCAATCATCATTCATAACAAATATATGATTAAATGCTTTATATTGAGCTTACAGAACCTAAAAGTAAATTTAGGAACAATCAGGAACTTATTTTAAAAAAAATAGAAAAATGTAGAAAAACTTGAAAATAGCTATCACTCGGTATGGCTCAAGGACATGGCCATGTGGCCAAATTCTATACAGTTCAAAAATAGGTCACATAGCCATGTCGCCAGACCTTGTGTGATTCAAAATAAGGTCACATGGTTGTGTCTCCAGGCTGTGTAACAACCTAAGTTCGTGTGGGACAAATCTGTACCACAATTAAATAGTCCACAAGGCTGTGTGGTGTGCCCGTATGTGGCACATAACCGTGTGATAGTTCGTGTCCCAGGCCGTTTGCACCTAAAATGACCCCCAAAACAAGGCAAAATAATACCAATTCTTTAGGTGCCAAGCCAAACCAAAAGCAACCATTAACATGCCTTAAGAACACATCCAAACAAGCTTAAAACATACGAAAACATTCAACTTAAGTGCCTAGCCAATATGCACTTATTGGCACCACAATTTGTATGTATAAACAACAAGAAATTTAACTAAAAATGCAATCATCATATGAATCTTAATCTATCATAAAAAAGGTTTTAAATATCAATTACTAAAATCATTCGATTATGCTACTTAAAAGACAAATATATACAATTCTAAAACTATAAGATACCAATGCTGAATTGACTATTTCCACATAAAATCACAAGTAAGATACCAAAACCAAAATATGCCTACCATTTGAATGGCACAACATAACTTCATACCAAACAAGACCAACATGATAATTCAACTATTTACTCCACATCCATCACAAGATCAACAAGAAACATAAACTTAACATCATATACCAATATTCATTTAATTACAAATTCAACTACAACTTTAAGTTTAACAAATTCTAAACCCTATATACATGCCACAAAACAAAATAACCAAAACAAAAACTACCGAACAAGGCTAGATAGCGTGAGCTCTAAAGTTGATTTGTTCGACCAGTTACGCAATATGTTAACTACACAAATAAGAACAAAACGAGTAAGCTTAAGAAGCTTAGTAAATCCATAGCTAACATTTAACTCAACTTACCTCAATTAACATTTGAATACAAAAGAACTTAAATTATTTAATCTTGACAACCATTTACAAAATCACATAACATTAGTGTTGAAATATTTCATTATATAATTGATATCCCACAATAGTTCAAAGTAATTCAATTCATATATATAAATATCTCTATATTTTTCATCCCATCAGTTCTATAATGTCACATACTAATATGTTCATTCTTGATATAACATAACAATAAATATAATCTAGATTTATCAAATAGCTTAAACCTTAGTCCCATAATTTCATGGCCCGATGAACTATAGCAACATCATAATACATCCAATAAATTTATCAACCAACTTATCCATTTCTTGATCTAAATATAATAAATTTATTCAGTTAACCAATTCAATATCATAATACATCTAAATTTACATTTTTTCTATTTTATAACATTTTATGCTTTTACCCTAAACTTTTACATTTTTTCAATCTAATCCTTAAAACTGAAACTATTTAAAGTTTCTTATTTAACCCATAATACTCAAAACTGAATTTAACAACATTTCTATACAACCCTTAAACATTAGAAAATTTACAATTTAAAATGTTAAATTTTTACATAATTTCAAATTAGTCCCTAAATACAAAACTATAAAAATTCCTTTACAAAATAACCCTACTTAACAATAAAGTTCACAAATTCATCATTTAATCTCAAGAACGCCTAGAATTCATCAATGGCAACTTTCAAAACCGTTAATTGTTTTACAAAATAATCATTGGGTTAGCTAGATTAAGCTACAACGATATTAAAAACAAAATATTTACGAGAAATGGATGAGAAAATCACTTACAAGCACAATTTTAGCTTGGTTGAATGTTGAGCTAAGCTAGGGTGATCTTCTTTTCAAATTTCACTAGTAGGAGCACTAAGGAAGATGATGAATTTTTCTTTCTTTTGTTTAAGCTTTAATTATTTATTTACAATTTTTCCCTTTGTAGTAAAACATAAATTTCACTAAAAACAACCACTTAATCATCCATCTTAACTTATTATAGTCCAAATACCTTCTAGGCCCTCCCACATTTAATAATTAAGCCAAGACTTTTATGATTTAATCCTTTTTCTTAATTAACTAATCAACTAATAAAATTTTTGAGCCAAGACTTCACAACCTATATAACCAACACTACGGTTACGTCGTCAATGGCATTATAAGGCCACATGTAAATACCCGTTTTCGGTGAAATCAGAACAGTGGTTTTGGGACCACAAATCCAAAGTACAAAATATTTTATTATTATTTTTATTACCTACAACATAATAGTAATGCCATATAAAATTTTTGTTAAGAAATTTTACCGTATACATGCTCAATTTGATAAAAAGGACTAAATCATGTAAAGTGTGAAAGTTGAGTTCTAGTAGCTAAAGGTATTAAATAGCTATAGAACCTTAAATTAAGAGTCCTTATGTTGTAATTAGGCCATAAATAGTGATAGTGGATGTACATGGCTTGGTATAAGTGTAATTAGGTTAAATTAGTAAATAAGTAAATAAAGGTTAATAATTAAAGAAAACCAATTTCCTCCATGCATTCTTCTACTTTAACCGAATCTTAGTGCAACAAAAGCCATTAGAGAGCTTTTACATTCGAAAAACATTTCCTAGCTTGTGTGGTATGTATTTTTGACCCGTTTTTAATGATTTTTATATTTTTAGAATCGTTGTAGCTTAATCTAGCTAGCCCGGGGACTAATTTGTAAAACTGTTAAAAGATTAGAGTTTTTCTATGAATGAATATAGGGTTTTTTATGTTTTATGCTAGAAAAGGGATAGTTGTTGATAGATAAACAACTTTTGTTAAGTGATTTTTAGTGAAATTGTTAAATAAGGATTAAATTGAAAAATAGAAAATTTCACATGGTGAAATTGTGAAATAAATGAAATATAAAGCTTTCTAGGGACCTAATTGATATTCGATCATAGTGGGTTGTGGTAAAATTGCATAAATTTCCATTTTTATGAGCTAAGGACTAAAATGTAAAGAAATTAAAAGTATAGGGGCAAAATGGTAATTTTTCCAAAATATGATTTTGGGTTAAATTGAATGAAATATATATTGAATTGAGTTAAATTTATCCGTATAGGTCAAGATAGACCTCGTACGGCTTTAGATCGGGGCAAAGCAAAAGTCTCGAATTAATCGCCACTGTATCTACGTATACTCATCGAGGTAAGTTCGTGTAATTAAATTGTGTATATACGCTTTTGATTGAACTATACTTGTGTTGTGAATTGTTATACATATATACCGATTGTATATTGAATGATGTACGACTACTATTGAGCCCGATTTGAACCTTAGGAATTCGTAGGATACAAATGACATGTCATTAGGGTTTACATGATTTGGGTGCTGGTCATGAACGTCTTACCAATAGCTGAGGTCTGGCATGTGTTGTGGATACTCCACAACTCGTGTGAGCAACATCGTGTAGCTACGTTCTGACTCACAGCTCGTGTGAGCAGGCCTATTTTTACAACTCGTGTGAGCATACCGATTTACAGCTCGTGTGAGCATACTGATTTACAGCTCGTGTGAGTATACCGATTCACAGCTCGTGTGAGTATACATGTACAAGATTTGATGGATTACAGTTATATAAGTTAGCACACTATGTGTGAGCTATCCCGGGTATCCAACGATATTCTACAGTTATATGGAAATGTTGTTACATGGTATATTGAAAATTGAATTGGATGATACATGTATAAGAAATTTAATCAATTATTGTGCTCATCCATGATTATAGGTTTATATATGTATTTACATGGCTAACATGGTTGGTGTATATGTCCATAAGCTTTGGCCAAATTACGGTTGGAATATGCTATGTTACTTACGTGTTATATGATTAAATGGTAAGTTATGTTCTGTGTTATTTTTTCGTGTTTTATAGTGAATCAGAAGCTCGTTCGACTCTATTTTATTTTTCATGTTTTATACTGAATCAGAAGCTCGTTTGGGTTGGAAGCTTCTCGGAGCCATATCAAACTATCCATCAACTTTTTCGGTACTTTCAGATATTTAATTTCAGTTATAATGGCATGTATAGGTATTTTGGCTAATGTTGGCCATGTATTTTGATTTGTTGAAATGACATTTTGGTTTGGCTTGAATTATGGTACTTTGGTGTTCTAAAGAATTTAGTTTTGGCACGTAAATATTAGCCTTAATATAGTTGATGTTTTGGCTTGATATGTTTGAATTATGGAAGATAAAATTATGGTTTGAATATGCATATTATATATATGGTTTCTAACTTGATGGAAATGTTGTGCATTGGTACTTTATGGTTGAATGGCATGTTTGGTACAATTTGATGAGTTTTGGTAGCTAAATGGCATGTGTTAGTGCAAATACGCCTATAAGCTAGTTGATTATTTTAATAAAATTGAGTACATGGTTAGACATGTGTAATATATTGCCATTTGAGGTGCCTAAGGGCATATTAGTTGTATGAGATTATGCCATATGTATATAGCTAGAATATGCATGATTTTGGTGCCTTGTTATGGCTTGTATATATGTGTATTTTTGGTTGTAGGTACATGCCTAGTTGGGTGAGAAAATGGCTCACAAAATGACCTATTTTCATCCACACGGGTAGAGACATGGGCGTGTGTCTCAGCTGTTTGTATACAGCCGTGTGTCCCCTATTGCTTTCAAAGGGTTGCAAGTCAGGCTGTTACATGGCCTAGCACACGGCTTGGGACATGGGCGTGTGGCTTGGCCATGTGACCCAAGTCAGTGAGTTACACTGGCACGGACACAGGCTGGGACATAGCCGTGTGTCCCTACTTCGAATGCCCACACGGCCTGAGACATGAGCATGTCTCTTGGTCATGTGAGTCAGATGGCCTGGCCACACGGCCATGTGACCACTGCAGTTTTGAAAATTTTCACTATTTTTTGAAAAATTCTTTGAGTTTTCGATTTAGTCCCAACTTGTTTGCAATATCTTTTTAGGGCCTCGAAGGCTCGTATAAGGGACAATATGCATGTTTTAGATTGGTTTTAAAAAGTTTATTGATATGATTTGAAATGTTGGAAATTTATGTTTGTTTGATTTGAAAACTCTGGTAATGCTCCGAAACTCTGTTTTTGCAACGAATATGGGTTAGGAATGTTACATTTATTGGTATCAGATTTATGGTTTAGCCGATTCTCAGACTGAACGTAGTGTGTGCAAGTCTAGCTATACATGCCATTATATAACTTGTGATAGTGTGATATCTCCTGACTATTTTAAAACATGTTTTCATATAGCAATGACATCCAACCGAGCTGACTCCGATGAAGGGGAGAGTAATGCTTAAACCTCCATTCATGGAATAGCATCGAGCGGTACAAGGCCCGTATCTGAAGGCCGGGGAGGAGAGGTAAAGGAAACCTTCTTCCGAATGATGAGTGAATGGTTCACCGAGTTCGTACGAACGAACCCAGCTACTAAACAACCTCTACCCCTCCTCCCCAACTGGTTCCCGTTATTCCTCAAGGTTTGGAACCTATACGAGTTAGTAAGCCACCTGTTTATAGAATTCATAAGTATGGGGTTGAGGAATTCAGAGCTACTGCTGATGATGATTTCGAGAGAGCAAAATTCTGGATAGAGAATACAATAAGAGTTTTTGACGAATTATCTTGTTCACCGGTCTAGTGTGTCAAGTGTACAATATTGTTATTGAAAGATTCGGCTTACTAGTGGTGGAACATGTTGATTTCTGTAGTGCCAAGAAAGCAGATCACTTAGGAATTCTTTCAAATTGAGTTTCGAAGGAAATATATTAGTCAAAGATTTCTGGATCAGAAACATAAAGAATTTCTTAAGCTCAAACAGGATCATAAGACTGTGTCAGAGTATGAGCGGGAATTTGTTAGACTGAGTAAATACGCCCATGAATGTATTCCGACTAAGACTACAATGTGTAAGAGGTTTGAAGGAGGGTTGAACAAAGACATAAAGCTTCTAGTCGGAATTCTTGAGTTGAAAGAATTTGTTGTCCTAGTTGATCGAGCACACAACGCTAAAGAGCTGAGTAAAAAGCCTGAGACTCGAGAAAGAGATTGAATAGGAAGTCATATCAGTCGGCATCAAAGAGATTGAAAGAACATCATAACCATTTTACAGCTTCAGTAGGGTACTCTAGAAGAGATCAAGGTAATTGATGCTCTAGTCCAAAACCTCAGGCTACGTCTGTAGCTAGTGTAGGTAGTGTCAGGATGCCAGACCCAAGTGCAAGCATTGTAAAATACCATATTATGGTAAGTGTCGACTGAAGAATGGAGCGTGCTTTTGGTGTGGTTCCTTCGATCAGTGTCTTAGAAATTACCTAGAGAAATCTGAGAAAGAGGCAGTTCAGACTACGAGGCTAAGCGAAATAGTTGTGAGAGGTAGACCATCTCGTAATCCCAAAAATGTGAGTGGTAGTTGTGGTGTAACAAAAGACTTCGCTGTGAGATCTAAAGCACGAGCACCTGCTAGGGCTTATGTTATTTGCACATAAAAGGATGCTATAATCGACACTTTATCTATTTTTGATACTGATGTTATTGCTTTGATTGACCCAAGATCAACATATTCTTATGTATGCACAAGTTTAGCATCTAGCAAGAATTTACCTGTTGAGTCCACTGAATTCGTGGTTAAAGTATCAAACCCCCTAGGTCAGTATGTGCTAGTGCATAAAGTTTGCAAGAATTGTCTTTTGATGACTCAGGGTTATAGTTTTCTGGCTAATTTGATGTTATTACCGTTTGACGTGATTTTGGGTATGAATTTGCGAACTCTACATGATGATACAATAAATTGTAGATGAAAGCTTATTGTAGTGAAATGACAAAATGGTGAGACGTTTTAGATTGAATAAGATAGTTCGAGTGGGTTGCCTATTATTATATCAGCTATGTCGGCACAGAAATATGTGAGAACAGGTTGCAATGCTTACCTTGCATATGTACTGGATTCTAAAGTATCTAAATTGAAGCTTGAATCAATGCATGTAGTTTGTGAGTATCCTGACGTATTTCCAGAGGAGTTACCCGGACTACCGTCGATCAGAGAGGTTGAATTTGCTATTGAACTAGTACCGGGGACATCATTGATATCAATAGCACCTTACATAATAGCTCCTACCAAGTTGAAAGAGTTGAAAGCACAACTACAAGAATTGACAGATAGGGGTTTTGCTCGACCTAGTTTTTCACCTTGGGGTGCACCGGTTCTGTTTGTTAAGAAAAAGGACAGATCAATGAGCTTATGTATTGATTACCGTCAACTTAACAAGGTTAGAATCAATAATAAATATCCACTGCCTCGAATTGATGATCTATTCGATTAGTTGAAAGGTGTCATAGTATTTTCAAAGATTGATCTTCGTTCTGGCTATTATAAACTACAAGTGAAAGATTCAGATGTGCCGAAAATTGCATTTAGAATCAGGTAGGGACACTATGAATTTCTTGTGATGCCGTTTGGTTTAACTAATGCACCTGCAATATTAATGGATTTGATGAACAGAATCCTTAGACCATACTTAAACAGATTTGTTGTAGTATTTATTGACGAAATTCTGATATATTCATGAGACAAGTTCGATCATGTTGAACATTTGAGAATTGTGTTGCAAACCTTATGAGATAAACAGCTTTTTGCTAAATTTATCATATATGAGTTTTGGCTCCGAGAAGTCAATTTTTTGAGACATATAGTATCGGCTGAAGGCATCAAAGTAGATCAAAGTAAAATTTCAACAGTTCTTGACTAGAAACCACCAAGAAACATATCCGAAGTTAGAGGTTTTTTGGGATTAGCTAGTTATTACCAAAGATTCATCAAAGGGTTCTCGATGATAGCTACACCGACGATGTGATTATTACAGAAAGTTGTGAAATTTGAATGGTCTAAGAAATGTCAGCAAAGTTTCAATCTATTGAAAGCACTGTTGTGTAACACCTCTTACCCGAGACCATTGCCGGAGTCGAGCACGAGACGTTAATTGACTTAACTTACTAATTCGAAGCATAAAAAATTTCTTTTAAAATTAATTCACATCATGTTCAATCAATATGTCCCTAAAAAGGACCCTCAAGACCCTAAAACATGCAACGGAAATGGTCCGGGTCCAAACTGGGAACATTAAAAATTTTCCGAATTCTTAAAATAAATCAAAATAATTTATTCCACTGTTCTCAATAAAATTGTCCACTTGCGTGATAGTCACTAATTTAATTATAAATTGAGTTAAAAAACTTGTAATTTAGATCCGTAAAGTTTCCCCAAAACTAAACTCATATATCGTCTTACCATAAAATTTTTATATTTTTTGGTTTAGCCAAATAGTATAGTTTATTCATTAAAGTCTCCCCTATTCCACTACTCGATAGTTCTGCACCCTCTTCACTAAAAATTAATTATCTCATTGTACAAAATTCAGATAATGTTATTGTCTATTTCTACTGAAAATAAACTCACTAAAGAATCTATACATATAAATTATAACTCATAATTATTTTTGTACAATTTTTAATGATTTTCTAAAGTCAGAACAGGGGACTTCAAAGACCACTCTAACCCTATCTCACTAAAATGAAAATATCTTAAAATATAAAATTCCTTTCCCTATACTATTTCTTTCATATGAAAATAGACTCGATAATCTTTAATTCTATATCTCATTCACTCTCTAATTCCATTTCTACTATCCTTGGTGATTTTTCAAAATCATGTCAATGCTGCTTTCCAAAAACTGTTCCATTGCAAATTTTTACTCTTTTATAACTTCTTTGTGTTAACTATCATTTAGGCATACATAACACCAAAACATGTTCTTAAATAGCCATTTCAATTTCTAATCATTGTCGAGCATTTACATGCTATTCATTAGCCATATCATAAGGACACACACAAAATGATTAAGTCCCTATACATGCCATAACTTAAAACATTTCAAATCTCAAAATACCGAGATAGTCTATTGATAGTGTGAAACGATCTCCAACGTCCTTACGATCCCCAAATTGGCTTGGCTATACTATAAAAAAAGTAGGAAAATAAAAGGGGTAAGCATAAAGCTTAGTAAGTTTACAGGTAAATAAATAACAACATTTATCATAAATAATTATACTCATAAATTATCATTAAGTATCATGATCTTTACTTTCTTCTTTACTTACTCCCTTACTTGTTTACTTACTTGCTTACTTGAATAACTCATGATTATAACTTACTCCTTCCTTGCTAAAATTATTTTTCTAAACTGATAACTGAGATATTCATAACCCTTATAACTCACCTGAATCTATTACCTGAACTTTTATGTAACATAGTCTGTTTACTAACCCGTTGAACCACTTGGAATACTAAGGATAATCGGTCTCCTGTCTGATAATAACATGCCAAAGTCATATCCTAGACATGGTCTTACATGGGATGTTTCCTGTACATACTGCCAATGCCATATCCCAGATATGGTATTACATGGGAGTTTTCATATCGGTGCCCATGCCATGTCCCAGACATGGTCTTACAGGGGACCTCTCATCTCGGTGCCAACGCCATGTCCCAGATATAGTCTTACGTGGGACCTCTCATAACCTCAATAATACCAATGCCATGTCCCAGACATGGTCTTACATGGGATCTCATTCCTTAATGCCATGACATTTGTATCTGATACATTCCTAATGTTTCAACAGGACTTTTTAACACTGATTCTCTATCATCTCATACTGGAGTCAACATTAAATAATTTCATGAAATAAGTACAGAATTGTTGGAAAATAACAACATTAATATTAATTATTGAAATATTGCATTTATTTAACGTAAACTTACCTCGGTACAAAATACAATCAAATCTAGCAACTTAATTCTCAACCTTTTTATTTCCCCGGTCTAACTCCAGATTTCGTTCCTCTTGATCTATAATAAAAAATTTATCTTATTTAATACTCACATTCATCAAAACATTCCTTGACTCAAACTTTGGAAAAATTATGATTTTGCCCTTAAACTTTTGCATATTTACACTTTAGCCCCAAAGCTCAGACATTAAACTTCATCCCTTATTCTTATGTTTTATGATATGCTGAAAATCTTTCCCTTTTATGGCAACTTCAAATTCCCACTCTAACATTTACTTATGAACATTAGGTATTTTTATTGATTATGTCATTTTACTCGTTTTCACTTAAAATCGTCCAGAAAAAGTTGTTTAACATAATTTTAAGCTTTATATTCTACCATAAAACATCAAAATAAACACATTTCACCTGTGGGTATTTTTCCAAATATGAACCCTAACATGAATTAATGGTAGAATAAGCTAAACCAAGCTACGAGGACTTCAAAAACATGAAAAACATTAAAAACGGGGCTTGGATGCACTTACTATGAGGCTTGGAAGCTTAAAAAACCCTAGCCAAGGGTTCCCCTTGTAAAATTAAGCCATAGCTTGAAGATGAGTACATTTTGCCATCTTTTTCCCTTTTAATTCTTTTTATTACCAAATCACTAAAATGCCCTTCATCAAAACTTTAGTTATTTTTATCTATGCATTCCCATTTTTTTCCATGAAAATCTAATAGTCTAATTACCATTTAAGTACCTCTACTTCAATTATGCACTTCTATTAAATCCTTTATCATCTAAAACTTATATTTACCCACTTTTGCAATTAAGCCCTAATATGCAATTCAGGCATGAAATCGCTGAAATTTCTTATCGGTATTCTAACACATGCATCCAATCAATCAGCAAATCATAAAAATTAATCACAATAAACTTTTCTATCTCGAATTCATGGTTTCTCAACCACTGTTCCATTTAGGCCCTATTTCAGGATGTTACATGTTGACCGAGACACCAGTTTTGGTTCAGCCTGAATTAGGTAAAGAATTTGTAATTTTAAGTGATGTATCTTTAAATGGTTTAGGCTGTGTTCTAATGCAGGAAGGCCAAGTGATAGCTTATGCTTCTAGACAGTTAAAGCCGCACGAAAAGAATTATCTGACGAATGATTTAGAGTTGGCAGCTATTGTGTCTGCATTGAAGATTTGGTGACACCATTTGTTCGGCGAAAAATGTCACATATTTACTGATCACAAGAGTTTGAACTATTTAATGTCGCAGAAAGATTTGAACCTGAGACAACACTGGTGGCTTGAACTATTAAAAGATTATGAGTTGATAATTGATTATCATCCGGGAAAAGTGAATATAGTTGCTGATGCTCTGAGCAGAAAGTCTTTATTTGCTCTGCGAGTGATGAATACACATTGAAATTATCTGATGATGGTTCGATATTAGCTGTGTTGAAAGCTAGACCGATGTTTTTACAACAAATCTACGAAGCTTAGAAATGTGATGTTGAGGTTCTAGCTAAACGGGCACAGTGTGGGTCGACTACCAATTCGAAATTCAAGATAGGATCCAATGGTTGCTTATAGTTCAAAGGTAGAATTTATGTATTGAAGAATCCAGAGCTCATTCAGAGAATCTTGCACGAAGCTCATAGTGGTAGCTTATCTGTTCATCCAGGAAGTAATAAAATGTATAGTGATTTGAAACAGATGTACTGGTGGTCGGGAATGAAACGTGAGATTTCTGACTTTGTATCAAGATGTTTAGTATGTCAACAAGTTAAAGCTAAACATTAGGTTCCTTTTGGATTATTACAGCCAGCGATGATATAGGAGTGGAAATGGGATCATGTTACTATGGACTTCATACCGGGTTTACCTTATCTCTGAGAAAGAAAGATGCCATTTGGGTTATTGTTGATTGTTTAACGAAGTCAACACATTTTATTCCGATACATACAAATTTCTCTATTGTGAGATTAGTTGAATTATATGTTTCTGAGATTGTCAGATTACACGGGGTGCTAGTTTCCATCATCTTGGATAGAGATCCACAGTTTACATCATGATTCAAGAAAAAAATATAAGAAGCCCTAGGTAAGCAATTGCATTTTAGCACGACATTTCATCCTCAGACATATGGTCAATCTGAGCTAGTAATTCAGATACTCGAGGATATGCTTCGTTGTTGCGTATTAGAGTTTGAAGGCAATTGGGAAAAATATTTTTCGCTGGTTGAATTTGCGTACAACAACAGTTTTCAATCGAGCATAAAGATGACACCGTATGAAGATTTTATGGTCGTAAATGCCAAACTCTGTTATATTAGACTGAGCTTAGTGAGAGAAAGATACACAGGGTTGATTTGATTCGCAAGACTGAAGAAAAAGTAAAAGTGATCAGAGATAGTTTGAAAGAAGCTTTAGATTGTCAGAAATCATATGTGACTCTTAAATGTAAAGACATAGAATTTCAAGTTGGCGACAAAGTATTGTTAAAAGTATCGCCCTAGAAGGAATTTCTTCAGTTTGATCGCAAAGGAAAGCTAGGTTCACAATTTATCGGGTCGTATGAGATTACTGAAAGAATTGGACCTGTTACATATCGATTAGCTTTACCGTCATAATTAGAAAGGATTCATAACATTTTTCATGTGTCTATGTTATGACAGTACCGATCTGACCCTTCACATGTTATCTCCCTAACAGATGTTGAGATCCAACCTAATATGTCATACAGTGAGGAACAAATCAGAATTCTGGCATGAAAGGTGAAATAATTGAGAAACAAGAACATAGCTTTAGTAAAAGTTCTCTGGCAATGACATGGAATAGAAGAAACTACCTGGGAACCTGAAGAAGCTACGAGAAAGCATTATCTGAACCTCTTTTTTGGTAAGATTTTCAGGGACAAAAATCCCTTTAGGGGAAGAGTTGTAACAACTCGTTTCTAGTGAAATCAAAATAGTGATTTTGGGACCACAAATCTAAAATCAAAAAATTTATTTTATTATTATTTTTATTTCCTACAACATGATAGTAATACCGTATAAAAATTTTATTAAAAAATTACCGTTTACATGCTCAATTTGATAAAAAGGACTAAATCATGTAAAGTGCGAAAGTTGAGTTCTAGTAGCTAAAGGTATTAAATAGGTATAGAACCTTAAATTAAGAGTCCTTATGTGGTAATTAGACCATAGTTAGTGATAGTGGATGTACATGGCTTGGTATAATGGTAATTAGTAATGTTTTTAAAGGTTAAATTAGTAAATAAGTAAATAAAGGTTAATAATTAAAGAAAACCAATTTCCTTCATGCATTCATATTCTCTAACCGAATATTAGGGCAAGAAAAGCCATTGGAGAGCTTTTACATTCGGCAAACATTTCTTAGCTTGTGTCGTATCTATTTTTGACCCGTTTTTAATGATTTTTATGTTTTCGAGATCGTTATAGCTTAATCTAGCTAGCCTGGGGACTAATTTGTAAAAATTCTAAAAGATTAGAGTTTTCCTTGAATTAATATAGGTTTTTGTATGTTTGATGCTAGAAAATGGATAGTAGTTGATAGATAAACAACTTTTGTTAAGTGATTTTTAGTGAAATTGTCAAATAAGGATTAAATTGAAAAATAGAAAATTTCACACGGTGAAATTGTGAAATAAATGAAATATAGGGCTTGTTAGGGACCTAATTGATATTTTTCCATAGTGGGTTGTGGTGAAATTGCATAAATTTCCATTTTTATGAGCTAAGGACTAAATTGTAAAGAAATTAAAAGTATAGGGGCAAAATGGTAATTTTGCCAAAATATGATTCTGGGCTAAATTGAAAGAAATATTGAATTGAGTTAAATTTACATGTATAGATCAAGGTAGACCTCGTACGGCTTTAGATCGGGGCAAAGGGAAAGTCTTGGATTAATCACCTCTGTATCTATGTATACTCGTCGAGGTAAGTTCGTATGGTTAAATTGTTTATATATTCTTTTGATTGTAATATACTTATGTTGTGAATTGTTACACGTATATACCGGCTGCATATCCAATGACGTACGACTACTACTGAGCCCTGTTTGAACCATAGGAATTCGTAAGATACAAATGACATGTCATTAGGGTTTACATGATTTGGGTGCTAGTCATGAACGTCCTACCGATGGCTGAGGTCCGGCATGTGTTGCGAATACTCCACTGCTCGTGTGAGTACCATCGTATAGCTATGTTTCAACCCACAGCTCGTGTGAGTAGGCTTATTTACACAGCTTGTGCAAGCATACCGATTCACAGCTCATGTGAACATACATGTACAGGATTTGACGGATTACAGTTATATGAGTTAGCACACTATGTGTGAGCTATCCTAGGTATCCAACGATATTCTAATGGTTCAATGGGCAATATTCTGATATGAAATGGTAAGAGTTCAATACGGATTATTACAGGGATACATATGAATTATATGGAAATGTTGTTACATGGTATATAAAAAATTGAATTGGATGATACATGTATATGAAATTTACTCAATTGTTGTGCTCATCCATGATTATTTCTTTATATATGTATTTACATGGCTAACATAGTAGGTGTATATGTGCATAGACTTTGGCCAAATTATGGTTGGAATATGCTATGTTACTTACCTATTATATGATTCAATGGTAAGTTATGTTTTTTGATATACGAACTTACTATGCTTAAATACTTACTCTATCTTATTTTTTCATGTTTTATAGCGAATTGGAAGGTCGATCGGGTTGGAAGCTTGTCGAAGCTATATCACACTATCCATCGACTCTTTCAGTACTTTCAGATGTTTAATTTCAATTACAATGGCATGTATAGGTATTTTGGCTAATGCTGGCCATGTATTTTGATTTGTTGAAATGGCCTTTTGGTTTGGCTTGAATTATGGTATTTTTGTGTTCTAAGGAAATTAGTTTTGGCATGTAAATATTAGCCTTAATATAGTTGATGTGTTGGCTTGATATGTTTGAATTATGGAAGATAAAATTATGGTATGAATATGCATATTATATATATGGTTTGTAACTTGAAAGAAATGTTGTGCATTGGTACTTTGTGGTTGAATGGCATGTTTGGTACCATTTGATGAGTTTTGGTATGTTTTGGTACGTAGGCTAAATGGCATGTGTTGGTGCAAATATGCCTATAAGCTAGTTGGTTATTTTGGTCAAATTGAGTACATGGTTAGACATGTGTAATATATTGTCATTTGAGGTGCCTAAGGGCATATTGGTTGTATGAGATTATGCCATATGTATATAGCTAGAATATGCATGACTTTGGTGTCTTGTTATGGCTTGTATATATGTGCATTTTTTGTTGTAGGTACATGCCTAGTATGGTGAGAAAATGGCTTGTAAAATGACCTATTTTGGTCCATACGGGTAGAGACACGGGTGTGTGTCTCAGCCGTGTGTGACACATGGCCAGGCAACACGGACATGTGTGACACACAGCCAGGCAACACGGCTGTGTGTCCCCTGTAGCTTTCAAAAGGTTGCAAGTCAAGCTCGTACACGGTTTGACACATGGGTGTGTGGCTTGGCCGTGTGACCCAAGTCAGTGAGTTACATAGGCACAAACAATGGTTGGGACACGGTCATGTGTCCCTACTTTGAATACCCAGACGGCCTGGCTACATGACCGTGTGACCGTTTCAGTTTTAAAAATTTTCACTATTTTTAAAAAATTCTTTTGAGTTTTTGATTTAGTCCTGACTAGTTTCTAATGTCTTTTTTTGGTCTCGAAGGCTTATATAAGGGACAATATGCATGTTTTAGTTTGGTTTTAAAATTTTTATTGATATGAGTTGAAATGTTTAAAATTTATGTTCGTTTGATTTGAAAACTCTGGTAATGCTTTGAAACCTAGTTCCGACGACGGATACGGGTTTGAGGTGTTCCACCACACCTTTTCTGCAGAATTACTCCTTGGGGATCGACCCCAGCAACAATATTTGTGGGCTTATAGCAATTTGGGCTCAGATTCTCGAGATAGAAATGGAAAACATTCTTAACAGTGATGATCTTTTCCAACACTAAGGAGCAGCTCGATTTTAGACGATTAAATTGCTCCTCTGCCGCCTCATTATCCAATGATTGTTTGTGAGTACAAATAGACTCGGGAGGAATGGATCACTGCGTTGGGAACCTAAACCTATTCCTCAACCAAACCTCACCCAAATGTATTTATTTCTATGAAGATGAAGTTTAGGGGCCCAATTCCTGACTATGGGCTCGCGACCTTGGCAAGTATTGAAATGGGTCGTCTCGGCATTTGTTCTTTGAGTAATAACCTACAATTTATAAATTCATTAGAAAACACCAAGGATGGGTGGCTCGCCCTTTAGGCTGTAGTCTATGAAATAATAAACTAAGGTCCACCAAGTTAAGCTAGCAAGTTGCCCCAACGTGATTTCATACTTATTGAGAATGGTATGAAAGAAAGAATGAAGTGGTAGATGAAAACCAGCTTTGAACAAATAAAGGGGAATAATAATACCGTCAAAGTTGTCACTCAGCCGACACTCGCCTTGAACCAGGTTGAATTCATTAGTGCAGTTGGATAGGTGGACCTCTCTGACCCTTAGATACCGGTCCATCTCCCATTGGGCTATCAAGCATTAAAAGAATGTGGTCTCTACTGTGGTGCTTATTGGGTCCGGCCTTGTCACCCTCTGAACCACCCTTATGTGTAATGCCCTCGACCTGACCTGATCTACCGAATCTAAATTTTGGGTGTTACATCCTTACATATGTAACTTGAACTTCTTCTCTCTTTTCTTATTCATTTATGTAAAAGTTTGTCTTATGGGCATAACAGAATCTCTTATGGCATACATGGTATGGTTACATTTACTTTCTCCTATGTACAAATTACTATCTATGGCTACTATAGGGTTTCTTGTGAAAATAACATGTATGGTTATTGTTTCGACTCAATAAAGTTTCAGGCTTTTCTACTTTATCTCTTAGTCAGCTGGATATACATTGGGACACTACATAATGAACTTTAGCACAAACTCGAACATGCCATTTGACCTCCTCTGTATGCATAACAACTCGACACGCCGCTCCCTTGGCGTAGCCCTGGCATCGTCCCTTAGCATGAAATCCTTTATAACCTAAATCATAAAATAATACTTGTAAGTTTGTAAGAACTTAGTGAGTTAAACCTTAGAACACATTTTCCATTTATTCTACGTCGCATCTGCTATTTTGCACATCCTTGGGTATTTCTTGACCTTTCTTTCTTCTTTGGCAGGTATAATACTGAGGCTACCATTTTTCCTTCTTCAAAACCTTTTCCCCCCTCTGTTGAACGTATTATACTTAACATCTTTTTACTTTCTATATCCTTTCTTAAATCGTACCTTATTATTAGACTTAATATCTTTTTCCATACTTACTGGTCTTATCATTTTCTTTAGGCGGGGTAGATTACTCCCAATACTTAACTCAGAATTCGTCTAGATCTTCCTTGCTTTAAAGTACCTTTTATACTTATCTTTAATAGATCTCATTGCCTCGCCACATACTCTAGCACACACTAGCCTTACTATTTAGTCCTTATAACTATACAGAGTTCACAATTTACTTGCATACAGAGCCTTTTTTCAACGTTCGTTAGATACTTAGTTCTTTCTACATGTCCATTCATCATCTCATATACTTACCTTCAATTTAGAGTCTTACCTTCATTTTTGCCTTCAGAGAGCCAGTCGTGGCTTTCTTTCCTGATTTCTTACCCGTCATTCATTTGATGTTCGCCCGAAGGCATTGTCTTCAAATGGTCATCACGAGAACTATTCTTCATATTATGCCACGTAAGTGCTCCTTCCCAAAGATAGCCACAGAGGCCTTCCTTTCAGAGTCTCGCCACAAAGGCATCCTTTTAACAAAGATAGCCACAAGGAATCCATTTAATAGAGATAGCTATAAAGGCTCGTTTTTATGGAAACTGGTGTTTTTGACGATAGGGATTTGTCTATACTCATTGGCGTAAGGTTTAACCCTCATCGCTGGTGCTTACCCAACCTTCCTTTACATATTTTATATGATGTCATAGCCCAACCATGGTCTTACACTATATGGTCTTCAAAGTGCCATGGAATTTTCCTTTCAGAGATCTATGTTTTTAATCCAGACGAACCCCTTTAAATGACTCTGGAGACGGACACAGACACTTCATGCACACTCATACTTGATAGACTCATTCACATCTGACTTATTCATAACAAACTCCTTCACAATAAGTTTTTCATGTCATCAAAACACATATAGACACACTTTACTCACTAACAATTATCCTCAAATGTCATATCCTTATTCGATATGAATCATTCATGCAAGTTCATCAGACATACATTTATCATAGAATCATCACATCATGCATTCTTAGCTTATTTTCACAGAAGATTTTAACATGCATAGTACATTTGCAAGAGTCGGCATAGGGACTCACCTCATAACTTAGAAGGTTTTCAAACTTCAAATCTAGTCCTTTATTCTTTAAATCAACCACTTGACCTCCAGATCCTTCAATCATCCAGATGCTATGGCTTCCTTGCCTTAACAAATAGAGACTTTGTTAGAATCTATTTGGGTAACCTTTAGTATCACTTTAAACCCCAAACATAACACTAAGCCTTCTTTCTTCAAGTATACTTACAGATTTGTGTTCCCTTAACAAGTAGAGCCTCAAAACGTACCTTAATGGGAGGAAAATCACTAGCAGAAATTGAGGTTTTAGGCTCATCTTTTTGGGAGGCAACCTTCATCTTCTCATGGCCCTAATCCTTAAGAAGGAAGATAACCCCATTAACTTAACCTGGGGGCCCTTTTAACTTAACCCAAGTTTTCATAGGAACTTGGTGAATGTCACGTCAAGAATAAGTGACTTATCAAAATTTGCCACATTAAATAACATACCTGATACTTCTTTAGCCTTTAATTCTTCCGGTTCATGTTTGTTTAGCTCCCAACTAGCTTTTCTTACAAATCAACTAGTACAGGACCACATTGGTCACTGGAGGTATTATTCCTTCTAGTGTGGCCTCATACTTCATAATCATCCTTTCTGTAACCATCACTTTTGTTTCACTTATCATCCTATTCTAACTAGGAATCCTTGTCTACTTATTTCCATCTCAGATTTCATTTATTCTAGATGCCAAAAATGCATTTGGGCTACTACTACTACTTAGTCCATTATTCCTCCCAATGATTCCTTAACCATTCCTATTACAGAGGGTCGTATAAATAAAACATTCTTGGTTCACCTTCCATATGCCAAGATGGGCCTTTTTGGGCAAACACTACTTCACTTGTCATTTTTCTATATAACTATACGCCTAATTTAGAGACTTATACACTCTTCCCATTATTCTTTGAATCGTCGTACTTAACTTAGCCATAAGTTTCAATCCTTCAGAATGCGCCAGACTAAGGGGCGTACTTGGAAAGTAACTTATACTTAATCCAATCCTAATGGTATACACTTCAAACTATCCTCTTAAGCCTTATTCTTATGGACTATATTTCAAAATTTTAGGACTTCGACAAGGGGCATACTAAAAAACCTTAGTTTCTAAAGTAAATCCATACTAATTCAGACATTTACTCTGGAAATTCTTTACTTCTTATAAAAAACCCAAACACTAGGACTCTATAGGGAGGGATGTTACACCCCGACTCCTACTACTACCACTGTAGTTACTTCTACCCTCGAGATGACTGTGTTTAACCTTAACCATTTGGAGTAAATGAAAAGATAAGGGGGAAGATTCAAAGATTTACCTAGACAATGTAGAGAAGTGGTCGAAGGAAGAAGGAGGTAATAACTAGGTAAGGAAATTAGAGAAAGCAAAAGGGAGAGAATTTTGGGATTCAGAAGAAAACTTGGTCGACAAGGAGTTAGAGAGTGATTTCTGATGAAAGGCCTCTTTTTCTTATATATCTATTTAAATAACCAAGCATCCAAGGGAAGCTTAGGATTCAATTTGAAATAGATTATTCAAATTCTCAAATCTGTATTTGACACCTGTTGAAGACGGAGAGGGTTTCTTTTAAACCCCTCAACAACCAAGAATGCGGGAAGGTCTGCCTAAAAAAGTCGCTTAGAGTGTACTCGCCAAGTAATATACATCAGTCAAAAGCTGTTTGCCAGCATCATGCTGAGCAGATGCCTAGTTTAAGGTATAGGAAAAGGCTCGGCCAAGATAGACATGAGGTTATCCTTGTACAGCTATCCACTGTAAATGAATGTAAACAGACCCACTGTTTGAGTCAAATAAGTTTAGAATGAATTTGTAGACGATAGGATAACTTTATGAAAATTAGGAAGAGTAGAGGTGTCTACCTCTTGGTATATAAGGAATTATCAAAGTAAATAGGAAACTAGTTCGAAGTTCGTCTCTAAATTAAGGTAAGAGAGGAAATTTCAAGGATAAAATTTTCTTTAAGGGTGGGGGAGTTGTCACACCTGGATCTCTATAAGAACTCTAATTTAAAGGAATTTTGGGACTTAATTGAACTTATAGTAAGTTGGCAAACTCTACCAGAAATTTTGAAAAAAAAATTTGTGGCTGTCGAGGAAATAGTTGAGCTCCAATTCTAGTTTGGTTAAGATGGAACCGACTGGTTCCATAGTTCGGCGCTTAATGATTGTCGATTATTGGTTAAGAGGGTTTGGGGGACTATGTATAAAAGTTATACGTATAGATGAAAATGGATATTCTTCTAAAAGAAAAATCCTCCTCATTTCCATCTGTAAATTTCTTCTTGTTTGCATTGTCTTCTTCGATTATTTCAAAGAAGAGGAGAACCTAGGTAGGCTTTGCATGGAACAAAAGTCGTAATAATCGGAGTCTGAAAGTAGAGAGATTAGGGAACTGGTAAGCTTTCTTAACCTTTTGTACTCGATGATTCAATGAATGATAATGTAAGGAATTCCTAATAAGTTTTTGGAAGGTGGGTTTTGGGTTTTAAGGTTTAAATGCCTTCGATTTAACTAACATGTGGTTTTATGCTTAGTTTTCAAGATAAAGGAGACTCTGGTGTTTGGAAATGCTAAGCTATCAAGGATGAAGGAGCTTAAGTGAGGCTCTGCACACCACCTTAGGTGTTTGTTGTTGAGCTGAAATGTGTTTTTCGTATACCTGTTCTGATTTCGATTCTAAAATTCATAGTTGTATGTGATTACAATGAATGAGTAGGCTGAGTAGGCTAAGCATGCATTATACTATGAAAAATGTGAATGCTTGCAAGTGTGCACTCAGCATGTAAGATGTGCTTTATACTGTCGTGATTGGTATGTGTCGTGCTATTTGTCATAGAAGTATGTGCATTGCTATGTGCTTAAGGTATGTTTTTATTTGATGCAGAGTATAGAGGGAATTTACCTTGACGGGGTAGATGGCATCGTGGAATGGTTAGCTAATGGTTCACTAGAATGGTTATCGACTGGTATGTCAGGGCGACACCCTGACGATGATAATTAGGTGCCATAGAGCAACACAGCAATAGCGATCTGCAAGCTCTATGGGGCGACACCATGAGGACGGTATACAGGCTCTATGGAGTGACACCTCGAAGAAGGTTTAAAGACTCTTGAATTCAGTAAACAACAGATAGTCCTCTGGGACAATAAACACAGGATAGTTTATCGGGACAATAAACACAGGAGAGCCCACCGGGACAGTAAACACGAGAGAGTTCGCCAATACATTAAACATGGGGACACACTGTGTAAGACCATAGCTTGGTTATGGTGACAAGTCAAGCTTTTCAGAATGATGAATCAGGGAAAAGATAGGGAAAGAAAAGGAAAGTCACCTTAAGACTCGCATGGCGAGTAGCATGAAAGGATAAGGCAGTGCGCCCAAGAACAAGGGTAAACAGGTCGGTAAGAGAGTCCACCAAAGTATTACGAAAAAGGAGAAATTAGTCTATGTTACCTTTTTAAGGCTGGTGAGTCCTTGAAGAAGATTCTAATCTGAATGCTTGGTTCGGTAAAGTCTGCTAGAGATATACAGAGAAAAAGCATGTCAGTATAGGATTATGTAGCCCAAGAAAATTTACGGGTATCTATCAAAAGAGGAAATTCGCTTAGGACTAGTTGGCAGGAAATTTCGTCAAAAATTAGCGAAAGACCAGGTGAGAATACCCTGGGTAGAATTGGTTAAGTGGTACTTGAGATTGGGATACTCGCCAGAAACTAATTATTGTGGTGTTTGTTCAATCAGCCAAACTTCATCTTTAAGCCTACAAGGGAGGATACTGGAAAGTGACGTTAATAAGGAAAGGGGATCAGACATTGGCTACGTAAAAAGGTAAGTTATCGCTGGAATGGTACAATAGATCCATACGGTGTACAGAGTGAATTAAAGGGACCAAGGTAAGAGACCACAATTATGGTGAATATTTAGTCAAACGTCAATAGTGGGCGTCTATTCGAAATAGTAAACATGGGTATCAGTGAAGAGGTCTATTAGGAATAACATATGTAGGGTCTAGAACAATGATATCAAGGTCAAGACCCACATAAGGGCATTTTAGATGGACCCTTGTTGTAATTAGACCGGTGGTTATATCTACAAAAAGTTGGCTCAGAGAGAGCAAGACATGGGCTACGACAGCAAAATTATGAATTCTACTACGAAATTCAAAGAGTTTTAACTCTGTGCATATGATCTCACCTTCTTAAAGTTTAAGTAGCCATTTATGAATAATTGTGTGTAGATCTCACTAAGTTCTCTTGAAGTTATAAAATTTTATTGCTTGTATACAAGTCAGAAGTTGGCTCAGGATTTGAGCAAGGGGATCAAGCTAGACACCATCAGATTCTAGTAATAAGCGTAGTAGCTATTCATCTATATAGAGGGGCATCCTTAAAGGCCACACCTCAGGGTTTAAGATGATTTTCTCTGTATTCGAGTTTAAATATAAAGGTTATAAATAAGAATCAAAGTTGTAAGAGTTTTAACGAATATGATGAGTTTTAATAGTAGTTAAAATCTGAAAGTTAGGTAGTCTAAGTATGAAATTAAATTAGATTTGAAATATGGTTAAGTTATTCAGGTTGTTGTAACATTCGGTGTTGTGTTTGCTGCAAATTCGGTTTAGGTAAGTTCGTACATTGATTAAACTAATTAATTGTTTTTCTTTTGATTTAATAACTATCTATTTATGTTTGTGATTGTATATATTTGCTTAGTAAATGTTAAGTGATGAAATGGACTAAGTTGCAGTGATATTATAGTTAAAGGTTATGATTGAAAATGGAAGACTATGTAGATGAATTCATGTGATGAAGTAATGTATAAATAATTAAATTATATGGATATGAATCATGACCCGTATGAACCTTGTGAATGCTTAGGATACAAATGACATGTCATTAGGGTTATTACTATTTCAGGTGCTAGTCTTTGATGTCCTACCGATGGCTAAGACCCTACAATTGTTACAGATTCTTCATAGCTTTGTGAGCAGTCTCGTGCAACCTAACATCCCGACCTACAGCTCGTGTGAGTAGACCTATTTCACAGCTTGTGTGAGCATTTACAGTTACAGCTCATGTGAGCTTTTACCGTCACAGCTTGTGTGAGCATTGTTCCTGTGTATCCAATGTTATTTCACTGTGGTTCATCAGGTGGAAATGGATATATATGAAATGGTTATACGAAATGGATATATGAAATGGACATTTGAAATGGATACTTGAAATGAAAATGTGAAAAGTTAAATGGATATATGAAGGTTGAGTTGTGTACCAAGTGTGTTTACTTGTATATATTTTATGAACATGATAAAGTTACATGTTTCATATATAAAATAGCTAACCTTGTGAGATTTGTAATGTGTATAGGCAATTAATGAACTCATGATCTTGATTATGAAATTGATTGTGAAATCTTTAAGTTACATTATATACGATAAGTCGAAGTTTATGTTTAGTACGAACTTACTAAGCAATGATTTGCTTATTTCTATTATGTTTTTTTTTGTAGATTATCAAATGTTTTGGTCGGTTGGAAGTCAAGTCAAAGCTCACACTTTACGCTCAATGGCTCGGTAGATTTTTCTATAATTTTGGTTTAGGTTATAAATGGCATGTAGTAGGTGGTTTAAATTTCATATGTATTTATTCAAGTTGTGATATGTTTTTGGCTATGTAAATATGGTTGTGAATTTTGGTTTAGTTGGTACATTTGGTATATAAATATGTATACAAATATATGAATGGTTTTGATCATGTTTTGTAGTTTAGTTTTGGTATGTGATAAGATGAAATGACTTAAAGGATAGGTGTAAGTTTTGTGAAATGATGATTGATGAATGCAAAAGTGATTAAGGTATAAAAATGGTGACATGAATGGTATAAACTGGTATGTTTTGACGATGTTATATTTTAAGACAATATGCTATGTAAATGTTTTAGTTAATTTGGTTCATTGTGTATAAGCTTATGTGGTACTATTAGCTGATTGTACACCAATTGCATATGGATATTGAATGGTATTGTATGTTAGCTTGAAGTTGTTTGAATTGATGTGTCTTTTATGGCATATTGGTTAGGCACTTAGGATGCTTGAATAGATGTTGATTTTTGGCATGTTTTGATGAGTTTGTTAGTAGGTTTGAACATTGGCAACTTGTTGCTTAAGGGAAATTAGTTTGGTTAACTTGTTGGAAAAGTGACATTCAGGTGCACACGGGCTGATACACGGCCTGACACACGACCGTGTACCATACACGGGCTTATGGTACAACCATGTGGTCTGTGTGATTTAAGTATCAATTTGCACATACAGTTACAATTTGTTACACAGTCTGGAGACACGATCGTGTGCCTTCTCACGCACGGCTTAAGTCCCTACACACAGTCTGCCAAGACGGCCATGTCCTATGGTTTCACATGGCTTTGGGCTATCACACGGCATGGTCACATGGTTGTGTGACCCCTGTTTAGCATTTTTATCCCATTTTTCTCAAATGTTTTAATTAAGTCCCTACTTTATTTTAAATTTTTTTATAGCTTTAATTTGTTCAATTTAACACTAAAAAATTATGAATGACATGATTTTAATTGAGTTTAATTTAATTAATCAATGTATGAAATGTTTGATCTGATATAGCATGTTTTGTTCTGTTTTGTTTTGTAGCATCCCGTAACACTAATCCAATGATGAAGATGGGTGAGGGGTGTTACATTATTATAAGAGTGTTGGCAGCTCAAATTAGGTCTTCGACATGTCCTAGGTCTTCATAAAAAGTTAATTGTGCAAACAAAAATAACCCTAGAATACTTGGGTACCACGTCGAGGCTATGTCGCGCCATAGGTCTTGCATGGCACGATACAACAAGTGATTTGTTCCTTCTTTGGTTCGTTTCATGCTTTCACAGCTTGGGAAGCTTGTGTATCACTCGTCCCATGTTCCTACATCCATTAGGCTTATAAATCATCATCTTACACACTCAATTACACTAATTAGTACTACCTAAGACCCGTGTCGGCCTAATATGTCACAAACACTCACAAATGTGTTAAAAAAACATTTATTTTACTAATATCTACTACTAACTACAAAATACCGAAAATGCAAGTTTAAATACTAAAAATGCTAGACAACAAGCTCCTTAAGTGTGAAAATATACCAAAATAACTACTACATTTGACATCAAGTCAAACGCCCCCACACTTAAGTTTTTGCTTGCCCTCAAGCAAACTAAATAGAACAAATGAAAAATGAAAAACAATAACACAAAAGAAAAACAAAGCACTTGAGCTAGCATGATACATGAGATTGGATCGAAGCACTATAAATAGGAAGATTTGGTAAACATATAATTCTAGCTAGAGGTTTAAGTAATCTACAATCATTTACATTCAAACATACTAGTTCAAGATGTTCGAATTTTATGTACCTAGTATTTTTAATCCATGCTTTGAACTCTAATACAATATTTATAACTACAAGCACTTTACGAGCTTTTGTGCCAATATGAGTGAGATTTTCTCTATTCTCATGTTTTTATTTCACTGTTAACACACACACACTCTTGGCTTTTATCCATTCTATCTTTATCACACTCGTAATGCTTTTAACCCTCACCAATGCTTTTATACAAATATCCATTTTAATTAAGTACATACAAGTAAAGATTTAATTCTTATTATATTGTTCAATAACAATGGATTTATTTACTAGTATTTTAATTCAAACTTTCTAACATTCAACAGATGTAATTACCCTATTCATATTTACCTTTATCCCTTACTTTTCTACCGATACTCCGCATCGGGGGTGGTTTGGGGAGGATGCCTATGCTTTTCACCTGACTAAGGATGTAAGTATGCATGGCATTCAGCGGGGTATCGGCTTTGAACCTCCCTTAGGGGGGATAACGTCTTCCAAGGCCTCTAAGAGTTTCTGAATGTGTCACCTTGGGTTAGGGTTCATTGCAGTCTGTCAATCCTAACCCATAAGGACTAGTTGAAGGGAGCCTGTCTACTGTGCGGTCCCTCTCTACTTCTGGGTGGTCAGTCTTCTCTATAAAAATTAGCTCGTGATGTTCTTTTAATCACTTCTACCTCTGTAAACTTATGGACTTGCTCATATAGGTCAACTAGGTCCTGCGGCTTTTTGTCTGTGAATAAGTACTGCACATGGTCATTTTGCACTCCCATGATGAAGGCATCTATCGCCTACTGGTCTTCCAAGAACTTCGTGTTGAGGGTCGCCACATGGAACCTCTTCACGTAATCTTGAAGGGATTTGCCCTCCTGCTGTTTCACTAACATTAGCCCCATGGGCGTGTTCATGATCGCTCGATGGGCTCTAAACCTACCCAGGAACATTTTCCCCTACTGTGAAAAGTTATAGACTGAGCCTTGTGGGAAAGAAAGATACCAGTCCTTAGCGCTTCCTTTCAGCGTTATTGAGAAGGCTTTACACTTGGCCGCATCCAGCGCCCCTAGCATGTTCATATAATCGTTGTACTACATCATGTGTGCCCTCGAGTCCCTCCTTCCCTCGAACATATCTTTAGGTACCTTGAAATCACATGGCAAACCTATTATTGCAATCTCAAAAGCCAGTGGGTTGTTGGAGCAAAACAACCAGTCCATATCTTGCGACTCGGTGTGCAATGCTAGCACATTGCAACGTAACTCATCCATTTCGTTTAACCATTCTTTCATTTGCGTACTTAGGGCTTCATCTTGGGTTTTGATGTTTCCTTGGGACCCTGAGTTGTCTGCACGTGCTTTTCTTTACAATTCTTCATTCTATCTCAGGCTCGTGATAAACCACATTGTTAAGGTTCTCGGGTCTATCGGTGAACCATGCAGTGAACAGGTCAGCCTCATCTTGCTGGGCACCGGAATGCAACACTCCAGCTTGTTCGGAGGAGGACTTGAAGGGGAAAGCTTCATTTGGGTAAGCCATTTGGTTTTAGGGTTGAAGGAAACTGAATCAAACTAGAATAGATCTGTCGATCGAAAGTAGGTCCATCCTCACCGCACTAATTGTTGAAGTGTTTTCTTATATCCTCTTGAGAGGAATGTTGGCAGTATTTATACATGCTCCTATTGTTACTATTATAGCTCGTAACTGGGCCCAACATTTTTTCTCGGTCTTGGGACCTCTACTACTGACATTCTTTGCCTTTGGTGCTGACATTCTCTGTGCGCCCCTGACTTGCTGGATGCATGTTTGCATAGCATGCATTCCTTTTTGGTCCTAGGGCTAACATCCTCAGCGAGCTCCATACCCATTGGTCGCGAGTTTAGATTACTTGTAGGGCTCGTAATCCTTCCTGTGAACACCATTCACAACCCCATCTTACTAGGTGTACGCGCGAACTCTTCTTAAGAGCTGTCTTGGTGAATATGCCTTTTTCGAATCAGGTCTATCCGGGTCAAGGGTCAGAGACCCGAATCATTTTAGGACATTTGGGTTGGTTACATCAAATTATACTATACACACTAATTGTGATAAAGGATAAGGCCCTAGATTCGATATACGGTTAATCAAAAAATTTGTGAGAAAATTGTACATTAACTGTCATATAAGGCAGTTTTGTGGATAATCAATATATAACACCTTATATTATAACAAGGTATAAAAGCATAATCTTGTAAGAAGTAATGCATCTCTATTTTTTATTTAAATTTTATAATGTTTAATTATTCATCAAATTTATTTTTTCTGATACTAAAATTATATTATAGATGTCATCAAGATTTTAAATAAAATAATTTAACGAAATTTATCCTTAAAAAGCTCTTTAAATTTTTAAACTATTTTTATTATCACTTCTAAATATTATTATCTAAAACAAACATGATTAATTTAGTTAATAGGAAAATTTAAAAAAATAAAATTACCCATTAAATTTTATTTTGAAATTTTAAATTCTCAACTAGCATATAAATTATAAATTATTTAATGCAATTTATCCTATTTTAAAAATTTATGCTTTTAAAAATTCTCCAAAACTCTAAACTAATATTATTATCCCTTATAAATACTATCATCTAAAACATACAAGATTAGCGCAACCTAGGAGATAAAAGAAGTTGTACGTTAAAGTTCATATTAGTGTTGAGCATACAACTCAAAGAGTTTTTAAGAGGCTCCTAATGTTAGGAAAATCATATTTGTTAGAGAAGTTGAATCACTCAACGATAGTAGATTCATTTCATTGAGCTAGGCTCAGCAAACATAGGGAAACCGAATTGTGTAAATAATTTTGATGTTCCATGTCAACAATTGGTATTAGAGCCTCCCACTTAATATGGCTAGTGGAGATTCCTAGTATTGTGACTTGAAGTCAAATGTAGTAGTTATTTTGGTATATTTTTGCAGTTAAAAAGCTTGTTTTCTTGCAGATTTAGTATTTAACATTGCATTTTAGGTATTTAGTAGTTAGTAGTAAATATTAGTAAAATAAATATTTTTTAACACATTTGTAAGTATTTGTGACCTATTAGGGCAACACGAGCCTTAGGTAGTTTTAATTGGTGTAACTGAGTGAATAGGATGGTAATTTATAGGTTCAATAGATGTAGGAACTTGGGATGGGACGTGTGATGCACAAGCTTCCCGAGCTGTGAAAGCCTGACACAAACTAAAGAGGGCATAAATCACTTGTCGTGTCACGCTATGCAAGGCCTATGGCACGACATAGCCCCGACGTGGTGCCCAAGCATTTCAGGGTTTTTTTTTTCCACACAATCAATTTTTTATGAAGACCTAGGACATCTCGAAGACCTTAGGGGTTTGATTTAACTAAGTCGTCTTAGATGTATCCAAAAATCATCATAGTTTAGAAGCAAAATTTAGGTTAGGTTTTCTTTTCTTTTCATAAACTATTTGTTCTTCTCTCTTAGAATTGGTTTCAATCCAAGATTTCTTTTATTTAATCGAAGTATTTCAATTTATTTCCCTTTGCAAGCGATGATTTGTGTTATCCCAATTGAGAGATTTTCTACTCTGTGCTTCAATTGACATCCACAAGATTACTTTTACGTCTCTTTTCTCTTTTAATTTAATCGTTTTTATTTAAATGTTTATTTCAATTGAGATTGAGATTGTGAATGCTACGAGTGGCTAAATCCCTCAGGGGAGATTAACGAATGGATAGGGACATGATTAATGAAATATTGAGGGTTTCTCGATTGGATTAGTTGGTATAGATTACGCGTTCTTAAACCCTAAGCTTGACAACCCTAGGAAGTAATCAAGGTTAAACAAGGTCAGGAGATAAGTGAGTATCAATCAATTAATTAATCAATTAAAGACCGGAAGGTAATAATTGGATACCTAATCCACCCTAAAACCTTAATCCAAAATTAATTATAATCCTTGAAACGAGTTAATCTTCCTGATTGGTTTTATCGTTTGTGTTTTATTTGTTGTTATTTATTTTAGTAATTAGTTCTTCATATTAATCTCTTTTATGATCTATCGTAGTATAGGATTTAATTATTACTATTTAGACTTATTATTGTAAAGATATTTTTCATAGATTTAGTCTAGCCTTTGGGATGTGTCGAAGTCCTCCAGTCGTCTGTTCTTGTACCCGATTAGCTTCTACTTGTCTCATTGCGTCTAGAACCTGTTTTCTTCTAATTCTAACATGAAATTACAAAGTACTTATCCTAAAATCTAACAACAAATAAGAAATTAAAACTAATTTACAATATTTATAAACTAATTAAAGTTCAATTGTTTTAAAAATTATGCCTGCTAACAGACTTGTCTAGTAATTCCTTGAATTCCACCATAGACTTTATCTCGACATTCTCAAAAATTTTGGTTTTCCCAACAACTCAGAAAATACCTTTGATCGTGGTCATTAGGGATTAAATCGAATAAGACATAGCATTCTCCCTAACTAGTCTCGCAATTTGGGAATTGTGACCACACTTGAACACTTCTATCTCTCCATTGATTTTCATAATTAGCTCGTTTTGTTCAAGATCGATGGTCGATTTAAAAGTGTCTAGAAATGGCCTACCAAATAGAATGAGGATTTCTCGATCTTCTTTGAAATCAAGGACTACAAAGTCAAAAAGGATTATAAATTCTTGTACCTTGACCAATACATCCTCGAGTACACCTTTCAGATGTACCAAAGATCTATAGACTAATTGAAGTGTTATAGATATATTTTTAAGATCCTCGAGTTCGAGTTTCCTATAGATTGATAGGGGTATTAAATTTATGTTGGCCCCTAAATTGCAAAGGGTTTTACTAAAATGTCAATCCCTTATCTCTTTTGAAATCATAAAACTACCAGGATCTTTTAACTTTGGGGGTATCTTTCTAACAATTAGCGTGCTACGTGAGGCATCAAAATCAATTTGCTTACCCTACCAAAGGCTAGTGAATAGGGTATTCAGGGACCAGATAGGCCACGGTCTGAAGGTTTATGTAGACGACATGCTGGTAAAGAGTGAATCCATAGGGGAACACGTGCGGAACCTATCCGAGACGTTCGTAGTACTGAGAGCTCACAGCATGAAGCTTAATCCAAAAAATGTGCCTTTGGTGTGCGAGCCGGTAAATTTCTAGGCTTAATGATCTCAAAAAGGGAGATAAAGGTGAACCTAGAGAAGATTCAAGCCATCGCGGAGATGTCTCCCCCACGAACCATAAAAAAATTCAACTCCTCACGAGTAGGGTGGTGGCACTGAACATAATCATCTCTAGGATGGTGGACAAGTACCTCCCATTTTTCAAGGCTCTAAGGACATCTTTTTCATGGGTTGAAGAATGCCAAACAACCTTCGAATAGCTGAAACAATATCTCACCTCCCCTCCGCTGCTAAATTCGCCTCAAATGGGAGAAATGCTCTACCTATACCTAGTTACCTCAGAGGAAACGGTCGCAGTGGTCCTAGTTAAGTCAGAAGGTACCCTTTAGTTCCATGCATACTATGTCAGCAAAGTGCTCCAACACAGGGAGCTCATGTACACGAAAATTATAAAATGCGTCAATGCTTTAATAATTGCAGCTCACAAGCTACGACAATACTTCCAAGTCTATCCAATTTTCATAGTTACAGATACACCAATGAAGGAGGTGCTTACTTAAGTAGAAACACTGGGAAGTATAACAAAATGGAGCATCGAGCTCACAAAGTTCGGGGTGGACTATGCCCTACAAACGGCGATAAAAGGACAAGTGTTGGAGAACTTCATGGTGGAATGCTCGTTCAGAAGAAATAGTGACGTGACAGGTAATACAGGTTCTACCTTGATGCATCAAATAGTAGAATATCTTGCGAAAATGATGCAATGTATGAACATTAATGAAACTTAGCAATTTAATGATGGCACATTCGATAATAGGGCATAACACTCTAACGATTCTTGGTTTCTATGGAAGAATGTTACATATCTCGCATTTTATACTAAAAGTTGCTTTTTATCGTTGAACATTATTGATTGTAAACCCACCCTAAAAAATTGCACGCATAGTTGACAACCCAAAACATTGGCCAGTCCATGTTGACGGCTCTACAGCCAAAATAGGATATGGCATGGGTGCACTTGTAGTCGACCCTAATGACAACGAATGGCAATATAGATCATCATTTGGGGTTTCAAACATCAAACAACACCACTGAATACAAAAGCATTAATTTCGGGACTACAATTAGCTCGCCAACTAGAAGCTAGGGACCTGACTATACACACAGATTCCTAGTTAGTGGTGAAGCAAATAAATTGCGAGTATGATAAGAAAGAAGCACCACTGAAAAATACCATACAGTGGTGACAATTGCTTGTGGGATTTGACAAATCTGAGGTTAGACAACTCCCAATGGACGATAACACGCGCGCGTATGCTCTGTCAAAATTAGCATCCTCCATCACCATTAAACAAAGGGGAAAACTCCTACTCGAGCACAAGGAGGCACCAAGCGATGACACCCCCCAAATACTCTGTACGACCTAAGAGGAAACATGGATGGCCCCTATAATCCACATGTTGCAAGGTAAACAAGAAATCCAAGACCTAAAAGATCTCGCAAAACTACAACGCAAGGTGCCAAGGTATGTCCTCGCTACAAACTATGAATATTTATTAGATTCCCAATACAAGAATTAGATACTTACCTATTGTGAGCTTATTACATGATAAGTTAAAACAACGCGTTTCATTCATCATTCAATAGATAAACCCTTCTAGAGGGTGCGTTATATAGAAAAGGGTTTTTACACCCACTATTGCAATGTCTTTTTGATAACTCTTGAAAAGAGTTATATTTAAGGCCTCTAAATGGAATTAATTGGTTGTAATTAAGTGAATACATTTGCATTTTTAGGATATTTTTAGAACATTGCATAACAAAGCCTGGATTGTGATATAATAGTCATTATTTGTTACTTTTATCACTTGGGGAGGAAATGTGTGGTTTTGTGTGAGCACAGGTGTAGGAAGAGGAAGAAGATGAAGAGGGAAAATAAGGGAAGTGAACATTATCGTGGTAAATGGTGAGAATGATTACCAACAGAATTGTCATGGCAATTCCAAGAAGATGGCTCAGTATTTTATCCACGTCATTCTCAGCCAACTGTGCGTGTACCAAAAAAACCAACCTGAAAAGAGGAATGAAAAATGTGTGCTGAGGTGGGACGTATCTACCTAATTAAAGAATGAGAGGGAAGAAGAAAAAGGGAGAAGGATCAGCATGGGAAAGAGACTAGTGACAACAATCTTCTCTCTGCAAAGAGAACTCCATTGGAGAATTTTAGAGAAAGAAAGGGTAGCAGCTACAGAGAGCAGAATACAGATGTGAAGAAGGGGAAGAGACATCTGACCTGGGTTCATGTACAACCAGAAGATAAAAGAGAAACTGGTGTGTGGCGAGAAATCCTGCAGTTCTGCCTTTGATTTTCCTGATTTCTGTGATTCAAACTTGTTTTAAAATTGATGAATGATTTTAATTTAGTGTTTACTTTTCCACCCATGAATTAAATCTTTTTTGGATTGGAGTTATTTGGGTGAATATTTTCTAATATTTAATGCTCATGATTTGAGATTGCCTATATCACTGTTTCATTCGATTTATGCTTATTTTAAATACATGCATGCAAGCTCTAGACATAGTTGATTGTGTATTGTGTTCTTAGATGTACTTTTAATTCCGAAAAGGTTAAATATATTGGATCTTGAATCGTTTGATGCAAGCGAATACTCGGCAGAATATTCATAGCACTCTAGACATAGATGTTGCAAGTTGTGTAGAGAAGAACGTTCATTGCAATTATTAATCCAGAGTTTTGTAGACATACAGTAACTTAGATTTTTAGCTTAAGATCTAGCTACCGAAAAAGGCAGGTTACAGTAGTGATTCTCTGAACAGTTGATTAGACAATATTTTTCCATGACATTATTTTGATATGAGCATTTCACCTGAATAATTCTAGCCCTGTTCATTCAATAATAGAATTACTCTTGCTTTTCTCTGTAATTTGCCACGACATTTTATTTGCCATATCAATTCTTTGTTTTTTAGCATTTAATTTCATTAATTCATTATACAAACATTCTATTCAACTTAAGAGTATTTACTACTATTTAGTATAGTTATTAGGTTTATAATAACTTACTAATTTCTTACCAATTTCTGATCCCTGTGGAGACGATACTTACTTATCACTTTATTACTTGAATGACGTGTACACTTGCACAATTGCATTAGTTATTTACACGCAACACTTTCCCCATCGAAAGCTAAATATATCATGAGAGAAATCCACGAGGGCATTTGCGGTGACCACCTGGGAGGAAGATTGGTCGCACAAAAAATATTCAGACAAGGGTGTTATTGGCCCACCATCTATGAAGACACCCACCAATTGGCTCGCAAGTGACTCCTGCCAAAGACAAGGTAGAATACAACGACAACCAGCGGAACCCCTCCAAGTCATGTTTAGTCCTTGGTCTTTTACGACCTGGGGGGTCGACATCCTCGACCCATTCCCCATGGCCACAGCGTAGAAGAAGTTTGTAACAGCCTGTTTTTTAGTGGTGTTAGAAACAGTGGTTTCGAGGCCACCAAATTCAACGATTAAGTTTGTAAATATTATTATTTAATATTTATGAGTCAAACATGGTTTTAAAAAGGTTTTTAATATAGTGATTTTTTATATAAGCGATTTATTAAGTTCAAGTGGTAAGATCCTATGGTCAAGTGGTTTTAGAAAATGAGGTATCGAGACCTTGTTTCTATAAAATGAGCTGTAAATATTTTTATAAATATTTACAAAGTGTCATTAATATGGTATTAAAGTTTTGTTGAAAAACTTTAACGTTTCGATAGTTAATTAATTAAAAAGGACTAAATCGTAAAAGATGTAAAATTTGATCACTATTTGATTTGAGTGATTAAATGGTTATTTGAATAAAGGAAAAGAGACTTAAATGGTAATTATACCATTCAAGGTGTTAGTGGACAATAATGGACATGAATATGATGTTTTATTTAATTATTAACTAAGATTAATATGGTAATTTAATAATTATATTAAAATAAAATAAAACCAAAATGTCTTATCATCATCTTAATGTCTTCTTCACCGATTTTGAATTGAGAAAACTCTATGGAAGACTTTGAAGCTTCGGCTTACCTTTTGATGATGCATGTAAGTCCGTTTTAGCCCCGTTTTCAATCATTTTTATGTTTTTGAGATCGTTGCAACTAGGTCTAGCTAGCCCGTACCTTCGATTTTGAAACTATTAAACATTGTGAATGTTGTCATTGATGAATCTAGTGATTTTTTTATGTTAAATGATGCATTTGAAATATTAGTTGGTATTTAAAAGTATTTTGTTAAGTGATTTTTGATGAATTTTTCGATTAGAGACTAAATTGTTAAAATAGTAAAAGTACAAGGATTTGATGTGAAATTAATACAAATATGGACTGATATGGGTGCCATGAATATTCAGCAGTTATAATTTGGTATTAAAAATGGTTAATTTGCAAGTTTTGGGATCAGGGACTAAAATGAATAAAAGTAAAACTTTAGGGGAATTTTGTAAAAATGTAAACAATGATCAAATTGCATGAAATACATTGTTTTCCTGTCTAAATTGATAAATTTAATGAAATTATAAATTTAGATCAAGATCAGGTGGAAAATCAAGGAAAATGGGAAATTATAAAATGCCCCTAAACTTTGGTATTTCTACAATTTAGGGAAGTAAGTTTTTATGAACTGTATTCTGTAAAATTTTGATTAAATTGAATGTTAATATATGATTATATTGTGATTAAATCAATATATATGTTAGTATGCAAATTATCGTGTTATGAAACGATGTAAATCCAATGACGTACGACAAGTATCGAGTCTCATTTGTGTAACAGCCCGTTTTCAGTGAAATCAAAACAGTGGTTTTGAGACCACAAATTTGAGTCCAAAAGGAAAATTATTTTAATATTATTTCATGGTCTGCATTATGATAGAAAATGTTGTATGAAAATTTCGTAAAGAAATTTTTACCGATTACATGTTTAATTTGATGAAAAGGACCAAATTGCATAAAGAGCAAAAGTTAGATTCTAATAGCTATAGGTATCAAATAGCTATAGAATTCAAAATTTGAGGTCCTTATATGGCAAATAAACCATTAAGAGGAGTTAGTAGATAAGTATGATTATTCATCGTTGGAAAATTTAATAAAGAAAAGAACTAAATTGGAAAGTGAATAAAATAAAAGATGATAAACAAAAATAAAAATCTAATATCATCATTTATCATCATCTTTCCCAAATTAAAGACATGGAAACCCTAGCCATGAGAGCTTGAGCTCTAGCAAACTTATTTGGCTTAATTAGGTATGTATTCTTGTCCCGTTTTTAATAATTTTCATGTTTTCGAGATTGTAATAGCTTAATCTAGCTATCCTGGGGATTAATTTGCAAAGTTATCAAAGTATTAGGGTTTTTCCATGGATGGATATGCATAAATTATGAAGTTTTATGGTAGAAAATAAAAGGTTGTTGATAGATAAAGAACTTTTGTAAAGTGAATTTTGATGAAATTATGATTTAGTGACTAAATTAAAAACATGAAAATTCATGAAAAACTTCTGAATTCTATGAAATGCATGGGCTGCTATTGTTACATGTAAAAATTGGCTAGGCTTAGAATAAGGATTAAATTGCATAAATTTCATTTTCCGAGCTTAGGGATGAAATTGTAATTAATTAAAAGTATATGGGCAAAATGTTAATTTTACCTAAGATGTAAATTGGACTGAATTGAATATGAATTGTATTAAATTTATGTTAAATTCATTCGTATAGATCCGGATAGATCAAATACGAAGTTAGATCGTGGAAAAGAAAAAGTTTCGGATTAGTAGATTTTGCTTACACGAACACTTATCGAGGTAACTTCGTGTAACTAAATTGTATAATTATATGTTTGAATTGAATGTTATGTGTAATTAACATGTATGAAAATCAGTCACCTATCTGATAATGTTCGACAAATAGTAAGTCATGTTTGAATAAATGAAATTCGATGGATACAGAGTTTCTGAATTGGTTATGGTCCTGCATGTGTTACGGACATACCACAGCTTGAAAGAGTGTCCCGTCATTAGCTCTCATAAGCATCCTGATATTTGGCTCTCACGAGCTTCCTGTTATATGGTTCTTGCGAGCTTCCCGTTAATAGCTTTTCGGAGCATCCCGATTGGTTGTGATCTTGCATGCGTTGTGGACACACCACAGCTCTTATGACCATCCTGATATATGGCTCTCTAGAGCTTCCCGATTAAAGACTCTTTCATGAGCTTCCCGATTAATGGCTCTCTAGAGCTTCCCGATATTGGCTCACTTGAACTTCCCGATTATGGATTTTATGAGCTTCCCGTTACATGGCTCACATTAGCTTCCCATTATATGGCTTAAAAGAGAGCTTCCCATTTAAGTGCTCGTATGAGCATTCACGAATATGAATTGACAGATTACAGATTTGTACACATCGTGTGTACTACTCGTGTATCCATCGATACTTTAAATGATTCAACGGGCAAAGTTCTGACATGAAATAACATGAAATTGAAATGAATTATACCAGTATATACCCGAAATATATGGAATTGATGTATGAACACAAGATGTGGAAAGTTTATGAACATGGAAATTTGGTATTTGATGAGCTCATACATGTTTCTTGAAATTCATGTGAAATACATGACTAACATGTTTGATGAGGATACGTGTATAGGCTATTGGCCAAATTGCTTTGGATGTATTTTTTATGCTTAAGTTAAATGTAAATGAATGGTAAGTTAATTTCCCGTTATACAAACTTACTAGGCTTTAAAGCTTACTCTGTTTTATTTTCCTCAATTCTATAGTAATTCGGAAGCTCTTTCAGTTGGAAGCTTGGCGGAGATATCATCACACTATCCATCGGCCCAATTCGATACAAATAGAAAACTAATATTGGTTATAATGACATGTATAGGGTAAATTGGTCAAAGTTGACTTAATAGCATTTTGTTGTAAATAGCCATTGGAATGGCTTGAGTTGAACATATTTTGATATATATGTGTGTGTGTGTGTGTGTGTGGCTTTATCATGTTGTTGTTTTTGATATGGCTGAGTGATGAATAAATTATGGATATGTTGATGAATGGTTAGAGATAACATAGTTGTTAAAATATGCATATATGTTATATGGTCAACTAGGTAAGATTGAATACTTGGACATATGGGGTGTATTGACATGTATTGAACTTGAGTTTGGCTTGAATTGAAGGTCTTATTATGACTTGTGATTGTGCAAATTGTTGTGTTTAGGTTGATACCAAAATGGGATGAGAAATAAGGCTTGAAAATGACCTATTTTGTCCATACGGGCGTGTGTCTCAATCGTGTGTGACACACGGCCTAGCACATAGGTGTGTGGTTTGACCGTGTGTCCCCTGCATCTTTAAAATTGAAAAATAGAATGCTCAAGTTATCTCACACGGCCTGGCACATGGGAGTGTGACTTGGTCGTGTGACCTCTGCACCTATTTAATGCAAGTCAGTATGTTCGCACGGCCTAGCACACGGGCGTGTGGCTTGGCTGTGTGACCCAAGTCAGTGAGCACCCTAATTTGGACACGGGTTCGAACATAGCCGTGTGTCCCTATTTTGAATGCCCACATGGCCTGAGACATAGGTTTTTCTCTTGACCATGTTAGACACATGGCCTGGCCACACGGGCGTGTCCCCTACACCTTAAAAAAATTTCAAAATTTTACGAAAAATTTTGAGTGCCCGATTTTGTCCCGACTTGTTTCTAATGCATATTTTGGGCCTCGAGGGCTCATATAAGGGACAATATGATTGAATATGATTGATTTCTTATATAAATGTTAACTGGTATGAAAAATCTGTAATGCTCTGTAACCCTATTCCAACGACGAATATGGGTTAGGTGTGTTACAGTTTGAACCTTAGGAATTTGTAGGATACAAATGATATGCCATTAGGGTTTACATGATTTAGGTACTGGTCTTAAACGTCCTATCGATGGCTAAGGTCCGGCATGTGTTGTGGATACTCCACAGCTCGTGTGAGTAGGCCCATTTTCACAGCTTGTGTGAGCATTCTAATTCACAGCTTGTGTGTGCATTCAGATTTATAGCTCGTGTGAGCATATGTAACGCCTCAAAATTTTAATTTTGGGTATTGTGAATGTGTGACACAGACATCTGTTAACTTTAGTGGTTATGTGTTCTGGGAGTGTTTGGGAGGTCCCAAGTTCAAGCCAGGACTTGGGAAATTTTGGCATTTTTATGAATAAGTCCTATCTTTGGTCAGTAGGCTTTTAAGTAAAAGTTGGCAAATAATTAATAGAATGGGCCTGCTGGTCTGGTGGATAAGTGGTGTGTTGGTGTGAGGGAGGTTATGGGTTCGAATCTTTGGGACAGCAAAGGTTGTAGTTTTACTCCTAATTTCGACAAAAGTTGTGTTGAACTGGGTTTCTGAGTGGTGGATGTGTAATGGGAAGTGAGGGAGAGATTTTTGGAGTGAATTAGGAGATTATGGGGAAGAATATTCAAAATCTGATCACTTTTTCCTTTTTCGAAAAAAAAGAGAGTCTTTTTTCTCTCCATCTTTCTGATGTTTCTCTCCCCCATCTCTACCAAATTTTTTCTCTTTCTTGCTTCTTACTCGATTATTTTTTTCTTTTCTTTCCTCTACTACCGAAATTCCCTTGTTCCCCCTAAACCATTCTTTCCTATTGATTTCGTAGCATTAAACAGCACTAGTGCAAATTCAATAAGTTGTTAGGCATCATTTTAAGAGATTATTTTGTATTCAATAGTCTAATTCTAGGGTGTTGGCAGCAGCATTTCATGAGGATTAAGGCTCTCCTCGTGATTTACGTAAACATATCAATTTGAAGTTTTTGCAGTAAGTGTTCACCATTTTATGGGTAAGTATTTTGGTTTCGGGATTTTGATTAATCACGAGCTAAGACTGATTATGGTGTTATTTGTTCAATTATAGGATTTGGAGTGCTCGGAGACTATTTTAGCATCAAACAAAACCAGGTGTGTACTCGAACCACAAAAATAAGGCATTCGGCAAAAAGTCGAAATTGCTTGCTGTTAGGACAGCAGTAGTAGGCTAAATTTGAAAAATCGCCATAAATTGTCCAAATCGAATTAGAGGAGGAAAAAAATATGGGATTAAATATATTTGAGTCTAGTTTCTCATAGAAGAAACGAAGTAAGGAAAAGAATTTCATATTATGAGATATTTGAATTTTAGTGAGAAAGGGTCAGAATGATTTTAGAATCCCCTATCCTAACTTTGGAAAATTATTAAAAATTTTATAAAAATAATTATGGGTTATAATTTATATTTTTAAAATCCTGAATGAGTCTATTTTTAGTAAAAAAAACGGGAACATATCTGAAATTTGTATGAGAAGATAATTAGTTTTTAGTGCAGAAAGGTCAAAACTGTCAGACAGCAGAATAGGGAACTATAAAGAATAAACTGTACTTATTGGCTTAACCAAAAATTTTGAAAATTTTATGGTAAGAAGATATGCGAGTCTAGTTTCAGGGAAAATTTGCGAATCTTAATTTGGAATTTTGTAGCTTAAGATACAAATAATTTAGTAACAATGACTCAAGTAGATAGCTTTGAAAGATCATATAAGTAAATAGTGGAAACACATATAAATAATTAACTAGCACGAGTTACATTAAAATGGATCACGAGGCCAAGGCCAATTTGGGTCATGTGGGCCACACGGGTGTGCGGGCCCACATGGGCTTACATCATGGGCTTGCAGGCCCATTTTCACTGTTTGACTGATAAGGTTGCACAAGTCACCCAAGTCGACTGTGAACCTACTGTAGAGTCAGTAAGCTTACCTAGACCCCTAATTGACTGAAATGACGGTATGACTGATATGATTAAGCCTGATGATGTCCCACTTATTTGATACTACATGCCCTGTTTACATGCATGATATTATGTTATAGCATGTCATATATGTATATTGCATTGCATTGGGTTGGGGGATTATAATGTTCGGAGGAAGTGTACTGAAAGGCCTCGAGCCTAATTTACTGGCAGCTCAGCTACAAACTACTGTCTAGTGCCGCATTTGGTACTACTTGGAGTGTAGGGATGGGTGGGTTGATTATATTCCCACATGAAGTGTTGGGTTGGACGGAGATGGTGTGTAGAGGCTGGATGGGTAGGATTTTTGTGACTGCATATCTATTACTGCTACTGATACTGTGATGGGCTAAAGCCCTACTGCATGACTGTTTTTGTACTGAGTGAGCTAAGGCCCAAACTGGACTGATACTGATACTGAAAAGGGCTTAAGCCCAAACTGTGATTATCTGTTTACTGTCTGTTCATTTGTATGGGGATTACACACTGAGTTTACGTAAACTTACCCCTTCTGTTTAATCTGTATAGGTAATCCCCAGATTTAGGCGGATCGGTACGGTGGAAGACTCAGTGGTGGCCACACGACTTCTTTTACACTGTTTATTACCTATTTATGATTTTACTTTTATTTGGGAGTATTTTGCTGTAATTATGGCCTTTACAGATTTTGGTTTAAATTTAGTTTTTATACGGTTTTATGATTTAAATATGCTAGTGTTAGGTAAAACTCAGGTTTTCAAATGAAATTAATGTTTTATCAAAAATACCACAAATACGCAAAATGTTTAAAAGCTTCTGCAATAAGAAAATGTTTTGAAATTGAATAACGATTTGTAAATGAATAATGTTTTGGAAACAAACGACACGATTTGAAATTAACATAAGATAATAAAAAATAGTTAAATAGAAAAGGGGATTTAGTGACGACATATTTTTCGAAAAGCACTACCTTGTGAAATCGTTAGATTCGGCCATAACGTTTAGGCCGGGTTTAGGGTGTTACAGCATACATGTATAGGAATTGACGGATTACGGTTATATGAGTTAGCACACTATGTGTGAGCTATCCTGGGTATCCAACGGTATTCTAAATGGTTTATCAGGAATTATTCAGATAAGAAACAATAAGAGAATGATATGTATTATGGCATGTACATATATGAACATCCTTGATATGATGATACATGGAAATTATGTATGTTGAGATGGGTAATAAACTCAAGTGTTACATGTTAAGAATAAATGGTTATCCATATTTAATTTATATGAAATATGTTCAAGTATGCTAACATGTGTTGTTGTTTGATGATTAGGCATGTGTCAAGCTATTGGTTGAATGGTATTATGTTTATTTATAAATTGCATTAAAATGGTAAGTGCTCAAATGAAAATATGCTTGTGTTCATGAAAGAGTGGTAAGGTTTAAATTATGCAATTGCTTATGAAATGGTTATTCATGTGATTAATTCGAAAAGAGCTATGTTTAAATGCATTAGCTTGTGGTTATGGTTGAATGATATGCTTATGTCTTGTGTGTTATGCATATGAAATGAGTGTGAAAAGGTAATAAAATAGTAAGTTCATACTTGAAGTGTAAAATGATGAAAAGGGGAATGATGTGTTGAAGTGATATTGTTATTTAAGTTAAAGAAAGTAAATGAAATGGAAAGTAATGAAATGCAAATGAAAATAAGAAAATTTGAAAGGGTTTAAAGTTATTTAAAATCCTACTATGCTAGGGATGATATGTATATGTGATGCTGTGGATTTATTCACTTTGTGAGTTGTTGATTATGGATTCATGAATCTTGTGGTATCGGTATAGGATTATTCTTGATATGTATAAATTTCATATTTCAAATGGATTGATATAACTAAAGTTTATACGAGCTTACTGAGCATTTATTGCTTACGTAGTTATTTTTCCATGCTTTTCAGATTATTGGTAGCTCGATCGAGTTGGAAGCTAGTCAGAGATCCATCACACTATCCAACAATTATACCGGTAGATTTTGATATCTTGGTGAAGGTTATAATAGCATGTATAGGTGAACTTATGATGATGATTAGTTGAATGTTAGTTGATGTGTTTGGTATGTATATTTCATTTCGGGTTACGTAGCCTTGGTACATTTGGTGCCTTGTTGATATGTGTTAATTTGATAATGTGTTAAAATATGTTTGAATGGCCAAAGTGATATATGATGAATTGACCTCAACATGGTCAAGATATAGTATGCTTTGGAAAGGTTTTGAACTAGATATGACATGAATCTAATATGGTGTGGTGATTAGATTATGTAGCAACTATGTTATGTTTTGGCATGGAAACAAGTTAATTGATAATTGGACAAATATGCACATGTATAGGTGTTTTTGGTTGATGTTTTAGCCATTATGTTTTGGCTTGTAAATTTGGTAATTTGAATATTGAAATGGTGGATATGTTGATATATGTATCTAGCCTTTTGATGGATGACTTTATAGTCTTTATGATGCTTAAATGATGGAAGTTGTACATGGTCATTTTGGTATTAAAAATGTAGTTGGTATTTATGGCTTATGATGCTAAATGTTAAATGGTAAATTAGGTACATATAAGTGTGGATTTTATATGTGTACAAAATGGTAAGTTTTGGCTAAACTAAGCATTTAGTTATACATATTTAATTTGTTATTGAGGTGCCTTTTAGGCATATTGGTTGTATGAATATGTACCTATTTGGATACCTTGTTGTTGTATGGTTTGTGTACTTTGGGATGCTTGATTACATGTGGTAAATTGGTTATAGGTGTGTGCATGAATGGGTGAGAAAAATGGCTTGGAAATGGCTTATTTTTCGTCCACACAGTCAGAGACACGGGCGCGTGTCTCAACTGTGTGTGACACATGGCCAAGCAACATAGCTGTGTGTCCCCTATAGGTTTTTAAAGGTTGCATTTCGACAGTTACACTACCTGGCACACGGGCGTGTGGCTTGGTCGTGTGACCTAAGTCAGAGAGTTACACGGGCACAGACACGAGCTGGGACATGGCTGTGTGTCCCTACTTCGAATGTCCACACGGCCTGAGACACGAACGTGTCTCTCAGCCGTGTGAGCCACACGGCCATGTGACCCCTGCAGTTTGAAAATTTTCATCTTTTCCTAGAAAATTCTATATGTTTCCAATTTAGTCCTAATTTGTTTTAATGTATTTTTAGGGCCTCAAGGCTTGTATAAGGGACAATATGTATGTTATTGATGGAATTTGCTATGATTGATGTTATGAAGTAAATGATTTATATTTTTGATAGTTTTGAAATGTAAACTTCGGTAATGCTCTGTAAGCCTATTCCGACAACTGATACGGGTTAGACGTGTTACAAAGTTCATTGTAGTGGTTGTAGATTACTTCAGCAAGTGGATCGAGGCCGAAGCCTTGGCAACCATCATAGAAAAACATGGAGTCTTTCTTGTAGAAGTCGATTGTTTATAGGTTTGGAATACCTCGCACAATCATCACAGACAATGGTACACAGTTTCAAAGGAAATTCAAGCAGTTTTGCACAGACCTTCAGATAACATTGGCCCAAAGCTCGGTGAAAATGCCACAGACCAATTGGCAGGTGGAAGCCATAAACAAAAAAAAAATCCTAACATCCCTCAAGAAGAAAGTGGGCAAACTTAAAGGGGCTTGGTTGAAGGAGTTGCTAGGAATCCTATGGGCACTGTGAACTACACCTCACACTGCAACAGGGGAAACGACTTTCTCTCTCGTTTATGGTGTAGAAGTCGTCCTTCTTGTAGAGATTGGTTTAAGATCGCATAGAATACAACACTTTAATGAAAAAACTAACCAAGAGGCCCTAAGACTCAACCGGGATATAATCAATGAGCTCAAGGAAACATCTGAAGTGAGGAATGCAACTCGCACCCAATAAGTAGCCCGCTACTATAATTCCAAGGTCCTAGGAAAATAGTTTCAAGTAGGCGACCTTGTACTGAGAAATGTCGAGGCTAGTCTACCTGCTTCCCAACGCGAGAAAATGGCTCCAAACTGGGAAAGGCCATACAGAGTGACAGAAAAAATAAGTTATAGAGCATATAGATTAGGAATGATGGAGGGCACGATGGTACCACGGACCTGGAATGTCCAGCACCTCAAAAAGTACAATGTATGATTCCTTACTCTATGAATAAAATTTCATTCTAATGATACTATCACCTGTCACCACAAGGCTCGTAGTTGAAGAGCCGTAGCCTCCAAAATAGTTAGTGAAAGCAAAGCTCCCAATTGTAATATCAAGGCTCGTAGGTGAAGAGCCGCAACCTCCAAAACAGTTAGCGAAAGCAAAGCTCCCAACTGTAATATCAAGGCTCCCAAGCGAAGACCCGCAACCTCCAAAACAGTTAGCGAGAGCAAAGCTCCTAATTGTAAGATCGAGGCTCGTAGGCAAAGAGCCGCAGCCTCCAAAACAGTTAGTGAGAACAAAGCTTCCAGCTATAATATCAAAGCTCACAAACGAAGAGCCGCGGCCTCCAAAACAGTTAGCACGAGCAAAGCTCCTAGGTGTAATATCGAGAGCAAAGCTCCTAGTTGCAGTATCAATATAGAATAGATCGCGAATTCATATTCCCAGCTTATAATTTTGAGAAAAATCTCTAAGTATAAAATAGATTGCGAATTCATATTCCTAACTTATAAGTTTGATAAAGTATCTAAGTATAAAATAGATTGCGAATTCATATTCCCAACTTATAATTTTGAGAAAAATCTCTAAGTATAAAATAGATCGCGAATTTATATTCTTAGCTTATAATTTCGAGAAAAATCTCTAAGTATCAGACAGCTCGCAATCCCTACTCTATGTATGAAACAGTTTGTGGGTCTGCATCCCAAATGCATTATTAGAAACATGCTAAGTATAAAACAAATAGTGAATACAAAAAGTAAACAAACAAAAAATAGAAACGAACACTCTTTTTATTAAAAAGCAAATTACAAACATAAGTACATCACATCATTATTCCCTCCATCAATATATAGGTTCGCATTATTAGCAGTAGGAAGAGCATCCTCGCCGGCAGAAGGAACCATGTTCACATCCCCACCCGCAATAGAAGGAATTATGATTACATCATCATCAGCGACAGAGGGGACTGCGTCCGTAGCAAATGAGTCCTCCTCCAAATAAAGGTTGTCTTTTTAGGTGGCTATAAAGGAGTCCCACGAGACTCTAGAAGGGTTGTACACATCAAAACCCAAGCTACTCATGTCCATACCATCAAGAACATCGAAGTCCACTTTGCGAGCATTAAAGGGACTACAAGCAACCTAGGCATGAAGCAATATATTCTCCTTTAACCTCTATAGGGGGCTTAGGATATTTTTGGACGCTTCCTTCTTAGAGGTCTCCAAAGCATTAGCCTGCTTCTGTAAAGTGCTATCCACCTGCTCCTAGCACTCTCTGATAATCCTCTACACTTCAACAGTGTACTTTGCAGTGGTCCTCCTCAACTCTGCCTCCACAATTATTAGCCTCTCCCTCTCAATAATGAGCTCGACGGCGTACCCATTTACTTTATTTCCATTGCGGTGAGACGCTCAGTAAGATCCCCCTGTTTCTCATTTATTACTTCATTTTCTTTTCTCATCTTGTGATACAGGTCGTGCACCCTATTCAACTCAGCCTTGTTGTTCGCAAGCTCCTTATGGCGGGCCTTCGCGTACCTCAACCCGACAGTGCTAACCTTAGATAATCAAAAACGTAGAGATGAGAAAGTTCATGCACATCTAAATCTCCGCGCCATGAATAGGGACCCCTAACAATCTCAATAGGCACTTCTTCAGCAGCGGGGGCAGGAGGAGAACTCCGAGGAACAAGAGGGGGAGTATCTTCATCAATCAAGATTGGCAAGCTTGCCTAGGTAATAGGTGTCAAGCTCACCACAGAGAGAGAGTGAGCCTGAGTGACTGCACCATCAAGACTAGCAACGTCTCCTCTTCTCTTTTGACGATGCACCAACTAAGTATTACTCTCCCCCTCCTCGTTGGAAGGGTTGATGCACACAGCACTAGTAGAAGTATTACGCTTCTTGCAGCCATTGCTTATCAAAACATTAATGTCCATGGCCTTGTGGAGCTCACACGAGAGGCTGTCAGTCTCACTTGAATTATCATCGCAACCTTAATTACTCCCTGCACCAGCAACAACTCTATGGTCAGTAGGAGTAGTTAACAAGTTAGTACTTCCCCTACCTCTCTTCTCTTGAATGAATTCAGGAAGAGCAAAAGGATGGTGCTTCATCCCATAATAATGATAAAAGAAGCTCGCAGTCTCCTCCTCACATCCCAACAGTATCTGACCCAATTGATCACAGGAGCCATGAGGCGAAGTAGCCTCCACAAGCGGCGCACAAATTGACCAAGCAACCACCTCATTATCACCTGTTCTCCACCCATTGGGGCTAAGATCCTCTAGACAGAATTTGAAAACGTTTATCACAGTGAGAACAGTCTCTAAGGCTAGTAGGGGACTAACGCAAAGCCTTTGAAATTGTACGACAGATTCATCCGTGGGGAAGCTTTTATGGAACACGTGCATATCTTCGCTAGGCGAAGACCATTTGGTGGGGAACTTGAAGTTCTCGCTAAGAATGCTACGGGCTCGGATATACTTCCCCCGTTTCAGGCCCAGGTTCTTACAATAATTCTGAAAGATTGTTTGAACTTTTCCGCGAGGAGAGAAATAATAGAGCGCTGCAGATTCCCTCACATCGCTACCCTTCAATTGGTATAGGTGTTGGAAAACAACGAGTATCAACACCTCGCCGCATTGACAACTATCGAGAAAATAGGCCATAGCCAGCCACCAAGAGAAGCCAGAAAGTTATCCAGAAGCAAGGTGGTAGTCGTTCAGAAGGCTGCAAAAGAAGGGGTAAGGGCAGATGGAACCCAACCTCCAAGGCGTGCAGTGGAAAAAGGAAGCTATCATTTATCGTCTCGCATACTCGATGCGATCCCTTAGGAATAGAGAATTCATAGGCGAAGTGAGGGAGTTTTATTCCTTGCATGGCCAAAGTCTGCTCCACTTCCTCCGGCGTGGTGATATAAACATAAGGTTTCTTTATCATAATAATCAGAATCAGTCGAGATGGACAGACTGAGACGATCTGGTTGTGGGCTCCTCTCATCTTCGGCATGGTTCGAATAAAGGGAAAACAGAAATAGACACTAGAAAGTATGAAGAATTCGCGAAAATTACCTTGATTCTAACTTGTAAAAAATTCCAAATAGTGAAGAACCCAGACCCCTGAAAGCCCCCCTTTTTAAATTGGATTTCCTCAAACGGTTCGTATGGCCAAAAGAACCAACGACCCAGATACAAAAAATGGTTCATCTCTCAACAATCAGATGGCTGAAGAGAACCAACGAACCAGATGCGAGCAAGCAAAAAACGATCCATCTTTCGACGATCAGGTGCACACACCCAATGCTCGACTTCACACGTGACAAGAGTGTGCCCAACAAGCTGCACTCAAATATGACGCAATGGACCTAAGGCCTGCCACTTTGTAACTCCCCTTAGGCCTAGTAAGGAGGGGACTAGTTTGTTATATATATATCTCTAACCGTCAACCCAAATGTCCTAAAAGGATTTGGGTCTCTGACCCTTGACCTGAATGGACCCGATTCGAAAGAGGCGTATTCACCAAGACAACTCGCAAGAAGAGTTCGCGGGCACACCTCGCAGGATGGGGTCGCGAACACTGTTCACAGGAAGGATTGCGAGCCCTACAAGTATTCCAAACTCGAAACCAACAGGTACGGATCTTGTTGAGGATGTCAGCCCCAGGATCAGAAAGGACCGCGTGTTACGCAGACACGTGTCCAGCAAGCCAGGGGCGTGCAGAGAATGTCAGCACTAGAGGCAGGGAATGTTAGTATTAGAGGTCCCAAGACTGAGACAAAATGGTGGGCCCAATTACGAATTGTAATAGTAACAATAGTAGCATGTATAAATACCCCCAATATTCCTCTCAAAAGGATATGAAAAAAACACTTTAACAAACTTACTTTTTATACACTTTTATCTCGAGATTCTCTAAAAGAAAAAAGCAACAATGATAACATAAGGAAAATATCAAAATGATGTAAAATTTGGTTTTTGATATTATATTATACAAAATTTGGTTTTAGTTAAAAGGTTAATATATTAAAAAGTCCTTAAACTATTATCCTTTATTTAAATAAACCTTTATACTATTTTTGTAGCCTACATTTTAATATTAAAATAAAAATATTTTTGAATTTTTAAATTAATTTGGATTTAATATTGATGTGAATTTAATGAGAATATTTTATTAAATAAAAAATAAACATGTGATTTTTTTAAATCTTTAATGATTTTTATAATTATTTACAATTTATGATTTTTAAATTTTAATTATTTTTAATATTTTTTTTATAATTTTTAATAAATTTTATTTAAAAATAAAAAATTAAATTCGAGACTAACATGTTTTGTCATTTATTTATTTCATCAACTAATTTTAACGCTTAACATAATCAAAGATGAAACTGTTAAGCTAAGAGTTTAATTGATTTTTTAAATTAATAATAAATATTTAATTGAATACAAATTAAATCCAAAAAATTAATTAACTTTTTAGTTTTTTTCTTTTAAGAGTTGATTACACCTTTAAGCCAACAATAAATAAACCAATCTTTGTGGGAGGTAGTGGCGAAAGCCACATAAATGAGCCCCACAAAATCTTTCGAGAAACAAAAATTATTTTTTAAAGAATTAACCTCACAAAAAAAAAATTGGAAAAAAAATTGCCCGACAAAATTTTAAAGAATATCTTTTAAAACAAATTAATTTATATTAACAACATAATTTTTTTCTTTCAACATTTATAACTTTTCTCTCAATTTTCTTATTTTTTTCCCACACATTCTCTAAAATTTTTATTACATTGACAAAAGAAGATAAATCAATGGTTTTTACATATAAAATACATGGTGGATAATTGTGAAAAAAGTACAAGCCATTTAAATTTATTTGATCTACATTTTCTTTTAGTTATTTTTAAAAGTTTTGTAATAGTCCTACATTTAATTAGGATTGAGTAAAAAAACCGACCAAACAAAAAACTAACTAGAATCAAGGTATTTAGATGGTTTATGAAATGTAAGTTTAAAAATCATGATTACCTGAAATCGAATTGAATTCAATTTTTTATTTAATATATAATTAATTTTAAAATTTTATATCATAAAAATAAATATTTTAGGTTTAAAATAGTGAAATATTTGAAAAATCTTGCAAATTTTTATTTAGAAATATTTATAAAAAGACTTTGAAATTTTATCAAATAATATCAGAGCTTATTTTATTAAAAGTAAATCTAAAAAACTAAAACAAAAATTAAAAAAAAACCAAATTATAATAAACGATTAAAAAAAAAAACTCGATCAAATTCAACAAATATCACCTCTATATTTAATTATAATACACATTAATTTAGAGAACGCTAATTTATATAATCTTTTAGATATTTTAATTTTAAAAAAATGGATCTATAATCCAAACTTAGTGGAGGTAAAAGCTAAATGTGATGAGTTGATAATGTTAATCATCATATCACCAATTTTAGAATTTATCGTAAGAATAAGGGTCAGTTCTTTATTGCTTTTGAAAAGTACTTTTGAAAAGTGCTGTGGAAAAGTACTTTTTAGAAGTGCTTTTGAGAAGTGCTTTTATAAATTTTGAGTGTTTGGCATTGCTGTCAAAAAGTACTTTTGAAGAATAAAATGTCCATTTTAGACATTATATTATAAGGTAACAAATATGTATTTAAATAATGTTCAAATTGTGTAATATTATGATATTTTAGCAAAAATATCAAAAAAATTTTATTATAACTTATTATTAATATTTTAATATATAATATTAATTTTAAATATTTCTAAGTAATTAAAATTATTTATTTATTAAATTTAATTAGAATATATAAACTATATTTAAATATTTACATATAATAATTAAATATTTGTAATTAGATATTGACACAATTGTATTATTATAAAAATTATTTTTTATTTTTAATTAATGCTTTGAACACATTTGTATTATTTTATTTTAAAATGTATTGAATATATAACTCATATTATATGTAAACATAACATAGAAAACATAAACCTAACAAATTAAAATATTACATATATTTGGATTGAAGTTTTAAAAAGGGATAATATTTATATATCAAATATAAATACTAAAAATTTACAATAGCATTTACAATTTAAAGTGAATTCATTAAACTAGAAGCTATAGCATCTCTTGTTAATTCCATTTCAAAACCACTAAAATTGTTTGATTCACCGTCATCATCACTATCATCGCCGTCGTCGTCATCATCATCACTTTCTCGACCATGCGCATTTTCTGAATCAATATTATTCTCATATGCCGAGTTAATATCTTCGTATTCCATAAAATCTGCATCATTTCGACCGACATGTTTTCGGATAAAATTGTGTATCGTCATTGTAGCAACAACGATCATCGTTTGCTTTTCAAAACTATAACTTGGCATATCCCTTAAAATGGCCCATTTTTTTTTTCAAAACACCAAAAGTTCGTTCAATCACACTACGTAATGATGAATGTGAATGATTGAATACCTCTTCTTTACCAGATACAGGTCTACCTCTACGGAAGTCAGGTAAATGATATCGTTGACCTCTATATGGTCCAAGATAACCTTTCATTTGAGGATATCCAGAATCAACAAGATAATATTTCCTACAAGTCATAATATAACAAACAATTAATTCAAGAATTTTTTAAATAAAAATTATCAATTAAAGAACTTATACTTTATTATTTAAAAAATCACATATAAATAAAATATCTAACCATTTGGAGGGTGCGGAAATTTGTATTTTGGATCTCGAATTGCATCAAGAAATATTCTAGTGTCATGTGCCGATCCTTCCCATCCAGCCATGACAAATGTGAAACACATATTAAAATCACATACTGCCATAACATTTTGAGTCAGGATACCTTTTCTTCCAATATAGCGAATTTGTTCATTTGGTGGAAGAATAGCCGCAATGTGAGTACCATCAATTGCACCTATGCAATCCTGAACAAATAATCATATTAATCTCGTGCATATTTTTAGTCGACCAAATATATTAAAATATAATAATATAAAATAAAATTTTAACCTTAAAATGCGGCATATATCTAGAATCATTACGTATTTGTTCGGGTATTGAGCTAAAAAAAGGATCTTCGGGTGCAATTAAATCAGTGGCCATCCTTGAAACTTTCTCAAGCACAACTGCAAAGTGTCGACTTATTGTTGATCCAGACCTTTGAAATCTTTCTCGACATTGGGAAACTTTTGCACCGGTGCCCAAGATGTATAAAAAAATCCCCAACATTTCAGTAGAAGATATGTTTCTTGAAGTTTGCAAATTGTATCTTGTCTCCAAAACTCTCAGCAAACTTGTGAATACCATTTTTGACATCCTAAAATTAATCATACAACGTGATTCATGACCGTCAAGGATCTCTCGGATCCATGTCTCACCTGACTGTTTTGAATCCATGCATGGTTGCCTCAATATATACTTCTCGTAATATAATTGCACGGAAGAATATGCAACAACAAATAATCGGTTAAAACATTTCATGCGTTGTAAAATCTCTTTCTTTTCCCTTTCACCGTCACTTTCATCACCGCTATACCGCTATAATCTTGGGCTATACTCATCACCTGTGAATAAATTTTATATCCAAATTCACATATAAACAACTATTGATAAAACTAATTTAGTAAAAAATAAGTAGAATATAAATTCAATATCTAAAGACCAAACATAAACAACTTTTAATAAAACTAGATTACACATAAATAAGTAGAACATAAATTCAATATCCAAAAACCAAACATAAATAACTGTTGATAAAACTAGTTTAGCATTGTTGTTTAGTCACATAATAGATATCTTTGAACCCTAAAAGATCAGAAAATTTTCAACTATCCTCCATTTCCGTCTTAAGCCAGAAAGCTCTAATCTTGGGATTAATTGATAAAAACATAACCCGCTTGTCCTTATTGAGCAATAATCTAAGTGCGAAAAGTATAGCGGACTAGCTTCTGGAACTTCTTCTGACATGCTGTCAAGCATTTTGACTGCTTGTGGAATACCAAATGGATCCATAACAGGAGTCAAACTAGATGTGGCTTGACTCATACTGTCAGCTGCATTGCATAATTTTTCTATTTGACTGGACAATCTTGCAGCCCCTCCAATTTGCTTTGAGGATTTCTTTCTTCCAGTTTTAAAATGTGAACTTGACATCTCAGGGTTTTTTCTTTTTTGACTGGTTCCATCAATTTGAACATCATTTGAAATGTGAACATCATTTGAAATGTGAACATCATTTAAAATGTGAACATCATTTCTCATATTTTCTTCTTCATTCTCTTCAGGTATTTCGTTGTTAACATCCTCAAAAAAATCAGTAGGGAGTGTACCAGAAGAAGGTGCCCATGCTTTATCACCTGTTGCAACTATCCCCATGAACATTTGGTCCAACTTCCCTTCGAATTCAGGATCAATACCCGATGTTCTAAATTTTTTAGCTTCAGACACAACCTACATATAAAATGATATTTTAATAACAGTAATTATCAATAACATCATAAATAAGAAAAAAAATAAAAAAATTTAGAATTATTAATGTACCTGGAGCCTACTCTCCCACCATTCATCCGATGCATCAACGGTTCTTTTTATAGGATTCCACCCTAAACCAGTATCTTCGCCTTTAAGTTTCTTCCAAGCTTTCCATTCTTTTTTTAGGGCATCCCACCTATTTTTAAGTTGTCTTTGTGAAAAACCCTTGCCCGTTTCTTTCTCAAAGTTTGTCATTATTTTCAACCATCCATCTTTTGTGAAATGAGTACCAGGCCTATTGCCTTTCAATATCTCTTTAATACAAATATCACAAAATATTTCTGTCAATCTCTTATCCCACATTGCTTTTACTTTTTCATCACTAACTTCAACAGCCAAAGTACTCATCTATTGCGTATACGAACAAATTCGTTTCAGCCAGTAAAGCAATCAAGAAAATCAAATGTCACATAAGTATATATGTTTACATGTCTATCAAAATTTTAACTATATACATGAACAAATAACAGTAATAATGATAATAATGAAGTAATCCAAGAAATTGATTAATAAAATGATATAACTTTATCATTACCATCATTAAAAAATGAAAAAAAATCACGAGAATTAAGGGCTAAAATTACTCTTGATGAACATTTATAGGCACAAGTTTTTAATTAATATTTATGTAATTAAAAATAGTCCCTTTAAGATGATTATTATAGCCATGCCTAGTCGCTCATCAGGAGCATTTGTGCGAGGTTGCTGTATAGTAAAATGGGGAGCTACACAGTTTCAAATTCACCAGTGCCCAATTCCAGGTGCATGGGCATTACAATGGAATGATGTAGGTGGGATTGTAGTCCCGGGCAAATGTAATTCATAGTATCCTTTTTATTCCTAAAAAAAAGGACTTCTATTGATAAGGAAGCAAAATAGAGGGCAATTTATACTAATTAATTTTTTAAAATTCAATTTGAAGTGAACTTCTCTTTTTCACTAGAATTAAGAAAAGAAAAACTTAAAACAACTAATAGATACTAAAATAATTATTCAGTCAAAAGACGTTTTAGATTCTTTTCTTCTCTCACGCCTCTTTCTTTTATCAATTGCTATCTTCTTCTTTTTCATTTTTTTCCCCTTCTTTTACCTAATTGCTATCTTCTTCTTTTTCTTTTTTTCCCCTTCTTTTACCTAAATCAGATTGCTTGGGACTTAGCTTGAACAAACAAACATCCCAGTTTTGAGATTTTTCTCCATTGAAACCACAGCACATCAACAAAATCCCAAATCTGAATCACTTCAATTTCACAGGTGAGTTTAAACTCCTCGTGTATATATAGAAACGTATATATACGCGTACTACATACGTATGAAAATTGTAAAGTCTTTCAATACTGTATGTTCTTCTTTTATGATCTGAAATTTGTTAAATTTTGTTTGTTTTTCTTGTAGAATTGATGGTTTGCTTTTAGATTTTTGTTACAGAATGAGTTTCAACTATTATTAAGGATCTCTCCACTTTGCTGCTGAAGGTAACAACGGCGTAGAGATGAGGTTTGCCATTTCCCTTCATCTTCTCCACTGCTAACTAGCAAAAATTCTAATACTTGATAATGGTAATTTTCAGTTTTGATTATTCAATTATTATTTTTCTTATTTTTTATTTATATCTAATTTGTTTCATTATATTTCTAAATCTCTATCGATGAGTATTTTATTAGGGATTTGATTTCCTGTTACTGGATCTGATCTGTTCTTTCTGTACGAGGCAACCATATTAGAATATCTTTTTTTTTGTCTTTTCTCTTATTTTATTTCTGAATCGTAATTTAGAAGTTGCTGAAAGTTTTATTTGGTTGTTGAGAAAATGCTTGGAGAGCTAATGTAAGTATTAGATTATACGAATCAATCAGTTTTGAAGTATTTCGACGATATGTTTCTTATATTCCGCTTATCAATGGGGTTAAGAATGTCATAAACTCTTAATCTATTACTGAAAATTGCAATAACTGTGAAATTCAAAGTCCTGTTTGGTTGCTGAGAAATGTTTGAAAACTGGAAAATTAATTCGAGTATTATATTCAAAAGTTTTAACTATTTGAAAACTGACCAATTTGAACTATATGTTTCTTGTCTTTGGCTTGTTAGTGGAATTAGAATGCAATAACCTATTGTTGAAAACAAAATCTGTTAAATATAGCTATTATGCTTTTTAAGTGTTTTTTGTGTCACATTGATTTGGACTTTGGTATATTAGAATGACTGAAGTCTAGGCTCTAATTAATTTATTGACTGGTTTTTGCCTTTTTATCTTGAACTTTACATTCATTTAAGAAAGGTTTGCTTCCTTAAGTTAGATTAGAAGGATTGAACTTGAAACTGTTTCCTTTGTGAAGGTTTGTGCTTTACCATCTTGATTGGTCTGTTGTTATACAGGAACTCAAAGATTGCATTAAGGGATTGCTGTATTTGGTGGGAGTTGTAGAATATCGAATCCGGGTTTTCAGAACTGATTGATACGGATAGAGAGAGACACAGAGCCAGAGAAACAGGTTTTCTATTTCAACTCAATGTTTTTAGTTTTTGTTAGGATGAATACATGGATTATAACCCCCCAAATAAATAAAGCATGCCAAAACAAAGAAAGGGTTAAATTTCGGTTTGGGTATTGATTCCAGAAACCCTATGCTAACATCATTTGTTTTGTCAATTATCTTAGCAGCCAATATCATCTGTTTCATCATGCATAAAAGTTCAGGCAACAAAACTCATCCTATGAAAAAAAAGATAAACTCACCGGTGGTGGAGAAAAGGAACAAAGCACCAGCAGAGGAACAAAGAACCAGCACCACCAGCAGCAGCAGAAGAACATAGAACCAGCACCAGCAGAGGATCAAAGAAGCAGCAGAGGATCAAAGAAGCAGCGATGAGAGAAGAGATGAGAGCAGTTTGTGGGTGTGGCTAAAAAAATAAATAAGCAGCTTAGAAGCACTTTTTGGCCAGAAAAGTAGAAATTTTCTGCTTTTTCATCTGCCCAAAAGTGTTTCAAAAAAGTTAGTCTACTGACCCCAAATGAAGTGCATTCTTCATTGCTTTTCACCCAAAAGCATTTTTGGGTGTAAAAGTGCTTTTCAACCGGGGCAAAGAACTGGCCCTAAGTCAATTAATTGAAACAAGAAAGAACACAGTGATGGTGCGATTGGACCACACCACGGCAGCATGACATCATTCTGTCAAAACAAAGATTCTCCGAGTCAGACAAGTTGGTATAGGTCCAAGACAAATGCAAATGGAAGCAAATCAAAACAATTTTCCAACTCTTAAGAAATTCAGAAGTCTCAGGAAGCTTCTTTCTGTCTTAAACCAAGAAAAAACGTTTGAGAGGTGAGTGAGGCCTGTTTCTCACTATTAAAAAAATAAATAAATTTATGCTTGTTAATTATATATTCCAGATTATATATATATTAGCTAAAAACCCATTGCAACCTAACATTATAAATTTATAATTAATATTACCTTATCTGAGTGTTTCTTTATTTTATTTAGGTTTAATTGAACAAAAGGTAATTAAAGTTTGTTTGAATTAGACATTTAAATTATTTTTTAATGATCTAGGTGCTTGAATTTTAATTTCGTTATTAAAAGTTTATATTTGCGTTATACGCCAACAAATCAAATTTTGTCATTAAAATATAATTAAATAAAAAATTTTATATTTCTATTAATATTCTAATTATATTAATATTAAAAAAAATCCCTAATTATATTAATATTAAATAAAAAATCCCTCCCCTCTCCCTCTCCCTCGCTGCTGCTGCTGCTGCAGATGGGAACCCATCTCTACAATAACCTTCATTGCCATGGAGTTTCTTCAGCTTCTTCTTCAGATGAGTGTTCCAGTAGTTTTTAATGTCATTGTCTGTCCTTTGCGGCAACTAAGATGCTTTTGCAGCCTATCTGCAGCAATATTAAAACTCCCCATTTATTCATTTCCATCTAGGATTAAACATATACAGCAGTTATTTGGTTTAATGAAATCAGAGAAAAAAAAAGGATACATAAATTAATTACCTGTTGGCTAAAAGAGCTTGAAGGTGGATTATCATTTTCTCTTCATGTTCTGTAAAGTTACCCCTTCGGATCCCCGGCCTCAAGTAATTAGGCCATCTAAGCCTGCAACTCTTGCTACATCTGAGCAACCCTGGTAAATAAAAAATTCATAAACTTGTTGAGTGTTGATTTCAATTGCTTAATGATTTAATCCAAAAGATGAAAAACCTGTATTGGTAGGAACAGCTCTCCAATTCCCAGGACCATGTTCTTGAATGTAAGACACCAAGACGATATCTTCTTCAGGAGTCCATGATCCCTTATTCACACCGACTTTGTCACAGCAAGATGGTCTCCCCATTATCAGTTACCTTCTGAAAACCTCAAGCAGCAGAGAGGGAGAGGGACAGGGGAGGGGGGAGGTAACTTTTTATTTTATTTTATTTAATATATAAATATTAAAATAAATTTGTAATTATATTTTAGGGAGACGATGACATGGCAAAATTTGTTTGATTGGCCAACATGTTTTTTTTTTAACAGTACTAACTGCGGCTATCAAGCCTTTTGTTTTTTTTCAGTCATACCTAACTTTATAATCTAAAATTGTTCCTCTTTGCTGGTTTTTTTTTAAAGAGTATATAATTAACGAATAACAAATAAGGGAGGTATATTTGATTTTGGGTTGGTATTTAATATCTTGAGTACAAAGTCAAAGCCTCTGTTACACAATTCCGAGACTCATCTTTATCTGGGTCTAGGGTTATCCACTGAATTGCAGGATTTGGCTGTTGAATAATGATCTTTGCTGCATCCGTTTGAGGTCTTTCTCATGTATCAGGTACAGGGGCTTAAACCCTTTTAGTTTTGATCTTCTTCCTTTTGTTTCCTTTTTCACTTATAGTTGATTCTTAAGCCTTGAAATGATATATGTTGTCGGTGGCTTGTTTTAAAATTAATGGTCTTACGATACCTGGATGTGTTTGTATGTTGAAAATCCCAGGATTTGATCGTTTATCTGTTCCCTGTATGTTCCCTATTCTTTTTATCATTTGCCTTCTTCAAAATCCATTTTTTCAAGGAACCTAGTCAGTAACTATTTGGTAGATTTATTTTCAGATTTCAGTTTTGGTCATGTTCCTTCTCGGGTTTATGATTTTACTGAGTCTTCTTTTCTGCACTGTCAACAACTCAACCGTAATCTGTGCTTCCACCCTCATAGATTAACTACCTTCTCTGTTATTATACGTTAATGATGATAACAAATCATGGGAAAATTGTACTGTTACTACTGATTAGTTACCTCGGTCTTTGGCATCCTTGTTAAGATGAAAATCCCTAAAATAAGTTACATTTCTGAGTTTTTCCACCATTTCCGGCTACCAATGTCCTAGACTTTATAACTGGGAAAAAGCCGAAGGTTTCCGTTTCCGTCATGATTGGTTTGGTACTAAATTGTTTTACCTTACACCATCCCCACATGTGATTGATCGAGCACCAAATATCTGATGGTCAGCTAAACACTGAACTTTTCCCATCTTTCAACGGCTAATAGGTGATGTGGTCCATGACTTACTAAGGGAAGCTTGTTCATGCCTATTTGCGTTACCTTGCTGTCGATGATCAGTCATTCAGTGCAAATGATCTCATTTTTACTCATAAGCTATTCTCTGGTCTTGTGTCTTAAGTAACATCTGTGTGCCATTAAACTTTCCTCACTAAGAATCTCTGAGAAATAACTGTCCAACTTCTACTTGGAATTTGTTTCGTAGGATTCATTTTATAATACTAAGATCCAGAGAGTTGAAACCATGTCTTTAGTAAGGTCTGCAGATCCAGCAACTGCAGCATATAGAAATACGAAGCTCTATTCAATACAGGGTATCAGTGACAATTCTGGCTTGTCCGCTCAAATGTTTGGATCGGATAAGCATAATCCTGTATACATCAATGATTCTTACAGCAGTGAGAGCTACAAGAAGTACTTCCTTGACTCTCCAACGGAAGAGCTTATTCATTCATCTAGTTCTGGGATTTCAGGAAGTTCATTTCGCCCACAGGATGTCTCTTCTTACAAGCTAAGAGGTAGTTCATTCCATCTCCAATAATTGCTCAAAAACCTTCAAACTATTCTGTTTAATTAATTTGATCCCTTGATATCTTTCAACCGGATTTTTTTTTAATTAGATTACTTGGAAATCCAAAGCCTAGATACGTTAGACTCTGATACAGATAAGATGAAACTGAAACTTCAAGAACTGGAGAGAGCACTGCTGGCTGATAATGATGTTTATGAAGATGTTGACATGTTTGGTGCTGGTCTAAGCATGGAAATAGATGGTGAATGGTGTGATCCTATCAGGACAGATAGTCGCTCATGACTCACCCAAGGAGTCCTCATCCTCAGATTCGTATCACAGTAGCATCAGCAGCAACAAAGAGGTATCACATGCTTCATCTAAAATTCCCAAGCAGATGCTTATTCACTGTGCTGCTGTACTATCAGAAGGAAACATTGAAGAAGCTTCGCCAGACGGTGTCAATTCAAGGAGATCCTCCTCAGAGAATTGCGGCCTACATGGTTGAGGGTCTTGCAGCTCGCATGGCTGCATCTGGAAAATATCTTTATAAAGCTTTAAGATGCAAAGAACCCCCTTCTTCTGTTAGGCTTGCTGCAATGCAAATCCTCTTCGAAGTGTGCCCTTGTTTTAAATTTGGGTTTATGGCAGCAAATGGTGCAATTATAGAGGCGTTTAAAGATGAAAAGAGGTACATATCATAGATTTTGATATAAATCAAGGTAGTCAATATATTGCTCTGATTCAAACAATTGCTAAGTTCCTTGGTAAGCAGCCTCAGTTAAGGTTAACAGGGGTTGATGACCCCGAGTCAGTTTAACGTCTTAATGAAGTCTCGAAATTGTTGGACTAAGACTTGAGAAACTAGCAGAAGCACTTGGTGTGCCATTTGAGTTTCAAGCGATTCCCTCACGCACTTCACTTGTGACTCCGTCTATGCTGGATTGCCGACCAGGCGAAGCACTTGTAGTAAACTTTGCATTTCAACTCCACCACATGCCTGATGAGAGTGTTTCAACTATAAATCAGCGGGACCAGCTTCTTAGGATGGTAAAGGGCTTGAATCCAAAACTTGTTACTGTTGTTGAGCAAGATGTAAATACGAACACATCACCTTTTTTCCCTCGGTTTATTGAAGCATATAGTTACTACTCTACCGTCTCCGAGTCTCTCGATGCAACTCTTCCACGAGAGAGTCAGGACAGGATGAACTTTGAGAAGCAGTGCCTGGCAAGGGACATAGTCAACATTGTTGCTTGTGAGGGAGAGGAAAGAATAGAGCGATACGAGGTTGCAGGAAAGTGGAGGGCAAGGATGATGATGGCTGGACTCACATCTCATCCGATGAGTCAGAATGTGATTGATATGATCTGGAAGCATATCAAGGAGTACTGTGACAGGTACAAGCTGAAGGAGGACTTGGGGGCGCTTCATTTTGGTTGGGAAGACAAAAGCTTGATTGTTGCTTCGGCATGGAGGTAGGATTGTCCGGTATCTGGTTTAGTTCAGTTTCTCTAGGGTAGAGGTGATCATGGGCCGGGCCTTTCTGGGTTCGGGCCGGGCCCAAACAAAATTTTGGCCTGTTTTTAGGCCCGGGCTCGGCCCAGCCTGAAATATAGGCCTAAAAATTTGTTCAAGCCCTGCCCGAAAGAAAATTACTAAGCCTGAGCCCGGCCCGGTCCATATTTGATTAAAAATAAAAAAATATATATTTAATATATAATTCGGATTAAAAGTCCAAAAAAATATATATTTAATAAAAAGTATATTTGATTAAAAATTAAAATATATATATTTAATATAATTCGAGTCGGGCCCGAGCCAAAAAAGTCTTATCCGAGGCCCGACCCATTTTCTAAACAGGCCTCGTTTTTTGCCCAAACCCATATTTTGAGACTATATTTTTATCCGAACCCTCCCTTTTTCGGGCAGGCCGTCGGGCCGGGCCGGGTAGCCCAACCCATGATCACCTCTACTCTAGGGTCATCGTAACTTTTTTTTTTTTTTTTTTAATTTATGGGAAAAGACTTGGTTTTTGGTGGTGATTAGAGGTGATCATGGGTTGGGCTACCCGGCCCAGCCCGACGGCCCGCCTGAAAAATGGGAGTGTTTGGGTAAAAATATAGGCCCGAAATATGGGTTTGGGGAAAAAATGAGGTCCGTTTAGAAAACGGGCAGGGCCTCGGGTAAGACTTTTTTTGTCCCGGACCTGGCCCGGCCCGGCCCGAATTATATTAAATATATATATTTTTATTTTTAATCAAATATACTTTTTATTAAATATATATATTTTGAACTTTTAATCCGAATTATATATTAAATATATATATTTTTAATCAAATATGGGCCGGGCCGGGCTCAGGCTTAACAATTTTCTTTTAGGCCAGGCTTGGACAAATTTTTAGGCTCATATTTCGGGCTGGGCTTGGGCCTAAAAAACGGGCCTAGAATTTTGTCTGGACCTGGCCCGAACCAGGCCTGACCCATGATCACCTCTAGTGGTGATGTAAAATCTCAAGGATGAGTAGGGATTGCTAATTATCTAATATTTTTTTCGAATAATATATGTTTCAATTTGAAATATTTCTTTTGGAGCTTAGTAAAATGTTAATTAGCGAGGTTTTATTCTTATCTATCAATCATTGGTATGCATGTAAAATTTTTTTACCTGCTTATAAACCTCTTAGATATAATAAAATTCAATCTTGGTAGCATTTTGTATTAACAAAATCAATCAATTATAAAAAATTTGAAACTTTAGAGGTTCTATTTGCAAAAGAAAAAAAAAAACTATATATAAACATAATTATTTAAATGTATATTTGTTTGGATTCTCAGAAACACTTTAATAAACAGCTAAGAGCAACAGCTCATGCTTATAATTAAGAAATTTTAATTATTGAAGATTCAACCTTTCAATTATACGAAATTTATCCGACATTATTTTTTTAAAAATGTTCTAACAAGAGTTTAGTCCCTTTTAAGCTAGTTTACCCAATCATGTTAAAAAACTTGAGCTCTATTTCTTGTAGGAACATTGATCCATATCCTTTTGTTGGTTATCAGATGCTCAACAAGAAATTATCAGAAAAGACAAGCATGTAAGAATCCCATAACCCTTAAACTTGCAAACAATCTGAAGGTTCTGAAGATTCTATGTTGATCACCGCTTCTGTTCAACATATCCCACAATTGGTTGATCAACTAGCGAATGTTGGTGAACCAGTTGCACTTGACGACATTCTTCTTCACATCCTCAATGGCTCGCGGCCATATTATGATTTCGATGTCACCGCCATTCAAGCTGTTGGAATGTTGCACAATAATTTTCCGAATAGAAATATAAGATCAATTTGCTGTTACCCAATTATTACAGTTTTTATACTTCAAATAAGATAACAAAGCTCGAGGTGTGGATCTTGTTGCTTTTTTGAGTTGATATATGCTCTGTTGGTAATAATAATCCGTGTAAACAAGTTTTATTATACGTCATCCTTAAGGCACAACAAGTTCAATCATCCACTGCAAATATTGTTAATCTGCACAAATTAGAAGATAGGAGCTCCATCAAAATGATACTTTCTTTACCCAAATAATTAAAACTTTTAAAAAATTAAAAATAACTTCAAGGGTAATAAAAACAATTTAAGAAAAGTTTCCGCCTAAAGCATGAGAAACTTTAACTGTGAAATAACTTTATTATTTATACTTCAAGATCAAAGTAACTTTCAAATGGAGGCATCTGAAATTATAATAGAGTTTTTTTTCTTCCTTTTAATAAAATATTTCAACAATTTCTCACTTATTTTACTAATAATATGTAAGTACTAATTTTTCAAGTGAGGAATAAAAGTTATGCATAATGCGAAAGTCAATAGCTTGAACTTACACACTAAGTGTTTAATAATCTTTACTCTTAAAATCAACAGTAAACTAAATCTTGAATTCGAACTACTTTGGGGAAACAAAAGAGTAAAATCAACTGAGAAGAATGAATAAAGAAGATAAATTGAAATTTATTTTTTATATTAGACAAAAGAATAAAGTTGTAATGGAATAGAGCTGTAATGGAATAAATCTATAATAGAATTGAGCTGTAACCAATAATTCAATTGTTTGGTTGAATACAATGGAATAGAACTGTAATAATATTATTGTATTTGGTTGAATGAAATAGACATGTAATAGCATAAGGAAAAAAACTAAAATGACCATAATACCCTTAGCAGAATTTTTTGACATATGGTTATTGTTATTAAATTTTAATAAAATTACTATTAAATATAATTTAAAAATAAAAATAAATAATTTAATCATATTTTAATATAATTATTATTAAATATAATTTAATAAAATTCTTAATATAATTATTTTTATATTCATTTTATATTAAAAGTTTTTTATTTTTATATTTAATTATATTAAAATATTTAAAATATTTTATTTACTACATTTTAAAATAGTAAACTATTATTTGAATCTATTGCTTCTCAAGTTATCTCAATTTTATGATTTCAATTGAAATTTCATTTGTTATTTACATAATTTTTATATAAAAATTTTTACATGTGTTATAATCTAAAATTAATTAATTGTATTAAACATGAAATTTTTATTAAAAAAGAAAAAGAAAAAGTCATAAAGCATCAAAAAGAAAAAAAGCATCTTTTTATTTTTCTTTTTTTCAACTAAAAGAAACAAAAATATTTGTTTATCTAAATTATAGAATTGAAAAAGGTGATGTTAATGAGAAAGCTTTGCATTAATGATTGCTTTAAAGAAAAGGATTAAACAAATTATACCAAATGATTGCTTTAGATTTGGCTTCTCTTCAGTTTTTCTAACAAATGAAAATTTTTTCAAAATAATATATCACAAACAAATAAACAAAAGGTCCATTAGAACATAAAAACCCTATTCTCAGTCTCGTGGCTCTCACTTCCTGATGATCAGACCCAATCTTTATCTCTATTACTGCAATCCATTCATTACTCGAACCCTAAACACTCAAATGCACATGCCACTGTGAAATCTGCTAAAGAACAAAAAAAGAACAATTGATCATTAGAAGCGTCAATGATGAATTTAAACCTCTGGAAACTGTTTTGGATCCCAATTGTGGAGCATTAGATGCCTGTGATCCACTGTTGCCTCTAGCAGTAGAGTCTTGAGGTTTTGCAAAAGAAGCCTGTTTGAAATGTATGTAACATACTCAGTCAAAAGTTCTAAGAGCAAAAAGGATTCACGTAACTTTTAACAGAGGAAAATCAATTTAACATTGAAAAGATGCATAAAAGAATAAAAATTACAACCATGAGCAATTTGCAGCTAGTTATATAAATATGTTGGACAGAGATGTAAGATAATATGTATTGGATACAATACGAAAAAGAAAATTCTAATACTAAAATTAAGCTTCTCAATGATTAGTTAATTCTGATGGACTGATATCCACAAGCTAAAAACAAGAGAAATAAACCAACTTAACTCAAGTAATCAATAAATGATGTTTAAACTTTAACCCTTTGGCAAAAGGAGAAGCAAAATAACATTCAAAACAATGTCCTACATCGAAATATTCCAGCTACTTTTTCTGTACAATTTTTCCAGCACATCTAGGCCTTCCCAAGTCTTACCAAACTATACATCCATCCATACATACATATGTTACCTGACCTGTCCTCCATGACCTGATAAATTAATGATATCAGTGAAGACAACAATCTTCAAGGCAACAAGATAAATACCAACTAGATGCAATAATTTAAATATGATACAGACATGAGGCAAGTGGTAGGCCATGGCTGTAATCAATCCATCAGATGAAACAAATGAAGAAGAAGGCCATTTTGGTCTGGAAGGCAAGCAAAAAATCCTTATTAGTGCAAGCAAAAAGGGAAAGGAAATGTGATTATATGTTATGAAAAATGTAGAATATAGAAAGAGAATACAAGTAATATGTGATCAGAAATAAACCAAAATGCCTATAGACTAAAAATTAGATTTTTTCTGTACAAAAATAAAAGGAAAACTTACGCAAAAAATGCAGAAATAGAAGTTCCCGAAGGCAATCATTTTTCATTCAACACGATATTGGATCTCTGCTTCCATGTTATGGACATTACCAAAAATATAACACATAACAAGTTACAAAATTCTTTGTCAACATGTTTAGGTTCCAAGATAACATCTTTAAGAACATGATTTGGCATTGCAACAATGGCTACAGGATGCATGTGTTGGGTGCATATTTATAGTGTTAAATCTATAGCCACATACAAATTTGTCAAGCTCTAAAACTGTTGTTGATTCGAGGTCCCATCACCAAAATATTATCGCTTAACAGCTCAAGAAAGTTGTGGCTCAAAGAAAATTCAATGTCCACAGTAGCTAACACATTAAAAGTGAATTCTATATGTTCAAGACTACTACAGGGACACAAATTCATGGAGTACAAATGTAAAGGCAAACACATAACAAATGGCTCACAGGTAAACCAAAATAAAGAAGATTACACATTTTCTAGTAGCATGTAGGTTCAACCTGATTCTATAACATTATATTAAACATTTACGACAAAATATACCTGAAGTATCGGATCCTCCGACCATAAACCTCAAAGACTCCGAGTGCACCAGTAACTAAAGCAAATGCAAAACTCTCGGAAGTCTCATCTTGCAAACTGTCAGAGTTCACTACTTTTGCATTTAGAAGTTATAGTTATTATAATATAACCATTTGGGCAAGATAGGTCTTTATAATAAGTGATGCCAAGTATAACATCCCATTTGAATCTGATGAAGATGCAATTGTGGACGAGGTTGCCACTTTTGGTGCCACAAGTTTATTATCTTTATGGGATAATGACGATTCCCTTGAAGGACCTTTTTGAACTGGTCTGGGAACTGTTGGAAGAGTCCATTCCATTACCGTGAATGGAAGAGCTAATGATCTAAGCTACATGGAATTATAGAGCATATAATTATCTAAATTAAAATATTAGACAGTAAATCAAGAAGAAATTTAAGACAGATGTCATATTGATTTATACAAGTTTTGGAATAGAACTAAGAATAAAAACAAAATCAATGATAAAGAAACAAGAGCTGAATTTGCCTAATGTAAATATATATTATATCAAGGAAAGTGAAATATGAAGACAAAATAATTCAGCATAAAACCTTCCATAATGAAAACCCAAGGGGAAAAATCATTAGTGGACCATGGAACTCAAAAGGAAAAAGCAAAAGGAACTAACAATATACCTAAGATATTATTTCAGAAATAATAAACTAAAATGAACCAATAATCAATCAAAAAGAAAAAGAAAAGTAAACCTACTAAAGCTAAATTGACGAGTCTTTCACAATTCTTCATTGTCGTCCTTTATTGCTAATAACTATTTATCTAAAACAAAAATAGATCAAAATAATTAGTAAATAAGAAAACGAAACTGAAATTTAAATGATTTTTCAAATAAAATTAAGAATTAGAACCTTTAATTTAATTTCCCTCTCTTGATATTTCCAACAATCGATGGAATTTTATAAATCAAGAAAAAGAAACGGAAGAGAGGAAAAGAAAAAATCTATTGAGAGAAAGAAAAAGAAAGTAGAAAAAGAGGGCAGAAAAATTGGAAAAGAGGAAAATGGAAGGAACGAGAGAGAAAATGTTTTACCTGACGCTGCGACGAAGGTGATTGTCCGTCCCTTTTTTTTTTGAGGTGAGAAACTGGGAGAGGGCAAAGTGGGGAGCATTTTTGTGGTAATGGTCTCCTTAAACACTGAATCAGTAATCGGTGGTGAGGAAATAGATTAGAAATCAAACAATTTTATTGCATATGCTCGTAATGGAATAATCCCATAATAGGGCATTCCATTGAACTAAACACTTATTTATGATGGGCCCACGGAATAGAGCTGCAATGGTTATACCATTACATTGAACCAAACATGGCCTAAGTGTTTAATAATCTTTATTCTTAAATCAACAATAAATCTTGAATTCAAATTACTTTGGGGAAACAAAAGAGTAAAATCAACTGAAAAGAATGAACAAATAAGATAAATTGATTTTTTTTTTTTAAGTAAAAGAAAGTATGAGTGGATTCTGAAATCAAGTTGGACTCCAAATAAATAAATATATAGAAAGTGACTTATGAAATCCTTAGAAGACTTCAAAAACACCAATTATCAAATGATATTTTCTTAAGAAATCCTAAGAGAAGAACTCTTACAAACAATGATGATCGAGCTTTGAAGACTGAAAACTTAAGAACTTTGGAAAACTTGAAAGATAACAAACTTCAAAAGAAAACCAAAGTTGAATATCTCAAAACTCTAAAAAATTCTTTGTATTTCATAAATTAAAAAAAATAGAATAACCACAAAATAATAATTCCATCCAATGCTTAATGATGGGTGTACTAGCCTTACAGGCTAAAAGTACAAGTGATTTAAATGAAAAGTAAGTCCTAATTAAATATCTAAATTATACCCTAAATAAATCTTTTAATCATGTAGGACAAATAAAAATGAACTAAAATCACAAATGACTTGTTACAATCAATCATGTACAAGATAAATAGGAAAATTTCATCATAAACGTGAATGAAAAAAAGATAAAAACTGAATAAATCCGACAGGCCTTGAAGAGATTGAGTTCTACGATGAGTTTGGTCTACAAAAATAAAGATCTACTTAAAAATGTAAATTAGTAATGTCGAAACTATTTTTATTTTTAGAAAAAAATAAAAATTAGTTGTCGACTTAAAAAAAATAAAATTAGGAGTCGCCACCAATCTTTTATTAAGGTGTGATTGGACCACCTAAAAACGACTTTGGTCTACGAGTTCGGGAGTCAGTTACGTACGAGGAAGGATTAACACCCCCGTATGCCCAAAGATTGGTACCAAGTTGATTAATAAATGTCTTAATGTCGAGAGTTAAAAAAAAATACGATCCTTAATTAAATTAATTATTAAGATGCCCTCATTTTGAAACAGAAAACACCACACCCAATATGTTAGGGCACGATATTTTATTTCTTCAAAATGAGTTTATCCAAAAACACTTGTGTGATAAAATTTAAGAAATACTTAAATGTTTAAAATTTATGAAGAAAACGCAACCCAATACGTTAGGGCACAATTTCTTAAAATCCCAAACATTCAATATTTCCTTTATTATTATTTTTAAAATCTTTGTCTCGAGAAATCAACGTGTCACATCCAATGCGTTAGGACACAACATATTGAATTCCCAATGACAAATTTTATTTTGTTTGATAAAAAAACAATCCTCGATTGTTAGATTTTACGAAGAAAATTGGAACCCAATACGCTCAACTCTCTTGAAAATCCTAAATACGAGTATTACCTTTATTTTGAAAATTTTCAATTTTTAAATTTGAGTAAAAAAAATGATATAATGTTACATTGAATATAGTATAAATATCACAATAACATAAATAATAAATAAACAAAATTAATGTAAGTGATAAAACAATAGCATACAAAATATCAAAATAAATGAACAGGAATAAATGACAAACATCCTTTACAATATAAACGAAAGCACCAATAATTAAACAAGTGAAAGAAATAAACAAAAATGACCAAAATAGAGAGTATAAAAAAAATATATAAAGTGCGTATATAAAAGGTATGTTGAAATTTAAAAAAAGAAGTTTACACATAAAATGTGGATTATAGAATTTATATAACAAATTATACCTAATGCATTTAAAAAGAAATAAATAAACATATATATATATAAAATATGTGTAAAAATATATAGTTGAGCATTAAAAACTAAAAATAGATGAATAAATAAATATAAACGTATACGTATATATATAAAAAAAATATTTGTCTTAAAAAAAATTATATGTGCATGTACACATATATTAATAATAGATATATACATATATAGATTTTTTTTTAAAAACAATTTTACAAAAATATATATAGAGATAATAATTACATTAAAAATAAAGAAAAAAAAAAGGAAACTAAATTGAACTGTAAATAAAATCTTAGGGTAAATCTGCAAATAATCGAAGTCTGGAGGATGAAATTAAACGCGCGAATTACATAGAGGGGCTGGAAGGGAAATTTTTCCTTCTCCTCTAAACGGCGTCGTTCACATTAGGATGAAATTGAAAACGATAATAAATTAAAGGGTAAATTAATAAAATGAAAAAAACTTAATTGGAAAAACATTAAAAGGCGGAGGGGCTAAAAGCGCAATTTACCCCTCCGCTCAAAAACACGCGGATCCTAGGCCGGGTCGAGTCGGATTCGGGTCAACCTAGGTTCAAAACGACGTCGTTTTGAAGAGGCTATTTAAGCCAAATAATCCTTCAAAAAATCATTTTAACCCCCTTTTAAAAAAAACAAAAAAAAAAACTCTGAAAAGCTCTTTCCTCCCCTGCTCGTCCGGTCATCGGTCGATCATCGGCCACCGTACCGGCTGCCGATATCCGGTGTCGGCACCGTCGTCTGCGGTGGCCAGAAAAGGGGAAAATCCCCTATTCGGCCTTTTCGATCCTTCTAAACCCGAATCCGGGCTCAAAAACACTAGAATATAAAAAACCTCAAAGCCGGCAAAAAACACTTCAGTTTTCGGCCACCGATCCTCGGGGGTGGCTCCCTCTACCGCTTCGGCTTCGTTTCAGAAACAAGAAGGTTGTTTCTTTTCCTTTTTTCCTTTTTATCTTATTTGTTTATAAAAAAAATAATAGTAAAGAAAATAATAAAAAAATTACAAATAACCACCTTTAATCGATTTTTGCTCTGTTTATGCTGTAGAAATACTTGCTCTTTTATTGATTTTTTTAGGATCCTTTTTACAGTATGTTTAATGGCTTTTTATAGCCGAATGAAACAATTAAAAGAAGAAACAAAATTTGTTTCTTTGTTTGATTTTCAAATCTTTGATTGTGTTTCCTTTTTTTGTTTTTCCTTGATGCGCAGGTGAAGATCCACGGAGATTCGGAGGGCTGCGGCGCGAGACGTTGCTGTTGCTAGGGTTTCAGAAATTGTTCTCGCCATTTGGGCTAAACTATAATTGGGCTTTAGGTTTGGGTCATTTATTTTAGGCCTATTTCGTTGAAATTGGGTTTGGGCCACTATTTGTTTTATTAATTAGGCCATATCTGTAATGCGGTTCTTTTAGACCCGGGCAAAATCTGGCATGTCCTGCTGCCCCTCTTTGGTCATTATCGTGTAACAGAAACAGAGCAAAGACTTTAAAAGAATGCCCAATTTTGCCCGGTCGTATTGGACCTTGGTACTCTTCTTCCTCTTCAAGTAGCCTCATTCCTTCCTACTGCACCTTCAGAGGTATAGGAATTAATGCTTCAATCCACTCCACTGTAACTTCAGGGAGATAAGACTTGTAGCTTCAACTTGATCTGCTGGAACTTAAAGACGAATTTGATACAATCTGCTCCATTTCTGGGGTCTACTCCACTGCAACTTCAGGGAGATAAGACTAGATGCGATCTGCTCTCTGCAACTTCAGAGAGATAAGATCCAAGGTTTTAATCCGCTCTATTGCAACTTCAGGGAGATAGGATTATCGACTTTAATCTGCTCCACTGTAACTTTAGGGAGATAAGATTAGATGCGATCTGCTCTCTGTAACTTCAGAGAGATAAGATCTGTGATTTTAATCCGCTCCACTGCAACTTCAGGGAGATAGGATTATCGGCTTTAATCTACTCCACTACAACTTCAGAGAGATAAGATTTGCCATCTTCAATCTGCCTCACTGTAACTTCAGGAGGATAAGACTTGCTTACTTAGTCTGCTCCACTGCAACTTCACAACATAGTTGAGTTCCTTTTCCATGATTAATTCCTCTAAATTAGATACTGCAGAACAATCATCAATTGTGTTAGAAAATTGCATAGACTTAAAAACATTAAATGTTACCTAATCATCCTGAATACATATAGTAAGCTCGCCCTTCTGCACATCAATAAGGGTCCTTCCAGTTGCTAGGAAAGGCCTTCCTAGGATGATTGACACTTTTTTGTCTGATTCAAAGTCTAGAATAACGAAGTCAGCAGGAAAAATAAATTTGTCTACACATACCAATACGTCCTTGATTTTTCCTTCTGGGTGCGCTAAAGATCGATCTGCTAATTGAAGTTTAACCATAGTAGGTCTAACTTCACCTATCCCCAACTTGATACTCATACCCAAATCACATAGTGTCTTACCGCAATATGTTGCTCCAATGTTGCAAGGTATGGTAAAGCATCCAGGATCCTTCAACTTTGGGGGTAGTTTGTCTTGAAGATATGCATTGCATTCCTTCATCTGGGTTACCATCTCAAATTCTCTTTGTCTTCCTTTTTTTTGACAGGATATCCTTCATGAACTTGACGTAGTTCGGCATTTGTTCAAGTGCTTCAACCAACGGGGCGTTGATATGAAGTTACTTAAGTACGCCTAGGAACTTCTTGAATTGAACTTTCAACTTCTGCTTCTGAAGTCTTTAAGGGTAGGGTGGTGGAGGCTTCTTTACTGGAACCAGTTGATTTGTTTTCTGTGGCAATTCTGCATCTAACAGAGTTGTTAGTTTATTAGAATTGATTGGTTCAGAAATTACCTTATCGGGTTTTACAGATTCTAGTTTCGGTGAAATTGAAATTTCAACACTCAGTTGAACTTCCTCTAAGTCTTGCGCATCAGCTGGCTCCTCTTCAACTTCAACGGTGTTGGGCTCTAATGTCTTTCCGCTCCTCAATGTCAACGCTTTACATGCTCCTTCCCAGAGATTCCTCAGATTCTCCGTATCACTAGGTAAAGCACCTTGTGGTCGATTTCTGAGTTTAGTTGCAAGCTAGCCCATTTGGTTTTCCAGGTTTTTCAATGTAGCTGCTTGGCTTCGGATTAAGGCATCATTCTTGGCTATGTATTCCTTCAACAAGTTTTCTAAGCCGTTGGATGGTTCAACTTGAGGTTTTTTCTGAACTTGTTGGGTAAAAGTAGGTGGTTGGCTCACTCTAGGTTGGGCGTATGTGTTACTGGGTCCAGCCCCTTGGTTAATCCAGGAGAAATTAGGGTGGTTTCACCACGATGGGTTATAGGAATGTGATTGTAGTCCTTGCCTTCCTCGATTTTGGTTCTAGTTACGATTTTGGTTCTAGTTACCCACGTAATACACGGATTCTGGGTTCGATGGATATTCTTTGAACAGATGTCCTTCCGCACAATAGACACAGGCTACATTTTCAAATTGATTCGATGGCTATGCTGCAAAATTATAAAACCCATTAGTGGTAAAATTTTAAAGCATTGAGGAAATCGAGAATACCTGAGATGCAAGTGAAGTGAGAGCGTCTACTTCATGTATTTTAGCGGCTCGTCTTCCTGAAGCTGCTCGATTGGTTGGCTATTGATAATTATTGCTAGCAATCCTCTTAATGATTTCATAAGCCTCATTATAAGACTTAGAAAGGAGAGCACCACTAGCAAAAGCGTCCACTACCATCTTCGTGTGAGCATTTAGACCATTATAAAATGTCTCAAGTTGGATGCAATGTGGGATTCTGTGATGAGGGCATGTCTCTAAAAAATTTTTGTACCTTTCCCATGCCTCGTACAAGGACACATCATCCATTTTTTGGAAAGTAGTGATCTCGTTCCTCAACTTAGCATTCTTGCTAGGCGGGAAATACTTCATTAGGAATCTTTCTGCTAACTCTTGCCATGTGGAAATTAACTTTGGTGGTAATGAGTTCAACTAAGCTCAAGCTCTGTCCCTTAGCGAATATGGGAACAGCTTCAATCATAGTGCATCTTTGGGTACTACGGCTAACTTGAAAGAATCGCTTACCTCCATGAACAGTCTTAAGTGCAGGTGAGGATCTTCGATAGGTATTCCACTGAATTAGCCTACTATCTGAAGCATCTGGAACATGACTGGCTTCAGCTCAAGCTGTTCTGCCTCGATTTCGGGTCTCCTAATACCAGGATTAAGATCATGAAACACTGGAATGACATACCGTCTTAGAGCTCTATCCCTATCATCAGCGATAAGGATAGGATTTTGAGCAAGGCTTGCTCCATTTCCTTGATTCGAATTTTCGAAGTTCATCTCTTCGGTCCTTCTCTAACTTGCTTGTCTTCTTCGTTGCCGATAAGTTCTTTCAATCTCAGGGTCTATGGGGATTAAATCAATAATTTGGTCTATACTCATAAACACCTGAAATAAACACAGAAAAATTAATTAAGTTAAAATTGAACAGAAAAATAAGCCAAAATGCAAAATTAACAAATTCACAAATAATGACTTTTTAAAACAGTCCCCGACAATGGTGCTAAAAACTTGGAACGACGAAAATGTGCAAGTGTACACAATCGCAACAAGTAATAAAGTGACAAGTAAATGTCGAGTTATCGTACCCACAAGGACTGTGAAAATAATTATTTATGAATGTAATTTCAAAAAACACTTTGGTGAAGAAAAATATTTTGATTTGAGGAGGTGACTAAAAACTAGGAGTTTAATTAAGTAAAATAAATAAAAATAAAATAAAAGTTCCAACGCACGATTTCAAAAGATGATTTTAATCAATATGACATAATTGTGTTAGATTAATTACATTTCTTAACTTAGAATTATTAAACTCATGATCATATTGTTACGAATAAATTCACGGCAACTTGGTAATTTGCTAACTTATGAACATACTTACCTACCAAAATCAATGTATCTATTAACTATATCTCTATGTCAATTCAACCGATTCAACAAGTTTTAATAAGCAAATGTGTTAATGCACATATATACTTATGAGATTAAAATAATCTCTTGTACATATCCCTATGCCAATTCAAAAAATTAATTCAATCTTATAAGCACATAAAAGATTACGTGAGGTAACAATGTATTTCTACCTTGAAACAGTTTAATCACAATAATCTTGCAAGTTATGAAAGGCTAATGTATCGTTAGATACCGTTGCTAATTTAACCCTCAGCTACCTTAGATGATTAAACATGCACTGATTAAGTATTGTGCCAATTAATTACAATTTCAATCTGTTTAAATAATTAATTCATTAGTTACCTTACAATTGTAATGCGAGAATGTAATAGCCCAATTGTAGGCCTAGTCAGAACAGTGGCTTCGGGACCATAAATTTGACAAGGAAAAAATTATTTTTATTATATTTTTATGGTCTACAATTTCACGAAATGATTTTGTAAAAATTTCGTTCAAAAATTTCGACGTTTGGGCACTCAATTTAGCCAAAAGGACTAAATTATAAAAAGTGCAAAAGTTGAGTTCTGCATGTTAGAAGTGTCCAATTGTTATGAAATTTTAAATTGGAGGTCCTTAAATGGTAATTAGACCATTGGTTAACTTGTTGGACAAAAATGGACAAGAGATAACTGAAATAGGATATTTTTAAGTTGGGGGCATTTTGGTCATTTAGTAATTAAAAGAATTAAAAAGGCCAAAATAGCCAAAAATTTGTCCATCTTCTCCATCATGAACGAAAATAGCAAGGGGGAAGCCATGGTTAGGGTTTTCAAGCTTCCAAGCTCCATAGTAAGTGATTTCAAGCCTCGATTTTAATGTTCTTTACGTTTTTGAAGTCCCGGTAGCTTAATTTAGCTTATTCTAGCAATAATTTAACCTAGGCTTTATATTTGAAAAAATACCCATAGGTGAAATGTGTTTACTTTGATGTTTTATGGTAGAATATGAAGCTTGAAATTGTGTTAAACAATTTTTGCTAAGCTATTTTCAGTGAAAACAAGTGAAACGGCATAATCGGTAAAAATTATTATTGTTCATAAGTGCATGTTAAAGCAAGAATTTGATGTTTCTATAGAAGGGAAAAATGTTTAGCATGTTATAAAACATAAGAAAAAGGAATAAATTTTAATTTTCAAGCCTAGGGGAAAAATCGTAATTTTATGAAACTTTAGGGGCAAAAATGTAATTTTATAAAATGTGATTTTTGGACTGGATTGAATAATGTGAATGTTATATAAGCTAAATATGTTATTATAAATCGAGAAAGATGAGAAATTGACATTGATTGGTAAAAAAAAAATGAGAAAAAGTGAAAATTCCCGGTTGAACCTTCGGAATGAAAGAGATACGAGTGAAGTTGCTAGGTCACGTGTGTAGTACTAAGCACAGGCTACTACGTGTACCGGAATGATAGGTCGCATGTGTAGTACTATGTGCAGGCTACTATGCGTACCGAATAGCTTCGATCACGTGTGTAGTACTATATGTAGGCTACTACGTGTATCGGATGAAAATGGTCACATGTGTAGTACTATGTGTAGGCTACTATGTGAACCGGGTATCATATATTACAAGGTGGTTTCTATGTGTTGATTCCACCGTGTATCTGTTATTATTTCGAAGTGTTCATTGGGAAATTAACTAAGTGTAATTGAGTGATGAATATATATGTGGAATTGAATTGAAGATTGACTTGAAATTGGAAATGAGAAATTGGATTGCTTTGAATATAGTGATAAATTGAATGAATTGTATATGAATTGAAATGAACTATTGGAATGAGATGTGAAAAATTGAATGGAATTCAGATAGTGAAAAAGTGAAATTATGATAGAATACATTTTACAACAAAATAGTTTAGATAGAAACAGTTGTGTGATTTGAAAAATCACCAAAAATGGTGAAAATTTAATTATAGAGTGAATAAGATATGAAATGAAATCTTAATGAGTCTATTTTTAAATAAAAGAAACAGAGAAAGCAAAAGAGTTATATATTTTGAGATATTTGAATTTTAGTGACACAGGGTTGGATTGATTTCGGAATCCCCTATTCTGACTTTGGAAAATAATCAAAAATTATAAAAAAATAATTATGAGTTATAATTTATATTCTTAGAATCCATAATGAGTCTATTTTCAAAGGAAATAAACAGAAATATCATTCGAATTATGTACAATGAGATAATTCATTTTTAGTAAAGAGAGGTCAGAGATGTTGAGTAGTGAAATAGGGGTGAGTTTAAAGAATAAAAGGTACTAATTGGCAGAGTAAAAACTTCTAAAAATTTTATGGTAAGAAGATATGTTAGTCTGGTTTTGGGGAAAATTAACGGGTATTAATTTGGAGCTCTTTAGCTCTGGATAAAAATGATTTAGTGACTCTGACTCAAATAGACAGCTTTGAATTTAAATATAAGTGAATAGTGAAATTATGTATAATGCTATTTAAGCATGTTATATATATAAAGGATGTGGGATGGAGAGGAGGATGAGGACAATAACGTATATGAATGAATTGTGTATAATTGGTTATATGCCTGATTATAATCGATAAACGTTGAAATAGGAGTGGTGTTTATATTGGTGCATTATTGGTCATGGTAAGCTCATGAGAGAAAATAAAGTTTCATAGCATATGTGTGTGGTATATTTGGCATGAAGTGATGTCATGAGTGACTCATGAATTAACTCATGTTGGTAAGTTGATGCATAATTATAGTATTCAAATATATACATATTTGTAATATTTTGCTATGTGATTCGAAAAAAAAAAGTAATAAATAGCATAATGAAAATTCGGCCATGGTGCTAGTTTATGTTAAAGGAGTGTTTTATGGCATATCTTAAGTAATGGAATGTTATAAATTTTGAGGTTAATTTGCTAGTCAAATAAATGACAAATGAATTGATTGCATATTCGTAATTTTGACATATGCTTGGAATATGAAACATAATAATATGTGCTTGAATAAACTTTAAGTATTCAAATGACATGGATTTGATGGTGATAAGAATCGAATATTGAATTCATGAAGCACAGGTGATGTATTATTGTTGTGTGATAGCTTGGTTCGAGAAATTGATTAGGTAAATGGTAAGTGGAAGCATTTATGGATTTAGAAGAAAATTTGGAATGAACATGAAATTTAGCTCAATTAAATGATTTCATCAATTAAACATTGTGTATACCAGAATGTGTTAGTGAATTACATATTTGTAAATTAACATTCGAAGTTCGGTAAGTGATATATGAGATTAACATGAAAAGATTTATGATTGTTATTAATATTGATTCTGACATAAAGTGGATTCTTCAATATTGGATTGATTTAACGAATATATTGAGCATATGAATGGATATGTATTGGGCCTCGTATACCCTAATTAGCGACTCAAAGATAATAATTTGAAAGGTTTTAATTTAGATGAAATTTTATAACTCGATTTAATATGTCTATAAGTGTATTTATTCTGGTAATGCCTCATACCCTATTCCAGCGTTGAATACGGGTAAGAGGTGTTACAATGTGACATCACCAGATTTGGCCCTAATGTTTAGGCCGGGTTTGGGGTGTTACAAAGAATAATTTAGTCATGGTTTTACTTAATCAAACATCTTACCGAGGCCTATAACAACACAAACACAATTTTAATAACTCAAGTAGATGAAATGCAATCAACCTAACACGAATTAAATTTAAGTCATATTAATTAAATTAAACATATCAACATCACAAATATTCATAGACATGTTCATAACAATAACAATAAAATTAAAAGGATAAGGAACAAGAATAAAATCTGGTGTTTCTCTAAGGCATGACTAGTTTGCTCCGCTCCTCTTTCTTTGCTTGTTCTTGTTCAACTGAGGCTTCCATGAAAACTTGAATGCTGCTCCAAATGGTGGTTGAAGGACTCTTTTTCAAGAGGTGAAATCGGCAAAGGAGTAAGGGAAGAAAATGATGAACAATGGAAGGGAATGAAGAGAGAAAAGTGAGAGAGAAGTGAAGAAATGAATAGGTTGAGATGTGTTTGAAGTGAGCAGTCAAGGGGGTATTTATAGGTTGAGAAGGCTGAAAAATTAATTCTCCTTGATGCTTCAAAATTACTTCTCGATTTTACACTTCTAGCAGTGTCTGGCGAGCCGTTTTTCGCCCTTTGTGCAAATCTGTCGAAAATAATCAAAATTAATCAAAATTTGATATAGAATTAATTAAAATTCAAAATGTTCATAATTTCAGTGCAATATAACTATTTTATAATTATTATTTATTTTTCGACAAGAATTTTACCGAAATTGCATGAATTTGAGTTAAAAAGGGCATGAAAAAGTGTGTATATTTTCGTGTTTCAAGGAATATAGGAGCATAAAGGAGGATCATGCTCCCTAACTTATGGCAAGTTTAACCCATAAAATGGGAAAGGAATCAAACCATTTAAGGCAACAAAAAGGGGTTGGATGGCAATGTTTAACACACATGGGAAAAGTGTTCAAAAATTTAATAAAAATAAAGGAGCAAGGGTATTCGAACTAGAGACCTCCTAAATAGCTTAGGGGCTTGCTACCACTAGGCTACATCAATCCTTGTTTTTGTGCTACAATTTAAAAAATAAGGGATATGATAACTCTACCCTCCTTAAAAGAAAATTTCGTCCTCAAAATTTACCTGGTGAGAAAAGGTGGGGGACATTGTTGTCGCATCGCACCTTCCAGCTCCCAGGTAGCCTTGCTAGAACTGTGATTCCTCCACAAAAATTTTACGAGTGGAACTTGCTTCCTTCTCAACATTTTGACATCTTGATCGATGTCGTCTCAACATAGATATGTGGAAAACATTGTGAATGTGGTCCAATTCTAGAGGTAACTCCAGCTAATATGTCACTGGTCCAACTCTTTTGACGATGCGATAAAGTACAATAAACCTTGGACTTAATTTTCCCTTGCGGCCAAATCTCAGCACTTTCTTCCAAGGTGAAACCTTAAGGAAGACTAGGTTGCCCACTCTGAACTCAATCTCCCTCCTCTTCAAGTCAGAATAAGACTTCTACAATCTAATGCAGCTCTCAACCGATCTTGAATAATTTTCACATTGTTCTCAGTCTCTTGTACTAGATCTGGTCCTAATACTTTCTTTTCCCCAAAATTCGTCCAACACAAAGGTGTCCTACACTTGTGCCAATAAAGTATCTCATATGGAGTCATCTGAATGCTCATCTGGAAACTGTTATTATATGCAAATTCCGCAAGTGGTAGACGTTCCTCCCAATTACCTCAAAAATTGATCACACAACCTCATAACATGTCATCGAGAATTTGGATAATCCTCTCAGACTGTCCATCAAACTGCGGATGGTAAGCTGTACCAAAATTCATTCTCAAACCAAGGCCCTCATGCAGACTCTTCCACAATTGTTACGTGAATCGAGGATCCCAATCTGATATGATAGGCACTGATACTCTTTGAAGTCTTAAAATTTTAGTGATATATAATCTAGCCAACCTCTTCAAGGAATAATCGGTGTGCACTGGCAGAAAACGAGTGGACTTTGTAAACCGTTCAACTATTACCCAGATGGAGTCTTTCTTCGATGGCATCAAAGGTAGCCCACTAACAAAACCCATGGTGTTATGCTCCCATTTCCACTGAGGGACTTGAATAGGCTGAAGCAAACCAAAAGGAAATTGGTGTTCAGTCCTGACTTGTTGGCACATCAAACATCTTGTCACAAAGTCCATCATATCACGCTTAAGTCCTGACCACCAATATTGCTCACAAATATCCCAATACATCTTACTACCTCCAGGATGCATAGCATAGAGGCTGCTATGCGCTTCCGGAAGTAAGGGCTGCCTCAACTCAGAATTAAAAGGTACACATAATCTCTCACGATAACACAAAACTCCATTAGAGTTTAAAGCGAAATCTGAAGTTTTACCCTCTTCAACAAGTTTCAGATGAGGCTCTAAAGACAAATTTGAAGTCTGTTTCAACTTAATCTCCTCAATCAAGGTTGGTCGCACTTGTAATTCAGTAAGTAGGCCCCCATCATCAAATAAACTAAATCTAGCGACCAATGCCCTCAACTCAGACATGGACTTCCTACTCAATGCATCTGCCACTACATTAGCCTTACCTGTATGGTACTCGATGGTATAGTCATAGTCTTTCAGAAGTTTGATCCAATACTTCTGTCTTAAGTTCAACTCCTTCCAGGTGAGGAGATACTTAAGACTCTTATGATCTATATAGATGACACATTTCTCCCCATAAATATATTGCCTCCATACCTTTAAAGCGAAAACTACAGTAGCCAACTCCAAATCATGTGCCAGATAATTGCACTCATGTGGTTTGAGTTGTCCTAATGCATAGGCCACAACTTTCCCATCATGCACCAATACACAACCAAGATCGGAATGAGAAGCATCACTATAGACCACATAATATTTCCCAAACTCGGGTTGTATCAACACAGGTGCTTGAGTCTGAACTGTCTTAAGCTTCTCGAAACTAGCATACTGCTTATCAGTCCACTTAAATGGTGCAGTCTTTCTCAATAACTTAGCCATTGGAGCAACAATTAATGAGAATCCCTCAACAAACCTCAAATAATAGCCAGTAAGCCCGAAAAAACTCCAAATCTTAATAACATTCTAAGGTTGCTTCCAATCCAAGATAGCCTCAATTTTCTTTGGATCCACGTGAATACCCTCAGCGGATAGCACATGTCCCAAAAACATCACCTCTCAGATCCAAAACTCGCACTTACTAAGCTTCACATACAGTTGTTTCTCACATAAGGTTTAAAGAACTAACCTTAAGTGTTCCTCATGCTCCAACTCAGACTTGGAGTAAATCAGGATGTCATCAAATGAAGACTACTAGAAATTGATTGAGATAAGGCTAAAAGACTCTATTCATTAAGTCTATGAAAGCGGCGAGAGAATTCGTAAGACCAAAGGGCAACACTAAAAACTCGTAGTGTTCATATCGAGTCTTGAAAGTAGTTTTCGACACATCATGTTCCTTCACTTGAAACTAATAGTATCTCTGCCTCAGAATTGATCAAATAGGTCATCGATCCTCAGCAACGGATGCTTATTTTTGATAGTCAGCTTATTCAACTGATGATAATCAATGCACAGCCTCATAGACCCATCCTTCCTTTTCACAAAAAGTACTGGAGCTCCCTATGACAACACACTTGGCCTTATGAAGCCACAATCTAGTAACTATTGTAACAGTGCCTTAATCTCCTTACGTGCCATACAGTAGGGTGCAATAGGCACTGGTGCTGTCCCTAGCAACAACTAAATTTTGAACTCAACCTCACGCTTTGGAGGTAAATCGGGTAGCTCCTTAAGTAAGACATCAGGAAATTATTTCACCACACGAATATTCTACAATGCCAATGCCACACTATCTACATTCGTATCCAAAATGTAATCGAGATAAGCGTCACACCCTTTACGAACCAATTTCTCTGCTACTAAGGCAGAGATCACATTAGATAGATAATTCTGACGTTCTCCAACCACGATAAACTCATTCCCAGCAAAAGTCCTCAGAGTAACCTGTTTAGTGTCACAATTGAGGATAACCTGATGCTCTCTCAGCCAGTCCATTCCCAAAAAGCGATCAAAATCTCCGAAGGGTAGTTCCATTAGGTTGGTAGGAAATACCTCACCTTGGACTTATAACGGACATGCTTATAGATCTTATTCACATGTATAGATTGTCTTAAGGGGCTCAGAACGGTCACATCACTAATAGTTTCCTCTACCTGATCACCCAATTTTTTAGCCATCACACAAGATACATATGAATAGGTAGAGTCATTATCTATCAATGCAAAGTAAGGAATAGCATTAACAGTAAAGGTACCTACTATGACATCAACCGCATCACGATCCTCTCGACATCTAGCCACATACACAAGTGTTGGTTGCCTTGCATCAACTTGTTAGGACCTTGGCTTGGTGCTCGTTGTCTTTGCCCAGCATTACTGCCTCTGTTCTGACCTTCAGCTTGATGTCGTTGCTGACCAGCTCTCTGATTCGATGCACGATTCTGACATTGTGCTTGCGCCTGCTCATTCAATTGAGGACAATCTCGAATCTTATGATTCAATTATCGATATTTTAGGCATGCACCCATGCCTCGCCAACACTCACCCGGATGCCTCTTGCCACAAGTGGCACAATTTTGGTTTCTATCTCCCACTATGACAAAGTTCTAGTAGGGTCGATCATCTCTAGCCTGTTTAACTGAGCACTGAATCTTCCCATTAGGGCCGAAATCTCTCTTTGCATGAACTCTTGCTTGCTCCTTTTGTTCACACTCAATGCATCTGACCTCCTCACATATCATAGTCTTCTCCGCAAAAGCTTCGAAGACCCTCTTTTGAAGTGGAGCTACTTGCATCATTAAGTCAGATCTTAGCCCAAACTCAAACTGGGCGCACTTATTCTGCTCATCTACTACTATACCTGGAGCATAATGGCTAAGCCTCAGGAACTCAACTTCGTAATCAGCCACAAACATATCCCCCTGTCTGAGCTTAGTAAATTTCAGCCTTCTAGCCTCTACGTACCTCACGTCTACATATTTCTTCTGGAAGGCCTCCAAAAATTATTCCCACATCAATCAATCGACATTGACGTGGGTACCTCTCACAATGGCCTGCCACCGGCGATAGGCCTCTTCTCGTAATAGTGACATAGTCCCCTTAAGCTTCTATTCAAGGGTGCACTCTATATCGTCTAAAATCCTCTCTTTAAGCCTCCAACTAGTATTCGGCTATAGTTGGTGTCATCCCAGCAACGCCCCTAAACAACTCGACCCTACTCGAACGAAGCCTCTCAGTAATAGTGCCACGACTGTTAGCTCTAGTTTGGGCACCCACCATTCGTTCCAATACTCTTAACATGGCCTACGATATAGCCTCGTTCGCAAGCTCTTCTTGACTCTCCTTAACAATGGGTGTGCATTCCACATTTTCTACTATAGGGTCAAGGGTTCGCACTTGGGATACGGTTGAGTCGACTTGGGTTCCCTGGCCCGATTCTCCGCGAGCTCTCATTCCTCTAGTTCTAACTCCACAAGTACTCATTTTAAGTTTTATGAATGCTATCAATAGAGGTAAATTTTTATCGTTATCACTTCAATGTTTTCAATCAGAGTTTTATTTTGTTGGTTTACACGAGTTTCACTTTTTATTGTTTTTCATGATCTAAAGCTTGTCTCAATCTATAGTTTTCTATATTTTCACATCTAAAGAACACTTACCTCGGATTGACTTGGGAGTTTTGAATTTTATAATTTGCGACGTGTTTTCCCCAAAATACCCTTTTTTATAATGCATGAAGTTTTTCGAAAACATTTTTCCCATGGTTTGAGTTTTAAACCGGACTCTGATACCGCTAAATGTACCCCCTCAAACTAGGCCTAGACATTACAATCTAATTTGAGCAATTACAAGGGCCATGAAGATGGCCAAAACATTTTCATAAGAAATGTCCATTTGTCCTTTAAACATGTCATTTTGAAAATATCATGTTATTTTTCAATAAAATTTATTTGTTCCTTTTTAGTAAAATACTTGTATTATAACTTAGTTTTGAAAACTCATTTTCAGCGGATACTAATTCTTAAAAATGTTTAATGATCATTTAAACTTGAAATCCAACATAAGCAATCCATGCCATAATTCTAAAATATCATAAAGGAAAATCCTCGTGCCATAGTACATAATTTAAAATAACGTCCAAAAAAATTATTAAAACAAACCCAAATCAAAATCCATAAAAATCCATAAAATGATATAAAATCCATAACTTATTTTTTAAAAACTTTCACATCCGAGAGAATCAACAAAAATCCGTATCCAAGTCCTATTTACGAGGATTACCTGAAACATACACATAAGATGGGTGAGCTTACAAGCCTAGTATGAAATCATCAAAATATTGTAACATACATAACAACACATCAAATAAACATATCCATTTCAATATATATATCATATTCGTAGAAATCTCAGATCATTACATATACACGTATATGAATATATCGAGGCATGCTTATGTAACAATGCACATTTTGAAGAACTTCCTACCCATCTTCGCTACACACCAATATCGAGTTCCCCAGAATCTGTCCATCCAATAACAACATTTGTGGACAAGCAACCATATTAATGCTGATAAACAGCCACATAAAACATTATGGATCAAAAATAGCCACATAATTGCAGATGAACTGCCACATAACTTTTACCTTTCACAAGACCCACCCCTTGCATGTGATATGACAATTTTAACACATATAATCACTTTTCGCATTTTTCATATAATCATGCTCATAATCTCACATAACACATATTTCTTAATTTTACACATTTTCATGTAAACATGCTCACATTTTATTATATCACGTATTATTCGTGTAATGGCCCAATATTGCCCGACCCAATAGACAATAAAAACCAAATAATAAAAATAGAAAGTCCATTAACAGTCCATTAAATAGCTAACCTAAACCCAAATACAATCCCTAGCCCAATCGTGTTACAGGCCCAACAAACCCAAACCCTGATAGGCCTAAACAGCTTCCAAAAAACCCTAGGGTTTCTGGAACGGACCAAGCACCGCAACTCCCTCAGCCCCAGCGCGAGCCACCACAACAGTAGCCTCACATACACTGTCGTGCATGCCTCACATGCGTCACCGTATGGCCTCTGTACACCTGCAACACACAAAGCAACAAAAGACGGACAAAAAGAATAAGCAGAGATCGACAGCAAAAAAGGAAAAATAAAAAAAAAGAAAAAAATACATTTTTCTTTTGTAATTTTCATTTTAGTTTCGGCTATATAAAGCCATTTTTCAACGTTTGTAAAGGTTACGCACACAGACACAAAATCAATACAAAAAAGAAAAATTGAAAAGAAGGTTTTTTTTTTCTTTCTCTTTTTCATTCTGTTCTTTTTTTGTTTCTTTTTTCTTTTCTTTTGATTTATTGTCTGAGAAAGGGAAATGAAAAGGGGGTGAAGGATTTTACCTTTGTTGCGAAGCCGAATCTTTGTCCTCTTCGTCGTAATCGGAGATCGAGCGTGGGATCGGAGAGCCTTTGAGTGGCTGAGTCTGAAACGGCGCTGGGAGGGGGTAGATATTATTAGGTTTTTTTATTTTTTTTAAAAAAGGGAACTATAACTGCTGTTGATTTTAGGGTTTTAAAGTTGGTATTTATAGTGTAATAAACGGCGCCGTATTGACCATTACCCAGCAACCCGCGCGTGACCCGACCCGCTCCATGCGGGATCCGCGCTTCATTAGTTAAATGGGTTATTTGTCCCTCTGGTCCCTCCGCGTTGGAAATGTGTTCCAATTTGGTCCGTGTCAAGGCGCTGCGTTTTGAGGGAAGGGAATATTTCCCATTCGGTCCTCATGTTATTCGCACGTCACAATTTTTCCCTCCATTTTGATTTATTTTCATTTTTCTCCTTCCGATTCTGTTTTGATTTTAGTTTAATCCTTTATTTTGTTTGAGCTTATTTGTTTCATATTTTATTTAATTATTTGCTACTCCATTATTCTTGATATATTTAATTTCAATCCCCTTTTTGTTTATACCCCATGTTTTATTGCAATTTCAAGTTGATCCTTACCTCGATTTAAACTGTTCTAATACATGCCATAATTTCTTTATTTTTCCATTATTTCATCTATTCATTTTTAAACTTTTTGTATAATACGTGTTTTAGTATATATATATATATATATATATATATATATTATCTTTTTATTTTTTCTTTTTAATTCATTTTTTTGTAAATATTTTATATAATATTATTGATATTAAATTATGCTTAATCTATATATTATTGGTCTATTAATTATTAATGTTAAGTTTTCTTTTAAATATGTTCATATATATATATATATATATATATATATATATATATATATATTTATATATATATTTATATTAAGTTTTCCACTCCGTATTTATTATTCTCCTAAATTAATATATGAATATAACTTTATGTATTTTGATATAATATTTATTTTTAAAATTATTGGGCTACTATTATTTTATGACGTATTTGTCTTTAATTGTATTTTATTTTTCTCAAATTTTCATGTATATATAATACTTATTTTAAACCTTTTAATATATAATTTCCCTTCTTTCATGATTGCTTTTTGTTGTTTATTTAGAAACTTGTCGTATTTTATTTAATTTGCTTGTTACCTTTATAAGATTGACTTTTTAATTCATTTTACTTGCTAATATGGATGTTAGTATTTGCATAATATAGGATATAAAATTGTTGCTCTTATGTATATAATATTGTTTATTCGTGTATATTGAATCTTTGTTATGCATTTGCGTATGCTTTAGTGTATGAATTATTATTTCGCGTTGTACGTTATTATTCAATCGTTTTTTAAAAAAGATTACAAATGTCAAAGTTATTTCATACAAAAGTTTTTAAAAAATAACGCAATACACGAAATTTGGAATCCTCGAGAGAATTGAGCCCTAACGCATTGGGTTTCAATTTTCCTCGTTGAATCTAAATAGTCAAAAATTTTCCTTAATCAAAACACATAAATAAAAGCTCATTCTCGGGAATTCGATACGTGGTGTCCTAACGCATTGGATATGATATATTGTTTTCTCGAGACGAGGATTTTTCTAACAAATGAAATAAAGGCAATATTCGATATTTAGGAATTTTGTGAAATCGAACCCTAACTTATTGGGTTTTGATTTTCTCATTTGACCTAAATAATCAAAAAATCCTTCTCAAAATGCACAGGTTTTAAAAGTCAAACTTAATTTTGAGGATTTCAAATGTTGCATTCTAACCTACTAAGTGTGACAATTTATTTCCTTGAAGTAAGTGAGCCTTGTTATCCAATTCATTTTATTCAAGATGAAAGGATCATATTTTAAAATCTTTTCAAAGCTTCGACACTAAGACATTAAACAATCAATTTGGTACCAATTTTGGGCGTCATGAGGGTGCTAACCCTTCCTCGTGCGTAACCGACTCCCGAACTTGATTTTCTCAAAATTCGCAGACCTAAAATTATTTTCAAGGTAATCCGATCACACCTCAGTAAAAGATCGGTGGCGACTCCCCATTTTCATTTTTAAGTCGACAACTAAATTTTTTATTTTCAAAAAAATGGTTTCGACAATTCGCTTTTTATACACTTTAGCATGCTTTAATATATTTTTCATATTAAATCATGGATCTCATGACACACATATATATAACACATATTTAAATCATCAACATATCAATTAATTCATGTATCACATAACATAGAAATGAGATTTGCACACATTTCATCATCACATACATCAACACATCACAAATCATGCTTTTCATGACACTAAAGGATTCAGATCACTTACTTGGATTTCCTTTCGATGAGTTTTTAGATTCCACACCTTATGTTGTAGATCCGATTGTCACAATCCTATTAGAAGAGATTTCGCTTGGATCTAAACCCGGTAGATGATTCTAACCCACCAAATAAGAATTTTAGTTATAGACTATCGGATATGGTTTATTACTTAAAGATTGTTTATTGAAATAAATCCCACCAACTACTTACCCTTAGATCAACACTTGGATTTGATGTCTTCATTATCACACTAAGGATTTCTTGGTTTGGAGTCATTTGGTCCTTCAAAAAACATAGGGACAAAATGTTAACACATGAAGGATGTAAATATTCCATCACTATTCGGTTATGGGAAAAAATATAAAGAGGAGAGAATTATCTCAATTCTCCTCTTGTACTTACACTACTAAATAACACAACGAAATTGATGATGAATCTCGATGAATGAGTGGAGAGGTTTAACGATCTACAAAGATTATATGAGTGATGAGTTTGAATACAAAATAAATAAGATAAGATAATTCAATCCTTAAAAGAGATAGAAGAGATCGAAAGAGAAAGAAAATGGGAAAAATTGAATCCCGACGAAAAACAGCATCAGCAGCGATGGTGGCGGCGACAATGGTATGGCGGTGGTCGAAAGAAAATAGGAGGAGAAGAGAACCTTAGACGGTGGTGTGGAGGTGGTGAAGCTATAGCTCGCAGTGGAGGCATTTTAGGTGATGGTTGTTTTGTCAAAAATGAGAGAAAATAAAGTGAAGAGAAGAGGAAAAAGAAAAGAAAATAGAGGGAATGAGAGGGGTGGATGGCAATGGGGTGTTTTGGGGTGGTCAACACTTGATTTTTGGCAAGGATGACGTGAAAGGAAGGAGAGGAAACATAGGAGCATAAAGGGGGATCATGCTCCTCAACTTATGGCAAGTTTGACCAATAATAGGGGAAAATAATCAAACCAATTAACGCAAAAAAGGGGCGTTGGACGACAATGCTTTAATGCACATAGGAAAAGTGTGTAAAAATTTAATAAAAATAAGGGAGCAAGGGGATTCAAACTAAAGGCCTCCTAAATAGCTTAGGGGCTTGTTACCACTAGACTATACCTTTACTTTTTTTTTTTTGCACTACAATTTTTAAAAAATATGGGATATGACAGTGCGCAATGCGAGACGGGAGGTGCAAGTAGAAAATAATGAAGTCTTTTCGTAAGAAAATTGGGCTATGGATGATAAAGAAGTATTCCGGTCCATATACATGTGTTGCAGCAAGTGCAAGTCAGGTCCATTTGAGGCTAGACTCGAACGTACTATAAAGCGTGGGTTGCAAAACAAAAGGCTATGGATAAGTTGTATCATGGGTGGGACGATTTGTACAACTATCTTTGGCGATGGTGTCAGGTATTGGATCGGTACATACCAGGTTCCATAACCGATCTAGAAATATACCCAGCGTACTTCGGCGATCAATTAGTCCTTGGGAAAGGAGTATTCCATCGAATCTTTTGGACCTTTGAGCAATGCAAAGAGGCTTTTCGGCACTGCAAGCCCTAGGTTCAAATTGACAACACCTGGCTGTGCGAAAGGTATCAACATCATTTGTTGATTGTCGTTGCTTAGGACGGTAATCAGAGGATTCTGCCGATAGCGTTTGTAATAACTCCTAGAGAAATGATAGATAATTGGATTTCTTCCAAAGCCATTGAACCGTCGCATTTGTTAACAGCCCAGCATATGTGTCATATCCGACAGGGGAACCAAAATACTGTTCGTGATTGAGCATCATGGTAGCCTCTGGGATCGCACCCATCATCGGTACTGCTTACGACAGGTGTGATCTAACTACCACCAAAAATATCTTTTGAAAACTGAAAAAGATCTAGTCATTGACATGGGTTTGTAGTTCCAACTATTTAATCACAGTACATCGAATAACCATATTAGGTTCGTTCCTTGCACTAACGGGTAGGCATTTCTCGATAGGTTATAAGCTTGTCCAACATCAATTCCATGAAATGTTGTACAACCTGAGCACCATCAACACCTATGGTTAGGTGTACCTAACGAATATACCACTCAAATAGTGGACGCAATCGTACGATGGAGGTTTACAATACGGGCAAATGATGTCAAACTTAGTCAAGTGCATCAATTCTATACTGAAGAAGGCGACGGTTTATGTTGGACAAATAGCAGGCGGGGCTACTTGGTGCAATGACATCCTGAAAGAGATTCAATGAAATACAGAGAGGGTGAACAAGATATATATAGTGTGTCACTCACGTCAAAACCTCGATTTTCAAGTCATGGAGCAAGCTAGGCTCGATCACGACATGTTAGGGGCATCCTATCGTGTGAACCTAGTAGTAGGGACTTGCGATTGTGGGAGATTTCAAGCACTTCAGTTCCCATGCGCACATGCAATTACAATATGTGGGAAAGTATGAATTGAGTACGCGCCTTACATCAAAAACGTCTACCGACTAAAACGCATTCACAGTGTATGGAGTCCTAAATTCCCACTTGTCCTAGATGAGAGTACTTGGCCGCAGGTGTCCAGTGCGTCGTACGAGTTGGCACCAAACAAGGACCTGCATCATGCCCCAAAAGGCCGTCTAAATTCCATCTGGATAAGGAACAATATGGATATTCGGGAGAGGGACAATCAATAGAAATTATGCAGGTACTGTAGAAACATAGGGCATACGAAGGCAACATGTTCTCTGTACAGGGGTACATTGGGGCCTCAACGTCGATAGCATTATTTTCATTACAATGCTTCCATTATTAATATATTCATTACAATGCGTCCATTATTCAAGTGTTCCAAATTTGTTAATTCTTATTAACTTACGTATAACTCACATTAGACAGTAATGAAAACAAATGTGATGTTCGAATGAAAAACCTCGGTTCATATATTTATGTCATATATATATTTGCATTACACTATTTAGAAAAAAAAAATATAACAATTATGTTGTTGGGGAGAATGTATGCTGCTGCAAAACGGTGGATGACGGTCGCATGGATTTCTACGTACAACCGAATGTGCGGGCCTATAGACTTCCTCATCAGTGTTATCATCGCCTTCACCCCCACCTAGCATATCCCTCTGGGCTTTGTCTTCAGCTTCGCCAGCGTCATCATCATCCTTCATAGTCGGCTATTGTGTCGTCCTAGCCTCCCATCGTGTATCCTCTACTCTCACGACCGGTGGTTGCACCAATGAGCCACCCCGATAAAATCATGATGTGGTCACTATTTTTGTCACTATCGGCGTGTAACCATAAGGTGCCCCGAATCTCGAGTACATCGGTATTGTCCCAGGAATCAACACCAGCATCTACTACTGCATAGGCATCTATATCAGTGTCGTTATCGTGGTAGTGCATGCACCGTTATCTGGCCCAACATTTGGGTCGACTTCGACGTTAGCATAGGGGTGAAGAATGTAGGAGACGTCAATGCCTTAAAATATGTACCTACAGAAACAAAAGAACCAGCCACATGAGGCGGTGGTGCGTAGGGCGGTGCTTTGTGAAAACAACACGGGGTTAGTGAAATAAAGAGGAATAAATAAAGTGAACTAACCTGAATATTACATAGACATAGGCGACGCTTCTTTTGCTGGAGCTAATGATGAACCCATCGTATGACCGCGTCCCCTCTTATGCTACTGCTGTGGCAATCATAGTTGCCTCTTCTGCCGAATTTGCCTACTCCTCACCTCCGGCGATAGTAGATATAGCTTGTTGGCGACTTTGAACCACATCAAGTAATCAATATCTGTTGTCGTGTCCATTGAGAAAAATGGTTTGCAGATTGGTAAGAATTTCATCTTACGATCCCAAGCCTGGATGTGCTTCTTGCGTTTCTCTGCTTAGTCCTTGTCGTTCTTCCCCGTATGTCCACCTCATACAGCTCCTTCATGTCTCGTGGTGGCGGTGGAATTCATTGCCTCCACCCAAACTACCACAGCACCCGATTCAATTTGTGCATTTCCACTTTCGTATACACTATCAACGACACATTCGCGTCCCACATCTCCTGATTGACAAACACTTCCGGCAGTAAGCAAGATATGACTTCGGTGACAGTGTACGACATCTATTCAAACTAAAAAGTAGAATTGTATATATCATTATGTACGAATTTTTTTACGAATCATTGCATAATTAATATATGTTCGAAAGAATAAGTAACTAATATCGGCTTCGGAACATTGATCTAATAGCAGCCTAAAATCTTTCAACTCCTCAGGCAGTCCCACGTGACTCGGCCTATGGTTCTATCTGTACAAGTGATATATTAGTCAAAACATATAATAGATAAAAATATTTACTGTACAAACTACATATTTATTAATAAATGATGTTTACCTTGTCACCAATGAGAACATGTATGGGTCGATTCACTCTGGGATGTAGAAACGATAGTCGCCACTAGGCCCACGACTGCAGCAAGAGCAGGCAACTCCTGATTGACATCATATTCGGTACCGTGGCCTGACACAGCTCCCGGTATAATATGGACACGGCAGATCCCTGACTTAGTTTTTCGCATTGATTGAAATCCACTAGATGTAGTAGCTACCTTACGTGCACCAAATTTTGAGATTTATCAGGCGCTAAAATGCCTTAGATTAACCTCATGATGAATGCTCAGGCGTATTGTTTTATGACCTCCTCCATTAGGCCTTCAAGAAGCTCATTGAAATTATCCTCCAACTAGTTGATTGATATCCGACCACCATCAAACCTATTTGGGACCTTTCCCAATATTGTTCTGCAGAGGTTGACTTTACTAGGAACGATCGTTGATCCCGTGATGACTGACCTATCCACCGACAGACTGAGTTGTAACGCTACATCCTCGAGTGTGATTGTACACTCGTCGCATGGAAGGTGGAAAATGTGTGCTTCGGGCCTCCATCTTTCCACCAACACGCTGATTAGTGTAGGATTGAGTTTGCAGTCCACGAGCATGCGAGACGTATGCAAGAATCCAGCCTCTTGCAAGTAGTCACGAATTTAAAGAATCAGAGTCTTTCCTATATTATGTATGAATCTCTCCAAAATACAATCATCTGCCTATTTATAACATAAAAAAATATTTCAAATTATCAAAAAATAATTAAATTTAACATAATTGAAAATAATGAAATTTAAAATTTCGTCTTACCATTGCTAGATGGGCGGCGGAAATATGTTTGTCGTCGAAACGAATTAGAAAGGCGGCCATTTGTGAGAAATTAATCTGAACGAATAAAATACGAGATAATTAAATAATAATATTTTTAGGGTGAGAATATCAATAAATTTATACAAAAAGATTGAGAGAGTTGAGAGAGTTGAGAGAGTTGAAAGAAGGATGTGAATGAAAGAAGGTATTTATAGGTTAAAAAAATTGATCGTTGCCCCCCTTAAATTTTTTTTACCGTTACAGTGTCAATGTTCAAAAAAGTCGTTAGTTTTTTACCGTTGAAGGAAAACGCGTCCAACTGGTCGCGCTTTCATGACACCTGTGCAAAAAGCATACCCAGCTAGACGTACTTTCCATTTCTATCTCCTAAAAACAACATATTTCCTTAAATAAAAAAAAGGACTAAAACCCTAATTAAAAAAATACAACAGCCTTTAAGGCTAATTTAGCCGGGATTTACACAAAGTTTTAAGTCAAAATATTATAATATGTAAATAGAATTTTTTTGATAAAAAATAGAATTTTATATTGTAATAAAAATTTGATCTTTGTTTTTCTTCTCCATTTTCAACATTTTTATTTTTATTTTTCTCTTCCTCTCTCTCTCTCTCTTCTTCTTTGTTCTTGTTCTCTTCCACGATGAACCCTCTGACCCTCGTGCTTCACCGTTAGATCGACATGGGATTCCAGGCAAAGCTTCCCTTCCCTGAGATGCAACACCTAACCATTCAGATAGGCTTAAAACGTCTTGGAGCGTAGACTAAACCTTGGACCAGTGAAGAAGATTCTTCTTCTGTACTCTTTTTTATTTTTTATTTTTGTTCTTCTTCGTCTTCTTCTTCTCTCCTCTCTCTGCCCCCCTTGGTTTCGACTTCTTTTGTTGTAAATGAATGGTGTGGGTACTGGGTTTTGGCTTCTAGTTTTAGTTTTGACTTCTTTTCTTGCAAGTGTCAATAGGGATGTTGTGCGTAATTTGGGTCTGAAATAGGGATTGATTCTAGTTTCAGACCATGGAGATTGGTGTTTCTAACAGGCAGTGAGGGCTTTGGCCTCACTTGGTCTAAAATGTGACCGTAGATCTGTTAGCATCAACGATGAAGCGCTTGTTCAAATTTCGGAGTGTTGCTGGAACTTGACTCGTCTTAAGTTCTGAGCATGTCAAGACTTAACCAATGCAAGGGGTTGTAGAAGAAAAAGAAGACGATGATAATAAAGAAGCAATGGGTTGTAGAAAATTTATTTGTTTAAAATGAGAAAAACAATAGGCTGCAACATTTTCCACCTGAAAAGTAAAAGATTGAAAATGAGAGAATATTGACTTGTTTCAAATGAAAATAAGATGGACTTGTACTTTTATTTTAATCTAAGCATTTTAAAATATTTTTAATAATTTTTTTAATATATTTGAGCCAAAAAGAAAAAAAAATTATTTGCATGTTGTCCTTCCTGATTGTTTACCAATTTAGACTTGACTCATCCTACCGCGGGATGGACATTCATTGGCCCACGTGTCAAAATCTTATAGAAATCAACACTGTCAGTCTAAAATTTCAAAACGTTATATGAAAAAAAATTGAAGTATAAAATTATAAAAATTAAAAATACGATTACCACATTGTTATTTTTATTAAAGTACAATGAGAATTTTTTTGTCATTGTCCCCAAAATATTTAACTACACGTATCAAACACTTTAAAATAAGAGAAAATGCTCTCAAACAAGAGAAAATACCAATATTTGACTTGGTGCATTTGAAAACTAAAGACTTGAGTTCTTACAACCCTTTAGCAATATAGGATTCTATAAGCTTTCCTTATTTTCTTACTAATTTAACCAACATTTTCAATCGATCTGAACACTTTTCGAATCTTATATCAAATTTTTTAAAAAGTGTGACGCAATTATCTAAAAATTGACTAATAAGTCTAAATGAGAGAACCTTTACAAAATAATATTAAAACCCTAAATTTTCTCTCTTTATAGACAATCAAAATTGGTTAAATGTTAACCGATAACATTGTATCAACTAATATATATACCAACTCTTATCAACTAAGTGATTTAAATAATATTTTATCAAGTTATTGAAAGGAGTGGGAAGTGAACTTCGTCCTCCCCCCACCCCTAGCATTTGGTTATTTTAGAGTTGTCGTTGTTGGAAAAATTTTACCTAAATTTCACCTTCAACCCTAACAAGAATGGATGAGAACAAATAAAAATAAAAATTTTAAAACAAAGACTTACAATCTTGATTATCTTGAAGTCCTTTAGTCAAACAATATTTCAAATTGAACACATAATTAGATTTAAACTTATTTGTGCCATAGAACATGCATCATTAAGTTTATCTTATCCGACATAGAATTTAGCTAGAAAAGACGCCAAAGAGAATATGTAATTAATGGCGTTATGTTTCGATAATAAATGCATTCCAACTTATGTTTTTATACATTAAAGAAAAAAAAACCCTTAACGGCCTAGGGGGTTCACCCCATTTGAACAATGGATGAGAATTTTGTGACCAATCAATGTCACTAATACAGATGAAACTCATGAATACTCTCAAGTGCCTTATTTCCTTTTCTCGATGTGAACTTCACTCTAGTATCAAATATTATTCACATGAATTTTGCACTCTTTTCACCAACTCATAATTTTTATTTTATTTGCCAAAAGAATATCTAGGCCAGAAAATTCAAAAAGCCCCCAAGAAGGGGAAAAAATTCACTTGCTTTAATATTTTATCATCATTTTTCGAAATCTCAGGGAAGAGCTAGAGATGGCTCTGGAAACACTGTTTTCAATTGAGCTCAGTTCGCAGTACCACTAGAGCTAATGTGCTGCAAAGCTACCTTCATTTTTCTTCTCTTGAGAAGGTCCATTTGCCGACATTTAGAGGACCCAATAAACCCAATTTATCATTCAAATCATCTTCACCTTTTTCACATTCATTTACTGGCAAACCCCAAAAATCCAGGCTCATCTGCAAAGATAGTGAAGCAATTGCAGGTATATGCAGCTGTTTCTTTTCGTTACTTTTAGCATCATTATTGCAACACGCATACCCCTTGCCTAAGAGATATTTACAATCTGCAGTTGAAGAGGTTACCGAAGCGGCCTGGTCAAAGCTTGTGGTTAGCTGTGACACACCAGTTTTGGTGGGAGTTTTGGGCACCATGGTGTGGACCCTGTTGGATGATTGAGCCAGTTATCGCTGAATTAGCAAGGGAATATGCTGGAAAGAATTCTCGTAACAAGCTCAACACTGATGACAGCCCAAACAATGCGACGCAATTCGGAATCAGGAGCATCCCGACCATGTTGTTTTTCAAGAACGGGGAGGAGTGCATCATTGGTGCAGTACCCTAGTCTTCCTTGGCTGCTTCCATTGAAAAATATATTGATAATTGAAATACATAAATATATATATAGCAGAATACAAAACAAAACCAAAGCTGGCTTGCCTGCTTATATAATGTAAGAGCAAACGTGGGTTATTTATGCCATGCCAAGGTTACTTTAGTACTTGGCTTGTGATGGTAAAATACAGTACAGTATCTTCATACCAAAAACAAGTGTCAACCTATTGATCCAAATTAGTATCAGAATTATTGTGTAAACGAATTAAACCAAGTTTAAGAAAAGGCTTGTTCTGATAGCAAATTTCCTGAAAAAAAGTTGGGCTCAATCCTCGTCTTCATGCATATCAATCTTTCTTTACATCTTTGGCTTCAACCATGGTGCAAAAGGTTTGCATTAACCCTAAAAATAAATTAAGGTAAACAATATAATAAGAAAATGGAGCAACTTAAAGATGAGATGCTTCAAAACATTTCATTTGATAAAAACACTATGTTATATGTTTCACTTTTCTGAAATTGGTACAAAGTGGGAGGGAAGCGGCCCTTTCATCTATCTCCTATCATATAGTGCTGCGCCAGAGGCCACTCGCTGGTTTTCATGGCTGCAAAACACAGCAGCTACACCCCAACATCCATCACCTTTCATTTTGGCCATCTTTCATGGAGAAGTTTTCCAATCATATTGAAGACTATTAAAACCATTAACCGCTCCTAGTCCACTCAGTAGCTGGTTCCCCAAATCCTGTTGCTGTTGGTGATTCATACCTTGATCCCGAGCCATTGATGACATGCCATTACCTACCCTTCCATTCATCATCGAGTTATTACCCATGGCAGCTCTGATTCCATTCACTATAGCAGATTGGCCAAGCCGCCCACCACCCATCGTGCCAAACCCACCACTACCTATACCAGAACTATTGTTGACGGTTCCATTACCCACCATACTGTTGCCACCATTGACAACTGTACTGTTACCTGTTGGCAACATTCCATTTAAACTCTTCACATCATTGCCTAGAGTGCCAACACCAACCATACCTCCCGTACCATTCAGTTGGCCAGAAATTATTTCATGAATGATTTTCTGAACAGAGCTTTGCGATTCACTTGGGTCAGCCTCACCGGAAAGAGCTGACTGCTGCACAGGCATATTCACAGGAGAATTTGCTGAGTTCATGTGACTAGTAGCTGCTAAAGCACCATGAGGAACTTGAGTAGGATTATTAGATGAGGGCGTTGGTGACTGAAATGGAGAAGGATTCACTTGTGATTGTGGAATTGTACTAGATGATCCAGGGGAAGCAATCTGAACAAAGTTTCCACCATAAGGACTGCTTGCATTATTCATAGAATTCTGCTGCCTGGAGTTCATGGAATTCTGGGGTAGAAGCCCAACGGTACCAGCAGATGTTGATGCAGATGCAGCACTAAGAGAGTTATTTATGTTAGCCCCACCATTGTTAGCAACGAGATGCATCCCAGAAACCTGGGTAGAACTTTGACTACTGGTGTTCTGGGCCACTGTTTGCTGTTGTGGTGTCAGCTGCTGCTGTTGTAGTTGTTCCTCAGGCTGTTGTGCTTGAATACCAAATGAAGTACTTGTTCTTCGAGGGAACTTGGCCAAACTCTCTGATAAAAAACAAATAAATTAGATAACCACCCTGCTCACGTATAGGGTGTTAATAACTAAAGCTACAAGACGACAGGTTTATTATAAGGTAAAATCAGCAAAAGACTTCTAACACTAATTTTAAAAAAGCGCAAGGTGCAGTATGCCAAATCAGTAGGTAATTAGTTATATCATGCTAAACTATTTTCAATGGCACAGATAAAATGAAAAAAAATGCATTGGGCTGCTAATAGCTAGAAACAAAGAAACCTTAACCATCAAAAATTAGAAAATAATTATTACATCAAATGGTCACAAGCTAACAAAGGGCTACCACATCAACAGCTGTCAACTGGCTTATAAAATTCTCAATTAAAACTAGCTTACAGGTAAACCAACATGAGAGGACTACAAACCCTCAGGTGCTATTGTAGGATGCTTGGATCAGTACTTCCAAGCATTTCAAAAGAAACTTCCAATGAGAAAATAAAACAAATTTAGCTAGGGAAATATTGTCAAAACTTACCCATAGGTCCAGTCTTCGTCTCTCTACTGTAATCAATCAAGTCCTTCATACTATTAACGACTTCAGATATCTGTTAGACCACCCCCATCCCCCCAATCCACAAAAAAGAAAAAAAAAAAAAAAACCAGAAACAGTGCATTAGTTCATCAAAAAACTCATTAAGGTACATCTTGCTAATTTAGTACTAGAAAGTGCAACTGTTAAAGGACTTCAAATGATACAAGAACATTCAAATGGGTCCACAAGAACTTTGGAAGAGTATGGAAATTAGCAATTTGCATTGGGGAAAGAATCGCCGGGTAACATGAAAGGAGTTAAAGGACATTAATCTGCATTAGAAAGAAAAGGAAATTTTTGGAAAAGGTAGTGCATGGTTCAATAAAGAACAATCTATCAAAAGCTTAGTTGATGTAGCATTTTATCTCTGATTCTGCTATTCAAAAAGAACAAGATGCCAGCACAGATACCAATAAATTTTCAGTACACATTTTCTTTTCAGCCTTTAACTGGCCACCACTAGGAGAAAGACCTAAGTACATGATAGCACAAATTTTCTCATTAACAAATTGTACCAGAGAAACAATAAAAGAAAAGCACTGTCTCAATATAAGTTCAGAATAGAAATGAGAGCAGCAAGAAGCACAAAGCAGATTAATAACAAATATTAACTAGGTAAAGTGGAAATTTATAGCAAAAAGTTTCCAAAATATAAGAATACATCACATATCCAAATTATTCTAAGCAGGTGTAGGAAATTACCTGAAGACAACGTACATATCTCTTTGTGTAACCCAAATCATTTACCAACGGCACTTCCAAGGCTTTTGCCAGTTGCCGAGCTGATGCTACAAACCTAAGTTTGTCAATAGCTAATTAGAAATCCATGTACCCAGTAATGATCACAGATATAGAGAAAAAACCGCAAGTTGATTTTATATGCTTGCCCAAGTAAGAGTGCATGTCCAAGTGTAACCCAGATTCCTAATAAGTATCTAACAAAATGGAGCATCTAACATAATTGAAACTATACTGGAGTACAAAAATCAGGCCTATGCAATAGACAATGTCAAGTAAAACCATCCACAATTTTGGACTTCCTTTTTTTACTTACGACCGATTTATGGCACTATTTAAGCTAATTGATATCAGTCATTCATATTTCTATCATCTTTAAGATGGTAGGTGATTGCATTCATTCTATATCATATTTTCTTGATCCCTAGCATCATTATTCTGGTAATTATAAGGTTCAATAGAAGTTACAGGTTCCAATTTAAGAGCCTCATTTTAGGTTCTCTCACATTACACAATTTCATCTTCAGTTGAGGAATTATTTAAGTAAGGTGGTGTCCAAATATTGATCCCATTATAGGAATAAGATTACTGAAACTCTACAAATTTGTACATAACTTTGTTCAATTAATTGAAGGACAAGATTTTCACCATCTTCCAGGCTCTCTTTTGGACTGTCAGAAGCAGAACTTACAATGCTACACTAGGTCTAAAGCCTTCAAAACAGTTAGCATGTAAAGCCTCTGAAGAAACAAATTATGCATGACACCCAGATCTTTTATCTTCTTTATCAGTCTTTCAATTCTAGCACAAACTTGGATTTACAACCAGCTTCAGATAGAACAAGCAAGTCCTTATAAGCAGAACTGAACAGTCCGACAACATTACAGAATAACTTCCCACCTTCAAGCCTGGTTTATATTCATAAAATTTCTTGTAGCTCAGTGGCAGATATGGGTTATCCTATTTACTTTAATACATTAAGAGCTCAATCATTTCCATCTTAATTCAACCATTATCTATAAGAACCATATTCTCTCATTAAACTAAACCTTAAAATCATATATCCTTGCTCACCACACATCCAACATTTTTTCTTTTTTGGGTACAAAGGAGGCCACAACCTGGGGACAAGGAAAGAGGTTGCAAGTGCTAAGATTTGAACCCCAGACTTCATCATGCTATGCCCTTGAGGGCAACATTTACTGCAGCCTACGAAGTGTGAAAAAGTAGCATGCATCCATTGCACGCCATGTATAAAAGGAACCACATCAGGTCATAACTAAAATACTCATCTAGAAAATTAAAAATGAAAGAAAACCCAGACACTCATCTATAATATTCCTCTCCGTGGCTTTCAGTGCAGGTCATCTAATCAGGAAAACCAAAAGTATGTCCTCAAGGAAGAGTATGACAACTACCTAATATGCTGTTACTCAAACTTGGAAACTTGAACAGGAAAAAGAAACAGGTTTCAATCTGTATATATTCTCTGCAAACTAGATATCTATTTCTAACTGGCAAGATAACTTGTGTCAAAAATAATAAATAAAAGTGGAAAAACCAAATGTTTACCCAAAGAAAGAGTTCCCAAACAAACATAACTGGCAACATCAATACACCGAGTGTAAGTGACTACAGCTAGGTATGAGCAAGAGGAAAGCATAATGCATCACACTCTAGAAAAGAAAAAATGAAAGGGAAAAAGCTACCAATCCAGCTACCATATAAAAAGGAACGATTACTCAATTCTATCAAAAAAAACAAAGAGCACAATAATAAAGGACGTACAAGTTACAGTTATTCTGCAAATCTGGAGCAGATAAATTTGTTGATGCATTTTGAGTTGCTGCTTGATACTTCTGAGCAGCAGCCCCAAGCTGACTAACCTGTACAAGGCAAACTACCATCATTAAATACAACTAGTACAAGTAGCAACCATACTCTTTAACAATCAAAAGAATGTATAATAACAACCAGTAAGAGAATGAGAAAAGAATCTACTCATAATTTTAGGGAAAATAAGGAGAAAAAAACTACGATGAAAATCCAGCATCAACATTCAAATGATATTTCAAGATTACAGGCATGGTGCAAAAGGAAAATCACAAGCAGCCAATCATAAAATAGAAAGCCATCCCAACTTCTAGAGATAACAATATTGTAACAGCAGCATAAAGGCATAGGTAGATGGATCCGATTCTTCATCATAACCTAGCATGAAAATTTTAGTTCCATCATAGTCATAAACTTGCATTATATTTCTGACAATGAAAATGATGAAACTGTTATATACTACTAGAAGATTTTCACCTTGTACCACTTGAAAAGCAGCAAATGTAATAAAGAAGGCATACAAGATTGCAAATAAACTCAATCAACCAGGCTCTATAGGTTTCATTCGGTTTAGACATACAATGCACACAGGTCAATAGCATATATGTTACATTCTCAGGCTACAGAGAAAATTCATTTGATCACAACCTGAGGTATCAACAATCTTCTAGGGATAAGTTCTTCATGACGTCGAGCACAAAATTCCCAAGAACATATCTGGCAAAAGGAATGAAAGAGAAAAAACCTATGTTAATACAGCGTCAATTTTCAAAGCTGGGAGAAAGCCATTACTTCAATTTATAACCTTCAGATCGGGTGAGAAAACTATCCGAAGCTGACCATCACGAACAACACGAAGTTGCTCAAAAACACTTTCTTGTATTGCTTTTGCATAGTCCAGGACAATTTGACCAGATGAATTCTGATACTCACGGGGCATATCAACATAAAGAAGTTCTTCCAGAGTACCACTCTCATATTTAATTTTGAAAAGCCTAGGGAGAACCTCAACAGTCGCCTCTGAGAGCAGTAGTAAGATATTAGATATATAGCAGTGATGGATAAATTAGATACAAGAAACCACTATATATGCACATTTAGGCTAAAATAAGAAAACAAGCTAGTACATTGACAACTCAAAAGGATAACTAATACATATTGAAGGTGCCAATTTAAGATGGCAATAGCTGACTGTAACCCAACAGGAGGAACAACAGTCAAACAATTAAAAATAAAAGACTCACCAAAACCACGTCCTGGTTTGCGATTACATATTTCACAATGCCATACATCCTGGAAAATTTTTAAACAATACAATTATCAATTGCATGGGGAGGGAACACAACAAATAAATGAAGACAAAGAGGAAAAGTTCTCAAGATAATTGACCTTGGTCAATTACAAAATATGCTAACTGAGGATCACAGTTGGAAATTTCAGCAAGTTTTTCTTAGAAACAGACCTGAGGGAAAACACCAGTTGTTTGGCGGCCACTTCCATACATAGAAACACACCACTTCTTCTTTGCATTTGGAGCAAAGTACTCGGCAACAAATTTTCTCCAAAATTCAATATTGTTGTCCTACACGAAAAACAGGCATGTTACCTACCCAGAGCAACCAAATACATGTGAAAAAAAAAAAAAAAAAACAGATCTTCAAACCAGAGATATTTTACTTCAGGTCTATGTTGTTGTTGATACATGTAATGTGTCAGACGCCTGGCACACATCCCAGGCTCATACACTGGTTTCACAGGTGATCTCAAAGGCAAATTCTGCTGTTGAAACTGCTGTGGCAATTGAGACCTTTGTTGAGGCATTGCTTTTAAAAGTTGCTGTTGGTGTTGTTGTAGCTGCAACAGCCTTTGCTGATGCAAAAGATTAATTTGGGCTGGTGAGGGCGGCCTCGACATGTGGAGTAACTGCTGTTGCTGTTGTTGTTGCTGCGGCTCCTGTTGTTGTTGGTGCAAAAACAAGGACTGATCTGAATGTGAGGGTTCCATTTTTACCTGTGCCAAAGTTCTCATGGGTGGTATTTGTTGTGGTTCCAATTTCACAGGGGCAAGCTTCCTCAGTGATTGCAACTGTTGCTGCTGTTGATGTTGCTGCTGACCAAGCTGATCATTAGTCACTTGTGGCTCCAATTTGACCGCCCCACCAACACCAGCCAACCCTCCTCTAATAGATTGAAACTGCTGCTGCTGTTGTCCTTGCTGGGTGTTGTGAGGAGCAGAGAACTGTTGCAATGCTTGTTGACCATGTTGGAAATGTGGTGATTCGAGTTGATGGGAGTGCTGCTGGTCCGGTAACATATGGTTACCAGAAATGTTTGGAAATTGCTGAACTTGAACTTGACCAGATGAACCAGCGTTTGCCATGTTTGATGGAACAAACGATGATGAGGGAGCATTAAACCCCATCCCATTACCTACATTTGAAAGTGGATCAGATTCAGCCCCTGAGTCAATTCCTCCACGCTGGCTACTCCCCGGACCAGAAAGCTGAGGGTTTGGAACCCCATTTCCAAAGGACTGATTAAGAAGGGAAGACACATTTGGCACATTGCCAAGCATATTCATATTACTAAACTGAGTGCGAGGCGACACTAATGAAGGGTATCCAGTTTGAGAAGGAAGGCTACCCCCCTGGGCTCCTAGCATCCCAGAACTCGACCGCAAAAGAGAAGGCGTAACAGACTGTACACCACCTATAGGAGTAGAAGACCCCGATGGTACCATACTTCAAAGTTCACTATATAATACTCACTCATAAAACTGCAGCCACTACCTAAAACAGCATGAATATTAAGTAAACTACAGTTACAAAGAAAAGCACAAATATTCAGCTGTATAGCTCAAGGCAATCAGCAGTTTATCCCCAACTTGGCTGCTTGCTTTTAGCTTCATGCTCCTCATTGTACCCAAATAAGAAAGAGTAAGTTCTGTTCCTGAACATATAGCTCTGAAAACCGAAGCCAAGCAAGGAGTTTAGATTTGCAATCTCTTCAAAGCAGCAATGGAATGGCTTTCGCATGAATCCCTATACAAAAAAATACAGAATTTTCAGATCCACTACAACTTATATCCTAGCGAATATTTTCAAAACATAAAAAGAAGTAAAACTTTCACCAAAGAACTCATCAATTAAACTCCAATCAAATCTAAAAAGCAAACCCAAATCTCAAGAACTCAGAAATGGTCATTAAATCCAACAAAACTTTAGTTAAAATTAAAGAAAACCCACAAAAATCCCCAAATTCTTACCCTACAGTAAAACTCAAAATTTGCAATTTTGCTACACGAAACAAAACAAATTCTAGCCAAATAAAACCATCTCGATCGAACCTGAACACCAAAAATCGTTGATCCTAAACATTGAACGAGCAAACCAGAAAATGGGTATTCAAGCTAAACAAGAAAATAAAAAAAAAAAGGGTTAAGACTAGAAAAGACTTCATAGAAGACTCACCAGAGTTTTAAGAAAATCCCAACAGGTACAGAGTCAAAGGAGAAACAAAAGAAAAAGAGGGTTCTCAAATCTACAAAGCTTTGATTTCAATCAAAACAAGAACCCGAAAAACCCCAAATTCCTTAACTCTCTTTCTCTTTAATTCTTCTAGTTTTTTGCTTCGATAAACCGGACCAATAAAATATCTTTATATCCCTCACTACACAAAAAAGAAGGGAAAAGAAAAACTTTCTTTCCTCTCCTCTTCTCTTCAATCAAATATTCTTCTTATTCTCTTCTCAGCTTCTGTTTTTTTTTTTTTTTTTCCTTTATATTTCACTTAATAATTTATATTTCTTGTCTCAGTATGTGCCCTGTTCTTCCTCGCTGTATCTAGAGAGAGAACTCGAAGGAAAAATAAAGAAAGAGAAAAGTTTTTAGAGAGAGAAAGAATAAGAGATTTTGCTTTGCCCTTGTGGACGTCAAATTTGTATTCAATTTGATTGAATTCTTTTTTATTTTTGGTGAAATCAAGTCAAATGCTATTCTTTCCCTTCGCTTGTTTTTGCGGGTTCTTTTTTCTTTTTGTTTCCATGGTATGGTGATGGTAGCATATGCATGCATACATGATTACATACATCCATCATAAGGATGATGGAATGTTATTAAAGTGACACATTGATTTTGAGTTATATTTTGCATGTTTTAATAACAAGGTTTAATTCACAATTTAACTTTTAAATTTTTTTTTAGTATTTATATTTTTTTATTTCAATTAGATATCTAATATATGCTAACATTATAGATTTTAATCCATTCATTAGATAGATGTTTAAAAATATTTGCACTAATCAAATGATGCCAAGTTTATGGCTTTTTTTTTCCCAAAAAAAAGAAATTCTGTCAAAACCCTTTTCACCTTCAATTTCTTCATATTGGTTTACCTCAAATACTTTAATTTTGCTATTTGAATTAATTTCATATTAATAGAAAACCCTTTTCACCTTCAATTTCTTCATATTGGTTTACCTCAAATACTTTAATTTTGCTATTTGAATCAATTTCATATTAATAGAAGGGCAAATGGTTTTAACTCTAACTCGACTAAGCAAATCAAGTATGTAATCACTTCTTCAAATCCATCCTTTCGAGTTTTTCCAATATCTTTGGTCCTCATCTTCTACCACTACACCCACCAAATGCTTCCTAGTAGCTTCTATTCTCAACCAACATAAATTCTTTAATGTTGGTGTTAAAACACTGAAGCCTTAGCACTTTTATAAAAACTTTCAAATGAAAAGTAATGTAGAAAACAAGCTAACCACGAAAGATGTCAAATTACCAGCAATAAGAAATTCAAAAAACAAACCAGTCATAGTAAATAAGTGCTCAAATTGTAATTTGAATGTACAACTCACCCTCTCTTCTATACTATTAATTATACCCAACTCCCTAAAACCAAAAAAAAAAAAAGATATTGGGAAAAAAGATAAAAATAGTTACTCATTTGATCTTTTCCTAAGGACTGCAAAATATACCCCACTAAAAACCCAACCTAAGAACAACGTTACATCACAAAAGAAAGAAAAGAACTTATCATGCATATTTATGTTTAGATACAAAATAGAAGAGGTGAAGGATTTTCTGAGTTTTGGAATCAAAATCGAACTATAAAAGAAGAAATGAAGATTGATTTCAATTTTAGTAATATAGATGACTAGGTTCTGTCGTGAGATTATTGAATAATTTGTATGTGTACACAGTCGTCAACAAGTAATAAAGTAGTAAGTATAGAGTTATCGTCTCCATAGAGACTGTATAAATAAGGTAAAAATTGTGAAACTATCAATTGACAAGTTGGTGATTGAAATAATTAAAAGTGAATTGAATTAACTAATTAGCTTAATTAAGATTACTAAGTATGCAAGATAAATGAGAATGTTAACACAAAATAATGAGTAGTATACACTAACACAAGTTTAATCATAATGACATGAATGAGCTAGAATAATTATTTTCCATCTCAGCTCGTTTACTATTTTCTGAATAAGTGGCGGGACTATAGCACTGTCATTACTCGTCAACATAAACCCTTTATCTGGGAGAATGGGTTGATTTTTGAAAATAGAATCAGATCTCTCCCTTTCTTCATCATTATGGAATTAGGCTTGAAAATTGACAGAATGAACAACAAGACTTTTTCTCTTACTCTTAGAGACATGGTAAATTCAACTTTTTTGCAAACAGTTTGTGTGCAAGACTATACTTAAACAGATGGCCATTAGAAAAAAATAACACTAGTAAATTGTGATTTACCTCAAACAATTACACAAGCTAGTCAGCGATAGGTTGAGTGAAACCGTGAGAAGGTGGTGACGGCTTTGTGCAACAGTGGTAGGGTAGGACGGCTGTAATAGGGAGTTGGTGAAGGTGCGGTTGGGAAGATGGACTAATGGTTGGTGATCAGTTTTTCTTTGAGAGATGGCGGCTGTAACACCCTACACCCAGTCCAGTCGTCAAACCCAAGCTATAGGAGCTACAACAGTTAACAACAATTACCACCTACAATTTTAGCTTAAATATTCAATTTATAATGAAACATTTAATATTCTAAATATAATATAATTTACATCTAAAATTGAGTCTCAAACGAGCTTGCGACAGCTCTTAAATCAATCAGAAATCAAATAAGGACTTAATTGAAAACATTCAATAATGCATGCTTAGGCCGTGTGTGACTAAGTCACATGATCATGTCGCCAAATTGTGCCACTAACTGAACTTGTGTAAAAGATGTCACACGACCGTGTAACCAATTGAAGTCATGTGGACCTAAATGTAAAATTTCAACTTAAAGTCACACGTTCGTGTTCTTAAACCATGTAATAGACTAAAACTGTGTAAACTGGAGCCACACGGTCGTGTATCCAGACCATGTAACTCACTGAGGCCATGTACACCAATCACCTTCCAAAACATAAAGACCACACAGTTGTGCCACATGCCCTGTGTGGCACACGGTAGTGTGTTAAACTGTGTATACCAAAAGAACCTTTCAGAATAAGTCATAAGACCCTATGTTCACTTATGCCACAAGCATGCATTATAGCATTCTTCAAACCTATTCAAATGCACAAAAAATATACCAAAAACACAACTCATAACATCACCCTAAGTGTCTAACCAATATGCCACAATTAACACCTCAGTTCAACAATTCATAGTCAACCATTCACACCAAGCATTTCCTAAGATCCATACCAAACTTTCATCAACAATTCATCATTCTCACATGCCAAGTTCAACAAGAAAAATGCACCATAAGTACCAAAGCATACTTATACCATCACATGCCACAACCAACCAAAACAACCATCAAGGCTTACAACAAAATATATAGTTCACATCAAAATGGCACAAAACATAATTCAACCACTTATATATATACATTGCCATTATCACCTATTTACATGCCACATATAGCCAGAGCAAAATGAAAAAAATTCTACCAAAAGAGTTAGTGGATAGTGTAAGCTCTAGGGACAATCCATGTCACGCCCTAGATTTTATTTATTTATCTGCGCTAGTTTATGTCATAAGGGAATTAATGGTCTAATGGTTAAGTGTGATAGTAGTTTCCATAATGTCACAAGTTCAAGCACATCTTTTAATTTAATTTTTTGATAATTTTAAGCCAGAGTGGACACTCTTGTTGTCCAACACATATTGCCATGCAAGGGAAGATTCTTTCCTCGATTATAAGGTCAACCTTCCCAAAGTTCTCCCCTTTTCACTCTCATGATCCACTTTTGGTGCCATTGTCCCTTCAACTTGCCAAAACCTCTCTTTTACCTTACCTTGGCCGACCATTAAACCTAGACACTCCCCATTTCATTTTTACTTTCTCCATTTTTCTCTCCTCCTCTCCTTTAGCCGCACCACCACTTTGCTCCTCCATTCTTCTCTCATTTTCTTCCTTTTTACCACTTTAGAAGTCCCTTTTTCCTTATTTCTCTTCCATTCCACCACCACGCAAGGCTGTCGCACCTCTATCACACCACCACCTCTCCTCCACCACCGTTGTCGTTGACAGCCACCACCAAAATTCTCCCTTTTTTTCTTTTCTTCTCTCTTTTCGAAACTCATCTCTATAATCCATCAATGCTTATTTTTATTTATTAAAAGATCACTTCTTATCTTGTCTTTCTAACTCGTTATTTTTTGCATCTTAGTGTCAAATCCTCCTCTTTAGTCAGCTTTTTGGGAAATATTGTTGAACCTTTTCCCTCCATTATTACGTAAGTATGGTTCATGACTTTCTTTCATACTATTATTTTGATTAGGATTTTACTAACACTTTATTTACCGCACCTTCATGAAGTGCCATTCAAAAACCCTGGAATCGTATTCCATTTGTAGAAATGTGCGATTTGATGATCAATTGCGTAAGTCTCACTGAATCACAATCATTTTTAATCAAGGGTTGTTTATTTATTTATTAAATCCGTACTAACACGAGTATTTGGTCGAAATCGTAGTGACTCAAGAATTGAACTCTCCTCTTTCGAAGTGGAATCGAGATTTGTACAATCAGATTTATAAGGTGTGAGAATTTACTTTTAATAATGATGATTGATGATAATATTGATAGAAATAATTTAATAAGTAATAAAATATTATTGTTAATATTATTCTTGAATAATAAAATATTGGGTGAATACAAAAGTGTTCTTTAGGATTGATTTAATATTCGATAAAAGAGGATACCAAGTTAGTTCCCAAAACTTTAGATCTGTGACAATGATTATGATATTGTGATTTCTATAGAATATGTAATCATGTGATTTTTGTTACTCATGACATGTGATTTATGGCTATTGGATTATGTGTGTGCAAATGATGTGAAAAATATGTTACTATTATGATATTTTGATTAGCATGTTAAGCATGCCATATTTCTTGTTTTGATTTGCATGTTAAGCATGCCATTGTGATAAAATATATGCGAGATTTGATCCGTATGTTAACCATGTCATATTCCGATATTCTGATTCGCATGTAAAGCATGCTTACTAAAAATTTGTTCTGTATGCCATATCACATACATGGGGTTGGGAAAATATGTATGGAGGAAGTATCTGGTAGTAAATTTGCATTATCTGGTGGCTTATCCACAATATTTTGTATCTGGCAGTGAATTTACAATATCTAGTGGTTTGACCACATTATTCTGTTTCTAGTAGCTCAACTGCACTATCTCGTTGCTAGTCCACATTTTTGGTATGTTATTGGATAGATGAGTTCTGAGGAACTCTTTATGGTGTGTAGTGGAGTTGGGTAGGATTTTAACACCCTATACCCGACCCAGTCATCGAGCCCGAATATCAGGATGTTACACCATCATCACACATAATAAGCATTACAAATGGTCCCGTTAGTAAACAAACATATTCTAATTTAGCTTTTTAATAATTACAAGTCACACATATTCCAGTCATCATTATAACATGCTCAACATTCACGAAACAAACTTAAAACAAGAATTAAACATGCTTTTAGACCACCAAACAAAAATTCAGAATTATTCACGTAGGTATCGATATTGAATCAAAGGTATCAATATTTCTTTCAAATGGTATCGATACTGCTTGGAAAATCGATACCAAAACTGCATTCTGTTTCTTACTTAAAATCAAAATCTCAAAATTTATCGGTACCTTTTATAAAGTATCGATTATTCTACCTCGAGCATTGATACTCATGATATGGTATACCAAATTATGTTACTAACTTCCTACACCTTCAAAAATCATGGAGGTATCATTTTTAAAGCATGAATATCGATACCTCTACTCTAAACCACAAAAATTTAACAGTTTAAGGCATATAATCCATTAAAAGTAATAACTATTCAACATTTACTTTATCAAGTAATCACCAAAATGACCACAATAACAATTCAATCGTCGAAAACATGTCCGAGTAAGCAAACGATATAACAAGAACAATATCCATAAATCCTAAGAACAAATAAGTTATAAAAGTAATCAAAACATTATGGCAAAGTTCATGCAACAATTCTACCACATTATTCAATGTCCATTGACCATACATACTGTTCATGACACTTCAACATAACAAATATTCAACCCAAAACAATATCAATGAAATAATTATAACATCCATCAACAGTGCTAGAGAACTAAACCCATAAAATATCATGAGGACCACAATAATAATCTATCAAAGTCTAACCATATTGCCTTATCCCCATAGATCAAATAATAATATTAATAGCACCCACGCAAATACTAAAGCCTAACTTGGATCACTTCCTTGGTATCCCCGCACTGTTCACACTAAAAACGCTAAATATCTACAATGATTAGAGAGAATGGATAAGCTTAAACAAGCTCAGTAAATGTCGGAGCAACCACAAAGTATACACAATATCAAAAGTTAAATAAGAGAATACTACAACACGTTCACAACCATTTTCTAACCTAGTCAAAATAACATATTCACATTTCATTAAATCATAAAATTAACATATACTCCTACATGCAATTACACTCAACTCGCTTATATATATAATTCATTTTACAATAATTCATTAAGACTAAACAACATATACATGCTTTAAGAGATCATAATCCTATGGCATGCCAACTATATCCAACGGTTTCAAGAGATCACAAGGCCAAAATATCCACAATTACACATTTTTAATTATTGATTTAATGCGCATCATCTCTATTCATATTCATCAATTTGCATCACTACTTGTACACAATGCATGCTTATCGCACATTTACTTGCACTTTAAGTGCCATAATAATACCCATTGAGCCATCACATATTTGACCACATATGTGTGCATTAAAATCAACACATCATAGATCGCATACAAGTATTCTCACATATTACCTATTATAATAATATTACATTCCACAATTCAACACATATGTACTCACCGAAATTCTGCTCGCTTTCACTACATATTTGTATTATTAGCATATCATTATCACTATCATTCGACATGTATATCATGCCCACAACACAACATAATTCACAATTGTCATCACACATGTCTCATATAATAATATTGTATCATAGTAATTAATCCATAATTATTCACATAATTACATAATTGCCAAAATAAAGCAAGGGAAATAAAAATCTTACACTCGAAACTTAGGATAGGGTTTTAGGCTATTCCTAAGCTTCTAATTAACACTATGAATTGTGTCTACAAGTAGCGATTCCAAGCACTCACCATTCGCGCTTTCGCTTAGTTGCTGAAAGCTTAAACTAGCTTTTCCCTACCTTTCACTTTACGCGTTGAAGATTCTAACGATTTCGAAGCTTCAACAAGGTAAATCACACAACACAATCAACAATCAGCCAAAGACTCACTTCAAACAATCAAAACACAAGCCTCAACTAAATTCTCTTGTAATCGAAACTTTCAATATAGCAAACTTGAAATTCAAATATCTCGGTCTATACTTAATCTTTTTGCCTAAAACAATTTCCATTCATCTAATAATTCACCTATGATAGATTCTCAACCTTTAAACTATGCAAAACTACCTAATTCATTGTATCAAAATTTTCGACATGTTTATGATAATTTTCACGAAAATTCATTAAAACGTTGGAAATCTTTAACGAATCTTTAGAGTAAGTTTAAAAACCTTCTAATCATGTCAAAGCTAATTGAAAAATACTTTAAAACCACATTTTTACCCAAAATCCTGAAATCTACCATTAACGACCTTATTTTTAGCTTTTATTTAAAACATACGATTTAATGGCTAAAAACTCAATTTAAAGGATCAAATAACGTTAAAAACTAATAAGGAATCAAATCGTTACCTTAGTTGACAAAAAACTAATTATTTGATTGAAAACCCAAAAAACCCAAAAATTCAACAACGGAGAAATCTATGGTGTTATTGGATGTTTTTCTTGAAATACTATAGAGATTTATAGCTTGGGGAATGAGAGAAATTTAAGGAATTAAGTTTGGGGATCAAAATTGAATGAGATGAGTTTTGGAATGCAATGGATGGCAAAAAAAAGATATGGAGAAGAGACTGACGTGTGTTTTATAAAGATGAAGGAGGAAAATAGGGTGAAAATTAGAATTTGGTTTAGTTGCCTTTTAAAAACTCATAGTTTAGACCCTTTTACAAATTAATCTTTATTTCAAAATTGAAAGTATTTGAACATTATTTTTAGAAATTATTCTAATTTTCAAAAACCTATAGACGAAAATAATTTCGGCTTACCACAATTCAAAACTTCCGAACCTAATTCGTGACAAAATTCCCATTTTACCCTTAAAACTTATAGGGCCAATTTTGGGGTGTGATGTCACATCCCAAAAACTTAGTTAGTAGAAATTAGGTTAATGAACAGAGAGAGTGGTCGCCCAAATTTTATTTATTTATTTTAGATAATATTTTGATATTAATAAATTTCAAGTATAGTGGTTGAGTAGTAGTGGAGCTGTCCATGATGACTTGTGTTTGGATCCCTTCCCTCACATTATTTTCTATGTGGTGCAATTTTGCCTCAAACCTTAACAAAGGTCACACCATGTTTTTAAAATAAATGTCGTAGGAATTAAAATAAGGAGGTGAAGTGGTCAAGTGCTTTTAAGCTATCCTAGAGGTCTTAAGTTTAAGCCCCTCTGTTCTCATCTTTTTATTTAATTTTTTAACACAATTTCCATGTGCATAATGTGCTTGTCGTCCACTCCATTGTTACCATGTTTAGGAGGATTCCTTTCCCTCTTTATGAGTTAAACTTACCATATGTTGAGGTAACATGATCCCTCTTTATGCTCTTATGTTCCCTCTCTTTCTTTTCACTTCATTCTTGCCTATTTGCTATGATTCAATGAACCTGGTCACAGTTGACTAAGCTTACCCCACCTCTTTACTGTCCATACCACTCATTTGCTCCCATATTCTCATTTTTTTCATTTCTTCCTTTTTAATTTTCCCTCATTTTTGACAAACAACCACCACCTAAAATTCCTTCACCGCAAGCTATAGCTTCACCACCTCCACACCACCATTCAAGGTTCTCTTCTCTTCCTCTTTTCTTTCAATCACCACCCTTCACCACCACCGTCATTGCCGTGCTTCACTACGAGAAAACCTTCCTTCACCACTCCTTTTCTTTTCTCTTTTCTCTTTTCTCTCAATATTGTGACCGAACCCTCCCCCTCTTTTTATATATTTTTTAAGGTTTTAAAGTGCCTATTGATGTTTTATTGAATTTACATGAAATATTGATTTTTAGTAAGATATGGTTTTAGCAAAATGGTTCATTGTGATTTTCGTAAAAATAATCAATATTGCATTTTTTTGCTGCAAATCGGAGAAATAAGTTCTTAATAAAATTAGACTTAATTTCAAAATTTAGAATGTTTACAAATGAAATTTCTAAAGACATTTGATTTTATGAATTTAACATGTTTTTTTTTAAATAGTGACGAATAGCCAAGTTCTTTAGTTTTGAATAAATGATTTTGAAATATGATTGAAATTACGAAAGTTTTGGACAACGATCAAACTTTTACAAATCAAAATACCGAAGTCATCTATTTCTAAAATTTCTCGATTTCACTAGTTTGAAATGATATACCCAAATAGTTAAAAAAAAGTATGTTTGAAAACTACGAAAGATTTTCTGGGCCATTTCGGTGGCCAATATAGCTTTTCGAATTCGGTCATAGCGTCCAGGCTGGATTTGGGGTGTTACATGTGACAAGATCTATTTTCTAAAAATCTTTACTGATTTCTGAAAAGCATTGCATAGACATTGTCATTGTGCATTCTGCCATATCTGATTTTGTGAATGAATATTTGGCATTTTATGATCTACTTTAATTGATATTGTTATGAGTTAAATTATGTTATTGTTATTATGGTAACTCACACTAGGCTTTTTAATCTCACCCCTTTAAATTCTGATTTCAAATAATCGAGATTAAGATGGGCTCGGCTACAGAGGCGCTCTTGGTCATTTTAAAAAAAAAAACTTTATACTTATTGGTATTTGATATTCTGAGGTTTGTTTTATTACTTTGGACTTGAACTATGGTTTTTTTTTTTGGACTTTGGATTTTGGATTGGAATTTTTCTGTATAGTTTATGTTTTAAAAATTATCATATAAATGATTTACGAAATTAACAACTTAAAATGGATTTTATATAAAATAATAAAAAGCTCAATAACAATGTTTTCAAAAATTCAATATTAAGTTTCCATTACACGACACAATCTACTTACGAAATTGATATTTTACGAAATGTATGTTAATAAATGTTTTCAAAACGACAAATGAGTTTTAGACATAGAAATTTATTTGTGCGATGTTTTAATTGAATTACGTTGTTTTCCTAAAACGCTCTCAATACTTAAGTTTTTCTAAAGTTAAACGAGATCAACTTAAATTTAGTTTTACTTAAAACAAGACTCAAAGACATTTTGTGAAGGCGATTTTTGAAAGAGAAAGACTTTTAAATGTTTTTACAGCACCATTGTCATGGCCAATGTGATCTTTGAGATTCGGCCATAACGCCTAGGCTGAGTTTAGGGGGTTACATTTAATGGTATCAGAGCTCAGTTCAAAAATTCAGACTGTGGTTTATTTTAAAAAATACATGCATATTAATGAAAAAGGGTATTTTAGGAAAAATCCATAATTTAGTTAAAATTTTTTATTTTGTTCTGAAATTACCGAGACTCTGAAGTTGGCCCAGATAAGTACTTCTGCCTTACTAAGTTTTGATATGAGATTGTAGTATATTGTAGACTCTGAAACTATAGATTCTAAAAACTACACTGTGAAATCTAGACTCTAAAAATTATTAATACTGATACTCTAGTTACAAAGCTTTAGAATTGGAACATTTTGGATTGATAATTAAAACTCGTTTCTAATTGTCAGATAAAACTACATAAAACTTAAGAATTCGATAACAAAAAGATGAGTACTCAAGGCGTTCATACTAAGGGTATGGGAGCTTGTAGAGAGCAGGGTCTAGGGACCCAAATAGATTCGTCTGCATCACGAGTGCACACACCTAAGACCATTATTGAACTCGAGTTAGTGGTTGATCAAGTAGAGAACACACAAACTATGGAGGAGGACCATCAAGAGCCTACTGACGATGCTGTGTCACAAACCATGCTTAGGGTGCTACAGCGTGTTGCTGGGGCCCAAAGTGGATCTGGAAAACGTGAGACCATTGTTGAGAGACTCTGAACTAACAAAGCCTAGTTATTCAGGGGCATTGTTGGACCGACCCCCACTGTAGTAGAGTATTGGCTAGAAGCTATGAAAAGGATTCTAGACGATATAGAGTGTACCCAAGAGCAGAAACTGAAGGGTACGATCTCGCTACTGAGGGATGAGGCTTACCGCTGGTGGAAAGTCATTGCGAGGGGTACCTAGGCTGAGAGATTAACTTGGGAGTATTTTCTAGAGGCTTTCCAGAATAAGTATATGGGTAAGTGATACGTTGAGGCCTATCGACTAGAGTACATTAAGCTCAAGTAGAGGTATAGATCTGTGGCCAAGTATGAGGTTAAATTTCTGCAGTTAAGTCACTATACCTAGGAGATGGTTTGCGACTGAGCAAGACAAGTGTGTCAGATTTGAGAACGGGTTGAGATATGAGTTAATGATGCAAGTGGCCCCTCTACAAGAATGGGTTTTCGAAACATTAGTGGAGAAAACCAAAATTATGAAGGAAATGAAGCGTTTAGAATGCAAATCAAGGGATAGAGCTAGAATCACTACCAAGAGAGATGTTGGTCCCACTGTTCAGGCTCTGCGACCTAATAAGCGAGCCTAAGACAATCGCCCTAGGTAAAATGTTATTGTTGTTACAGATAGAGGAAGAGCCCAATATTGTGCCACTTGTGGTAAGAGGCATACGGGAGAATGCTAGAGGAGTTTAGGTGCATGCCCAAAATGTAGATCTTTAGAGCATAAGATCAAGGATTGTCCGCTTCATAATGAGCAGATGCAAGCATCGTGTAACAGCCCGATTCTGGGCCTAGTCGGAACAGTGGTTTCAAGACCACAAATCTGACGAGGGAAAATATTATTATTATTATATTTTTATGGTCTACAATTTCACGAAAAATTTTCGTAAAAATTTCGTTCGAAAATTTCGACGTTTGGGCACTCAATTTAGTCAAAAGGACTAAATTGTAAAAAGTGCAAAAGTTGAGTTCTACATTTAGAGGTGTCTAATTGTTATGAAAATTTAAATTGGATGTCTTTATGTGGTAATTAGACCATTAGTTAGTTGATGGACAAAAATGGGCATAGAATTAGTGAAATAGATTTTTTTAAGTAAGGGCATTTTAGTCATTTGGTAATTAAATAGAATTAAATGGGAAAAAGATGGCAAAATATGCTCATCTTCTTCATGGTGAACGAAATCAGTAAGGGGGGAAGCCATATTTAGGGTTTTTAAGCTTCCAAGCTCCATAGTAAGTGATTCCAAGCCTCGTTTTTAATGTTCTTTACGTTTTTAGAGTCAGGGTAACTTGGTTTAGCTTATTCTATCAATAATTCATGTTAGGGTTTATATTTGGAAAAATACCTATAGATGAAATGTGTTTATTTTGATGTTTTATGGTGGAATATGAAGCTAGAAGTTATGTTAAACAACTTTTGCTAAGTGATTTTAAGCAAAAACGAGTAAATCGACATAATCGGTAAAAATATTTATTGTTCATAAGTGTATGTTAGAGTGAGAATTTGATGTTGCCATAGAAGGGAAAAGTGTTCAGTATGTTGTAAAACATAAGAATAAGGTGTGAAATTTAATTTTCGAGCTTGGGGACAAAGATGTAATTATGCAAAAGTTTAGGGACAAAATTGTAATTTTATAAAAGTTGAGTCGAAGCTTGTTTTAATAAATGTGAATATTAAACAAGCTCAATTTGCTATTATAGATCAAGAAAGACGAGAAATCAACCTTAATCGGGGAAAAGAGAAGATTGAGGATTAAATTGCAAAATCTTTACATTTTATATCGAGGTAAGTTGTATGTAATTACTACATTGTTATAATTATTTTTGTTATGTTTCATAACAATATACGTGAAAGGGTTAATATTATAATGTGTTTTGGACAAATTATAAATTTATTTGAGTAAAGATTTGAATAAGGTGACGATGAACACGTGTGCAGTACTATGTGGAGGCTACTACGTGTATCGATAAATAATGGTCACGTGTAGTACTAAGTGAAGGCTACTATGTGTACCGAGAAGCTTTGAGCACGTGTGTAGTACTATGTGAATGCTACTACGTGTATGGGTAAACTACGGTTACATGTGTAGTACTAAGTGAAGGCTACAATGGGTACCGAAAAACTTTGGTCACGTATGTAGTACTATGTGAAGGCTACTACGTGAGCCATAAAACCTGATCACTTGTGTAGTACTATGTGAAGGCTACTACGTGAACTGTAAAACTGATCATGTGTGTAGTACTATGTGAAGGCTACTACGTGTATCGAATGATAAAAATGATATGAGTAGTACTGTGTGAAAAGCTCCGAATATTTTTTATGTCATCATGATGATGAAATATGAGTATGTGATCAGAATGTAATAAGTTGTGAAAAGTGATTGAAGTGATGAAGTTGTGTTGTGTTATAAAATAAATGGTTATAGTGCTATGTGAATAAGGAATATTGGAATAGAACAGATTTGTACAGTGACAGTGATGTTAGTTTGAAAAATCACCAAAAACTATAGAAATTGAGTTAGAGGCTAAATAATATATGAAATTGAAACTGAATGAGTCTAATTTCATATGGAGTAAACAAAGTAAGCAAAGGAGTTGTATATTTGGGGATTTTTAAACTTTATTGTGACAGGGTTGGATTGATTTCGAAATCCCCTATTCCAACTTTGGAAAATCTCCAAAAATTGTAAAAAAATAATTATGGCTTAAAATTTACATTCTTGAATTCCTTAATGAGTCTATTTTTAAGAGAAAGAAACAAGAACATTGTTTGAATTTTGTACAAAGAGTTAAATAAATTTTAGTGAAGAGAGGTCAGAAGTGTCAAACAGTGAAATAGGGGAATATTTAGAGAATAAACTGTAATAATTGGCTGAACCAAAAATTATGAAAATTTTATGATATGAAGATATATGAGTCTAGTTTCAGGAAAAATTTATGAATCTTAATTTGGAGTTCTGTAGCTCTAGATAAAAATATTTTAGCGACTGTAATGCAGAAAAATAGTTTGCTGGAAGTTGACTAAATGATAGATTTATGTGTGATATAAATTATATAATATATGATATTATTCTAGAAATTTATTTATCAATTACATACATGCTTACTAAGCTATAAGCTTACTCCTCTTTATTTTTCCTTTGGTTTATAGTGATATTAATCAGCTCGGGAATTGGACAGAGTCAGAACATCATCCTCACTATCATCATCAACTCTTGGGTATTTTGCAACCAATCCTTTTGAAAAATGACATGTATAGATGACTTAATGCAATGTAGTATAAACTTATATATAAATGTATAAAATGTGGTTTGGTTTAAAATGTTAGTATCTATAATTGATGAATTATTTCCCTAAATTTATTGCCTACATAGTTTAGGATGCTATGAATGGATTAATCGTGTCTGAATATATGATTGTTCTTGGTTGAAATATTGATGTTGCTTGAGATTGTGTTTCGAAAATTTGTAAGAGGAATTGAATATTTATGAAAAGAAACTATGTCAAAATTTTTGTTGAAAAAAAAAAAAATTGATCGTTTGATAACACTTCTTACCTTGTTTCAACGATGAATACGGGTATGAGGTGTTACACACCGGATCAGATTCGTGTTCAGAATCAGGAATGAGACAGCAACCTTCGAAAGGTCAAGGTCTGAATAGGGGTGGTAATGTGGGTAGAGGCAGAGAGCCCAAGGTTAGGGTGTTGACCGAGCTGATGCCAGACAGCTTGCATTGGTGTACACAGCTAGGTGTAGAGACGACCATGACACTGCCGATGTCATAGAAGGTACCTTTACTCTTAATACTGTACCATATTTTGCTCTGATTGACATTGGATCAACTCATTCGTATGTTTCATGTTTAATGGCTGATAAAATGGGTATTGAGGTAAAGGATATTGTTAGTAATATGACTGCCTTTAGTCCCTTAAGATAATTTGTTTCTATTAATAAAGTGTACTGTAAATTAAAAAATATATAGGATTTTTCCTATATAATTCATCATCTTTTTACTTAAATTTGTTGTTAAAACCAAGTAATTGTTTAATAAATTAATGAAATATGCGAAAATATGAAATTAGGACATAGAAATTATTAAAATGTGATTTTATGCTTTATTATATAGTTTTCATGCATAAAATGGCTTATTTTATATTAGTTTGAGCATATTATATTTTTAAGCTATAAAGTGGGCCATGCATGATTAAATTAAATAATAAAATATAAAGTTATATTTAATAATTCATTTTAAATATTTCATTAATAAATTAGGTTCTAATTAATTAAGTAAATTAATTGAAGTGGTTAAAATTATATTATTTGGTCCTCTAAACTATCTACTATTTTTGGACAGGTCTGAGAGTTTTCTTCTAATTGCAAAATCGTCCAAATTGGGGACCAAGTCAACCCAATTTTCGGCTACACATGGCTGATCATAAATCAATTTTTGGTTTAATTACACAAGGTCCTTGAAGAGTTAAAGAAATCAGAGATTTTCCTAAAGATTTGCTGGTGACCGAGTCTTAGTCCTGAGTTGTGGTGGCACTCAAATTGACCAAGAATCAAGCAGAATCAGCCAAATTTCGTCAATTCATGGCTGACCATCCTTGGAAGAAGTTTCAAAAGATGGACACTCCTATTTTTAGCAAACTAGCTCCCTTGCCTCACCTATAAATAAGAGCTCATTTCTCACTTTTTCAATCATCCCTCACTCATTCATCATTCTCTCCTCTCTCAACTCTCTTAGCTATCTTTCCCCCTCACGCCTATCATCATCATTGCATAAGGATTTTTAGCAAAATTAGCCTCTTAAAGAACCCTTGGTCGGTCACCTTGGAGAGCCATCAGCAAAGGAGCAAAGCAAAGGAACGAAGGAGCCTCGTCAGTCAGAGTCTTGGGTGACAGCCATTTTGAATTGGGTTTAATCTTCTTTTTCTTTAATTTAATATAAAGATGTTTGCTATGTGTTCTTTGTTCTTGTTTACAAAATGTTAGCATAATTTTGTTTAAGCTAGGATGATTGTTTTGATTAAATAATATTTATTTGATTCATTCTTATAATGTTTGTGCCTCAATCGATCATGTTTTCAATTAAAATCAAGTCTATATTTCGTTCATACATGATTGAAATGCACCTGAATTAGCTAAGCGATCCCGACCAGACGACGGCTAATGGACACAATTAAAATGTGCATGCTCAATTTAGATCCTGACCCGATTAAATTGTAGGTTGCATAACAACTCTGACCAAGCTCTGTTATCTGCATAGTTTTTAGATTTGTGTGATTAAATTGTTTCATACCTAACACGTCCCTATTACTTCACACGAATACTAAGAAACCCTTAGTAAATAAAGATCAGTAAAATGCGTATTTATTAAGTAAAGGATTCCGAAAGGACCTAATGTGGTTTCCAAACTCATGAAAGATCGAGTTGCCATGGAATGTTTTTCCAAATGTTATTAAGCATGTTGATAATAAATTGAGTTTAATTAAAATAATTGTCCTAGTTTATTTATGTTATAATTATTGTAAAATTGTGTTTAATTTTACTAAAATCTATTTCATTTAGTTTGCATACTTAGGATAATTTGAATTAGGGATCATTGCATTTAATTTAATATATTTTAATCACCACTTTTCAACTATATTGTGTTTTTATTTACCAAATTGTTAATATAATTTTACAAATTAAGTGACTTAGCACAAATACAATCCCTGTGGAGACGATAACTTGATACTTACTTATTACTTGATAACGACTGTGTACACTTGCATAAACCTATGCATTACATGTACAAATGGTGTTCGTTAGAGATTCAAGGAGAAATATTTCTGACAGATTTGATGGAATTACCCTTCGACGAATTCGATCTCATTCTGAGAATGGACTAGTTGGTAGAACATCAAGTCATATTGGATTATGCTACTAAGAGGGTCACTCTAAAAACCCTAGATGGGAAGGAGATAGTCATGGTTGAAGAGTGTAAAAATTACTTATCTAATGTGATCTCCGCCCTAATGGTTGAAAAATTGGCACGCAAGGGATGCGAGGCATATTTGGCTTACATTGTGGATACGAGTGTTAATAGGCCTTCTATTGAGAACATCCGTACTGTGAAGGATATTCTGATGTCTGTCTAGAGGAGTTACATGGATTACCTCTAGAGTGTGAGGTAGAGTTTGGCATTAATTATTGCCAGGAATAGCTCCGGTGTCCATTGCTCCATATTGCATAGCCTCCAAAGAGCTAGTGGAACTAAAGGCGCAACTGCAAGAACTTCTGGACTGGGGATTTATTAGATTTAGAGTGTCACCATAGGAAGCTCTAGTTTTGTTTATTAAGAAGAAGGATGGGTCCATGAGGTTATGCATCGATTATCGACAACTGAACAAGTTGATCGTAAAGAATTGATACCCTTTTCTGAGGATCGATGACCTATTTGAGCAGTTTAGGTGTGCGAAAGTGTTCTCTAAGATCGACTTGAGATCTGGTTAATATCAGTTGAAAGTGAAAGAGACAGACGTTCCTAAGACTACTTTCAAGACTTGGTATTGTCACTACGAGTTCCTTGTGATGCCCTTTGGTCTCATGAATGCTCCGACAACTTTTATGAACATAATGAATCGGGTTTTTAAACCCTACCTCGATCAATTTGTTGTGGTCTTCATCGATGGCATTTTAATATATTCCAAATCGATGTACGAAGTCGATGGCCGATTTGAGGGCAATGTTCGCAAAGTTGAGTTTGACTGATGATGGAGGTTTTACTTGTAGAATTGCAAGTGAGGCCTACCTTAGTGGACGAGATTCAGTCGAAGAAATTTGCTGACGAGGCTCTTGCACCATGTTTTAGACAGGTTGAGGAAGGTAAGACTACCAACTTTAGCTTTAATTCTATTGGAGTTTTGTGCTTCTATGGGGATACTATGTGCTCGATGATCGAGAGTTGAGGAATGTCTATACTTTGAGAAGCGTATAGTAGCCCTTAGATTATGCATCCTGGAAAGAATAAGATGTACCTGTTAGAACGCCGGTACCCCTATGGCGCAGTGAAAATTAATACTAAAAAAATAATTTCGGGGTCCAACCCATGGATCCATGTACGAGGAACAAATCGGGGTGAAATAATGGTTTCAAAATTATCGCAATTTCAATCTGAGTAGACAGCGACACCTCGACAATGAGATCTATGATCTACTATTGAACCAAGCCGCAACCTTTTATGATTCCAACCTCTACGTAATCCACCCAGTTTGATAATGAACGAAAGAAAATCTCCAAAACTGTTTTGAAGAATACTTTGCTTGATGGCTGCTAGACCTTACAAGCAAAAAAATGTTATTTTTAGGGTTTTTTAATTGGTATATATATAAAATTTTTATCTGAACATAATAATCATAATTAAAAAATAAAAAATATAATAATGGTTTAAAATAAAAATTATAATTACATTAATTATAACAATGATTTTGGTAAACTATATTTATTTAAATTTATATACGAACCAAATTCATATTTTAATAGAACTATGTTCTCATTATGTGTACAACAGCCTTGTACATATAATATGTTCGATATTTGATTACCAAATTAAATTAATTCTATAATTAATTTAATTCATGTGACAACCAAACATAATACCAACTATGTTTTATTCCCTTCATTTCAACCATAGGGTGTGACCCTGTAGGTTCATGTAACGTTAGCAGTAATACTAGAACGATTCTAATGTTACAAACAGTGAGTGGCATCTAGCAATGCATCATTGCTACCTAAGTTACAAGAAATCATGGTTCGACATAACCTTTTTGCGATTAACCTTTAATGCATTAATCCTTAAGTCTTTTATCTCTGGATTGGGCACAAGTCATGGAATAGTCACAGTTGCATAGTCCATCCTATGTTCCTTGATATCTTGAGTAGACTATGATAGACAAATAAGTATGACATCTTATATAAACTTATTTGAGCATGGCCATGCATTTCTAGTCTCACTCAATCAAGTGACCTAAGATATTACTCCCACTATGTAGGAGGGACTTATCCTATATTGATCAACCATATCCCTCTACATAGATTGTGGTATATCTAACATCAGCCTTTATAGAACAACCAGTTACGGTGAACGTTTGATTGTATCAAAATATACAACTCACGATGTTGGGACAATGATGATCTCAAGTCTGAGGATCATATACATATTAATCACTATGAGTAATGTTGTGACAATTACATAATAATCCAAGAAACATACTCATAGCGGGTCAGTCCAATATGTTGTTCTCTAACACACATATTCATGTATTGATTTTGACACTCCATATCAATGACAACTCTTTATCATCAATCAACTACATGTTAGTCTTAATGCATTATTTTTGTCCTAGCCAACAATAACACTTGACTAAGGACCTTTTAAGAATAATCATATTATTCTCAAGACATTATTATAAAATAGTTTATTTATACACAGAAAATAAACTAAAATAATAATGGTAACGCCTTATATTAATAAACATGATAAGTCAAGTATGTTATTACAACAATCTGATGATTGATCTTTGGGCATACTCTTACAATCTCCCACTAGCACTAAGACCAATCACTCATATATCTAATACCAAGCGACTTAGTGTGACAATCATGCTTCTGCTGTGTCAGAGGCTTGGTCAGGGGATCCGTAATGTTATCATATGTAGGTACTCTGCATATCTCTACATCCCATCTATCGATAATCTCTCGAATAAGATGGTAGTGCCTAAGTATATGTTTGGATCATTGGTGAGATCTAAGTTCTTTAGCTTGTGCAATGGCTCCATTGTTATCACATCGAAGTTCTATAGTATCTGATTTGCTAGGCACAACCCCTAGTTTAGTAATGAACTTCTTGATCCAAACTGCTTCCTTTGCTACCTCACTGGCAGCAATATACTCGGCATCTATTGTAGAATCAGCTACTGTACTTTGCTATGAACTTTTCCAGCTCATAACATCACCATTAAGGCAAAACACAAAACCTGATTGTGATCGAGAATTGTCTTTTTTGGTTTGGAAGCTGGCATCAGTGTAACCTTTTACACTTAACTCTTCCTCACCTCCATATATTAGGAATGTATCCTTAGCTCTTCTTAAGTACTTAAGGATATTCTTGACTGTGGTCCAGTGACCTTCACCGGGATCTACTTGGTACTTGCTCGTCATACTTAAGGCATATGAGACATCTGGACGAGTACATAACATGGAATACATGATAGATCCAATAGCGGAAGCATATGGAATCTTACTCATGCGTTTTCTCTCTTGTGGAGTTGAAGGACACATTTCCTTTGAGAGTGAAACACCATGTCTCATAGGTAGGAATCCTCTCTTAGATTCTTCCATACTGAACCTTTTCAGTACTTTATCTATGTATGTACTTTGGCTTAGACCTAGTAGTCATCTTGATCTATCTCTATAGATTTTGACTCCTAAGATGTAAATGGCTTTGCCCAAGTTCTTTTCATAGAAAAACAACTTCCTAACCAAGTCTTAATAAACTGCAAGGTAGGTATGTCATTTCCCATGATAAGTATGTCATCCACATACAGTACCAAGAATGTGATAGTGCTCCCACTAACTTTTTTGTAAACACATGGCTCATCTTCATTTTTGATAAAACCAAACTCTTTGATTGCATCGTTAAAATGAAGATTCCAACTTCGAGAAGCTTGCTTTAATTCCAACTTCAACACCATGAATTTGGTGAAAACCTTTAGTGACTAATCGCCCATTGTATGTTTGTACATTACCATCCATGTCAGTTTTCTTTTGAAAACCCACTTGCACCCTCAACCTCTTCGGGTGGGTCAACCAAAGTCCATACTTGGTTTTCATACATGGAATCCATATAATATCTCATGGCCTCAAGCCATTTCTCAGAGTCTGGGCTCGTCACCGCTTCTTGATAAGTCCTAGGCTCATCTTGATCTATAAGAAGAACGTCACCATGCGTTGTAATGAGAAATCCATATCTCTCAGGTGCATGGCGTTCTCTTAAAGATCTGCACTGTGGTTGTGTTTCTACAGCAGTTTCTTGTTCCTCAATTTCTTGTGGAATTTGCTGTTGCTCTATCTCTGGTTCAGTGGTATCTTGTGATTCTCGAATTTCTTCAAGTTCAATCTTTCTCCCACTTCTTTTTCTAGAAACAAATTCTCTTTCTAGGAATACACCAGTCCGAGCAACAAATGTTTTGTTCTTAGTGGGATTAAAGAAATAATATCCTTTGGTTTCTTTCGGATACCCCACAAAAATACACCTTTCAGATTTGGGTTCAAGCTTAGTAGATGTCTAATGTTTAACATAAGCTTCGCAACCCCAAATTTTCATGAAAGACATACTGGGATGTTTCCCAGTCTACATCTCATATGGTGTCTTTTGAACCGATTTAGATGGAACACGATTTACTGTGAAAGTAACTGTCTCAAGTGCATGTCCCCAAAAGAAAGTCGGTAGATCAGCATGACTCATCATGGATCGAACCATGTATAACAGAGTTCGATTTCTTCTCTTAGAAACTCCATTCAATTGAGGAGTACTAGGAGGAGTAAGTTGTGAGACAATCCCACATTCTTTCAAAAGATCATCAAACTCTAGGCTCAAATACTCTCCACCTCGATCAGATTGAAGTGTCTTGATAGTTTTGCCTAGTTGATTTTGTACACCATTTTTGAATTCCTTGAACTTTTGAAGGGACTCAGACTTATGGCGCATGAGATAAACATATCCATATCTACTAAAATCATCAGTGAAAGTAATGAAGTAGTGAAATCCACCTCTAGCCTGTGTATTTATTGGTCCACATACATCAGAATGTATTAAGCCCAATAAATCACTAGCTCGTTCACTTTTACCAGTAAAAGGAGATTTAGTCATTTTTCCTAATAAGCAAGATTCACATACTTCAAATTGTTCAAAAACAAATGAATCCAAGAGACCATCTTTATGGAGTTTGGATATGCGTTTCTCACTTATAGAGCCCAAATGACAATGCCATAGATAAGTTTGATTTGAGTCATTTATTTTAGATCTTTTAGTATTTATGTTGTAAATGAGATTCATTTGATCTAAAATATAGAGGCCATTAATCAATTGTGCCAAACCATAGAAAATGTTATTGAGATAAAAGGAACAACAATTATTCTTAATAATTATCTCAAAACCAATTTTGTCTAAACAAGAAATTGAAATAATGTTTTTAGTCAAACTGGGCACAAAATAACAATCCTCTAAACATACATCAAATCCACTAGGCAAAGATAAAGTATATGTTCCTATAGTTAATGCAGCAACTTTTGCTCTATTTCCAACTCGCAGGTCTACATCTCCTCTAGCCAAAGTCCTACTCCTTTGTAGTCCCTGTACAGAAGTACAAATATGAGAACCACAACCAGTATCTAATACCCAAGAAGTAGTAGTTGATTAATTAATATCAATAACATAAATACCTGAAGCAGACGTTCCTCTTGTTTTGGCCTTCTTGACTTCCTTAAGATAGATAGGGCAGTTTCGCTTCCAATGTCCAGTCACACTACAATGAAAGTAGTTTCCTTCCTTAGACACCCCACCTTTAGGTTTCAGTGTAGCCTTTCCTTTTTCAGGCTTGAGCCTACCTTTGCCCTTGGGCTTTGTCTGAACTTTGGCCTTTCCCTTGCCCTTGTTGTTACGGACCATCAGTATGGGCTTGGGTCCAACCTTTTTCTTGTTGCCTTCAGCAGTTCATAACATACTGAGCAACTATGGTAGAGTCTTGTCAATTTCATTCATATTGAAATTGAGGATAAACTGGCTGTAGCTATCCGGCAACGATTGTAGAATAACATCAATGGCCAACTCTTGGATCAATGGAAACCCAAGCTTAGACATGCTTTCAATATAACCAATCATCTTAAAGACATGAGGTCTTACTGGGCTTCCTTCAGCCAGCTTACATTGGAATAGGGCCTTAGAGGTATCGAACCTCTCTTGCCGTGCTTGCCTCTGATAAAGTTCTTTCAGGTGCTCGATCATATCATAAGCAACCATGTCCTCATAATGCTTTTGAAGCTCAGGATTCATAGTGGCAAGCATAAGACATCCAACGTCTACCATGTCATCGAGATGCTTCTTGTAAGCATCTTTATCAGCCCTCGAGGCATTAGCGGGTGGTTCATTAAGAAGTGGTTGTTCAACGACATATAATTTTCGTTCTTGTTTGAGGACAATCCTCAAGTTACAAAACCAGTCAAGAAAGTTCAAACCATTCAATTTGTCATTCTCAAGGACCGATCGCAATGAGAGTGTATTAGTGTTTGTAGCCATAATATATCTACAACTATAAAATATGTGTGTGTGAGTAAATTTACCAAGTTTATATCAATCATTAATAGGACTTTATTAAATGATGTTCCCACTATTTTATTTCAAAATTAAAAACCCTCATATATTAATTTCGGAAAGACTTTCTCGAAAGTATTTCTAGTGGGTTAAGGATCCATATTTCACCTCCTCTTAAGTCAGCTTTAGCTTTACTCTCAAGATTATGTTATTTAGGTAAGCAACACTTGCTCCTTACATCATATGTAACTCCTAATATTTGGTGAACAATTATTGTTCTAATCATCTTATGATTTTTCCAAATTACTTGCCTCTAGGTTTCTAATCCTATTAGAGTAATCTAGTTAAGTCATTAGCCAAATTTTAACCAGCGAATATCACTTGTTTATTCTTCGCGTTTAACCAAGATAAATACTAGTACTTCGCTTTGGCAGAACCTACACAGTATTGATCGAGGCCTTAACGAGGGAAAAAATTGGAAGGCTATGTTGACTTTATATTTTAATAGAGGGATTTTATTAAGGTTGTAGCATCTCACCAATTATAGTATACTTTATTTCTTTTAGTCTTTTAATTGATCTTATCAATTAATGGGGTCTATTATTATCAAATTTTAAATTTGGCATGCTTTAGACATCCATAGCATCTCACACATGAATAAATAAAGCAATAAATAAATGCAATAATTACAGCCTATAAACTAAAGTGGTTCAACCCAAGCTAATGTGAGAACCAAAAGGAAACCTAAAGGTGTAAGCCGTTTCACAAGCTATCGGTCCACACTAGTTGGCCCATCTTCCTTCTCGTCTAGCCCATAGCAACTCTTGCAAATTACAGTATGTAGAAACTCGTTTTACATACGAGGGAGTAAAATGAGAAGAGAAATGCAAGAGAATAGTAGTAAGGCACGACACGTAGGCCGTATTTATAAAATTACAACCTTTTATCAAAAGGGTCATCGGGCTATAACTATGCATTTCAAACACTGTGCATGTCAAAAATAGTATACATAATTCAACGTTTTGCTAAGGTGAATTATAAAATATCCTTTCAACCTTTTATGGCCCACCAAGTTTTATTTATTATAAAACATATTATAAGAAGATGGGGATCTGAGGCGGTCGGAGGAAGCGAAGCCCTGCGGTACGAACTGCATACCCCAGTCAAATGAAACCTCACGATTTGATAACTTTTATCAACAAAATTGTTGTTCTCTAACACACATATTCATGCATTGATTTTGACACTCCATATCGATGACAACTCTTTATCGTCAATCAACTATATGTTAGTCTTAATGCATTATTATTGTCCTAGCCAACAATAATACTTGACTAAGTACCTTTTAAGAATAATCATATTATTCCCAGGACATTATTATAAAATAGTTTATTTATACACAGAAAAGAAACTGAAATAATAATTGTAACTCCTTGTATTAATAAACATGATAAATCAAGTATGTTATTACAACCATCTCATGATTGATCTTCGGGCATACTCTTACAATACTGAGACTTAAGAGAATTGTATTGGTTACCAGGGTTTAAGCGGGAGTATGTGAAGTGTTTGATGTGCCAGCAAGTTAAGGCTGAGCAGTAATTTCCTTCAGGTTTGTTACAGCTTATTCAAATCCCTTAGTGGAAATGGAAGCGTGTCACCATGTATTTTGTTAGTGGGTTGCCTTTGACGCCTACTAAGAAAGATTTAGATTGGGTTATAGTGGATCAATTGACCAAGTCAACCTATTTTCTACCTGTCTGTACTGATTATTTTCTACATAGGTTGGCGAGGTTGTACATTTCAGAGATTGTGGGACTTCATAGTGTACCATTATCCATTATTTTAGATCAAGACCTCAGTTTACATCTCGATTTTTAAAAAAAGTTACATGAAGATTTAGGGACTTGATTGAATTTTAGTATGGCTTTTCACCCGCAGATTGATGGGCAATCGGAGTGGGTTATACAAATTTTGGAAGACATATTGAGGGGTTGTGTGATTAACTTCAGTGGTTGTTGAGAGGAACACTTGCTGTTGGTCGAGTTTGCATACAATAACATTTTTCAATCGAGCATCCAAATGGCTCCTTATGAAGCATTGTATGGTCACAAATGTCGTAAACCTCTATGTTGGACAGAATTGGGGGAAAATAAGGTATTGGGTCTAGATTTGGTGCAAGAAATCGAGAATGTGGTAAAGCTTGTTCAGGATCAATTAAGAGTAGATTTGATCGATAGAAGTCTTATGTCGACTTGAGGCGGAGAGATATTGAGTTTAGTGTTAGGGATCAAGTCTTCCTGAAGGTTTCACCATGGAAGAAGGTATTGAGGTTTGGACGTAAGGGCAAGTTGAGCTCGAGGTTCATTGGATCGTATAGAGTTCTTAAGAAGGTTGGACCTGTGGCTTACTAGTTAGAGTTAGCTCCGGAACTGGACCGCATGCATAATGTGTTCCATGTTTCTATGTTGAGAAGATATCATTTTGATCCATCCCATGTGATTTTGATCAATGAGGTCAATGTTAGACCTGATTTAACTTACGAGGAAGAGCCAATACAGAATTTGGACTGTGAGCTCAAGAGATTGAGGAAGAAGTAGATTCCACTTGTGAAAGTCCTATGGCAGAATCATGGTGTTAGCGAAGCCACTTAAGAACCCGAAGAATCGATGCGTTACTACTATCCTCACTTGTTCGGGTCATATAAATTTTTAGGACAAAATTTATTTTAAAAAGGGTAGAGTTGTCACGCTCTAGATTTTATTTATTTATTTGTACTAGTTTATGTCAGAAAGGAATTAACGGTCTAGTGTTTAAGCGTAGTAGTTGTTTCCATAATGTCCCAAGTTCAAGCCCTCACAAGCACATCTTTTAATTAATTTTTTTTGACAATTTTGAGCTAGTGTGAACACTCTTATCGTACAAGGGAACATTCTTTCCTTAATTACAAGGTCAACCTTCCCAAAGTTCTCCCCTTTTCACTCCTATGATCCACTTTTGGTGTGCAACACTCTATACACAGCCCAGTCGCTGAGCTCGAATACCAAGATGCCATACCACCGTCATATCACACACAGTACAAATGTAACACCCTAAAATAGAGCTTAGGAGTTTTAGGGGTATTTTAGGGATTATAACTTTAGTGTGCTCGAGAATTTTGTTAGCATGGCATTTAGAAATGTTTTTCTTTATGGTACTTAGAAAATCCAATCAATTTTTGAAAATAATGTTGAAAAGACTTTTAATTTTGAAATAGGGACTGATTTGTTAAAGGGGCAAAATTTTGTGTGTTTATGAAGCAGTTAAATCAAAACTTTAAAATCAACCTAGTATCTTCCCCCACCTACAAGTTTCACGTTATTTTTCTTCCCATTCAATTTTTTTGCTGTCCATTGCTCTTCCAAGTCTCTCCCATTCAATTTTCTTTTACAAACTTTATTCCTTTTGATTTCTATCATCACCCAAGCCATAAACCTCTATAAAATATCAAGAAAAACACACAAAATCACCATAGATTTCTCCATTGTTAAGCTTTTGGGTTTTGGGGGTTTTTTTATGAAATGATTGGTTTTTCGTAAACTAAGGTAATGATTCAATTCCATGTTAGTTTTTGATGCTATTTGATCCTTTAATCTGAATTTTTAGCCATCAAATCATGTGTTTTAAATAAAAATAAAAAATTGTGGCTTTAATGGTGGATTTTAGATTTTAAGTAAAAACGTGGTTTTAAAGTGTCTTTAAATTAGTTTTGACATGATTAAAAAGTTTCTAAACTTACTTTGAAGTTTCGTTAAAGATTTCTTGAGTTTTAATGAATTTTCATGAAAATTACCATAAACATGTTAAAAATTTTGATAGCATGAACTGGATAGTTTTGCATAGTTTAAAGGTTGAGAATGGTGAATAATTAGATGAATGGAATTCATTTTAAAAAGAATGAGTATAGATCGAGATATTTAAGTATCAAGTTTGCTATGTCGAAGGTTTCAGTTACTTAAGAACATAACTTAGGCTTGTATTCTAATTGCATGAGTTGAGTCCTCAACTAATTTTTGAATGTGTTGTGTGATTTGTTGTGCTAAAGCTTCAGATTCATTAAGACCATCTACGAGTTAAGGAAATGCTAGTTTGGGCTTTCGACATTTCGACGAAAGTATATTAGTGAGTGTTTGGAATTGCTACTTGTAGACACGATTCATAATGATAATTGAGAGCTTATGAATAACCTAAACCCTTATCCTAAGTTCTGAGTGTAAGCTTTCTATTTCCCTTGCCTTATTTTGGAAAATTTTGTGATTATGTGAATAATTTTGGATTGATTATTATGATACAATATTGAGATATGAGACATGTGTGATGACTATTATGAATTGTTGTGTTGTGGGCATGATATACATGCCAAATGACAGAGATAGTGATATGCTAATAATGTAAATATGTAGTCAAAGTGAGTGGAATTTCAGTAAGTATATATGTGTTGAATTGTGGAATGTGATATTATTATGATAGGTAATATGTGAGAATATTGATATGTATATATGATTTGCTGATTTTAATGCACACATATGTAGTCGGATATGTGATGGCTTAATGAGCATTGTTGTGGCACTTAAAGTGCAATTAAATGTGAATCCGATAAGCATGCATTGTGTACAAGTTGTGATGTAAACTGATGAATATGAATAGAGATGATGTGCATTAAATCAGTAATTAAAAATGTGTAATTGTGGATATTTTGGCCTTGTGATCCCTTGAAACCATTGGATATAGTTGGCATGCCATAGGATTGTGAGTACTGAGCTATATGTATTGTGTTTTTGGGCATTAAGGCCCTGGGACAAGTTGGAGAGATAAGGGAATGTGAGCTAAGCTCCATTCAACGGGACATGTTTGGTGTGTTGGAGAGTGTTAGCTATATGCTACACTTTTGGGATATGTTCAACTTTACGAGTCATTTCGTGTGTCGGAGATCTGTGTATCTGATGTGTGGTGGTAAAGGCCACTTTTATGTTTCATAGCCTCAAGAGCCAAATTATCGTTTATATGTGCTCTTATTTGTTTCGATAATACGATGTAAGATGGACACATAATCATGTGAATAATATGTTAAATGTGTTTATTTAAGTTTCATGAAAATGTTAGTATGTTCTTATAGTAAATTGCGTATGTAATTGTGGTTTGAGTCATTCTCATTTAACTTGTGAATGCATGTGAATGTATAAGCTAAACTTGTGAGTTATTGAAGCATGTATACGTTGTTTAGTCTTGAAGAATTATTGTAAAATGAATTAGTGAAGCATGAACACGTAATTCTGACTTGATTAGAATGTGGTTGTGAATGTGTTGTAGTACGCTATTGTTTAACCTTTGATATTGTGTATACATTATGACTACTCCAACATTCATTGAGCTTGTTAAGCTTACCCACTCCTTTTTAAACCATTGCAGATTAGCTGTGTTCCTGTGTAAGCGGTGTGGTTCCAAAGGAGTGACCCAAACAAGACATTAGCTTTATTTTTTTAGGTGTTTTATAATTATTATGCTGAATTGTGGGAACAAGGAAATGTGGTAGAAATGTTGCATTATATTGCCATGATGTTTTCGCTGATTTTGCCTTGATCCCTTGAGTATTTTCGTAACTTATTTGCGCTCAGGATTTAAGGACTTGGACCTTGATATGTTGATCTTGCTCAAACATAATTTGATGTTTTGAACTATTATTATAGTTGTTTTGATGATTGTTTGAAGATGTGAAAGTTGCATGTTAATTGGATTTAAGCTAGGTTGAGTTGATTGTTTTAAAATGCTGTATTTTTTGCGGTCTAGATTAGAGGTATCGATATTTGGGTTTTAAAAATGATACCTCTATGATTTTTTGAAAGTGTAGGAAGTCAGTAACACAATTTTAATATAACAACATTTTAATTGATACCTCTATCATTAAGACTTGCTACACACATTTTAATTGATAATATAACAACAGTTGCACGTAAATGAGGGTCATTTAGAAAATTTTTAAAATTGACTACGTTGGTATCGATATTGGAACATGGGTATCGATATTTCCCTTACACGGTATCGATACCGATTGGAAAATCAATACCAAAACAGCATTCTGTTTCTCGCCTAAAAATGAAACACCAGAAATTATCGGTACCTTCCAATAGGTATCGGTAATTTTACCCCAAATTTCGATACTCATGATATGGTATCGATACCAAATTACGGTTCTAACTTCCTGCACATTTAAAAATCACAGAGGTATTATTTTTAAAACTCAAATATCGACACATTTGCTCCAGGCAGTAAAAATTCAGCATATTTGAGCATACAAACCATTCCAACATAAGTATATTCAAATCCTTAAATTCTAAGAACAAATAAGCTATGGAAACATCCAAAATATCATGGCAAATACCAACAAAAAGTCTACCAAATTGCCTTTATTTCTTAAATCATAAACAAATAATAAATCACCTGTGAAGAATTACTAGAGTCTCGCTTGGATCAATCCCTTGGAACCACACCGCTCACACTAGAACACTACTAATCTACAATGGATTAAAATGAGTGAGTGAGCTTTACAAGCTCAGTGAATCCCTAGAACAACTACCATGCAAATTAATTGATCAAACATTAACGAAACAACCATATAGCACAACCTTAATAGTTCCAACTCTAGTGTCATATTATACTCACTCATGCATTATTTACTAGTTCATTTACATGGTAATATCATTCACTTTTAAGCATATATCACATTACACATATAACCGCATAACATTTAAGCATATATCACAATACTCATAAACATATTTATAGATAATTTGACACTTGAGCTATGAAACGTAAAAGTGGGCTCTATCACCACTTATCGGATACACGGATCTCCAACACACCAAATGAAACACAAAGTCGAACATATCCCAAAAAGTGAAGTGTATAGATAACACTCTCCATCACACCAAACATGTCCCATTGAATGGAGCTTAGCTCACATTTCGTTATCTCTCCTTTCATGTCCCAGGGCCTCAATGCCTAAATCACTTAACACATACAGGTGAGTACTCACAATCCTATGGCATGCCAACTATATCCAATAGTCTCAAGGTTCACAAAGCCAAAATATATGTTATTAAACACATATTTTACTTATCATTTCTACACTTTTCACTACACAATTACACTATATTCACAATATAATTGCTGTCATAGGCACGTATATCTTACCCACAATCAACTCTTTCACAATAACCATCATAAGCTTATATAACATATTATAATATCATAATTTAATCCACAATTTCACAACACATATTCACATATTAAATCAAGAGTATAAGAAAGATTACACTTGAAATTTAGAGTAGGGGTTTAGACTACTACTAAATTCCCAATTAATGCATTGAATCGTGTCTACAAGCAACTATTCTAAATACTCACCAATACGCTTTCGCCAAAATGTTGAAAGCTCAAACTAGCCTTTTCTTAGCTTGTAGAAGGTCTTAATGAATCTGAAGCTTCAACACAATAATTCACATAATAACACAATCAACAATCAGCTAAGGATTCACCTTAAACAATAAAAAACATAAAGCCTAAGCTATGTTCTCAAGTAACCAAAAGCTTCGACACATCAAACTTAAAACCTAATTATCTCGATCTATACTCAATCGTTTTTCCTAAAACTGATTCCATTCATCTAATTATTCACCTAGGACTAATTCTCAACCTTTAAACTACACAAAATTACCCAATTCATGGTATCAAACTTTTTTGACAAGTTATGGCTATTTTCACAAAAATTTACTAAAACCCAAGAAGTCTTTAACGAAACTTCAAAGTAAGTTTAGAAGCCTTCTATGTAACACCCCAAACCCGACCTAAACATTAGGGCTGAATCTGGTGATGTCACATTGTAACATCCCTTACCCGTATTCTATGCTGGAATAGGGTACGAGGCATTACCAGAATAAATACACTTATAAACATATTAAACTAAGTACGAGGCATTACCAGAATAAATACACTTATAAACATATTAAACTAAGTTATAAAATTTCATCCAAATTAAAAACTTTCAAATTATTATCTTCGAGTCGCTAATTAGGGTTTACGAGGCCCAATACATACCCATTCATATGCTCAATATATCCATTAAATCAATCCAATATTGAAGAATCCACTTTAAGTCAGAATCAATATTAATCATAATTATAAATCTTTTTATGTTATTTTCATATATCACTAACTGAACTTTGAATGTCAATTTACGAATATGTAATTCACTAACACATTCTGGTATATACAATGTTTAATTGATGAAATCATTTAATTGAGCTAAATTTCATATTCACTCCAAATTTTATTCAATATCCATAAATGCTTTCACTTACCATTTACCTAACCAATTTCTCGAACCAAGCTATCACACAACAATAATACATCATCTGTGCGTCATGAATTTAATGTTCGAATCTTATCACCATCAAATCCATGTCATTCGAACACTTAAAGTTTATTCAAGCATATATTATTACGTTTCATATGCCAAGCATATGTCAAAATTACGAATACGCAATCAATTCATTTTTCATTTATTTAACTAGCAAATTAATCTCAAAATTCATAACATTCCATTACTTAAGATATGCCATAAAACACTCCTTTAACATAAACTAGCACCATGGCCGAATTTTTAGTATGCTATTTATTCCCCTTTTTCCGAATCATATAGCAAAATATTACAAATATGTATATATTTGAATACTATAATTATGCATCAACTTACTAACATGAGTTAATTCATGAGCCACTCATGACATCATTTCATGCCAAATATACCACACGCATATGCTATTTAACTTTATTTTCTCTCATGAGCTTACCATGACTAGTAATGCACCAATACAAGCATCACTCCTATTTCAACACTTATCGATTATAATCAGACATTTAACCAATTATACACAATTCATTCATATACTTTATTGTCCTCCTCCTCCTCTCCATCCCACATCCTTTATGTATATAACATGCTTAAATAGCATTATACATACTTTCACTATTCACTTATATTTAAATTCAAAGTTGTCTAGTCGAGTTATAGTCACTAAATTATTTTTATCTCGAGCTACAGAGCTCCAAATTAAGTTTTGTTAATTTTCCAAAAAACTAGACTCACATATCTTTTTACCATAAAATTTTCAGAATTTTTAGCTTAGCCAATAAATATAGTTTATTCTTTAAAGTCACCCCTATTTCACTGCTCAACATCTCTAACCTCTCTTCACTAAAAATGAATTATCTCATTGTACAAAATTCAGATAATATTTCTATTTATTTGCTTTGAAAATAGACTCATTAATGATTCTAATCATATAAATTATACCTCATAATTATTTTTGTACAATTTTTAATTATTTTCCAAATTCAAAATAGGGGATTCCAAAATCAATTCGACCCTGCCTGACTAAAATTCAAATATCTCAAAATATATAACTCTTTTTGCTTGCTTTGTTTCTTTTATATAAAATAGACTCATTAAGCTTTCATTTCATATCTTATTCAGTATCTAATTAAATTTTCACCATTTTTGGTGATTTTTCAAAGTCACACTATTGTTACTGTCCAAAACTGTTTTGTTGCTAATTTTACTTTTTCATAATTTCACTTTTTCACTTTCAATCATTATTCAATTCAATTCCACACATATATTCATCATTCAATCACACTTAATCGTTACATGATCTCATGTATTTTCACTTAGTGAATTTCCCGATGAACACTTTAGAATAGTAACAGATACACGGTGGATTCAGCACACAACAACCACCCTTTGTAATCAATGATATCTGGTGGGATCAGCACATAGCAACCTCCTTATAATTAATAATACCGGTTCACATAGTAGCCTGCACATAGTACTACACATGTGACCATCACTATCCGATACACGTAGTAGCCTGCACATAATACTACACATGTGATCGAAGCTATCCGGTACGCATAGTAGCCTGCACATAGTACTACACATGCGACCTATCATTCTGGTACACGTAGTAGCCTGCACATAGTACTACACACGTGACCATCACTTTCACTTTCACATAGTGGCCTACACACGGTCCATGCCACACATGTGATCATTTCTGTCACTTCATTCGTATCCCTCTTTATTCCGAATGTTCAATCGGGAAATTTCTCACTTTTTCTCACTTTTTCCTTTTTCACTAATCAAAGTCAATTCCTTGTCTTTCTTGACTTATAATAACACATTTAAATTATTTAACACTCACATTATTCAATCCAGTCCAAAAATCACATTTTGGAAAAATTACATTTTTGCCCCTAAAGTTTCACAAAATTACGATTTTTCCCTTAGGCTCAGAAATTAAACTTTATTCCTTTTTCTTATGTTTTATGACATGCTGAACATTTTTCCCTTCTATGGCAACATCAAATTCTCACTCTAACACTTATGAACATTAGGTATTTTTACCGATTATGTCAATTTACTCGTTTTCACTTAAAATCGGCTAGCCAAAGTTATTTAACATAATTTCAAGCTTCATATTCTACCATAAAACATCAAAATAAACACATTTCATTTATGGGTATTTTTCCAAATATGAACCCTAGGTTAAATTATTGCTAGAATAAGCTAAATCAAGTTACCGGGACTCTAAAAACGTAAAGAACATTAAAAACGGTGCTTGGAATCACTTACTATGGAGCTTGGAAGCTTGAAAACCCTAAATGTGGCTCCCCCCTTGCTGATTTAGTTCACCATGGAGAAGATTGACAAATTTTTGGCTATTTTGGCCTTTTTAATTCTTTTAATTACTAAATGACCAAAATGCCCCAACATAAAAATTTTCTATTTCACTTATCTCTTGTCCATTTTTGTCCAACAAGTTAACCAATGGTCTAATTACCATTTAAGGACCTCCAATTTAAAATTTCATAACAATTGGACACTTCTAACATGTAGAACTCAACTTTTTCACTTTTTACAATTTAGTCCTTTTGACTAAATTTAGTGCCCAAACGTCAAAATTTTCGAACGAAATTTTCACGAAATCATTTTGTGAAATCGTAGACCATAAAAATATAATGAAAATAACTTTTTTTCTCATCAAATTTGTGGTCCTGAAACCACTATTCTAACTAGCCCAAAATTTGGGCTGTTACATTCTGATCTCGTCAAAACTAATTGGAAAACACTTTGAAACCACGTTTTTACCCAAAGTTCATAATTAACGACCCAATTTTTGGATTATATTTAAAACATGTGATTTAATAGCTAAAAACTCAGTTTTAAAGACTAGACAACATTAAAAACTAATAGAAAGATGAATGGTTACCTTCGATGGAAGAAAAACGAGTTTTTGGCTGAAAACTAAAAAAATCCACAAACTTGACAATGGAGAAATTGATGGTATTTTTAGTGTTTTTCCTAAAATTGTATAGAGGTTTAAGGCTTAAGTCTTATATAAATAAAGGGAATATAGTTTGGAAATCAAAATCGAATGGGAGAACAAGGGAGAACAAGGGAGAACAAGGGATGACACAAACAAAGCAAAGGAAATAAACTATCCTCAGTTTGCTGTAGAAGAAGGGAAAAATAGGTTGAATTTTAAAATTTTGTAAAACTACTTTATAAACACAAAATTTTGACCCTATTACAAATTAGTCCTTATTTCAAAATTGAAAACCTTTTCGGTATCTTTTTCAAAAATTGATTTAATTTTCAAAATACCATAAACAAAAACATTTCTGAATACCATGCTAACGAAATTCATGAGCTTACTAAAGCTAAAATCCCTAAAATACCCCCAAAATTCCTATACCCAATTTTGGAGTGTTACATGGTGCCATTGTCCCCTCAACTTGCCAAAACCACTCCCTTACCTTACCATGGCCAACCATTGAACCTAGACACTCCCCATTTCATTTTTATTCTCTCCCTTTTTCTCTCCTCCTCTCCTTTAGCTGCACTACCACTTTGCTCCTCCATTCTTCTCTCATTTTCTTCCTTTTTACCACCTTAGAAGTCCCTTTTTCCTCATTTGTCTTCCACTCCACCACCACACAAGGCCGTCACACCACCACCTTTGCTTCACCATTACCACCGTGTCTCCGTACCGCCGCCATTGGCTACCACCAAAATTCTCCATTTTCTTCTTTTCTTCTCCTTTTTTTGAAACTCATCTCTATAATCCCTCAATTCTATTTTTTTTATTAAAAGATCACTTCTTATCTTATCTTTCTAACTCATTATTTTGCACGTTTTAGTGTTGATTCCTCCTATTTAGTCAGCTTTTCGAGAAATATTACCGAGCCTTTTCCCTCCGTTATTATACAAGAACGGAAGAATCCTCTGGTTCATGACTTTCTTTCAAACTATTATTTCGATTAGGATGTTACTAACATTTTTTTACCGTACCTTCATGAAGTGCCATTCAAAAATCTCAGAATCATATTCCATTTGTAGAAGTGTGCGGTTTGACAATCAGTTACGTAAGTCCCACCGAATCACAATAATTTTAATCAAAGGTTGTTTATTTATTTATTAAAGTCGTACTAACACGAGAATTTGGTAAAAACCATAGTGACTCAAGAATCAAACTCTCCCCTTTCGAAGTGGAATCGAGATTTGTGCAATTGGATTTACAAGGTGTGGGGATTTACTTTTAATAATGATTGTTGATGATAATATTGATAAAAATAATTTAATAAGTAATAAAATATTATTGTTAATATTATTCTTGGATAATGAAATATTGGCTGAACACAAAAATATTCTTTAGGATTGATTTAAGATTCGATAAAAGAGGATACCAAGTTGGTTCTTGAAACTTCAGATCTATGATAATGTTTGTGATTTGGTGATTTCTGTAAAACATGTAATTGTGTGATTTCTATTACTCATGACATGTGATTTATGACTATTGGAGTATTTATGTGCAAATGATGTGAAAAATATGTTACTATTATGATATTCTGATTAGCATGTTAAGCATGCCATATTATTATTCTGATTTTCTTGTTAAGCATGCCATTGTGATAAAATATATATGAGATTTGATCTGCATGTTAAGCATGCCATATTTCGATATTCTAATTTGCAAGTAAAGCATGCCTACTAAAAATCTATTTTGTATGCCATATCACATACACGGGGTTGGGAAAATATGTATGGAGTAAGTATATGTCAGTAAATTTGCATTATCTGGTGGTTTGTCCATAATATTTTGTATATGGTAGTGAATCTGCAATATCTGGTGGTTCGACCACATTATTCTGTTTCTGGTAGCTCGAATGCACTATATGGTGGCTAGTCCACATTATTGGTGTGTTTTTGGATGGATGAGTTCTAGGGAACTCTTTATGGTGTGTAGCAAAGTTCGGTAGGATCTTGTAACACCCTATACTTGGCCTGGTCACCAAGCCCGAAAATGGGATGCCACACCACCATCTCGTGTCATATACAACATGTAAAAGTTCAATCTAAACAAAACATCTTCCATTTTAGTATTCGTATAGGTTTTAAGTCAATTATATTTGTTAGTTATCAATGTTACATGCTAACCATACATCAAAAAGCCTTCTAATAATAATCAAACATGCGTAAGGTCTATTTAACAAAATCTCAAAACTGTCACGTAGGTATCGATACTGACACTAGGGTATCAATATTTTCTTTAAGTGGTATCGATACCACCTGGAAAAATGATACCAAACTTGTATTCTATTTCTCAATTAAAAGTCAAAGTCTCGAAAGCTATCAGTACCTACAACAAAATACCAATATCTTAGCCCCGAGTATTGATACTCGAGCAAATGTATAGATGCTGAATCTCTATTTTGACTCCCTGATGTTTCAAAACATAGAGGTATCGATTTTAAAGTAAGATTATCGGTACCTCTGCTCCAGACCTAAAAAATGCAGCCTATTTAAGCAAACAATCCATTCCAATTTAGTTTCTAAACATCATACATCAATTACTTCGACGAATAATCATTCAACGACCTAATTATCAGTTCAATAATGCAAAATCATGTTTGAGCAAGTAACGACAATCCATCCTCATGTTCATGAACCCAAGCATAACAACAACATGTAATCCTTATAACCGGAACCAAAAACCAGAAAAATGTTTAGAAGATAACATGGCTATTAACAAGTCTACGATATTTCCTTATTCCCCAAAACGTAAATAAGTATAGAACACCTACGAAATAACAAATAGACTTGCTTGGATCACCTCTCGGAATCCACACCGCTCACACCGGCACATAACTAGTCTTCAAGGATTTAAGAAAGGAGCGGGTGAGCTTAACAAGCTTAGTGAATTCCTAGAATAACTACCATGCAAACAATTCATCAAGCATCAATGAAACAAGCATATAGCACAACCTCCTCAACAGTTCCAACACTAGTGTCATACTATACTTACTTGTGCCTTAGTTCTAGTTCTTTTACCTGGTAAACATATTCACTTTTAAGCATATATCCTACTACACATATAATCACCTAACATTCAAGCATATAACACAATACTCAAAACATCTTTATAGATAAGTTGCATAATGGTTGCATGTTATATAAACACATATTACAATACACACATATTCATAATTTAGGATAATTTGCATAGCAACCACGTACTCATTTAGGCATACATCTCATTTAACATAGATACATTTTAAGATAATTTGACACTTGAGCTATGACTCATAAAAGTGAGATCTATCATCACTCATTAGATACACGGAACTCCAACACACCAAACATAGACTCAGAGAATCAAACATGTCCCAAAAGTGAAGCATAAAGCTAACACTCTCATTATTTCCCCTCACATGTCCCATTGAATGGAGCTAAGCTCAAATTCCCTTATCCCTCCAACATGTCCCAAGGCCTCAACACCCAAAATCACTATACATATAGTTGAGTACTCACAATCCTATGGCATTCCAACTATATCAAACAATTTCAAGGTCGAAAGGCCAAAATATCCGAAGTTAAACACATATCACTTAATGATTATATGTGCAGAATCACTGCATATTTGCATATTTAGGAAAACACTATCACTAACATTTAACAGATGCATAACATGTACATATTTGCACTTTCACAATAGTTATCATAACCACATATCACATTTTATAGCATCTCATCTCAATTCACATATTCACAAACACATAAGCACTTTATTCACAAGATAGCATAGGCATGAGAAAACTTAGACTTGGAATTTAGAGTAGGGGTTTAGACTACTACTAAATTCCCAAATAAATCATTGAATCATGTCCACAAGCAATTATTACAAACACTTACTAATTACGCTTTCGCCGAAATACTGAAAGCTCAAACTAGCTTTTCCTTGCCTTTATATCTACTCCTAGAAGGTTTTATGCAATCCGGAACTTCAACATAACAAATTCACACAACAATACACCCAAAATTAGCCAAGGACTCATTACAAGCATACAAAACATAAGCTGAAATTAAGTTCTAATGTAACCGAAACCTTTAATATAATTAGCTTGATATCCAAATATCTTGATCTACACTTAATCTTTTCACCTAAAATGAGTTTCATTCATCTAATTATTCATCAACAACTAATTCCCAATCTTTAAACTATACAAAACTACTCAATTCATAATATCGACTTTTTCAACATGATTTTGGCTATTTTTTGAAAATTCATTAAAACTCAAGAATTCTTTAACGAAACTTGAAAGTAAGTTTAGAAACCTTCTAACAATGGCAAAACAAATTGAAAAATGCTTTGAAACCATGTTTTTACTTAAAATCCCAAAATTCACCATTAACGACCCAATTTTTAGCTTTTATTTAAAACATGTGATTTAATGGCTAAAAACTTAGTTTTAAAGACTAAATAACATTTAAAACTATTTAGGAGTTGAATCGTTACCTTAGACGACAAAAAATTAAGTGTTTGATCGAAAACCTAAGGAACCCGAAAGCTTGACAATGGAGGAATCTATGGTGTTTTTGGGTGTTTTTCTCGAAGTATTATGGAGATTTAATGTTGTAAGGATGATGAAAATCAAAAGACTAGAGGTTGGAATAAAAAATCGAATGGAGAGGGTGAGGGAAAACAAAGGGATGTCAACAAGAATGGGAGGGGAAGAAAGTAACGTGAAATATATGTAGGTGGGGGAAGTATTAGTTTGAATCTTAAAATTTGGTTTAGTTGCTTCATAGAGACTCAAACCTTAGACTTTTTTACAAATTAGTCCTTTTTCTAAAATTATAGGTTTCTAAAACTCTTTTTCAAAAATTGATTTAATTTTATAAAAACCATAGTAAAAAACTTACCAGTAAAGCAAGTTGCAAAATTTCGAACACTCTAAGGGTAAAATTCCTAAAATACCCTCAAAACTTTTAGGCCTTATTTTAGGGTGTTACAAATCTCCCCCTCTAAAAAGAATTTTTCCTCGAAATTCCTTGCTAACACGTCACTTGCTTAATCATAAAATATGTTATTTCTACTTTTAAACTAACTATCACACTTTCACTGCGCACTTTGATCCCTATTCTTTCTAACTTCCTACTTCTTTTCTTAAAGATCTATTCACTACCACGGACTTTGCTAACAGTTCCCTCTACTCACTACGACACTCTCATCTAATGAACTTGTAACCATTTTTCCTAATTCACTAGTCTCTATTGGGGTTCTTTACTTATTAGCTATTTCATTTAAAATTTACGAAGGCATAGAACCTAAATCTATCAACAGGAATAAAAGAAGTGATTATAAGGCAAGAATACCCTCAATCTCGACGTTTGAATCTTGATCCTGTGGCTTCCTAATAGTAGAAACTCGAGCTTGACCTTTAGACTCAACCAGTGTAGCAATAGTATGAGAAACAATTCGTTGCTCAACTTGTCTCTCATTACCTCTACTGCGACCATGGCCTCTAGCAAGCGCAAAAGCAAGTGCCGAACTCTGAGTCTATGTAACCTCATCTCTATTTGGGCAATCCCTCAAAAAATGTTCCTTTGAGCCACACTTAAAACAACCACCTGTCAACTTACGACACTCACCAGAATGCTTACGTTCACAATGCACACAAAGCGGCCATCCAAAACCACCCGTCGAAACACCATTACTATAACTACCTTACTCTGCTGCTTAAACTCACTTAGTCGAAACTCGTGTCGTACACTCCTATCAAAACCCTAAATTTCACATAATCTCTTAGACGGCCATCTAGATGCACCATCAGAAACCTCTTACCTAATTCAATTACCACAAAATGAAGTGACTCAGCCAAAATTTCCTCAACTACTTTGGATTTCTCAACCAACTCATCAAACATCTCTACATTTTATGCTACCAAATAAACCTGAATCTCGCGATTATGCCCAAATCAAAACCTCTTACATCGATCCCTCTTAGAAAGTATCATCTCAGGAGTATACTAACTACGTCACACAAACTCAGTCTCATAATCAGCCACGGACAAATCTCCTTGAACCAAATCCATAAACTCATGCTTACGAGCCTCCATATATTGCTTGCCCATAAACTTCATCTTAAAAACATCAAGAAAGTAATTCCAAGTGAATCTATCAGAAACAGTACCCCTTCTAACTGTATTCCACCAACGATGAGCCTCACCATCAAGTAAGGACACAACACAATCCAGCTTTTCCTTATCAGAACATGGCATTTGCTCAAGAATCCTTTTAACTCCCAACCAATACTCAGCTACGGTTGGATTAGTACCTTTTACTCTAGAAACCTCTTTACCACCCAACGCTCGAAGACGTTCAAGAGCAACCCATGATTCACAGGTGCATGATTGGCAAGTGCAAGAGCATGATTAGCATCGACAATTCGCTAAAACAATCCAATTATAGCTTCCATCAGAGCACCTACACCCTCATCAGGTATTTTCACCCTACGCTGCAACAGAGGAGGTGCAAAGGATGTACCATCCTCTTGAGCACTAGCTCTAACATTAACACGTCTAGGAGGCATATCTAATAATCTAATACACAAAACAAATAAATAATCGGTGTGAGTGATGAGGAGATGATCCAAGCCTTACTCCTACAAGCAAATTGTAGGACTAAGGTAATGTGTTCCCGTTCCTACCCCACATGCAATTCAATCAAAGACATTTCAAACAATTCCATGAAATTCAGTCAAATCATTTCAAACAATTCCATGCAATTCAATCAGAATTATATAAACAATTTCAAGAAAATAGATAGATTTAGACTTATGAGTTGTGAAACTCCAAGCACACAACAATTTCCTAGGTCCGAGAGTTAATGAACCTAGAGCTCTAATCCTACCAAATGTAACACCTTATACCTAGCTTGGTCGTCAAGTCTGAATACAGGATGCCACACCACGGTCTCATGTCATATACAACAAGTAAAAGTTTAATCTAAACAAAACATCTTCCATTTTAGTATCCGTATAGCTTTTAAGTCAATTATATTTGTCAGCTATCAATGTTACATGCTAACCATAGATAAACAAGTCTTATAATAATAATTAACATGCATAAGGTCCATTTAACAAAATCTAAAATTGTCACATAGGTATCGATACTGACACAAGGGTATTGATATTTTCTTTAAGCGGTATTGATACCACATGGAAAAATGATACCAAACTTGTATTCTATTTCTCAATTAAAAGTCAAAGTCTCAAAAATTATCAGTACCTACAACAGAATATCAATATTTTAACCTTGAGTATTGATACTCGAGTAAATGTATAGATACCAAATCTCTATTCTAACTCATTGACATTTCAAAACACAGAGGTATCAATTTTAAAACTCGATTATCGATACCTCTGCTCTAGACCTAAAAAACGTAGCATACTTAAGCAAACAATCCATTTCAATTTAGTTCCTAAACGTGATACATCAATTACTTCGACAAATAATCATTCAACGGCCTAGTTAACAATTTAATATCGCAAAATCATTTTTGAGTAAGTAATGAAAATCCATCCTCATGTTCCTGAAGCCAAAGCATAACAATAACATGTAATCTTTATAAACCAAACCAAAAACCAGAAAAATGTCTAGAAGATAACATGGCTATTAACAAGTTTACCACATTTCCTTATCCCCAAAACGTAAATAAATATCAAACACCTACAAAATAATACATAGACTTGCTTGGATCACCTCCCAGGGACCACATCGCTCACACCGGCACACAACCAATCTTTAAGGATTTAAGAAAGGAGCGAGTGAGCTTAACAAGCTCAGTGAATGCCTAGAATAACTACCATGCAAACAATTCATCAAGCATAAATGAAATAAGCATGTAACACAACCTCGTCAATAGTTCCAACACTAGTGTCATACTATACTTACTCATGCATTATTTTTTAGTTTTTTTACCTGGTAAACATATTCACTTTTAAGCATATATCCTACTACACATATAATCACCTAACATTTAAGCATATAACATAATACTCAAAACATCTTTATAGATAAAATGCATAATGGTCGCATGTCATATAAACACATATTCATAATTTAGGATAATTTGCATAGCAACACGTACTCATTTAGGCATACACCACATTACACATATATACATTTTAAGATAATTTGACACTGGAGCTATGAAACATAAAAGTGAGATTTATTATCACTCATCGGATATATAGATATCCAACACACCAAACATAGACTCATAGAGTCAAACATGTCCCAAAAGTGACGCATAAAGCTAACACTCTCATTATTTCCCCTCACATGTCCCGTTGAATGGAGCTTAGCTCACATTCCCTTATCCTTCAAACATGTCCTAGGGCCTCAATGCCCAAAATCACTATTCATATAGTTGAGTACTCACAATTCTATGGCATGCTAACTATATCCAACGATTTCAAGGTCACAAGGCCAAAATATCCGAAGTCAAACACATATTACTTACCTATTATCCGTGCACAATCACTACATATTTGCATATTTAGCAAAATACTGTACTAACATTTAACATATACATAATATTTACATACTTGCACTTTCACAACAGTTATCATAACCACATATCACATGTTATATCATCTCATCTCAATTCACATATTCACAAACACATAAGCACTTTATTCACAAGATAACATAGGTATGAGAAAGCTTACACTTGAAATTTAGAGTAGGGTTTTAGTCTACTACTAAATTCCTAAATAATGCATTGAATCATGTCCACAAGCAATTATTCCAAACACTCACCAATTATGCTTTCGCCGAAAAGTAGAAAGCTCAAACTAGCTTTTTCTTACCTTTATCTCTTCTCGTAGAAAGTTTTATCGAATCCAGAACTTCAATACAACAAATTCACAAAAAAAATACATTCAAAAATTAGCCAAGGACTCATTAGAAGCAAACAAAACATAAGCCTAAATTAAGTTCTCATGTAACCGAAACTTTTAACATAACCAACTTGAAATCGAAATATCTCGATCTACACTTAATCTTTTCACCTAAAACGAGTTTCATTCATCGAATTATTCATGAATGACCAATTCCCAACCTTTAAACTACACAAAACTACTCAATTCATAATATCAACTTTTTCGACATGTTTTTGGTTATTTTTCTAAAATTCATTAAAACTTAATAAATCTTTTAACGAAACTTGAAAGTAAGTTTCGAAACATTCTAATCATGTTAAAACAAGTTGAAAAATACTTTTAAACCATGCTTTTACTCAAAATCCTGAAATTGACCATTAACGACCCAATTTCAATTTTTATTTAAAACATGCAATTTAATGGCTAAAAACTTACGTTTAAAGACTAAATAACATTTAAAACTATTTAGGAGTTGAACCGTTATGAAGAAAAATTGATCGTTTGATCGAAAGCTTGACAATAGAGGAATCTATGGTGTTTTTTGGGTGTTTTTCTTGAAGTGTTATGGAGGTTTAATGTTGGAAGGATGATAAAAATCAAAAGACTAGAGTTTGGAATCAAAAATCGAATGGAGAGGGTGAGGGAAAACAAAGGGATGGCAACAAGAATGGGAGGGGAAGAAACTAATGTGGGGAAAGTATTAGGTTGAATTTTAAAATTTTGTTTAATTGCTTCATAGAGACTCAAACCTTAGACCTTTTTACAAATTAGTCATTTTTCTAAAATTATAGGTTTCTAAAACTCTTTTTTTTTCAAAAAATGATTTAATTTGCTAAAAACCATAGTAAAAAAAATATTACCAATAAACCATGTCGCAAAATTCTTAACACTTTAAGGCAAAAATTCCTAAAATACCCTCAAAACCTCTAGGTCTTATTTTAGGGTGTTACATATCTGTTTTTTAAAAATCTACATTGTTTTTTGAAAAGGGTTGCATAGACATCATTATTGTGCATTCTGCCATATCTGATTATGGGAATGAATATTTGGTATGTTATGATCTGCTTAAATTGATGTTGTTATGAGTTAAATTCTATTATTGTTATTATTGGTAACCCAAACTAGGCACTTTAAGCTCACCCCTTTAGATTTTGATTTTCAGATAATCGAGGTTAGAATGGGCTTGGCTACGGAGGCGCTCTCGGTCATTTTTCAAAAAAAAAAACTTTATATTTATTGGTATTTGATATTCTGGGATTTGTTTTATTACTTTGGATTTGGACTATGGTTTTTTTTGGACTTTGGATTTTGGATTGGGATTTTTCTGCATAGTTTATGTTTTAAAAACTATCGTATAAAAGATTTGCAAAATTAAAAACTTAAGATGGATTTTATATAAAATAATAAAAATCTCAATAATGATGTTTTCAAAAATTCAATACTAAGTTTCCATTACACGACACAATCTGCTCACGAAACTGATATTTTACAATATGTATGTTAATCAAAGTTTTAAAAATGACAAATGAGTTTTAGATATGGAAATTTGTCCGCTGCGATATTTTAATTGAATTACGACGCCTAAAACACTCTCAATACTTGTGTTTTTCTAAAGTTAAACGATATCAACTAAATTTTGGTTTTACTTAAAAAAAGACTCAAAGACGTTTTAGGAAGGCAATTTTTAAAAGAGAAAAATTTCCAAATGTTTTTATTGTGCCATTGTCATGGCCAATGTGATCTTCGAGATTCGGCCATAACATCGAGGCCCAGTTTAGGGGGTTACAATCCAATTGATAGCACATTTTTTGACAATCTACAAGGAATAAAAATGAAACAAAGGTAATCTTACTTAAGGCTTAGTATGTTTGTATAAATTTAAACACAACATACCTGTCATTTAAAATCTTACTAATAACATAATAAATTAGTAATCTTGTCACCTTACACATTCCCTACCATATTGAATTGGTTAGCTCATGATCATATAATGAACATCAAGACATATAGATAGCATAATAAACATAACATTTCTATTCTTTTCATTAATAACATCTTATACCATAGGCTTTCCTTTTAATTCATTTCCATATCTTTGTTTTGCCCGAAGAACTATAGCAAATTAACTTCGAATACTCAGGATAACTTTGCTCACGTGAGTCATAAATAGGGACATTAACTATTTCTCGATGCTACCCACATGAGTCGTGGAGAATCTGAAACAAATGTTAGATCTTAGCCATTGGTATGGTATCCACTACTGGTACATAATACATGATAAATATAGGCATTGACACATAGTGCCTCGGATAACAAGAACACTGGTACAAAGTACCTAATAATATAGTCATCAGTGCATAGTACCTGATAAAATGAAATCACCGATACAAAGTACCTGATACATTAACCCTAATGATATGTCATTTGTATCCTAAACATTCACTAAGTTCACACAAGCTTTAATTCAATTCCCATATTCTTTCCATCATCATAACATAATCTAATATAACATCATGTACCAATTGACATTCCATATCATCTTTCAATTCATTCCAAACACGTATAAAATACCATACTTTACAATTTAGTCCTTCAATCTCACTTTCAATATTTAAATCAAACAAATTATACCGGCACATATATATATATATATATATATACATAATACAAACATAAATAAGTATTAATAAAAAATGAACCTTATATGAACTTAGTTAAACAAAACAACAACGAACACAACATCCATGACTATTCAACAATTTTTCCTTTTCTGCGTTTATCGATTGATTGATCTGTTTCTTGATCTATATAATAATTTAACTCAATTAATAATTCCAAATACCTTATAATGTCAAATATATATATATATATATGCATATGATCCTTTAATAACATTTTACAATATTTCTTTGAACCGAAACTTACAAATTTTTTGCATTTAAGCCCCAAAATTTAAAACCAAATTCATTCTTATCCCTTTCTAGCTCTCTAGCATCTAAATGTACAAGAATTTCATGCCAATTTTAACATATTATCATTTTAGTCCTTAAACTAAAAACTAACCAAAATAACTTTACAAAACAATCCTATTTCAAATCAAATCTTCAAACTCAACCATTTAACATCTAAAAACCTCAAATTCATCAATGGTAACTTTTCAAATCTTTAAAAGTTTTACAGTTAGCTAGATTAAGCTACGATGATATCAAAAATATAAAATTTACTAAAAACGAGCTTAGAGACAACTAACATGCAAGAACCGAATGCCAAAGATGCTTGACGCTTTCTTTTTCTTTCCTAATGGTGGTTTTTGATGGAAACAAAGAAATGAAGATGATGACCATGTTTCTTTCTTTTTCTTATTTTATTTTTACACAAATTTTAATATTTTATAATATATAATTTACTTAAAAATAATCTATAATCCACTACAAGATTAAATGGTCTAATTTCCTTTTAAAACCCTCTAATCATGATGTTATATTGATTTAGCACATATAATTTTATAGTGATTAACTTTTGTGATTTTTTTATTTAGTCCTTATACCATAATTAATTATTGAAACATCAAAATTTTCATGCCAAACTTTAATATGACACTCTATTGACCTCGTAAATATCAAATAAATACTATTTATTGACTCACTCATCAGAATTGTGGTCCTAAAACCACTGTTTCCGACACTACTGAAAATAGGTTGTTACAACTCTCCCCCTAAAAGAATTTTTGTTATTGAAAATCTTACCAGAGGAAAGGTTCGAATACTATAATTTCATAGTTTCCACTGATTCCCAAGTGGCTTCCTGTAACACCCCTAACCCGTATCCATCGCAAGAATAGGGCTACGGAACATTACCGGAGTTTACAGATCAAACAGACAGAAATTCCAAACATTTCAAATCATATCAATATTCATATCAAAATCAAACAAAATCATACATATTGTCCCTTATACAAGCCCTCAAGGCCCTAAATACACATTAGAAACAAGTCAAGACTAAATCAGAAAGTCATAGAATTTTTCAGAAAACATTGAAAATTTTCAAAGTTGTAGAGGTCACACGGTCGTGTGGCCAGGCCGTATGACTCACACAGCCAAGAGACACACCTGTGTCTTAGACAGTGTGGACATTCGAAATAGGGACACACGGCCGTGTCCCAACCTATTTCCTTACCCGTGTAACTCACTGACTTGGGTCACATGGCCGAGTCACACGCCCATGTGGCAGGCCGTGTACCCTTCGAAGTATCCCCACACACCCGTGTGGACGAAAATAGACCATTTGACAAGCCACATTTCTCACCCAATTTGGCATCAACCTACACCCAAAAATGCATACATACACTAGCTATAATTAAACATCCAAAACAAGCATGAGCAAGCTTTAAACATGTGGTATATTCACATACAGCCAATATGCCCTTAGGCACCCCAAATGAAAATCTGCAAACATGTATAATCATGTACACCATTAAACCAAATAAACTAATAATTTACCAAGCCATTTTGCATCAATATACATATATGCTTTCCATAACAAAGCACCAATTCACACCAAATTATAAAACATATATCATAAGCATATTCAACTACCAATTTACCTTTCATCATTCAACCATAAATCAATACACACATCAACCATTTAAGGCAATTATGCACAAACACATATAGGCTAACATTAGCCAAAATAACCTATACATGCCATTATAACCAAAATTTAATAACTGAAATTACCGAGTGAGTTGATAGATAGTGTGATATATCTCTGACAAGCTTCCAACCCGAGCAAGCTTTTGAACCACTATAAAACACGAAAAATAACACAGAGTAAGCATTTAAGCTTAGTAAGTTCGTATAACATAGAATTTAACTTACCATTTAATCATAATTTAGGTAAGTAAACATAGCATATCCCAACTCAATTTGGCCAAAAGCCTAAACACATAATCACCAACATGTTAGCTATATAAAGCACATATAATATCCAATATTCATGGATGAACTCAACAAATATTCAAATTTCATATACATGTATCATTCATTTCATATATCAATATATGTCATGTAACATCATTTCCATGTGTTTCATGTAATTACCTGATGTAGTTCATATCAAACTCATATAATCTTGTAACAGAATATTACCCGTTGAACCATTTAGAATATCGTTGGAAACTCGAGTAGCACACACAAGGTGTACTAACTGTAATCCATCAATTCCTGTACATGTATGCTTATATAAGCTCTGAATCGGTATGCTCTTACGAGCTATAAACGGTAAGCTCATGCGAGCTGAATATCGGTAAGCTCTCTCAAGCTAAGAATCGAAAACCCTAATGACATGTCATTTGTATCCTACGAATTCTTAAGGTTCAAACAGGACTCGGTAATTATCGTGCGTTGTTGGATATGCGATCGGTATTCATATATGACGATAAAGAAAATCACATACATATAATTTAATTAAACCATGTAATTACACAATTTAATTACACGAACTTACCTCGACGAGTATACGTAGATATGGAGGCGATTAATTTGAGATTTTCTCTTTGCCTCGATCTAACTCCGTATGAGGTTTAACTGGATCTATACGGATAAATGTAACTCATTTCAACATCTAATTCATTCAATTTAATCCAAAAGATATTTTTGGCAAAATTACCATTTTGACCCTTTTCTTTTCAATTTAGTCCCTAGGCTTGGAAAATGAAATTCATGCAATTGTTTCCCTTACCCAAGCCTAGCCAATTTCTATACATACTAATAGAAGCCCATATATTTCACAAATTCACAAATTTACTACATAATATTTTTTATTTTTCAACTTAGTCCCTATTTGACAATTTCACTAAAAATTCCTTTACAAAAGTTGTTTATCTAACAATAACCATTCATTTTCTACCATCAAACTTCAAAAATCAAGCATACTCATCAATGGTAAAACCCTAATAGTTTAACAGTTTTGCAAATTAGTCTTCGGGCTAGCTAGATTAAGCTACAAGAATCCCAGAAACGTAGAAATCATTAAAAGCGAGACAAAAATCATACCTAATTGGGCAATATAAGCTTGGCCGAATGTTTCTAAAAAAATGGCTTCTTTCCTTATGAAAAATTGGTGGAAGAAGATGATAGAAAATGATGATATATTTGTTTTGTTTTAATTTATCATTTATTACCTATTTATTAAATTAACCTTAAAAACTAATCAAAATTTCAATAATAACAAACCATGCTCATCCACTAACAACCTTAATGGGCTAATTACCATATAAGGACCTCCACTTTAAAGTTCTATAGCTATTTAATACCTTTAGCAAATAGAACACAATGTTTGCACTTTACGCGATTTAGTCCTTTTATCAAATTAAGCATGTAAATGGTAAAATTTCTTAACGAAATTTTTAAGCGGTATTTCTATCATGCTGTAGATAATAAAACAATAATAAAATAAAATTTTCAACCTCAAATTTGTGATCTTGAAACCACTATTCTGATTTTGCTAAAAACGGGCTGTTACACTTCCGTGATACTGTGACACTACTAAAGAACTTTTACTAATGCCATTGGTTTATTTCTCAACTCTTTAACTTTTCGAGCCAGAATTTTCATCGGTTCCTCGCTATGTCATATCAGGCTATAATTCTATTTCAACTGGAGAAATCATATGAGAAGGATCAGGTATGTATCTTCGCAACATTGATATGTGAAAAACATTATAAATCTTTTCAAGTTCTAACAGCAAAGCCAAACGATATGCTACTGGCCCTATTCTTTTGAAAACCTTGTATGGACCAATGAACCTTAGATTGAGTTTTCTTTTTCGGCCAAAATGGATAATTTTCTTCTAAGGTGATACTTTTAGGAATACCTTATTACCAACTTGAAATTCAATGTATTTTGTTTTTAAGTCAGCATATGGTTTTTGACGATCCAACATGACTTTCAAATAGTTTCGAACTATACAAACTTTGCCTTTAGTTTCTCTAATCAATTCTATTTCAACTAACTTTCTTTTGCCCAATTCTAACCAGTAAAACGGAGTTATGCATTTTTTGTTTGTATAAAGCTTTAAATGGTTCCATTTTAATACTGGATTGATAGCTATTATAATTGGAAAACTCGGCTAATGAAAAATATTTCTCCTAACTGCCTTCAAACTTGAGAACATAACAACATAACATATCCTCCAAGATTTGGATTACTCACTCTGACTGTCTGTCAATTTGTAGGTGAAAAGCTATACTGAAATTAAGCTTAGTGGCCAAAGCCCCATGTAGTTTATTCCAAAACGTAAAAGTAAACCTCGGGTCTCAATAAAAAATAATGGACACCATATAATCTGACAATCTCAGAGACAAACAATTTGGTTAGTTAATAATAAGTTCTAACGGGAATAAAATGTGTTGATTTCGTCAATCTGTCTATGATTACCCAAATAGAATCTTTCTTTTTTTGTGATAAAGGCAGACCTGATACGAAATCCTTCGTAACTCATTCCCACTTCCACTCAGGAATCATAATAGGTTGTAACAACCTTGACGGAACCTAGTGCTCAGCTTTCATCTGTTGATACACTATGTAACCCCCTAAACCTAGCCTGGATGTTATGGCTGAATCTCGAAGGTCACATTGGCCATGATGATGGCGTGGTAAATGTTTAACTATTTTATTTCAAAACTCGTTATCTTTCCTTTAAAATCAGCGTGTTGATTTGCTTCAGAAAACCAAAGTAATGTCTTTAAATTTATTTGGAATGAAATTATCAGAAATTGAATAGCTTTGAAAGTCCAAGTTTTGAACATTTGAAGAAAACATTGTACTTCGAAAATGTTTTAGCAAAAAATTTACTAAATCTTATTTATTGATTAAAAACCGTTATTTGATACATTTCATAAATTATTGAATAAGTGAATAAATAAATTAAAGTTTCGTAAAAGCATATTCTTGAGTTCGAAATAAAATCATTAGGTCAAAATTGTAATTATGTTGAAAAATCTAATTTTTTGTATCGATTTGATAAATCATTTGTTTATAATTGTTTTTAAACCAAATCATGCAATAGTATCCAAAATCGAAAATCAACGACCCATGTTATAGTTCGTAAATAATAATTAAACAGTCCCAAAAATACCAAATAATAAAGTGTAAAAGTTTATGCAAAATGTTCAAGTACTCCTCTATAAGCCAAGCCCATGACCTAATCTCATGGGTTATCTGAAAAGTCAAAAATTGTAAAGGGTGAGCTTTTAAAACCCAATGTGAATTCAACATAAAAGAAAACAATATTTAATCCATACATTTCATAAACATAGTAACGCTTGGATTTCAACATAATTTCACATATGGCAAGGTGTATGAGAATGTCAGTGTATAGCTTTTTTAAAAAATCAATGCAATTTTTTTAAAAACATTCTTACCTATCTCTGCTACACACCAATACAGGGTTTCAGAGAACTTGTCCATCCAATAACACTCCACGTTGTGGCTAAGCCACTGTATATTACAGTCAAGCTGAATGTTGTGGTTAAGCCACTGAATACCGCAGACAAGCTGCTCGTTGTGGTAAAACCATTGAATAAATGTTGTGGCCAAGCCACTCAATATCGCATACAAGTACACATTATGGTCAAGCCACTGAATAATGTTGTGACCAAGCCATTCAATATTGCAAACAAGCTGCACATTGTGGTCAAACCACTTAATAACATTGCGGCCAAGCCATATAGTATTGTAGTAAAACTGCCTAAGTCCTCCTCATTTCATAACCATCCCAAACCCCATGCATGTGATGTGGCATATAAATAGTATTTTCAATGGGCATTCTTAACATGCAAATCAGATTTAATCAGTACAGTGAGCATGCTTAACATGTGAATCATATCTCAATTATCATAATAGTGGCATGATTTATACATATCATGCATAACCAATATTGCCATAAAATCACATATCATGAGAATTGGTATGTACACATAATTTCACAACAATTATTAAATCACATCAATTATAACATACATTCACAAAATCATCAATTTAAAGTACTTACTTGAGTATTCCCCCTTGTGCGGATTTAACATCTCTTTTTGAATACTTAATGTATTCTCAATATTTCACATTATGAAGATATTTATCAAGTTTTCAGTCTTAAATAAATATGAATATATCATTTGACAATAAGTATATATGTAAAGTTTCTAATAAGTTAAATCCACACCTTGTTTGGTAGATCCAACAACACCGATTTTGATTCTGATTCTAACTTCAAGGGAAGAAATTTGAATTTGAATCCTTTTTATTAATAAATCAATAACATGTCTTAAAATGCTAAAATGTTCCATATAAGTCTCATATCGAAGATCAAGTGAGGAGACTTACTTATCGATCATCTAAAAGGGTACACTTTTCTTAAAGCGGTAATACGGTTCTGAGTAGTTTGAAAGAACACCTCACGAGTGTCCAAAAACCAATTTTAGTTTCAACCTTAAGAAATGAAAAGGAAAAGATTGATATTCGATTATAGAGGAAGATTATCTGAGGAGAATCATCATCCAAAAAATATAAAAGAATAGATTAGGATCGTAAACTATCTATGAAAATAGGACAAGAGGATTAGTAATTTAGTTTTAACTAAAGAAATGAAGTGAAAATGAAAATCGATGAAAAATGGTGACTAACAGCGGTGGCGGTGTAGTGTCGCTACAACGACGATACGTCTATGGTACGGCAGTGGTGTGATGGTGGTAAGGTGTGGACGAGGCGTAGAAGAGCGATGAGGACTTTGTGCTGTCATGATGGTGATTTAGTGGTAATGTGGTGGCCAATGACGGTGGTATGATGGCAAAATGTCAAAGGAGTGGTGGTTGAAGGAGGAGGAACAAAGAGAAAAGATGAGAGCAAAGTTGAAAATGAAAACAAAATGGGAACTTAGGGTGCCTAGGTGCATGGGACTGTAAGGTCAATGGTAAGAGAGGGAAAATATGGAAATGAGTGTTTCAAGGGGAAGTAATGGAAAGTGAGGGAACATGGGGAGTAAAAGGTGAGCTATTCATGGTAAGTTGACTAATTAAAAGGGAAAGAAATCCTTGCCTATAAGTGGAACGACGAAAATGTGCAAGTGTACACAATCACAACAAGTAATAAAGTGACAAGTAAATGTCGAGTTATAATACCCATAGAGACTGTGGAAGAAAAATATTTATGAAATGTAAATCAAACACTTTTGTGATGGGAAAAATATGTTGTTTTGAAGAAGTGATTTAAAAACTAAAAATTAACTAAGTAATAAAAATAAAAAGTAAAAATTCCAATGCACGATTTCAATAAGATGAGTTTTAATCAATATGATATAATTGTGTTAGATGGATTACATTCATTAACTTAGAATTACTAAACCCAAGTTCATCTTGTTACAAATATTTTCACGGCAACTTGGTAATTTGTTAATTATTGCACATACATACTTACTAAATTAACCAATCTCTTAAACATTTTTCAATAAAAATTCAAACAATTAATCAATTTTCATAAGCACATATAACATTAAGTGAGGTAACAATATATTTCTATAACGAAATAGTTTAACCACAATAATCTTGCAAGTTATGCAAGGCTAATGTATCGTTTAATACCGTCGCTAATTTAACCCTTAACTACCTTAGAATATTAAACATGCACCAATTAAATATTTTTTCAATTAATTAAAATTTCAATACGTTTAATAATTAATTCATTCATTACCTTACATTTTACAATGCAAATAAACATAAGCATGTTTTTATTTAATTAAACAACTTACCAAGGCCTATGACAACACAAACATGATTTTAATAATTTAAGTGGACATAATGCAATCAATCCAACATGAATTAAACTTAAGCCATTTTAATTAGAATAAGAACAACAACACAAAAATTATTCATATTCATGGTCACAACATAAACAAGAAATTTAAAGAGAAGGGAACTAGTAAGCAAATCCAGGATTTCTCTGAAGCCAGATTAGTGTGCTTCTCTTCTTCTCTGCTCATTTTGTTGAACCAAGGCCTCTATGAACAGTTGAATGTTGCTATTGCAAGGTGGATGAAAGCTATTTTTCAAGAGGGAAATTGGCAAGGGAATGAAAAAGAAAAAGGGAAAATAAAGAAGGGAAAGGAAGAGAAACAGTGAGTGAAAGAGAGAGAGATGTGTGGGAATGAATGGTGTGTTGAATGATAAGGGAATAGAGGTATTTATAGGTGTGAATGGCTACTAAAAATAGCAAATAAATTTCAGCCATTCACTCTTCCTTGGCTGGCCACACATGGTGCAAAGTTTGAATGTTTCAACTTTGCAATATTTAGCTTGGGCCAAAAAGATAAAGGCACAGAAAGTGGAGGGGTTTGAATAGCATTTAGGTGAAGCTCAATGACTATTTTGCAAGTAGGAAAATCAACTAATTGGATCAGCCATAGAGACGGTCCTGGGCTACCAATTTCTTGGTGGATCAGTCTTTTATACTTAGCATACTAGGCTACTTTCTCCTTCAGGCTTTATATTAATTTTAACCCAATTAATTTTGGATAAAAATTAAATATAAAGTAAATAAAATAATAATTATTTGGAACGTCCGTGGCTGGAAAATAATTTAACCATGCTCTTGATTCACTTGATGCAAAAATTACCCCAATGGTTCAAGCCTTTTGAGGTGTTTGTCGAGCCAATTTTCACATTTTGTGCAAAATTGTCGAAAATAACCCAAATTTGTGAAAATTTATTATAAAAATAATTAAAATTGAATATGTTAAAAATTTTAGTGAAATTAAATATTTTATAATTAAAGTATGAGTTTCGACAAAATTTACTATGAAACTGCATGAATTAGAGCTGAAAAGGTGCTGAAAAAGTCTACATTTTTGTGTTCCCAATAAGGCAATTGTTGTGGTGGACGGCACAAGGGGGTTTGACCATGATATTGACATGGAAAAAATTTTAAAAAAATGTAGATGTGGGGATTTGAACATGGGATCTTAAGGAGATTAATTAAGCTCCTTACCACTAGACTACATACTTGCTTGTTCATAAATTGACGAAATTAATTATAAAAATATGGGGTGTGACCACTCTAGCTTCCTTTAAAAAAAATTCGTTCTTGAAATTTACCTTATCAAAATAGGTGAGGTTATTGTCATCGCATCACGTCCTCGGGTTCCCAAGTAGCTTCAGTTTCCCATGATTTTGCCATAAGACCTTTACTAGAGGAATCTACTTTTTCTTTAACACCTTAACCTCACGGTCCAAAATCTAAACTTACTCTTACTCATATGACAAATCTAGTCTCACCAAGACCTCCTTGATTAGAACCACATGAGATGGGTCAGAATGATATCACCTCAACATAAAAACGTGGAACCCGTCATGAATATGGTCTAGTTTTGGAGGTAGCTCTAACTGTAAGCCATTGATCTAACCCTCTTTAGTATCCTGTAAGGTCAAATAAACCTCGGGCTCAACTTGCCCTCACGACTAAATCTCAGTACTTTCTTCGACGGTGATACTTTAAGAAATACTTGGTCTCCAACACTAAACTCTATATCTTTCCTTCTCAAGTCGGTGTAAGATTTCTATCAATCTGATGCCGCTCTCAATTGATCCTAAACCAGCTTAATAACATTCTCAGTCTCCTATACCAAATCTGAACCCAAAACCTTAGTTTTCCCCAAATTAGTCCAATATAGAAATGTATGAAATTTACGACCATACAGTGCTTCATAAGGAGTCATCTAAATGCTCGACTAAAAACTGTTGTTATATGCAGACTCTGCTAGTGGAAATGTTCCCTTAGCTACCACTAAAATTGATTACGCAACCCCTCAACATGTCCTTAAGAATTTGGATAAATCTTTCAATTTCCCATCAGAGTGTGGGCGAAAAGCTATGCTAAAGTTCAACCGAGTATTAGACCCTCATGTAACTTCTTTCAAAATCAAGATGTAAATCGAGGATCTTGATTAGAAATGATAGATACTGGTCCTCCATGAAGTCTTAACATTTCGAAGATATACAACCTTGCCAACTTGTGCAGCGAATAATCAATAAGAATTGGCAGAAAATATGTTGACTTAGTCAGTTTATCCACAATTACCTAGACTGAATCCTTCTTAGTAGGTGTCATAGGCAACCCACTAACGAAGTCCATAGTCACACGTTTCTACTTCCACTGAGAAATTTGAATAGGCTGTAATAAATGCTAGGGGAATTGGTGCTCAACCTTGATTTACTGGCACATCAAACACTTACCCACAAACTTGGTTACCTCATGCTTAAGACCTGACCACCAATATTGTTCCCTTAAATCTCGGTACATCTTAATCCCTCTAGGATGTATAGCGTATGGGCTATTATGTGCTTCCTAAAGAATAGGCTGTCTTAAATCTCGGTCATCAGGCACACAGTATCTCCCACAAAAATGAAAAACTCCTTTAGAATTAAGCTCAAAATATATAGTCTTACCCTCCTCAATCTATCTAAACAGAGCTACAAGAGACACATCAAAGATTGCTTCGGCCGAATCTCATCCACTAAAGTAGGTCTCACTTGCAACTTCGCAAGAAAATTTCCATCTCTAGTCAAGCTCAACTTGGTGAAAATAACTCTCAAATCAGTCATCGACTTCCTACTCAGTGCATCTGCCACAACGTTCGCCTTTCCCATATGGTACTTAATGGTACAATCATAATCCTTGAGCAATTCTATCCATCTCCTCTACCTCAAGTTTAACACCTTTTGGGTGAGGAGATACTTAAGGCTCTTGTGATCTGTGTAAGTGATACACTTCTCACCATATAGATAGTGCCTCTAAATCTTAAGGGCAAAACACAACAGCTGCCAGCTTAAGGTTCTGAGTTGGATAATTATGTTTGTGTGCCTTAAGTTGTCTCAAGGCGTAGGCCACAACCTTACTGTCTTGCATCAAAAAGCAACCAAGATCGATATAAGACTCATCACTATATACCATATAGTCTTTCCCAAACTTAGGCTGGATTACAAAAGGTGCTTGAGTTAACACAGGCTTAAGCTTCTCAAAACTATCTTGTTGCTCCTCAGTCCAGTTGAAAGGTGCACTTTTCCTCAACAGCTTGGTCATAGGAGTTGCAATCAAGGGAAACACTTCCACAAACCTCCTATAATATCCATCCAGTCTAAGGAAGCTCCAAATTTTGCTGACGTTCTTAGGCTATTTCCAGTCCAAAATAGCTGCAATTTTTTTTGGATCGACATGGATACCTTTAGCTGATACCACATGACTTGAAAAACATCAATCAGTGGAGCCAGAACTCACACACACTCAGTTTGGCATAAAGCTTTTTCTCACGAAGAATTTGTAAAACAACTCTTAGGTGCTCATCGTGCTCAGCTTCTGACTTGGAGTAAATCAAGATGTCGATAAAGACCACAACAAATTGATCAAGATAAGCCTGGAAAACTTGATTCATTAGGTCCATAAAAGCACTAAATGTAACACCCCTTACCCGACTCGGTCGCCGGACCATAGTAAAAAGATGCTACGACCAAATTCAATAATTGATAAATACTGTACTAAACAAAAAGTCACATGTTTATAACTTAAATCACATATAAACAAACATACTTAAATTTGAACTCTATGAAGGTCTAATTGTGAAATCCAAACATATAATAGGATCAAATTACAAAATTTTTAAGTTTTAAAGTCAATATTGAAAATCCATAGTTGGTATCAATACTGAATCGATACCTTGCTGAAAATCGATATCAAAGTTCAATTATGTTATCCTTGCAAAATAAGGGTATCAATAATTATTTTATGGTATTGATATTTTATGAAAAAAGTATCGATACTCAAATAAAAATCGACACCATTTTGACATTCTGTTTGTTTTAAAACTGTTCATATGGTCAAGTATCGATACCAGAAGCTAAAATATTAATACCTAACTCAAAAATGGTAAAATCTCATCTTTAAAAGTTCATTTCAAGCCAAAATCACCTATCAAACAAGAGTCAATAATATCACCTATTCAAACATTTAAATGACTAACCAATGTGCCCTCATTGACACCACAATTTTTATACATATACATCAAGCAATTCATCTAAGATAACACCATCATATATATATGTTACTAAATCAACAACAGTACCTCTAATTACCAAATACCAACCCATACTTCCAAGGGAAATCAAACATGACCATTATCTTAAGCTATCTACCAAATTGACTATTCCATATTTTCAACCACTATGAGAGTTCTCAACCAAAACAAAGCATAAAACATTGCCTATTCAAGTAAGATCAACATTAAACATAACTTATCAATTCATCAACACATAAGCTTAATTACAGCTTCAAATAACATGTTAACCTTAACAACTTCGAAATCCTATATACATTCCACAAACCAAAATGGTTAAAACAAAAGCTATCGAAAAGGATGTGGATAGTGTGAGCTCTAAAGTTGATTCGTTCGACCAATTTTGCAAAATGTTAGCTGCAGAAAACAAAATAAAATAGGTAAGTTTATGAAGCTTAGTAAATCCATAGTTAAAATTTAATTCAACTTACCTTAACTTTTAACTAATTACTAATTGAACTTAAATTATTAAAACCTGAACAACCATTTCCAAAATCACATATCATTAATACCAAATCATTCAATTATTTAACTCATTAAAGGAATTCAAAGACTAATATACACAAACATTTCAATTAACATAAATCCAATTCAAAGAGTAATATAACCTTAAATAAATATTTTCATGGCCCGTTGAACTATAACAACTTGACTTGGGTATTCGGGTTTCCCCCAAAACACACCAGAGAGCATCGACATGCTAATAGAGGCACCGTAGTGTAAATACAGAGGCATCGAAGTGTAAATAGAGGCATTGAAGTGCAATCCCGTACAAGCGCGCGTACTAACCCTATTGGCATACCAATTGTATCCTAATTGTTTACTACGTTCAACCGAGCAATTTAACCAAATTCACAACATTAATCATTTCGAGGCACTTCCATATTTCTGTACACATGTTGTAAATCCATTACATACATTATAATATCGTATTATCACAAAAATTCACCACTACCAAATATTAGTTTTCCATTTTTATTTATTTGCAACATTTAATAATTCACAAATAAATAATGAAAATTTCACATTTAGTACAATTAGTCAGCAATATTAGTACAACTATAAAGAAATACACATATAAATATTCCTACACTATGAACTTACCTAGATTATGCTTTTGGATTACTCGTAGGGACTAACCCATGATTTTTCTTTTTCGCTAGTTATTCTCTGTACGATTCAACTCTTGATATGCAAATAAATATGGTGGCCAAACCTTCAAGCCTTCAATGGTGTTTAATTTCTTCAAATTTTCAGTGAACTAAACCATTAAGGAAGATGATAATTTTTTTATCATTTTACTTAAGTTTATTTATTAAATTACAATTTTTCCTTTAATAAAATATTCAATTAAACCAAAACACAAACTCATTATCGTCCTTTAGCTTATAACATGGTGTAATTACATTATAAAGCCTCCCACCTTTATTCAATAATCCATTTAGTTAAGTAATTCAATAATCCATTTAGTTTTTTCATCTATTACAATTTAATCCTTTTTAATTAATTAACTTGTCAAACATTAAAATTTCTAAACCAAACCTTTACATACTAAAATAGTAACACCGTAAATATTTAATAAAAATATTTATGAGCTCGTTTTACAGAAACGTGGTCCTGATACCTCATTTTTCAAGACCAATTGACTTTCGAAAGAACCACTTATATTTAATCATTTATTCAATTAACTAAACTTCATCCAATCAAAATTCAATATAAATTATTTTTAACTTGTCTCATTTAATTACTAATTATTATGGACTTACTTGTTGGGTTTGGGGTCCCAAGACCACTGTACTCCCCCTTTTGAAGATTTCGTTCTCGAAATTTCTTACTTGAAAATAGGTTCGGGTATGTGATTTTATAGAGTTTTTTGTTTCCCACATAGCTTCTTCAACACTATGTTGATGCCATAACACTTTAACCAATGAAACACATTTATTTCTTAATTCTTTCACTTCCCGAGCTAAAATTTTCATTGGTTCTTCGCTATAAGTCAAATCAGGCTGTAATTCAATCTTATCCATAGACAACACATGTGATGGATCAGAACGATAGCCTCGGAGCATTGAAACATAAAAAACATTGTGAATTCTACCAAGTTTCGGAGGTAACGCCAAATGATACGCCACAGGTTTGATTCTTTCTAGAATTTCATACGACCGAATGAATTGTGGACTGAGCTTTCCTTTTTTGTCGTAACATAGCACTTTTCTCTAGGGTGAGAATTTCAAAAAAACTTTCTCTCCAACTGAGAACTCAATATATTTATGTTTCAAATCTGCATAAGATTTCTGATGATTAGACGTGAATTTTAAGTTATCACGAATGATTCTGACTTTGTCCTCGATTTCTTGAACTAAATCAACCCCAACTAACTTCCTTTCATTCAATTCAAATCAATATAACGAACTACTACATTTACGCCCCTAAAAGCCTCGTACGAAGCCATTTTTATGATTGACTAATAGCTATTATTATATGCAAATTGAGCTAACGATAAATATTCTTCCCAACTACCTTCAAACTGAATAACACAACACTGCAACTTATCCTCCAAAATATGTATTGTTCACTCAGAATGACCATTCGTTTGCAGATGAAAAGCGGAACTAGAATTAAATTTGGAGCTCAAAGCCTTATGTAACTTATCCCAAAATCTATAGGTAAACCTAGGATCATGATCAATATGATCAACAACGGTATGCTGTGCAATCTCACAATTTCTGAAACATATAATTCAGCTAATTTCCCAAGTGAATAATCAGTTCAAAAGAGTATAAAATGAGCTGATTTCGTTAACCTGCCAATGATAACCCAGATCAAATCTTTTCTTGTTAGAGTTTATAGTAACCTTGAAACAAGATCCATAGTGACACGCTCCTATTTTCACTCTAGAATCATCACAAGCGGAAGCAAACCTAGTGGAACATGATGTTCAACTTTCACCTACTGACATACCAAACATCTAAACACAAACTCGGATATTTCACATTTCATACCAGACCACTAGTAACGCTGCTTCAAATCGTTATAGATTTTAGTACTTTCAGGTTGAATCAAGTAAACGCTATTGTGAGCTTCAGTAACAACTCTCATTTTAACCTAGAATCATTCAGTACACACAATCGATTTTAGAAATATATACAATCATCAACTCCGATACAAAAATCAGTATTCTAACCACTTTTTACTAGTTTAAGCCTCGGTAACAAATCTGGATAATTTTGTTTGAAATTATTGAAATTTCGATAAAATTACTAGCTTTTCTATCAACTTAGCCAAAATAGAATCATCACATCCCAATGTCAAATTTGCATTCATAGCTCTCAAAGCAAATAGAGATTTTCAACTCAAAGTATCTGCGACAATATTAGCTTTCTTGGGGTGATAATCAATTACTAAATAATAATCCTTTAGTAATTCAAGCCATCTACGCTGACGCAAATTCAAATCTTTCTGAGTCATCAAATATTTTAATCTTTTATTATCAGTAAAAAATATGACATTTCTCACCATATAGATAATGTCACCAGATCTTCAATGCAAATACAACTACTACCAAATCCAAATAATGTGTTAGATAGTTACGTTCGTGAGGCTTCAATTGTCTCGAGGCATATGCGATTACTTTCCCCCTTTGTATGAAGATGCAATCCAAACCACAAATGGATGCATCACTATAAATAATAAATTCTTTCCCGATTTCAGGTTGAGTCAGTACTGGAGCTTCAATTAACATATTCTTCAACTGATCAAAACTTTTCTAACATTTATCAGACCAAACAAAATGAAATCTTTTTGCAATAGTTTAGTCATCAGAGACATTATAATGGAAAAGTTTTTAACAAAATATTGATAATATCCTGCTAAGCCCAAAAAGCTACATACCTTAGAAACATTCTTTGGTACCTTCCAATCAACAACCGCCAATATTTTATTCGGATCAACACGATACCATAACTAGAAATTACATTACCTAGAAATTTGATTGCCTTCAGATGTACCAATGTCCAAAGTAGAAATCCTGCACAAAAGATATGGAAAATAATATCTGCAAGTATATGGGTCAGGTTGTAATATAGTTACAACGGAGTAGGTGAGTACATCGGACCCAAGGGAAGCGAGAACTAAATTAATTCTAATTTTAACATAAATAGATCTGACTAATACTCTAATCAAATTATAATACGAAGAATTAAAAAAGAGTTTTTGGATTATAATAAAATAATAATAAAAGAAACAAATGAAAATTAAATGAAAGAAAAATAAGAAATCAATTAAACAAATATATATCAAATTTGGGCATGGGTGATTAGCTCGCTTCAGTAATCTTAATCAATTATCGTTACAGGTTTTCTTGTTCAATCAACTAGGTAATGCCTCAATAGAATCTTCCGATACGTCCACTGAAATAATGAGTCGACAAGAACTACTTATTTTTTGACCTTATAGTCTAGACGGTTTAGGGTAAAGGTGTTCACGGATAGGCCATAACAAATTTGGGTTAATTCTTACCTTAATGACTTCATAGGGTTGTCAGGCCTAGGGTTTAGGTTCTTCCTGTCCTGAACAGGTGGTTCATTAAGAAATCCTTACAAAACAATTAATTATTCATACCTCCACTCACTAATCCCCCACAGGAGGATTAGTTCCTCATGGATCTAATAAATAATATAAACTTGAATAAGAGAATAAACACAAAAAATGATTTCAAGAATAGAGTTTAAAAGAAGCCTGATCGTATTGAATTAAAGCGTAGAATCGTCACAGAGTTTGAAAATAGTTTCAAAATCGAATTTCTTCCCAAAAATAAATAACAGGAATGGAAATCAAGTGTAAACCCTAAAAGAAAAGAAAAACTAAAATCTAAAACTAAAGAAAAAATTATACAAAGGAAAAAGGTTTCCATAACATTTGTTAGCTGAGCCTATTTATAGATTTAGGATGATCATCGTCCTTAGCCTTAGGTCAGTTGACATTCTCGAGCTTAAAGTTGGACTGTGCGGACAAACACACCCCTAGCTTGTATTAATTTCCCATACAGAGGCGATGTCACGACACACCAAGTCCTATGTTACGACATCAAGGGCAGTATTCTCAACTTCAGGGTGTTTTCAGGGGTATGTCACGACATTCTCAGGCATTGTTAGGACATTGAAGGTAGTCTTGGGTTTCTTCAGCTCTTCTCCCTATGTTGCAAAATCTAATGGCCCATGTTGCAACCTAACAACCAGTATTGAGTAATTATGCCTTCTAATGGTCTCCTACACACTCACAAAGTGTATTAGCTCACCCTTAGGCCTCTTCCGGCCCCTAAGGTCAATAAAAAACTCAAATAACACATTTTATTACACTTTAACTAAAATTGCTAAAAAGTAATTAAAACATAACTAAAATGCTTATGTTCAAGCTCCCAAAGTGTAAAAACTAGTTTAATCTGCTGACCGAATTACAGTAGATCAAACTCCCCCACACATAAGTCATTGCTTGTCCTCAAGCAATAAAATAATAAATAAAAAGATGACCCTTGAACAAGTATAGTACAAGTGTTAGCTTTAGAGCACATGAATAGACATTCGATATTCACATATAATCTTGGCATGAGATATAATTGACTTACCCACTTTTGGTATCAAACACCTAAGTTTAGTATATTACAAAGCATACAAGCATTAAGAGTATCAAATGTAGGAATCCATCAATAAATTATAGAAATAATTTGATTATCCTAGTAGAATACAAACAATTATAAATGCAATTATTCAACATGATTTTGAATTGTGAATAAGTCTATCTAGATCACATAGGGCTTTTTAGCTTGTAATGTTCTGAGGCTTAGGACATGTATAGATTTCAAGAATAGTAAGCATCAAATAATTTCAAGCATGAAAATAGTTTGGCACATAATATTGTACCCTATTCTTCCCCTTAGTAAACCTTTCTCACTCACCGCCTTATGTCCCATTGTCTCACCTTCCTTACTTCTCCACATAGGAAGTCACAGCATAATATAACAACCATACTTAGCTCATGAGTTTTTGTGCACTAATGACCGAGCTTTTATACTTTTGTGACTTTGTCACAATTTCTTTTTCTAACACAACTCACTCACAAATGCTTTTTCTTTTAAATACTTTGTCCACTCGTTTTGATTTTTTTTTGAAATTTTCTTTTGTTGCACATTCTGACTAACCTATAATCCTTATGTCACACTGATCCTTCCTATTTCACTCTATTTTTACAAAATCCACCAGAATGTATCTACTTAACCCTCCATACGTATGGCTAGACATCTGTAGTCATGCAATTCAAGATGCACGGAAAAAGATAAGTACAAATTTATAGTTTGGCTCGAGTTTTGTATAAAGGATCACCAAGAAGTGTTTTCTGGCTCAACAATAGGTACTAAGGATAAATAACAGGGTTAACTTTTTAACTTCGGGTGTATTCCAAATAATGTCTTAGGTCATCATTAGGTATCTCAATATTCACAACTCTAATCAACCAAACAACCACAAATTCAAAATTTATCATTCATACTAGTATGCTCATTTCCGTGTATTCTCTATATAATTTGGTACATTTTATTCCTTTAATGCCTATTTATAGTTTAATATATAGAACTTAGTAGTTTAATAATAAAAAATTAAAATCACCTATCCTCATGCCAAATTTATTGTAAATACAAGCAACCTATGTACATGCTGCTAACCAATCACTTGTATTTTTAGAAGCTCAAACACACAAATGACAAGAAAAACCAAAGAAAAGCATAATGTTTGAAAAACAAAAATTTTCTATGTTACCCCTACACTTTAGATAACACATTGTCCTAAATGTGTGACCCCTAATTAGATAAGGAAAGAAGTTACCCGATTGATCGTGATAGTTCCATAAGCTATTGGTGGGTGCTTCCTCTTTTAATCATTTAAAGCTCGAATTGTTTGTGCCTCCTTCATGTTGGGTTCCTACAAAGGAAATTAGAATAAAATGCAAAACAAATAATAATCTACTTATTAATCCTACTCCTAAAAAGTTAAATTAAAATCATCCAAAAATTAATACACATCTTTTAAAAATAGAATTATAACAGCGTTCAATCATCCTCCACAAAATCCATCTCTTCATCTCCTTCTTTTTCTTCATCCTCTCATTCTTCTTCGCTTTCACGCACTTTTTCCTCCTCCTCAAAATGTGTTAGCCCAAACATGCATAGCATATAATTCGGTACCCTAATATTTTTTTCGTGTAAACTCTTGAAAGATTGGGCCTTATTCCTACATCCAATGTATCATCCAATCTAGTTTTGGATGACTGCTTTCTCCAACTTCTTATTGAGCGGTTGATTTTGCTCTCCTTTGAGATTTAAAAAAAATGGAAGAATATGTATTTAGGTTATAAAATAGGTGTTTTAAAGGTTAAAAATCAAGTAAAGTGGGGTTTAATTTGTAGGGTTGCGCGATCGGGTCAAGTCAACCTTGCAGAAAATTACAGTCATATCGTGGGAGGTTTCGTGTCGCGAATTCCAACTAGTTTACTATTGTCGTCACATCTAGGTTTGATGTCGTGACACACTTTAAACTTTTGGGTTTTCTAGGTATATTGTTTACGGTGTCGTGACATCGATAAGATTTTCTTAATTTTTGTTAAATCTACCCTTGGTGTTGCAACACTGGCTCTATTTTCACCCAAAATTCCAATTGCTAGAGTGTTACAATTTCTATAAAACATTAAATTAATAAAACTTAAAACCTTAACTAAACAGTTAATTAATTATAGAATAATTTACAAAAAAGTTAAAAATTAATTCAACTAATTTAAATTTTGTTGCAGGATTCATTCGACAACATTATTAATTCCCAAATGGATGATTCTTCTATCAGTATTAGTCCATTGCCCATCATGCCACTCCACCTTTACTCGTTGTCCCTTTCGTTAAACCTATTTTTTACCTGCACACATTAAAGGAATTACTCCCTTGACTCAGGATTATCAGAAATAGATAATTTATTCCAATGCTCTCTAACTTCCTTCTTCTTTCCTCGCTTAATTAGTGACCACACTTAAAAGTTTTAGTCTCACCATTGATTTTCATGGTTAATTCATTTTTATCTAAATCAATAGTGGACCTAGAAGTAGCTAAGAAAGGTCTACCTAGTAGGATGGGTATTTTTCGATCTTCTTCAAAGTCTAGAACCACAAAGTCTGTTGCCAACTATAGTGTTATTTGGGTATTTTTAATGTCCCTTAACCCAAGTTTTTCAAAAATAGATAGAGGCATTAAATTAATACTAGCTCCTAAGTCACATAGAGCTCTATTAAAATGAATGCTCCTTACTCCATGGGAATAGTTAAACTTCCTGGGTCTTTCCATTTTTAGGGAACCTGTCTAGAGATAATAACACTACATGAAGCGCTTATACTAACTTGTCAACCTACCTTAATTTTCCTAGGCCTAGATGTAATTTCCTTGAAAAACTTGTCATATTTAGGAACTTTCTCAATTAATTCAATCAAGGGCAGGTTAGCGTTTAAAGTTTTTAACAAGTTTAAAAAAATTACAAACTCATATTCATCCCGCTTTTTCTTTTCCTCTAGTCTTGAAGGGAATGGTATTTTTGCAACAAAAGAATCTTTAGTTGCTTCATTCTTTGGCTCAACTGTCGGTTCAATTACTTCCTCTGGTTCAGGCTCATGATCAACTTATAGGGATCTCTCTTGACGATTGTGAGTACTCTTCATATTTGCCTCTTGAGTTAGGTTTTCTGGGCTACTCAATACTTTACTCGGTCGAAGCGCTATTGCTTTCATGTGCTTCTTCCCTTCCCTATAAAGATTATTTTCCATATTGTTAGGAATACCTGTGCCAATTTGCCTTTTTATATCCCCCATCATGCTCATCAATTGACTCATTTGATCTACAAGTTTAGTCAATGTTCTTGTTAAGTTGGTGCACTCAGACAGCACCTACTTCATATCCATTCTCATTGACTGCATCTCTCCCTCAATTCTTTCCAGACATTGACCACATGTAGTATGGTCATTTGGGTTGGCCCTTTACTGAGGTTTCTACAAATAAGGAGGTTGATAGTTAGTATTTTTAATTTGGTTAAAACTATTACCCCCTAATTGGTTTCTTCCCCATCTCAGGTTTGAATTATCTCTCCACCTAGGATTGTATGTATTTGAATAGGGATTTGCAACCCTATTTTTGATGTAGTTCACATCCTCGATAGGATTATTAATATAGTGGACAAGCAGTTTGTCTCCTCCATAGATATCTGATGCACCCTTTTCAGCCTCTATTAAGTTGATTCTATCCAATAATTGATGGTATCTGTCATCTTCCTAGATAACCTTCACTGTAGATGGTATTTGGCCATACGTATGACGTTCAGTTTGCTAGTGGCAAGAATTTATTTCCATACTTTTTATTAACTCGTACGTATCTTCGTACGTTCTATTCATCAAGGCTCCTCTTGCTGCTCTATCTAATCTGGAGCTCGAATACAGATCCAACCCATTGTAAAAAGTTTATAGTCTTAACCACTTAGGTAATATGTGGTATGGGCACTTCTGAATCAACATCTTGAAATTCTCCAATGCTTCATGAAGGCTCTGTCCTTCTAATTGCTTAAACATTAAAATTTCTGCTTCTTAGCTGGACATTTTGCTGATGGGGAAGAATTTTTTTAGGAATTTTCCTCCGAGTTCTCCCATGACGTGATCAATCTATTTGCCTGTGAATCTAGCCAAGCAAAGGCATTATCAATCAATCAAAAGAGGAACAACTGAAGATGAATAGCGTCATGAGTGATCCTATTGTATTTGAAGGTATCACAAAGCTGGAGGAATCATTTTAAATCCTAACTCAAATCCTTTGTCATTGTTTCGTGAAACTAAAAATTGTTCTGGATCATCTTGATAATGGTTGGCTTAATTTCGAAATTATTAGCCGTGATAGTTGGCTTCATTATACTCCCTTAAACCATATCTAGATTTGGCAGCGCATATTCTCTTAGGGTCCTCTCATTACGTGCCATGTTTAGATTTATGGGTAGTTTTAGTGGTGGTGGAGGATCTTCGAGATTGTTAGCCTCGTCAAACAACGAATTCTCATGTGGTACATTTCCTACAGCAGGTGGTGCATCTTGCACCTATTGCTACTGCTGTTGCTGTTGACGATTTCTTTAGATTATTCTCTCTAGATCTATGACTCACTCTATAGGTCTTCCCCTACTACGAGTCATACACTAAACCCAAAAACAGAAGATTAGTAGAAACAAGAAAATTAAATTCGTAAATATAACCTAAAATGTGAAAATTAAAACTAATATAGTGACGTTGCCTCCCCGACAATAGCGCCTACAACTTGATCGCCTCCGAATGTACAATTGTCCAGAGTAGAAATCTTGCACAAAACATATGGAAAATGGTATCCACAAGCATACAGGTCAGGTTATAATATAGTTACAACGGAGTAGATGAGTACTTTGAGATCGTACCCAAGGGAGATGAGCACTAAATTAATTCTATTTTTAACATAAACAGATCTAATTAATACTCTAATCAAATTATAGTATAAAGAATTAAAAAAAAGAGTTTTTGGATTATAATAAAATAATAAAAAAATTAAAGAAAATTAAATGAATGAAAAGCTAGAAATCAATTAAAGAAATATATATCAAATGTGCGCAGGAGTGATTAGCTTGCTTCGGTAATCTTAATCAATTGTCATCTTGGGTTCTCTTGTTCAATCAACTTGTCAATACCCATGCAAGATGTTCTAATACGTCCACTAAAATATTGAGTCAGCAAGAACTACTTATTTTTTGACCGTATAGTCCAGACCAATTCAGGGTTAAGGTGTTGACGGATAGGCCATACGAGTTTTGGGTTAATTTCAATGTTAATGACTTCCTAGGGTTGTCATACCTAGGGTTTAGGTTCTTCCTATTCTGGATAGTTGATTCATTAAGAAATCCCTACAAAACTGTTAATTATTCAAGCCTCCACTCACTAATCCCCTACAAGAGGATTAGTTGCTCATGGATCTAATAAACAATATAAACTTGAATAAGAGAATGAACATAAAGAACAATTTCAAGAATAATGTTTAGAAGAAGCTTGATTATACTGAATTAAAGCACAGAATCCTCACAGAGTTTGAGAATAGTTTTAGAATCTGATTTCTTCTCGAAAATAAACAAAAAGAATGGAAAATAAAGTCTATACCTTAAAAAAATGAAAACTAAAATCTAAAACTAAAGAGAAAAATATATAAAGGAAAAAGGTGTCCACAACATGTGTTAGCTGAGCCTATTTATAGATTTAGGATGGTCGTCGTCCTTAACCCTAGGTTAGCTAAAGTTTCTGAACTTAAAGTTGGATTGTGCAGACAAAAACACTCTTGGATCATATTAATTTCACTACATATATGGGGATATTTACGAGCCAGGGGTATTTTGGTCTGCACAATCAAATATTTAACATTAGAGCGTCAGTTGAACTAGGATTGAGGAAGACAATAACCCAAAATAAAAAAATAGGCTCATTTAGCACTTGTTATGGACTACTTTTCATACTTTAGCTTTTCTTTTGTAAATTCAATTTTTAGTTTTTTCTTTCTCTTGGGCTTTAGGCTTATTTTTAGTTCTTTTTCTTTTATGTTCTTCGAAGAACGTGATTTGTAAATGTAGTTAAATGCTAGTGAGATCCATGAGGAACTAATCCTCTTACGGGGGATTAGTAAGTGGAGGTGTGATTAATTGATTCTTATGTAGTGTTTTCTTAGCAAAGCAACTGTTTGGGAGAGGAAGAACTTAAAACCTAGGCTTGATGACCCTAGGATATCATTTATGTGGCAATTAACCCAAAATTGGTATGGCATATGACCTACGTAATTACCAGTTAGGAAAAACTATTTCAATTTCAACAACATATTACTAAAACATTAGAGAAAGCTTATGAAAGATTTAAAACAATTCTTCGGTCAATGTTGGGCGGAGGCATACATTTTTCAGTTCAAATCCAACATTTCTATGATGTTTTAGATAGTCAAAACTAGCAAAAATTTGATGTCATGACTGAGGGAAGTATTTGGAATAAAACAGGATAGGAAGTAATGAAAATATTGGAAAATGTTAGTGAAAATGAAGTTACTGAGGGAATACATTGGGAATAAGAAGATGTAGAGCTAACAAAATGTAAGCCAAAAGAAAAAATGTGCAATAAATTGGAGTTGATTACAACATATTTGGCTAAGTGTATTGAATATGAATCAGAAGAAGAAAACTTAGAATATACAGAATAGGAAAACAACTAGATAGCTCTTCAACTTGATTGATGGTGGCAAAGTAAGGAACAACCAGAAACAAGTAATTTCAAATGCATAAAAAATGGTGCCCTCCATTGTCAAACCACATGAGCTAGAATTAAATCCATTACCAGAACATTTAAACTATGTATATTTGGGGGAACAAAATACTTTGTTAGTGATTATGGCTGTCGGGTTAAGTTCTAAGCAAGAAGAGGCATTATTAAGTATTTTAAAAACACACAAAAAAGCTATTGGATGGACCATCGCTGATATGAAGGGAATTAACCCTGCATTATGTCAACATAACATTAGATTAAAAGAAGAAAAATAACCAGTGGTAGATGCGCAGCGTCGATTAAATCCAACTATAAAAGAAGTGTTAAAAAAAGAATTACTTAAATGGCTTGATGTAGGTATTGTTTATGTGATCTCTAATAACGAATGAGTTAGTCATACATAATGTGTCCCGAAGAAAGGGGTTAACGGTGGTTAAGAATAATAAAAATGAGTTAATCCCAGCAAGGACAACCACTAGTTGGAGGGTATATATTGACCATCAAAAACTAAACGATGCGACGAAGAAAGATCATTTCCTGCTTCTTTTTATTAATCAAATGCTTGATAGATTGGCTGGAGAAGATTATTATTGTTTCCTTGATGGATATTTCGGGTATCATCAAATTCCAATACACCCCAATGATCAAGAAAAAAAACATATTTTCATGTCCTTTTGGTACATACGCTTTTAAACGAATACCATTTAGATTATGTTATGCTCCAGCAACTTTTATGAGATGTATGACTACCATTTTTGCTGATATGTTAGAAGAAGGCTTAGACATATTCACGGATGACTTCTCAGGATACAAAGATTCTTTTCAGGAATGTTTAGGTAACTTTGAGAAAGATCTACAAAGATGCGAAGAAACTAATTTGGTACTTAATTGTGAAAAATGTCATTTCATAGTGAAAGAAAAATTAGTACTAGGACATCAAATATCAAGAAGAGGCTTAGAAGTGGACAAAGTAAAGATCAAAGGTATAAAAAATCTTCCTAATCCTACAATAGTTTGGGGAGTGAGAAATTTCTTGGGACATGCTGGGTTTTACTAGCGATTCATAAAAGATTTCGCTCACATCTCTAAACCACTGAATCAACTTCTTCATAAGGATACACCATTGATATTTGATCAAGATTGCATCAAGGCTTTTGAGGTAATAAAAGAAAAACTTATCTGTACACCTATAATTGTTACTCCTAACTGGTCAAAACCCTTTATAATAATGTGTGGTGCTAGTGATTACACTGTGGGAGAAATATAGGACAAAAGAGAAATAACATATTTAGTGTTATTCATTATACTAGCAAGACACTCAACTCAGCGTTGTGTAATTATATTACCATTAAGAAAGAAATGTCTGCTATTGTGTTTACTTGTGAAAATTTTTTCCCTTATTTGACGGCAAATAGAGTTTAAGTTTACACCTATCACTCGACATTAGAATATGTCACTAAAAAAATAGAAACAAAAGCCAGACTAATGAGGTAAGTGTTTTGCTTCAAAAATTTGATATATGGGTAATGGACAGAAAAGGAATAGAGAATCAAATTACAGACCATTTTTCCAGAATAAAAAGAGATCTAGAGGAGAAAACTCTAAATAAATCAAAGAAACCTTCATTAATGAGCTATTATTTAAGGTAAACATCCATTAGAATGGATTTAGAAATAACAACCCACCATGGTACACTCATTACATGAACTATATTGTCAAAGGAGTTTTTCCACTGAAAGTTTCATGGCAACAAAAGAAGAGGATTTTGTATGAATCAAAAAATTACATTTGAGAAGACCCGTATGTATTCTGGCAATGTACAGATCAATTAGTTCAAAGGTGTGTAGTAGAAGAAGATAGAAGATATTTTTTCAGGGATGCCACACATCACCCTATATTTAAGCCCAACTATGAATAGAGATGCATATGAGTTTGTATAGAGATGCGATAAATGCCAAAGAACTGGAAGTATATTAAGAAGAGATGAAATGCCACAAACAAGGATACTTGAAGTAAAGGTATTTGATGTTTGGGGAATCGACTTCATGGGACCTTTCCCAACTTCTTTCAGGAACCAATACATAGTGATAGTTGTTGATTATGTTTCTAAATGGATTGAAGTTGTGGCATTACCTACCAATGACATAAAAGTAGTAGTGAGATTCCTGAGAAAAAAATATCTTCGCTAGATTTAGAACACCCCGTGCATTGGTGAGTAATGAAGGATCTCATTTTTCTAGAAAATAGTTTGAAGCAACTCTAGCCAAGTACAGTGTGTGACACCGGATGACGACAGCATACCATCTACAAGCTAATGGCTAAGCATGTAACAACCCGTTTTTAGTAGTGTTGGAAACAGTGGTTTTGGAACCATGATTCTGATAAGAGAGTTAGTATGTTAATGTTTAATTATCATCTATAGGGTTATATTAGGGTTGTATGACATTTTCGTTAAGAAATTTTAAGGTTTAAGCAATTAATTTAATAAAATGGATTAAATCATAAAAGTTATAAAAGTTGAAATTTATTGGTTATAGTATTAAATGGCTATGTGATCTTAATTCAATGGATCAATATGGTAAAAATTCATAAACTTTAGATAGTGGATAGTTATGATAAGGTTTTGGTGAAATTAAATAGTTTTTTAAAGGTTAGTTTTGTAATTAAATAAATAAGTTAAAAGTAATAAAATAAATATGAAACAAACATCATCTTCATCAATTTCTTTTCCTCTAACAATTGTACACCATTGTTAAAGGAGGGGAAAGCTTTCGGTCATGGTATTTTGCTTATGCATGGTATGTTTCAAGCTCTATTTTTAATGATTTTTATGCTTTTGAGCTCATTTTAGCTTTGTGTACTTATCCCGGGGGTTAATTTGCAAAATTTTAAAGGTTAAGGGACTTGCCATGAATGAATTTCATGTGTTTGTGATGTTAAGTGATAGATAATTAAATTTTGTTATTAGATGAACATGATTTATTAATTGAATTTTAGTGAATTTAGGGTTGAGGGATTAAATTATTTAAATAGTAAATTCCATGTACATTGGGTGAAATCAGTAAAAATGTGGGTTGATATAGGTAAAGGGAAAAATTGGCTAGCATATTTTGGTTAGAAAAATTGTGAATTTGCAAGCTATGGGCTTAGGGACTAAATTGTATAAAAGTTAAAATATTAGGGGTAATTTTCTAATTTCACAGTGATATGTATTATAGGTTTGAATTCAATATTTGAAGTTATTTGAAATGCTTAATTGAGTTAAATTATTAATTAGATCAAGAAAGGAATCAACTAGATTTGAATCGAGGAAAAGCTAAAGTCTCAGATTAGTTTTCAACTTAGTTGAAAGAATCGTGGTGGTTAAAGTAAGTATCTATGAGTATATACTTATTAATTATTGCTCAGATTGATTATTAGTTGATGATATGTTAGATTTAATTCAGCTCGACAATAATACGATGGCGTGAATACTTGACGGCTTAATAATCAAGTTTGAACCTTAAGATTTCTTAGGATACAGATGACATGTCGCTAGGGATTATATGGTTTCGAGTGTTGGTCCTAGATGTCCTACTGATGGATGAGGTCCTACATTTGTTGCAGATTCTCCACAGCTCGTGTGAGCAGAATCGTGTAGCTAACATCTCGACCCACCGCTCATGTGAGCTGACCCACTTCACATCTCCTGTGAGCACTATTGAAAAGGTTATAGTTACATGAAACGATACACTTTGTGTGAGCATTGTTGAGTATCCGACGTAATTCTTTATAGTTCAATGGGTAAGTAAAGGTTAATGGAAAGGCATGAATACAAATTGATTATTCTTAATGATCTTATGAAATGGTAAATTTGGTATTTGAAAATGGATGGATAAGATTATTAGTCAAATACGTGAGAAAGATGAATGGATGCAATTCAATTCATGATTTATGCCATGTTTCTTTGATGTTATATTTGTAAGTTTTCTTCTAATTATGTAGATTGTTGTTGAATATGAAAGTCAAGTATTTATATGATTTAATGAGCATGATTGAATAATGAAATGTTGAGGAACGGTAAGTTTGAGTTTCTCTAGTATGAGCTCACTAAGCACTAGTTGCTTTCGTAGTTGTTTCCTTCTGTTTTGTAGATCATCGAAAGCTCGACCAGTTGGAACTTTGTCGAAGTCTTATCAGACTATCCCACAATCACTTGGGTAGTTTTTGGTTATTTTGGCTATGGTTATAAATGGCATATATAGGACTTTTATATAATAAAATTTTTTGAATATGCTATTTAGTCAACTTAGTTTGGTTATGCCTTTTGTGTATATATTGTTGTTGGGCTTGCAATGTTTTGACAAGATGTATCTTTTGGTCCTTTTTAGGTGTATTGTAATATATGGTTTGAGACATGCTTATATGTGATGGAAATGGCTAAATGGTGTCTGGTTGTGGCGATGTATTTGTAAGGTATAATGTGATTTTGAATGAAATGAATTGGTGTGAATTGTGGTGCCTTTGAGTGACATATTGGTTAGAATTCATAGGTTGTTTGATTTGGCATGTTTTGAGTGTGATTAGAGAGTGTTTTGGTCAAGTGAATGTACGTGTAAATGGTGTAACTTGTTGGGTTAGGTATTGAAATGGCTTGTTTTAAGGGTTAAATTGGAGCACATGACCTAGGACACGGGCTATCACATGACATTGTGGCACACATGGACACCTCACAGAACCGTGTGTCATTTATATTTTAGGTGCAAGTTTCAAATGGTCTGAGACACGGTCTATGACACATGAGTGTGTCTCAAAATAGTTTGTCACACGGTCTAGCACACGGCTTGCGGCATGGCCGTGTGACCCAATATCGAATGTACACATAGTTTGGCACACGACCTGTGACATAACCATGTGGCCCTATTTTAAATATACATACGGGTGGACACATGGGCTGAGACACAATTGTGTGTCGCTACTTTGAATGTTCACAGAGTCTAGGCTATGCCACACGGCCGTGTGACCCCTGTTTTCCAATTTTTCATGTTTTTCCAAAATTTTTTGATTGTTTAAAATTGGTCCCTGATTACTTTCAAATTGTGTTTTTAGCACCTTGAAAGCTCAATTTAAAGCCCAAATGTGTATGGTTTGATATGATTCTAATGAGTTATTGGAAATTAATATTAAATTGTATTATTAATCTATTTTGAAGTTGAAGGTTATGCTTTGTACAGTAATGCTTTGTAACTTTAATCCAGTAACGAAGACGATTTAATGGTGTTATATTTAGTGGTATCAGAGCTACGGTTTAGTTGGTTTTCAGACTGCATGTAGTATTTATGGAGTCTAAAAATACATGCCATTTTATAACCTATGATAGTGTGATATCTCCTGACATAAATTGAATTATGTTTTCTTATAGATAAAATATGTCGTCCAACCGAGCCAATTTCGATGAATTTGAAAGTAATGTTCAAGCCTCCGTTCAAGGAAGAGCTAGCAGTGGGCCCGTTTTTGAAGGAAAAAGAAGTGAGGCGAAAGAAGCCTTCTTCCATATAATGTTTTAGTGGATTGTCGAGTTTGTACAAACAAACCTAATGGATCAATGACCTCTACCCTAACCAGTTCCCCCTTTCCTCAAAGTTGAAGACAATCCAAAAAAAGTTGAGTTCTGGTTAGATATTACCATTAGAGTTTTTGATGAATTGTCTTGTTCTCCCACTGATTGTTTAAAATGTGTGATATCTTTGTGAAAAGACTCAGCGTATTAGTGGTCGAATACTCTTATAATAGTCGTACCAAAAGATCGTGTAAATTGAGATTTCTTTCAAATAGAAATTAAAAAGAAATACATTAGTTAGAGGTATCTTGATAAGAAGAGGAAAGAATTTTTAGAATTGAAGCAAGGTCATAGATCTGCAGTTGAATATGAAAGAGAATTCGTGTAGTTTAGCAAATATGCTCGGGAATGTATTCCAACTGAAGCTATTATGTGCACCTAGTTTGGAGATGGTTTGAACGAAGATATCAGATTACTTGTCGGGATACTTGAGTTGAAAGAATTTGTGGTTTTGGTAGATCGAGTGCATAAGGCTAAAGAACTCAGTAAAGAAAAGAGAAAAACAAATTTTGAAACTCGTGACACAGGTAAATGACTAAGGGGAAAATCATTTTCTTCTTGAGTAAAGAAATTGAAAGAATCTCACAGTTGTATGTCAGCTCCATCTGGATTTTCTGGGAGTGATAGAGGAAAGCAAGCTAGTTTAAGACCCCAGGCTACATTTGTAGCGAGTGTGAGGAGTGTTCGTAATAACAAGCTTGAGTGTCATCAATGCAATAGAAGACATTTTGGAGAATGTTGACTGAAAGAGGGATCATGTTTTAAATGTGGTTCATACGAACATTTTCTTCGAGATTCCGCTGAAAGGTCCGAAAGATATAAGGCTTAGAACACACGGTGGAGTAACATGCCTTTGAGAGGAAGACCATCTAGAAATAGTGGTAATGCAGGGAATATTTGAAGTGGAACAAAAGATTCTGCAGTTTGATTTAAGGCTTCAACACCAGCTAAGGCATATGCAATTTGAGCTCGTGAAGAGGCTTTAGCACATGATGTGATTATTGATACAATTTCTATCTTTGATGTTAATGTTTATGTTTTGATTGACCCGGGGCCAAAGCACTCGTATACATGCACAACATTCGTGTCGAATAAGAAAATACCTGTTGAGTCAACTGAATTTGTGGCTAAAGTAACTACTTCGTTAGGCCAGTATGTATTAGTCGATAAAGTTTGTAGAAATTGTCCCCTAAAAATCTGGGATTGCAACTTTTCGGCTGATTTGATGTTATTACTGTTTAATGAGTTTTGTGTGATTCTCGACATAGATTGGTTGACTTTGCATGATGCTATTGTAAATTGTAGACGAAAGCAAATTCTAGTGAAATGTTAGAACCGTGAGATAGTTAGGGTTGAATCTGATAGATGTGACAATACACTGAATATTATTTTAGCTTTGTCGGCTCAGAATTGTGTTCGAAAAGACTGTGAGACATATCTAGCATATATATTAGATACCAGAGCTTTAAAATTAAAGTTGGAATCAGTTCTGACTATTTGTGAGTTTGCGGATGTGTTTCTAGAAGAGTTGTCAGGGTTACCGCAAAGTAGAGAGGTTGAATTTGTTATTGAGTTAGTACTGGGAACTTCTCTGATATTGATCGTCCCGTATAATGTGGCACCGACTGAATTAAAGGAGTTGAAAGCACAGTTACAGGAATTGACAGACAGAGTATTTGCTCGACCTATTTCTCCCTAGGGTGATCCTTTACTATTTGTTAAGAAAAAAGATGGATTGATGTAGTTATGTATTGATTATCCACAACTTAAAAAGGTTACAATAAAAAAAATATTCGTTCCCATGTATTAATGACTTATTTGATTAGTTAAAAGGTTCAACTGTATTTTCTAAAATCGATCTCTATTCTGGATATTATCATCTTAGGGTTAAAGATTCTGATGTGTCGAAAACTACTTTCAAGACCAGGTATGGACATTATGAATTTTTAGTTATGTCATTTGGTTTAATGAATGCACCTACTATGTTTATGGATTTGAAGAATAGAATATTCCGGCCGTATTTAGATAGATTTGTGGTTGTTTTTATTGATAATATTTTAATTTATTCCCGAGGTGAAGTTGAGCATGCCCAACATTTGAGAATAGTATTGGAGACTTTGCGCGAGAAATAATTATACGCTAAGTTTAGTAAATGTGAGTTCTGGTTGCGAGAAGTTGGATTTTTGTGTCACGTCATATCGGCTGACAACATTACAGTGGATCTGAGTAAAACATCTGCTATTTTGGATTAGAAGCCTCCCAAAATATCACTGAGATTAGCAGTTTTCTGGGTTTAGCTGGGTATTATCGAATATTTTTCAAAAGATTCTCGATGATTACTACACCCTTGACGAAGTTACTTCAAAAAGATGTAAAATTTGAATGGTTTGTTAAGTGTCAGCAAAGTTTTGATCAGTTGAAAGCTATTAACCAAAGCTCCTGTAACACCCTATACCCGTTCCGGTCGCTGAGCCTGAATATAAAGATGCCACACCATTGTCTCACTACTTGTACATTATAGTGGTCACTTTTATTAAAGAAGACACATGTTACTCTTCGCATTTGCACATGTTTTAGACATACATACATTAATCATCACAATCTAACTTATCATGTTAAAAATTCAAGCATTTGGACCACTTAGCAAAATTTCAAAGTTAGACACGTAGGTATCGATATTGACCCTAGGGTATCGATATTTTCTTTAAGTGGTATTGATACCACCTGGAAAATTAATATCAAACTTGCATTCTATTTCTCGCTACAAAATCATACTGTTAAAAATTATTAGCTCAATATATTTACCTCAAGTATCGATACTCAACCAAAAGTATCAATACCAAATCTCTATACCACGTCCCTGCACAGTTCAAAACATCACGCACCAAATACTTTGACAAATAATCATCCAAACAACTAAATTTAACAGTTCAAAACGTCAAAAATGTGTCCGAGCAAGAAACATCATGCCATCATCAAAGTTTTTAAACCTAAGCATATTTATAACTCATAAACCTCATAAATAAAAGCAATCACCAACAAAAATTTTAGAACTAACATGGCTATAAATTTTTAGAACCTTATTTCCCAAGACGTAAATAAATAATGAACACCTACAAAATATTAACAAGTCTTCCTTGGATCACTCCCTCAGAAAACCACACTGCCCACACTGAAATGTCATTACTATGCATATGTTGAAAAGAGCAGGTGAGCTTAACAAGCTCAGTGAATGATTAGAATAACCACTATGCAAACATGTCATCATGCATCCACAAAAAAACCATATACATACAACTATAATATTCCTATGCATAGTGTCATATAATACCTATTCATGCATTATTTATTAGTTCATTTACAGAGCATTTACATACTCATTCAAGCATATATCACATAACACATATTCCATTAATCATGTAGTACATTTCACATAATCACGTATAATGATAAATTGACACTTGATGTATGAAACATAAAGTAGGCACTATCACCATACATCGGATACAGGGATCTCCAATCACACCAAATGATTCATAAAGTCAAACATATCCCATAAGTGAAGCATATAGCTAACACTTTCCTTATCTCCCCTCACATGTCCCGTTGAATGGAGCTTAGCTGACATTCCCTTATCTCTCCAACAAGTCCCAGGGCCTTAATGCCTAAAATCACTGTACATACAGGTGAGTACTCAAATCCTATGGCATGCCAACCATATCCAACGGTTTCAAGATCATAAGGTCAAAATATCTGAAATCAAACACATATCACTTACCGAATATCCATGCACTATCACTGTATTTTTGCAGTTTTAGCAAAACACTATCCCTAACATTTAACATATACATAACACGTACATGTTTGCACTTTCACAATAGTTATCATAAGCACATATCACATGTTATAGCATCTCATGTCAATTTACATATTCACAACCACATAAGCACATAGGTCACAAGATAACATAGGTATAAGAAAGCTTACACTCGAAATTTAGAGTAGGGTTTAGGCTATTACTAAATTCCCAAATACACATGACTTGTGTCTATGAGCAACGATTCTAAACACTCACCAATACACTTTCATCGAGAAGCCGAAAGCTTAATTTATACTTTCCTAGCTCGTAGATGGTCCTAGTGAATCCATAACTTCACACAACAATAAATTCAAAAATTAGCCAAGGACTCACCACAAGTAATAAAAAACATAAGCCTAAACTAAGTTCTCAGGTAACCAAAACCTTTAACATAACGAGCTTTAAATTCAAACATCTCAGTCTATACTCAGTCTTTTTGCCAGAAACCAATTTCGTTCATCTTATAATTCATTTATGACTAGTTCCCAACCTTTAAACTACAAAAAATACTCAATTCATGGTATCGACTTTTTCGACATGTTTGATGGCTATTTTTCAAAAATTCATTAAAACTCAAGAAATATTTAACGAAACTTCAAAATAAGTTTTCAAACATCTTAATCATATCAAAACAAATTGATAAACACTTTGAAGCCACGTTTTTACTCAAAATTCTAAAATTCACCATTAATGACTTTATTTTTGGCTTTTATCAAAACATGCAATTTAATGGAAAATAATTCAGTTTGACAGACTAATTAACATTAAAAACTAATGGGTAGATGAATGATTACCTTTGATGGAAGAAAAATAGAGATTTTTCAAAAACACAGAAAACTCACACTTGAAGATGATGATGAAATCTATGGAGTTTTGGGATGTTTTCTTGTGAATTTATGACGATTTAATACTTGGGAATGATGGAAATCAAAAGAGTGAATATTTAATAAAGAAAATCGAGGATGAGAGGTTGGGAGAGCAATGGGCAACACTTACAAGCAAAAGAGAATATATAATGTGAAAACTGTAGGTGGGGGTATTTTTAGGTTTAATTTTAAAAATTGTTAAAATTGTAACATAAATGCTCACAATTTTTTCTCTATTACGAATCAGTATTTTTTCTAAAATTAAAGGTTTCTAAAACATTTTGTGGATTCATTCTTCTTTGTAATTCCAATAAGGTCTTTTCTTAAACTTTATGCTTTCGATTCAATTATCATGTTTACGTTTTATATCGATTCTATAACGTGTACGAAAACCATGAGGAACTAATCCCTCTATGGGGGATTAGCGAGTGGAGGTATATCTATTAATTGTTTTGTAGGGTTATGACCACCTCCAGACGTACTAATGTCTAGAGTATGAATACTGTAATAAAATATATAATTATAAGGTAGTATCCACAAGTATACGGGTCTAGTTGTAATATAGTTTTACAACGAAGTAGGTGAGTACAACGAGGATCGACCAAAGGGAGTCAAGTGCTAGATCAATTCTAGCCTATACACTAAAAGATCTAACGACTACTCTTAAATTTTGTTATAGTACGAAGGATATAAAATAAAGGATTTTTGGGTTTTTATAATAATGAAAATAAAATAGCATAAAAACATAAAATATAAGAGATTAAAAAGGAAGAATAAATCAAATTTGGTCATGGATAATTAGCTCACTTCGGTAATCTTCATCAATTGTTGCTTCGGGTTCCTTATCAATCAACTAGTCGCTACCCTAGCAGGATCTTTTGATCTTCCACTAACATAATGAGTAAGTAAGAACTACTTATCTTTCAACCCACAGTCTAAACTGGCTTGGGGTTAAGGTGTTCGCAGATGGGCAAAGCCAATTTTGGTTTAATTCCCACCTTGATGACTTCTCGGGGTTGTCAGGCGTAGGGTTTGTTTCACGTTCCCCCTTTCCTAAATAACTTATTCATTAAGTAACCCTAGAAAATAGTTAACAGATCATACCTCCACTCACTAATCCCCCATAGAAGGATTAGTTCCTCATAGCGTTCATAAATAATATATAATCGATATAAAGAGAAAACATGCTAATTAAATCAATAAGATAGAGTAAATGGAAGATCCTGATTATATTGATATTAAGCGCTAATCCATAGAATTGAATGATTCAACAATCCAAATATCTTGAGAGAAAACAATGAACAAATAAACTAAACTGTGGAACTTTAAGAAAATGAAACTAAATATAAAGGAAGAAACTAGGTTAGTTAAATGGTGTCTTTAAGTTCGATTGTGAAGACCAAAACACCCCTGCTTCGTGTCTAATTTCTATCACAGAGTCGATGTCACAACACACCAAGAGCTATGTTGCAACATAGAAACCAATATACTCCTTTGTAGCCATTTTCAGGGGCATGTCACAACACCTTCAGTCTGTGTCGCGACATCAAAGGCAGACTTCAATTTTTTTCATTTAGTTCCCTATGTTGTGACATCAGTCTTTTCGTGTTGCAACATAGCGTCCAATATTGTCCTAAAATGCCTTTTGATGGTCTACTGGACACTCACAAAGTACAGTAGTTCTCCCTTAGGCCTCATTTAGCCCTTAGGGTCAATAAAAGACTCAATTTGCACATTTTATTGAATGTAAGTAAAACTAAAGAAACTTAACTGAAATGTACTGAAATTGCTGGTATTCAGGCTCCTTAAGTGTGAAAACTAGTTTAATCTGCTACACCGAATTTTAGCAGATCAAACTCTCCCACACTTAAGTCATTTCTTGTCCTTAAGTAACATAAACAAAGATGACAAATAAATATAAAATCGACCTATCCAGCCAATACACCAATATCGCAATAAAACTGCCAATAATAGTTTCGCAGTAAAGTTGCCAGTAACAGTATATGTGGCAAAGCCACCAGTAGGTCCACAATCGTCTTGGGCGACCTGTACGACCTTATCAGTACAATACAGTTCCTCCAAATATAACAACCCAACCCCATGCAATACGTCGTGACATAATATCATACGTGTATGCAAAATGTCATACTCAATCATAGTCATACATATCATAAGGCCATAACAGTCATTTCATCACCTAGGGATATAACAATCATTTTACCCTATGGGGGTATTTTGGTTATTTTACCCTATAGGGGTATTTTGGTCATTTTAGTATAAATGGGCCTAAGGCCCATTACTTGGCCCAAGTGGGCCCACACGCTCATGTAGCCCATTCAGTCCAAATTTCGCCACGGTTATGAGATCTACACAACCTAGTCTAGAGTTTGCCACAAATCGTGGATTTCATCTGTATGGGGCCCATAAGCCGATTGAGTCCACACGGCCCATTTCGGCCCAACATGGCCCATTAGAGCCTAAGCCCATGGAAATGCTCATGGAGGCCTCTACAGTTTATCGCCCATGATTCGCAGGTTTGGCTTTCCACTCGAGTGATCTCACACTCGTGTGGTCTCAACGTTGTATTTTAGCTTTTCGACTTTTACCGTTCTACAGCTATAGTGGGGTGGTTACACACCTGATGCGATTTGCAGATTCCCTTCGTTTCGAACACTCTTATTCCAAAAATCAATGATTATCGCACCCTTGGTTCCCAGGCAATGTGCCAATCAACCTCGACCACCACCAGTTAGGAATGGAAGCAATGTAGGTTGGAGAAAGCAACGAGAACCTTGAAAACCTCGCCAATCTGCTATCGAGAACAAGGAACAAATGAGATGATATATATCTCTCCATAACAACAACCTCCCCAAATCCCAATATTCTCTCCTTAAATCTCTCCAAATATCCCTCCTCAAATCTCTCTATGACCAATTCAAACTCTATTTAGTAGTATTTCAATCCAACTCTACCACCCACACGAATTAGGCAGCAAAATAAATACTACCTTTTTGATGCGCCACCACTCGAACCTTAGAACCCATGTACACTCCACACACCCCTTACCACTAGACCAACAACTGCTTTGTATCATATTTTAACCATAATAATTTAAGAACCTACTATCTAGATCCAAGGATTTTATTCACTTAAAATAAAAATTTTGCATAAGCCAAGGCTTGAACCCCTGACTTCTCAGACACTTCCAAACACTCCTAAATCACTTAACCACTGAAGCAGACATTCATTTATGTCACTTCCTTGCACAACTAAATATTTATGTGTAGTCTTCTAACTGTTCTCTTGTTCAAAACCTATTTCTTCTAGGCCCAAAATTCGGGGTGTTACAATGAGTGAGTATCATTCCCACGAGGATCAGATTGAGGCACTAAAGTGGTTATGTTACTATATTAAAATGCGATTAATGCTATGGTAAAGCTATGGTAAGTATGCAGTGGCAATTAAAGGAATAGTGATGTATGCAATATGTGCAATTAATGAATACTTGGAAATGCAATGAAAATTATGAGAATAACTACATAAATAACATGCAAATAATAAATAGACAACTAAGAATGCTATGGAAAAGCTGCTACGGCAAAGATAAGGGTTATACGATATCGAGTGGGAAGGTTAAGATTACTAATGCCTCAGCAAAATCATACTTAACCTACTGCTCAGAAGAGTTCTTAAGTGGCCCGCCTCTTTTGAGAGGAAAAACCTCAAGTTACTTTGCTATCAGTAATGCCTCAGCAAAATCATACTTAACCTACTGCTCAGAAGAGTTCTTAAGTGGCCCGCCTCTTTTGAGAGGAAAAACCTCAAGTTACTTTGCCCGTGTCTACCCTGCACTATTACCTTTTGTATGATCGCTGCTTTATATCTAGGGTCTACTACATGTATCTATTGAGTACTTGCTCATATAATACAACCACGGTCTAACTAACCCAACCTTTTCAGAAGTTAGATTAATTTAAGGGTATGATGCACAATCGACTATGTCTAGGGATTGTTCACATACATCATAAAGAATAAAATAATTGAATGAAACAGTAAAATAACTTAGATTTTTACTACAGCCATTTAAGACAATTAAAGTTTCATCAAAGTAATCCCAACCCTATGAGATTTAGCTCATAGGCTGGCAAATAAAATTAAACTCAAACATCATTTTCATCGCTGTAATTCACGAAGGAACATATAAGAAATAATGCAAAAACGTCGAGAAGACAACACTCACTTGTCTAATCCACACTCCAGCTGTGCAGTGTCTTAATGTGGCTAGGAGGGGTTTCCTGCGTCTTTCTTCTTTCTATCTCTATTCAACTGCTACCTTCTAATTTCCATAAGGTTCTCTACTCTCAGTTTTGTGCCTTAGGGTTTCCTACTTTGCCTCTTTTTAAAATGCTTTCTTTTCTTTTTCTTAGGATAATTCTAACCCCAAGATTTATCTTCTGCTATTTTCTAAGTAGATTTATCTGGTACAAATAGAGTTGGGTTGAAACTAATATGTGCTGAATGCTAACTGGTCACCTTCCTAGCATTACCATGACATATTGGCTGGTAATTTGACCACCCTGTTACCTTAACAAAACTTCACTCCCTTATTTCTCGTTCCTCATCCTGCACCTGCCAATTCCACAAAACACAACCCTTCCACGAGCAATTAAAAGCACCTAATAGTTTAACGCAGCACAAGTTCTAATGCATTGCTAAAAAATATACTAATGAAATGTCCAAAAATGCAATTAAATGTACGGAAGTACTGGTAATTAACTAGGTCCAAAGGCATAAAATATAAGTCTTTTCAAGAGTTATCACACCTCCAAACCTGAGTTATTACTTGTCTTGAAGTAAAATATGCATAAATTCCAACATTTTGCCAACACACTAGTTCAACTCATATTGCCAGGCTATTCAAAGAACAACAAGTACATCAGTTCTCAACAATCTCCCTTTTTCCTAAAACTTGTTCCAGTGTCAAAGGCTTGCTCAATAAAGGCAGTGGAAATTTTTTTCCCTAAACACAAAATCTCTTAAGTACTCATGTATTTTCTTCTTTTGGCCTATAGAAACCATCTTCTAATTTACTTATTTCATTTATTACCTACACATAAGTTACTTGCTTCAAGCCTACTCAGAATATATTAATCATATTTATGGGTTTTTTCTATTTTTTTATTATTGTTGTTATTATTATCAAGGATTTAGCATGTCACAAAATTTAGACTTGACAATCACAGTGGAGCATACACCAAATTGCCGAGTGCTCAATCAAGTCACAATTTAAACCGAAAATCACCTATGAAGCTCAAACTTTTGACTAAAAAGATGGATGGAGCATACAACTACCCTATTAGCTACTCAGTCTTTTTTGCTACAGCGGAGTGCCCCTAATTTTTATTTTCATGAAACACACACTTTCTTAGATTCGCCTTTCTAATCAACAATATGATGGAGCAAACAAAGTGATGCTGACCTACTTGGCGATTCTAAACAGTGGAGTGCCTACTGTCCTTTATTAAATAATGATGTGGCAATATAACTAAAGCTCGACATTAAAATTCCCTAAGTTCATTAAAAGATACCTACTATATCTCCCAAAAAAATAAACACCCTGAGTATAGGATGTCCTCTTTTTTCGAATTCATTTTCAAGCATCTTAACCTAAGCTAAATCCACCCAATGCACTATCATATGTTCTAGATATATTAAAAAAATATAAACTTATCATCAAACATCATAAGTATAAACTGTACGTCTGTACGTCTTATAAACCAACAATATGTCGGTGGTTACAATGCAGTGGCAAAACATCCATATTATATAAAGTGCAACCTAAATGTACAATACATCCCCAAACCTAAGGGATGCATTGTCCTTAATGCATGTCCATGCAAGAAAAATATAGCTGTGAATAGAAAAATGTCATGGCAAAATGAAATGAAATGCGTGATCATCAAAAGAAAAGAATAAATAAACTTATATGGCTTGGGCTATACTGTAGGTACTTCATTTAGTTCTTCGTGTGGACTTTTGGGCACTGACCTTGCACCTCATCTTCCTTTTCAAAGGGTTGACATCTTCACTTTTCTTACCGATTTTCGTGAGATCATCAATCAACTGATCAATCCAATGATCCTATGCAGTCATAGAAGCTGGTGGAGATGGTGGTACATTAGTTTAGCTTTTTGTGGTGGCAAGAGTTGTAGTAGTAGTAGGGTCATTCTATCCTTTCTTTCATTATTCTTTATCCTTCCCAGGCTCAACAGATGTTGACTTCTTGGTTTCCTCAACAGCTTGTCCAACATCATCAATGGTCTCTTCATTTTTTAAGTCAGCTCTGACAGTAGGTGCAGTTGGTTCTGCTTCAGTCTCAGCAGATGAGAGCAAAATCACAGGGAAGATAGGGAGTTATGGCATTGGTTTGGAGAAATTCTTTTGCAATGATCGGTTAACTACCAAATCCCTACCCTCACATATGACCAATACTGAGACTGCTACTCTTTAGCCTGGACCAACTCTTCAACTAGTTGGTATTGCTAACTTTCAAAGAGGACATCCTTTTCTCTAGCTACTTCAGGGAATTCAATATTTGCTGATCAAATGAGCCTTGAGTGATTGAAGGTGCTACTGTAGGGACACACATGGTAGTAGAAGCCTGACTTTGTTGAGTTTGTCGAGGTAGTATCAATGCCTCAAAGCTTGGGAAAATTTCCCTTGTTAGTCCACCCTTATTATGGGTAATATCCTTAGCATCGATAAGCGAAACATTAGCAGTCTTGCATAAAGCAGAAATGAGAAAGAAAATTCAAACTTCTGACATTGTTCTCAGCACAACGATGGACTTCTTGAAAAATTATCCTTTCCACATTAGTCGTTCTTCATTTTATAATAGAATACAACAACAACATCCTTTCCTTGGAAATGATGGTGTTGTGCATGGATGGCATAAGTTGACTTTCCAAGAAATGATACCAGACTTTCCCAATCGGTTTCAATGAAGCCCTTTTAACAGTTACTAGATTATAATCTACTTTAAGATCGAGGGTAACATATCGAATTATATATTAATGATAATGAAAAATTATTACAAAAATAAGGAAATAGCCCAGTGGCTAATTAATAAATGAAAAAAGCATGGAAATTAGATTAAGGTTTCCATGTTTGAATCCCTTCCCTTGTAAAATAATTAAAATTTGCTAAATCCCTTCTTTTTTTTATGTGTGTGTCGCCCATGCCTAATTAAACCTAGGCATAAATATTATTTTTAGAAAATTTTATTGGCCTTTAATCCTATTTTCTTGACCCTAGTCGTCCATTCCTTTTCCTCGCCCCTTTTCTTTTCAAATTTTTCTTTCTTTCTCCCTTATTGTTGTCGCCCAAACCCCTTGAATCACCATCTCTTTTCTTTTCTTTTGCCACAAGATCTTGCATCATCCTCTCCTCCATCTTGCTTCCATTTTTCTCTTAATTTTCTTGCCCCATATCTAAAATTTTGGATCTCAAGAATGATTCCCATTGTTGCCAAGAAGGGCCATTGTCGCCCCTTTCACCTAGCTTGCGTAAGTTCTTGTTTTCTTTTAATTTCTTAATGTATCTTGTAACTTGAGTACCAAAAATTTAAGATCCAGAATTAGGGTAATTTTTAAGGATTTAAGGAGTTTTTCCAGCCTTCCGATGATTTTAAATGTGGTTTCAAATCAGCCCCAAATTGGCCACTGTTGGTGGTGGTGTATGCACCTAAAGGCTAGAAAGGGGGCTATTGTTTCTTTAATTTTTCCCATATTTTCCAGAAATTTCTTGGGTTCTTGAACCCTTCCTAATCAACCTTTAATAATGTGTAAATTAGGAAATATCAATCTTGGTAAATCAACGACTCAGATCTGACAATTCGGTAAGCGTAAGTGTGGTTGATTATGGGCTAGTATGTAGTTTCGGTTTAGATGTTGGGTAAAACGTTAATTGATAAAAGTAAAGATTTTAATATTGGAGTAGCCACTAAGTTTTCAATTTTAAATGTGTTAGGTGTCGACTTAAATGCCCCAAATCAATTGTGAAGTTGATAGGCATTCGTGCATATGATTCGCACCAAACCAGTGTAAGAACCTAACTAGTTTAGATTTGAAAAATTATTATAATTGTAATGGTTGCATTAAACCCATAAGATGGTGACTGGGGGGCTTTTTAAGTGGTATATTAATTTAGTTAGATGATGATTTTTAATTTAGGTTTGTTTTAAAGTCTTAAGGAGAAACCTCAAAAATCGCAATTGTGCTGCAGTAGAACGTAATTAAGGTGTGGTCCTAACTCATTAACTTGAATATTTTAATATTATTTTTAAATGATTTAATTGATGACTAAGCTTACTGGTAGGGCTTGGCTAAGTGGCTAAGTAGTTAAATTGTAAGTGGCCAAACCAGGAATGTTTTGAGCCTTAACTGTTTGGCATGTTGTCAAAAATGTTAAAATGATTGAATAATTGTGTGACTGATATTGGTTTGGATGATTAGTTGATATGACGTATGTTGATTGCTTATATAACATGTTTCTGAATAAGAATAAGGCCTACGCATGATATATTTGTATGAATGATTTGCTATGAAATACTTGAAAGATTGCTATACAAGCACTTGGAAAAGAATTGTAAGTTATATGAGATTGTGATATGTTGAACGACACCATCTTAATGGTGAATTGAAATTTGGATATCTGATCTTATTTACTAAAAATATTTGATAATATGAGGGAGTGTTGATCATGCCAAACAAATGTGAAAGTATTGAATTCATTATATGTATGAGATTGTATGGCATTGATATTGTGGTTGACGGTGGAGTTCCATAGAGTGCTGGCGACATATTAAGTCTGCATTTATTCATAGTTAGTGCACTACACCAAGAGCACTATAGAGATTGGCAATTTTATCACAACTATTTGTTAAATGATGGGTTTTCTACAATTATATTCATTCGGTGATTTTACCACATCAAGCTTTGCTTGCATTCATTGGAGTTTGGTAGATAAGTTCTGGGGAACTTGTGGTGTGTAGCGGATGGTTGGGTAGGTAATTCATTTTTGTATTAGGACATGATAATGACTCATTAAAATGTTGTTAATGCTGCTTGATTGTGATATATGGTTCCTTGCGTGAATGCTTAAATGTATGTTAAATGCCTTATTGCTTATACTGACACTGAGCTAGTTAGCTCACCCCATTACCTAAATTTTTTAGGTAATGAACGAAACTAGGTTCTGTCTTGGCAAGTGGACGTACGAGAGACTTCAGACTTAATTTTTATCATTTATTAATTTTTATTTAAATTTCGCTAAATTTATTTTGTTTTGGACTATAAAATTATTTGAATTGTGGTTTGGGTTTATTTCTATTTTGAGGATTTTTTATACATGCATAGTTTCATATTTAACACTGGTTTATCAAATTTTATATTGAAATTGGACTAAGCATGTTACTTTGCTATTTAATATTAATTGTTTTTCTGCTGCAACTATACCTAATAGGGTTTTCCAAAAGTAATGTCAAGCAACGTGTTTTCCTAAAAACACACCAATGTTATTAACTTGACTTAATGAAAGTGGATCTATTTAAGAAACGTTTTCCAAAATAACAAAGGTAATCACAATTTGTAAAAGAGAGTGTATTTGAGGTTTTCAACTGACGATAGGGTAGATTCGTAGTTTAAGTGTCCCATGCACCCTTCATGATTCAGCCATAACATCTAGGCCAGGTTTGGGAGGTTACATCGAGTATGAGCATGATGAGCATGTAATGATTGTACTCTAAATTCTCTGTGAAAATAAAATTTTTACCAAGTTTAGTAAGTGCAAGTTTTGGTTAAAATAAGTTATAATTCTTGGTCATGTGGTGTCCGTTAAAGGTATTCGTGTGGATCCTAAGAAGGTTGAGGATATTGTGGAGTGGAAATAACCTAAGAATGTGTTCGAGATTTAGAGTTTTCTTAGGTTCGCTGGTTATTATCAAAGATTCATTGAGGGGTTTGCTTTGATTGGTGCTCCTTTAACGATGTTGTTGAGAAAGAATGCTCCATTTAGATGGACTAACAATCAGCTAGCCAGTTTAGAAAAACTTAAGTCTATGCTGACTCAAACAACTGTTTTGATTCAACCTAAGTTTAGAAAGGATTATGTGGTATACAGTGAGGCTTTTCACATTGGTCTTGGATGTGTGTTAATGCAGGAGGGTGAGGTTGTACCCTATGCTTCGAGGTAGCTCAAGCCACATGAGTGTAATTACCCGACTCATAACTTGCAGCTACCAGCTGTGATTTTTGCGCTTAAGATTTGAAGGAATTATCTTTTTGGTGAGAAGTGTATTATATGCATGGATCACAAGATTCTTAAGTATCTCCTCAATAAAAAGTGTTAAACTAAACACCGCATAGGTGGATTGGACTGCTTAAGGATTATGATTATACCATTGAGTACCACCCCAACAAGGCTAATGTGGTAGCTAATGCTCTGAGTCAGAAGGCGATGATTGAACTTAGAATAATGTTTGCAAGGTTGAGCTTGTTTGAGGATGGTGGTATTTTGGTAGATTTGCAAGTGAAGCCTATTTTAATTAATGAAATAAAGGAAAATCACCTCTAGATATTTCTTTATTAGCTCATTTAAAATAGGTTGAGGATGGTTTGATAGATTATTTTGGGTTTAAATGCTAATGGTTGATAACTCTTGAAAAGAGTTATAATTCATACTTTTAGACTTAAATAATTGCTTGTTCTTAAATAAAATTAGCTTCATTTTAGGTAATTTCATGATCATTTCTAGTCAATCGAGCAATGCATCTAAGAACTTAAGATGGTGATTACTTTATTGCATCTTTACTTTTAATTGCTTGTGGAAAATTTTGTTGTGGCAGAATGGCAGGTTTACGAGTGAAGGATAGTAGAGGATGGACATTTGCCGAGGCGTTATGAGTGGTTGCCATGGCAATGTTGGAAAAGAAAATGACAAACACCCAGTCAGTAAGGAGAGCACTCAACATTTGGTCCCCCACATGCATGTGTAGTGGAGAATATTCAACTCAATGTTAGGGAAAAAGCAATCATTGGCTAACAGCTTTTACCCTAGAGGAACCCAAGTGTAAAAGGAATGAAAAGGGAAGAGAAAAAAAGAAAAAAAAAAAGGGCAATTTTTCTGAGGTTGGACAGAGGTCTCATTGTGGCAAGTTGAGCTGACTGTGAAGTTTGGTGAAGATGAGCAACAAGACACAGAGTTGAGGGATTTGAGTTTTGAAAACCAGATTTCTTCCTCAGCATTTTGTTTCAATTCTTCTATTTGAAACTGATATTTTGGGATATTGATGATACAAAAACAACTTGAATTGTGTAGCCTAGCCATGAGCTAACTTAATACGACTGGGGTTTGCTTTGAATGATGTTTTAACTTCGATTAATGTTCATGGATTAATATGGTTCATATTATTGCTTTACCCAAAGATTTTTTTTGTTTAAATGCTTAAGAGAGTGTTGATGAATGCTCAATATGTCTTAAGGTAGCTTGATACTAGCATGATTAGGTTACCTAGACCAAAGTTGGGTAATATAAGTGAGTGTTGAGTGAAAATACTCATGTAAACTCTAGAATAGAGTCTTACCTTATATGATTTAAAAGGTTGAGCTTTAGTAGTAGTTGCTAAACCTGAGCCTATAGACATATAGTTCTGTAGGGGTGACTAACCCTAGGTCTTGCTTTTGGCAGAGGTAAACCACATTAGTACCCAATCTAATAGTAAGTTCACCATAGTTTTGCCATAGCATTGTTCACCGGTTAGAACAGATCCATTAGTAATCCCAGCCTTCACGACCTATATTCCAACCTTGCTAAAGTCCTGAGTAGTATTCTTTGATTTGTTGAAACAGTAATCTCTACTAGTATACTTCATTATTCTCACTTCTAATGTGTTAATCCCATTTTAATTTCATTAAACATCATTTGATACATTTATCTTTTCTGTTCAATTGTGATAACTTAAACAAAGAGCACTCATCTAGTCCTCATTGGAACGATACTCACTAATCACTTTATTACTTGATCCGACGAGTACACTTGCATAATTCGCACAACATATTCACACGAGACAAGTTTTTGGTGCCGTTGTTAGGGATTGGCGATTGGTAACATTAGTTTTTGTTATTGCAATTTTTATAGTTTTAGTTTCTAATTTTTTTGTTTCGTGATCTCAACAGGTCTGTTACTAGCTATATGCGCAGAGGCACTCCTGCTGAAGGAGTCTATCCCTTAGATCCAAAAATTGAAAGGAACTTGCTAAGAAGGAGAAGAGAACAAAGTGTAATGAATCAAGACGGTAACAATCCACCTACTATGAATGAGCAACTTAACCCCGGAGCTCCGAATGTTAATCCTCCTGTTGCTTAGATGTTTGAAATAGGGCCTAAATGGAACAATGGTTGCGAAACCATGTATTTGAGATAGAAAATTTTATTGTGATTAATTTTTATGATATATAGATTGATTGGATGCATGTGTTAGAATACCGATAAGAAATTTCAGCTATTGCATGTCTGAATTGAATATTAGGGTTTAATTGCAAAAGTGGGTAAATATGAGTTTTAGATGATAAAGGATTTAATAGAAGTGCATAATTGAAGTAGAGGTCCTTAAATGGTAATTAGACCATTATATTTTCATGGACAAAAATGGGCATGCATAGATAAAAATAACTAAAGTTTTAATGAAGGGCATTTTAGTCATTTGGTAATAAAAAGGATTAAAAGGGAAAAAGATGGAAAAATGTTCTCATCTTCTCCATAAGGGCCGGAACTTCAAGGGACACCATAGCTAGGGTTTCTTCACTTTCTCAAGCTCATAGTAAGTGCATCCAAGCCCCATTTTTAATGTTTTTTATTTACGTTTTTGAAGTCCTCATAGCTCGGTTTAGCTTATTCTACCATTAATTCATGTTAGGGTTCATATTGGGAAAAATACCCATAGGAGAAATGTTTTTTTTTATGTTTTATGGTAGAATGTGAAGCTTGAAATTATGTTAAACAACTTTTTCTAAGTGATTTTAAGTGAAAACGAGTAAAACGACATAATCGGTAAAAATACCTAATGTTCATAAGTAAATGTTAGAGTGAGAATGTGATGTTTCCAGAGAAGGGAAAGATGTTCAGCATATCATAAAACATAAGAATAAGGGATGAAGTTTAATTTCCGAGGTTTGGGGAAAAGTGTAAATATGTAAAAGTTTAGGGGAAAAATTGTAATTTTTCCAAATTTTGAGTCAAGGACTGTTTTGCTGAATGTGAGTATTCAATAAGCTAAATTTTCTATTATAGATCAAGAGGAACGAAATTCAGAGTTAGACCGGGGAAAGGAAAAGGTTGAGGACTAATTTGTTAGATTTGATCGTATTCTGTACCGAGGTAAGTTTACGGTAAATAAATGCAATATTTCAATAATTATTATTAATGTTGTTATTTTCCAACAATTATGTACTTATTTCATGAAATTATTTAATGTTGACTGAAGTATGAGATGATAGAGAATCAGTGTTAAAAAGTCCCGTTGAAACATTAGGAATGTATCGGATACAAATGTCATGATATTAGGGGAATGAGATCCCATGTAAGACCATGTCTAGGACATGGAATTGGAATTATTAAGGTTATGAGAGGTCCCACGTAAGACCATGTCTGGGACATGGTGTTGGCACCGAGATAAGAGGTCCCCCGTAAGACCATGTCTAGGACATGGCATGGGCACGGATATGAGAACTCCCATGTAAGACCATATCTGGGATATGGCATTGGCAGTACAAAAAACATCCGATGTAAAACCATGTCTGGAATATGGCTTTGGTATGTTATTATCAGACAGGAGACCGAGTGTCCTTAGTATTCCAAATGGTTCAACGGGCTAGTAAATAAACTATGTTACATGAAAGTTCAGGTAAAAACATAATAAATAGATTCAGGTGAGTTATAAGGGTTAAAAATATCTCAGTTATCAGTTGAGAAAAACAATTTCAGCAAGGGAGAAGTTATAATCATGAGTTATTCAAGTAAGCAAGTAAGTAAACAAGTAAGAGAGTAAGTAAAGAAGAAAGTATAGATCATGATACTTGATGATAATTTATGAGTATAATTATTTATGATAAATGTTGTTATTTATTTGCTTGTAAACTTACTGAGCTTTATGATTACCTCCTTTATATTCTTTCTTTTATAGTATAGCCAAGCCAATTCGGGGATTGTAAGGACGTCGGAGATTGTTTCACACTATCAACAGACCATCTCGGTATTTTGTGATTTGAAACGTTTTAAGTTATGGGATGTATAAGGACTTAGTCATTTTGTGTGTGTATCCTTATGATATGGATAATGATTAGCTACTGAAATGGCTATTTAGGAACATGTTTTGGTGTTATGTATGCTTAAATGATAGTTAATACAAAGAAATTATAAAAAAGTAAAAATTTGCAATGGAATAGTTTTTGGACAGCAGCATTGACGTGATTTTGAAAAATCACCAAGGATAGTAGAAATGGAATTAGAGAGTGAGAGAGATATATAATTAAATCTTATCGAGTCTATTTTCACATGAAGGAAACTGTGTAGGCAAAGAAACGTTATAATATGAGACATTTGAATTTTAGTGAGACAAGGTCAGAATGGTTTTTGAAGTCCTCTATCTTGAATTTAGGAAATCATTAAAAATTGTACAAAAAGAATTATGAGTCATAATTTATATGTCTAGATTCCTTAGTGAGTCTATTTTCAATAGAAATAAGAAGAAGCACAATATAAAACCCGTACAATAAGATAATTAATTTTTAGTGAAGAGGGGTCAGAACTACCAAGTAGTGAAATAGGGGAGAATTTAATGAATAAACTGTACTATTTGGCTAAAATTTTTTCTTAAAATTTTATGGTAAGAAGATATATGAGTCTAGTTTTGGGGAAAATTTACATATCTAAATTTCAAGTTTTGTAACTCGAGTTATAATTAAATTAGTGACTGTCGCGCAAGTGGACAGTTTTATTGTGAATAGTGGAATAAATTATTTTGATTTATTTAAGTATTCGGAAAATTTTTAATGTTCTCGGTTTGGACCCGAACCATTTCCGTTGCATGTTTCAGGGTCTCAAGGGTCCTTTTTAGGGACATATTGATTGAACGTGAGCGAATTCATTTTTAAAAGCAAATTTTTATGATCTAAATTAGTAAGTTAAGTCAATTAACTCCTCGTGCTCGACTCCGGCAACGGTCTCGGGTAAGGGGTGTTACAGGTGGTTTGCCAACTAACGATCCCAGATTACACTTGAGACTTTTCTTAGAGCTCTGCGATTCTTTTAGACAGCAAGGTGTCCCTAAAGATGCCTTAAAACTCAAACTATTTCCCTATTCTTTAAGAGATTATGCTAGAACATGGCTCAACACTTTACCATCTGGAATAGAAGAATCATGGAATGATCCCTGTCAAATATTTTTGTTGCGATATAACCCACCCAATATTAATGCCAAATTGAGACATGACATTACATCCTTCATGCAACTAGAGGATGAAACACTGTATGAAGCATTTGAAAGGTTCAAAGATTTGCTTAAGAAATGTCTTATGCATGGATTTTAGCATTGGACCCAAATGGAGATGTTCTAAAATGGTTTAAATGCACAAACATGAATGGTGGTTGATGCTTCAGCTAATGGAACTTTTTTGGATAAGTCTACAATGGAGCTTATGAGTTTTTGGACAGAATCACCAATAATGATAATCAATACACCATAAGAAGAGCTAGAACTAATAGGAGAGTGGCTGGATCATTTGAACTTGATGTTATTACCTTACTTACTACTCAGGTATATTCTTTAGCCAACATGATAAAGACCATGCAGAAGTCTAGTGAGGTGAATGGGTTGAAAGCAACTGGGTTGTCTTGCGTTTATTGTGGTGAGGATCATGTGTTTGAAGTGTGTCCCTTAAACCCAACATCTGTCTACTATATGGGCAACTTCAATATGAACAACAATCCTTATTCCAACACATATAACCCTGGTTGGAAACAACACCCAAATTTTGGGTGGAATAATCAAGGAGTTGGAAATTCCAACACGGCTATTAGAACTAATACCATGAATGTTCAACTTGGTTTCAATCAGTCTATATTGCCTCAAGAGTGAGTATAATAAGGATAGATATTGTAACACCCTAAATTCAGCCTAGTAGTTAGGTCCAAATCTGGCTTGTCACATTGAAGTGTTTTTCGAAAACCATGTTTTAATTAAAACCCTTCTTGAAATCTCAAACTTCTTGTCATTTAAAATTTGTATAAAACCTCAGTTTGCGTTTGTTTATTTTCAATCGAGGTTTATTAAAAAGTTATTATCTTCAAAACCTTATAGTTGTGGAAGGTTAATTTAAAGCAAATTATTTATGAAAAATGATATTTAGAAATTGATGTGCAGAAACATAGTGTTAAAAAAACTAGTTATTGTTTTGGAAAACCATGTTCTACTTCTAGCAGATATAAATCACAATCACATCAAAACCCAAATTTAAAATACAGAAATTATAGAGGCCTTATTACAACCCGAATCAAAATCAAATTGCTTAACTAAATGAGCAAAATAGAATAAAACATGTGCAGTTGTGTGGCCCTCTCCGAGTCCCTCATAGCTCTGAACCGTCTAACGCTGGGGATTACCTGAAAGGTTAAAAACGGGGTGAGTTTACGAAAACTCAGTGTGTAATCCCCTTACTAAAGAAAAAAATCAGTATAGGCCTGAGCCCTTAACAGTAACAGTATCAGTGAGGGCCTTAGCCTATTACGGTAACAGTGGCAAATGGCCTTAGCCCCCATCAGCCTCGGCTGGGCCTGAGCCCATATCAAATGGCACATATCACATATACCTGCGCCTAAGCCCATCTCAATATCAGAATTAGTATATGCAATGCATAAATACCCATACCAACCCTGCACTTCATCTCCTTTCCAACCCTACACTCTTGTGGGGATTAAATCAACCCACCCATCCCCACACTCCTTATGTAGCACCTGTTCCGACACTAACCAATGCTGCAGCAGAGCTGCCAATCACATAATCAGCTAAAAGCCATCGGTGGGTCCACAGTCGTCTCATGCGACCCGTGCGACCCTCACATATCAATCACTTCCTCCAATACAAGATCCCAGCCCTATGCAGTATGTCGTGTATGCAGTATGCCATGCTCAGAATCAGTCATATCATTCACAGTTAAGTCAATCAATCATACCACAAATTAGTATTTACCCTCGAGGAGCAAAATAGTCATTTACCCTCCAGGGGCATTACGGTCATTTAACAAACTTTTCGAAGGTCTACAGTCACCTCATGCGACATAGATAACCTAAATGGTCATAATGGTGTAAATGGGCCCAAGGCCCATATTCGGCCCAAGTGGACCCACTCGCTCGTGTGGCCCATTTAGCCCAAATTCAGTTACAACTACGCGAACTACATAGGCCAGTCCAATATTTGCCACTTAACGTGGATTTTATCTGTGTGGAGCCCACGAGCCCATTCGGTCCACACAACCCATTTCAGCCCAACGAGGCCTATAACGACCCAAGAGCACTAGAACGCTCGTGGTGGCCTCTACAGTCTAACACTATGTTTTGTGGGCTCAGTTCACCACACGAGCGTTCGCACTCCCATGTGGCCTCAATCGCAGTATTTTCAGCTTTTTAGCTTTTCGGCTTTTGCCAATTCATAGAAGAGACAGTGTGATTACACACCTTATTCACGAAAGCTAGCGAAACACCTCTTGGCACCAATCTACATTCAATCAAGGCAATCCATTAATCACTTGTCAATCGAGTTAATCGAATTCCAAAAAAATAGCCTTTATCGAAAATACTTGCCCAACAGTTTACCTCTCCCTTTACTAGATCAGTCAAGGTTGGTTGCCCACTTGATCCAGAGATTGGTGCAGCCACCTTGCCGCACCTCGGTAGAAAATCCTGAACAACTGATACTTTACGTTGCTTAAATCTAGGGGCAGGGGCTACGTGCCCATTCTCAGCTGGCACCATTCCTGATCCTCCTTCAGAATGGCTACTACTCGCCACCATTGATATCTCTTGAAGCAACATATTATCGAAAACCTCCACTTTCCTTCTAAATATTTTAGAACCCAAAATTGATGATGATGGGATCGATTGGAATAGTTCAGGTATATTCGGCCAAACACAATAGGGAAAGATGATGAACTGAACGCACACAAAAAGCCTTATGAAGAATTCAGCTATGATTGGAAGAGAGTGGGAAGTAGAGAAGAAGAAGATGGAGAATAGGTTCAGTTTAGAAGGGAGGTCGAGAGGAGAAGGATTCAGAAGGAAAAGAAGAAACAGAACCAAGAGTGAGAGAGGAAAGGGATTTCGGCAAAGCAAAGAAAGAAAAAAGAAACCAAAAAGAAGGTTACCTATTTGGCAATTATAGAAAGGAGGAAAGTAGAGGAAATTTGATTATTTCAATAGCTAAAACGCAAACCCAAAAAGAACGCGAATGATAGAAAAATCCCAAAGAACATTCGGCACCTTCCTTTCAACCCTCTCAAAACTGAACCAAGAATTGCCTTGTGCCGAAAATGCTCCCTCCCTTCCCCTTAGCCGAATTTCACTAAGCCTTAAAGTCCCAATTAGCCACAACACCCTATTAAGCTCTCATTTTTGAATTTCCTTGATTTTCTCCCTAATCTCCTCCTTGATTTGCTCCACAAAACCCTCCAAGACCAATTCAAACTTCACCTGAAAGAGTTTCGGTCTAACTCCACTTCTCATGTTGCAAGGAAATAAAATAAAAACTTCATTGCGCATCATAAGACTCGAACTTGAGCTCCCTTGCAACCTTAATGACGCCACAACCACTAGACCACATGCTTCCTTATGACATTTTTTTAACACAATAATTTAAAAGGCCTACATCCCAGCATCCAGGGTTTTATCCACTTAAAACCAATATTTTTGCTAAAGCCCAGGTTTGAACCCAAGACTTTTCCAACTCCTCTCAGGACCCTTAACCTCAAGGCCCAATACTTCCAGGCCCAAATTTTGGGGCATTATAGACATCATCTTCTTCCTTATTTATTGAGTCTCTACTGAAGGAGTATATGGCCAAGAACGATGTTGTGATCCAAAGCCTTGAACCAAGAACACAAGGAACTTTGCCTAGTGATACCGAGAATGCAAGAACACATGGGAAAAAACATTGTAAAGCAATCACTCTTAAAAGTGGAACACAACTAGATAAAGTTGACAAGAATGTTGTTCCTAAATTAGCAAATTCAGAAACAATTACAAACAAAACCTTTGAACAACCCGAGAGCACCACAACTGAAAAAATTGGACCAAGAAATGCTGAAGCAAACTCAGATAGCACTGCCAAACATAATGCTTTGGCAAAACAATCATTACAACTTGAAGTTCGCCCACCCCCATCATTTCCCCAACACTTTCAAAATCAGAAACAAGACCAACATTTCAGGCGATTCTTGAATGTATTTAAGAAATTTCACATCAATATACCTTTGGTGGAAGCCTTGGAGTAAATGCCTAACCATGTCAAGTTTATGAAAGATATACTTTCAAAGAAGAGATAATTGAGAGAATTTGAAATAGTCACACTCACTGAAGGGTGCACTGCTATGTTGATAAATAAATTACCTCCAAAGTTGAAGCACCCAAGAAGCTTCACAATACCTTGCTCAATTGGCAACCAATATGTTGGGAAAGCCTTCGTGATTTAGGAGCGAATATAAATCTTATACCCATGTCTGTGTTGAAAAAGCCTGGAATTGGTAAAGCAAGACCTACCACTGTAACCTTGTAATTGGTAGATCGATCATAAGCACACCTAAAAGGTTAAATCGAAGATGTCCTGATAAGAGTAGATAAATTCATTTTTTCTGTCATTGTGTTAGACTGTAAAGCTGACAAAGATGCACCTATTATTCAAGGTAGACCTTTCCTTACAACATGAAAGATTGTGATTGATGTTCAAAAGGGAGAATTAACTATGTGGGTGAACAATCAATAGATCACTTTTTATGTTTTCAAGGCTCTAAAATGTGCTAACGATATCGAAGACTATCATGCTGTCAATTTGTTAGATTCTATGGTGGAAGAGGAATTTGAGAAAGAATACCATGAAAAAGAGCATAGTGCATCAAATTCAGTTGATATTGGTGACAAAGAGCCATTAGGACACCATAATGAGTTGCTGGAATTCAAACTATTTTTCCATAGACCTGGAAAGATGTTGGACACATTAGATTTATCTGCTTCAACCTTCGGCCCTTATAAATTGCTACCTTCACAGTTAAAGTACGCATATTTAAGAAAGGATAACACGCTACCCGTGGTTGTGTTTATTGAGCTGACTAATGAGCAAGAGGTTAAGTTGTTAGCTATGCTTAAGAAATTCAAAAAGGCATTAGGTTGGACAATTGTAGATATTAAAGGAATCAGCCCCACACTCAGCATGCACAAAGTTCTGCTAGAAGACTGCCATGGAAATTCTATTAAGCAACAAAGGAGGTTGAACCCCATTATGAAAGAGGTGTTGAAGAAAGAGATAATCAAATGATTAGATGCTGGCATTATCTACCCAATCTCTGACACCTCTTGGGTGAGTCCAGTCCAATGTGTGCTAAAGAAAGGAGGTGTAACTATGGTCAGTAACAACAATAATGAGTTTATACCTACACAAACTGTCATGGGATGGCAAGTCTGCATGGACTATCACAAGCTCAATAAAGCCACAAGAAACGACCATTTTCCATTGACCGAATGTTAGATTGATTAGATAGAGAGGACTTCAACTGTTTCTTAGATGAATACTCTAGGTACAATTAGATTGCAATTGACCTAGGGGATCAAGAAAAGACAATATTCACCTGTTCGTATGGTACATTTGCCTAAAAAAACCATTTTCTGTGTAATGCACCAGTAACGTTCCAACAGTGCATGATTTCCATATTCTCGGATATGGTTGAGAATTTCCTTGAAGTGTTTATAGATGATTTCTCGGTATTTGGGAATGATTTCAAAGGTTGTTTGCACAACATAGAATTGGTACTATAACGCTGTGAGGACACTAACCTCATCTTAAACTGGGAGAAGTGTCATTTCATGGTAAGAGAAGGCATTGTCCTACGACATAAGGTTTCCCATAAAGGAATCAAAGTTGACAAGGAAAAATCAAAGTGATTGAGAAGCTGCGACCTCCAACGAGTGTTAAGGGAATTAGGAGTTTCTTCGGGCATGTTGGATTTTATAGGATATTTATCAAAGACTCTTCTAAGATCTTTAAGCTCATGTTTGCCTTGTTTGAACAAAATAAACCTTTCATCTTTGATGAACCTTGTTTGTTAGCTTTTGAGGAGTTAAAAAAAGAAAATGGTGGCTACATCAATTGTAATAGCTCCTGAGTGGACATTGCCATTTGAGCTCATGTGTGGTGCTAGTGATTATGCCGTGAGAGCAGTACTGTGGCAAAATAATGAAAAAATATTTCATGCAATCTATTATGCTAGTTGGACTCTAATTGATGCGCAGCTTAATTACACCACCACCAAAAAGGAATTATTGGCTGTGGTATTTGCATTTGATAAATTGCGATCATATTTAGTTGGTACCAAAGTCACAGTTTACACAGACTATTTTACCATTAAGTATTTAGTGACTAAGAAAGATGCAAAGCCAAGACTGGTTTGGTGGATACTTTTGTTGCAAGAGTTTGATTTGGAGATTCGAGACATAAAATGAACTAAAATCAAGTGGCAGATCATCAAGCTTATTAAGGATGATTTCTCATACAAGTAGTTATTAATTGCCACGTCATTGCCTTGGTATGTCGATATTGTAAACTTCTTAGTTAGTGGACTGTTGCCATCTAATTTGAATAGCCAGGGCAAACAAAAATTCTTGAATGATGTAAGATTCTACTATTGAGATGAGCCTTATCTATATAGGTAATGTGCTGACCAAATAATTTGAAGATATATTCGGAATGAAGAAATGAATAGTGTATCGCAACATTATCATTCAGCTCTGTATGGAGGACATTTTGGAGGAGTAAGAACCGCGACAATGGTACTCCAATCTGGGTTCTATTGGTCGAATTTGATTAAAGACGCCCATGAATTTTATAAGACATGTGATCGTTTTCAGAGAACAGACAACGTATGAAAGAGACACAAAATGCCATTCCAAAATATTCTAGAAATCAAGTTGTTCAATGTTTGGGGGATAGACTTTATGGTTTCATTTCCATCCTCGTTCAACAATTTATACGTACTTGTAGCAATAGATTATGTCTCCAAATGGGTAGAAGCCATAACTCTACCTACCAATGATGCTGGTTCAGTTATGAAGTTCTTACACAAGAACGTCTTCACGAGATTCGGTATGCCTAGAGCCATCATTAGTGATGAGAAATCTTAGTTCGATTGCAAGTTAGTTGCCAATGCCCTGCAAAGGTATGGAGTAAAACAAAAGATTGCCACAGTATATCATATGCAAACGAACGGGCAAGTTGAAATTTCCAACAGGGAAATTAAATAGATTTTGGAGAAAGTTGTTAATCCAAATCGTAAGGATTGGTCTTTATGACTGGATGAAGCTTTATGGGCATATTGCACTGCTTACAAAACCCCATTAGGAATGTCACCATTCAAGCTCGTCTACGAAAAACCATGCCATTTGCCGGTTAAGTTAGACCACAAGTCATACTAAGCTGTAAAGCAATTGAACATGGATTACAATGTCGTTAGCAATGAAAGATTGCTTGAATTAAATGAAATGGAAGAATTCATTACACAAGAATATGAGAATGATAAACTTTATAAGGAAAAGACCGAGCACTGGTATGATAAGAGAATTATGCCACGACAATTTGAACTAGGACAATAGGTGTTGTTATTCAACTCAAGGTTGAAAATGTTCCCGAGCAAATTACAATCTCGTTGGTCATGTCCCTTTAAAGTAGCCAAAGTATACCCTCATGGAGCAGTGGACGTCAAGGATATTGTGACACCCAAAACCCGACTAGGACGGATCGGCCCAAATATGAAGCTACACAATAGCCACCAAAGTGACTCTCTAGCTTAAGACCACCCAAAACACACCCCAACCTTGTAACACCTCAATTATAACTAATTAACTATCTAATTTTAATGCGGAAGTGATTTTGTAAACCATTTTAAAACCATTTCTAATTATTTAAACCTAAAAGTATTTTGGTCATTTTGCTATCTAAAGTTAAATAGTCCCGTTTTTAGTTCTAAATGATTATCAACATTTTTTTAGTCAATTTATGCAAGCCATAAAAATTTCAGTTTCAATCAAGCTAATTTACTAAGTCTAATTATTATTTTATTAAGAGGAACTAAAACGTAAATTTTATAAACTTTTAATACATTACCCAAAATATTATCTAAGAATATTTGTACCAAATTTTAAAACTCACAAGTCTAATTCTAGAATATTATCTAGTTTCCCTATCATTAAAGACTTCAATTAATTTAATCAAGTTTTAGGACTAAATTATAATCATACTTAGCAACCATCAATTATATCACACAAGGTACATACCTTAGCCACAAGCATTCCACTCCTTGGCATGCTACAAATAAACTATGTTAGTATAAAATACATGCTGCAAACACCATGTTCTCAATCACCATATGAACTCCCATCAACATACCATAAAGCACACAATAATTAAGCACAAAAATCAAGCATTAAAGTAATTATAACATCACCAAAATAAATGTCCAAAAAAATGTCCAATATCTATTACAATTGAATTAAATCTAGTCCTAATAAGTGCCACAATGCCCCCATTATTTCTAAAGAAGAATCCTTAAGCTACTATCAAGCCTTAATCTTTGATCGGCCTTTCGTTTGCCTCTCAACTCCTCAACCCGAAAAAATCTCTACACAAAGTTGCAGTGGTGTGAGCGTAAAAAGCTCAATGAATGATTGTAAAAACAATAAGTAAATTGCACCTAATTCATGCATGAATCCAGGAAAATTAAGCATTAAAATTTCAGTCACAATAAAACATATTATAATCATAATAACATATGCTATTCCATGAATAAAAATCCAATTTAATATGGCATATGAAATCATATTTTAACTTATAAACATACACTTATATTGGCATAATATATCCATGGAAATATTTAAGCGTGTGATCATACACTGGATAAATAGATTTCCAAACTCTTACATATTAGAAATAGTCTCGAGTTGAGAGAACCAGAGCCACACTCTCCCTTATATCTCCTCACAATCCCATTGAGTGGAGACACAAGCTCAACACTCCCTAATTTACTCCAAAAATCAGAACTTTTTGAGCCATATGCTCACAAATAACACGTATAATGGTGAGTACTCACAAATCCTGTGGCGTGCCAACTATATCCAATGGATCCACCATGAAATGTTGCCAATATGATCATACATGCAATGCATAAAATCTGATGTTTAAGCACTTAGTTTAAGATATAAAAATGTCATTAAAAGCATGTAGCTTATCACTTTTAACATCAATATAATTAAACACAACAAATGCCTTTGTCCATGAATCTTAAACCAATCATAACACCAATATCAAGTGCTCAAAAATTCAGTAACTCATGCTCCAATTAACAATCCATTCAATCCAAATTAATCATGCCAAAAGCTTAACACACAATTTTCCAAAAGCCAATTGCAATAATGCTCTTGTAAAATAAAATTAATTTTTGCAAATCCAACCAAATAAGATGCAATTAAGTCATTAAAAACACTATTTAAAACTTTAATTTAACACATAACCAGGAAAATTTAACAATAGCCTTTAAAATCATTCACCTCCACACTTTGTTTTTCAAACAAAAGTGTGTTCAAATAGCTAAGTTTAAGCCTCAAATTCGGTTAGCATCATCCTTATCTCGATGTGACACTTTAATGGTGACAAAATATGCATTACAAGCTAACATTAACATTAAGAAAGTCAAAATTTCATAAACTATACGGATCTAATTTATTTATCTAGTTTACCTTACAAAAATTGTAGAATTAAGCCGAAACATAAAATTCATCAACTAAACGACCTTCTCAGCACCACAAACCACTTCTAAACTTCATTCCTAGTCCATTAACATAAAACCTAAGTGTTAATTTCATCTATTAAATTATTTTAAAATTTTCCAAAAAATTAACTCATCTTCTTAATTCAAAATGAATTTATCAAAATTGAGCAACCAAACGAATTTGATCTCTTGTTTTATGATTAGAAACTTCTTAATAAACATATTTTAAGCTTACACATCCATTAAAAATTTGATTCCAACTCAAAATCATGGATTCACCATTATTGAGTTCCATGTTCAAGAAAGAAGAAATCAAAACTTGGAAATTCATTTTAATCAATTTAAATAGAAAAAAATTAATGAAAACAACTTAAAAATGAATCTAGAGTTGCTAATTACCTTTAATTATTCTCAAATCATCAATTTAGTAGATTGAATCAAGATCCTTGAAGAAATTTCGGATAACTTTTACTCAACTTTGAAATCTTTTATGGAGATTTTGGAATGAGTTTTTACAGAGTAAAAGTTTAGATCTATTCTTTGATACGTGTTCTATGAGAGAGAACCATTCCTGTTTGTGATGATTGTAACAAAAGGCATTTCAGTGAGTGTCAATCAAAGTTGGGAGCTTGTTTTCATTGTGGATCTACTGATCATTTCTTTTAGGATTGTCCAAAATAGTAGAATGATTTTGGCAATCAAGCAAACAAGGCTGAAGCAACCTCACAGAAAGGTAGACTATCTAGAAATGTTAGAAATACTAATTCTAGTCGAGGGAAGAATAGTGATATGAATGAACGATCTGAAGTGAGAACACCGGTTAGAGCTTATGCAATCAGAGCTCGTGAGGAAGCTACTGCCTAAAATGTTATTGCGGATACTTTTTCTCTCTTTGATATTAATGTATATGCATTGATTGATCCTGGATCAACTCACTCGTATATATGCACTGCATTAGTAAACAAAAAGAATTTACCTGTTGAGTTCACTGAGTATACAATCAAAGTTACAAATCCACTAGGTCAGTGTGTTTTAGTTAATCAGATATGCAGATCGTGTCCACTGAAAGTTAGAGGTTACGATTTTCCCTCTAGTTTGGTGTTGTTACCTTTTGATGATTTTGATATCATTCTGGGAATGGATTGGTTGTCTGATCATGATGCAATCATGAGTTTTCGAAGGAAGCAAGTTAGTTTAAAGTGTCCGAATGGTGAACTTTTTTGTGTTAGGGTAGATGGGGTCAATTTCTAGTTTCAGCATTGTTAGCTTTAAAATTGATTGAAAAGGGATGTGAAGCTTATATAGCCTATGTTCTTGATTCAAAAGTTACTGAATCAAAAATTGAACAAGTGTAGGTAGTCAAAAAGTATGCTAATGTTTTTTCTAAAGAACTACCCAGGTTGCCACCAACTCGAGAAGTAGAATTTATGATCAAACTTGTTCCTGGAACAACTCCAATTTTGATAACACCGTACAGGATGGCCCTTACAGAATTGAAAATGTTAAAAGTACAGTTGCAAGAGTTGTTAGATCGCGGATTTATTCAACTGAGTGTGTCACCTTGGGGTGCTCTGATTTTTTTCGTGAACAAAAATGGGTTAATAAGACTATGTATAGATTATCGACAGCTGGATGGAGCTACCATGAAGAATAAATACCCGTTACCTCATATTGGTGATTTGATTGATCAGTTAAAAGGAGCTATAGTGTTTTCGAAGATCGACTTGAGATCCAGATCTTATCAGCTACAGGTTGAAAAACAAGATGTACAGAAAACTGCATTCAGAACTAGATATGGTCACTATGAATTTTTGGTGATGCCATTTGGTTTGCCTAATACTCCTGTGACATTCATGGACTTGGTGAATTGGGTATCTTAACCATATTTAGATTAGTTTGTCGTGGTATTCATTGATAACATTTTGATTTATTCATTGAACGAGTCAGATCATGTAGAACATATAAGAGTTGTGATGCAAATTTTGCGTGAAAAACAACTATAAGCGAAATTTAGTAAATGTGAATTCTGGCTACGGAAAGTTGATTTTCTGGGACATGTTATATCTGCTGATGGAATCAGGGTTGATCCGAATAAAGTATCTGCGATTATTGATTGGAAAATTTAGAAGAATATGTCTGAAGTCTAAAGTTTCATGGGATTAGCCAGATATTATCGGTGATTTGTTAAAAATTTCTCGATCATTGCTTCACCTATGGCAAGGTTACTAAAGAAAAACATGTAATTTGTGAAATGTGGAATGTCATATGTTGTTTACAATGATGCATCTCTCAATGGTTTAGGTTGCGTGCTAGTGTAGTTAGGGAAAGTAGTAGCTTATGCTTCTTGATAGTTAAAGTCGCATGAAAGAAATTATCCTACTCACGATCTTGAGCTGGCTGCGATTGTCTTCACTTTGAAGATATGAAGGCATTATGTATATAGCGAGAAATGTCACGTGTAAACTAATCACAAAAGCTTAAAATATTTAATGACCTAGAAGGAACTGAATCTGAGACAGCGATGTTGGTTACAGCTACTGAAAAATTATGATTTGGTTATTGATTATCATCTGGGAAAGGCTAATGTGGTTGCGGATGCACTCAGCAAAAAGTCATCATTGTTTGCACTCTAAGCGTTGAATGCTCATTTGGCTTTGAATGTCGATGGTTCTGTATTGTGATGTGAAACAGATGTACTAGTGGCCGGGTATAAAACGGGAGGTTTGTGAGTTCGTAGCTAAATGTTTGATTTGTCAGTAAGTAAAAGCAAAACATCAAGTGTCGTTGGGATTATTACAGCGGAAGTGGGAGTGAGTCATGATGGATTTCATATCTGGTTTGCCTGTAACTTTGGAAAAGAAAGGTTCGATCTAGGTGATTGTTGACAGATTGACTAAGTCGGCTCATTTTATTCCAATCAGAAAAAAATTGCTCACTTGGGAGGCTAGCGAAATTATGTGTCAGAGATTGTGAGATTGCATAGAGTTTTGACATCTATTATTTCTTATTATGATCTGTGATTTACATTAAGATTTTTTAGTAAACTACACAAAACTTCGGGCACTAAACTCAATTTTGGTAAACACTTTATCCTTAGACGGACGGGCAATCAGAATGAGTAATTTAGATTTTAGAAGACATGCTACGATGTTGTATTCTTGATTTCAAGGGTATTTGGGAAAAATATCTATAGTCAGCTGAGTCTCTTATAATAATATTTATCAATCTAGTAGTAAAATGGCACCATTTGAAGCTTTAAATGGAAGAAAATGTAAAACGCCATTGTATTGGTTTGAGCTAAGAGAATCCAAAATGGTTAGGATTGATATGAATCGAGAAACTGAAGACAAAGTTTGAATTATTTGAGATTATTTGAAAGTTGCATCTGATCGTTAGAAGTCGTACGCTAATTTGAAAAGGTAAGATATAGAATTTGCTATTGGCGATTGGGTATTTTTAAAAGTTTCTCCAAGGAAGAAAGTGCTACGATTCAGAAAGAAAGGAAAGTTGAGTCTGAGATTTATCGGGCCGTACAAGATTACCAAAAGAATCAGTCCTATAGCTTTTGTGTCTCTTAGGGTAGTCACATGTGTATATAGATAAATCTGTGGTTTTGAAATGTATAAGATGATTTATAGTGGTACTTTGTTATGTTTATGTCTTGAAGATTATGTTTGGTTGGCACACTTGAGTGTTTACCAAACTTTGTTTTTTTTGGTCACTTGCTCAAGCTTGAAAATAAAGTTCTTTATGGTATGTTTGGAATGGTTTGCTAACGGCCAATTTGTGGTATGTTTGGTAAGTAATTGAACTAGATTATAATGTTTGGAATAAGGTAATGTTGACTTGGTTTGGCATGTTATGTTTTGGTCCTTTGATAGGCATATTGCTTAGGTGAGTTAGGATGTTTCAAATGGTATGTTTATGCAAGTTTGAGTGGTGTTTGAACCCTTTGAATGTTTACTTAAATGGTTTGGAGAGTTATGCATGAAATGGTTTTGAAATGGCTGGATTATATGTAAATTTTAGGTTCACACAGCTTGGGACATGGGTTGTCACATGTCCATGTGAGGCACACGGCCAGGCGACATGGCTGTGTGTCATATGAGGATTTCTTAGGGTTCAAGTTAGTGAGTTACATGACTTAGCACACGGGCATGTGAAAAGACTGTGTGGCACTACTCAGTAAGTTACACAGGAAAGGAGACGGGTTACAACACGACTGTATGTCCCTTGTTCGAAAGTTACATGGCCTGGGGTGATTCTACACGGCCTGGCCACATGGGCGTGTAACCTCTGTTTCCAATTTTTGTTACTTTTTCCTAAACTTTCTGAGTTGTTTCAAATTAGTTTTGAATTGCCTCAAAGCTATTTTTAAGGCCTCGAGGGCTTGATTTTGGGACAAAATGTATGAGAATGAATGGTTTGTGATATATTTAAATTATTGAATGTTATGATGTTTTAATATTTTTGATTGTATGGTAATACTCCTTAACCCTAATCCAACGATAGAGACAGGTTAGGAGTGTTACACGGACGATGTCTTGGGAAAAGTTTGTTCGAGAATTCTATGCACATATAACTTCCCTTGATAACCCCTTAATCTATGTTCAAGGAATATCATTCTAATTTGATGAAGATAGAATCAATCTCAATTTGGGCTGACAGATATTCAAGACAAGCATACCCCATTCACTGAAAATATCAATGTTGAAGGCTTAAATTAGGTGTTAAAGGACTTGTCTGTTGAAGGAACTTGATGGACTGTGTCCAGCAAAAAATATCATACAGTCGAGGGGACTTCACTAAACTCCATTTGTAAGGTCTTGTATCACTTCCTCAAGAGTAGGTTAATGCCATCTATCCACAATTCCGCAGTGTCTATGAAATGAATACTATTGTTGCATCCGATCATCATGGGTAGGAAACTCAATATCAATAAGGTTATTTTTCATGAGGTGCATCGGTGTACGGAAAAAAAATGAGGGTAGTCTAAACTTCCCTTCCCTAATCACTGTTCTCTATAAAATGGCTAAAGTCCCTTTGAATGCTAATGAGGATGTTACCCTAAACAAAGGAGGACTATAACAATCTATATGTGCAAAAAATCCAAGGAGTAGAAACACTGAAACAACAGCAACAAAGTAAGGCACCTACATCTTCTTCCAGGAACTTTGCCTCAGCAGAAGCCTTAACCTCTCGGAGTTTATTTGAAAAACAAGTGATGTAGTCCTCAGAGCAACTGGAGCAAAGAATGTCACTATTTGAGATTCTGTAATATCAAATTGCTGAAGAAATGACAAAGGCTCAAGAATAGTAGGCACTCTATTGGTCCTATGTGAATGATCAAGATATTGCTCTGAAAAGATCCCTACAGAAGAACTTTACTAAGCCAATGCCTGAATTTCCTAATTTCCCCAAGGATTTGCTACCACTTTCCTAGGCTGCATGTGCTGAGGAGGAACTAGTTGACGTGTCGTCTGACAAGGCAGTATAACACCCCAAAATTAAGCCTAAAAGTTTTGAGGGTATTTTAAGAATTTTAGCCTTAGAGTGTTTAGAATTTCACGTCACAATTTATCAGTAAATATTTTTCTTATGGTTTTTAGAAAATTAAATGAAATTGTAAAAAAAAATTTAAAGACCTTCAATTTTAAAATTGGATTGATTTGTAAAAGAGTCAAAATTGTGAGTTTTCAAGAGGTAATTAAACGAAAATTTAAAAATCACCCTAATATCATCCCCCACCTATAAATTTCAAGTTAGTCTCTTCCCCAATATTGTGTGTTGCCATCCCTTGTTTGAAGAAGCCTCTCCCAATTGATATTGATTCCTAAACTCTATTCCTTTCTTTTTTATCATCCTGTTAGTCATAAACCTCCATTGAAACCAAGAGAAAACACCATAATTTTCTCCATTGTTAAGCTTTGAATTTTTTGGGTTTCAATCAAACGCTCAATTTTTCATTGTCTAAGGTAACGATTCAACTCCTAAATAGTTTTAAATTCGGTCGTTCGTGGTGGATTTTGAGATTTTGGATAAAAATATGGTTTCAAAGTGTTTTTTTCAATTAGTTTTGCTGTAATTCGAAGGTTTCTAAACTTACATTGAAGTTTCATTGAAGATTTCTTGAGTTTTAATGATTTTTCAAAAAATAACCATAAAACATGTCGAAAAAGTTGATAATATGAATTAATTATTTTATTGTAGTTGAAAGGTTAAGAATTAGTCGTAGGTGAGTTATAAGATGACAGGAATTTGTTTTAGGTGAAAAGATTAAGTATAGATCGAGATATTCAAATTTAAAGTTTGCTATGTTATAAGTTTTGGTTACATGGGAACATAGCTTAGGCTTATGTTTTTTACTTCTTTTGGTGAGTTCTTAGTTGATTATTATATGCATTATTGTGTGAATTATTGTGTTGAAGTTCTGGATTTGATAAGACCTTCTACGAGTAAAAATAAAGGCAACAAAAAGCTAGTTTGAGCTTTCAACTTTTCAATGCAAGCATAATTGGTGAGTGTTTGGAATAATTGCTTGTGGACATGATTCAATGAATTATTTGGGAATTTAGTTGTAGCCTAAACCTCTACTCTAAATTTCGACTGTAAGCTTTATCATACCTATGTTTATCTTGTGAATTATGTACTTGTGTCAATGTGAATATGTGAATTGGGAAAAGATGTTATGACATCTGATATGTGGTTATGATAAATATTGTGGAACTACAAATGTGTTCATGTTATGTATATGTTAAATGTTAGTGACAGTGTTTTGCTAAAAATGCAAATATGCAGTGATAATGCATAGATAATCGGTAAGTGATATGTGTTTGTTTTGGATATTGTGGCCTTGTGATCTTGAAACCATTGGATATAGTTGGCATGCCATAGGATTGTAAGTACTCACATATATGTACAGTAATTTTAGGCGTTAAGGCCTTGGGACATGTTGGAGGGATAAGGGAATGTAAGCTAGCTCAATTCAACGGGACATCTGAGGGGTAACAAGGAGAGTATTAGATTTATGCTTCACTTCTAGGACATGTTTGACTCTATTAGTCTATGTGGTGTGTTGGAGATCCGTGTATCCGATAAATGATGATAGAGCTCACTTTTATGTTCCATAGCTCAAGTGCCAAATTATCTTAAATTTTGAATATCTGTTTATATGACATGTGACCATTTTATAATTTATCTATAAACATGTTTATGAGTATTGCAATATATCTTTGAATGTTATGTGATTATATGTGTAATGTGATATATACTTAAAAGTGAATATGATTACCGTACAAAAGTTCACGAGTAAGTATAATATGACACTAGAATTGAAACTGTTGAGGTTATGCTATATGGTTGTTTCGTCGATGCTTGATGAATAATTTGTATTGTGGTTATTCTAAGCATTCACTGTGCTTGTTAAGCTCACCTAGTCCTTTTAAACCATTGCAGTTTAGTTATGTGCCAGTGTGAGTAGTATGGTTCCAAGGGGTGCTCTAAGCAAGTCCTTTTCCATTATTTCGTAGGTGTTATTGTTATTTGTTTATGTTTTGGGGATAAGGCAATATGGTAGACTTTTAATGATATTTTTCATTATGTTTTGGATGCTTCTACAGACTATATGCTCTCATGTTTATGAAATCCATTTCGTATTATGTTGATTAAAACTCGGACTTACGTTTGATGTTTAAGACTAGTATTACAGTCATTTTGGCATTTATTTGATGATGATATGATAGCATGATGATTTGGTATATGTTGGAATGACTTATATGCTTATGTATGTTGTATTGTTTTGGTATGAAGTAGAGGTATCGATATTCGTGTTGCGAAAATGATACTTCTGTGATTTGAAATGTGCAGGAAGTTAGAATCATAATTTGGTATCGATACCCTATCACGAGTATTGATACTCGGGGTAGAAATATTGATACTTGGGAAGAGGTACCGATAGTTTTTGAGGTTTGGGGTTTTAAGTGAGAAACAATAAATAGTTTTGGTACCAATTTTCCAAGCAGAATCGATACCAATTGAGAGAATTATCGATACCTTTGTTACAATATCGATACCAACATGATTGTCTTGGAAATTTTGCTAAGTGGTCCTAATGCATTTTAATTATTAATATAAGTTTATTTTAAGTATGTTTGGCATGTTTTAATGGTTGATATATGTTTGACTAAAAGAATTATAAAATCACTAATAAATAGGACGATTTCTTATTAATGTGAAAATTTACTATGAGTATGACATGAGACGGTGGTGTGACATCCTGATATTTGAGCTTGGCAACCAGGCCGGGTATAGGGTGTTACATTTGGTGGTACAAAGCTAGGTGATTGTTGTGTGTTTGGAGTTTTGAAACTCATGAGTCTAAATTTCTCAATTTTCTTAGAATTGTGATATAACTCGATTTAAATTACATGAGTAAGTTGGAAATGTCTCCATTGAATTGCATGTAGGGTAGGAACAGGAAGATATTTCCTTTAATCCTAAAATTTTCTTGCAGGAACGAGACTTGGATCATTGCCTTAGCCACTCACACCTCTTATATTTGTTTGTGTATGTTAGATTAGTTCGATATGCCTCTTAGAAGTGTGAATGCGAGAGCTAGTGCTCAAGAGGTTACATCCTCTGCACCTCATGTGTCACTGCGTAGAGTGAACATACCTAATGAGGGTCTAGGCCCTCTAATGGAAGTTATGATTGGAGTGTTTCAGGGAATTGCTGGTGCTAACCCCGCTCATGCACCTGTTAATCCTGCACCTATTAGTCATGGGTTATCGCTTGAAGGTCTTCAGGCGTTGGGTGGTAAAGAGTTTTCTAGATTAAAAGGTACTGATTTGACAGTAATTGGGTACTAGTTGGAAGGAGTTTGAAGGATTTGAAAGGATCCTCCAGCAGATGTCCTATTCTAACAAGGAGAAGTTGGGTTGTATTGTGCCTTTTCTTAATGGTGAGGCTCATCGTTGGTGGAATACGATTAGGAGAGGTACTATTTTCGATAGATTGACATGGAATTACTTTCTTAAGGTTTTTAAGAGGAAGTTTATGGGTGAGCAGTATATGGTGTCTCGTAAGCGTGAGTTTTTGGATTTGGTTTAGGGAGATTTGTCAGTGGCTGATTATGAGGCAAATTTCATGCGACTTAGTCAATATGCTCCAAAGATGGTTCCTTTTGAGAGGGACCATTGAAAGAGGTTTCATTTTGGGCTTAATCATGAGATTCGGGTTTACTTAGTAGCCTAGAACATAGAGTTATTTGGTGAGTTAGTTGAGAAAGCCAAGGTTGTTGAGTAGATTTTGGCTGCGCGAGCTCATTTTGTGGTAACTGAATCCGTTAAAAGGACTTCTGATGGTGCACCTAGATGACCGTCTAGGAGAAGACGTGAGGTTATTTTAGAGGGGGAGAATTGTAACACCCTAAAATTGGGCCTAGAAGTTTCGATAATATTTTAGAAATTTTTGCCTTAAAGTGTTCGAAATTTCGCGACATAGTTCATCGGTAATGTCTTTTACTATGGGTTTTAGAAAATTAAATCAAATTTTAAAAAATGAGAGTATTAAAGACCTTCAATTTTGAAAATTGGACTAATTTTTAAAATGGTCAAAATTGTGAGTTTTTAAGAGGCAATTAAACCAAATTTTAAAAATCACCATAATATCATCCCCCACCTAAAAATTTCATGTTAGTCTCTTCCCTATTATTGTGTGTTGTCATCCCTGGTTTGAAAGAGGCTCTCCCAATCGATTTTGATTCCTAAACTCTATTCCTTTGATTTCAATCATCCTCATAGTCATAAACGTCCATTGAAACCAAGAAAAAACACCAAAAACACCATAGTTTTCTTTATTGTCATGCTTTCGGGTTTTTCAAGTTTTCGATCAAACACTTAGTTTTTCGTAGTCTAAGGTAACAATTCAACTCCTAAATAGTTTTAAATGTTATCTAGTCCTTAAAACTAAGTTTTTAGCCATTAAAAAAACATATTTTAAATAAAAATATTGTTTCAAAGTGTTTGTCAATTAGTTTTGATGTAATTAGAAAGTTTCTAAGATTATTTTGAAGTTTCGTTAAAGATTTCTTGTGTTTTAATGAATTTTTAAAAAATAGCCACAAAACATGTCGAAAAAGTCGATACTATGGCTTGAGTATTTTATTGTAGTTTAAAGGTTGGGAATTAGTCATTGGTGAATTATAAGATAAATGGAATTTGTTTTAGGAGAAAATATTAAGTATAGATCAACATATTTGAATTTAAAATTTGCTATGTTATAAGTTTTGGTTACATGGGAATATAGCTTAGGCTTATGTTTTTGATTGCTTGTGGTGAGTTCTTAACTGATTATTGAATGCATTGTTGTGTTGAAGGTCTGGATTCATAGGACCTTCTACGAGTAGGGATAAAGGTAAGGAAAAGCTAGTTTGAGCTTTTGGCTTTTCGGTGGAAGTGTAATTGGTGAGTGTTTGGAATGTGAGCTTAGCTCCATTCAACGGGACATGTGAGGGGAAATAAGGAGAGTGTTAGCTTTATGCTACACTTTTGGGACATGTTTGACTCTATGACTCTATATGGTGTGTTGGAGATCTGTGTATCCGATGAGTGATGATAAAGCTCACTTTTATGTTTCATATCTTAAGTGGCAAATTATCTTAAATTATGAATATGTGTTTATATGACATGTGACCATTATCCAATTTATATATAAACATGTTTGTGATTATTACGATAAATGCTTGAATGTTATGTGATTATAATTGTAATGTGATATATGCTTAAAAGTGAATATGAGTACCATATAAAAGCACTAGTAATAATGCATGAGTAAGTATAATATGGCACTAGAGTTGGAACTGTTGAGGTTATGTTATATGGTTGTTTCATTGATGCTTGATGAATTGCTTGCATTGTGATTATTCTGAGCATTCATTGAACTTGTTAAGCTCACCTACTCCTTTTAAACCATTGTAGATTAGTTATGTGCCGGTGTGAGCAGTGTGGCTCCAAGGGGTGATCCAAGAAAGTCATTTTTGGTTATTTCATAGGTGTTATTGTTATTTGTTTATGTTTTAGGGATAAGGCAATGTGGTAGACTTTTAATGATAAATGTCATGATGTTTTGGATACTTCCATAGACTATATGCTCCAAAGTTTATGAGATTCATTTCGTATTATATTAATTATAGCTCGAATGTACTTTTGATGTTTGAGACTAGTATTACAGCCATTCTGACGTTTATTTGATGATGACAAGAGAGCATGATGATTTTAGTACATGTTGGACTAACTTATATGCTTATGTATGTTGTATTTTCTGGTTTGAAGTAGAGGTATCGATATTCATGTTGCAAAAATGATTCCTCTGTGATTTGAAATGTGCAGGTAGTCAGAATTGTAATTTCGTATCAATACCCTATCACGAGTATCGATACTTAGGGTAGAAATATTGATACTTTAGTAGAGGTACTTGTAGTTTTTGAGGTTTGGGTTTTTAAGCAAGAAATAATAAGCAATTTTGGTGCAAATGTTTCAAGCAATATCGATACCACTTGAGAGAATTATCGATACCTTTGTTACAGTAGTGATACCTACGTGATTGTCTTAGAAATTTGTCTAAGTGGTCCTAATGCATGTTTAATTATTAATATAAGTTTAATTAAAGTATGTTTAACATGTTCTAATAAAGATTGACATATGTTTGATTACAAAATTTAAAAGATCACTAATAAAGAAGATGATTTCTTAAAAACGTGACAGTTTACTATGAGTATGACATGAGACGGTGGTGTGGCATCCTGATATTTGGTCTTGGAAACCAGGCCGGGTATAGGAAGTTACAAGTAGAGCATGCAACTGTGAGATAAAATCCTGAAAAAGAGAAAGCAGCCGAGGAAGAACCGGAGAAAACATAGTTTGTGAATACTAAGGGCGAGGAAGAAGAACAAAAATGAAACCACCCTTACTCCTACACCATAGAAGGATAGTGCTGAAGTTGCCCCACCTCCGCAAACACAACCCATGTCCAAACAAGATCGTGAAATTCATTGAATCATTGAGGAGATCACCAAATCTAACAAGGAAAGGGAGGAACCACCCATTTAGTCACTTAAAAGAAAGCTAAGATAAAAGTGTATAGCAAGAAAATCAACCCGCAGGTAGTGAGTACAATCACCACAAGTCGTTAGTGAGTTTCTTTTACCCTCTGTTAAATAAATAAATCACACTGCATTTTGTTAATTTTAAGCCTCATGCATTGAAGACAATACATCTCTTAAATTTAGGGGTGTAGCATGCCTTTTAGATTTTAGTTTAACATTGCATCATTCGTTGTTATATGTTATCCTTATAGAAATACTTAATTGCCATAGCATTTCATGCCTTCTGGTAAGTAATAAAGAATTTCTTGCTATAGCATTATTGAGATTGGTGTTTGGTGTTTGGTCCATCTTCACTTCCAAGTAGAAAGGTTGTTGGAAACATAAGTGAAGAAAATAACTTCAAATCATGACTGTGTTAAGTAGCTTAGGAGTTTGGTGTTTGCTCCATCTTCACTTCCAAGTAGAAAGGCATGTGTGATGAGATGAATTCCCAAAAGTAAAGAGTGAAGCAATAAATGGGAGAAGTATTAGCTAAAGTCAAGTTGAAAGAGGTAATAAGTAAGTTAGACCAGGAATTCCTAAGTTCTTTAAGAATTGACTAAATACAATCGAATGCACACAACTACACTTAAGGGAATTCTGATTTTAGGGAAATATTCTTGCATTTTTGGATTTGATGAGTTTTTATTGGACAGATTGCACATATTCTTTAGTGCAGGATATTCTGAAGACGAAAAATTGGCAATGTTTAATCAACTTGATAGTGTAAGTATAGGCAATGAAGTGCATTACAGAATGCAGTAGTTGTTAGGTTGCATTACATTGCTTGAGGACAATCAATAATTCAGGTTTGGAGTTTGATAACTCTTGAAAAGAGTAGATTATAATCCAAAATAATCACTTGATTAATAATATTCAACTTTCCTTCGACAGAAATATCAACAAAATAAAAATAAAACTTACTTCCTCTTATTACTTACACACTTATTTCCAAAAATTAGAAAGAGTTGTTATGATTGTTGACGATCTAATGGATTTTGAGAATCTAATCATTGGAGGAAAAGAAAGAATTATACAATTGAAAGTGATATGTAAAAAGAAAAATAGGATGGATAAAAAGAGATAGAAGAAGGTTATATAAAAAATACAGTGGTTACCAATGATGTCAAATGATGAATGATGATGAACTACTCCAAGATGAAGAGAAGAAACGACAATATAGAGATTAAAATTGTACGAGAAAGATTTAGATTACGAATAACAAAAGTAATATTTTATGGGAAAAAAGAAAGGAAAAGAGAGTGGATGATTTTTGAAATAAAGAATAGAAAGAAGAAGAAAAGCTATCGAAGAAAGCAGTGTTTCAAGGTAGTGCATGTTGGAACGCCGACACCCCTATGGCGCAGCGAAAAATTAAAACATTCGAAGATCCTAACCATGGATCCATGTGTGAGTAATGAATCGGGGTGAAATAAAGGTTTCGAAATTACAGAATCTTTATTCTGAGTAGAAAACAATGCGTCAGCAACAAGTAATCTTATCTACTATCGAACCAAGCCGCAATCTATCGTGACTCTGGCCTCTACGTAATCCACCTAGTTGACAATGAACGGAAGGAATCCCCAAAACTGTTTTGGAAAAAAAACTTTTCTTTGATAGTTGTTAGACCCCAAGCAAAGAAAAAATGGGATTTTTAAATCTATTTTTAGGGTTTCTAGAAATTAAATAAATATAACTATGTTTTAAACCGAAAATTATAATTACATTAATTATAATAATGATTTCGGTAAACTATATATTTATTTGAATTTATATACTAACCAAATCCATGTTCTCATTGTGCGTACAACAACCTTGTACATAATGTGTTCGATATTTGATTATCAATTAAATTAATTCTATAATTAATTTAATTCAAGTGACAACAAAACACAATATCAACTATATTTTATTCCATTCATTTCAACTATAGGGTGTGACCCTGTAGGTTCTTGTAACGTTAGCGGTAATACTAGAACGATTCCAATGTTACAAATAATGAGTGACACCTAGCAATGCATCATTGCTACCTAAGTCACAAGAAACCATGATTCGACATAACCTTTTCATGACTAACCTTTCATGCAATAATCCTTAAGTCCTTTATCTGTGGATTGGACACAAGTCATGGAATAGTCACACTTGCATAGTCCATTCCATGTTCCTTGATATCTTAAGTAGACTATGATATACAAATAAGTATGACATCTCATATCAGCTTATTTGAGCATGGCCATGCATTTCTAGTCTCACTCAATCAAGTGGCCTAAGATATTACTCCCATTATGTAGGAGGGACTTATCCTATACCGATCAACAATATCCCTCTACATAAATCGTGGTATATCCAACATCAACCTTTATAGAACAACCAGTTACGGTGTACATTTGACTGTATCAAAATATACAACTCACGATGTTGGGATTATGATGATCTCAAGTCTAAGGATCATATACATATTAATCACTATGAGTAATGTTGTGACAATTACATAATAATCCAAGAAACATACTCATAACGGGTCAGTCCAACATGTTATTCTCTAACACACATATTCATGCATCGATTTTGACATTCCATATCAATGATAGCTTTTTATCATCAATCAACTACATGTTAGTCTTAATGCATTATTGTTGTCCTATCCAACAATAATACTTGACTAAGGACCTTTTAAGAATAATAATATTACTCTCAGGACATTATTATAAAATAGTTTATTTATACACACAAATAAGAAACTGAAATAATAATGGTAACGTCTTATATTAATAAACATGATAAATCAAGTATGTTATTACAACCATCTCATGATTGATCTTTGGGCCTTCTCTAACAATCTCCCACTTGCACTAAGACCAATCACTTATATATCTAATACCAAGTGGCTTAGTGTGATGATCATGCTTCTGCTGTGTTAGAGGCTTTGTTACGGGATCAGCAATGTTATTATCTGTAGGTACTCTGTATATCTCTACATCCCCTCGATCGATAATCTCTTGAATAAGATGGTAGCGTCTAAGTATATGTTTGGATCACTGGTGAGATCTAGGCTCTTTAGCTTGTGCAACGGCTCCATTTTTATCACATCAGAGTTCTATAGCATATGATATGCTAGGTACAACCCCTATTTTAGTAATGAACTTCTTGATCCAAACCGCTTCCTTTGCTGGCTAACTGGCTGCAATATACTCGGCCTCACTGGCTACAATATACTCTTCCAGCTCACAGCACCACCATTAAGGAAAAACACAAAACCTGATTGTGATCGAGAATCGTCCTTGTCAGTTTGGAAGCTGGCATCAGTGTAACCTTTTACACTTAACCCTTCCTCACCCCCAAATATTAGGAACGTATCCTTAGTTCTTCTTAAGTACTTAAGGATATTCTTAACTGTGGTCCAGTGACCTTCACCGAGATCTACTTGGTACCTGCTCCTCATACTTAAGGCATATGAGACATCTAGACGGGTACATAACATGGCATACATGACAGATCCAATAGCGGAAGCATATGGAATTTTACTCTTGCGTTCTCTCTCTTGTATAGTTGAAGGATACATTTCCTTCGAGAGTGAAATACCATGTCTCATAGATAGGAATCCTCTATTAGATTCTTTCATACTGAACCTTTTCAGTACTTTATTTATGTATGTACTTTGGCTTAGACCTAGTAGTCGTCTTGATCTATCTCTATAGATCTGCACTCCTAAGATGTAACTGGCTTAGCCCAAGTCCTTCATAGAAAAAAAAACTTCCTAACCAAGTCTTAATAGACTGCAAGGTAGGTATGTCATTTCCTATGATAAGTATGTCATCCACATATAGTACCAAGAATGTTATAGTGCTCCCACTAAATTTCTTGTAAACACATGGCTCATCTTTATTTTTGATAAAACCAAACTCTTTGATTGCATCGTTAAAACGAAGATTCCAACTTCGAGAAGCCTGCTTTAATCCATAAATGGATCTTTGTAGCTTACATACCTTTCTAGCATCCTTTGGATTGACAAAACCTTCAGGTTGTGTCATGTACACATCCTCTTCAAGTTTCCTGTTAAGGAAAGCTATTTTGACGTCCATCTGCCAGTTTTCATAGTCATGAAATGCAGCTATAGCGAGCAAGATCCTGATGGATTTAAACATAGCTACAGGAGAAAAGGTTTCATCACAGTCAAGACCATGAACTTGGCAAAAACCTTTAGTGACTAGTCGCCCCTTGTATGTTTGTATATTGCCATCCATGTCAGTTTTCTTTTTGAAAACCCACTTGTACCCTATGGGTTTAACTCCTTCAGGTGGGTCAACCAAAGTTCATACTTGGTTTTCATACATGGAATCCATCTCAGATCTCATGGCCTGAAGCCATTTCTCAGAGTTTGGGCTCATCACCACTTCTTGATAAGTCCTAGACTCATCTTGATCTATAAGTAGAACGTCAACATACGTTGTAATGAGAAATCCATATCTCTTAGGTGTTTGGCGTTCTCTTAAAAATCTACAAGGTGGTTGTGTTTCTACAGCAGTTACTTGTTTCTCAATTCCTTGTGGAACTTGCTATTGTTCTATCTCTCGTTCAGTGGTATTTTGTGATTCTCGGATTTCTTCAAGTTCAATATTTTTCCCACTTCCTTTTCTAGAAACAAATTCTCTCTCTCGGAAGACACCAGTCCGAGCAACAAGTATTTTGTTATCAGTAGGATTAAAGAAATAATATCCTTTGGTTTCTTCTGGATACCCCACAAAAACACACTTTTCAGATTTGGTTTCAAGCTTAGTAGACGTCTGACATTTAACATAAGCTTCGCAACCCCAAATTTTCATAAAAGACATACTGGGACATTTCCCAGTCCACATCTCATATGGCGTCTTTTGAACCGATTTAGATGGAAAACGATTTAGTGTGAAAGAAGTTGTCTCAAGTGCATGTCCCCAAAAGGAAGTCGACAGATCAGCATGACTCATCATGGATCGAACCATGTCTAACAAAGTTCGATTTCTTCTCTCAGAAACTCCATTCCATTGAGGAGTACCAGGAGGAGTAAGTTGTGAGACAATCCCATATTGCATCAAAAGATCATCAAACTTTAAGCTCAAATACTCCCCACCTCGATCAGATCGAAGTTTCTTGATAGTTTTGCCTAGTTGATTTTGTACTTCATTTTTGAATTCGTTGAACTTTTCAAGGGACTCAGACTTATGGCGCATGAGATAGACATAACCATATCTGCTGAAATCATCAGTGAAAGTAATGAAGTAGTGAAATCCTTCTCTAGCCTGTGTATTTATTGACCCACATACATCAGAATGTATTAGGCCCAATAAATCACTAGTTCGTTCACTTTTACTAGTAAAAGGAGATTTAGTCATTTTCCCAATAAGCAAGATTTACATACTTCAAATTGTTCAAAAACAAATGAATCCAAGAGACCATCTTTTTGGAGCTTGGATATGCGTTCCTCACTTATGTGGCCCAAACGACAATGCCATAGATAAGTTTGATTTGAGTAATTTATTTTTGATCTTTTAGTATTTATGTTGCAAATGGGATTCATTTGATCTAAATATAAAGGTCATTAATCAATTGTGTCGAACCATAGAAAACATTATTAAGATAAAAGGAACAACAATTATTCTTAATAATTATCTCAAAACCAATTTTGTCTAAACAAGAAATTGAAATATGTTTTTAGTCAAACTGGGCACATAATTACAATCCTCTAAACAAAAACCAAGTCCACTAGGCAAAGATAAATTATATGTTCCCACACCTAATGCAACAACTTTTGCTCCATTTCCAACTCGTAGGTCCACATCTCCTCTAGCCAAAGTCCTACTCTTTTGTAGTCCCTGTACAAAAGTACAAATGTGAGAACCACAACCAGTATTTAATACCCATGAAGTAGTAGTTGATAAATTAATATCAATAACATAAATACCTGAAGTAGACGTTTTGCTTATTTTGGTCTTCTTGACGTCCTCAAGATAGATAGGGCAGTTCTGCTTCCAATGTCCAGTCACACCACAATGAAAACAATTTCCTTCCTTAGCCACCCCACCTTTAGGTTTCAATGCAGCCTTTACTTTTCCAGGCTTGGGCCTACCTTTGCCCTTGGGCTTTGTCTGAACTTTGGCCTTTCCCTTGCCCTTGTTATTACGGACCATCAGTATAGGCTTGGGTCCAACCTTTTTCATGTTGCCTTCAGCAGTTCAGAACATACTGAGCAATTGTGGCAGAGTCTTATCAATTTCATTCATATTGAAATTGAGGACAAACTGGCTGTAGCTATCCGGCAATGATTGCAGAATAACATCAGTGGCCAACTCTTGGCTCACTGGAAACCCAAACTTAGATAGGCTTTCAATATAGCCAATCATCTTAAGGACATGAGGTCCTACTGGGCTTTCTTCAGCCAGCTTACATTGGAATAGGGCCTTAGAGATATCGAACCTCTCTTGCTGTAACACCCCTAACCCGTATCCATCTCCAAAATAGGGTTATAGAGCATTACCGGATTTTACAAATTAATTTACAGACATTTCATTTCATCAAGCATTCATATTTAAAATCAATCAAAATCAAAACATTAATGAGCTAACGTTGGCCAATTTAACTCATACATATCATTATAACCAGAATCAAAACATCCAAAATTACCGATAGAATTAATGGATAGTGTGATAAACATTCATACATCCATTCAATGCATTATTCCCCTTTTTATCAACTATATGAATGTTTCATCAATTTTCATACAATGAACATTCAAATCATATTCACATGATTAACATACATTTCAAGCATTTAAGAATATAATTCAAGTTACACGAACTTACCAAACTAAATTGCAGAAATACCAAAAATTTAGGGACATTTTGATAATTTTCTATTTTTCTCGAATTTCCACCCAATCATGATCTAAATTAATGTTTCATTCAATTTATTAATTTAAATAATAAAACAATTCATTTCATGCAATTTGGTCACTTTTTGACATTTTTACCAATTTACCCTTAAAATATTACTTTTATTCAATTTAGTCCTTGAACCTAAAACATGCAAATTGGCCATTTTTAATGAAAACTCATGCTACTTGAATAATCATTTATTTTCCTCCTCCTCTCCATTCCACATCCTTAATGTATAATATGCTTATATGTAACATTATCTATAATTCCATCATTTATTTATATATTAATTCAAAGTTGTCCACTTGAGTTATAGTCACTAAATTATTTATATCTTGAGCTATGGAACTCCAAATTAAGAGCCGCTAAGTTCCTATGAAACTAGACTCACATATCTTCTTACCATACAATTTTCAAAATTTTTGGTTTAGCCAATAAGTACAGTTTATTCTTTAAAGTTTTCCCTGTTTCACTGCTTGACAGTTCTGACCCCTCTTCACTAAAAATTAATTATCTATTTGTATAGAATTTTAATGATGTTTCCATTTGTTTCTATTGAAAATAGACTTATTCAGGATTTTAAACATATAAATTTAAGCCTCTAATTATTTTTATTCAATTTTTGATGATTTTCCAAAGTCAGAACAGGGGAACCCAAATTCCATTACTTACACCGTTTCTTCTATGAGAAACTAGACTTAATAAGCTTTAATTCCATTTTTTTTCATCCTCTAATTCGATTTTGAAAATTTATGGTGATTTTTCAAAGTTAACCTACTACTGTTGTCCAAAACTATTTTAGTGCAAGATGTTGATTACTAAATTTATAACTCCCTTATTCCCTTTCTCTATAATATTTCCCATCATTTTCACTTATTTCCCTTCACTAATATATCAAGAACATAAGACTTTATTTAAGAAAACTCTACTATAACATCATTTCCATACCTTTTCAACAATAACAAACTTAAAAATATATTGAAATCTTGATGTCCTTACCTTATGCTATTGATTTCAAATTTTAACTTGATTTTCTCTCTCCTCCAGCTTCTATTTCTTGAATCTAACTTGACATTCTAGCTCCCTGTTGTCTCCTTATTATTTTTATTTCTTGGAAGCTATGGAAATTCTTTTGATTTCTAGGTGAAAAAAGTGAATTTTTGGTGAAAGGACCAAATTGTAAAGAAAGGAAAACTTTCTTTCTTCTCTTCTCTTCTAACGTTAGTTGCATGGAAAGATAATGATTTTTCATCATCTTTCCTCCCTTTTATATTAATCATTTAATAATAAAATAATACTAAAAATCTTAATGAAATATTATTTAAATAACATTTATCTAATTAATTAATTAAAAATATCACAAACATCATCATTACCTTCTAGAATTCTCTCTCTCTATTTGACCATTTTGCCCTTTATAATCTTTTGAAATTCCATCCTTGAGTCATCACTTAATTTGGTAAAATTGCAATTTAGTCCCTCAAAATTCTTCACCTTTTTAATTTGGTCCTAATTCATCCATTTTCCTTAGTTTCTAGATTATTCCACCCTTAAATATTTACACTATTGGTCTTTCAACTTTTTCGTATTTACCTTTAACCCCTCAAATTTTGAGTATTTACTCTTGGGCAACAAAAATTTTCTCACTTTTACAATTTAATCCTTTCTTGAATTAATATGTCATAATATACTTCCCAATGTTGACATAACTCAATATTACCCTTTTTATCACTTTATTTCCTTGTTTTACTATATCAAGGATATTATCTTACTTTCTTACTGTAGTAATTTTCGGGGTATTACACTTGCCGTGCTTGCCCCTGATAAAGTTCTTTCAGGTGCTCAATCATTTCATAAGCAACCATGTCCTCATGTTGCTTCTGAAGCTCAGGATTCATAGTGGCAAGCATAAGACATCCAACGTCTACCATGTCATCGAGATGCTTCTTGTAAGCATCTCTATCAGCCCTCGAGGCATTAGCGGGTGGTTCGTTAGGATCCGGTTGTTCAATGACATATAATTTTCGTTCTTATTTGAGGACAATCCTCAAGTTACGGAACCAGTCAAGAAAATTCAAACCATTCAATTTGTCCTTCTCAAGGACCGATCGCAATGAGAGTGTATTAGTGTTTGCAGCCATAATATATCTATAACAATAAAATATGCGTGTGTAAATTTATCAAATTTATACCAATCATTAAAATGACTCTATTAAAAGATGTTCCCTCTATTTTATTACAAAATTAATAACCCTCATATATTAGTTTTGGAAAGACTTTCTCGAAAAATATTTCGTGTGGGTTAAGGATCCATATTTCACCTCCTCTTAAGTCAGTTTTGGCTTTACTCTCAAGATTATGGTTATATAGGTAAACAACACTTGCTAATTACATCATATGTAACTCCTAAAGTTTGGTGAACAACTCTTGTTCTAATCATCTTATGATTTATCCAAATTACTTGCCTCTAGGTTTCTAATCCTATTAGAATAACTTAGTTAAGTCATTAACCAATTTTAACCAACGAATATCACTTGTTTATTCTTTGCGTTTAACCAAGAAAAATACTAGTACTTCGCTTTAGCAGAACCTACACAGTATTGATTGAGGCCTTAACGAGGGAAAAATTGGAAGGCTATGTTGACTTAATATTTTAATAGAGGGATTTTGTTAAGGTTGTTCCATCTCACCAATTATGGTTTACCTTAGTCCATTTAGCTATTTAATTGATCTCATCAATTAATGTGGTTCATTATTATTAAAATTTTAACATATTTAAAATTTGGCATGCTTTAGACATCCATAGCATCTCATACATGAATAAATAAAGCAATAAATAAATGCAATAGTTATATCCCATAAACTAAGGTGGTGCAACCCAAGCTAATGGGAGAACTGAAAGGAAACCTAAAGGTGTAAGCCGTTTCACAAGCTATCGATCCCCACTAGTTGGCCCATCTTCCTTCTCGTCTAGCCCACAGCAACTCTTACAAATTACAATATGCAGAAACTCATTTTATATACGAGGGAGTAAGATGAGAAGAGAAATACAAGAGAATAGTAGTAAGGCACGACACGCAGGCCGTATTTATAAAATTACAACCTTTTATCAAATGGTTCATTGGGCTATAACTATGCATTTCAAACACCGTGCATGTCAATAATAGTATACATGATACAACGTCTTGTTAAGGTGAATTATAACATATCCTTTCAACTTTTATGGCCACCAAGTTTAATTTATTATAAAACATACTTTAAGAAGATAGGTTCTAAGGCGGTCGGAGGAAGCGGGCATGTTTTAATGGTTGATATATGTTTGACTAAAAGAATTATAAAATCACTAATAAATAGGATGATTTCTTATTAATGTGAAAATTTACTGTGAGTATGACATGAGACTGTGGTGTGACATCCTGATATTTGAGCTTGGCAACCAGGCCGGGTACAGGGTGTTACATTTGGTGGTATCAAAGCTAGGTGATTGTTGTGTGTTTGGATTTTTGAAACTCACGAGTCTAAATTTCTCAATTTTCTTAGCATTGTTATATAACTCTATTTAAATTGCATGAGAAAGTTGGAAATGTCTTGATTGAATTGCAAGTAGGGTAAGAACGGGAAGACATTTCCTTTAATCCTATAATTTTCTTGCAGGAACGAGACTTGGATCATTGCCTTAGCCACTCACACCTCTTATATTTGTTTGTGTATGTTAGATTAGTTCGATATGCCTATTAGAAGTGTGAATGCTAGAGCTAGTGCTCAAAAGGATGGTACATCCTCTGCACCTTATGTGTCACTGCGTAGAGTGAACATACCTAATGAGGGTGTAGGCCCTCTAATGGAAGTTATGATTGGAGTGTTTCAGCGATTGCTGGTGCTAACCGCGCTCATGCACCTGTCAATCCTGCACCTATTAGTCGTGGGTTATCGCTTGAAGGTCTTCAGGCATTGAGTGGTAAAGAGTTTTCTAGAGTAAAAGGTACTGATTTGACAGTAATTGAGTACTAGTCGGAAGGAGTTTGAAGGAGTTGAAAGGATCCTCGAGCAGATGTCCTATTCTGACGAGGAGAAGTTGGGTTGTATTTTGTCTTTACTTAATGGTGAGGCTCATCATCGATGGAATATGATTAGGAGAGGTACTGTTTTCGATAGATTGACTTGGAATTACTTTCTTGAGGTTTTTAAGAGGAAGTTTATGGGTGAGCAGTATATGGTGGCTCATAAGCGTGAGTTTTTGGATTTGGTTTAGGGAGATTTGTCAGTGGCTGATTATGAGGCTAAGTTCGTGCGACTTAGTCAGTATGCTCCAAAGATTGTTTCTTTTGAGAGGGACCATTGAAAAAGGTTTCATTTTGGGCTTAATCGTGAGATTTGGGTTTACTTAGTAGCCTAGAACATAGAGTTATTTGGTGAGTTAGTTGAGAAAGCCAAGGTTGTTGAGTAGATTTTGGCTGATCCAGCTCGTTTTGTCATCCCCAGTTTGAATGAGGCTCTCCCAATCGATTTTGATTCCAAAACTCCATTCTTTTGATTTCTATCATCCTTATAGTCATAAACCTCTATTGGAACCAAGAAAAAACACCAAAAACACCATAGTTTTCTTTATTGTCACGCTTTCGGGTTTTTTAAGTTTTCGATCAAACACTTAGTTTTTCGTAGTCTAAGGTAACAATTCAACTCCTAAATATTTTTAAATGCTATCTAGTCTTTAAAACTATGTTTTTAGCCAGTAAATAACATGTTTTAAAAAAAATAGAAAATTAGGTCGTTAATGGTGGATTTTGGGATTTTGGATAAAAACATTCTTTCGAAGTGTTTGTCAATTAGTTTTGATGTAATTAGAAATTTTCTAAACTTATTTTGAAGTTTCGTTAAAGATTTCTTGTGTTTTAATAATTTTTTTAAAAATAGCCACAAAACATGTCGAAAAAGTCGATACTATGGATTGAGTATTTTATTGTAGTTTAAAGGTTGGGAATATGTCATTGGTGAATTATAAGATAAATGGAATTGGTTTTAGGAGAAAATATTAAGTATAGATCAACATATTTGAATTTAAAATTTGCTATGTTATAAGTTTTGGTTACATAGGAATATAGCTTATGCTTATGTTTTTGATTGCTTGTGGTGAGTTCTTAACTGATTATTGAATGTATTGTTGTGTTGAAGTTCTGGATTCATAAGATCTTCTACGAGTAGGGATAAAGGTAAGGAAAAGCTAGTTTGAGCTTTTGGCTTTTCGGTGGAAGTGTAATTGGTGAGTGTTTGGAATGTGAGCTTAGCTCCATTCAACGGGACATGTGAGGGGAAATAAGGAGAGTGTTAGCTTTATGCTACACTTTTGGGACATGTTTGACTTTATGACTCTATGTGGTGTCTTGGAGATCTGTGTATCCGATAAGTGATGATAAAGCTCACTATGTGTTTATATGACATGTGACCATTATCCAATTTATATATAAACATGATTGTAAGTATTGCGATAAATGCTTGAATGTTATGTGATTATATTTGTAATGTGATATATGCTTAAAAGTGAATATGATTACCATATAAAAGCACTAGTAATAATGCATGAGTAAGTATAATATGGCACTAGAGTTGGAACTGTTGAGGTTATGTTATATGGTTGTTTCATTGATGCTTGATGTATTGTTTGCAGTGTGATTATTCTGAGCATTCATTGAACTTGTTAAGCTCACCCACTCCTTTTAAACCATTGTAGATTAGTTATGTACCGGTGTGAGCAGTGTGGCTCCAAGGGGTGATCCAAGAAAGTCCTTTTTGGTTATTTCGTAGGTGTTATTGTTATTTGTTTATGTTTTAGGGATAAGGCAATGTTTGACTTTTACTGATAAATGTCATGATGTTTTGGATGCTTCCATAAACTATATGCTTCAAAGTTTATGAGTTTCATTTCGTATCATGCTGATTATAGCTCGAATGTACTTTCGATGTTTGAGACTAGTATTACAACCATTCTGATGTTTATTTGATGATGACAAGAGAGCATGATGATTTTTGTACATGTTGGAATGACTTATATGCTTATGTATATTGTATTTTCTCGTTTGCAGTAGAGGTATCGATATTCATGTTACAAAAATGATTCCTCTGTGATTTGAAATGTGCAGGTAGTCAGAATTATAATTTCGTATCAATACCCTATCACGAGTATCGATACTCAGGGTAAAAATATCGATACTTTAGCAGAGGTACCAGTAGTTTTCGAGGTTTAGATTTTTAAGCAAGAAATAGTAAGCAATTTTGGTGCAAATTTTTCAAGCAATATCGATACCACTTGAGAGAATTATCGATACCTTTGTTACAGTAGTGATACCTACGTGATTGTCTTGGAAATTTGTCTAAGTGGTCCTAATGCATGTTTAATTATTAATATAAGTTTAATTAAAGTATGTTTAACATGTTCTAATAAAGATTGATATATGTTTGATTACAAGATTTAAAAGATCACTAATAAAGAGGATGATTTCTTAAAAACGTGACAATTTACTATGAGTATGACATGAGACGGTGGTGTAGCATCCTGATATTTGGGCTTGGAAACCAGGCCGGGTATAGGGTGTTACAAGTAGAGCATGCAACTGTGAGATAAAATCCTGAAAAAGGGAAATAGCCGAGGAAGAACTAGAGAAAACATAGTTTGTGAATACTAAGGGCGAGGAAGAAGAACAAAATGAAACCACCCCTACACCTACACCATAGAAGGATAGTGCTGAAGTTGCCGTACCTCTGCCAACACAAGCCATGTCCAAACAAGATCGTGAAATTCATTGAATCATTAAGGAGATCACCAAGTCTAACAAGGAAAAGGAGGAAGCACCCATTTAGTCACTTAAAAGAAAGCTAAGATAAAAGTGTATAGCAAGAAAATCAACCCGCAGGCAGTGTGTACCATCACCACAAGTCGTTAATGAGCTTATTTTACCCTCTGTTAAATAAATAAATCACACTGCATTTTGTTAATTTTAAGTCTCATGCATCGAAGACAATACATCTCTTAAATTTGGGGGTGTAGCATGCCTTTTAGATTTTAGTTTAACATTGCATCATTCGTTGTTATATGTTATCCTTATAGACATACTTAATTGCCATAGCATTTCATGCCTTTTGGTAAGTAATAAAGAATTGCTTGCTATTGCATTATTGAGTTTAGTGTTTGGTGTTTGGTCCATCTTCACTTCCAAGTAGAAAGGTGGTTGGAAACATGAGTGAAGAAAATAACTTCAAATCATGACTGTGTTAAGTAGCTTGGGAGTTTGGTGTTTGCTCCATCTTCACTTCCAAGTAGAAAGGCAAGTGTGATGAGATGAATTCCCAAAAGTAAAGAGTGAAGCAATAAATGGGAGAAGTATTAGCTAAAGTCAAGTTGAAAAAGATAATAAGTGAGTTAGACCAGAAATTCCTAAGTTCTTTAAGAATTGACTAAATACAATTGAATGCACACAACTACACTTAAGGAAATTCTGATTTTAGGGAAAGATTCTTGCATTTTTGGATTTGATGAGTTTTTATTGGACAGATTGCACATATTCTTGAGTGCAGGGTATTCTGAAGACTAAAAATTGGCAATGTTTAATCAACTTGATAGTGTAAGTACAGGCAATGAAGTGCATTAGAGAATGCAGTAGTTGTTAGGTTGCATTACATTGCTTGAGGACAATCAATAATTCAGGTTTGGAGTTTGATAACTCTTGAAAAGAGCAGATTATAATCCAAAATAATCACTTGATTAATAATATTCAACTTTCCTTCGAAAGAAATATCAACAAAATAAAAATAAAACTTACTTCCTCTTATTACTTACACACTTATTTCCAAAAATTAGAAAGAGTTGTTATGATTGTTGACGATCTAATGGATTTTGAGAATCTAATCATTGGAGGAAAAGAAAGAATTATACAATTGAAAGTGATATGTAAAAAGAAAAATATGATCGATAAAAAGAGATAGAAGAAGGTGATATAAAAAATACAGTGGTTACCAACAATGTCAAATGATGAATGATGATGAACCACTCCAAGATGAAGAGAAGAAACGACAATATAGAGATTAAAATTGTACGAGAAAGATTTAGATTATGAATAACAAAAGTAATATTGTATGGGAAAAAAAGAAAGGAAAAAAGAGTGGATGATTTTTGAAATAAAGAATAGAAAGAAGAAGAAAAGCTATCGAAGAAAGCAGTGTTTCAGGGTAGTGCATGTTAAAACGCCGGCACCCCTACGGTGCAGTGGAAAATTAAAACATTCGGCGATCCTAACCATGGATCCATGTGTGAGGAACGAATTAGGGTGAAATAAAGGTTTCAAAATTACCGATCTTTATTCTTTGTAGACAGCAATGCCTTAACAACGAGTAATCTAATCTACTATCGAACCAAGCCGCAATCTATCGTGACTCCGGCCTCTACGTAATCCACCTAGTTGACAATGAACGAAAGGAATCCCCAAAACTGTTTTGGAAAAAAACCTTTGCTTTGACTGGTGCTAAACCCCAAGGAAAGAAAAAATGAGATTTTTATATCTATTTTTAGGGTTTCTAAAAATTAAATATGTAACACTCCTTACCCGAGACCATTGCCGGAGTCGAGCACGAGGCATTACTTAGCTTATCTTACTAATTTGGAGCATAAAAATTCACTTTGAAAATTAATTTCACTATTTACAGCAAACCTGTCCAATCGCGCAGCAGTTACTAAATTGATTATAATTTGAGCTACGTGACTCAAAATTTATTTCCGTAAATTTTCCTTGAAACTAGACTCATATATCTACTTGCCATAAAATTTTCAGAATTTTTGGTTCATCCAATTAGTACAGTTTATTAGTTAAATTCTCCCCTATTTCACCATTTGACTAATCTGACCTCTTGTTACTAAAAATAAACTTTCTCATTATAGAATTTTGATTTGGTGTTCCTACTTATTCCTACAGAAAATGGACTCATTAAGGATTCTAGACATATAAACTCCAAATCATAACCATTTTTTTAAAATTTTTAATAATTTTCTAAACTCAGAACAGGGGACTCCAAAAACAGTTCTGACCCTGTCTCACTAAAATTCACATATCATAAAATGTAAATTTCCTTTTTCTAAACCGTTATTTTTCCATGAAAATAGACTCAACAAGATTTCATTCCATATATCATTCACCCTCTAATTAATTTTATACCATCTTAGCTGATTTTTCAAAGTCATGTCACTATGCTGCCTGAATTCTGTTTCTTTACGAGATTTTACCCTTTCATGATTTCCATGCATAATTTATCACCTAGACTTTTATAACAACAAACATCTTCATACTTAACCATTTTAATAACCATTCATCATCAGATGCTCACACACCATTCTTTAGCAAAATCTTAATTACAAACCTGCAAAATAACTAAGTCCCTATACATGCCATAACTCAAACGTGTTTCATCATAAAATACCAAGCAGTTGTTCTTGATAGTGTAGACGATCCCCGACTTCTTTAGGATCCTTGAAACAGCTTTGCAATGCTATAAGAGAAAGAAAAATAAAAGAAGTAAGCATTAAGCTTAGTAAGTTTACTAGCAAATAAATAACAACATTAAACACAATTAATTAAACTCAAGTGTCTATATCTCTAGTTTACTCTTTAGTTAATCTCATTCTAGTTCTCTTGCTTGTTTTCTTAGTATACTTGTGTGCATAACTTACTCTTCTCTTACTGCATCATTGAATATCAATTGATAATATAATAAATTCTTAACTCCTAAAACTTACCTGAGCTTGCCATTTATGTTTTTAATTGAATTTTACTGAACATGATTCGTTTATTAGCCCGTTGAGTTACATTAGAACAATAAGGATACTCGGATCTCTTCTTGTAATAACATGCCAAAGCCATGTCCCAGACATGGTCTTACATGGGATGTTCTCATGTCGGTGCCCATACCATGTCCCAGACATGGTCTTACGGGGGACCTCTCATCTCGGTGCCAACGCCATGTCCCAGACATGGTCTTACATGGGACCTATCATCTCGGTGCCCATGCCATGTCCCAAACATGGTCTTACAGGGGACCTCTCATGATCTCAAGGATGCCAATGCCATGTCCCAGACATGGTCTTACATGGGATCTCCTTACCCAAATGTCATGACATTTGTATCCAGTACTTTCCTTATGTATCAACGGGACTTTTTAATATTAAATTCTTTATCATTTTATACTTGAATCAACATCAAATAAATTCATGAAATAAATTCATAGTTGCTGGAAAATAGCAGCAATAGTAATAATTATTGAAATATTGCATTTATTTACTGTAAACTTACCTCGGTGCCAAATATAGCCAAATTCACCAACTTAGCCTTCAACTTTATTCTTTCCTTTGTCTAGCCTCGAGTTTCGTTCTTCTTGATCTAAAATATCAAATTTAACTCATTTAATACTCACATTTATCAAAACAGCCCTCGACTCTAACTTTGGCAAAATTACAATTTTTCCCCTAAACTTTTGCATAATTACATTTTTGCCCCAAGGCTCGGAAATGAAACTTCATCTTTTATTCTTATGTTTTATAACATGCTGAACATTTTTCTCTTGTATGACAACATCAAATTCTCACTCTAACACTTACTTATGTACATTAGGGATTTTTACCGATTGTGTCGTTTTACTCATTTTCACTTAAATTCGGCTAGCAAAAGTTGTTTGACATAATTTCTAGCTTCATATTCTATCATAAAACATCCAAATAAACACTTTTCACCTATGGGTATTTTTCCAAATATAAACCCTAGGTTAAATTATTGCTAGAATAAGCTAAATTAAGCTACCGGGACTACAAAAACGTAAAGAACATTAAAAACGGGGCTTGGGATCACTTACTATGGAGCTTGGAAGTTTGAAAACACTAACTATGGCTCCCCCCCTTGCTGATTTCGTCCAAATGAAGAAGATGAGCACAATTTTCCATCTTTTTCCCTTTTAATTCATTTTAATTACTAGATTACCAAATTGCCCCTAACTTAAAAATTTCCTATTTCACTTATCTCATGTCCATTTTTGTCTACCACTTAACCAATGGTCTAATTACTATATAAGGACCTCCAATTTAAAGTTTCATAACAATTGGACACCTCTAACATGTAGAACTCAACTTTTACACTTTTTACAATTTAGTCCTTTTGACTAAATTGAGTGCCCAAACGTCAAAATTTTCGAACGAAATTTTCACGAAATCATTTTGTGAAATTTTAGACCACAAAAATATAAGAAAAATAAATTTTTCTTCATCAGATTTGTGGTCTTGAAACCACTATTCCGATAATCTTGAATTTAGGCCATTACAACTCTCCCCCCTTTTAGGATTTTCGTCCCCGAAAATCTTACCAGTAAAGAGATTCGGATATTGTTTCCTCATTGTCTCTTTCGGTTCCCATGTTGCTTCCTCAATCCCGTGCTTTTGCCATAACACTTTCACCAGATTTACCTTTTTGTTTCTAAGCTCCTTTGTTTCTCGTGCTAATATCTTAACCGGTTCTTCACTATAAGTCATATCCGGTTGAATCTCCACTTCTGTTGGAGTAATAACATGTGAAGGATCTGTTCGATACCGTCGTAGCATAGATACATGAAAACCATTATGAATTCTATCGAGTTCCGGTGGTAATGCCAATCGATAACCAACCGGTCCAATTCTTTCTATGATTTCATATGGTCCGATAAATCTTAGACTCAATTTACCCTTTCGACCGAACCGGAGAACTTTCTTCCAAGGAGACACTTTTAGGAACACTTCTGACGATCGGAAGCTACTTTTAGACTATCCCGAATCAGCCTTACTTTTTCTTCTGTTTCCCGGATCAAATCAACCCCATGTATCTTTTTTTCACTGAGCTCTGTCCAATATAACGGTGTTCTACATTTTCTACCATACAAATCTTCATACGGAGCCATTTTAATACTGGACTGATAACTGTTATTATAAGCAAATTCAATTAAAGGTAGATACCTTTCCCAATTACCTTGAAACTCTAATACATAACATCAAAGCATATCTTCCAATACCTGAATTAGACGCTCAGATTGACCATCTGTCTGAGGATGAAATGCAGTACTAAAACGCAACTGAGTACCCAATGCTTCTTGCAATTTGTCCCAGAAACAAGACATAAATCAGGGGTCTCTATCTGATATAATGGAGACAGGCACTCCATGTGGTCTAACAATCTCAGATCTTTACAATTCAGCCAATTTATCTAAAGAATAATCCATACATACCGAAATAAAGTGCGCGGACTTTGTCAATCGATCAACAACTACCCAAATGGCATCTTTCTTCTTCGGAGACAACGGTAACCCAGATACAAAATCCATAGTAATTCTTTCCCATTTCCATTCCGGTATAGTGATTGGTTGAAGCAACCCCGAAGGTACCTGATGTTCAGCTTTAACCTGCTGACATACTAAACACCTTGATACAAACTCAGAGATATCACGTTTCATACCTGGCCACCAATACATCTTTTTCAAATCATTATACATTTTATTACTCCCCGGATGTACAGTCATAATACCGCTGTGGGCCTCGTGTAAAATCTTCTGTATAAGCTCGAAATTCTTCGGTACGCATACTCTACCTTTGAATAATAAACAACCATCAGTCCCAATTTGAAATTCTGAATCATTACCTAACTCACATTGTACCCGTTTAGCCTATAACTTCTCATCATTTTTCAGAGCTTCACACATTTGTTGACGAAACATCAATTTAGCCTTCATTTCAACTATAATCGAACCATCATCAGCCAGTGACAACTGGTCATTCATAGCTCGTAAAGCAAACAGAGATTTTCGGCTCAAAGCATCAGCTACAACATTAGCCTTACCCGGATGATAATCAATAACCAAATCATAATCCTTTATCAATTCAAGCCACCTGTGTTGTCTCAAATTCAAATCTTTCTGTGTCATCAAATATTTCAAGCTTTTGTGATTAGTATAAATATGACACTTTTGACCATACAAATAATGCTGCCATATTTTCAATGCAAATACAATAGCAGCTAATTCAAGATCATGTACGGGTAGTTTCTTTCATGTGGCTTAAGTTGTCTTGAAGCGTAGGCTATTACTTTATCTTCTTGCATCAAGACACAACCCAAACCATTTAATGATGCATCACTATAAATAATAAATTCCTTACCCGATTCAGGCTGTACCAACACAGGTGCTTTCGTCAACAACTCTTTCAATCGGTCAAAACTTTGCTGGCATTTATCTGTCCATTAAAATTTAACATCTTTCTGTAATAAACGGGTCATCGGAGAAGCTATCCTAGAAAACCCCTGTACAAATCTCCGATAATAACCAGCTAAACCTAAGAAACTTCTAACTTCAGATACATTCTTCGGTGGACTCCAATTGACAATACCTGAAATTTTACTTGGATCTACCCTGATGCCTTCTGCAGATACAATATGTCCGAGAAAACCCACCTCTCGAAGCCAAAATTCACATTTACTGAATTTAGCATAAAGCTTCTTTTCATTTAGAATTTGCAACACTATTCTCAAATGTTCTGCATGCTCATTTTCATCTCGAGAATAAACTAGAATGTCATCAATGAAAACTACTACAAACCTATCTAGATATGGTCTGAATATCCGGTTCATCAAATTCATGAATACTGCAGGTGCATTAGTCAACCCAAACGGCATGACCAGAAACTCATAATGCCCATACCTGGTTCTGAAAGCTGTCTTTGGCACATCTGACTCTTTTACCCGTAACTGGTAATAACCCGATCGGAGATCAATCTTCGAAAATACTGTGGCACCTTTAAGCTGATCAAATAAGTCATCAATTCGAGGCAACGGGTACTTATTCTTTATAGTTACCTTATTGAGCTACCGATAGTCTATACAAAATCTCAAAGACCCGTCTTTCATTTTCACAAATAGAACTGGAACACCCTAAGGTGAATGACTCGGACGAACAAAACCTCTATCAACAAGTTCTTGTAACTGTGTCTTTAACTCTTTTATTTCTGTAGGAGCCATACGATACGGAGCTATGGAAATTGGGGTAGTTCCCGGAATTAGATCTATAGAAAATTCGACTTCTCTTTCTGGTGGCAACCCCGGTAATTCCTTTGGAAACACATCAGAAAATTCACATACAACTGGCACTGCCTGTATCTTTGACTCAGATACCTTAGTATCCAACACATATCCCAAATAAACATCGTACCCTTTTCTAACACACCTCTGAGCTGTCATTACTGAAATCACATCAGATAATTCATATGTCTGATCAAATTTAACCCGAAGTAATTCTACATTATGACACTTCAACACAACATTTTTCCGTTTACAGTTTACTACTGCATCATGCTGAGTTAACCAGTCCATGCCCAATATCACATCAAACTCATCAAAAGGAAATAACATCAAGTCAACCGGGAAACAAATACCTTTTACCATCAGTGGACGATTTTTACAAACTTTATCCACCATCACAAACTGGCCCAGGGGGTTCGAGACTTTAACCACAAATTCAGTAGGTTCAACAGATAAATTTTTAACAAATACTAATTTTGTGCATATGTATGAATGTGTAGAGCCAAGATCAATTAATGCAATAACATTAGTGTCATAAAGAGAAAATGTACCCACAATTACATCAGGAGAGGACACCTCTTCACGAGCTCAAATAGCATATGTTCTTGCAGGTGCTCTAACATCTGATCTAGCTGCTGAATCTCTGGATGCACCCCTGTTACTCGCTCCCACTCCTGGATTTCTCTGCAGTCTACCTCTGGTAGGAGCATTTCCTGATCTCGCACTAGTTATCTCTTCTCTTTTAGTTGTTTCAGGACAATCTCGAACAAAGTGATCTGACGCTCCACATCTAAAACAAACATTTTCACCTACTCTACACTCTCTGGGGTGGCGTCTCCCACATTGAGGACATTCCAGCCTAGGAGGTCAAGTACTGGCCGTACTTGCAACTGTAGTGGTTTGAGCTCTAACACCCTCGAATCTTCTGCCCCTGCTTCGGCTAGAATATCTAACTGGAAAATGTGATCCGCTAGAGAACTCCCTAAGCCTCTTAAACGTAGACTGAAATGGTTTACTCATTTGCCTCTTCTTTGTATCTTGTACTTCAACTTCAGCTTTTCCTTTCTCTTTTTCTTTCAACAAATCTTCTGGTTTACAAGCTCTCTCAACCAAAACAACGAACTCTCTAATTTCCAAGACACCCACTGCTAATCGAATATCATCATTAAGCCCTTCATCAAATCTCTTGCACATGTTAGCTTCAGTAGACACAAATTCCTGGGCATACTTATTAAGTCTGACAAATTGACGTTCATATTCAGTCACGGACATCTTACCTTGTTTTAACTCAAGAAACTCCTTCCTTTTCTGATCTATAAATCTCTGGCTGATATACTTCTTTTGGAACTCCTCTTGAAAGAAATCCCAGGTAACCCTCTCACTCAGTACTACTGAAACAAGGGTCTTCCACCAATGGTAGGCTGAATCTCGAAGAAGTGAAACAACACACTTCATACATTCTTCCGGTGTACAAGATAATTCTTCAAAAACCCTAACGGTATTCTCAAGCTAGAATTCTGCTTTTTTTACATCATCATCTTTGGTAGCCTGAAATTCTTCAGCCCTTTGCTTCCTAATCTTATCAACAGGTGGTCTCTCCCTGATAACTATACCTGCAGCTGGGGAATCTACATGGGGAATCTGTGAATCGTAAGGGGGTGGAGGTCTTACAGCCAGATTCGTGCGAATGAACTCGGTAAACCAATCATTCATGTCTTGGAAGAAGGCTTCTCTAGCTCCTCCTCCCTGTCTAACTGATGCAGACCTTTCACAAACATTAACATCTGGTGGTGCCGTCCCTTCTGGGGGAGCAGGCGCATTACTCTCTACTTCATCTGTACCAGCTCGTTCAGGATCCATAACTATAAAAGAAAACATTTTAAAATCGTCAGGACTCGTCACACTATCAAAATATATAAGTATGGCATGTATAGGTAGACTCTTATTCATATTGCGTATTTCCGAGAACCAACTAAACCTACTCTTATACCAACAAAATGTAACACCCCTTACCCGAGACTGTTGTCGGAGTCAAGCACGAGACATTACTTAGCTTATCTTACTAATTCGGAGCATAAAAATTCACTTTGAAAATTAATTTCATTATTTACAGCAAACCTGTCCAATCGCCTAGCAGTTACTAAATTGATTATAACTTGAGCTACGTGACTCAAAATTTAATTCGGTAAATTTTCCCTGAAACTAGACTCATATATATACTTTCCATAAAATTTTCAAAATTTTTGGTTCATCCAATTAGTACAGTTATTAGTTAAAGTCTCCCCTGTTTCACCATTTGACTGTTCTAACCTCTTGTTACTAAAAATAAATTTTCTCATTATAGGATTTTCATTTGGTGTTCCTACTTATTCCTACAGAAAATAGACTCATTAAGGATTCTAGACATATAAACTCCAAATAATGAAAATAGACTCAACAAGCTTTCATTCCATATATCATCCACCCTCTAGTTAATTTTATACCATCTTAGCTGATTTTTCAAAGTCATGTCACTGTGTTGCCTGAATTTTGTTTCTTTACGAGATTTTACCCTTTCATGATTTCCATGCATAATTTATCACCTAGACTTTTATAACAACAAACATCTTCATACTTAACCATTTTAATAACCATTCATCATCAGATACTCACACACCATTCTTTAGCAAAATCTTAATTACAAACATGCAAAATAACTAAGTCCCTATACATGCCATAACTCAAACGTGTTTCATCATAAAATACCAAGCAGTTGTTCTTGATAGTGTAGACGATCCCCGACTTCTTTAGGATCCTTAAAGCAGCTTTGCAATGCTATAAGAGAAAGAAAAATAAAAGAAGTAAGCATTAAGCTTAGTAAGTTTACTAGCAAATAAATAACAACATTAAACACAATTAATTAAACTCAAGTGTCTAGATCTCTAGTTTACTTTTTAGTTAATCTCATTCTAGTTCTCTTGCTTGTTTTCTTGGTATACTTGTGTGCATAACTTACTCTTCTCTTGCTGTATTATTGAATATCAATTGATAATATAATAAATTCTTAACTCCTAAAACTTACCTGAGCTTGCCATTTATGTTTTTAACTGAACTTTACTGAACATGATTCGTTTATTAGCCCATTGAGTTATATTGGAACATTAAGGATACTCGGGTCTCTTCTAGTAATAACATACCAAAGCCATGTCCCAGACATGGTCTTACATGGGATGTTCTCATGTCGGTGCCCATGCCATGTCCCAGACATGGTCTTACGGGGGACCTCTCATCTCGGTGCCAACGCCATGTCCCAGACATGGTTTTACATGGGACCTATCATCTCGGTGCCCATGACATGTCCCAGACATGGTCTTACAGGGGACCTCTCATCTCGGTGCCCATGCCATGTCCCAGAGATGGTCTTACAGGGGACCTCTCATGATCTCAAGGATGCCAATGCATTGTCCCAGACATGGTCTTACATGGGATCTCCTTAGCCAAATGTCATGACATTTGTATCCAGTACTTTCCTTATGTATCAACGGGACTTTTTAATATTAAATTCTTTATCATTTTATACTTGAATCAACATCAAATAAATTCATGGAATAAATTCATAGTTGCTGGAAAATAGCAGCATTAGTAATAATTATTGAAATATTGCATTTATTTACTGTAAACTTACCTCGGTGCCAAATATAGCCAAATTCACCAACTTAGCCTTCAACTTTATTCTTTCTTTTGTCTAGCCTCGAGTTTCATTCTTCTTGATCTAATATAGCAAATTTAACTCATTTAATACTCACATTTATCAAAACAGCTCTCGACTCTAACTTTGGCAAAATTACGATTTTTCCCCTAAACTTTTACATAATTACATTTTTCCCCAAGGCTCGAAAATTAAACTTCATCTCTTATTCTTATGTTTTATAGCATGCTGAACATTTTTCTCTTCTATGACAACATCAAATTCGCACTCTAACACTTACTTATGTACATTAGGGATTTTTACCGATTGTGTCATTTTACTCGTTTTAGCTTAAATTCGGCTAGCAAAAGTTGTTTGACATAATTTCTAGCTTCATATTCTATCATAAAACATCAAAATAAACACTTTTCACCTATGGGTATTTTTCCAAATATAAACCCTAGGTTAAATTATTGCTAGAATAAGCTAAATTAAGCTACCGGGACTACAAAAACGTAAAGAACATTAAAAACGGGGCTTGGGATCACTTACTATGGAGCTTGGAAGTTTGAAAACCCTAACTATGGCTTCCCCCCTTGCTGATTTCGTCCAGATGAAGAAGATGAGCACAGTTTTCCATCTTTTTCCCTTTTAATTCATTTTAATTACTAGATTACCAAATTGCCCCTAACTTAAAAATTTCCTATTTCACTTATCTCATGTCAATTTTGTTCTACCATTTAACCAATGGTCTAATTACTATATAAGTACCTCCAATTTAAAGTTTCATAACAATCGGACACCTCTAACATGTAGAACTCAACTTTTGCACTTTTTACAATTTAGTCCTTTTGACTAAATTGAGTGCCCAAACGTCGAAATTTTCGAACGAAATGTTCACGAAATCATTTTGTGAAATTGTAGACCATAAAAATATAAGAAAAATAAATTTTTCTTCATCAAATTTGTGGTCCCGAAACCACTGTTCTGATAACCTTGAATTTAGGCCATTACAAAATAAATATAACTATGTGTTAAACCGAAAATTATACTTACATTAATTATAATAATGATTTCGATAAACTATATATTTATTTGAATTTATATGCTAACCAAATTCATGTTCTCATTATGCGTACAACAACCTTGTACATAATGTGTTCGATATTTGATTATCCAATTAAATTAATTCTATAATTAATTTAATTCAAGCGACAACCGAACACAATACCAACTATGTTTTATTCCATTCATTTCAACTATAGGGTGTGACCCTGTAGGTTCTTGTAACGTTAGCAGTAATACTAGAACTATTCCAATGTTACAAACAATGAGTGGCACCTAGCAATGCATCATTGCTACCTAAGTCACAAGAAATCATGATTCGACATAACCTTTTTATGACTAACCTTTCATGCAATAATCCTTAAGTCCTTTATCTCTGGATTGGACACAAGTCATGGAATAGTCACACTTGCATAGTCCATTCCATGTATTTCTAGTCTCACTCAATCAAGTGGCCTAAGATATTACTCCCATTATGTAGGAGGGACTTATCTATATTGATCAACCATACCCCTCTACATAGATCGTGGTATATCCAACATCAGCCTTTATAGAACAACCAGTTACGGTGTACGTTTGACTGTATCAAAATATACAACTCACGATGTTGGGATTATGATGATCTCAAGTTTGAGGATCATATACATATTAATCACTATGAGTAATGTTGTGACAATTACATAATAATCCAAGAAACATACTCATAACGGGTCAGTCCAATATGTTGTTCTCTAGCACACATATTTATGCATCGATTTTGACATTCCATATCAATGACAGCTCTTTATCATCAATCAACTACATGTTAGTCTTAATGCATTATTGTTGTCCTATCCAACAATAATACTTGACTAAGGACCTTTTAAGAATAATCATATTACTCTCAGGACATTATTATAAAACAGTTTAGTTATACACACAGAAAATAAACTGAAATAATAATGGTAACGCATTATATTAATAAACATGATAAATCAAATATGTTATTACAACCATCTCATGATTGATCTTTGGGCATACTCTAACAGTGCAAGGGTGGTGGTTCGATGGTGGTGATTTAATGAAATAGTGGTGGTTGATGGGTGGTGATTCATTTTTTTAAGGTAAAATGAAACAAAAAAAATGAGAAGATCAAGGAGGAGCAACCAAACTTGGGTGACAAAAGGTGGTGAATAGGGAGGAGCAATGAGAGAAAATATGAATGAAAATTCAAAAAAATGAATGGCAGTGAGATGATAGGTAGGACTGCACAAGGTGAACAACCTTCCAGCAAAACATTCAAGAGGGGACAAAGGTATTAGAAAAATTAATAACTCTTTACTATCGAAGTTACTCTTAGGAATTTTAAAAATAAGGAGTTACTAAGCAATTTGAAATAGGTATTATACAAGCATGCATAGACAGTTGCATGGCTTGGTTGACAACATTTAGTCAATTTTTTTAAAAAAAATTAAGAACATGGAGACTTGTACTTGGATCACTAAGGAGTTACAAAAGGTGTTTAACCATTAGGCTACTTCTCAAGCTTGTCAATAAACTAACATTAGCTATTAAAATTTTGGGATTTGACATAATGTATGTAGCGAGGGAAGGTTATGTGTTAAAAGTATGATAGAGAGTGCAGTAAAGTAAGGAGGATTTGGGCAAATTTTGAGTTAAGTACTGGGCATAGTCTACCCTGACCAAAGAAAATGGTAAGACTACTAAGTATGGAGAAAGATATTAAGTATGATACTAAGGTAAGATTTAAGAAAGGATATAGAAAGTAAAGAGAGGTTAAGTATAGTATGCTCAAGATAGGGGAAAATGGTTCACAAGAAATAAATATGGTAGCCTTAATATTGTACCCACCAAGAAAGAAGGTTAAGAAATACCCCAAGGATGTGCAAAATAACATATTCAACATAGAATAAATGAAAAGGTATTCTAAGGTTTAGCTCTCTAAGTTCTTACAAACTTACAACAATTGTTTCTATTTCCAAGTCTGTAAAGGAATATGCGTCGAGAGATGATGCCAGGGCTACTCCAAGGAAGCGACGTGTTGGACTGTTATGCATACATAGGAAGTTAAATGTCGTGTCCAAGTCTGTGCTGAAGTTCAATAAGTAGTATTCCAATATAAATCCAGTAGTTAAGAGATAATGTAGGAAAGTCTAAAATTTTATTGAGTCAAAATGATAACCACACATTGTATTTTTACAAGAAACTCTATAATAGCCATAGATAGTAGTTTTTACATAGGAAAAATGTAAATGTAACCATACAATGTACATCAATAAAAGATTATGTTATACTTATAAAGACATTTACAACAATGAAAAAGAAAGAAAAATTTTAAGTTACATCTATAGAAGGAGGTAACACTCGAGATCTGGATTCGATAGATTGAGTTGGGTCAAGAGTGTTACAAGATTTGGTATTAAAGCAAGGTTTAGGCAATTCTCAAATCACGAAGGCAGATGAAGGAACCCTGTACGCATAACATGCCATGCATGGCTTAGTTTCTCAGGTATGTGCCGTAAACTCTACTTTTGTGCAGAGCTGGTGAAAATGCAACGAAACAACTAGTAGGCTCTTAGGGAGGAAATGTCACTGAACAACATGGTAGGCGTGTTGGTATCTTTACACTAAGTGGTGTGGCATTCATCAGGAATTCATATGATCTTCTAAAGAGTCTCTTTTGGTTGTGAGGCGCTAATGAATGATCCTCGTAAGAATGGATAGTGGGAAAATTGAATAACCTATACCAGAATCTAAGTCTTTCATTTGGCCAAAGTCCACCAAGCAGCACGATGGATAAGCTTAAAGTAGTGTCGCTCTAATGGCTTCTAGGTCGCTACTTAGTTTCATAATGAGAACCTTATTCTTGATGAAAGTAACCTCAACCTCTGAGGGATTCATATAGGACCGAAAGGCAAGAAATTATATTTTCTTTGATGAAAGAGTAGCCTTTGTATTAAAGGAAAAGTTTTCTTGGCATAAAGGTGACCTCCTGGTGAAAAGATATCAAGCCATTTTTTGTAAGAAATGAAAGTGAGAGGAAGGGAAAAGTATAGAACAAATGATGAAGGAGAAAGGAAAAGTTAACAGAGTAAAGAAAGGATTTTAAGTAAGTTCAAGGAATGATAAGTGTTATGTATTCCCAATTTATAAAGAAAACTACACTTGCACGAGAAGTTTAATTAGTGAGAATTGTTTGGCTTCTCCAAGTAAGTTGATGACAACTGCCATAGGGAAATAAGTCTAAGATGGAAGGATAAAATGGGAGTAATCATTAGCGATAAGGTAAGCTAAGATGACGGCTTAAATTCTCTAATACGAATTTGACAGTTCTCCAAAGAAATCATGAAATATATACATTCAGGTGCTTGGTTGCCAAGAATTTATTTTTGTACTCAGAAGCAGATAAGTGACGATTTCCAAGGAGATTTTCAATGGATATGCCAGTAAAGGAGAGATCTTGGAAACTTAAAATAGGAAGTAAAGTTGTCTCTGATGGGTTAATGCTATCAAATGAGGTATTAGAAGGATGAAAAATTTCGAAGACGAAATTTCCTAAGTAGGGAAGAGTTGTAACATCTCTCTCGGCAAAGCCGTAGTATTTTAGTGTTGGTCTAGAAGTCAGAATTTTGGAATGATTTGTGAGTAAGTAAAGTGATGGATTAATTTCAGGACGAGAAGTTCATGAGTACCCCATTGGGTGAAGTGATAAAAGTTTGAAATATAGTCAATAGAAATGAGGCTTAAAAAGATAGTTTTAAGTGTCCAATGTTAGGATTGGATTAACTATAAGTTACTATCCGAACATGTTTTTAATGCCTTAGTCTAGTGTATTTTGGAAGAACGAAACTTATGCCTAAGTTAAAGACGACGATTCAAAGAATAATGGTAAAAGAGTATAAGTCTCTGAATTAGACGTATAGTTATATAGAAAAATGACAGGCAAAGAAGTGTTTGTCTGAAACGGCCCATTTTGGCGTAAGAATAGATGAACCAAGAATGTTCTATTTATACGATCATCTGTAATAGGAACAATTAAGGAATCATAGGGTGGAATATTAGGCTAAGTACTAGTAGTCACCCAAATGCATTTCTAGCGTATAGAATAGGTGGACCCTAATATGGAAATAAGTATAACCATACAACATCAAGCTATCCAAATTAGATACATATGCATACAACCAATATGCCCAAAAAGGCACCTCAATCACAGCAATTAAACTTGTATAACCATATGCGTAGTTTATCATCTTGCTACCCTTTTAAAGCAAACCACGCTTAACTTATACCTTGTCATTAGAACTTATCATTTGAACTATAGTTTTCATGCATCCCAATTATACATATATCTAACTTATACATATTTAACCATAACTTAGCCATATATATAGTTTAATTATATACCAAGTTATACCATAATTGACCACATGCCAAAATCACATTTAAACATACCAATTTAGTTATTCAAAACACAACTTCAAATGACCATTTCAACTCTAACCAGCAAGGCCATCTAAAAGGCTATAAAGTCAACCATCAGAAGGCCACAAATATATATCCACATATCAACCATTCAATCATTCAAAACACCAAATTTGCAAGCCAAAACATAATGGCTAAAACATCAACCAAAAACACCCATACATGTAAATATTTATCCAATTATCGATTAACTTGTTTCCATGCTAAAACATAACATAATTGCTACATAATAACCATGCCATATTAGATTCATGACATATCTAGTTCAAAACTTTTCCAAAGCATACCATATCTTGACCATGTTGAGGTCAATTCATCATATATCATTTTCGTCATTCAAACATGCTTTAACATAATATCAAATTAACACATATCATCAAGGCACCAAATGTACCAAGGCTACGTCACCCAAAATATCATATACATGCCAAAAACATTAAATAACATTCAGCTAATCATCAACCATAAGTTCACCTATACATGCCATTATAACCTTAACCAAGACATCAAAATCTACTGATATAATCACTGGATAGTGTGATAGATCTCCGACAAGCTTCCAACCCGATTGAGCTTTCGATAATCTGAAAAGTAAAGGAAAGAAAACCATATAAGCAATGAATGCTTAGTAAGCTCGTGTAAACCATAAGCATAGTATTGCATTTCAATAATGAACAATATAGGTTAAATCTAAGCCTATACCAATGCCTCAAGATTTGCCAAACCATAATAACCAACTCGTAAGTGAGTAAATTAGTTTATGTAACATATACTAATAATTCATAACATGAAAAGATTTTATGGGATGTAATGTATAGCCATAAACCTTTCTATAGACTTATACACCTCTCAATTTACTCACTTTCCTTTCCATTCCCAATGCTTTTCATAAGCCTCAACAACATTATTAATTCTCAATTCAGTGTATTTGTTCATGATATCGATAGATTCACTCAAAGCATAAGCAACTTACTATCATATGAATACATCATTTATCTCATTAAACCTTTTTATAACATCATAATACATCCCAATTACGTACTTACCGTATCATTCCCTTTTCTTAGCTATTTCATATGCATAATACAAGCATAATCGTAAAAATCAATCATATCCACAAAGCTTGGCATAAGCCTAAAAATCCACACTAAACATGTTAGCATACATGGTATAAATCATAGGCAAAAATAACATATATAGCCATTGATCTCGACATGAACTATTAGAAATTGTCACCTATCTCAACTTTCATAATTTTCATATATCAACATATCAAGGAGATTCATATAGTTTCATGTCTTACTTCATATCATTTTCTTTACCATTTCATTTGCATAATACATAAGAAATAAACATAGCATCACTTAAATCATACTTTTCATAATCATGAATGTTCTTACTTGAATCATCGATACATCATACCTTTCTATAATTGTCGTAGTGAAATCAATCGGAACCCTTATCAGTTCATCCCTTTTCATGCCCGTTGAACCACTTAGAATAATACCGGATACGTGGGAAAGCTCACAAAAAGTATGACTCACATAAGCTGTAAAATGGGTTTGTTCACACAAGCTGTTGGTCGAAATGTAAGTTACACGATGCTGCTGACACATGCTGTCGAGTATCTGCAACTAATGTTGGAACTCAGCCATCAGTAGGAAATTCAAGACTAGCACTCGAAACATGGTAACATGGGTTTGCTCACACAAGTTCTCAGTCGGAATGTAGTTACATAGTGCTGCTCACACAAGCTATCAAGTAACCGCAACACATGCCGGACACTCAGCCATAGGTAGGACATTCAAGACTAGCACCCAAAACACTATAACCCTAATGACATGTCATTTGTATCCTATATATTCCTAATGTTCAAACAGGGCTCAATAATCGTCGTACGTCGTTGAATTTATGTTGTCTCACAACATGATAACTTGTATAATAACATATATATATTGATTCATTTTCAATAAAATCATATATTAAAATTCAATTTGATAAAAATGATACATAATACAGTTCATACGAACTTACCTGGCTAAATTGAAAAAATAGTAAAGTTCAGGGGCATTTTGGTAATTTTCCATTTTCCTCGATTTTAGTAAATAATAATTTCATTCAATATGTTAATTTGGACAATAAAAAAATCATTTTATGCAATTTAGTCATTTTTGACATTTTTACAAAATTACCATATAGTTTTTCTTTTATTCAATTTAGTCTATAGGCCCAAAACATGCAAATTAACCATTTTTACCCAAAATTTAGCCTAGCTAAATTCTTGTGGCATCCAATACAGCCCATTTATGCAACAAATTCACAACAAATCCTTGTATTTTTATTATTTTAACAATTTAGTCCCTAATCGATAAATTCATCAAAAATCACTTAATAAAATACTTTTAAGTATCAACTAATATATCAAATTCATCATTTAACATCTAAAATTACAAGGTTCATCAATGGAAACATTCAAAATCTTTAACAGTTTCAAAATCGAAGGTACGGGCTAGCTGGACGTAATTGTAACGATCACAACAACTTAAAAATTGAAAGAAATGGATGAAAAATGGCTTACCATGGATCATCCAAAGAAGAACCAAACCTTGAAGCTTTTCCTATGGTGAATTTGGTGGTGAACAACCAAAATGAAGAAGAAAACTTTATGTTTTCTTATTTTAACATTATTATATTATTTTAATATTAAAAATAATATATAAAACATATATAAAATTAAACTAAATTAAAACTTAAACCGTCCACCATCTTAAGAATGGGTAATTTACCAATTAAGGCTGTCCAATTATGATTCTTTTATCAATTAACACCTTTAAACTAATAGCGATTAACTTTTTCAACTTTTATGATTTAGTCATTTTTGCTTAATTAACTATTGAAACGTTCAAAATTTTCAACGAAACTTTAATACCACCTTAATGACACTCTTTAAATATTTATAAAAATATTTACAACTCGGTTTATAGAAACGAGGTCTCGATACCTCATTTTCTAAAATCACTTGACCTTAGGGTCTTACCACTTGAACTTAATAAATCGCTTAAATAACATAATTACCAGATAAAAAACCTTTTTAAAATCACATTTGACTCGTAAATATTAAATAATAATATTTACGAACTTACTCGTCAAATTTGGTGGCTCTGAAACCACTATTTCTGACACTACTGAAAAACATGCTGTTACAAAAAGATCTTGAACTCAACCTGCTGTTTTCATGAGGAAGGATTAGATTTGAAGTTTCACAACCTTTTAAGTTATAAGGTGAGCCCCTAAACTGAATCTTGCAAATGTATTATGCATGTTAGAACCTTCTGTTAAAATTAGCCAAAAATGTATAATGTGATGATTCTGTGAGAAATGTATGTCTGATAAACTTGCATGAATGATTCATATGGAACATGGATATGATCTCTATGGTCAATTGTTAATGTGTTTAAATGATTAAGTGTGTTTATGTGTGTTTCGAGGATATGAACAAGTTTGATGTGAACAAGTCTATCATGAGTAAGTCAGATGCAAATGATTTTGTGAAGTATGAGTCTTCATGAAGTGTCTGTGCCTGTCTCCGGAGTAACCTAAAAGGGTCTGTTGGAACTAAAAACACGAACTTATAAAAGGAAAATTCCATGACACTCTAAAGACCATATAGTGTAAGACCAAGGCTGGGCTATGACATCATATGGAAAATATTTGAAGGACAGTTGGGTGAGTACCAGACGATGAGGGGCAAACCTCACGAAGGTGAGTTTAGGAGAATCCTTATAGTAAAAAACACCAACCTCTGTAAAAGCATGCCATTGTGGCTATCTTTGTTAAAAGAAAATCTTTGTGGCGATCTTTGTTAAAAGGAAGCCTTACTGGCTATATCGGTTAAAAGCAAGCCTTTGTGACGATCTCCGTTAAAAAGAAGCCTCTGTGGTGATCTTTATTAAAAAGATGTCTTGTGGAGAGACTCTAGAAGGAAAGCCTTTGTAGCTATCTTTGGAAAGGAATGCCTTCGTGGTGTAATCTAAAGAACGAATCTTGTTATGAACATTGAAAGGCAATGCCTTTAGGCAAACCCCATATCATTACAAGGGATTAGGCTAGTGTGCGCCAGAGTACGTGGTGAGGCAAGGTTATGTGTTGAAAGTATGTATAGAGAGTGCACTAAAATAAGGAAGATCTGGGTAAATTCTAACTTAAGTAGTTGGTGTAGCCTACCCCACCCAAAGAAAGTGATAAGACTAGTAAGTATGGAAAAAGATATTAAGTCTGAAAATAAGGTAAAATTTAAGAAAAGAATATAGAAACTAAAGAGACGTTAAATATAGTATGCTCAAGAGAGGGGAAATGGTTCTAAAGAAAGAAAGATGGTAGCCTCGGTATTGTACCAGCTAATAAGGAAGAAAGGTCAAGAAATGCCCCAAGGATGTGGAAAATAACATATGCAACATAAAATGAATCAAAAAGGTATTCTAATATTTAACTCATTAAGTCCTTACAAACTTACAATAGTTGTTTCTGTTTTCAGATCTATAAAGGACATCGAGAGACTGCTAGGGCTACGACAAGAAAGTGATGTGTTGGGATGTTATACGTATAAAGAAAGTCAATGGCATGTACAAGTCTACGTTGAAGTTCATTAAGTAGTACCCTAAAGTAAATCTAGTAGGCGAAGAGATAAAGTAGGAAAGTCTGAAATTTTATTGAGTCGAAATGATAACCACACATTGTATTTTTACAAGAAACTCAATAGTAGCTATAGACAATAGTTTGTACATATGAAAAATGTAAACATAACAATACAATCTACGCCAATAAGAGATTTTGTTACACTCATAGAGACGCTGACAACAATGAATAAGAAAGAAATTTTTTAAGTTACATTTATAAGAAGGACGTAAGACTCGAGATTCGGATCTGATAGATAAGGTCGTGTTAAGGGCTGTAAGACCCCTATCCAATCTTCATTACTAGATTGGGTTTACTGGATCAAGTCATGTGGGTATTTGAAACTGGTCCACACGGCCGTGTCACAGGCCATGTGCAGCTAATGTTACCCCTAAAACAAGCCAAAACAAGCCTAAATCTTGCACATCAAGACATCCCACTTTCACAAGCCTTAGCATGTCTAAACCACATATAGACATACCCAAAATATACCATTTCAAGCAACCTACAAAACCTAACCAATATGATATTCAAAGGCACCACAATTAATGTTCTTTCAAACAAATAGCCCAACTAAAAAGGAACTTATTATTAGTCCTCTTTTCATGCTCAAACTACCAACCAAATTGGCCAAAATATAAACATACACATCAAGATACCATTCCAAAGCATCATTACCTAATTCATAACATTAAGGATTACCTAATTAAACCAATTCAAACATACATCCAAAACCAACCACTTAACTAAAAATACCATTATAACACAATATTTTACATATCAACAATAAAAACCTATATATATGCCACATCCCAAAATCAAATACAAAAGCTACCAAGGACTGGACAGTGTGAGCTCCAAATTGATCCTTCCGGTTAGTCCACAAATTGGTAACTATAAAAAAACCACAAATGAAACAAGTAAGCTAAAGAATTTTAGTAAGTTCATAGTTTACACACAAAATTAACATACATCAATCAAAGAGATGATTAATAATTCTTGGTAGCCAAATACAAGTTCACAAATCACATTAGTTTTTTCTCACATATCTAAATATATCATAATAACCCCTTCTCAAAGGACTTACCATTATCATAAATCACATTTTGTCAATTTAGCTATGCACACATGTAAACATCAAATTCATTGAAACATTTTTTTTTCAATTACTACTATCAAGAATATACAATATCACTTGATCAAATAAATAAGTTGTAATTCAAAGAACACATAGCCCGTTGAACTAAATAACTTGACTCAGATACTCGAGTAACTACACCACACCAGAGGCATTCATAGATGCGTAATAGAGGCACCAAAGTGTTGACAAAGGCACAAATGTGCAATCGGAGGCACCGTCATGCAACAGAGACACCGAAGTGTATACACAGGCACCGATGTGCAAACAGAGACACCAATGTGCAATCCCATACATGCGCGCATATTGACCCTATTGGCATGCCAATCGTATCCTAAGTGTTTAATATGTTCAACCGAGCATTATACGTAAATTTGTTACATTAATACATATTCATCATTCAGAGGCATTTTGTCATTTCCATACACATACTATAAAACCAATACATTAATGTCAATAATGTGCAATAACAAGAATTGCTACCATCAATTATTCATTTTCATATGTACTCATTTGCAATATTCAATAACATATAGATAACTATTGAAATATCACCTACATATATACAACTAACTAGAAAACAATGATATAATCACAAGAGACTTACATTTACATATCAAAACACTATGAACTTACATACAATCCACTTTAGGTTAACGCAGGGACTACTCCGTAATTTCCCCTTTCCTCGATTATTGTCTCTTTAACTCGGTTCTTGATCTATATAATAATTAAATTCAATTTATTGAATTCACGTACGTTACAAACTCAAATCAATGCATGGGACCCTTAAGTTTTCATTATTTACACATTTTCCTTAAAATTTTACATTTCTCACAATTTAGTCCCTAAACCCAAAATTCAAAATTGAACAAAATTTTACAACTTCTCATGCTAATCAAATTTTCACCCATCCATTTACAGCTCACAATTATTCTAAATTCTAAAAATTTCCCTATCAGTTTTAATATTCAATCAATTTAGTCCTTTAACAAGAAAACTAACAAAATTACTTTACAAATTAATCATAATCAACAACCAATACTTCAAATCTATCTTTTACATCGTGAACAACAATAATTCATCAATGGTGAAACCAAAATCTTTAACAGTTTTATAAATAAAGGTTCGGGTTAGTTGGACCTAGTTGTAACAATCACAAAAACATAAAAATCATTAAAAACAGTTAAAAGTTACTCACCATGCATGAAGAACGAACTTTGGCCGAAAGTTTCCTAAGGAAACCATGGAGGGTTTGGTTCTAAGGTGGAAAAAAAGATGAAGATGATGATGTATCTTTTATCTCAAACTGTCCATGCAAATTAAAAGTGGCATAATTAGATTATAAAACCTCTCACCTTTACTAATTAATCCCTCTAACCACATAATTCAATAATAAATGAGCTTTTACCTCTATTACAATTTAGTCCTTTTTACTCAATTAACTAACTAAACATTAAAATTTCTTCAGCAAAATTTAATACGACTCTAATGTATCTCTATAAACATTAATTAAATAATCAAACTCAATCTCATATTTTAGAATTGTGGTCTCGAAACCACCATTTCTAACACCACTAAAAAAAGGATATTATAAGGGTAATACATAGATTGGTATCAGAGCACAGTTTAGCTGATTCTTGAATCACGAAGGAAGATGAATGAACCATGTATGCATAGCCTGTTGTACTTGGTTTAGTCTCTCAGGTATGTGTTGCCAACTATACTTTTGTGCATAGTTGGAGAAAATACAATGAAACAACCAGTAGGTTCGTTGGAAGGAAAGGCCACTGAACAACATGGTGGGCGTGTTGGAAAGAAGTGACCTTTCAAGTCATATAACAACCAGAGACCTTGGAAAGCTAATGCCTAGTGCTGAGAGGAGGTCTCGATGGTGATTGTCTTCTTGGCTTCTAATCAAGGAACAACGACATGAACATGCTTAGCATGTATGGTACCATTTTTGTAACAAGTGGTGTTGTATCCACCGGAATTTCATATGGTCTTTTGAAGAGTCTCTTCTAGCCATGGGCCACTAATGAATGATCCTTGTAAGAATGGATAGTGGGGAAATTGAATAACCCACACTAGAATCTAAGTCTACCAGAATCTATCTCTGTTAAAAGGAAGCTTTTCTAGCGATCTTTGTTAAAAAAAGCCTTTGTGGTGATGTCTGTTAAAAGGAAGCCTTTGTGGCTATCTATATTAAAAGGAAGCCTTTGTGGAAATCTCCATTAAAAGGAAGCCTTTGTGGCGATCTCTGTTAACAAAATGCATTTTTGGCGAGACTCTAGAAGGATTGCATCTGTGGTTATCTTCAGAAAGGAACGCCTTCGTGGCATAATCTAAAGAACGACTCTTATGATGCCCATCTGAAGACTGCCTTTGGGCGAACCCCGTGTTGTTACAAGGGATTAAGCTAGTGTGGGCCAAAGTATGTGGCAAGGTAAGGTTATGTGTTGAAAGTATGTATAGAGAGTGCACTGAAGTAAGGAAGATATGGGTGAATTCTGAGTTAAGTATTAGACATTGCCTACCCCGCCCGAAGAAAATGATAGGACGAGTAAGTATGGAAAAAGATATTAAGTATGATAATAAGGTAAGATTTAAGAAAGTATATAGAAAGTAAAGAGATGTTAAGTATAGTATGCTCAAGAAAGGGGAATTGGTTCTCAAGAAAGAAAGATGGTAGCCTTAGTATTATACTAGCTAAGAAGAAAGAAAGGTAAATAAATGCCCCAAGGATGTGCAAAATAACATGTGCAACGTAAAATGAATGAAAAAGGGTATTCTAAGGTTTAGCTCCCTAAGTCTTTACAAACTTAAAAAGTTATTTCTATTTCTAGGTCTATAAAGGAATATGCATCAATTGACGATGTCAGGTGTCACATCCCACTTTTCAACTAATTATACAAGAGTGATACTATCATCTCCTATGTTTTAAATTAATTACGCAATAGTGAAAATAATAAAGTGTTGTGGCTTAGTGGTAGGAAGCTACTTAGCTATCCTAGAGGTCCCTAGTTCAAATCCCCTTGCTCCCTTGTTTTATTTTTCTATTTTGGGTTCAATTCCCATGTGCACAATAGATGCCAACCATTCACCTCCTTATTGCCTTATATGGAGGATTCATTTCCTCATTTAACAAGTCAAACTTGCCATAAGTTGTGAGACACATCCCCCTTGTTGCTCCTTTGTTCCCTCTCCTTCCTTACTCTATTTCCTTGCCAAAACAGGTGTTGACCACTTTTATTTCTTCCTATTTTCTCTTCCCTTCTCTTTTCCTCCACCATTTTCTCTCTTCTTGGCAACCACCACCGTTTCTCTTCATCTTTGCTTCCATTCCTACACTATGAGCATTAGTTGCACGACCACCTCACCACTATCCACACCCCTCTTCTCTCATTCTTCTCCTCCGATCACCACCCTTCATTGCAACTATGAATCACCATTGGACCACCGCCGTTACTGTTGCTGCTAATGCCAATTGTCACCGGGATTTGGGGTTTTCTCCTCTTTTCCTCTCTTTTCTGATTTATTTCACCTTTTTCTTCCAATTAACTCATTCTTTAATTTTATTTCATTCCACTAGTGTACGAATCTCACTGATCACACTATCCCTTGTAGATCGTTAAACCTCTAAACTTTTCTTCGGGATTCATCTTCGACTTCCTTGTGCTATTTAGTAGTATAAGTTATGCAAAGTAATGGAATCATCATCTTTCCTTATTTTCTCCCTCATTTTCAAATAATGACTCAACTATAATTGCTTTCTTGATATTAGCATTCAATCTTAATTCTGTCGTGATTCCGTCCCATTTCCACTCCGGAACCATCACTGGCTGAAGTAAACTCGAAGGTACCTGATGCTCGGCTTTCACTTGTTAGCAAATCAAACACTTTGATACAAATTCAGAAATATCTCTTTTCATACCCGACAACCAATACAATTTCTTCAATTTATTATACATTTTCGTACTACTTGGATGAACTGATAAACAACCACTGTGTGCTTCATGTAAAATTTTCTGAATCAGCTCATCATCTTTCAGCATAAATACCCTATCACGGAACGTCAAGAAGCCATCTAATCCGATTCGCAAATCTGAATCACAGCCTAATTCACACTGAGCTCTCTTGGCTTGCAATTCACTGTCATTCTTCTGAGCTTCACAAATTTGCTAAAGAAACAACGGTCTACCCCTCAACTCGGCCAAAATCGAACCATCATCAGATAAAGCCAAACTAGTACTCATAGCTCTCAAAGCAAATAAGGATTTTTTGCTCAAGGCATCAGTGACTACATTAGCTTTTCCTAGGTGGTAATCAATCACTAGCTCATAATCGTTTATTAGTTCAAGACATCTCCATTGTCGTAAATTCAAATCCTTTTGATTCATCAGATACTTTAAACTCTTGTGATCAGTAAAGATTCGGCATTTCTCACCATACAAATAATGATGCCAAATTTTCAAAGCAAAGACGATGTCAACTAATTCCAAGTCATGTGTCGAATAATTCTTCTCGTGTGGTTTCAACTGTCTCGAGGCAAAAGCTACCACTTTGCCCTCTTGTATCAACAAACAACCATGACCATTCAATGATGCATCACTATAAATCATGAACTCTTTCCCCGTCTCAGGTTGCACCAAAATCGGTGTCTCAGTCAATAATGCTTTTAATTTCTTAAAACTTTGGTGACATTTATCGGTCCATTCATACTTAACATTCTTTTGTAGCAACTTAGTCATAGGAGAGGCAATCATCGAGAATCCCTCGAAAAAATGTCTATAATACCTGGCTAAGCCCAAAAAGCTTCTAACCTCGGATGCATTTTGTGGAAGTTTCCAATCAACAATTGCCAAAATTTTGCTCGGATCAACCCGAATACCATCACCTGAAACTATGTGTCCCAAAAATCCAACTTCACGAAGCCAAAACTCATTTTTACTGAACTTAGCAAACAACTTCTTTCTCTCAAAGTCTGCAACACAGTTCTTAAGTGTTCGACATGCTTGAACTCATCTCGGGGGTAAATCAGGATGTCATCTATAAACACAACTACAAACTTATCCAAATACGGTCAAAATTTTTGATTCATCATGTCCTTAAAAATAGTCGGAGCATTAGTTAAACCGAAAGGCATCACAAGAAATTCATAGTGTCCATACCTCGTTCTGAAAGTGGTTTTTGGCTCATCTGACTCTTTAACTCTCAACTGGTAGTAACCGAATCTCAAATCGATCTTTGAAAACACTATCGCCCCTTTCAACTTGTTGAAAAAATCTTCAATCCTTAGTAACGGATACTTGTTCTTTATAGTCACTTTGTTGAGCTGACGGTAGTCAATACAAAGTCTCATAGACCTATCTTTCTTCTTTACAAACAGTACGGGAGCACCCCAAGGAGAAAAACTCGGTCTCACAAATCCCTTATCTGTCAGTTCTTGCAACTGAGCTATTAATTCTTTCAATTCAGTCGGAGCCATTCTGTACGGAGCAATCGAGATTGGTGCAGTCTCAGGTAATAAATCAATAGCAAATTCAATCTCTCTAATCGGAGGTAACCCAAGTAATTGTTCCGAAAACACATCTGAGAATTCACAAACTATCGACACTAATTCAAGTTTCGGCATCTCAGTATTCACAAACTATCAACATCTTAGTATTCAACATGTATGCAAGATAAGCTTCACACCCTTTTTTCATGTATTTCTAAGCAAACATGTGCAAATCACCATAGACAATTTATTTGATTCATTTGTTTCAACCTAAAGAATCTCACCATTTTCACATTTCAACTCAAGGGTTTTCTACCTACAATTTACCTTGGCATCATGCAATGTCAACCAATCTATACCCAGAATAACATAAAACTCATCAAAGGGAAATAATATCATATTTGCCGAAAAATAGTGACCTTGAATCATCAAAGGGCAATTCTTGCAAACCTTATCAACTAACACATATTTGCGTAAAGGGTTTGACACTTTAATCAGAAATTCAGTAAGTTCAATAGGCAAACTCTTACTAGATACTAATTTCACACAAACATAGGAATGAGTAGACCCGAGATCAATCAATGCAATAACATTAATATCATACAGGAGAAAATGTACCAGTAATCACATCGGGAGATGACGCATCCTCACGAGCACATATGGCATAAGCTCTATCGGGTGCTCTAGCTTTTGGCCTCATAGCTGAATCTTTCACTACACTTTTACTGCTAGCTCCATTTCTGGTATTTCTTAGTGGTCTACCACTACTGGCAGTATTACTCGATCTAACACTCTAAAATTTTTCTTCCTTAGCCTTCTCAGGACAATCTTTAATATAATGCTTTTGAGAACCATACTTAAAACAAGCATGGCTAACCATATAACACTAGTCGGGGTGTCGTCTGCCACAATGTTGACATTCAGGTCTATTGCATTTATCATTACCCACACTTGCCATTGAAGTAGCTTAGGTTTTAGAACCTGAATATGATCTCCCACGGTCTCGGTGCGATTACCTAGCTAAAACAGTCAATCGAGGATTCATCTCTTTGGACTTCTTTAACTGAGATTGGAATGACTTACTCATTGGCCTTTTTCTTGTATCTCGGGCCTCAATCATAGCTTTTTTGTTTTCTTTGTTTAGCTCTTCAGCTTTGCAAGCTCGATCAACCAGTACCACAAATTGTTTCAGCTCTAAGATTCCAAAATAAAACATAGCAAGCATGAATAAATACTTCTTTAGAAAGAAAAAGACTAAGTGATGTGGCAATGGGAATGAACATGTCTAGGATTGGGTTATGAGGAAAGACTTGGTATTTAAGTACTCTTATTGACTCACCTCTCTTTCTTTACAACCCTTCCTAGTGTTTAGTTTTCGTTCATTACTTTGTTCTTGCAATAAGAACATTGCTTCTTTTTAAAAGGGGTAAGGCAAATTGCTCAAATTTTAAAATTTTCAAGTATGTTTCAAATCATTTCTTTCATAAGTATGTTTTAATAAATGAATGTTTAGAGAAATTCTTTTTAATAAGATAGCTTGTATGCAAGCATGAATGATGATTTTATCTGGGTGATTGTATTTTATCAAGAAGAATGGAATGTTTTTATGATCATAGTCTAAGGTAATGTTTGCCATGAAAACTTAGTTTCTCTTGTGATTAGACATGCATGAAGGTTTATATTTTTAGAATTGACTTAGTAACTTTCTTGAGTAAAAATCCTAGGAGACATAAAAATCTAAAATGATATAAGCACCATTTTTCTTTGGATTGTTTAAGCCTTTTCAAGCCCACCTTATTATATTAGACCCTTGAAACTATAATTTTGAGCTTAAAGGCCTGTTCATTGTAATAAACCTACATTACAAGCCGTATCTCTATCTTTTGAAGTTATCCTAATTTTGTGCACCGCCTTAACTAAAGTTGTCTTGGTAATTAATATTTGAGGGAAATTTTCAGAAGATGCATGTGATCATGCTTAAAAACAACAGAGACAAAGTGAAGAAAAGTTTGCTCAGTCTCCAAAAAGAAAATATATGAGTATGAGTTCAAAATAAGTTTGGGGAAGTTCCAAAGGTTCATTTGAAAAAAAGGTTAAATTTCAAGAAATCCAAGACAAGTTAATGGTTAATATTTTGAAACTGAAATGTCCCATCTCTTAAAATCCCTACCTTTAACCGAGCCCCATTACAACCTTATAAAAGACCTATTGATTTGATAATTATGTCACCTACATTAGTGGAGAGAAAGTATTAAGTTTAACATATGAAGATCATAAACAAACCTTATGATTGTTTTGCTTGATTGATGAGAAATTGTGTTGAATGAAGAATATTATCTATGGATGTGACATACATGCAAACTATGATTCATGTTGGAATATCTTGAAACTTAGAATAAACTTGTCAAAATGTTTGTATATGAGTTACTTGTTAATAAAGAAAATCTATGAGCATGAATTTATTAATGCATGATTATGAGACAGAGATTGATGCTACTTACACTCTTAGCAAATTTTGCCTCAGCAAGACCTTGTGTTGTGCATGAACATTACTCGGGACGAGCAATGATTTAAGTTTAGAGGTCTATAAACTGAAAAATATATAGGATTTTTCCCATATAATTCATCACCTTTTTACTTAAATTTGTTATTAAAACCAAGTAATTATTTAATAAATTAATGAAATATGCGAAAATATGAAATTAGGACATGGAAATTATTAAAATGTGATTTTATACTTTATTATATAGTTTTCATGATTAAAATGGCTTATTTTATACTAGTTTGAGCATATTATATTTTTAAGCTATAAAGTGGGCCATGCATGATTAAATTAAATAATAAAATATAAAGTTATATTTAATAATTCACTTTAAATATTTCATTACTAAATTGAGTTTTAATTAATTAAGTAAGTTAATTAATTGAAGTGGTTAAAATTATATTATTTGGTCCTCTAAACTATCTACTATTCTAGGACAGGTTTGAGAGTTTTCTTCTAATTGCAAAATCATCCAAATTGAGGACCAAGTCAACCTAAATTTCAACTGCACACATAAATCAATTTTTGGTTTAATTACACAAGGTCCTTGAAGAGTTAAAGAAATCAGAGATTTTCCCGAAGATTTACTGGTGACCGAGTCTTAGTCCTGAGTTGTGGTGGCACTCAAATTGACCAAGAATGAAGCAGAATCGGTCACATTTCCTTAATTCATGGCCAGCCATCCTTGGAAGAAGTTTCAAAAGATGGACACTCCTATTTTTAGTAAACTAGCTCTCTTGCCTCACCTATAAATAAGAGCTCATTTCTCACTTTTTCAATCATCCCTCACTCATTCATCATTCTCTCCTCTCTCAACTCTCTTAGCTATCTTCCCTTCATGCCTATCATCATCCTTCCATAAGGATTTTTAGCAAAATTAGCCTCTTAAAGAACCCTTGGTCGGCCACCTTAGAGAACCATCAGCAAAGGAGCAAAGCAAAAAAGCGAAGGAGCTTCGTCAGTCAGAGTTTTGGGTGACAGCCACTCTGAATTGGGTTTAATCTTTCTTTTCTTCAATTTAATCTAAAGATGTTTGCTATGTGTTGTTTGTTCTCGTTTACAACAATGTTAGCTTAATTTTTTTTAAGCTACGATGATTGCTTTGATTAAATAATATTTATTTGATCCATGCTTATAATGTTTGTGCCTCAATCGATTATGTTTTCAATTAAAATTAAGTTTGTATTTCATTCATATGAGATTGGAATACACCTGAATTAGCTAAGTGATCCTGACCAAACGACAGCTAATGGACGTATAATTGAAATGTGCATGCTCAATTTAGATCCTGACCTAATTAAATTGTAGGTTGCATAACAACTCTCACCAAGCTCTATTATCTGCATAGTTTTTAGATTTGTGTGATTAAATTGTATCAAACCTGACACGTCCTTGTTACTTCACACGAATACTAAGAAACTCTTAATAAATAAGGATAAGTAAAATGCATATTTACTAAGTAAAGGATTTCGAAAAGACCTATTGTGGTTTCCAAACTCATGACAAATCGAGTTGCCATGGAATGTTTTTTCGAATGTTATTAAGCACATTGATAAAAAATTGAGTTTAATCAAAATAATTGTCCTAGTTTATTTATGTTATAATTGTTGCAAAATTGTGTTTAATTTTACTAAAATTTATTTCATTTAGTTTGCATACTTAGGATAATTTGCATTAGGGATCATTGTATTTAGTTTAATATATTTTAATCACCACTTTTCAACTATATTGTGTTTTTATTTACCAAATTGTTAATATAATTTTACAAATTAAGTGACTTAGCACAAATACAATCCTTCTGGAGACGATAACTCGATACTTACTTATTACTTGATAACGACTGTGTATACTTGCACCAACCTACGCGTTATAGAATGCTTTTGGTACCCATTGCCTTTTGGAGTTGAATGAGATGGAAGAATTTCAAGCACAAGCCTATGAGAAGGCCAAGCTATACAAAGAAAAGATTAAGCGATGGCATGAAAACAATATTTTTCATGACAATTTTTCCTTGGACAACAAGTCCTGTTATTCAATTCCAGACTAAAATTATTTTCGGGGAAAATGAAATCTCATTAGTCTGGTCCATTCGAGATAGTACATGTTTACCCTCAAGGAGCTATAGATGTTAAAGACAACAAGACTAGTTCCAATTTCAAAGTCAATGGCCAACAATTAAAGCACTACTTTGAAGCCCTCTAATTCATGATAAAAGTTCCATCATTTTTTGAGCTATTTAATATTTCTTTCTTATTCTATCCTATTCATTGTTTTTAATTCTGTGTTTCGTTTCTTCAATAAGTTTATTTACTTTTTTTAACAGACACACTATGGCCTACGATTGTAGACGGAAACACAGAAATTTGCACATTTTTACATACCCTTTTTAACTTAAAATTATACAGTTTCGATAAAATTATTGTTGAAAAAATAATTAATTTTTACAAAATAATTAAAGTGCACTTAAAATATGAACATGGTTTCGAAACTCATGAAAGATTGAGTTGCCATGGAATGTTTTTCCGAATGTTATTAAGCATGTTGATAATAAATTGAGTTTAATTAACGTAATTGTCCTAGTTTATTTTTGTTATAATTGTTGCAACATTGTGTTCAATTTTATTAAAATCTATTTCATTTAGTTTGCATACTTAGGATAATTTGCATTAGGGATCATTGCATTTAGTTTAATATATTTTAATCACCCATTTTCAACTATATTGTGCTTTTATTTACCAAATTGTTAATATAATTTTACAAATTAAGTGGCTTAGTACAAATACAATCCCTGTGGAGGCGATAACTCGATACTTACTTATTACTTGATAACGACTGTGTACACTTGCACAAACCTACGCGTTACAAGTTTTTGGTGCCGTTGCCAGAGATTGTCAACTGTTGCCATAGTCTTTTTTTGTGAAATTATTTATTTTTAATTTGATTTATTTCTAACATTACTAACTTCTTTTTAATTTTTGTGGTTTTCTTTTCAGGTGTTTATGAGCATAGATCAAATTATCGATTTACTCCCTATAGACCTTGAAATTGAGCGAACTTTCAAACAAAGAAGACGTGAACGAACAGCTCAAAGACAAGTCAAGATGGACCTTGGGAATCAGAATTAATACCAAGGTAATGAAGTCAATCATGTACAAAATCCTATCCTTATTTTTGATGATAGGGATCGATTCATCAGACAATATGCTGTACCACTTTTCAGTGAGTTAAACCCAGGAATTAGAAGGCCAGATATTGAGGCAACCCAGTTTGAATTGAAACCAGTGATGTTTCAAATGCTACAAACAGTGGGCCAATTTTGTGGTATGCCCACAGAAGATCCACATCTCCACATTCGATTATTTATGGAGGTGAGTGATACATTCAAGATAGTCGGTGTGACTGAAGACGCACTATGGTTGAAGTTGTTTCTGTACTCGTTGCGAGATCGAGCACGAGCATGACTCAATTCATTGCCACTAAGTTCCATATCTACATGGCAAGAATTAGTGGAGGGATTTTTGGTTAAGTATTTCCCACCCAGCAAAAATGCTAAGTTCAAGAACGAGATCACAACTTTTCAACAATTGGATGACGAGTCTTTGTATGAGGCCTGGGAGCGATTCAAGGAGTTACTTCTTAAGTTTCCTCATCATGAGATTCGTCATTGTATCCAGTTAGAGAAATTCTATAATGGTCTCAATGCAAATACAAGATTGATGGTAGATGCTTCCACAAATGGTGCAATTTTGTCTAAGTCTTATAATGAGACTTATGAGATCATCGAGAGGATTGCGAGTAATAACTATCAATGGCTAACAAATCAAACAACTTCAAGAAGACGTGTAGCTAGAGTTCATGAAGTTGACTCTTTCACTTCGTTATCAGCTCACATATCGTCTATTTCCTCTATGTTAAAATAGTTAACCACTAATAGTAATAATAATTTTGTAGCTCAGCCTCCAAGTCCGTTTGAAATAGTTTCCTGTATGTACTGTGGGGAAGGTCATTCTTTTGAAAATTGTCCATCAAATCCCGAGTCAGTGTACTATGCGGGAAACCAATACCAAATAGGAGTGGACAAGGACCCCAGTCCAACTTCTACAATCCTTCATGGCGTAATCATCCTAACTTTTCTTGGAACAACCAAGGAAATGGACCTAACAACAACTTATTACAGCAAAGACCCAACCAATCTCAAGGGTTTAATCAGTAAGCTCTAAAACCACCTCAAGCTGAGGTATCAAACAATTTGGAGAACTTGTTGAAAGCGTCCATGAAAAAGAATGACGCTTTGATCCAAAGCCAAGCAGCAACACTGAAATATTTAGAAAACCAAATGGGTCAGATAGCTACGGAGTTACGTAATAGACCATAAGGAGCCTTACCGAGTGATACTAAGAATCCAAGAAATTTGGGTGAAGAACATATCAAGGCAGTGGCATTACGGAGTGGTAAAATTCTAGAACCTCGATTGTTTGATGTCGAAGATAAGCCCGTTGAGAAGAACCAACCAGCTGTTGAAGTTCCTACACCAAAGGAATCAAAATCTGCAAAGTCTGACAAGGTAAACCCTGACTTAGTGAATTCAAATATTTTAACATTTACTTTGGATGCAAATTTACCTCCTCAGAAAAGTTATCCGATTCAACCAAAAGTTTCATCACCTCTATATTCGCAAAGATTGCAGCAACACAAGCAGAAACAGGAGGTGCAATTCAAGAAGTTTTTGGATATCCTGAAGGAATTACACATCAATATTCCGTTGGTGGAGGCTTTAGAAAAAATGTTGAATTATGTGAAGTTTATGAAGGATATACTGCCCAAGAAGAAATGACTGAGTGAGTATGAGACTATTGCCTTGACAAAGGAGTGCAGTGTGATCCTGCAGAACAAACTGCCACCAAAATTGAAAGACCCAGGAAGCTTTACTATACCCTATAACATTGGGGAATCTTACTGTGGTAAAGCTTTGTGTGACTTAGGAGAGAGTATCAACTTAATGCCTAAGTCTATTTTCAAGATGTTAGGGATAGGTGAAGTAAGACCTACAACTGTGACGCTTCAGCTAGCGGATCGATCTTTAGCATATCCCAAAGAAAAGATCGAGGATGTTTTGGTAAGAGTCCATAAATTTATTTTTCCTACTGATTTCATTGTCTTAGATTTTAAAGCAGACAAGAAAGTGTCAATCATCCTTGGGAGACCTTTCTTAGCCATGGGAAGAACATTAATTGATATACAGAAAGGAGAACTTACCATGCGAGTTCAAAGTGATCAGGTAACCTTTAACATTCTTAAAGCGATGAAATTTCCCGATCCGACAGAGGAGAGTTCAGTTATGGAAGAGATAGAAACCTTGGTTTCTATGGAAAGTAATTTTGAAGAAGATCCATTGGAGAAAGCCTTAGATCTTAACCCTTTGGAGGATGAAAAAGGTGAAGAAAACATGGCTTTGATGGAAGGCAATCTGGGTAATTTTATTCAGCCCACACGGTTTGAACCGTTAGAGTTGGAAGTCAGAGAATTTGTGCAACCCAAGTTGTCAATTGAAGAACCACCTAAACTCAAACTAAAGGTACTTTCTTCCCATTTGAAATTTGTTTATTTAGGTGAATGTTCTACTTTGCCTGTGATTATTTCAGTGGAACTGACGAAAGATCAAAAGGAGCAACTAACTGCTGTCCTAAAGAAATTTAAGAAAGCAATTGGTTGGACCATAGCTGATATTCGAGGTATAAGCCCTTCTTTTTGCATGCATAAAATCATTGTAGAAGAAGGTGCAAGAGCTCGAATTGATGGGCAAAGGAGGCTCAATCCTATTATGAAAGAAGTTGTGAGAAAGGAAGTGATCAAATGGTTAGATGCAGGAATCATCTATCCTATTTTAGATAGTTTGTGGGTAAGTCTAATGCAGTGTATGCCGAAGAAAGGTGGAATCACGATTGTTGAAAATGTGCGTAACAAGTTAATTCCAACAAGAACTGCTACCGGTTGGAGAATCTATATTGATTATAGAAAGTTGAACAAAGCCACTCGGAAGAACCATTTTTCGTTGCCTTTTATGGATCAAATGTTAGATCGACTGGCAGGTAATGAATTCTATTATTTTTTAGATGGCTATTCGGGATACAACCAAATAGTTGTAGCCCTAGAACACCAACATAAAACAACCTTTACTTGTCCATACGATACGTATGCTTTTAGTCGAATGCCTTTTGGTTCATGCAATGCACCTGCAACTTTTCAACGATGCACGATGGCAATATTTACTGATATGGTCGAAAATTTTGTTGAGGTTTTCATGGATGATTTTTCTATTTTTGGTCACACTTATGATATATGTTTGAGTAATTTGGCTAAGGTACTGCAGAGATGAGAAGAGACAAACCTTGTACGTAATTGGGAAAAATGTCATTTTATGGTCAAGGAAGGGATTGTCTTAGGTCATAAGATTTCAAAGAAAGGAATTGAAGTCGATAAAGTAAAGGTGGATGTAATTGAAAGATTACTGACCCCAATGAATGTGAAAGGAATCAAAAGTTTCTTAGGCCTTGCTTGTTTTTATCGAAGGTTTATCAAAGATTTCTCAAAAATTTCTATACCGTTGGTTTGTTGATAGAGAAAGATACAGTGTTTAAACAAAGCATGTTTGGAAGCTTTTGAAGAGCTAAAGAAGCAGTTAATCTCAGCCCAATTAATTGTTACACCTGATTGGAACTCACCTTTTGAGTTGATGTGCGATGCAAGTGACGATGTCGTTGGAGCTGTGATGGTTCAAAGAAGAAATAAAGTGTTTCACCCTATTTACTATGCAAGTAGAACTTTGACGAAAGCCCAATGTAATTATATGGTAACCGAAAAAGAACTCTTCGCTATAGTTTTTGCTTTTGAAAAATTCTGCTCATGTCTTATAGGTACCAAAGTTACAGTATTTACTGACCATGCGGCCATTAAATACTTGCTCACAAAGAAAGATGCAAAACCAAGGCTAATTCATTTGATACTTTTACTCCAAGAATTTGACCTTGAGATCCAAGATAGAAAAGGTGTCGAAAATCAAATACCTGATCATCTGTCGAGGTTGGAGCAAGATGAGGGAACTCAGTCATGTGTGCCTATCAACAAGAATTTCCCAGATGAACACTTATTTGAGGTAAATCGAATTCATGAAATACCCTAGTTTGCTGATTTTTCCAATTATCTTGCATGTGGAATAATTCCTCGAGAAATGACATACCAACAAAGGAAAAAATTCATTCATGATACTTAGTATTATCTTTGGGAGGATCTGTTTTTGTTTAAATAATGTGTAGATAATATAATCTAAAAGTGTGTAGCTGAAAGCGAGATTGCTGAGAACTTGTATCATTGCCATTCATCTCCAAGTGGGGGACACTTTGGTGGTTTACGTACTGCAGCAAAGATTTTGCAAGTAGGTTTCTTTTGGCCTACACTATTCAAAGATACTTATTCTTATGTGAAGAATTGTGATAAATGTCAAAGGACTGAAAATATATCAATGAGGAATGAGATGCCCTTGACCAACATTTTAGAGATTGGATTATTTGACGTATGGGGCATTGACTTCTTAGGCCCGTTTTCTTCTTCGTATGGGAATAAATACATCTTAGTTGCAGTGGACTATGTATCCAAGAAGGTTGAAGCTGAAGCATACCCTACAAATGATGCTAAGGTAGTCATACGATTTCTACATAAGCATGTGTTTACACGATTTGGGACACCAAGAGCTATTATTAGTGATGAAGGTTCTCACTTTGTGAACAAATGGCTTAAGTGGTTGCTTGATAAATATGATGTGAAGCACAAGATTGCTACTACTTATCACCCCCAGTCCAATGGGCAAGTTGAAAGAGTGAACCATGAAATCAAAGGTATCCTTGAAAAGTTAGTACGCCCTAGCAGAAAAGATTGGTCTCAGAGGCTCAATGATGCATTATGGGCCTATCGAACAACATTTAAGACTCCGTTAGGAATGACTCCTTATCGGTTAGTCTTTGGAAAGGCATGTCATTTGCCATTAGAATTGGAGAATAAAGCTCACTGGGCTTTGAAGCAGTTAAATTTTGATCTTAAGCAAGCTGGTGAGAGAAGGATGTTACAACTGGATGAGTTGGAAGAGTTGAGGTTGTTTTCCTATGAGAATGCCAAAATATGCAAAGAAAGATCAAAGAGATGGCATGATAGTTATATACAACCTCGCGAGTTTAGAAAAGGTTAGAAGGTTTTGTTGTTTAATTCAAGGTTGAAGTTATTTCTTGGGAAGCTTAAATCCCGATGGAAAGGACCTTATACCATCTATCGAGTTTATCCTTATGGAGCTATTGAATTATACGACCATTACGGAGGTACGTTTAAAGTTAATGGTCAACGTCTCAAACACTACTGGGATAGTGAAGTTGAGCGAATTGAATCCTCGCTCAAATTAGTAGACCCTTAATTTTTCATGAACTCATTTTGTAAATAAATAAATAATTAGAACTTATTTTCTTAACTTATTACATTTAATTAATTCTTTCTAAGGAGATTGGAACTTAAGCAAGACCGCTGTGACCCCTCCAACCTTTCTTGGGAATTAATTTAATGTAATTTGTTAAGAATAATTTTTCTAATTAAGACCTAATTTAGAAATTTTATAATTAAGACTTAATTTTTTTTTTAATTTTAGTTGTTCTGTTTAAATTTTAAATTTTTATGTTAATAAAGAGGGTCAAATTTAGCCCATGTACTAATCAGTTTTTTTTAGTAAGAGACAGTTTGAGTTTGAGACCCAAGACAACAAAAAGGAGGGAAAAATACATGCCTTGCCGTCACACCTATTGCTTGCCACCCAAGTAACCCTAATGTAGCTAAATTTTTGCTACATGTTGCCCTAATTTTTCCCTATATAAAGCCCTTTCCTGTAATGACCCAAAATTCATAGGCACCGAAAAAGTACATCGGGCCTCCCTCTTAGTAAACTGAGTCATAAATAATTATTAGAAGTAATTATGAGTTTAGTTTAGTGCTTAATTAGGTATTGATTAGGTGAATTTAGTCTAATTAAGAATAATTAGGAAAAAGGATCAAATTGAATAAAGAGTGAAAGTCTAATTATAGATTAAAAGAAAGTAAAAAGGGCTAAAATGGCCATTAAGCCATTTATATGAAATGAGGCGGCATATATGCATTAAAATCCAAGATTTATTTAAGTTATATATAAATATTACATGCATGTAATTATTATAATTATTAACCATTATTATGGTTTTATATTATTATTATCATGATATTGTATTTGTGTCAAATGAATGATGATTAAATAATATATACGATTGTAATATATTTTTATTTTTATATTAAATAGATACTTATTATTTTAAAGATATTTATTAGATAAATAATTATATATTTTTTTTTACATATTGTGAAATGTTAAAATAGTGACAAGTGTATGGTAGTGATAATAAACATGTGTAAAATACATAAAAATACACTTGATATATATTTGTATATTTTCTTAAACAATAAGCAAAAGATATTTATTAGTTATTAATATATTATAAAATAAATAAATAAAGACAAGTGTATGGTGATGATTTAATACAAGTATATTAATAAAATACATACATTTGTAATACTTATAATTAACTAACTAAACATAAAGTAAAATAAAACAAAGCAAAATAAATGAAAGAAACATAATAGAAGGAGACGAAGCAGAGAAGAAACAGGGGAGAAAGAAAGAAAGAAAAAGAAAAAGAGAAAGAAAGGAAAAATTAGGGCTTAAGGTTTTAAAGCTTTAAAGGTAAGTTTAATCAAGTCCTTTTCTTTTAATTTAGATGTTTTAGAAGTTTTAAACCAAAGTTTTGTTAAAAACAAGTTGAGGTTTTAGAAGTTAATAGATTTTTGAGTAGGGTTTATGTTGAATAAATGATGGAATTGAAGGTTTAATTGATAGAAATTTTGTTTGGAATTGAATAAAGGATTGAATTGTAAACTAAACTATAAATTTTGGATTTTAGGTATTAAATTGAAATAAGTTTGAAATTATGAAAATATGATAAAAATTAGATAGTTAAATGTGAGTTTGGCAAGAAATTGAGTAGCAAGAATGTATGAATTAAGAAAGAAAAATATATGGTTTAGTTAGGATTAAATTGGAATTAAAGTAAAAGTTAGATAAAAATTTCAACAATTAAATTGTTTTGTGCTAATGATTGTGAAATTATTTTAATTGTTCGTAGCTAATATCGAGCCTGAAGCATCGGCTCAAAAAGTAAAAGAAAAGATCGTCGAGGATTAAATCTGAAGAGAATTCTGGTTTGTATCACTATAATTCAAACTTTATTATTATTAAGTGTTTAATTTGCTAATTATGTGTGGTAAGTATTTTAAGGTAAGTGTTTAGTAAATGATAAATTTAAAATGTGATATTGAAATTGAAACTGATACTGAACTGAATTATGAAATACTGGATATTGTTTTGAGTACTGAGTGAATTGTGAAAATACTGAATACTGTATGTATAATGCATTGAATAGTGAAATTACTGAAATAATGAATTACTGCAATACTGTGAAACTGATTGAAATAGGGAATTTATAATTGATACTGAACTAAGATGAAAATTGTATTGAAAAGTAAATTAAATACCCTATTAACTAGTCGGGCTAGTCGGATATAGTTGGCATGCCATAGGATATGGAAGAGTACGGGGTATTTGCCAACTTACTGATCAGGCATTTATGTGCCGACTACTGTTACTGTTACCGATTTGGCACTTTGTGTGTCGAATACTGTTACTATTATTGTTACCGATTCGACACTTTGTGTGTCGAATACTTTACCGTTACTGATTACTATTTACTGGTGTGTTTGGTTGGAATCCGTGTTTCCGTCAATTCTGAGTCAAGTTAATAGGGACAACTGAAATAAATTTACTGATAAAACTAATCCAGAATGATATAGTATATGAGAAAGGTGAAAATTGGAAATAAGGAATAAGAATGGTAGTTAAATATAATTAATTGTTAATATAAAAGATGGAATTGTTCATTAAGTAATATTAGTTGTAATGAAAAAGTATGTGTGTGATTTAATGTATTTAATTATAAATTGAATTATAGTGAATCCACTGAGTATATGAATACTCAGCGCATGGTTGTTTCCGTGCGCAGGTTGTAGAAGTCAAGTACTGAACCAGCATCCAAAAATCAGACCCTACTTCAGCAAAATTTTGGTGATGTATATTTTCTTTTTGGTAAAGTGGCATGTACATAGGATGTGTATAAAGTTTAGTATGTTTGAATATAAATAGATAAAAATGTTAGTATTATAAGTCTAGGAATTATAATGAAAGAAGTTTATCTATTTCGATTGAACTAGTACATTGATAAATTTAAATTGTTATTATATTATATTGATTGAGTTTGATTAGAAGGTATTTAGAATAGAAAATGAGAATGTGAAATGAATTGGTTGAATTGGTGGTGTTTGGAAATGGTGTGGTTTTAATTGCAAGGGGATTTATGTGAAAATAAGCAGAAATGCTGCCGAAATTTTGTAAAAAAAAAAGAAAAAAGAAAATAATTCGGAGTACTTGAACGAGTCCCATTCTACTTTTAATACATGTTTTAGACTTCGAAAGTTCATTACAGGAACTTAGTTATTCAATTATATTACGAATGTTATTTTATTTATGATTTATTTGTAAGTTTCTGATATGTTGGGTAATGCCTCGTAGCCTTGTTCCAACAACGGTTTGGGGTTAGAGGGTATTACATTTCCATTCTACTAATTTTCATAACCCTCAAAGCAATATGCTTACACCCTAAAAAAATCCCTAAATCTTCCTTTTGTGCCGTCAACCTCAAATCCCGAAAGATACCTTAGTTCTCTTCCCTTTTCCCTAAAATTCCCTATTATTGTCGCAAAGAGATTGCTGAAGCACCGCCGTTGCTGTCGCACGTCGTCGTCGTCACCGCCACACCATCCTTGCTGTCGCAAGATTTTTACCGTAGCAAGTTCTACCCACTTTGCCAATTTCTCTTTTCTCTTTTGTGCAGAAACTTTGTTGAATTTTTGAGAAAAGACACCATGTCTCGCAAAAGAACCAGATCTTTAAAGACTACTCCTGAAAACCCGATTATGATCGATGAAGAAGTGAAAGGGAGATTTGATTCAATCTTCAAGCATCAACCTATGATGCCGGAAAAAGGTTTTAACCTGAAAAGCAATTATGTGATGGTTGTTCTTGTGCCGATTAGAAAGATAATCAATGCTCTCAAGTGGGAATGATTTTGTGATGCTCGTTCACTTTCCGATGATGAACTAGTTCGAGAATTCTATACTAGTTTGACTATGCAAGATGCTACTGAAGTCATCGTTCGAAAGAAAAAGGTACCTCTTAGTTCTAATCCATCAATGATTTGTTTAATTTAGCTAAAGTTGAAGAAGATGAGCACTACCCTATGATGAACAATATCAATTGGGATTTTCTTCAACAAGTGCTTGATGCTGTGACAAATTCGGGATCCCAATGGATTATAAGAAAGTATGGGAGCCATTCTTGTTGAAGAGAATACTTAAAACCAATAGCAAAGGTATGGTTTTATTTCGTTCGCTACAGTTTTATGCCTATCTCACATAGTTCCACCATCTCGATGGAACGGATGCTTTTGTTATATGCAATTTTGACAGAAAAGTCCATTAATGTTGAGAAAATTATCCTCAAGGAGATTCACGATTGTGCTAAAAAGAAGGCAGGAAGTGTTTATTTCCCATCATTAATCACTTCACTTTGCTTAAGGGCCCGTGTTAAAAAACAAGCAAATCTGAAGGGGCAGTATGTCTAAGGGTGCATTACAAGTCATGATCTTGAAAGGTTAGTAGAGAGAGTGCATGAGCTGAGTCAAGGGGAGCAAGAGGAACCAACTGAGCCAGAAATTGAAGAGTCAACAAATAAAAATGAAACTGAAGCTGATTCAGTTACAGACACTGAAGAAGAAGAATCTGATAAGGAACCAAATAGTCATCAACCAGCTGAAAGAGCTGAAAACCCTGAACCTAGGGTTGAGCTAGAAGAAGAACCAGTCAAGCTAAGTGTTGAACCAGAATTTACAACTCCAATGCCGACTCCTGCAAGTACTTCAAAGAAATCAGAGCTGTCAATTGTGGACATGTGCAAGTTCATGCACAAACAACAGCAAACTTACTGGAAATATGCAAAAATTAGGGAAGACTCAATTCAAAATACTTTTAAGAATATCTCTAAAGCTTTGGTTCCTGAGTTCCCAGATGCTATCTTTGAGACATGGACGAAAGATACTGAATAAACTGACGAAGGGAATGATTCAGAAAAATAAAAGGGGGTATTCTTGTCTTGTTATTTATTTAATTATTTTTAGGTGTTTAGAAATTTATTTCTTTAGTAATTAGGATTTAATTTTTGCAAAATATAACATAGCAAGCATTAATAAATACTTCTTTAGAAAGAAAAAGACTAAGTAATGTGGAATTAGGAATGAACATGTCTAGGATTGGGTTACGAGGAAGGACTTAGTATTTAAGTAGTCTTCTTGACTCACCTCTCTTTCTTTACAACCCTACCTAGTGTTCAGTTTTCATTCATTACTTTGTTCTTGCAATGAGGACATTGCTTCTTTTTAAAAGGGGTAAGGCAATTTGCTCAAATTTTTAAAATTTTTAAGTATGTTTCAAATCATTTTTTTATAAGTATGTTTTAATAAAAGAATGTTTAGAGAAAATTTTTTTAATAACATAGCTTATGTGCAGGCATGAATGATGAATTTATCTGGGTGATTGTATGTTATCATGAAGGATGGAATGCTTTTATGATCTTAGTCTTAGGTAATGTTTGCCATGAAAACTTAGTTTCTCTTGAGATGAGACATGCATGAAGGTTAAAATCTTTAGAATTGACTTAGTAACTTTCTTGAGGCGAAATCCTAGGAGACATAAAAATCTAAAATGATATAAGCACCATTTTTCTTTGGATCGTTTGAGCCTTTTCAAGCCCACCTTATTATATTAGACACTTGAAACTATAATTTTGAGCTTAAAGGTCTATTCATTGTAATAAACCTGCATTACAAGCCGTATCTCTATCTTTTGAAGCTATCCTAATTTTGTGCACTGCCTTAACTAAAGTTGTCTTGGTAATTAACATTTGAGGGAAATTTTTAGAAGATGTATGTGATCATGCTTAAAAAAAAAAGAGACAAAGTGAAGAAAAGTTTGCTTAGTCTCCAAAAAGAAAATATATGAGTATGAGTTCAAAATAAGTTTGGAAGAGTTCTAATGGTTCATTTGAAGAAAAAGGTTGAATTTCGAGATATCCAAGACAAGTTAAAGGTTATCATTTTGAAACCGAAATGTCCCATCTCTTAAAATCCCTACCTTTAACCGAGCCCCATTACAACCTTATAAAAGACCTATTGATTTGATAATTATGTCACCTACATTAGCGGAGAGAAAGTATTAAATTCAACATACGAAGATCATAAATAAACCTTATGATTGTTTTGCTTGATTGATGAGAAATTATGTTGAATGAAGAGTATTATCTATGGCTATGACATACAGGCAAACTATGATTCATGTTGGCATATCTTGAAACTTAAAATAAAATTGTCAAAATGTTTGTATATGAGCTATTTGTTAATAAAGACAATCTATGAGCATGAATTTATTGATGCACGATTATCAGACAGAGATTGATGCTACTTACACTCTTAGCAAAATTTGCCTTAGCAAGACCTTGTGCTGTGCATGAACATTACTCAGGACGAGCAATGATTTAAGTTTGGGGGTCTATAAACTGAAAAATATATAGGATTTTTCCTATATAATTTATCACCTTTTTACTTAAATTTGTTATTAAAACCAAGTAATTGTTTAATAAATTCATGAAATATGCGAAAATATGAAATTAGGACATGAAAATTATTAAAATGTGATTTTATGCTTTATTATATAGTTTTCATGCATAAAATGGCTTATTTTATATTAGTTTGAGCATATTATATTTTTAAGCCATAAAGTGGGTCATGCACGATTAAATTAAATAATAAAATGTAAAGTTATATTTAATAATTCATTTTAAATATTTAATTAATAAATTGGGTTTTAATTAATTAAGTAACTTAATTAATTGAAGTGGTTAAAATTATATTATTTGGTCCTCTTAACTATCTACTATTTTTGGACAGGTCTGAGAGTTTTTTTCTCATTACAAAACTGTCCAAATTGGGGACCAAGTCAACCCAATTTTTGGTTCCATACGGCTGATCATAAATCAATTTTTGGTTTAATTACACAAGGTCCTTGAAGAGTTAAAGAAATCAGAGATTTTCCCGAAGATTTGCTGGTGACTGAGTCTTAGTCCTGAGTTGTGGTGGCACTCAGATTGACCAAGAATCAAACAAAATTAGCCACATTTCCTCAATTCATGGTCGGCCATCCTTGGAAGAAGTTTCAAAAGATGGACACTCTTATTTCTAGAAAACTAGCTCTTTTGCCTCTCTTATAAATAAGAGCTCATTTCTCACTTTTTCAATCATCCCTCACTCATTCATCATTCTCTCCTCTCTCAACTCTCTTAATTATCTTTACTCCTCACGCCTATCATCATCCTTGCATAAATATTTTTGGCAAAATTAGCCTCTTAAAGAACCCTTGGTCGGCCACCTTGGAGAACCATCAGCAAAGAAGCAAAGCAAAGAAGCGAAGAAGGCTCGTCAGTCAGAGTTTTTGGTGGCAGCCACTCTGAATTGGGTTTAATCTTTCTTTTCTTTAATTTAATCTAAAAATGTTTGTTATATGTTCTTTGTTCTTGTTTAAACCAACGTTAGCTTAATTTTATTTCAGCTACGATGATTTCTTTGATTAAATAATATTTATTTGATTCATGCGTATAATGTTTGTGCCTCAATCGATCATGTTTTCAATTAAAATCAAGTTTGTATTTCGTTCGTATGTGATTGGAATGCACCTGAATTAGCTGAGCTATCCTGACCAGACGACAGCTAATGGACACATAATTGAAATGTGCATGCTCAATTTAGATCCTGACCCAATTAAATTGTAGGTTGCATAACAACTCTCACCAACTCTGTTATCTGCATAGTTTTTAGATTTGTGTGATTAAATTGTTTTAAACCTGACACGTCCCTGTTACTTCACACAAATACTAAGAAACCCTTAGTAAATAAGGATTAGTAAAATGCATATTTACTAAGTAAAGGATTTTGAATGGACCTATTGTGGTTTCCAAACTCATGAAAGATCGAGTTGCCATAGAATGTTTTTCCGAATGTTATAAAGCATGTTGATAACAAGTAATTGTCCTAGTTTATTTATGTTATAATTGTTGCAAAATTGTGTTTAATTTTACTAAAATCTATTTCATTTAATTTGCATACTTAGGATAATTTGCATTAGGGATCATTGCATTTAGTTTAATATATTTTAATCACCACTTTTCAACTATATTGTGCCTTTATTTACCAAATTGTTAATATAATTTTACAAATTAAGTGACTTAGCACAAATACAATCCTTGTGGAGATGATAACTCGATACTTACTTATTACTTGATAATGACTGAGTATACTTGCACAAAATAATGCGTTACAGAATGCTTTTGGTACCCATTGCCTTTTGGAGTTGAATGAGATGGAAGAATTTCAAGCACAAGCTTATGAGAAGGCCATGCTATACAAAGAAAAGATTAAGCGATGGCATGAAAACAAATTTTTTCCACGATAATTTTTCCTTGGACAACAAGTCCAGTTATTCAATTCCAAACTAAAATTATATCCGGGGAAATTGAAATCTCATTAGTCTGGTCCATTCGAGATAGTACATGTTTACCCTCAAGGAGCTATAGATGTTAAAGACAACAAGACTGGTTCTAATTTCAAATTCAATGGCCAACATTTAAAGCATTACTTTGAAACCCTCTAATTCATTATAAAAGTTCCATCAATTTTTGAGCTATTTAATATTTCTTTCTTATTCTATTCTATTCATTGTTTTTAATTCTGTGTTTCATTTCTTCAATAAGTTTATTTACTTTTTTAACAGGCACATTATGGCCTACGATTGTAGATGGAAACACAGAAATTTACACATTTTTACATACCCTTTTTTAACTTGAAATCATATAGTTTCAATAAAATTATTATTTAAAATAATTATTTTTTAAAAAATAATTACAATGCACTTAAAATATGAACATGTTGAATTTTAGTTAATTTTATAATTAATTTTGATGAATTTTGGTTATTTTCGACAGATTTGCACAAAAGGCAAAAAATGGCTCGGTAGACAGTACTAGAAGCACAAAACCGAGAAGCAATATGAAGTATAGAGGTAAACTAAATTTTAGCCTAAGACGGTCCAAAATTATATGTGTTAATTCATAATATAATTAATTTTAATTTATATCCAGTCTAATTTGGGTTAATAAATTATTATTAATTAATTATGAAAAAGTGGTCTAGTTGAACTGAACCGAGTGAGCTAAACCGACCAAGAAATGGACAGCCCAAAAACCGTCCCAAGAGCTAACCCAAATCAGCTTATTAGCTGATAATTTAAGCTTGCAAAGAGGCCCTTGAAGACTTGTTCAGGTTGCATTCAAACCCCTCCACAATTGGTGGCTTTATAGATTTACCCCAAGCCTAAATTAGCAAAGTTGAAACTATCAACCTTGCCACATGTGTGGCCGACCAAGGGAGGGCTCTTCGGCTGATAATTTTAGCTATTTTTAGCAGCCCTCCTCAGCTATATAAACCCTTTAGGCTGGTCATTTCAAAAACACACCTCAAGTATTCACATCTTTCCTCTCTTCTCTCCACTTTCTCTCTTCTTTTCCATTCCAAAATTCCCTTGCTCTCTTTCCGATTTCTCCTCTTGGGAAAGGGGCATTCATCAACTATTTGGAGTAGCAATTACGTGTTCATAGCAGCCCTGGTCGACGAGGACAACGGAGAAGGAAGAACGGAGTAACTACTCAAGCCATGAAAAAACACCGGATTTGATTCTTCTTCCCTATCTCTTTAATTATTGTTGTTATGCTGAACATATCTATGAATATTTATGTTGTTAGACTTTGTGTTAGGTTGATTGTATTCCGTTTGTTAAAATTATTGAAATTGTGTTTATGTTGTTATAGGCCTGGTAAGATGCTTGATTAAGTAAAATCATGACTAAGTTATTCTTGCATTACAATTGTTAGGTAACTAGTGAATTAATTATTTAAATGGATTGAAATTGTAATTAATGGACACAGTACTTAATCAGTGCATGTTTAATCATCTAAGGTAGCTGAGGGTTAGATTAGCAACGGTATCTGACGATACATTTGCCTTGCATAACTTGCAAGATTATTGTGATTAAACTATTTCAAGGAAAGGATACTTTGTTACCTCACATAGTCTTTTATGTGCTTATTAAATCGAGTTAATTGTTTGAATTGACATAGGGATATGTACAAGAAATTATTTCGATTTAATAAGTATGTATGTGCAATAACATATTTTCCTATTAAGATTTGTTTAATCGATTGAATTGACATAGGGATATAGTCAAGAGATAAATGGATTTTGATAGGTGAGTATGTTCATAGGTTAGCAAATTACCGAGTTGCCATGAACTTATTAGTAACAATATAAACATGAGTTTAATAATTCTAAGTTTAGAAATGTAATTAATCTAACACAACTATGTCATCTTGATTAAAATCGTATTTTGAAATCGTGCATTGAGATTTATTTATTTAGTTTACTTAGTTTAAAATCTTAGTTTTTAATCACCCTCTTCAAACAAAGTATTTTTCTTCACCAAAGTGTTTTAAATAGCATTCATAAATAATTCTTTTCACAATCCCTATGGGTACGATAACTCAAAATTTACTTGTCACTTTAATACTTGTTGCAATTGTGTACACTTGCACATTTTCGTCGTTCCAAGTTTCTGGTGCCGTTTCCGGGGACTGTGTTTTAAAAAAAGTCATTATTTGTTAAGTTGTTAGCTTTGCATTTTGGTTTATTTTTCTGTTCAAATTTTAACTTAGTTAATTTTTCTGTGTTTATTTCAGGTGTTTATGAGTATTGACCAAATCATAGATTTACTCCCTGTAGATATTGAGATTGAACGAACTTTTTGACAGCAAAAAAGACAAGCAAGTCAGAGAACGATTGAAGAGATGAACTTCGAAAATATGAATCAAGGAAATGGAGCAAACCTTGATCAAAATCCTATCCTTATTGCTGATGATAGGGATAGAGCTTTAAGATAGTATCCGTGCTAGTATTTCATGATCTTAATCTGGGTATTAGGAGACCCGAAATTGAGGCACAATAGTTCGAGTTGAAGCCAGTCATGTTTTAGATGCTTCAGACTGTAACACTCCAAACCTGGTCTAAACGTTATGACTGAATCTGGCGATGTCACATTGTAACACCCCTTACCCGTATTCGATGCTGGAATAGGGTATGAGGCATTACTAGAAGACATACATTTGCATACGTATTAAACTGAGTTACAAAATTTCATCCGAATTAAAACTTTCAAATTATTCACGTGCTTTTGTATTTCTTTATAACATATCCTCGAAATATTATATTCATAACAAATACGGCCTACGAGACACGATATTTACTCATGTAATTCAAAGCTTCATTTCCATTTCATTCAATTCACAATTTCTCATGTTCACAATTCAAATCAATTTCTTAATCCAATATATATATTTCAATCATCTAAGAATATTATTCAAGTTACACGAACTTACTAGGCTAAATTGCAGAAATACCAAAATTCAGGGACATTTTGGTAATTTTCTATTTTCCTCGAATTTCCACCCAATCTTGATATAAATTAATATTTCATTCAATTTATTAATTTAAATAATAAAACAATTCATTTCATGCAATTTGGTCTCTTTTTGACATTTTTACAAATTTACCCTTAAAATATTACTTTTTTTCAATTTAGTCCCTGAACCTAAAACATGCAAATTAGCCATTTTTAATGAAAACTCATGCTAGTTGATAATCATATATTTTCCTCCTCCTCCTCTCCATTCCACATCCTTAATGTATATAACATGCTTATATGTAACATTATCTAGAATTTCACTATTTATTTATTTGTTCATTCAAAGCTATCCACTTGAGTTATTATCACAAAATTATTTATATATTGAGCTATGTAACACCGAATTGAGATCCGTTAATTTTATCTCAAACTAGACTCACATGTATTTTTATTATAAAATTTTTAGAATTTTTGGTTTAGGCAATAAGTACAGTTTATTCTTTAAAATCATCCTTATTCTGCTGTCTAACAGTTCCGACCCTTCTTCACTAAAAATTTATTATGTCCTTGTACAGGATTCAGATGATGTTCTCGTTTTTTTCTATTAAAAATAGACTCATTTAAAATTTTAAAAATGTAAATTTAAGCCCATAATTATTTTTCTCCAATGTTTTATAATTTTCCAAAGTTAGACCAGGGAAACCTAAATTCATTCTGACCTTGTCTCACATAATTTATTATATCTCATGATTTACAATTCCATTACTTACATTGTTTCTTCTATGTGAAACTAGACTTAACAAGATTTAATTCCATATTTTTTTCATCCTTTAATTCGATTTCCATAATTTATGATGATTTTTTGAAATTAGCTTACTGCTGCTGTCCAAAACTGTTTTAGTGCAAAATGTTGATTACTAAGTTTATAACTTCCTTATTCATTTTCTCTATAATATTTTCCATCACTTTCTCTTATTTCCCTTCACTAATATATTAGGAACATAAGACTTTATTTAAGAAAACTCTACTATAACATCATTTCCATGCTTTTTCAATAATAACAAACTTAAAAATATATTGAAATCTTGATGTGCTTACCTTGTCCTATTGATTTCAATCTTTAACTTGATTCTTTCTCTCCTCCAGCTTCTATTTCTTGACTCTAACTTGATATTCAAGCTCCTCATTGTCTCCTTGTTATCTATCTCTCTTAATGGATATGAAAATTCTTTTGATTTCTAAGTGGAAATGGTGATTTTTTGGTGAAAGGACCAAATTGTAAAGAAAAGAAAGTGTCTTTCTTTCTTTTCTCTTCATACGTTGGATGCATGGGAAGAAGATGAAGATTCTTCATCTTTCCTTCCATTTATATACTAAATAGAATAATAATAAAATAATAAAATATCATTTAAAAATCAAATTAAAATATTGATAAACTAATATTTATTTAATTAATTAATCTAAAATATCACCAACATCATCATTGCCTTCTAGATTTCTCTCTCTTCGAATTGACCATTTTACCCTTTACAATCTTTAAAAACTCCATCCTTGAGTCATGACTTAATTTGGTAAAATTATGATTTAGTCCCTCAAAATTCTTCACCATTTCAATTTGGTCCTAATTCATCCATTTTCCTTAGTTTCTAGATTATTCCACCCTTAAAATATTTACACTATTGGTCCTTCAACTTTTTCATATTTACACTTTAATCCCTCAAATTTCAATTATTTACTCTTGGGCAACAAAACTTTTCTCACTTTTGCGATTTAATCCTTCCTTGAATTAATATGTCATAATATAATTCCCAATGTTGCCATAACTCAAAATTTCCCTTTTTGTCACTTTATTTCCTTATTTTACTATCAAGGATACCTACTTTCTTACTGTAGTAATTTTGGGGTATTACAGTAGTAATTTTCGTGATATTACACAGACAGTGGGTCAATTCTATGGAATGCCTACTGAAGATCCTCACCTACACTTAAGATTGTTTATGGAGGTGAGTGATTCTTATGAAGTATTTCCCTCCTAGCAAGAATGATAAGTTAGGAAGACAGTCCTATAATGAGTCTTGTAATGGTGCTCTCCTTTCTATGTCTTATGAAATCATTGAGAGGATTGCCAGCAACAATTATTAATGGCCAACCAATCGAGCAGCGTCAGGAAGATGAGTTGCTGGAATACATGAAGTAGACGCTCTTACTTTACTCGCATCTCAAGTATCATCAATATCCTCAATGTTAAAAAATCTTACTACTAATGGGTGTAATAGTTTTGTAGCACAGCCACTAAATCAATTTGAAAATGTAGCTTGTGCTTATTGTGGGGAAGGACATTTGTTCGAAGAATGTCCATCAAACCCAAAATCTATGTATTACATGTGTAACCAGAACCAAAATCGAGGAAGGCAAGGGCTGCAATCCAATTTCTATAACCCATCATGATGAAACCATCTGAATTTTTCCTGGAGTAACCAAGGGGCAGGAACCAGTAACAATTATGTCCAACCTAGATCAACCCAGCCACCTAGTTTTTCCCAACAAGGTTAGAATCTAATCCAAGCTGAACCATCCAATAGCCTAGAGAATCTATTGAAGGCATACATGGCAAAAAGTGAGGCCTCTCTAAGGAATTTGGAGAATCAAGTGGGCCAACTTGCAACTGAACTTAGAAACTGACCACAAGGTGCTTTACCTAGTGATACAGAGAATCCGAGGAATCCAGGGAAGGAGCATTGTAAAGCATTAACATTGTGGAGTGGAAAGACTTTAGAGCCCAATTCCATCGAAGTTAGAAGGAGCCATCTGATACTTAAGACTTAGAGGAAGTTCAACCGAGTGTTGAAATTCCAGTTTCACCGAAAATTGAATCTGTAAAATCTGACAAGGTAACTTCTGTACCAACTTATTTTGATCAACTAATAACTCTGTTAGATACAGAATTGCCACAGAAAATGAATCAACTAGTTCTAGTAAAGAAGACTCCACCACCCTACCCTCAAAGACTTAAGAAGCAGAAGTAGGAAATTCAATTCAAGAAGTTTCTAGACGTACTCAAGCAACTTCATATCAACATCCCGTTGGTTGAAGCACTTGAACAAATGTCGAACTACGTCAAATTCATGAAGCATATCTTGTCTAAAATATGAAGGCTTGGAGAATTTAAGACGGTAGCCCTAACGAAGGAATGCAATGCATATCTTCAAGACAAACTAACCCTAAAATTGAAGGATCCTGAATGTTTTACCATACCTTGCAATATTGGAACAACATATTGTGGTAAGGCACTATGTAACTTAGGTGTGAGTATCAACTTGATGCCCATGTCAATATTTAGAAAGTTACGGATAGGTGAAGTTAGACCTACTACGGTTACACTTAAATTAGCAGATTAATCCTTAGCACATACAAAAGGAAAAATCGAAGACGTATTGGTACGTGTAGACAAATTTATCTTTCCTGTTGATTTTGTGATTCTAGACATTGAAGCAGACAAAGAAGTGTCAATCATCTCAGGAAGACCATTCTTAGCAACCAGAAGGACTCTTATTGATGTGCAGAAGGGTGAGCTTACTATGCGTGTTCAGGATGATCAGGTAACATTTAACGTTTTTAAGTCCATACGATTTTCTGACACAATTGATGATTGTTCTGCAGTGTCCGATTTAGATGATTTAATCATGGAGAAGGAAATCAATTATGTTGAGGACCTATTGGAACAAATTTTGACATCAGATCCTCCAAATGATCAAGAGGAGGATGAATACTTAGCTTTGCTAGAAGCTAATCAAAGGGGATTTAATCCGCAATCCTGCTTTGAATCTTTGGAGTTAAAGAAAAGGGATTATGCCTAACCAAAAGTGTCAATCGAGCAGCCACCTAAATTAGAACTGAAGGTACTTCCCTCACATTTAAAATATGTTTATTTAGGTAACGCTTCTACTTTGCCTGTGATTGTTTCAACGGAGTTGTCCAATGAGCAAGAAGAGAAACTCATCCTAGTATTGAAACAATTCAAGAAGGCTATCGGATAGACTATAGCCGATATTCATGGCATTAGTCTGTCTGTATGCATGCACGAGATCATCCTAAAAGATGGCAAAAAAATGACGATTGATGGACAACGAAGACTGAACCTCATCATGAAGGACGTGGTAAAGAAAGAAATCATCAAGTGCTTAGATGCGGGTATAATTTACCCCATCTTAGACAGTTCGTGGGTAAGTCTGGTCTAGTGCGTGCCAAAGAAAGGAGGTATTACTGTCATTGAAAATGAGAATAAGGAGTTGATACCGACTAGAACGGTTACAGGATGGGAATTTGCATCGATTATCAGAAGCTGAACAAGGCAACTAGGAAAGATTAGTTTTCTTTGCTGTTTTTGGACCAGATGCTGGATAGACTTGTAGGGCGAGATTATTACTATTTTCTTGATGGATACTCGGGGTACAATCAGAATACAGTAGCACCGGAATATCAACACAAAATAACATTCATCTGCCCATACGGTACATTTGCATTTAGGCGCATGCCATTTGGTTTATGTAATGCACCTGCTACATTTCAAAGATATATGATGTCTATTTTTACTAACATGGTTGAGAAATATTTGGAAGTTTTTATGGATGATTTTTCAGTATTCGGAGATACATATGATGATTGCCTAGTCAATCTAGCTAAGGTACTAAGGCGATGCGAAGAAACAAACCTTGTACTTAACTGGGAAAAATGCCATTTCATGGTACAAGAAGGTACTGTTCTAGGGCATCGGATAACAAGACATGGAATCGAGGTAGATAAAGCAAAGGTAGATGTTATTGAGAAACTCCCACCTCCAATATCTGTAAAGGGTGTTAGGAGCTTTTTGGGCCACGCTAATTTCTATCAAAGATTCATTAGGGACTTCTCCAAAGTTGCTAAAACCTTATGCAAATTATTGGAGAAGGACACGGCGTTTAAATTTGATGAGAAGTGCTTAAGAGCTTTTAATGATTTGAAGAGTCAGTTTGTCTCAGAACCCATAATAGTCACACCAGACTGGGATTTGCCATTTGTTGATGTGTAACACAAGTGACTTTGCGATCGGAGCTGTCATGGGTTAGCGAAGGAACAAAGTTTTTCATCTAATCTACTATGTGAGTCAGACTCTGATAGGAGCTCAACTGAATTACACGGTAACAGAAAAAGAGTTACTTGCTATTGTGTTTGCTTTTGACAAGTTTCGATCTTATCTTGTAGGTACCAAAGTGACTGTTTATATGGACCACTCAGCAATTAAGTATTTACTTGCCAAGAAAGATTCTAAGCTGAGACTGATCTGATGGGTACTTCTACTTCAAGAGTTTGATCTAGAAATTTAAGATCGAAAGCGAGTGGAAAACCAAGTAGCAGAGCACTTGTCCAGATTGGAGCCGTAAGAAGGGAACTCTCCTCTTATACCAAATCGAGAGATGTTTCTAGATGAACACATTCTGAAGGTAAATCATGTCCATAATACCCCTTGGTTTGCTGATATTGCTAACTTTTTAGCTCGTGGTATGATGCCGATTGATAAGACGTATCATCAAAAGAAAAAGTTTCTTTACTATGTGAAGTACTATATCTGGGAAGAACCGTATTTGTTTAAAAAGTGTGCAGATCAACTGATCAGGAGATGCATGGTAGAAGATGAAGTACATAAGATTTTATACCATTGTCACTCAGCTCCGAGTGGGGGACACTTCAGAGGTACACGTATTGCAGCCAAGGTATTGCAAGCCAGATTCTTTTGGCCAACACTATTCAAAGATGCATATGCTTACGTAAAGAGTTCTAATCGATGCCAAAGGGTTGAAAATGTCACCAACAGAAATGAGATACCTTGAACAAACATCATTGGGGTAGAATTATTCAATGTTTGGGGTTTTGACTTTCTCGATCCTTTCCCTCTGTCTTTTGGTCATATGCACATATTAGTAGCAGTAGACTATATGTCTAAGTCGGTTGAGGCAGACGCATATCCGACAAACGATGTTAAGGTTGTAATAAAGTTTTTGCAGAATCATGTGTTCAAAAGGTTTGGAACCCCAAGAGCCATCATCAGTGATGAAGGGTCCCATTTTGTGAACAAGTGGTTGAAATGATTATTAGATAAACATGGAGTGAAAACAAGGTCGCTACAGCTTACCATCCGCAGACGAATGGGCAAGCTAAACTGGCAAACAAGGAGATCAAAGACATACTTGAGAAGGTAGTTTGCTCGAACCGACGAGATTGGTCCAAAAGACTGGATGACACTTTATGGGCTTACAAGACAGCATAGAAGAAACCTTTAGGGATGTCACCCTATAAGTTAGTCTTTGGGAAAGCCTGCCATCTACCCTTGGAGTTAGAACACAAAGCTTACTAGGCTCTCCAACGACTCAACTTGGATCTTAAAAATGCCAAAGAGAAACGGATGCTTCAACTTAACAAGTTAGAAGAATTTCGAATGTCTTCATACGAGAATCCCAAAGTACTTAAAGAGAGACTCAAGAAATGGTATGACAAGCACATTCGAGTTCGAGATTTGAAGTAGATCAGCAAGTCTTGTTATTCAATTCCAGATTAAGGTTCTTTCCAAGTAAGTTAAAATCACGTTGGTCCAGTCCATTTATGATTCATCGAGTCTATCCATACAGAGTTGTTGAACTTTAAGGTAAGGGAGGTAATTTACGAGTTAATGCTCAACGCTTGAAACATTACTTGGGAGATAAAATTGAACAGAATCAAATCTCGTTTATTTTGTCAGATATTTAATTTTTCTTGTTCTTATGTTTGAATAAAAGATTTAGGGTATATTTTCAGATTAGTATGTTTAAATAAATTCTGTCTAGGAGATTTCAACTTAAGCGGGACCTTTTGTGACCTCTCCAATCTTTCTTGGGAATTGATTTTAACATAATTTCCCAAGAAATTATTCCCTAAATGACAAAATAGATTTTTAGTTTTTCAAATAAAAGGGTCAATTTTGATCCAAGTTTTATGTTGCAACTCAATTTTGAATTTTCATTAAGTCTAGGAACTTAATTAAATTATTTTAAAAATTTGGTTGCTCTTTTTGTAAATATTAAAAATTAGATGCCTCTTTTTGTAAATATTTTCAAAAAGCATCTAGAATAAATGTTTTTAGTTCAATAAAGAAAAGAAAAATGGAAAAGATGATAATTATTAATATATAATTATATCCATTATAATGTATATTAATTATTATCAGCTTTATTTAGAGTTAGGATTAGTTTTAATTTAATTATATTTTATTCGATAAGTTTTTATCTTACTAAATTAATAAAAAATAATAATTTAATATGCATTATATTAATTATTAATTGTTATTTACTTTGAGTAGAATTAGAACTTAGAATTTTTAAGAATTCTACTCTAGCTCCTACTCCTTTCACTAAAAATTCCACCCATCTATTCTTATTTTTTCATTCATACACCATTCCGTCTAAAAACACCAAAACCCTTAAGTGCCGAAACCTCCTAACAACTCCCTAGCCACAGCATCACCCAGCTGATCAGTTAGTAGCACCCCGTGCGCGCCCACGCCAGGCCTGCTCAATGATCCGTACGCAGCTCACATCCATCCCCTGCTGCGGGCTACTGCCTTGCATACCCGAGCGACACATCACCCTTTCACCCATCCTTAGCCAAAAACCCCTCATTTTTTTTTAATTTGCCATCTTTTGATTCAAAATTATTTTCTTAAAAGCTCTTAATTTTTACAAAAAAGGTGGTAGGATAAATTTTTCTCCTAAATTTTAATTTAATTATCTAATTTTTTAATTTATTGAATTATTAATATTTTATATTAATTAAATTTTGAGAAAATAATTGTTACCATATTATGATTAGGTTAATCATAACTCGTAAGAGAACTCGTGCATCTGCCCAAATTGACGAATCACAAAATAAGTTCCACTGTGAAGAAGCTAAAGTAAGATACGAGAGTATCTTTGAGAACCAACTGATGCATCCAGAGAAATGTTTCACATTGAAAGAAAGCAACTATAATGTTTTTATGGCACGTATTCGTCAGGTTGCTGAAACTCTCAATTGGGAGTTGTTTTGTGAGAAGAGGCCTAGTGTGGATGAGGAGTTAGTATGCAAATTCTATGCGAATTTAACCTCAAGCGAGTTGACGGAAGTTCCAGTTCGCGGTACCAATAACTTTAGACTCTATTAATGAGTTCTTTGAATTGCCTAATTTTGAAAACGATGAATATTCCTCCTGGATGAGCAATATAGAGTCTAGAAAATTGCAAGAAATTCTTAACGAACTTACAATTCCAGGTTCTAAGTGGACTTTGTCAAAGTAAGGAATCCACACTTGTTGAAGACAATATTTGACACCACTCACAATGGTATGCTTCTACTTCATCCGATTCAGCCTTATGCCTAACTCACATGGGACTACAATCTCATTAGAGTGAATGGCCTTATTATACTCGATTTTAACTGGGAAGACCATTGATGTGGGAAAAATAATCCTAAGGGAAATGCGATATTGGCCGTTAGACGTTCACATTCTGGCCCAGCTTACTTTACTTTTACGTTAACAATTCTGTGCTTGAAAGCTAAAATTCTTGCAAACGTAAAGAAGACAGGCTATAGCTAGGGCACAATCACAGATTGGGACCTCTATCGAATAGTTGGAGACTTTTTTATACAGCAACGGGTTGAAGAAAGTGAGGATCCTGAAAAAGAAGAAGAAGAAGATCACACAGAGATCGAGCCAGTGCAATCGGCTAAAGTCCCTGATAAGGTGGAACCAATGGAACCAGAAGCTGAAGCTGATATCGAGACTTCAATGTTCAGAGCTCAACCGCCTCGTCCAGATCTTCGAGATGAGCTGTCAAAGTTAATGGACATAATGCAACATATGCAGTGGTAGCAACAAGCTTACTGGAAATACTAAAAAATAAGGGATGACTCGATGAAAAGTGCTTTGATGAAAATTTACATTGACCCATTTATTTTTGTGCCTGAGTTTCCAGATTGCATAGTTGAACCATGGAGCCCATTATTGAAAAAGGAGCGAAGCGATTCATGCAAAGACAATAATGATGGAGCAAAAGATGAGTCAAATTTGGAAGGATCTGTAAATAAATAAATGGGGGATCTCAACTTTATTTTATTTATGTTCTTAGGTTATTTTAGGATAAAGTTAATTAGGAATTTTTGCATAATAAAACAAGAGATGAAAATCATTAATAAAATTGAACAAGTTGCGAAGTATAAAGTGTGGCAAAAGATATATACATGTCTAGGATTGAATTTAGAAAGAGCTTGGTACTTAAGCAGTCAAATTGACTCACCTCCTCTTTTCTAGAATCCTACCTGGTGTATAGTATTTATTCACTTTAAAAAATGAGAACATTGTTCATTTTAAGTAGGGGACTGAAAAATTGAAATTATTTCCACTTAGAATAAATAGTTCTTTTAATTATGATTAGGTTATATTTTGTTCAATAATTTGAAATATTTTTAAGTATGCTAAACTTCAATATAAATAAAGTTCTATTATTTCAATAAATTCTTATGTTAGCTGAATAATGATATAAATATATTTTTAATAAAGCATGCAAATCATACCATAAAATTTTTAGTTCCTTAAGAAAGGTAGGCATGCATGAAAGTTTAAGTCTATAGAATTGACTTAGTAGTTTCTTGAAGCTAAATCCTAGGAAGCATGGAATGTTGAAAATGATTTAGGCAACTCTTGTTTGGACCGTTTGAGCCTTTCAAGCCAACTTTGATGAAATTTTATCCTTTGAAACCCAACTTTGAGACTATATGGCCTAATTTTATTTGAAACCTTGTAATATTTAGCCATCATTTCTCTCTTAATTATCTTTAAATTGTCCCAAACACTAGAATCAGTACTATTCAGAATATTCTTTGAAAATAAGTTTGGGGGATTTGAGAGAAGTGTCAAATGCTCTACAAATTGTAGTACATACAGTAAATTTTATTAAAAAAAAATAGCTCATGTACTTGAAAGAAAATAGATGTACAAAGGAGCACGTGAAAGCAAAGTAAGTTGGTGTATTAAGGAAAATTATTTCAAAGGTCCGATTGAAGCTGAGTCTAGGGTTTAAAAGCCTAAGTTTATCTATCTTTTACCTACCTCTAGCCTAGCTACATTACAACCATTTTAAAGACCTATTGATTCAAGTTTTCTATGCTACCTACATTAGTGGAGAGAAATTGCTATGTTCAACATATGAAGGCATAAGTTCAACTTAATGATTGTAGCTTAATCTTGAATAAGGAAATAAAATCAAATTGGTAAGGGTTAACATGTCTTGTTAAGGAAGCATTTAGTCTAATTGTGCTATCATAATAGTTGTTGAGATTAATTTGAACGATATGGATACTTAAGTAGCATAACTATCAAATTTCTTGTTTATGAGCATAAGTATATTAAATTCATAATTCTGGGAAGAATGTTATTCTGAAGGAATTTTTCAATGGTGTTTTCTGAGTAATTCTTTTTAATTTGTGCATTACTCGGGACGAGAAATGAATTAAGTTTGGGGTGTGGAAACATGAAAATTTACACATTTTTCATACCATTTTTAACTTAAAATCATACAGTTTCGATAAAATTATTGTCGAAAAAATAATTAATTTTTACAAAATAATTAAAGTGCACTTAAAATATGAACATGTTGAATTTTAGTTAATTTTATAATTAATTTTGATGAATTTTGGTTATTTTCGACAAATTTGCACAAAGGGCGAAAAATGGCCTAACAGACACTACTAGAAGCACAAAACAGAGAAGCAATTTAAAGCATCGAGGCAAACTAAATTTCAGCCTAAGATATTCATTCGTAATATAATTAATTTTAATTTATATCCAATTTAATTTGGGTTAATAAATTATTATTAATTAATTATGAAAAAGTGGTCCAGTTGAACTGAACCGACCAAGAAATGGACAGCCCAAAAACCGTCCCAAGAGCTGACCCAAATCAACTTATTAGCTGATAATTTAAGCTTACAAAGAGGCCCTTGAAGACTTGTTCAAGTTGCATTCAAACCCCTCCACAATTGGTGGCTTTATAGATTTGCCCCAAGCCTAAATTAGCAAAGTTGAAACTATCAACCTTGCCACATGTGTGGCCGGCCAGGGGAGGGTTCTTTGGCTGATAATTTTAGCTATTTTTAGCAGCCCTCCTCAGCTATAAAACCCCCCTTAGGCTGGTCATTTAAAAAAACCTCAAGCATTCACATCTTTCTCTTCTTCTCTCCACTTTCTCTCTTCTTTTCTATTCCAAAATTCCCTTACTCTCTTGTCGATTTCTCCTCTTTGGAAATGGGCATTCATCAGCTATTTGGAGCAACAATTAAGTGTTCATAGCAGCCGTGGTCGACGAGGACAATGGAGAAGGAAAAACGGAGCAACTAGTAAAGCCATGAAAAAACACCAAATTTGATTCTTGTTCCCTATCTCTTTAATTTTTTTGTTGTTATGCTGAACATATCTATGAATATTTAGGTTGATTGCATTTCGTTTGTTAAAATTATTGAAATTGTGTTTATGTTGTTATAGGCCTTAGTAAGATGCTTGATTAAGTAAAATCATGACTAAGTTGTTCTTGCATTAAAATTGTTAGGTAACTTATGAATTAATTATTTAAAGGGATTGAAATTGTAATTATTGGACACAGTACTTAATCAGTGCATGTTTAATCATCTAAGGTAGCTGAGGGTTAGATTAGCAACGGTATCTAACGATACATTTGCCTTGCATAACTTGCAAGATTATTGTGATTAAACTGTTTCAAGGTAAGCATACTTTGTTACCTCACATAGTCTTTTATGTACTTACTAAATCGAGTTAATTGTTTGAACTGACATAGGGATATGTACAAGAGTGCTTATTAAATGGAGTTAATTGTTTGAATTGACATAGGGATATGTACAAGAGATTATTTCAACTTAATAAGTATGTATGTACAATAACATATTTGCCTATTAAGATTTGTTTAATCGATTGAATTGACTTAGGGATATAGTCAAGAGATAAATGGATTTTGGTAGGTGAGTATGTTCATAAGTTAGAAAATTACCGAGTTGTCATGAACTTATTCGTAATAATATAAACATGAGTTTAATAATTCTAAGTTAAGAAATGTAATTAATCTAACACAATTATGTCATCTTGATTAAAATCATATTTTGAAATCATGCATTTGAGATTTATTTATTTAGTTTACTTAGTTTAAAATCTTAGTTTTTAATCACCCTCTTCAAACAAAATATTTTTCTTCACCAAAGTGTTTTAAATAGTATTCACAAATAATTCTTTTCACAGTCCCTGTAGGTACGATAACTCAACATTTACTTGTCACTTTATTACTTGTTGCGATTGTGTACACTTGCACATTTCTGTCGTTCCAGTAGACATCAGCCCATTCATTACATTAGTTAATTTTAGTTTCCTAATTTTTCAGCTATTTTTCTTTTCCTGCTTAATTTTTCCTTTGTTTGTGACAAGGTACACTCTCAGGTTAATCTTAACCAACACGTCATCGCTATATTTTCTCTCATGTTTACCCTAATCCTTTCACTTCTTTGCTAACTTCTTTTCCGTTTCATCTTATTCAACTTTCTCTATTTTTACTCCTTCCAAACTGTAAAGGTCTCACTTTTTTTTCCAATCATTATTGTCAATACAATTATTACACTCGATTATGAGGGGCAGAAAGATCAATGTTGGAAACATTGTTTTTAGAGAAGTCCACAGCTGCTCTTAGAACAATATCGGTGGTTTAAATTTTCCATCCCTCATTACAGCACTTTGTTAGCGAGTGAAGGTTCCTATTCAAATGATTCAAGATAAAACCACCAACAAAGGAGCTATCACAAAACAACTCACCCTAAGATTTTCTTGGGAGGAATAGCCATGGCATTTGGGCTCCACATCTACACCATCACCACCTCTACCTACTGATACTACTCCATCAACATCTCATACTAATTTTGAGTAGAAAGTTATTGACGCGTTTGAGATGTTATAGCAATAATTCTGCATACTGGAGAGACATCAACAAAAGCTGGCCACTGAGTTTGGCTGCACTCAAACAGAAATAGCTCTCTTTTGGGGGTATACCCCACGAAGAGATAAGGTCATAAAGAGATCTTTATAGAAGAACTGTACCTGACCCATGCCTCAATTTCCTGTTTTTCCTAAGGAGTTATACTTAGAGCCTGAGGAGGATTATGACGATAGTGAAGAACCTATTACGGAGAAGTAGACCGTCAAACAAGGAGTAGAAGAGAAAATTGAATCTGTCTATGTTGAATCTGAGAAGGAAGAGAATGACATGACTCAAGCTACTACACTTGTAAACACCAGCACTATACCGACCACTGCACTTATGACAAAATAAGAATGTCTAGTTCATCAACTGATTGATGATCTTACGAAGCCAGACATTGATGATGAAGAAGAGGTGTCTATTAATCAGCTCAAACAAAAGTGCTACAAGAAAATCACTGGAAAGTCTATCCAAGATGATGCTGGTGAAATAGAAAAAAAGTAGCACTACAAATGTGCTGCCAAGAAATCCACCCAACCCAAATAGAGTAACCGTAATTCTAACCATGTTTTTTTTTCTTTCTTTCATTTTATACTGTATGTTTCATGCATTCATATTTAGTTGTCATGGCATTTTTATAGCTCATAGTTGTTTTTTTCGCATTTTATATTTCATTGTTCATGCATTGAGGATAATGCATCCCTTAGGTTTAGGGGTGTATTGTGTTGTACATATAGTATATTATAGATAGAGTCTTTAATATTCATGCACTTTGTCATTCATTTTGCCATTACATACAAATATCAAACATTTGCTAAACTATGATGAGTATATTGATATTAGTGATGTTCGATGAGGATAATAACTCTTCGACTAATTTAGAAAATTGTGGAAGTTTATTAAACATGTTTAGCTTAGGATAGTTGTTTGAAAATTGATTCCTATAACTAGAACAACTTAAGTTTCAATGCAATTAAGTTTGTAGTAGGATTCTCTTAATGCATCTAGAATTTCTGAATCCTAAATTCAATAATTTGGTTATAAATGATAAGGATTACCTTAGTAATAGTTTTACATTCTAATGTTTGAAACTGTTGAGTAGGTCAGTAATGCTTTGTTTGCTCCATCGTATTATTAATCAGAAAAATGAGTTCAAATAAGAGTGATTTAAAAAAATAATTTAATAATAATTTAGGGACACTCCAATGTAGTAATAGGCTGATTAGCTAAGGAGGTAGTTGTTTGCTCCATCCATCTCTTTAGTTAAAAGCCTTAGCGTTATGAGTGAAATAAATTCAAATTATGGCATGATATACTACCTGGTAATCTATTGTATACTCCATGGAGATTGTCAAGTAAAGAAATCATATGACAAGATGAATTCCCTATAGAAAATAACATTTTTGATTAAAAATTTGAAATGACTGAATAAGTGAGAATAGTGAAATTGAGTTTAGAGGAAATATATTTTAAATATATTATGAGAGGTCTCCTATAGTCAGAATTGCATAATTATTTAGGAACTTTTATTTTAGGAAATATTCCTGCACTTCATTTGCTAAACAAGCTTATAAAACTTGAACCAATTTTTTTGTTATTTAGAAGACTACTGAGAATAGAGGTATTAAATATACTTCACATGGTTCAACAGTGCAAATGATAACTGTGTTTTGGCAAATATTCATGCATTGATGCATGCTCATATACATTTTTCTTGAGGAGAAGCAATAATTCAGGTTTAGGGGTGTGATTACTCTTAAAAAGAGTTATATTTCAAGCCTCTAGATTGGATTAATTGTTTATAATTAAGTAAATATGTTTGAATTTTTAGATATTTTTAGAACATTACATAACAAAGCTTGGATTGTGCTATACATGTTATTATTTGTTACTTTTATTATTGGGGAAGAAAGGTGTTGTTTGTGGTTGGCCGCAGGTGCAGGATGAATAAAAGAAGAGAAAAATGAGGGAAAATGATGGAAGTGAAATATTTCCATGACAAAATGTTGGTTAGATTACAAGCATGAATGCCACGAGATTTTCAGGAAGATGACGTAGCCCTTAGTCCACGTTACTCTCAACCAGCTGTACTTGTACTAGATAAATCACCCTGAAAAGGAGGAAGCGAAAGGTGTATATTGAGAGGGAGGGACCTACCATATAAAAAAGGAAAAGAATAGATAAACAGTTTTGGAGAGAGAGAAAAAGAGAGAAAAATATGGTTTCTATCTCTCTGCATTAGATTCTCGTGAATTCTCAAAAAAAGAGTGGAAAGGGTAGTAGCTTACCGAGTAGAAGAATTACAAAAACAAGGAAGGGGAAGAGAAATCTTCCTTGGGTTTTGCATCAAATCTCATTATGAAAATGAAAGCTGGAGTAGCGAAAGCTTCCTGCGGTTCTAGCTTTATTTTTTTATTTGAACTTGTGATTCGTGAATTTAAACAATGACGTTGAATGGTTCTGTTTTGAATTCTAATGTTCAACCCATGAACTAATTTCTTTGGGTTGAAATTATTCTGGGTAAAATTTTATTAGCTTTGTGCATGAGTTTGATTTTGAGTTGAATATTGTTTCATTCGATTTGTGATTATTTTAAATGCATGCGTCCAAGCTCTAGACATAGATGAATGTGTAGCATGTTATTAGATCAGATTTAATTTTGAAAAGATTAATTAGATTGTATTATAATCGGTTGATACAAGAAAGTATTCAAAAGAATATTTGTAGCACTCTAGACATAGAAGTTGCAATCTGTACAGGGAAAGGGAGAAAAATCTAGATAGCATTCTTGAGTTCTATAGACATACAAAAACTCAGAATGATAGCTCAAAGTTTGGTTGTCTAAAGAAGCAGACTGCAGTAATGATTCCCTGAGCAGTAGAATGGTCAATACTTTGCCATGGCATTATTATGTTATAGAAATAAACCCATGTTATTCCAACCTTTATCATTCAACATTACAAACTCTTTCCCACTTATTCTTTGAGAATTGCCACAACATTTTAATTGCCCTAGCATATTTTTAGATATAATTGATTTTATCAATCCTTCATCACTTCTCTTTATCAACTAATCACTTATTATTTTGCAAATTTTAATTAGTCAATTTCATAAGAATAGCATAACCAACTATTATAGTCAATTCTGATCCCTTAGGAGATGATACTCACTTATCACTTTATTATTTATTTCGACGTGTATACTTGCACATTCTCATTATACATTCACACGTGACAACTCACGGCCACCAATGCTACTCACAAAGATTTCGAGACATCTTACTTCCTCCGGGATGCATAGCGTAAGGTCTGTTATGCATGTCCCTCAGAACCGACTGCCTCAACTCTGAATCTAAAGGTACACAGTATCTCCCACTATAGCATAAAACTCTTTTAGAATTAAAGGCAAAATCCGAAGTCTTACCCTCCATGATAAGTTTCACATGAGGTGCTAAAGATGTAACCAATGACTATTCCAACTTAATCTCCTCCAACAGAGTAGGTCGCACTTGCATTTCCACTATTAAGCCTCCATCATCAAACAAAATCAGCCTAGCAAACATTGGCCTTAACTCACCCATCACTTTTCTACTCAATGCATCAGCCACGACATTAGCTTTACCAGGATAGTATTCAACAGTGTAGTCGTGGTCCTTTAGTAGTTTTATCCAACGCCTCTGTGTCAACTTCAACTCCTTCTGGGTAAGGAGTTACTTAAGACTCTTATGATCTGTGTAGATGATATGCTTCCTCCCATAAAGGTAGTGCCTCCAGATTTTAAGAGCGAAAACCACTGCAGCCACTTCAAGGTCATGCATAGGATAGTTACACTCATGTGGTTTGAATTACCTCGAAGCGTAAGCCACTACTTTCCTGTCTTGCATCAATACACAACCAAGACCCGTATGATAAGTGTCAGTATAAACCACATAATCCTTACTAGACTCGGGTTAGATCAATAGGGGCTTGAGTTAACACTGCCCTGAGCTTTTCAAAACTAACCTACTATTTATCAGTCCACCTAAATGGTGCTCTTTTTTTCAATAGCTTTGTCATCGGTGCAACAATTAAGTAAAATCCCTCAACAAACCTTCAATAATACCCAGCAAGCCCGAGAAAACTCTGAATCTCACTAACATTCTTAGGCTGCTTCCAATCTAGAATAACCTTAATCTTCTTGGGGTCAACATGAATACCCTCAGCAGATACCACATGTCCCAAAAACATCACTTCTCGGAGCCAAAACTCACACTTACTAAGCTTTGCATACAACTTTTTCTCACGTAAGGTTTGAAGGACTAACCTTAGCTGCTCCTCATGCTCCAACTCAGACTTAGAGTATATCAGAATGTAATCGATGAAGACTACCACAAGCTAGTTGAGATAAGGCTAGAAGACTCTACTTATGAGGTTAATGAACTATTGCTTGCCCTCAAGCAAAGTATTTATGAATGTACGAAAATAAGAATTGCCATAGCCACATAACCATATTTTTTATTGCCAAACCATATAGAGAACATTTTTTACTTCAATTCTTAGTAATCTTCTATGTCTAAAAACTTGTTCAAGTTTCATAATTTTATTTAGCAAACAAAGTACAAAACATATTGCCCTAAAAAAAAAAAATCCTTCATACTCCTGTATGCAATTTGACTATAGCAAATATCTCGTGATTTACTTGGTTCATCTTTTACCTAAACTAGGTTTTCTTTTTAACCATGGCCGCGTATCTACTCGAATACGTACATATCTATTTACTATATTAATATTTACATATATTTTAGAATACTAGGGGATTCAACTGTCACATGGTTCTCTAACTTGACAGTCACAGTGCAGCATACACTAAATTGCCGAGTATTTAATCATGTCGCAAGTGGAATGGAATTCACTTATGAAGCTAAGGCTTTTGACTTAGAAGATGGATGGAGCAGATGACTACCTCCTTAGCTACTCAGCCTAATACTATAGTGGAGTGCCCCTAAACTTCTTTTTTTTTTATTACACACTCTTACCTAAACTTTCTTTTTCTAATCAACAACAGAATGGAGCAAACAAAGTGTTGCTGACCTATTTGGCAATTCTAAGCATTGGAGTGTCTTATGGCATTTCTTTGATTTTTCTTAAGCTTCGCCATTTTATTCATTATTGAGTATTGCCATTTTACTGATCTTAACTTCAAAAATCTCTATGTTTATTAAAAGAACATACTATAGACAAATTGTAATTGAAGTTAGGACATATCATTTTTTAGGGGTCGACGCTAGGCAAACTATCCTAAGCTAAATTTCCCTAATCCACTGTCACACTTTTCTAGATTTGTTGAAGAATTAATCTCCTCATTGAACATTGTCAAAACCATTTTTTGAAAACAAATATTTTAGGTTGTCGACTTTAAAAAATGAAAATTGGGAGTCGCCACCAATCTTTTATTGAGGTGTGATTGGATCACCTAAAAAAACGGCTTTGGTCTACGAGTTTTAGAAAAACAGATCCAGGAGTAGGTTACGTACGAGGAAGGATTAGCACCCTTGTAACGCCCAAAATTGGTACCTAGTTAATTAATTAGTGTCTTAATGTCGAAAATTTGAAAAATATAATCCTTACCAGAAACTTAAAAACGTTACTTATTAAGACCCTTATCATTTCGGAGAAAGAAAATGTCACACCCAATACGTTAGGGCACAACATTCTAATTTCCTAAAAAATGAATTAGTCTAAAACTCGTGTAAAAAAAATTTAATAGAATATTCATTTGTTTAAGATTTAAGAAATCGTGGCCCAATACGTTAGGGCACAATTCCTCAAAATCCCGAACTTGAAATATTTCCTTTATTATTATTTTTTCAAAAAATCTTTGTCTCGAGAAATCAATACGTCACATCCAATACGTTAGGATACAACATATTTAACTCCCCAACAATAAGCTTTTTATTTTATATATTTTTTATTAATGAGCAACCCTCGATCGTTGGATTTAACGAAGAAAATCGAAACCCAATACGTTAGGGCTCAATTTCCTTGAAAATCCTAAATACGAGTGTTATCTCAATTTTGAAAATTTTAAAATCGAAAAAAAAATGATGTGATGCTACATTAAATATAAAATGTAATAATAAATACAACAATGGCATAGAAATAAACGAAATTAAAGTACATAAACAACAACATGTAAAATATAAAATGAATCAATAAGCAAATGAAGGAAATAAACAAAAAAATATAAAGAGAAAAAGGTACAAAATATATATACATTTGAAATTATGAAGAATAAAAGACATAAAGATAATTTACTCATAAAATTTTGGGTTATAAAACTTATATATATATATAAAATACATAATGCATTTATGAAAACAAGGAAAATATAAATATATACATATAAAATATATTCATGCATTTACAAAAAAATGAAATATATAAGTATAATATAAAAACGTGGAAAATATTTATAATAAGCTTTGAATGGAGTATAAATATATGTGTATATATTACAAAAATGTATAAACATATAAAATCATAGAATATGGGCAAACATATAAATATTATGAAATATAAATGTGTATATATATATGTATAAAAAACTATGAAAATAAAATAATAATAAAGTATGTATATAATATGTATATATATTAAAACGTTTAAAATATATATGTATATATATTAACATGCATATGCGCACATATATGTAGGTATAATAATAATAATATATAATATAATAATAAAAATAATAATAACAAAATTAATAAAATAGACTAAAAACCTAAAATTAAAGATTAAGGATTAAATTGAAAATCAACAGAACTAAAAAAAAATAAAGGGCCCAATTAAAAGGCGCGAATAACTCATAGGGCTCGAATGGGAAAATATCTCCATCCTTTGAAACGCGTCACTTTATTAGGGCTAAATAAAATAAATAAATAAAATTCGCAGTGGTATCACCTTCTCCCTTTTTTAAAATCGTAAATAAGTAAAAAATAATCGAAAAAGAAAAAAAAGAAAATAGTAAGCCACCTTTAAAAAACTGCCAATCGTTCTCCCTTTTTTATTGATTCTCTCTCTTTTCTTACAATGAAGGGAGAGGCCTCTATTTATAGCTGAGCCTCCCCAAATCCAACGGTACAGATCAATTACATCAATGGCGAAGATTAAAGGGTATCTACAAATTAAATCTCTAAGATTACAAAATCATATCTTCGAAGATTACATATCATATCTAAGATTGCATATATCATATCTAAGATTGCATTTATCATATCTAAGATTGCATATCATATCTAATATTGCATATCCTCAAAGATTATGTTTCCATATGTGAGTCCGGGCTAAAATTGGGTATTACAAACATCATAAACAAAAATCACACTCATAGCAGTCTAAACAATCCTTAGCAATTACGTGTATAATGGTAAAGTGAACATGTTCAACTAAATATCTAATGCATCTAAATGTTCAACACACCCCCAAACCTAAGCGATGTATTGTCCTCAATGCATGCATAGGCAAGAACCATGAATGCAAGAATATATTTACACCTAGAATGTCATGGAAAAAATATGGATGTTATGACGAGTGGACTTACGTGTGGACTTATGTTGCTTCAACATATTTTCCTTGCTTCAATTTATGATCGTTGCTTCAATTTTGACTAGTGGACTTACGTGTTAAATGTTTATAATATATTTTCCTTTTTAGTGATTGGAGTGGCACGTCCTCCTTTTCGTTGTCGAACTTGGTGATCTCTTTCGCGATCTTGTTCAATGATTTCTATGGTAGATGTTGGTGGCATAGCTAAAGTGCTATCCTCCAGTGGTGCCAGTGTAAGGGTTACTTCTTCAGTCCCCTCATCATCAGTCTCTATTTGGACTGATTCAGCAATGTCTACATCTTCGTCAAGTGATTTAGTTTCTTTCTATTTAGCAGCAGGGTTCATACTTCATGGCTTTGGTTTAGTTGGCTCTACCTCGGCCATCCCTTCTTCGACAGATGCTTGCAATTCCTTAGGAAAATTAGGGAATGCAAGCATGAGTTTGGTGAAGTTCTTCTAAATTGACCACTTTAGAGTAGCATCTCTCTTCTCCACATAGGCCCAAAAAATGGCCATTCTTTCTTGCGCCTTTGCCAAGTTTGCAGCAATTCAAAATTGTTGAGTCATGAAGAGATGTAGCTATTTCTGCAACCTTTGAAATGATCTGAGCACCTGTTGCTCAAATAGACTATTGGAAGTAGAAGTGGTTGTTGTGGAAAACATTGGTGTAGAGGATGTAGAAGCTGAGCCAGGTGGTTGTTGCTGCAGCAAGGCCTCTCTAGATATCTTGGCTACAATAACCATTGTGATTGCCCCCTTATTGGGGTTACATCCTCACTGTGCTAGACTTGGACATTGACTTGATGGTAAAGTGCAGTGATTAGGGATGGAAAGTTGAGACTTCCTACATTTTTTAGCATACAACGGTGGACTTCATTGAAGATTATTTTGCCCACATTAATCCTTCTGCCTATCATTCTGTAGTGGAGCAACAACATCCGCTCTTTAGAGACTATAGTGTTACGGGTAGAAGGGATTAATCACATCTTTAAGAATTGATACCAAACTCTACAACTAGGCTTTAGGGATGCCCTTTCAACTATGTAACAGTCTTGCCTAGATATCATCCACTAAGTTCCCTCAACACAACGGTCTTACAAGACCCGATTCAACCCATCAAAAGTGGCAGTTGCAGTGAATTGAGAATGCTCATCTTGTACATCAGAGAGCCCATATTGAGCGTTGATGCTGTCCTCATCAAACAACACCGACACTCCTCAAACATATATGAAAACATTATTGGGTGAAGTGATGTGAGCGTGAAAATCACGAACAAGATTTGTCAAAACATCCATAGGATATAATTAAAAGATTTTCCAACCATGTTTTTCTACCATAGACGAGATGGAGACGTCATACCACATAAAAGGTTCATCTTTGAAAAGAAAGCCTTTTTCGAGGCAAAATGGTCTCTTGGATATATTGTTCTTATACTTCTCCTCTACTGTAGCATTGAAGAATGTTCGTGGTGGTACAATAGCTATTTGGGGGATAATTTGTCTAGCCATTGTTACGGGCTAAGGACAACATCGTTTTAGAAGAAAAAGGGGAAATTATAGTTGTTAAAGAGGCACAAGTATATTTGAAAGATAAACGAGTTTGGGTAACTGTGAGGAAAAACAATGGGATTAGGGTAGAGGTAGAAGTAACGATGGCAATGTAAGTGGTAATTGGGGTGTGACGTGGGCGATAGAATGGGTAGTAATTATGGGCTGACATGGGTGTGATGGAAATTGGAGGGAAATTGAAAAAAAATAAAGGCCTAAAGTTTGAGGAACAATTTCTGTTGGGCCAACTTGGTATGTAGAGAGCCCAACCCCTCTACTACTGTCAAGGAAACATAAATACATATCTGCACTGCAAAGTAAACAACAATTATTAAAAAAAATTAAATGAGAGAGCTAGGAGAAATTTGAAAACGATAAAAATAAACAAAACTATCGAGATGCTGATGTTAAACATCTCGGAGGTCAATGGACTGTTTGTCCCGATTCATATGAGCACCCTAGTAGTGCTTCAAGCATTGGCCATTAACTTTAAATGTGGCCCCTGTTTTCATATCCTTGACATCAACATCTCAATGAGGGTATACTTGGGTTACCTCGAAGGGACCTAACCATCGGGATTTCAGCTTGCTAGGAATCAACTTCAACCTTGAGTTGAATACCAACACTCATTGTCCTAGTTCAAATTGTTGTGACATTATCCTCTTCTCATGCCAACACTTGGTCTTCTCCTTGTATAATTTAGGATTCTCATATGCTTGTGCCCTAAATTCTTCCATTTCATTTAACTCCTGTAATCTTGTACTGTTAGTAGCTTTCCAATCCATGTTCAATTATTTCACAGCCCAACATGCCTTATGCTTTAACTCAACCAAAAAATGACAAGCTTTTCTATAGACAAACTTGAATGATGACATTCGTAATAGAGTTTTATAAGCAATGCGATAGGCCCATAAGGCTTCATCCAATCTTAAGGACCAGTCCTTATGATTTGAGTTAACAACCTTCTCTAAACTTTGCTTAATTTCTCTATTGGAAATTTTACCTTGCCCATTCATTTGTGGATGATATGTCATGGCAATCTTTTGTTTTACACCATACTGTTGTAAAGCATTGGCAACTAGCTTCCAATCAAAGTGAGATCCCTCATCACTAATAATGGCTTGAGGTGTACAAAATCTTGTACAGATGTTCTTGAGCACAAACTTCAGCACGAACTTGGCATCAGTAGTAGGTACAGTTGTTGCTTCTATCCATTTGGAGAAATAATCAACTACCACCAGTATGTATAAATTGCCGAATGAGGGTAGAAATGGACCCATAAAGTCTATCCCCCATACATCAAATAATTCAATCTCTAAAATATTTTGCATCGACAATTTGTGTCTCCTAGATATATTGTCTATCCTCTAACAACAATCGCATGACTTATAAAATTCATGGGCATCTTTGAAAACATTCAGTCAATAAAACCAGATTTGAGTACCTTAGCTGCAGTTCTGACTCTTCCAAAATGCCCTTTATAATGAGCTACGTGGCAATGTTGCAATACACTGTTCATCTCCTCGTCGGGAATACATCTTTGAATGATTTGTTCAGTACATTGCTTATATAAATAAGGCTCATCCTAGTAGTAAAATTTGGCATCATGCAGAAATTTCCTTCTGCCCTACTATTTAGATCAGGTGGCAACCTTCTACTAACTAAGAAGTTGGCAATATCAGCATACCAAGGTAATGTGGTGGCAATCAACAATTGTTTATCTGGGAAATCTTCCTTAATAAGGCAGATATTGCCATCTTCATTTCCAGCTTCTAAACTTGATACGTGATCAGCCACATAATTGTCAGTCCCTTTTCTATCCTGAATTTCCAAATCAAACTCCTGCAGCAAGAGTATCTACAAAATTAATCTTGGCTTGGCATATTTTTTGGTCACCAAATACTTAATGGAAGAGTAGTCTGTGTAGACCGTGACCTTGGTGCCAACTAAATAAGATCAAAACTTTTCGAACGTGAATACTCACAGCCAATAATTCATTTTCAATTGTTGTGTAGTTAAGTTGCACATCCATCAGGGTCGTGCTTGCATAAGAGATTGCATGAAATACCTTGTCTTTCCTCTTCCCCAACACTGCTCTCATAGTGTAACAGGCTGAATTTTGGGCTAGTCAAAATAGTGGTTTCGGGACCATAAATTTGATGAGAAAAAAATTTATTTTCATTATTTTTATGGTCTACGATTTCACAAAATGATTTCATGAAAATTTTATTCGAAAATTTTGACGTTTGGGCACTCAATTTAGTCAAAAGGACTAAATTGTAAAAAGTGCAAAACTTGAGTTCTACATGTTAAAAGTGTCCAATTGTTATGAAATTTTAAATTGGAGGTCCTTAAATGGTAATTAGACCATTGGTTAACTTGTTGGACAAAAATGGACAAGAGATAAGTGAAATAGGAAATTTTAAGTTGGGGGCATTTTGGTCATTTAGTAATTAAAAATTAAAAAGGCCAAAATAGCCAAAAAATTGTCCATCTTCTCCATGGTGAACGAAATCAGCAAGGGGGAATCCATATTTAGGGCTTTCAAGCTTCCAAGCTCCATAGTATGTGATTCCAAGCCCCGTTTTTAATGTTCTTTACGTTTTTAGAGTCTCGGTAACTTAATTTAGCTTATTCTAGCAATAATTTAACCTAGGGTTCATATTTGGAAAAATAACCATAGGTAAAATGTGTTTATTTTGATGTTTTATGGTAGAATATGAAGCTTGAAATTATGTTAAAAACTTTTGCTAGCCGATTTTAAGTGAAAACGAGTAAATTGACATAATCGGTAAAAATACCTAATGTTCATAAGTAAGTGTTAGAGTGAGAATTTGATGTTACCATAGAAGGGAAAAATGTTCAGCGTGTCATAAAACATAAGAAAAAGGAATAAATTTTAATTTCTGAGCCTAGAGGCAAAATCATAATTTTGTGAAACTTTAGGGGCAAAAATGTAATTTTTCAAAAATGTGATTTTTGGACTGGATTGAATAATATGAGTGTTAAATAAGTTAAATGTGTTATTATAAGTCAAGAAAGACAAGGAATTGACTTGGATTAGTGAAAAAGAAAAAAAATGAGAAAAAGTGAGAAATTTCTCGATTGAACATTCGGAATAAAAAGGGATACGAATGAAGTGACAGAAATGATCACATGTGTGGCATGGACTGTGTGTAGGCCACTATGTGAAAGTGAAAGTGATGGTCATGTGTGTAGTACTATGTGTAGGCTACTACGTGTACCAGAATGATAGTTCGCATGTGTAGTACTATGTACAGGCTACTATGCGTACCAGATAGCTTCGATCACGTGTGTAGTACTTTGTGCAGGCTACTACGTGTATCAGATAGTGATTGTCACATGTGTAGTACTATGTGCAGGCTACTATGTGAACCGGTATCATTAATTATAAGGTGGTTGCTATGTGCTGATCCCACCGGTTATCTTTGATCACAACGGGTGGTTGCTGTGTGCGAAATCCACTGTGTATCTATTATTATTTCGAAGTGTTCATCGAGAAATTGACTAAGTGAAAATACATGAGATCATGTAATAATTAAGTGTGATTGAATGATGAATATATGTGGAATTGAATTGAATAATGATTGAAAGTGAAAAAGTGAAATTATGAAAAAGTAAAATTAGCAACAAAACAGTTTTGGACAGTAACAATAGTGTGACTTTGAAAAATCACCAAAAATTGTGAAAATTTAATTAGAGAGTGAATAAGATGTGAAATGAAAGATTAATGAGTCTATTTTACTTAAAAGAAATAGAGCAAGTAAAAGAGTTATATATTTTCAGATATTTGAATTTTAGTTAGGCAGGGTCGGATTGATTTTGGAATCCCCTGTTTTGAATTTGAAAAATAATTAAAAATTGTAAAAAAATAATTATGAGTTATAATTTATATTCTTAAAATACTTAATGAGTATATTTTCAAAAAAAAAAAAACAAAAATATCATCTGAATTCTGTACAATGAGATAATTCATTTTTAGTGAAGAGAGGTCAGAGATGTTGAGCAGTGAAACATGGGTGAATTTAAAGAATAAACTGTACTAATTGGCTAGGCCAAAAATTCTGAAAATTTTATGGTAAGAATATATATGAGTCTAGTTTTTGGGCAATTAACAGAACTTAATTTGGAGCTATGTAGCTCCGGATAAAAATAATTTAGTTACTGTAACTAGACTAGACAGCTTTGAATTTAAATATAAGTGAATAGTGAAATGATGTATAATGATATTTAAGCATGTTATATACATAAAGGATGTGGGATGGAGAGGAGGAGGAGGACAATAAAGTATATGAATGAATTGTGTATAATTGGTTAAATGTCCGATTATAATCGATAAATGTTGAAATAGGAGTGATGCTTATATTGGTGCATTACTGGTCATGGTAAGCTCATGAGAGAAAATAAAGTTTCATAGCATATGCGTGTGGTATATTTGGCATGAAATGATGTCATGAGTGGCTCATGAATTAACTCATGTTGCTAAGTTGATGCATAATTATAGTATTCAAATATATACATATTTGTAATATTTTGCTATGTGATTCGAAAAAAGGGGAATAAATAGCATACTAAAAATTCGACCATGGTGCTAGTTTATCTTAAAGGAGTGTTTTATGGCATATCTTAAGTAATGGAGTGTTATGAATTTTGAGATTAATTTGCTAGTTAAATAAATAACAAATGAATTGATTGCGTATTCGTAATTTTGACATATGCTTGGTATATGAAACGTAATAATAGATGCTTGAATAAACTTTAAGTATTCGAATGACATGGATTTGATGGTGATAAGATTCGAACATTGAATTCATGAAGCACAGGTGATGTATTATTGTTGTGTGATAGCTTGGTTCGAGAAATTGGTTAGGTAAATGGTAAGTGAAAGCATTTATGGATATAGAAGAAAATTTGGAGTGAATATGAAATTTAACTCAATTAAATGATTTCATCAATTAAACATTGTATATACCAGAATGTGTTAGTGAATTACATATTCGTAAATTGACATTCAAAGTTCAGTTAGTGATATATGAAAATAACAAGAAAAGATTTATGATTGTGATTAATATTGATTCTGACTTAAAGTGGATTCTTCAATATTGGATTGATTTAAAGGATATGTTGAGCATATGAATGGGTATGTATTGGGCCTCATAAACCCTAATTAGCAATTTGAAGATAATAATTTGAAAGTTTTTAATTTGGATGAAATTTTATAACTCGGTTTAATATGTTTATAACTATATTTATTCTGGTAATGCCTCGTACCCTATTCCAGCGTAGAATACGGGTAAGGGGTGTTACAATGTGACATCACCAGATTCGGCCCTAATGTTTAGGCCGGGTTTGGGGTGTTACACATAGCATAATCGCTGGCGTCACACATGAGTTCGAATGGTATTGTCCACTTTGGAGCTATTGCAATCGGTGTTGCTACCAGTCGTTTTGTTAACTCCTCAAAAGCTAGTAAACAAGGTTCATCAAAAATGAGAGGTTTATTCTACTCCAACAACGTGCACGCAGGTTTAGATATCTTTGTGAAATCTTTAATGAATCTCCTATTAAAACCTGCATGGCCTAAATAACATTGAATACCCTTGACAGTGGTAGGAGGCAACAAATTTTCTATTACCTTAATTTATGCTTTATTGACTTCAATCCCTTGCTGTGATAACTTATCCCCCAAAATAATGCTTTCACGGACCATGAAATAACATTTTTCCCAATTCAAGACAAGACTAGTTTCTTTATAGCGATGAACAACCAATTCCATATTTTTGAAATAGCCTTCAAAGTTATTCCCAAAGATAGAGAAATCATCCATAAAAATTTTGATAAAATTTTCCACTATGTTAGAGAATATTGCCATCATACAACACTAAAATTTTGCTGGGGCATTACATCACCCAAATTTCATTCGTCTAAATGAAAAAGTACCATATGGACAAGTGAAAGTTGACTTCTCTTGGTCATTAGGAGCTAAAACAATATGATTGTACCCTGAATGTCCATCCAAGAAATAGTAGAATGCTTGCCCAGCTAATCTATCTAACATTTGGCAATAAAAGGTAAGGGGAAATGGTCCTTTCGAATTGCCTTGTTGAGCTTGTGATAATCCATGTACATTCTCCATCCTGTGTGTAACATCCCGATTTTGGGCCTAGTCAGAACAGTGGTTTCGGGACCACAAATTCGATGAGAAAAATTTTATTTTTCTTATATTTTTATGGTCTATAATTTCACAAAATGATTTCGTGAAAATTTCGTTCGAAAATTTCGACGTTTGGGCACTCAATTTAGTCAAAAGGACTAAATTGTAAAAAGTGCAAAAGTTGAGTTCTACATGTTAGAGGTGTCCAATTGTTATGAAATTTTAAATTGGAGGTCTGTATATGGTAATTAGACCATTGGTTAAGTTGGTAGACAAAAATGGACATGGTTAGGCATGTTTCCAAAGTTTTTCATTAAGGGCATTTTGGTCATTTAGTTATTAAAATGAATTAAAAACAAAATTAAAAGCCAATTTTTGTCCATCTTCAACCCCATGGCAGAATTTTACAAGGGGAAACGATGGCTAGGGTTTTTCAAGCTTCCAAGCTCGATTATCAAGAAGAACAAAATTCAGAGTTAGACCGGGGAAAGAAAAATGTTGAGGACTAAAGTGCTAGATTTGATCATATTTTGTACCGAGGTAAGTTTACGGTAAATAAATGCAATATTTTGATAATTATTATTAATGCTATTATTTTTCAGCAATTATGTATTTATTTCATGAAAATATCTAATGTTAACTCAAGTATGAGATGACAGAGAATCAGTGTTAAAAGGCCTCATTGAAACATGAGGAATGTATTGGATACAAATGTCATGACATTTTGGGTAAAGAGATCCCATGTAATACCATGTCTGGGACATGGCATTGGTATCATTGAGATTATGAGAAGTTCCATGTAAGACCATGTCTGGGACATGGCGTTGGCACCGAGATGAGAGGTCCCATGTAAGACCATGTCTGGGACATGGCGTTGGCACCGAGATGAGAGATCCCATGTAAGACCATGTTTGGGACATGGCGTTGGGCACCTATATGAGAACTTTCATGTAAGACCATATCTGGGATATGGCATTAGTAGTACAAAAAACATCCCATGTAAGACTATGTCTGGGACATAGCTTTGGCATGTTATATTCAGACAGGAGACCGAGTATCCTTAGTATTCCAAGTGATTCAACGGGCTAATAAATAGACGATGTTACATGAAAGTTTAGGTAAAAGCCTAATAGATAAGTTCACGTGAGTTAATAAGATTAAGAGTATCTCAGTTATCAGTTGAGAAAAGAAATTTCAGCAATGAAGGAGTAAGTTAAGCAAGCAAGTAAGTAAACGAGTAAGAGAGTAAGTAAAGAAGAAAGTAAAGATCTTAATGCTTAATAAATTTATGAATATAATTGTTTATGATAAATGTTGTTATTTATTTACTTGTAAACTTACTAAGCTTTATGCTTATTTCTTTTATTTCTTTTTCTTTCATATAGTATTAGCAAGCATAGTCGGGATCTTGAAGACGTCAGAGAGCGTTCACACTATCAACCACCACAACTCGATATTTTAAGACGATAAATGTTTTGAGTTATGGCATGTATAGGGACTTGGTCATTTCGATTGTATATTCTTAAGATATGACCAAAAGATGATATGTAAATATTTGATAATGAATAGTTATTAAAATGGCTAATGAATAGTTATTAAAATGGCTAAGTATGAAGGTGTTTGTTGTTATAAATGTCTAGGTGATAAATTATACATAGAAATCATGAAAAAGTAAAAATTGGTAGTGAATCAGTTTTGAGACAGCAGTAGTGATGTGATTTTGAAAAATCACCAAGGATAGTAGAAAATGAATTAGAGGGTGGATGAGATTATAATTAAAGCTTATTGAGTCTATTTTCATAGCAAAATAACGGTGTAGACAAAGGAATTATGTATTCTGAGATATTTGCATTTTAGTTAGACAAGGTCAAAGTGGTTTTTGGAATCCCCTATTCTGACTTTGGAAAATCATTAAAAATTGTAAAAAAATATTTATGAGTTGTAATTTATATATCTAGATTCCTTATTGAGTCTATTTTCTGTACAAACAAGTGAGAACACCATATGAAGTTTGTACAATGAGATAATTGAATTTTAGTGACAAGAGGTCAAGACAGTTGATTAGTGAAATAGGGGACACTTTAACTAATAAACTGTACTAATTTACTGAACCAAAAATTCTAAAAACTTTATGGTAAAAAGATATATGAGTCTAGTTTTAGGGAAAATTTATGGATCTAAATTCTGAGTTTCGTACCTCGAGTTATAATTGATTTAGTAACTGCTGCGTAGGTGGACAACCTTATTATGAACAGTGAAATAACTTTTAAAAGTAAATTTTTATGCCCCGAACTTTTAAGTTAAGTCAAGGAATGCCTCATGCTCGACTCCGGCAATGGCCTTAGGTAAGGGGTGTTACATCGTGGCAGTGCAAGTTGGTATAAGCTAATTGTCATCATTACTAACCACTGTAACACCTCCCTTCTTGGGCACACACTGTACAGGACTAACCCAAGAACTGTTTGAGATTGGGTAGATAATACTGGCATCAAGCCACTTGATTATCTATTTCTTAACAACTTCCTTCATAATAGAATTCAACCTTCTCTACTGTTCAATAGAATTGTCACGGCAATCTTCTAATAAAATTTTATGTATGCATATAGCAGGGCTAATTCCCTTGATGCCGAAATTTGTCCATCCTGATGCCTTCTTAGATTCCTGGAGAACTTCCACCAACTTGACCACATGATCAGGTGTCAATTCTACAAAAATAACTACTGGAAATGTGTTGTTGTCTCCCAAGTAAGCAAATTTCAAATACAGTGGCAAAAGCTTTAACTTTAGTGTGGGAGGTTCATCTATGGATGGTTTAGGAGGATTGAAAGTGTGAGCTGATAAATCCAAGGACTCAAAAATTTTTTTGGTCTATCGACAATATGCTTTGCCTCCACGGACTCACTGAATTCTTCAAAAATTTTTGTTTCATTCAAATCAAGTGAATCTGTATCACTATCTGAGTTGTTGTGGCAAAAGCTTGCACACTTTTCCTCTACTGTTGTTTCTATCGAAAAAATACAACGGCACTCTTCATTCTCATTAGCACATTTAAGTGCATTGAATAAGTTGAAATTGATTTGCTGATCATTTACCCTAATGGTTAGTTCACCTTTTTGCACATCAATCAATGTTCTGCTTGTAGCAAGAAAGGGTCTTCCAAGAATAATCGACACATCCTTGTCAGCTTTACATTCTAAACAAATGAAGTCGGCTAAAAAAATGAACTTATCTACTCTTACTAACATGTCTTCAATTCTACCTTTTGGATGTGTGTAGGATCGATCAGCTAGTTATAATGTTACTATGGTAGGTCTTGCTTTTCCAACTCCCAGGTTCTTGAATACAAACATAAGAATTAAATTGATACTTGCTTCTAAATCACATAATGCCTTCCCAACATAATGATTCCCAATTGAGCATGAGATAGTAAAGCTTTCTAGATCCTTCAACTTTGGAGAGAATTTATTCATCAACATTACCGTGCACCCTTCACTGAGAGCAACAATTTCAAATTCTCCCAATCTTCACTTCTTTGACAATATACCCTTCATGAATTTCACATAATTGGGCATTTTCTCCAAAGCTTCTACCAATGGTAAGTTGATGTGGAGTTGCTTAAGGACATCTAGAAATCTTTTGAACTGAGCATCTTGTTTACAATTGTGAAATCGCTAAGAAAAAGGTGGAGGTGGCTATCCTTCATGTTGCTGATATTGTTTGGTTGTAGCATTTTCATTAGCAAAATGATCTAATTCTACTACAACAGTATTCTGTGTAGCCTTTCTAGTTGCAGTGTGGTTTTTAGATGATTTTGAGATCTTTCCATGGTTGAAATTAGATTTGTCCTCTTCTACAATGGCATCTTTAACAATTTCATTTAGTTGAGTTCCACTTCTAAGAGTGATTGCCTTACATTGCTCTTTCCCTTGTGATCTCGAATTCTCAGTGTCACTTAGTAGAGCTCCTTATGGTCTCGAATTTAAAGCATTTGTGATCTGCCCCACTGATTCTCAAAGGCTCGTGGGGATGCAACTTGACTCTGTATCACGGCATCATTCTTGGCCATATATTCTTTCAGCACATCTTCAATAGATGAAGAAGCTAATGCTTGACCTTGTTGGACATTTTGCTGCAGCATAAGTTGATTATAACCAGTCAGTGCCCTCTCGGTATTCTGTCTAATAGCATTGTTTGAATTCCTAGCACCTTAATTATTCCAACCAAAGTTTAGATGTTGTTTCCACTTTAGATTATAAGTGTTGGAATAAGGATTATTATTTTGGTTGAAATTATCCATGTAGTAAATAGATGCTGGGTTTGATGGACATTCATCAAACACATGGTCCTCACCATAATAAACACAAGATGAGTTGGCTGATTTCATCTCTTAGACCATAGTAGGTCTCTCATTGTCTTGATCATATTAGCTAAAGATGATACCTGGGTGGTCAATGAAGTGATTGTATCAAGCTCAATGGTGCCAACAGCTTTCCTGGCAGTCCAAACTCACGTGGTATGATATTGATAATCATTGTTGGCAACTCGTTTCAAAATCTCATATGCTTCATTATAGGATTTATCCAACAAAGTACCATTGGAGGAAGCATCGACTACCATTCTTGTATGTGCATTCAACTCATTATAAAACATATCTATCTATATCCAATGCTGGAACCCATCTAAGTAATCATTTAAATATTTCATAGGCTTAGTACAACGTTTCATCCTCTAATTTTGGAAAAGATGTTATGTCATTTTTAAGCTTGACATTCATGTTTGGCGGATTATACCGTAGCAAAAACCTCTAGCAAAGGTCACTCCATGATAATGATGTTCTCGATGGTAAGGCATTAAGCCACACTCTTACATAATCTCTCAACGAGTATGGGAACAATTTGAGCTGCAATGCATCTTTAATAACACCCTACTACCTAAAGGAATCACAAACCTCTAGAAAAAGTTCAAATGTAGTCTCGAATCTTCAATTGCTGACCCACTGTACTGTCCAATAGTTTGCATCATCTGAAACATTACATGTTTCAATTAAAAATGTTTAGCTTGTATGTGTAGTCTTACTATCCCATGATTCAAGTCATCTAAAATTGGAATGACATGCTCTCGAATTGGATGACCTGAATCTAGGGATATTAAGACCACACATGTCGTTCCAATTTTAGATGACCTAAATTAAGGGATAGTAAGACCACACATACATGTCGATCCTCGGCAACAGTGAAAAAAACTTGTTGCATGTGAATATGATAAGCAAATTGTATACGTATACACGTCGAATGAAGTAATAAAGTGATGAGTGAGATCGTCACCATAGGGATTAGATAGGTGTAAATTGGTCAAGTTATTATAGTGAAGTGTGATTAATGCTATGGCAAACCAATAATAAGAATGCAGTGGCAATTGAGAGAACGATGATGCATAAAATGTGCGAAATGAATAAGCAATCAATTAAAAAGGTTGTGACAATGACACTATGAAAAACGATAGAGGGGCTACAATGTTGATTGAGTAGGCTAGGATCATTGAAGAATCTACCCTTACTAACCTCTTACACTTCAGCAAAATCTTAATTATTCTACTACTCAGAATGGTTTTACTATGGTTTTCTTCTTTCAAGAGCAAGACCTAAAGTTGCCTCACCTAGGGCGTTATATGTCTATAGGCCTTGATTTCGGTTCCCAATATTGTTTCTTCTTCCTTCAGTATGAAATACTACTCTATGTCTAGAGACTTCTACGAGTAATTGATTAAACACTCGCTCATATCATTCAACTTCGATCTAAGTAACCTAACCATATCAGGCTTAGGTTATTTTTTGTATACTTGTTGCACATTCATCAATGCACTACATGTATGCAATCCTGAAATACCATTGAATGAAATAGTAGATTAATCCAGATCTAAACTTCATCCATTAATAGAAATAAAGGTTTCATTAAAGTAATTCCAACCCTAAGAGTTTAGCTCATGGGTTGGCAAATAAAATTCAAGTTTAACACAACAACCAACATTTTCTTCATCAATTAAGCTCACGAAGAAACAAGATAAGAAATAGAGGAAGGATTCCCAGATGACAGCTTTTGCCTAACCAGCTCTCAACACAGGCGACGCAATGTCTTGCCATGGCCAAAGATGATTGCCTTCTTCTTCCACCTTTTTCTCTACCCTTGTTCTTAGCCACTCTCCTATATTGTCCCCGCACTGTTGTCCTCTCTTTTTTTGGCTTATACCTCTTCCTTCTAGGGTAGGTCTGTCAACCCATAATCCTTTCCCTCTTTTTTAGGTGGATTTATCTAGTACAAGTATAGTTGTAGCTTAGAACGATACGCATTGAGTGCTGACCAGGCATCTTCCAAGCATTAGCACGGCATTTGTATTGGGAAACTATCCAAAATTTGTCACGACAAACCATCAATCATTTACTCCTTTTCCTACATTCTGCACCTGTCAATCAACTACCAAGCAAGTCCTCCTCACATACAATTAAAAGCAACATGTAATAACACTTAAATACAGTTTAAGCTCTTTAATGCAATGCTCTAAAAATACCAATGCAATATCCTAAAATGCAACTAAACTCACCTAAATACAGGCAATTAACTAAGGCTAAGGGCATAAAATTTAAATTTTTTCAATAGTTATCAGATACATAATTTTATTTTATTTTCTTTAGCATTTTTTATTATATTACAATTTTACCCTTCGCTATAACTTACAAAATTTCACAAATATGAATGCCCATAAACGTCTAGCTAAATAACCTATAGACAAATTACTTTATAAATCCTTATTCATTTACTACTTAAGATATCAAGTCAATATAATTCATTTATTACCATGTTTTACATCTTTCATAATTTATTCCTTCTTATTCAATTAACTAACTAAACGATAAAATTTCTTCAACAAAATTTAATATAACCTCGATATAACTCCATAAACATTAATTACATAATAAAACACAAACTTACATCTCAAAATTTTTGTCTCTAAACCACTATTTTTGACACCACTAAAAAATAAGATATTACCTAATCTATACAGAATGGGAGTGCAATTCTGTAAAAGACCTATTTGAAAACACCTTAGGGTCTGAGCCACTAGAAAATGAACAAGGTAAAGAGAGTATGGCTTTAAGGGATGCCAATCTAAAGGGCTATGTTTGACCAACACGTTTTGAATCATTGGATTTGGAAACTCTGGAAGACGCACAACCAAAGTTGTCAATTTAGGAACTGCCCAAACATGAATTAAAGGTACTTCATTGTCATTTAAAATATGTTTATCTAGGTAACTCTTCTACTTTTCCTGTGATTATTTCAGCACAACTAATAGAACGCCAAGAGGAGCAGTAGATTAAAGTTTTAAAGAAATTTAGAAAGGTGATCTGTTGGACTTTAGTTGATATCCGAGGAATAGGCCAATCCTTTTGTATGCACAAGATTATATTAGATGAGGGTGAGAAAGGGAGAATTCATGGGTAAAAGAGACTCAATCCTATTATAAAAGAGGTAGTTCGGAAGGAAGTTACCAAATGGTTAGATGCGGCTATCTCAGATAGTTCATGGGTAAGTTCAGTAGAGTGTGTGCCAGAGAAGAATGGAATCACGATTGTAGAGAATGATCGTAACAAATTAATCCCAACTACAATGGTGATAGGCTGGAGAATCTGTATAGACTACAAAAAGGTGAACAAGGCAACTTGGAAGGATCACTTCCCACTGCCTTTCATGGACCAAATGTTGGAGCGGCTAATATGTAAATAATATTACGATTAATAGATGCACATTCGGGGTACAACTAGATAGTTGTAGCCACAGAAGACCAACATAAAACAACTTTTACTTGTTCATACGATACGTTCACTTTTAGATGAATGCCTTTCGGTTTATGTAATGCACCTGCAACATTTCAACGATGCATGATGGCAAACTTTATCCTTAACTAGGATGATTTTTAAGTTTTTGGTGATTCTTATGATATTTGTTTAAGCAATTTAACTAAGGTACTAAAGAGATGTAAGGAGACAAACTTTGTCCCTAACTAGGAGCATCGCCACTTTATGGTTAAGGAAGGAATTTTCTTAGGAGATATAATATCCAAAAGAGGGATGAAGTCGACAGAGTGAAGGTAGATGTAATTGAAAAGTTGCCACCCTAGTGATTTCAGTGATTTCGGTGATTTCGTGATTCAATTTGTTCAAATCATGTTTATGATGTTCTTTGCCTCAATTATTTATGCTTATAAATAAAAATCATTCATGTTGTTCTTGCATTAAAGATATGCTTTACTGTATTCAAATTAATTGCTTAATCTAACCTAGATGGTGATTAATGGACACAATATTTGGAAGATGCATGCTTAATTTAATTCCAAATAGGAATAAATTAAGGTTTGTAATAATTCCAAAATAATATTATTACCTTACATAATTTTAGATTTATGTGATTAAATTGTTTCAAACGTCCCTGTTACTTCACATAAACTCTAAGGAATTCCTAGTTAAATCATGAAAAAGAAATATGCAAGTTTGTTTAAGTGATAAACATAAGACCTTGAAAGAGCTTATGATTTTAGATTCCAAGTTAATAAATAATCAAGTTTCCATGGAATTTTACGGGAACATTTGTTAAGCATGTTTATGAATGAGTAGAATCAAAAGTTGTAATTGTTCAAGCTTATTCATGTTATTATTGTTAAATCTTTTGAATTGCTACTAAATATTCATTTTATTTTATTTTATCTCATTTGCATGTTAGATGTTAATTTGATTATGACATCCATCACCTTCAAATATTTTATTTTTTTAACCATCTTGTAAATTATTAATTTTACAATTGCTAATTAATAGATACAATCCCTATGGAGATGATACTCTCTTTACTTACTTATTACTTAATAAAAACTGTGCATACTTTCACATGCCGTTGCGAACTAGTAAGGAAGGTGAACTCAGATTCAAAAATCGAGTGTCTATACCAGTAAGAAATGAAATCAAAAAGGAATTGTTAAAGTAAGCTCATCGAGGGCTTTTTCCACTTCACCCTAGTGACATCAAGATGTATAAAGACTTGAAGGAATCTTACTAGTGGCCTAGAATGAAGAAGGAGATCTCAAAATATGTTTCTACATACCTAACTTGCCAAAGAGTGAAGGTGGAGCATCGAGTTCTGTTGGGAAAACTGTATCCACTAGAAATCCTCAAATGGAAATAGGACAGAACAGCAATGGGCTTTGTATCTAGATGGCCCCTCAGTCCTTCTAAGAAGAAATCTATTTAGGCGATGGTAGATAGGCTCACAAAATTAGCACACTTTTTTCTATGAATACCACATATTCTCTTGAAAAGCAGACTGAACTATATATTACTGAAGAGGTGCTCTCCATGGAGTGCCATCGTCCATTGTATCTGATAGGGATCCAAGATTTACCTTTAGGTTCTTGCAGCAATTACAACAATCATTGAGAACCAAGTTGAAATTTAGCACTACATTTCACGCTTAGACTGATGGCCAATATGAGAGAATAATTCAGGTTTTAAAAGATATAATGTGTTGTGGTGTGATCGATTTTGGGATAAATTGGGAAAGGTATGTCCCTAAGATTGAATTTTCTAACTACAATAGCTACCATGCCAGTTTAAAGATGTCTCCTTTTGAGGCCCTATAGGGTAGAAGATGTAGAATGCCTACTTGTTGGACAGAGTTAAGTGAAAGAAAAATCGTGGGACCAAACTCCGTGCGTGAAAGTGAAGAAAAGGTTGATGGTCATTCGCAACCACTTGAAGGCAGCTCAAGATCGGCAAAAGTCCTATACAGATTTAAAGAGTGAAGAAATCTCTTTCTTGGTGGGAGACAAAGTGTTCTTAAAGGTATCCCCTTGGAAGAGGATTATATGATTTGGCTAGAAAGAAAAGTGAAGCCAAAGATTTGTGGGACCTTATGAAATTCTGGAAAGATGTGGTCCGGTGGTGTATAAATTGGCTTTGCCTCCTGAACTATCATTCAGGATGTCTTCTTGGAGCAACAGAAATGTGCAAGTGTACACAATCGCAACAAGCAATAAAGTGACAAGTAAATGTCGAGTTATCGTACCCACAGGGACTATGAAAGGAATTATTTATGAATGCAATTTTAGAAACAGTTTGGTGAAGAAAAATATTTTGATTTAAATAGGTGATTAAAAACTAGGATTTTAACAAAGCAAAATAAATAAAAATAAAATAAAAGTTCCAATGCACGATTTCAAAAGATGATTTTAATCAAGATGATATAATTGTGTTAGATTAATTACATTTCTTAACTTAAAATTATTAAACTCATGTTCATGTTGTTACGAATAAATTCACTGCAACTCGGTAATTTGCTAACTTATAAACATACTTACCTACCAAAATCCATTTATCTCTTGACTATATCTCTATGTCAATTCAACCTATTTAACAAATTTTAATAAGCAAATGTGTTAATGCACATGCATACTTATGAAATTAAAATAATCTCTTATACATATCCCTATGCCAATTCAAACAATTAATTCAATATCATAAGCACATAAAATATTACACGAGGTAACAATTTATTTCTACCTTGAAACAGTTTAATCACAATAATCTTGCAAGTTATGCAAGGCTAATGTATCATTAGATATCGTTGCTAATTTAACCCTCAGCTACCTTAGATGATTAAACATGCACTGATTAAGTATTGTGTCAATTAGTTAAAATTTCAATCCGTTTAAATAATTAATTCATTAGTTACCTTACAATTGTAATGCAAGAATAACTTAGTCGTGATTGTACTTAATCAAACATCTTATCGAGGCCTATAACAACACAAACAAAATTTTAATAACTCAAGTAGACAAAATGCAATCAACCTAACACGAATTAAATTAAAGCCATATTAATTAAATTAAACATATCAACATCACACATATTCATAGACATGTTCATAACAACAACAAAAAAATTAAAAGTGTAAGGAACAAGAATCAAATTCGGTGTTTCTCCGTGGCTTGACTAGTTTGCTCCACTCCTCCTTCTCCACTTGTTCTTGATGAACTGAGGCTTCAATGAGAACTTGAATGCTGCTCCAAATGGTGGTTGAATGAATTTTTTCAAGTTGTCAAATCGGTAAGGGAATGAGGAAGAAAATGAATAACAATGGAAGGGAATAAAGAGAAAAGTGAGAGAGAAGTGAAGAAATGAATGGGTTTGAGATGTGTTTGAAGTGAGCAGCAAAGGGGGGTATTTATAGGTTGAGATGGCTTTTAAAATAAGCAAAAAATTAGAAGCCATAGAGTCCCCCCACGGACGGTGGAACGACAAAAATATGCAAGTGTACACAATCACAACAAGTAATAAAGTGACAAGTAAATGTCGAGTTATCATACCCACAGGGACTGTAAAAAAGAATATTTATGAAATTAATGTTAAAACACTTTGGTGATGGAAAATATTTTGGCTTAAAGATGATTAAAAACTAAGGGTTAAAAACTAAGTAAAAAAAATTTAAAATAAAAAGGTTCTAATGCATGATTTCAAATAAGGTTTAATCAAGATGATATAATTATGTTGGATTAATAATATTCCTTTAACTTAGAATTATTAAACTTATGTTTATACTGCTACAAAAAAATTCACGGCAGCTCGGTAATTTGCTAACTACTGCTCATACATACTTATTAAATTAATCAATCTCTTGAACATTTTTCAATGTCAATCCAAGCGATTAATCAATCTTCACCAGCATATAAAAGATCAAGTGAGGTAACAGAGTATTTCTACCTTGAAACAGTTTAATCACAAAAATCTTACAAGTTATGCAAGGCATATGTATCGCCAAATACAATCCTAAATTAACTTCAGCTATATTAGAAGAATAACATGCATTGATTAAGTATTGTGCTGATTAATTACAATTTCAATCCGTTTAAATAATTAATTCATTAGTTATCTAACAAATAATATTGCAAGAATAACTTCGGCGTGATTTTACTTAATCAAGCATCTTACCGAGGCCTATAACAGCACAAACACAATTTCAATAATTAAAGCAGGCAAAATATAATCAACCCAACACGGATTAAATTCAAGCTAGATTGATTAAAATAATCATTTCAATAGCATAAATATTCATAAACATGTTTGTCAAAACAACAATTAAATTTAAAGAGATAGGGAACAAGAAGCAAATCTTGTGTTTCTCCGTGGCTTGACTAATTTCTCCGTTCTTCGTTCTCCATTGTCCTCGGGTATCAAGGTGGCTTATGAAAACTTTAATTGCTGCTCAAAAATGGATAATGAGGACTTCTTTCCCAAGAGAAGAAATCGGCACTTGAACAAAGGGAAAATGGGAAGGAAAAGTTGGAAGAAAGTGAGAGAAGAGGAGAGAGAATGAGAGTGTGAGGGATGAGTTGAATGATAAGTAAGGAGTGGCTTTTATAGCTGATTGTGGCTGCTAAAAATAGCAAATTCTATCAGCCAAAGAGACCCCCCCGTTGCTGGCCACAAACATGGCAAAGTTGAGAGATTCAACTTTGCTAAAAATAGCCTGGGGAAAATCCATAAAGCCACATTTTTTGGAGGGGTTTGAATGCAAGGATGAAAGTTCTTCAAGGGCTTCTTTGCAAGCTTATCTAGTTAGATAAAATGCTGATTTAGGTCAGCATATGGACGATTCTGGGTAGCCCAATTGGTGGCTGGTTCGGTTCACTAGATTTGGTTCAACTAATGTGGTTCAACTGGACCCTTTTTTCCATAATTAATTAATAATAATTTATTTAGCCCAAATTAAATTGGGAATAAATTAAAATTAATTATATTGTGAATTAAAACACTTTTTTGGACCATCTTAGGCGGGAAATAAATTTTCCTCGATGCTTCAAATTGCTTTTCGGTTTTATTCTTCGGGAAATAATTAAATTTTCGCCGTTTGTGCGAATCTGTCAAAAATAGTCAAAATTAATCAAAATTAACTATAAAATTAATTAAAATTCATCATGTTCATATTTTGAACATAATTTAATTATTTTATAATATTTAGTTATTTTTCGAGAAGAATTTAACCGAAATAGCATGATTTTAAGTTAAAAAGGGAATGTAAAAACACATAAATTTTCGTGTTTCCACACCCCCAAACTTAATTCATTTCTCGTCCCAAGTAATGCACAAATTTGAAAAGAATTTTCTCAAAAACACTTTTTAAAAAACTCCTTCAGAACAACATTCTTCCCAAAGTCATGAAATCAATATACTTATGCTCAAAAACAAGAAATTTGATAATTATGCTACCCAAGTATATATATCGTTCAAATTAATCTCAACAATTACTACAATAGCAAAATTAGACTAAATCTTTCGTAATAAAGACATCTTAATCCCTACCAATTTTATTTTAATCCCTTATTCAAATTTAAACTGCAATCATTAAGCTTAATTGATGTCTTCATATGTTGAACAGAGCAATTTCTCTCCACTAATGTAGGTAACATTGGAAATTTGAATCAATAGGTCTTTAACAAGGTTGTAACGTGGCTAGGCTTAGGGGTAGGTAAAAGATAGGTAATTTTAGGTTTAAAAAAAACCCTAGACTCAGCTTGTATCAGACATTTCAAAATAATTACCTTCAATACATCAACTTTTCTTTCATTTTCACATGCTCTTTAGTGCAATTTACTTCAACTACATATACTTTTTTTTCGAGTATTTTACTGCATATACTACAATTTTTAGAGGATTTCATACTTCTTTGCAACTCCCCCAAACTTATTTTCAAAGAATACTCTGAATAGTACTGAGTCTAATTTTTGAGACATTTTTAAGATAATTAAGAAAAGTGATGGCTAACTTTGTAAGGGTTCAATAAAATTAGGCCATAAAGTCTCAAAGTTGGGTTTCAAAGGATAAAAATTTCATCATGGTTGGCTTGAAAAGCTCAAATGGTCCAAACAATAGTTGCCTAAATCATTTTCATGCTTCCTAGGATTTCGCCTCAAGAAACTACTAAGTCAATTCTAAAGACTTAAACTTTCATGTATGCCTAACTTTCCTAAAGAACTAAAATTTTATGGTATGATTTGCATGCTTTATTAGAAATACATTTCATGTCATTATTAAGCTAACATAACAATTTATTGAACTAATCAAACTTTATTCATACTTAAATTTAGCATACTTAACAAAATTCAAATTTATTGAAAAATATATATCATATTCATAATTAAAAGAAAAATATTATTCTGAGTGGAAATAATTTTAATTTTTGGTCCCCCCAACTTAAAATGAACAATGTTCTCATTGTTTAAAGTGAATAGATACTATACACCAGGTAAGATTCCAGAAAAGAGGAGGTGAGTCAATTTGACTGCTTAAGTACCAAGCTCTTCCTAGATCCAATCCTAGACATGTATATACCTATTGCCACTCTTATTTTATTGTGCAGAAATAAAAATTCCTAATTAATCCTAATTCTAAGCTAAGTTGATAAAAATTAATATATAAATTATAAATAATATAATTATATATTAAAGTTTATCAAATTATTAATAATATTAAAGATCTTTATTCTAGATGCTTTTTGAAAATATTCACAAAGAAAGGCACCTAGTTTTTTTATTTACGAAAAGAGCGACAAAATTTTAAACATAATTCAATTAAGTCCCTAGACTTAATGGAAATTTAAAATTGAGTTGAAAATTAAAACTTGGATCAAAATTGACCTTTTTATTTGAAACTAAAAATTTATTTTTCCATTTAGGGGATAATTTCTTGGAAAATTATGTCAAAATAAATTCCCAGGAAAGATTGGAGGGGTCACAAACGGTCCCGCTTAAGTTCCAATCTCTAAAATAGAATTTATTTAAACATACTTTACCCGAAAATATACCCTAAATCATTTATCCAAAAAGAAAAACAAAAAATTAAGTATCCGATAAAATGAATGAGATTTTATCTCGTTCAATTTTATCTCTCTAATAATGTTTCAAGCGCTGAGCATTCACTCGGGAATTACCTCTCCGTATGGATAGTCTTGGTGAATCGTGACCAGACCAATATGATTTTAGCTTACCTGGAAAGTACTTGAATCTGGAATTGAACAACAAGACTTGCTGACTTGCTTCAAATTCTTGAACTCGAATGTGGTTGTCATGTTATTTCTTGAGTCTTTCTTTAAGTAATTTAGAATTTTCATATGAGAACATTCGGAACTCTTCTAACTCATTTAATTGGAACATCTGTTTCTCTTTCGCGAGCTTAGGATCCAAATTAAGTTGTTGAAGAGCTTAGTAAGCTTTATGCTCTAACTCCAATGGTAGATCGCAGGCTTTCCCAAAGACCAACCTATAGGGTGACATCCTTAACGGTGTCTTGTATGTTGTTCTGTAAGCCCATAAAGCATTATCTAATCTTGTGGACCAATCTCGTTGGTTCGGGCAGACTACCTTCTCAAGTATGCCTTTGATCTCCTTATTTGCCAGTTCAGCTTGCCCATTTGTCTGCGGATGGTAAGCTGTTGCAACCTTGTGTTTCACTCCGTGCTTGTCTAATAACCATTTTAACCATTTGTTCACAAAGTGGGATCCTTCATCACTGATGATAGCTCTTGGAGCTCCAAACCTTGTGAACACATGCTTCCGCAGAAACTTCATCACAGCCTTAGCATCGTTTGTCAGATATGCCTCAGCCTCGACCCACTTAGACACATAGTCTACTACTACTAGTATCTACTTGTGACCACAAGACGGAGGAAAAGGACCAAGAAAGTTAATACCCCATACATCGAACAACTCTACCTCAATGATGTTTGTTCGAGGCATCTCATTTCTGTTGGTGACATTTCCAACCCTTTGACATCGATCACAGCACTTCACGTAAACATATGCATCCTTTAATTGTGTTGGCCAAAAGAATCTGGCTTGCAATACTTTGGCCGCTATACGTGTACCTCCGAAGTGTCCCCCATTTAGAGCTGAGTGATAGTGGTATAAAATCTTCAGTATTTCATCTTCTGCCACGCATCTCTTGATCATCTGATCTGGACACTTTTTAAACACATATAGCTCTTCCCAAAAATAGTACTTCACATCGTGAAGGAACATTTTCCTTTGTTGATACGTCTTATCAATTGGTATCAAACCACAAGCTAAATAGTTAGCAATATCAGAAAACCAAGAGGTATTATGGACATGATTTACCTTCAGGATATGTTCATCTGGAAACGTCTCCTGAATTGGTATAAGAGGAGAATTCCCTTCTTGTGGCTCCAATCTGGACAAGTGATCTACTACTTGATTTTTGACTCCCTTTCGATCTTGAATTTCTATATCGAACTCTTGAAGTAGAAGTACCCATCAGATCAGCCTCGGCTTAGCATCTTTCTTCGCAAGTAAATACTTAATTACCGAGTGGCCCGTATAGACAGTCACTTTGGTACCTACCAGATAAGATCGAAAATTAACTCTTTTTCTGTTACTGTATAATTCAATTGAGCTCCTGTTAGGGTTCGACTTGCGTAGTAGATGGGATGAAAAACTTTGTTCCTTCACTTACCCAGACAGCTCCAATTGTGAAGTCACTTGCGACACACATCAATTCGAATGGCAAATTCTAGTCTGGTGTGACGATTATTGGTGCTGTGACTAATCGACTCTTCAAATTGTTGAAGGCTTTTAAGCATTCCTCATCAAACTTGAATATATAGTCCTTTTCCAATAATTTGTATAAGGGTTTAGCAACTTTGGAGAAGTCTTTGATAAATATTCGATAAAAACCGGCGTGGCCCAAAAAGCTCCTCACACCCTTTACAGATGTTGGAGGTGGGAGTTTCTCAATAACTTCTACCTTTGCTTTGTCTACCTCAATCCCATGTCTCGTTATCCGATTCCCTAGAACAACTCCTTCTCGTACCATAAAATGGAACTTTTCCCAGTTGAGTACGAGATTTATTTCTTCGCATCGCCTTAGTACCTTAGTTAGATTGGTTAAGCAATGATCGTAAATATTTCTCAACCATGTTAGTAAAAATAGACATCATACATCTTTGAAATGTAGTAGGTGCATTACATAAACCAAATGGAATATGTCTAAATTCAAACGTACCGTACGGGTAGGTGAATGTCATTTTGTGTTGATCTTTTGGTGCTACTGTAATCTGATTATACCCTAAGTGTCCATCGAGAAAACAGTAGTAATCTCGCCTTGCGAGTCTATCTAGCATCTGGTCTAAGAACGGCACAGGAAAGTGATCTTTCCTAGTCGCCTTGTTTAGCTTTCGGTAATCGATGTAGATTCTCCATCCCATACCTGTTCTAGTCGGTATCAACTTGTTGTTCTCGTTCTCTACGACCGTGATACCTCTTTTTTTGGCATGTACTGGACCGGGCTTACCCATGAACTGTTTGAGATGGGATAGATGATACTCGCATCTAACCACTTGATGATCTCTTTTTTACTACGTCCTTCATGATGGGGTTCAGTCTCCGTTGTCCATCGATCGTCCCTTTTTTTCCATCTTCAAGGATAATCTTGTGCATGCATACAGATGGACTAATACCACGAATATCGATTATGGTCCATCTGATGGCCTTCTTGAATTGTTTCAGAACTAAGATAAGTTTCTCTTCTTACTTAGTGGTCAATTCTACTGAAACAATTATAGGCAGAGTAGAAGTGTTACCTAAATAAATGTATTTTAAATGAGAAGGTAATACATTGAGTTCTAATTTAGGTGGCTCATCGATCGACTCTTTTGGTTGGGAATAGTCTCTCTTTTCTAAATCCAAATATTCAAAATGGGATTACGGTTTAAATCCCCTTTGATTAGCTTCTAGCAAAGCTAAGTATTCATCCTCCTCTTCATCATTTAGAGGATCCAATGTCAACATTCTTTCTAGTGGGTCCTCAACACAGTTTAGTTCCTTCTCCACTATCAAATCCTCTAAATTGGACATTGTAGAGCAATCATCCATTGTGTCAGGAAATCACATAAACTTAAAGACGTTAAATGTTACTTGATCATCCTGAACACGCATAGTGAGCTCGCCCTTCTGCACATCAATAAGGGTCCTTCCAGCTGCTAGGAACGGCCTTCCTAGGATGATTGGTACTTCTTTTTCTGCTTCAAAATCTAGAATTACAAAGTCAGCAGGAAAGATAAACTTATCTACACATACCAATACATCCTCAATTTTTCCTTCTGGATGTGCTAAGGATCGATCTGCTAGTTGAAGCGTAACTGTAGTTGGTCTAACTTCTCCTATCCCTAACTTCCTAAATATTGACATAGGCATCAAGTTGATACTTGCACCTAAGTCACATAATGCCTTACCACAATATGTTGCTTCAATATTGCACGGTGTGGTAAAACATCCAGGATCCTTCAATTTTGGCGGTAGTTTGTCTTGAAGATATGCACTGCATTCCTTCATCAGAGCTACCGTCTCAAATTCTCCAAGTCTTCATTTCTTAGACAAGATATCTTTCATGAACTTGATGTAGTTCGACATTTGCTCAAGTGCTTCAACCAACGGGATGTTGATGTGAAGTTACTTGAGTATGTCAAGGAACTTCTTGAATTGAATCTCCTGCTTCTGTTTCTGAAGTCTTTGAGGGTAGGGTAATGGTGGTTTCATTACTAGGACTGATTCTAGTTGATTCGTCTTTGGCGGCAATTCTGTATCTAATGACATTATTAGTTGATCAGAATTAGCTGGTCCTGAGGTTACTTTGTCAGGTTTTGCAGATTCTGGTTCTGGTGAAATTGGAATTTCAACAGTTGGTTGAACTTCTTCTGAATCTTGAGCGTCAACTGGTTCCTTTTCAACTTTGATAGTGTTGGGCTCTACTATCTTTCCGCTCCTCAATGTCAACTCTTTACAATGTTCCTCCCCTAGATTTCTTAGATTCTCCGTGTCACTAGGTAGAGCACCTTGAGGTCGATTCCTGAATTCAGTAGCAAGCTGACCCACTTGATTCTTCAAATTCCTTAGAGTGGCATTGTTTTTTGCCATGTATGCCTTCAATAGATTCTCTAAGCTATTGGATGGTTCCGCTTGGGTTGGTTTCTAAACTTGTTGGGGGAAACTAGGCAGCTAAGTTGGTCTAGGTTGGGCGTAAGTGTTACTGGTTTCAGCCCATTGGTTACTTCAGGAAAAATTAGGTGATTTCGCCACGATGAGTTATAAAAGTTGGATTGCAATCCTTGCCTCCCTCGATTTTGGTTTTGGTTACCCATGTAATATACAGATTCAGGGTTCGATGGACATTCTTCAAACAAATTTCCTTCCCCACAATACACACAGGCTATATTCTCAAATTGGTTAGGTGGTTGGGCTACAAAACTGGTAGATCCATTAGTGGTAAGATTCTTAAGCATTGAGGATATTGAAGATACCTAAGATGCGAGTGAAGTGAGAGCGTCCACTTCATGTATTCCTGCGACTCGTCTTCCTGACCCTGCTCGATTGGTTGGCCATTAATAATTGTTGCTAGCAATCCTCTCAATAATTTCGTAAGCCTTATTATAAGACTTAGAAAGGAGAGCACCATTAGCAGAGGCATCCACTACCATCCTCATGTGAGCGTTGAGACCATTATAGAATGTCTCAAGTTGAATGCAATGTTGGATTTCATGATGAGGGCAGTTTCATAATAACTCTTTATACCTTTCCCATGCCTCATATAGGGACTCATCAGCCATTTGTTGGAAGGCAGTGATCTCATTCCTTATATTGGCATTCTTGCTCAGCGATAAATACTTCATGAGGAATCTCTCGGCTAATTCTTGCCATGTAGAAATGGAGTTCAGTGGCAATGAGTTCAACCAGCACGAGCTCTGTCCCTTAGCAAATATGGGAACACCTTCAGTCGTAATGCATCTTCGGGTACTCCGGCTAACTTCAAAGAATCGCTCATTTCCATAAATAGTCTTAAGTGAAGATGAGGATCTTCAGTAGGCATTCCACTAAATTGGCCCACAGTCTGATGCATCTGGAACATGACTGGCTTAAGCTCGAATTGTTGTGCCTCGATTTTGGGTCTCCTAATACCCAGATTAAGATCGTTAAATACTGGCACGACATACTGCCATAAAGCTTGTAATACCCCGAAAATTACTACAGTAAGAAAGTAAGATAATATCCTTGATATAGTAAAATAAGGAAATAAAGTGATAAAAAGGGTAATATTGAGTTATGTCAACATTGGGAAGTATATTATGACATATTAATTTAAGAAAGGATTAAATTACAAAAGTGAGAAAAGTTTTGTTGCCTAAGAGTAAATACTTAAAATTTGAGGGGTTAAAGTGTAAATATGAAAAAGTTGAAGGACCAATAGTGTAAATATTTTAAGAGTGGAATAATCTAGAAACTAAGGAAAATGGATGAATTAGGACCAAATTGAAAAGGTGAAGTATTTTGAGGGACTAAATTACAATTTTACCGAATTAAGTGATGACTCAAGGATGAAATTTCAAAAGATTATAAAGGGAAAAATGGTCAAATAGAGAGAGAGAATTCTAGAAGGTAATGATGATGTTTGAGATATTTTTAATTAATTAAATAGATAAATGTTATTTAATTAATATTTTATTAAGATTTTTAGTATTATTTATTATTAGATGATTAATATAAAACGGAGGAAAGATGATGAAAAAAAATCATCATCTTTTCCATGCAACCAACGTGAGAAGAAAGGAAAAGAAAGAAGTTTTCCTTTCTTTATAATTTGGTCCTCCTACCAAAAATTCACCATTTTCACTTAGAAATCAAAGAAATTTCCATAGCCACCAAGAGATAAAATTGATAAGGAGACAATGGGGAGCTAAAATATCAAGTTAGATTCAAGAAATAGAAGCTGGAGGAGAGAGAAAATCAAGTTAAAGATTGAAATCAATAGCATAAGGTAAGAACATCAAGATTTCAATATATTTTTAAGTTTGATATTATTGAAAAGGCATGGAAATAATGTTATAGTAGAGTTTTCTTATATAAGGTCTTAAGTTCTTGATATATTAGTGAAGAGAGATAAGTGAAAGTGATGGGAAATATTATAGAGAAAGGGAATAAGGGAGTTATACACCTAGTAATCAACATTTTGCACTAAAACAGTTTTGGACAGCAGCAGTAGGTTAACTTTGAAAAATCACCATAAATTGTCAAAATCAAATTAGAGTATGGATAAGATATTTAATTAAATATTTTTAAGTCTAGTTTCTCATAAAAGAAACGGTGTAAGTAATGGAATTGTAAATCATGAGATATAATAAATTTTGTGAGACAAGGTCAGAATGAATTCGGGTTCCCTGTTCTGACTTTGGAAAATCATCAAAAATTTAATAAAAATAATTAAATGCTTAAATTTATATTTTTAAAATCCTGAATTAGTCTATTTTTAATAGAAACAAACATAAACATCATCCAAATTTTGTACAAAGAGATAATTAATTTTTAGTGAAGAGGGGTTAGAACTATCAAACAGTGAAATAGGGGAATCTTTAAAGAATAAACTATACTTATTGGCCAAACCAAAAATTCTGAAAGTATTATGGTAAGAAGATATATGAGTCTAGTTTCATAGGAATTTATCAGATCTTAATTTGGAGTTCCGTAGCTCAAGATATAAATAATTTAGTGACTATGCCTCAAGTGGACAGCTTTGAATTAATATATAAATAAATGGTGGAATTATTGATAATGTTACATATAAGCATATTATACATTAAGGATGTGGAATGGAGAGGAGGAGGAGAAAAATAAATGATTTCAACTAGCATGAGTTCTCATTAAAAATGGCCAATTTGCATGTTTTAGGTTCAAGGACTAAATTGAATAAAAGTAATATTTTAAGGGTAAATTGGTAAAGATGTCAAAAAGTGACCAAATTGCATGAAATGAATTCTTATATTATTTAAATTAATAAATTGAATGAAATATTAATTTATATCAAGATTGGGTGAAAATTTGAGGAAAATAGAAATTTACCAAAATTTCTCTGAATTTTGGTATTTCTGCAATTTTGCCTGGTAAGTTTGTGTAACTTGAATTATATTCTTAGATGATTGAAATATATATATTGGATTGAGAAATTGATTTGAATTGTGAACATGAGAAATTGTGAATTGAATGAAATGGAAATGAAGCTTTGAATTACATGAGTAAATATCGGGTCTCGTAGGCCCTATTTGTTATGAATATAATATTTCGAGGATATGTTGTAAAAAATTATAAAAGCACGTTAATAATTTAAAAGTTTTAATTCAGATGAAATTTTGTAGCTCGGTTTAATACGTATGCAAATGTATGTCTTCTAGTAATGCCTCGTACCTTATTCCGGCGTTGAATATGGGAAAGGGGTGTTACAATGTGACATCGCCAGATTCGGCCATAACGTTTAGATAGGGTTTGGGGTATTACAAAGCTCTATCCCTATCATCAACAATAAGGATAGGATTCTGAGCAAGGTTTGCTCCGTTTCCTTGATTCATATTCTCAAAGTTTATCTCTTTGGTCATTCTCTGGTTCACTTGTCTTCTTTGCTGTCGAAAGGTTCGTTCTATTTCAGGGTCCACAGGGAGTAAGTCGATAATCTGGTCAATACTCATAAACACCTGAAATAATCACAGAAAGATTAAGTAAGTAAAGATTTAAACAAGAAAATAAATAAACCAAAATGTAAAAATAGATTCACAAATAATGGCTTTTTTTTTTAAACAAATAGTCCCTGGCAACGGCGCCAAAAACATGGAACGACGAAATTATGCACGTGTACACAATCACAACAAGTAATAAAGTGACAAGTAAATGTCGAGTTATCGTACCCACAGGGACTGTAAAAAAAATATTTATGAAATTAATGTTAAAATACTTTGGTGATGGAAAATATTTTGTTTAAAGATGATTAAAAATTAAGGGTTAAAAACTAAGTAAAAAAATTTAAAATAAAAGGTTCTAATGCACGATTTCAAATAAGGTTTAATCAAGATGATATAATTGTGTTGGATTAATTACATTCCTTTAACATAGAATTATTAAACTTATGTTTATACTAGTACGTACAAATTCACGGTAGCTCGGTAATTTGCTAACTACTGCTCATACATACTTATTATAGTAATCAATCTCTTGAACATTTTTCAATGTCAATCCAAGCGATTAATCAATCTTCACAAACATATAAAATATTGAGTGAGGTAACAGAGTATTTCTACCTTGAAACAGTTTAATCACAAAAATCTTGCAAGTTATGCAAGGCATATGTATTGCCAAATACAATGCTAAATTAACTTTAGCTACCTTAGAAGAATAACATGCACTGATTAAGTATTGTATCGATTAATTACAATTTCAATCGATTTAAATAATTAATTTATTAGTTATCTAACAATTAATATTGCAAGAATAACTTAGGAATGATTTTACTTAATCAAGCATCTTACCGAGGCCTATAACAGCACAATTTCAATAATTCAAGTAGGCAAAATATAATCAACCCAACACGGATTAAATTCAAGCTAGATTGATTAAAATAAACATTTCAATAGCCTAAATATTCATAAGCATGTTTGTCAAAAAAAAATAATGAAATTTAAAGATATAGGGAACAAGAAGCAAATCCGGTGTTTCTCCGTGGCTTGACTGATTTCTCCGTTCTTCATTCTCCATTGTCCTCAGCTATCAAGGTGACTTATGAATACTTTAATTGCTGCTCAAGAATGGCTGATGAGGACCTCTTTCCCAAGAGAAGAAATCGGCACTTGAACAAAAGGGAAAATGGAAGGAAAAGTTTAGAGAAAGTGATAGAGGAGAAGAGAGAATGAGAGTGTGAGGGATGAGTTGAATGATCAGCAAGGGGTGGCTTTTATAGCTGATTATGGCTACGAAAAATAGCAAATTCCATCAGCCAAAGAGACCCCCCTAGCTGGCCACACACATGGCAAAGTTGAGAGATTCAACTTTGCTAAAAATAGCCTGGGGCAAATCCATAAAGCCACATTTGTTGGAGGGGTTTGAATGCAAGGTTGAAAGTTCTTCAAGGGCTTCTTTGCAAGCTTACTGAGTCAGATAAAATGCTGGTTTGGGTCAGCATATGGACGATTCTGGGCAGCCCAATTGGTGGCTGGTTCGGTTCACAAGATTCGGTTCAACCAATGCGGTTCAACTAGACCCTTTTTTTCCATAATTAATTAATAATAATTTATTTAGCCCAAATTAAATTAGGAATAAGTTAAAATTAATTATATTATGAATTAACACACATTTTTGGACCATCTTAGGCTAAAAATAAATTTTCCTCGATGCTTCAAACTGCTTCTCGGTTTTATTCTTCGAGCGTTGTCTACCGAGCCAATTTTCGCTCTTTGTGCGAATCTATCGTAAATTGTCAAAATTAATCAAAATTAACTATAAAATTAATTAAAATTCATCATGTTCTTATTTTTAACATAATTTAATTATTTTATAATATTTAATTTTTTTTAAAAGAATTTAACCAAAATAGCATGATTTTAAGTTAAAAAGGGCATGTAAAAACACATAAATTTTCGTGTTTCCAGCTGGCCACACATGTGGCAAGTTTGAAGGTTTCAAACTTGCTATTTTAAGGTGGGGGCAAATCTAAAGAGGCATAAATAGTGGAGGGGTTTGAATGCAATTTGAAAAAGTCTTCAAGGGCTATTTTGCAAGCCAAATAATCACCCAAACAAGCTGATTGGGTCAGTATGTGGGACAGTTTTGGGCTGCCCAGTGCTCGGTTGGATCAGTTTTCTCGGTTCAGCTCAACTGGGCCACTTTTCATAATTAATTAATAATAATTTATTTAACACAAGTTAAACTGGATTAAAATTAAAATTAATTATATTATGAACTAATACACATCAATTAGACTGTCTTAGGCTGAAAAATTATGTTTCCTTGATACTTCAAAATTGGTTCTCGATTTTGAGCTTCTAGTAGTGTTTACTGAGCTAATTTACCTAAATTGTATGAATTTGAGTTAAAAAGGGCATGAAAAAGTGTGTACATTTTCACGTTTCCACACCCCCAAACTTAATTCATTGCTCATCCCGAGTAATGCACAAATTGAAAAGAATTTTTTCGGAAACACCTTCAAAAAATTCATTTAGAACAACATTCTTCCCAAAATTATGAATTTGGTATACTTATGCTCAAGAACAAAAATTTTGAGATTTCGCTACTTAAGTATACATATCATTCAAATTAATCTCAGTTATTCTTATGATAGTAAAAATAGACTAAATGCTTTCTAATAAAGACATGTTAAATCCCTACCAATTTGATTTTATTCCCTTATTCAAGATTAAGCTACAATCATTAAGTTTAACTTATGCCTTCATATATTGAACATAGCAATTTCTCTCCACTAATGTAGGTAACATAGAAACTTGAATCAATAAGTCTTTAAAAAGGTTGTAATGTGGCTAAGCTAGGGGTAGGTAAAAGATAGATAAATTTAGGCTAAAAACCCTAGACTCAGCTTCAATCTAGCATTCAGAATAATTACCTTCAATACACCAACTTACTTTGCTTTCACACGTTTTTTTTTTTGTACATCTATTTTCTTTCAAGTACATATGCTCTCATTTTTTTGCTCTTTTTCTTTTTTTCCACGAGCATTTTACTGTATGTGCTACAATTTTTTTGAGCATTTCATACTTCTTTTCAACTCCCCAAAACTTATTTTCAAAGCATATTCTAAATAGTACTGAGTCTAGTGTTAGGGAAAATTTAAAGATAATTAAGAGAATAGTGATGGGTAAATATTGCATGGGTTCAATTAAAATTAGGCCATATAGTTTCAAAGTTGGATTTCAAGAGAAAAAATTCATGGTTGGCTTGAAAGGCTCAAACGGTCCAAACAAAAGTTGCCTAAATCATTTTCAACTAACCATGCTTCCTAGGATTTTGCCTCAACAAACTACTAAGTCAATTCTAGAGACTTAAACTTTCATGCATGCCTAACTTTCCTAAGGAACTAAAACTTTTATGGTATGATTTCCATGTTTTATTAAAAATACATTTATACCATAATTCAGATAACATAACAATTATTGAAATGATCAAACTTCATTTATACTGAAGTTTAGCATACTTAACAAAATTTCAAATTTTTGAACAAAATATATCCTAATCATAATTAAAAGAAAATTTATTCTAAGAAGAAATAATTACAATTTTTCGGTCCCCCTACTTAAGATGAACAATGTCCTCATTGTTAAAAATGAATTGATACTATACACCAAGTAGGATTCTTAGAAAATTTATTCTAAGAAGAAATAATTACAATTTTTCGGTCCCCCTACTTAAGATGAACAATGTCCTCATTGTTAAAAATGAATTGATACTATACACCAAGTAGGATTCTAGAAGAGAGGAGGCGAGTCAATTTGACTGCTTAAGTACCAAGCTCCCTCTAGATCCAATCCTAGACATGTATATGTCTATTGCCACACTTTATACTTTGCAACTTGTTCATTTTATTAATGATTTCCACCTCTTGTTTTATTATGCAAAAATAAAAATTCCTAATAAAACCTAATCATATTAAATAACCTAAGAACGGAAATAAAATAAGGTCAAGATCCCCTTTTTTTGTTATTTGCAGATCCCTCCGAATTCGACTCATCTTTTGCTCCATCGTCATTGTTTTTGCATGAATCGCTTCACTCCCTCTTCGATAGTGGACTCCATGGTTCAAATATGAAATCTGGAAACTCAGGCACAAAAATAAACGGGTCTATGGATGTTTTCATAAGAGCTCTTCTCATTAAGTCATCCCATATTTTTGAATATCTCAAGTAAGCTTGTTGTTGCCACTGCATATGTTGCATTACGTCCATCAACTTTGACAGCTCATCTCGAAGATCTGAGCAAGGCGATTGAGTCCTAAACGTTGAAGTTGCAACGTCAGGTTCAGTTACTTGTTCCATTGGTTCTGCCTTATCAGGGATTTCAGCTGACTGCATCGGTTCGATCTCTGTGGGATCTTCTTCTTCTTCGGGATCCTCGCTCTCTTCAACTTGTTGCTGTAGAATAGAGTCTCTAGCTATTCGGTAGAGGTCCCAATATGTGATTGTGCCCTGGCTATAACCTGTCTTCTTTACATTTGCATGAATTTTAGCTTTTAAGCACAAAATTGTTATCGTAAAGGGAAAGTAAGTTGGGCCAAAATGTCTAGCGGCAGAATTCCGCATTTTTCTAAGGATGATTTTCCCATATCAATGGTATTTCCAGTTAAAATCGAGTTTAATAAGACCATTCGGTCTAATTGAATTGTAGTCCCATGTGAAATAGGCATAAGGTTGAATCGAATGAAATAGAACCATACCTTTGCTAGTGGTGCCAAATATTGTCTGCGACAAGTGTGAATTCCTTCCTTTAACACAATCCACTTAGAACTTGGATCTATAAGTTCCTCGAGAATTTCTTACAAATTTTTAGACTCAATATTTCTCATCAAGGAAAAATATTTGTCGTCTTCTAAATTAGGTAATTCAAAGAATTCATTAATAGCATTTGAGGTTATTGGTACCTTGTTTCCATGAATAGAAACTTCCGTCAATTCACTTGAGGTCAAATACATGTAAAATTCATGAACTAACTCCTCATCTGCATTAAGTATTTTCTCATAAAATAACTCCCAATTGAGAGCTTCAGCAATTTGTTGAATAGGCGCCATGAAATCAATATAGTTCCTTTCTTTCAGCGTAAAGCCTTTTTCTGGGTGCATCTGTTGATTTTGAAAACGCTTTCATATCACGCTTTGGCTTCTTTACAGTGAAATTTGTTTTGTGATTCGTCAATTTGAGCAAAGGCACGAGTTCTTTTGCAAGGTATGATTAGTCTGGACATAAGATGGAAACAAATATTTTCTCAAAAATTTAATTAGTATAAAATATTAATAATTCAATAAATTGAAAAATTAAATAATTAAATAAAATTGAAATTTAGGAGAAAAATTTGTCTTACCACATTTTTATAAAAATTAAGAACCAAAGAAAATAAATATAAAGCAAAAGAGGTTGGTTTACAGATGGTTGTAGGGTGCCTTGATGGTGTGGTGAGATAGGCAAGGGTGTTGGTGCGAGTAGCAAGGCGTGGTGTGAGCAGATGCTTGGACAGTAGGCGGCACTATCGGGCGAACCCTTGCGTGAGAAGCAAGGCATGCGTGTGTCATATGGATGCGGGGAAGTGGGCAGCAAGTATGTGCGTCGAGTAGGCCTTACAAGCTACTGGACCTGGACGTACGGCAGGTGCAGCGACAAGTAGCAAGCTGCTACCGAGCACAGTGTGCGTGGGAGCTACTGAGTGTGTGCGTGGGCTGCTAGATGAATGGGGCTATTGCTAGGCGTGAAGGTGCCATGTGGAGCTGGGTGGTGTTGCGGCTAGAGAGTTCAGCACTAGGTGATTTGGTACATGGTGGGTTTTGGATGCTAGGATTGATGATTGAAAAAAATGGCAAAGGTGGGTGAAATTTATAGTGAAAGGAGCAGGAGTTTAATTAGAATTCTTAGAACAAATTAATAATTAAGATATTCTAAGTTCTAATTCTACATAGAGTTAAAAAACTTAATAATTAATATAATGCATATTAAATTATTATTTGCTATTAATTTATTAAAATATATACCTATTAAATAAAATATGATCGAATTTAAACCAATCCTAATTATATGCAAAGTTGATAATAATTAATATATAATAGATATAATTATATATTAATGATTATCATCTTATTTATTAAATTAAATTAAAAATATTTATTCTAGATGCCTTTTCAAAATATTTACAAAAAGAGCAACCAAAATTTAAAAATAGTTCAATTAAGTACCTAGACTTAAAGAAAATTTGAAATTGAGTTGCAATTAAAACTTGCATCAAAATTGACCCTTTTATTTGAAAACCTAAAAATTTATTTTTCCATTTAGGGAAAAATTTCTCAGAAGACTATATTAAAATCAATTCGTAGGAAAGATTAGAGGGGTCACAAGCGGTCCCGCTTAAGTTCCAATCTCCTAGACAAAATTTATTTAAACATACTAATCCCAAAAATATACCCTAAATCATTTATTTTAAAAATAAAAACAAGAAAAATTAAATATCTGATAAAATGAACGAGATTTTATCCCATTCAATTTTACCCCCAGTAATGTTTAAGCATTGAGCATTAACTCGAAAATTACCTCCCTTACTTTGAAGTTCGACAACTCCATATGGATAAACTCGGTGAATCGTAAATGGACTGGACCAATGTGATTTTAACTTACCTGGAAAGAACCTTAATTTGGAATTGAATAACAAGACTTCCTAACCTGCTTCAAATTCTCGAACTTGAATGTGCTTGTCATGCCATCTCTTAAGCCTTTCCTTGAGTAATTTGGCATTCTCACATTTAGAATTCTTCTAACTCGTTGTGTTAGAGCATCTGTTTCTCTTTAGCAAGCTTAAGATCCAACTTGAGTTGTTAGAGAGCCCAGTAAGCTTTGTATTCTAACTCCAAGGGTAGATGACAGGCTTTCCCAAATACCAACCTATAGGGTAACATCCCTAAAGGTGTCTTGTATGCTTTCCTGTAGGCCCATAAAGCATCATCTAGTCTTTTGGATCAATCTCATCGGTTCGGGAAAACTACCTTCTCAAGTATGCCTTTGTTCTAATTGTTTGCCAGTTCAGCTTGCCCATTCATCTGCGGACGGTAAGCTGTGGCAACTTTGTGCTTCACTCTATGTTTGTCGAGTAACCATTTCAATCACTTGTTCACAAAATGGGACCTTTCATCACTAATGATAGTTCTTGGGATTCCAAACCTTGTGAACATATCCTTCTGCAAAAACTTCATCACAACCTTAGCATCGTTTGTTGGATATACCTCAACTTCAACCAGCTTAGACACGTAGTCTACTAGTACCAATATGTACTTCTGACCAAAAGACAGATGGAAAGGGCCGAGAAAGTCAATACCCTAAACATCGAATAACTCTACCTCAATGATGTTTGTCTAGGGCATCTCATTTCTATTGGTGAAGTTTCCAACCCTTTGACATTGATCAGAACTCTTTGCGTAAGCATACACGTCTTTGAATAGTGTTGGCCAAAAGAATCTGGCTTGCAATACTTTGGCCACAATACGTGTACCTCCGAATTGTCCCCCACTCGGAGCTGAGTGGTAGTGATATAGGATCTTATGTACTTCATCTTCTGCCACACATCTCCTGATCATTTGATCTATGCACTTTTTAAACAAGTATGGTTCTTCCCAGAAATAGGACTTCACATCGTGAAGAAACTTCTTCTTTTGATGATATGTCTTATCAATCGGCATCAAACCACAAGGTAAATAGTTAGCAATATTAGCAAACCAAGAGGTATTATGGACATGATTTACCTTCAGTATGTGTTCGTCTAGAAATGTCTCATGAATAGGAATAAGTGGAGAATTCCCTTCTTACGGCTCCAACCTAGACAAGTGGCCTGTTACTTGATTTTCTACTCCATTTTGATCTTAAATTTCTAGATTGAACTCTTGAAGTAGAAGTACCCATCGGATCAGTCTCGGCTTAGCATATTTCTTGGCAAGTAAATACTTAATTTCCTAATGGTCTGTATAGACTGTCACTTTGGTACGTAAAACATAAAATCAAAACTTATCAAAAGCAAACACAATAGCAGGTAACTCTTTCTCTGTTACTATATAATTTAGTTGACCTCCTGTCAGAGTCCGACTTGTGTAGTAGATGGGGTGAAAAACTTTGTTCCTTAGCTGGCCCATGTCAGCTCCTATCGCAGAGTCATTTGTGCCACACATCAATTTAAATGGCAAATCCTAGTCTGGTGTGATGATTATAGGTGCCAAAACTAACCGAATCTTCAAATCTTTGAGAGCTCTTAAGCACTCCTCATCAAATTTGAACGTCGTGTCCTTCTCCAATAATTTCAATAAGGGTTTAGCAATTTTGGATAAGTCATTGACAAATCTTCGATAGAAACCGGCGTGGCCGAAAAAGCTCCTAACACTCTTTATAGATGTTGGAGGTGGGAGTTTCTCAATAACGTCTACCTTTGCTTTATCTACCTCGATTCCATGTTTCGTTATCCGTTGCCCTAGAACAATACCTTCTCGTACCATGAAATGGAACTTTTCCTAGTTGAGTACGAGGTTTGTTTCTTCGCATCGCCTTAGTACCTTGGCTAGATTAGCTAGGCAATTATCATAAGTATCTCCGATTACTGAAAAATCGTCCATAAAGACTTCCAAGTATTTCTCAACCATGTCAGTCAAAATAGACATCATACATATTTGAAATGTAGCAAGTGCATTACATAAACTAAATGGCATGCGTCTAAATGCAAATGTTCCGTACGGGCAGGTGAATGTTGTCTTGTATGGATCTTCTGGTGCTATGGTAATCTAATTATACCCCGAGTATCCATCGAGAAAACAATAATAGTCTCGCCCTACAAATCTATCCAGCATCTGGTCCAAAAATGGCAATGAAAAGTGATCTTTCCTAGTTGCTTTATGTAGCTTCCGGTAATCGATGCAAATTTTCCATCCTGTAATTGTTCTAGTTGTTATCAACTTGTTATTCTCATTTTCAATGACCGTAATACCTTCTTTCTTTGGCATGCACTGGACCGGACTAACCCACGAACTGTCTGAGATGCGATAAATTATACCTGCATCTAACCTCTTAATGATTTCTTTCTTTACCACGTCCTTCATGATGGGGTTCAGTCTTTATTGTCCATCAATCATCCCTTTTTCTCCATCTTCTGGGATAATTTTGTGCATGCATACAGACGGACTAATGCTGTGAATATCGGCTATGGTCCATCCAGTAGCCTTCATGAATTGTTTCAATACTAGGATAAGTTTCTTTTCTTGCTCAACGATTAATTTCGCTGAAAGAATCACAAGTAAAATAGAAGCGTTACCTAAATAAACATATTTTAAATGTGAGGGAAGTACCTTCAATTCTAATTTAGGTGGCTCCTTGATTGACGCTTTTGGTTGGGCATAATCGCTATTCTCTAACTCCAAAGATTCAAAAAGGGATTGCGGATTAAATCCCCTTTGATTAGCTTCTGCAAAGCTAAGTATTCATCTTCCTCTTCATCATTTGGAGGGTCTAATGTCAAAATTTGTTCCAATGGGTCCTTAACATAGTTGTGTTCCTTTTCCATGATTAATTCCTCTAAATCAAACATTGCAAAACAATCATCAATTGTGTCAGGAATTCGCATAGACCTAAAAACATTAAATGTTAGCTGATCATCCTAAACACGCATAGTAAGCTCGCCCTTCTATACATCAATAAGGGTCCTTCCAATTGCTAGGAAAGGTCTTCCTAGGATGATTGGCACTTCTGTGTCTGCTTCAAAGTCTATAATAACAAAGTCAGCAGGAAAAGTAAATTTGTCTATACATACTAATACGTCTTCAATTTTTCCTTCTGGATGTGCTAAGGATCGATCTGTTAATTGAAGTGTAACTATAGTAAGTCTAACTTCACCTATCCCTAACTTCCTAAATATTGACATGGGCATCAAGTTGATACTTATACCCAAATCACATAGTGCCTTACCACAATATGTTTCCCTAATTTTGCAAGGTATGGTAAAACATACAGGATCCTTCAACTTTGGGGGTGGTTTATCTTGACTGCATTCCTTTGTCAAGGCTACCATCTCATGTTCTCCAAGTCTTCATTTTTTTGACAAGATATCCTTCATGAATTTGATGTAGTTTGGTATTTTTTTCAAGTGCTTCAACCAATGAAATGTTGATATGAAGTTTATTGAGTTTGTATAGGAACTTTTTGAATTGAACTTCCTGCTTCTGCTCCTGAAGTCTTTGAGGGTAGGGTGGTGGAAGCTTCTTTATTAGAACTGGTTGATTCATCTTCTGTGGTGATTTTGTATCTAATGAAGTTCTTAGTTTATCAAAATTAGCTGGTTTAGAAGTTACATTATCAGATTTTGCAAATTCAAGTTCCAGGGAAACTGAAATTTCAACACTTGGTTGAACTTCCTCTGAGTCTTGAGTATCAGCTGGCTCCTTTTCAACTTCGACAGTGTTGGGCTCTAACGTCTTTTCACTTCTCAATGTCAACACTTTACAATTCTCCTTCCTTGGATTCCTCAAATTCTCCGTACCACTAGGTACAACACCTTGTGGTCAGTTTCTGAGTTCAGCTGCAAGCTGGCCCATTTGGTTTTTCCATTTTTTTCAATGTAGCTGGTTGGCTTTGTATTAAGACATCATTCTTGGCTATGTATGCCTTCAACAAGATTTCTAAGCCATTGGATGGTTCAGCTTGAGGTTTTTTTCTAAAATTATTGGGTAAAAATATGTGGTTGGGTCGGTCTAGGTTGGGCATATTTGTTACTGGGTCTAGCCCCTTGGTTACTCCAGGAGAAATTAGAGTGGTTTTGCCATGATAGGTTATAGGAATTGGATTGTAGTACTTGCCTTCTTTGGTTTTGGTTTTTTTTACCCATCTAATAAACGAATTCTGTGTTCGACAGACATTCTTCGAAAAGATGTACTTCCCCATAATAGGCAAAGGCTATATTTTCAAAATAATTCAGTGGATGTGCTGTAAAACTATTAAACCCATTAATGGTAAAATTTTTAAGCATTAAGGAAATTGAGAATACCTAAGATGGGAGTGATGTTGGAGCGTCTACTTCATGTATTCTAGTTTCTCATCTTTCTAAAGCTGCTTGATTGGTTGGTCATTAATAATTGTTGCTGGCAAATCCTCTCAATGATTTCATAAGCCTCATTGTAAGACTTAGAAAGGAGAGTATCGTTAGCAAAAGTGTCCACTACCACCCTCGTGTGAGCATTGAGACCATTATAAAACGTCTTGAGTTGGATGCAATGTGAGATTCCGTGATGAGGGCATTTTTGTAATATTTCTTTGTACCTTTCACATTCCTACTTACAAGGACTCATCATCCATTTGTTGGAAAGCAGTGATCTCATTCCTCAACTTAGCCTTCTTGCTAAGAGGGAAATACTTCATGAGGAATCTTTCTATTAACTCTTGCCATGTGGAAATTGAATTTGGTGGCACTGAGTTCAACCAGAATCAAGCTCTGTCCCTTGGCGAATATGGGAACAGCTTCAATCGTAGTGCATCTTTGGGTACTCTAACTAACTTGAAAGAATCACTCACCGCTATGAATAGTCTTAAGTGCAGGTGAGGATCTTCAGTAGGCATTCCACTAAATTGGCCCACTGTCTAAAGCATCTGGACCATGACTTGCTTCAGCTCGAACTGTTGTACCTCGATTTTAGGTCTCCTAACACCCGGATTAAGATCATGAAACACTGGCACGGCATACTATCTTAGAGCTCTATCCCTATTATCAGCAATAAGGATAGGATTTTGAGCAGGGTTTGCTCATTTTCCTTGATTTGGATTTTCAAAGTTTACCTCCTTGGCCCTTTTTTGACATGCTTGTCTTCTCCACTGTCAAAAAGTTCTTTCAATCTCAGGGTCTATGGGGAGTAAATTGATAATTCGGTCAATACTCATAAACACCAGAAACAAACACAGAAAAATTAATTATGTTAAAATTGAACAAAAAAATTAACCAAAATGCAAGATTAACAAATTCACAGATAAAGACTTTTTAAATAGTCCCCGGCAACGGTGCCAAAAACTTGGAACGACGCAAATGTGCAAGTGTACACAATCGCAACAAGTAATAAAGTGACAAGTAAATGTCGAGTTATCGTACCCACAGGGACTGTGAAAAGAATTATTTATGAATGCAACTTTAAAAACACTTTGGTGAAGAAAAATATTTTGATTTGAAGAGGTGATTAAAAACTAGAATTTTAACAAAGTAAAATAAATAAAATTAAAATTAAAATTCCAATGCACGATTTCAAAAGATGATTTTAATCAAGATGACATAATTGTATTAGATTAATTACATCTCTTAACTTAGAATTATTAAATTCATGTTCATGTTGTTACGAATAAATTCACGGCAACTCAGTAATTTACTAACTTATGAACATACTCACCTACCAAAATCCATTTATCTCTTGACTATATCTCTATGTCAATTCAACTGATTACGAAATTTTAATAAGCAAATGTGTTAATGCACATACATACTTATGAAATTAAAATAATCTCTTGTACACATCTCTATGCCAATTCAAACAATTAATTCAATCTCATAAGCACATAAAAGATTACGCGACGTAACAATGTATTTCTACCTTGAAACAGTTTAATCACAATAATCTTGCAAGTTATGCAAGGCTAATGCATCACTAGATACCGTTGTTAATTTAACCCTCAGCTACCTTAGCTGATTAAATATGCACTGATTAAGTATCATGTCAATTAATTACAATTTTAATCCATTTAAATAATTAATTCATTAGTTACCTTATAATTGTAATGCAAGAATAAATTAGTCATGATTTTTCTTAATCAAACATCTTGCCGAGTGGAAACACGAAAATTTATAATGTTTCTCAACTTTGCCATGTGTGTGGATAGCCAAGGGGGGTCTCTTTGGCTGATGGAATTTGCTATTTTTAGCAGCCACAATCAGCTATAAAAGCCACCCCTTGCTGATCATTTAACTCATCTCTCACACTCTCATTCTCTCTCCTCCTCTCTCACTTTCTCTTAACTTTTCCTTCCCATTTTCCCTTTTGTTCAAGTGCCGATTTCTTCTCTTGGGAAAGAGGTCCTCATCAGCTAATGTTGAGTAGCAATTAAAGTGTTCATAAGCCACCTTGATAGCTGGGACAACGAAGAACGAAGAACAGAGAAATCAGTTAAGCCACAGAGAAACACCGGATTCGCTTCTTGTTCCCTATCTCTTTAAATTTCGTTGTTGTTTTGACAAACATGTTTATGAATATTTATGCTATTGAAATGGTTATTTTAATCAATCTAGCTTGAATTTAATCTGTGTTAGGTTGATTATATTTTGTCTGCTTGAATTATTGAAATTGTGTTTGTGCTGTTATAGGCCTCGGTAAGATGCTTGATTAAGTAAAATCATGCCTAAGTTATTCTTGCAATATTAATTGTTAGATAACTAATGAATTAATTATTTAAACGGATTGAAATTGTAATTAATCGATACAATACTTAATCAGTGCATGTTATTCTTCTAAGGTAGCTGAAGTTAATTTAGCATTGTATTTGGCGATACATATGCCTTACATAACTTGCAAGATTATTGTGATTAAATTGTTTCAAGGTATAAATACTCTGTTACCTCACTTGATCTTTTATATGCTTGTGAAGATTGATTCATCGCTTGGATTAACATTGAAAAATATTCAAGATATTGATTAAGTTAATAAGTATGTATGCACAGTAGCTAGCAAATTACTGAGTTGCCGTAAATTTGTTTGTAGTAGTATAAACATAAGTTTAATAATTCTAAGTTAAAGGAATGCAATTAATCCAACACAATTATATCATCTTGATTAAACCTTATTTGAAATTGTGCATTAGAACCTTTTTTTTTTAATTTTTTTTCCTTAGATTTTAACCCTTAGTTTTTAATCATCTTTAAACCAAAATATTTTCCATCACCAAAGTGTTTTAACATTAATTTCATGAATATTTTTTTAACATTCCCTATGGGTACGATAACTCAAAATTTACTTGTCACTTTATTACTTGTTGCGATTGTGTACACTTGCAGTCGTTCCACCGAGCCCTATAACAACATAAACACAATTTTAATAACTCAAGTAGACGAAATGCAATCAACCTAACACGTATTAAATTTAAACTTTATGAATTAAATTAAACATATAAACATTACAAATATTTATAGACATGTTCATAACAACAACAATAAAATTAAAAGGGTACGGAACAAGAATCAAATCTAGTGTTTCCCCGGGGCTTGACTAGTTTGCTCTACTCCTCCTTCTCCACTTGTTCTTGTTGAACTGAGGCTTCCATGAACACTTGAATGCTGCTCCAAATGGTAGTTGAATGACTCTTTTTCAAAAGGTAAAATCGGCAAGGGAATGGGGAAGAAAATGAAGAGCAATGGAAGGGAATGAAGAGAGAAAACTAAGAGAGAAGTGCATAAATGAATGGGTTTGAGATGTGTTTTAAGTGAGTAGAAAGGAGGGGTATTTATAGGTTGAGATGGCTTTTAAAATTAACAAAAATTAGCACTCATAGAGTCCCCCAATGGCCAGCCACACATGTGGCAGGTTTGAAGGTTTCAAGCTTGCTATTTTAAGGTAGGGGCAAATCTAGAAAGACATAAAAAGTGGAGGGGTTTAAATGCAATTTGAAAGAGTCTTCAAGGGCTATTTTTCAAGCCAAATAATCATCCAAACAAGCTGATTGGGTCAGCATTTGGGACGGTTTTGGGCTGCCCAATGCTCGGTTTGATCGGTTTTCTCAGTTTAGCTCAACTGGGCCACTTTTCATAATTAATTATTAATAATTTACTTAACCCAAATTAAATTGGATTAAAATTAAAATTAATTATATTATGAATTAATACAAATAATTTGGACTGTCTTAGGATGAAAAATTATTTTGCCTTGAAGCTTCAAAATTGCTTCTCGATTTTGAGCTTCTAGTAGTGTCTACCGAGCCGCTTTTCGTCCTTTGTGCATATCTGTCAAAAATAATCAAAATTAATCAAAATTTGATATAAAATTATTTAAAATTCAACATGTTAATAATTTAAGTACAAATAATTATTTTATAATAATTATAAATTTTTCGACAAGAATATTTTCGAAACTGCATGAATTTGAGTTAAAAAGGGCATGAAAAAGTGTGTACATTTTCGTGTTTCCACTTCCACGTATCAATGTTGCAAAGGTATAGATCCAACCCTGAACATGTGGTACAAAATGAAGAGCTTGAGATTGAACCAAACCTATATTATGAGAAGAATTAGTCTGTATTTTGGCCAAAGAGTCAAGTAGATGAGGAATAAAAGAATTCCCTTAGTAAAGGTACTACCGAGAAATCACAACACTGAGGAAGCCACTTGGGAAAGGGAGAGCGTAATGAAATAACAGTATCAACAATTTTTTTAGGTATGAATTTTGGGGCCAAAATTTCCTAGGTGGGGGAGAGTTGTAACATCTCACCCGACGAAGTGTAGTACTCGAGTATTGTTAATTGAACTAAAGCTTATAGTGTGACCATAGAGTAAGAAAATGCTTAGAAATTTATTAAATTACTTAAGGTCTATGAATATGCCCTTGGGCAAAGCCTTGAGTAAGGCAAGCTCTAAAGTTTTGTAGACTCTTCAATGGAGTATACGCCGCCCCAGCAGATAGAAGAAAATAGTAAGTCCAATTGTGAAACCTCTAGTCTGATAGGAACGATAAATATTTTGTTATCTTATTATGTGGTTAAACTATTTAGCTGGCCTAATGAAGACTAGCCAGGATTGGACAAAGCTTTTGAAAATGAAAGGACATGCATTTAAGCCAAGAGAGAAAACTATTAGTCACAAGTATCGAAGGAAGGCTAGTGGAGGGAAATAAGCTTGTCCACTAAGTTTTCCTTTTATGTACACCCATATAAAGCCACTCATAGCTTTTAAAACAAGTTATTTACTTTCTCTATCAATTCATACTTCCTTTTAGCAATTCTCTCTACATTTACTAGGAAAGCATTAGAGATAAGGCCCGTTTGAAGGATTAATCGTGTAATCAGCTAACTTCACTGTCGTGAAACCTGGTATATAACAATGAAACTCTAGTTGTTTCCTTAATTATTTACGAGACCCTAGGGTTTCATGCTTTAGGAACAAACTAAAGATTAAAGGAAAGACACTTCCAAATTGTAGGTTTCCTAATTTAGTGTTATTGAAAACTTGTGTAGTTTTTCTGAAAAACATGATCTGATGAGTTAACTATTTATGTTATAGCTTAAGAAACTCTCAAAAGCTATCGAGACAAAGCTAAGGGACTTGTTGTTTAGTCCCTACTGCATTTTTTGGTGAATTCCTTCATACCCTCTGTGTGTTGTACATGTCTGGATCATGGTAAGTTTACTTGTCTGGTGAAGAGTCTAGCTTTTTATGTTTGTGTATGAAATGAAAGGGCCTCACTTCGTGCTGAATCATTACCCACTTTACTCTGAAAAATGAACCATATGGTTACAACAAAATCAGTGAACTCATGGCGTTGTCTTCATTGAGAAGAGCATTCACTTGGTAGATCCCTATACATGAATGATATTATGTAGCCTCTAGTAAGGCAAGTGTAATCCAAACCAGACTGCCAAAACGTAACAGAGAAAAGAAGGAATGAACAAACATACATTACAGTCTCTGAACACGGGCTAGGGTTTTTGGCTAGCGCGAAGAAGGTTGACTGCATTAATGTATGGGCATAATGTACGTGCCAAAATGATTCATATTCTGTTAAAGTTTGTGTAAGTTCGGTATTCGCCAATAGGCCAGCTACATAAAGTCAGTTTGTGTGGTGTCTTCATTAATGGGTGAACTATATGTCCCACTAAGTTGGGAAGAGTCCTTCTGTTTGCGTAACCTATAGATATTCTAAGGTTTGATTTAGAACTCACTAAGTTCTATGAACTTGCCCGTTTATTTTATTTCTTAGGACCACCAAATAAGTAAAGGAACCCTCAAGGACTACCCAAGAGGATACATACTGTGTTTGGCTTATACTAATTTTGTATTCCACATGACAAAAGAGGGTGGTGTCAAGGCTTGAAATGTGAATAACAATATTTTGTAACTAAAATTTGTATTTGTTATACTATGCTCTCTCCTTAAACATTTCCAATGAACTTTTATGTTTTTAAAGTTTTTGGGCCCTTAAGCTTACATGTTTTATATATTATCGCTATAGCAAATACCTCACTATTTTTGTAAACCTGTGATTCCAGCTATTACATTCCCGGCAAGAAAAGACTTTCAGGCTATAACGCACCATTCTTAGATCCTCCTTAAGAGTCGGGAATGGGGCGTTACAAGTTTTTTGTATTTTAGCCGATTCTCTAATGAACCGAAGGCAGTGTCATGACCCTGTCATGCATAATATGCCTCTGGCTTAGTCTCTAGTGATTTGTACTAAGATAATTTCTCTTTTGTAGCAAAATATGAAGAATGTCTAATAGTTCAATAGAATAGACTAGTGAGGATATGGAAAGCCATGTCCCCACCTAAGAATAGGTTACTAAAACCAACAATAATAATGCTGGGAATGCAGGAAACACATTCAGAAATATGTTCTTCACCATGATGACTCAATTATTTGAGCGATTCATGGGAACTGAATCTGAGCAACAGCCTCAGTAACCGCAACATCCTCCATAACCATGCTTAGAGGTAGTACGCCCAATAGCAGTTGTTCCACTTGCATCTGCGGTAACTTCTCCTAGGTCTGATCATGTCCAAGATATTCGGAAAAGAGGAGCAAAATAATTTTTGGGAGATAAAAGGAGATAACCCCACTATGGTGGAGCAATGGTTCTCTTGGTTAGGAAAGGTAGTGCAACGAATAGGATAGTCTTCGATACGCTATATCCTTGCTAGAAGGAGAAGCATACCAATAGTGGGAAAGCGTGATCAGTGTAACCCCTGAGCATCTAATTGATTGGGAATTCTTTTCCAATAGGTTCCATGAGAATTTTATCAACCCAATGTTCATTGAACAAATGAATAAGGACTTGTTGTATCTAAAACAAGGTAGAATGTCTATCCTGGAATATGAGAATGAATTCATGCGGCTGAATAGGTACGCCAATGGTATGTTTTCATAAGAATAAGACATGTGCGATAAATTCAAGTGGGGACTTAGAGATGATCTTCGTGCCTTGGTGGTAACCTTTCAGTGTAAAACCCTATCTAAAATAACAACTACAGCTCATAAGATAGAGTCAATCCTTAAGGAAAGAAACAAGAACTTTGAGAAGGAAAAAAAATAAAGAGAGGAAGGTCAAGTCCTCCTCCTCTTTTGAACTTTAAGAAACCAAAGGATCACCCTTTTCCAACTTCAAGAAAGGAATCATAGACTTCTAGCTTCAGGCATGAGAGATCCTTTAGACCAACTACATCTATTGCCAATTCTAGCGGTTCTCGAATGGAGAAAGGGGATTGTAACTTCTATGGTAGGAATCATGGTGCTGAGTGCAGCAAAAAGATATGGGCTTGTTTCTGTTACTTTCCAAAAATTGGGTTAGTAGGAATTAGGTTAATAAACTGAGTCTGGTCATGACTAAATTTTTATTTAGATAATATTTTGCTCGTTTGATAATAAATAAATATAAATTATAGTGATTGAGTAGTGGTGGAGTTGTCCTTGATGATATGACTTTGAATTCCTTAACTCTCATTAATTTTTATTTGGTGCAAATTTGTTTCAAAACCTTAGCAAATGTCATCCCATATTTTTATTTTTATTTGCACAAGTTTGAAAATAATGAAGGCTTGTAGTTTACTGGTAGGAAGCTCATTAACTATCTTAGAGGTCTCTAGTTCAAATCCCCTTGCTCCATTGTTTTATTTTTACCCCTTTGTTGCCTTATATGGAGGGCTCCTTTCCTCCTTTAGCAAGTCAAACTTGCCTTATGTTGTAAGACACATCCCCCTTTTCACTCCTTGTTCCATTTTATTTCCAAAACCTATTTTCTTCCCATAAGACTGAGATACAATGAACCTAGTCATGGTTGACCAAGCTACACACACCCCTTATGTCGTCCACTGTCGCGTGTGAATATATAATGCGAATGTGCAAGTATACAGGTCAGATCAAGTAATAAAGTAATAAGTGAGATCATCTCCACAGGGATCGGAATAGGTAAAAATATGGTTGAGTTATCACTATAACCTATACTAATTTGGTTTATGGTAAAGTAACAAAACAATAATTTGAATTGAAGTATTAATGTCTGAAATAAAAATAATAATCAAATAATGAATAAAATGATGTGGCAATTCTATGAGACAAAGTTGAGAGGATTGATGCTATTGAATTGGAAGGTTTGAATTACTTGGATTATATCTTAATAACATAATAATGTCATGGAAAAATCTTGACCAAATTACAGTTCAGATTATAACAACTGCATTCTGCTTCATTCGAGAGCTAGAAATAAATTTATCATTCTAAGTCTTTGTATGTCTATAAGTCTCAAGAATAGTACCTAACAATATTCTTCCTTACTCTGTATAGATCACAACTCTATCTCTAGAGTGCTACAAGTATTCGCTCGAGTACTCGCTCCTATCATTCGATTACGATCCAACTTATTTAACCTTTTCAGTATTAAATCAAGTCTAAGGATATACCACGCATTCATCTATGTCTAGAGCTTGCATGCATATATTTAAAACAATCCAAACCGAATAAAACAATAGATCTACTCAAAATATCACCATGATCATAAATGTATCAAGATAAATCAAGTAATTCCAACTCAAACGAAGTCAGCTCATGGGTTGAGATTTTAAATCCAAAATCAGAATAACATTCAACATTATCTTTAACAGTTTAGAAACCACAGAAATTAATCAACAAAATGAAGGTAAAACTGCAGGAAGCTTTTGCCACTCTAGCTTTCACTTCGACGTTGCTGAATCATGTAGGACCCAAGGCTGATTGCTTGTCACTTTCCTTATGTCTCTGTTCTCCTCATAAGTTGCTACCATTTCCTTCTCTTTGGAATTTCTCATGAGTTTTCAAGAGAGAAATCTACTCTCCCAATTCCCCTCTAAGATCCTCATGTAAAATACCCTCCAAAAAATTTCTCTTTTTATCTTCTCTCTTTCCTTTTTTATAGGGTAGGTCCCCTTCTCTCAGCACACACTTTTCTCCCTCTTTTTGAGGTGAATTTATATGGTACACATCCAGCTGGCTAAGAGTGATGAGGACTTAGTGCTACTTTAGCATTTTCCTAGAATTGCCATGGCGTTTGTGTTGGCAATCCATCCAACCTTTTGCCGTGGCAATATTTCACTTCTCTCAATCTCTTTCTCCTTCTTCTCTTTTTCTTCATCCTTCCTACACCTACTGCATTCAACAACCAATTCCCTTCTTCCCAATAGTAAAAGTAACATGAAATGACATTTAAGGCACAATCCAAGCGTTATTATGCAATGTTCTAAAAATAACCTAAAAATGCAAATATATCTACTTAAGTACAGACATTTAATCAAGCTTAGAGGTTCAAAATAGAACTCCTTTCCAGTGTTATCACATCCCCAAACCTGAGTTCTTTCTTGTCCTCAAGCAAAATATGTATGAATGCATGAATTTTCCATAACTACACAATTTCCTCTTGTACTGCTAAACCGAACGAAACATATTTTATACCTTCATTCTCAACAATCTTCTGTCTAAAAAAAATTGGTTCAAATTTTATAGGTTTGTTTAGCATACAAAGTGCAAAAAATGTTACCTAAAAATACAAGTTCTTAAATATTCATGCAATTCTGATTATAGCAAGCACCTCCTAATGTACTTAGTTTATCTTTCCCCTAAACTCAATTTTTCTTCTCATACTTATTCTATGATTGCATTATATAAAAAAATTTCTAGATTGCTAGGTATTACATCACGCCACCATTTGAATGTAATTCACTCATGAAGCTAAGGCTTTTGACTAAAAAGATTGATGGAGCAAACAACTACCCTTTAGCTACCAAGCCTACTACTATAGTGGAGTGCCCCCAAACTGTATTTATTTTACTCACTCATATTTGATCTTGCTTTTCTGATCAATAATACAATGGAGCAAACAGAGTATTACTGGTGTAACACCCCTAACCCGTCTCCGTCGTCGAATTAGGGTTATAGAGTATTACAGTACAATCATAGACATTTAACACCATAATATTTAAATTATTTAAAACTATCATAATACATTCACTCACATGCATTATGTCCCTAAATTAAGCCCTCGAGACCCTAAAATACATTAAAATCAAAACAGGACTAATTTGAAACAAAACAATAAGTTTAGGAAAAAGTTACAAAAATTGGAAATAAGGGTAACACGACCGGTGGCAAGGCCGTGTGAAATCACCCCAACCCAGATAACTTTCAAACAAGGGACACATGGCCGTGTCCCAGCCCATGTCCTCACCCATGTAACTCACAGAGATGCCCTACATGTAACACCCCTTACCCGTATTCCTTGACAGAATAGAGTATGAGGTATTACTAATTTTTTTTATAAAAAAAATTTCGGCAACATTTCTGCTTATTTTTACATAAAACCCCCTGCAAGTTTTCAAAACACAATTTCAAACGATTTAAACATTTCAACCAATTGCAGGAATATATGTGTATACACAATTTATCCATTAATAAACACCAACCTATTAAACCGAGCAATACTATATATACATATTTATACCACATTACATAAAGTCATCTATACATGCCATGTTTCAAAAGTGTTGATTGCCAAAATACCCAAAAACTTGATGATAGTGTGGATGATTTCCTGACTTCGTCCAAGTTTCGAACTGGCTGATGTTACTATAATCAGAGGAAAATACAAACGAGTAAGCATATAGCTTAGTAAGTAAACATATGACAAGTAAATAAATTTTTCACAAGATTACATAGTGACATAATTTTTATCACACATAAATTTCATTGTTTGCTCAATTTCCAGCAAGCTGTTTTTCTGCATCATAGTCGCCAAATTATTTTTATCTGGAGCTACAGGGCCCCAAATTAAGTTCCGTAAATTTTCCCAAAAACTAAACTCATATAGCTTTCCACCATAACATTTTCAGAATTTTTGGTTAAGCCAATTAGTACAGTTTATTCTTTAAACCTTCCCCTGTTTCACTACCTGACAGTTCTGACCTCTCCTTACTAAAATTTACTTATCTCCCTGTAACAAATTCAAACAATGTTCTCGTTTATTTCTCTTAAAAATAAACTCATTAAGGAATCCAAGAATGTAAATTTCAAGCCATAATTTTTTTTTATAATTTTTGGTGATTTTCCAAAGTTGGAATAGGGGATTTCGAAATCAGTTCAACCCTGTCTCAATAAAATTCAAATATCCCCAAATATACAACTCTTTCGCTTCCCCTTTTTCTTTCATATGAAAATATACTCATTCAGATTTAATTTCATATATTACACAACTTTTAATTCATTTTCCACCATATATAGTGATTTTTCAAAGTTTCCCAATTGTTGTTGTTCACAACAGTTTTGTATTTAAATTTGCTCTTTTGTAGGTTTGATGTTCCCTTCCACCTCACACATGGGTTGATTAAGTATCAAACCCAATATCCCTCACATATTCTCGTCCACCTTATATATATATTCACCTTTCTGATTTTCCCCTGTTGAACACTCGGAATGTTGTCCGTTATCAGTGGATTCAGCACTTAGCAACCACCAGTGATTTGGGGAATCAGCACTTAGCAACCCCTTTCACATTTAAGATATGGTGGGATCAGCACTTAGCAACCACCAATGAATCGGGGAATCAGTACTTAGCAACCCCTTGGGGGAATCAGCACTTAGCAACCCCCTTCACATTTAAAATACGGTGGAATCAGCACTTAGAAACCACCAATGAATCGGGGAATCAGCACTTAGCAACCCCTTGGGGAATCAGCACTTAGCAACCCCCTTTATATTCAATGTACTCCGGCCTATTCCGAGTGTTTAACTAAAAACCGTGTTTTTCAACACTTTACCACCTTTCCCAACTTAACCACATATTTAGGATCTTCGTCAATTAATTATTTTATGTTCAATTAAATCTCAACAAATATTAAATAATATCAAAACAATGCATTAAGTCACATGTTTACTTACCTTGGTGCAAAATATCGTAATTTTGCAATTTACTCCACGACCTTCTCTTTTCACCATTTGAGATTATCTTCTCGTCTTTCTTGATCTATAATAGCAAATTTAAATCATTAAATGTTCACATTTATTAAAATAGTCCTCCCCCAACTTTTTGAAAAATTACAATTTTGCCCCAAACTTTTGCATATTTACACTTTTGTCCCCAAGCTCGGAATTAAATTTCATCTCTTATTCTTATGTTTTATGATATGCTGAACATTTTTCCCTTCTATGACAACATCAAATTCTCACTCTAACACACACTTTTGAACATTAATTATTTTTACCAATTATGTCAATTTACACGTTTTCGCTTAAAATCACTAACAAAAGTTGTTTAACATAATTTCTAGCTTCATATTCTACCATAAAACAGCAAAATAAAACATTTCACCTATGGATATTTTTCCAAATATGAACCCTAACATGAATTATTGCTAGAATAAGCTAAATTAAGCTACCGGGACTCCAAAAACGTAAAGAACATTAAAAACGGGGCTTGGAATCACTTACTATTGAGCTTGGAAGCTTAAAAACCCTAACTATGGCTTCCCCCTTGCTGATTTCATTCACCATGGAGAAGATGAGCACATTTTTCCATCCTTTTCCCTTTTTAATTCTTTTTATTACTAAATGACTAAAATGCCTCCATTTAGAAAAATCTATTTCACCCATTTCTTATGTCTATTTTTGTCCATCAATTAACTAATGGTCTAATTACCATATAATGACCCCAAATTTATAATTTCATAACAATTAGACACTTCTAACATGTAGAACTCAACTTTTGCACTTTTTACAATTTAGTCCTTTTGACTAAATTGAGTGCCCAAACGTCGAAATTTTCGAACAAAATTTTTACGAAATTTTTTCGTGAAATTGTAGATCATAAAAATATAATGACAATAATATTTTCCCTCGTCGAATTTGTGGTCTCAGAACCATTGTTCCGACTAGGCCCAGAATCGGGATGTTACACTACTTGCCTGTGTGCCAGGTCGTGTCCTAGGCTGTGTAACTCTCTGAGTTGCCACACATGCCCGCGTGTCAGGCCATGTGCTTGGCCGTGTAACTCACTGACTTGACCACTAAGAAACTCACAATTGACACACGGCCACGTTGCCAGGCCATGTGTATCACACGGCCGTGTGACAACCTATGTCTCAGGCCGTATGAACCTAAAATTTACCTCAAATTAAGCCATTTCACAACCAATTCACACCTAACCAATCTAACCATCTAAGTATGCATCCAAGGGACTTAAACATCATTCACAACCACATAAACATGCAATTTTGTACACCCTATTTCAACTAACCAATATGTCATTCAAAGCTACGATAATTATATCAAAACATCAACTATTAAAACATAACAATGTTTCCTCATTTCATTCATGATAACCTAGTTTAAATATGTACCAAATCATACCAAAATAACGATTTTAAAACCATTCTAATCATACTAAGAAGAACCTTATTTACAAGCATATTAAAAATAACCAAAATGACATAACTGGGTAAGGTATCAAAGCTTACTAAACCAACACATTTATCTATATATACATGCCACTACCTTAGGAGATACAAAAACTACCAACTTAGATGGATAATATGAGCCAGTTGATCGATCCTTCCAAAATGTCAGCAATGATTCTCTACAAAACAATCCACAATAACAGATAAGCTTACATAACTCAGTAAGGACATAGTATAACATTTAATCTAAACACAATTAGACACAACCCATATACTATTTGATTCACGGTTACGAAAGAATAAATAGTGCATTCAGGGGTACTGAAGTATAAATAGGGGCACGTATGTGCATTCAAGGGTACTGTAGTACAAACAGGCGTACGTGCGTGCTAGTCCATGTAACTCTCTCAGTTTCCATACACGCCCGTGTGCCAGGCCATGTGCTTTGCCGTGTAACTCACTGACTCGAACACTAAGAAACTTACAATTGACACATGACCATGTCGCCAGGCCGTGTGTGTCACACGGTCGTGTGACAGTCCGTGTGAACCCAAAATTTACCTAAAATTAAGCCATTTCACAACCAATTCACACCTAACCAATCTAACCATTTAAGCATGCATCCAAGGGACTTAAACATCATTCACAACCACATAAACATGCAATTTTGGACACCCTATTTCAACTAACCAATATGCCATTCAAAGCCACCACAATTATATCAAAACATTAGCTGTTAAAACATGACAACGTTGCTTTATTTCATGCATGATAACCTAGTTCAAATATGTACCAAAACATACTATAATAACCATTTTCAAACCATTCTAATCATACCAAGAAGAACCTTATTCACAAGCATATTAAAAATAGCCAAAATGACATAACTTGGTAAGGTATCAAAGTGAACCACACCAACATATTTATCTATATATACATGCCATTACCCTAGAAGATACAAAAACTACCAACTTAGATGGATAGTGTGAGCCGATTCATTGATCCTTCCAAAATGTCAGTAAAGATTATCTACAAAACAATCTACAAGAACCGGTAAGCTTACATAACTTAGTAAGGACATAGTATAACATTTAATCTAAATACAATAGACACAACCCATATAGTATTTGATTCAGGGTTATCAAAGTATAAACAGGGCATGTATGTGCGTTTAGGGGTACCAAAGTTTAAATAGGGGCACTGATTGTACTAGAAAAAACATATGTTTTCTCCTTACTTATTGGTTAACTTGTTCCCATTTAGTTATCTTTAGCAAACATTTTAGCATTTTCAGTTTAGTAAATTGCATTTTATAACCCAGTGAATCCTAGCCTATTTTATCCTTAATTTTGCTATCTTTCTACACTAATGTCACCGCATTAGTTAACTCCAAATTGCGTCCAGAATTGTCATCGCAGTTGATAGCTATCTGATAAGAGCCAACCATGCATAAGTTATCCAATCTGGTATAACTACCTTGTACGTACAAGTACAGAAGAATCCTGAGGGAACGACTCCTGTACAATTGAGGAGAACATAAAATGTTGACGTGAGAGGAAAAAAAAGAAAATTTTTTGGCAAAATAACCATTCCCTAACCCTATTTTGAAGCTTGTGGCCATGGCAGCTTGAGCCTCCAACGAGTGAGCCAACATGTAGACTGATGCAAATCCATTCTTGAAGAGGAAATTTAAGTGTAGAACAATGGGAAATGGAGAGATCTAGTCGAGTAGCCTAGGAATAGTATTCTTCATTCGATTCTTTCTTATTTCTTTGAAAACTCTGGTTACTACTCTATGTTTTCTACAGTATGGAAGTATAATGAATGCTTTATTAAATGTTATTGTATTAAATCTTATTTTATTATTTAATCTTGGGGGTTTGAATGTTCTAAACACGGAAGTGTTATTGCAGTCACTAACACTAGAAGGTGCAGTGATAGTTTGAGCTAATAAGCGTTTTAGCAAAAGTTCAGTAAGGACTAAAAGAGTGGCGTTTGGTAAGATCAGCATTTTGGTTTTACCATCATTGGTCATGTCACTGTGTCAGCAAAAATGAATTGTACCCTGGGGAGATGAAGAAATTATGGATAATAAGGGTCCATTTAATGAAGCCTCTGTCGAGAGAATGACTCGTGGCACAGAAACACCAATACTAAAAGAGGTAGGAACCAACAAGACAAAGAAGGGCAAAGCCAAAGCCGACAGTAAAGGAACAACCCTGCATACAAAGACATCTTTATGGCACAAGCTGAAGGATGTTGACAAAATGGTTACTTCTATCAGCAATAAGTAGATCAAACTTGTCGCTACAATTGATGACATGAAGAAATCTCAGAATTTGTTTTATGCTTATACTAAAGCCTGGAACAGTTCTATTGTAGCCACATTAAGCCAATTGAGTCCATCTCCAATACCAGACTTCCCAGTGTTTCCACCAATCATTCAAAACTATGACCATTCATTTGTGAATGACAACTTCGAAGACCAAGACCGATCGGTGGCATCTCCTCCCATTGTACAAGTCTTTAATGATGACAAAGATGAAGAATCTAGGGACATTGAGGATTGTTTGCGCAAGATTCATAGCTTGTTCGAGGATGATATTTTTTCTGATCAAGAGGACACTATTGTTGACAAGGGAGCTGCTACTCCAGAAGATGAAATTATTGCTGAAGAAAAATAAGTTACTGAAGAAGAGAAAGAAAGAGAAGAAGAAGATTCTGATGTGAATATTGTCATCACATCCGAATCTGTGGGTGCAAATATTTAAAATCTAGAACTAGATGGAGCGAAATTGGTGGAAGTTACTAAGGTCAACAATGAGGAGCAAGATAACTCATTGGCAATAGTGGTCCACACTGGACCACTTCAGGTGGCCTCTCCCATACAAGAAGCAACCAATGATGCTAGGGCTAAGCCAGAACTTCAGGAGCAATCTAAAAATCGTGCAAATCCCAAAGAAAAGAAAAGGAAGCGCTTTAAGGATAAGAATGAGGAAAAGAAAGGGAGAAGGAAGAAACATCATCTAGCCATAGCAATGGATATGGATAACAAAGTAATTTTATTTTAAAGTTGTAGCTGTAGTTTTCATGCATTGCATATAGTTGTAAGTCACATTTTGTTTAGTACACATTATCACTGCATTTTTATTGTCATTACATATTCATGTTAGTGCATTGGGGATAATGCAATCTTTAAGTTTGGGGGAATTTATATGGGATTTTTAAAAAAGAATGTAAGCATGCAAGGTTTATGCACAACTATTTGAAAATTTTTGTTACATTCGATGCTTAATTCTTAGATCATGTGAATTGTCAATGAATAAGTTGGATAAATTTGATTTAATGTTGTATCTTCAATACTTAAATGAATGATTTAGGTTGCATTAGTAATAAATGACTAGTAGAATTCCTTGAATCTTGAATGAAACTACCTTTTACAGCTGCTTATATATAGATAGTTATAAATAAGAGACACTCCAAAGTGGGTGTATTGTGGAATGTTAAAAAGGGAACACTTTAATATAAGCGTTAGAAAAATTAATCTGGGGGTTTGTTGCACCCCATCGTTACTTATCAGGAACAAGGGTACAATAATGAAATGATATCCCTTATTCCGTTAAAAAAATATAAATACTTAGTATTGTATAATAAACGCTGTATAGGTAGATAGAATTTAGGATTTGAAGCATGATGTTGCTTTAATGAAAGTGCAATCTCACTCATTCATGCTCATGTATTGTCGATGCAATATTCTTTCATCTAAATATGATTCATTCATTCAAAATTTAGAGGGTTCAAGTTGCTAGCATGATCATTTGCCTTAGAAAAAATTTTGTAGCCTTGCTAGTTTTTATTTTACTTGAGGACAAGTAAAAACTCAATTTTGGGGGTGTGATTGTACTAGAAAGAACATATGTTTTCTCCCTAGTTATTGGTTAATTTGTCCCTATTTAGTTATCTTTAGCATACATTTTAGCAATTGCATTTTATAACCTAGTGAATCCTAACCTATCTTATCCTTAATTTTTCTATCTTTCTGCACTAATGTCGCCAAATTACTTAACTCCAAATTGCATTCAAAATTATCGCCGTAGTTGACAACTGTCTAATAAGAGCCAACCATGCATGAGTTGTCTAATCTGGTATAATAGCCCTGTACGTACAAGTATAGAAGAATCCTGAGGGAAGGACACCTATACAGATGAGGAGAACATAAAAGGTTGACGTGAGAGGAAAAAAAGAACATTTTTGGCAAAACCACTATTGTCTTACCCTATTTTGAAGCTTGCGGCCATAGCAACTTGAGCCTCCTACGGGTGAGCCAATGAGAAGACTGATGGAAATCCACTCCTAACGAGGAAATCTAAGTGCAGAACAAGGGGAATAGAGAGATCCAGTTGAGTAACCTAGGAAGTGCAGAACAAGGGGAAATAGAGAGATCCAGTTGAGTAGCCTACGAATAGTATTCTTCATTCGATTCTTTCTTATTTCTTTGAAAACATTGGTGATTACTCTACGTTTTCTACTGTATGAAAGTACAATGAATGCTTTTTTAAATGTTATCTTATTAAATCTTATTTTATTATTTAATCTTAGGGGTTTGAATGTTCTAAACACAAAAGTGTTATTGCAGTCACTAACACTGGAAGGTGCAGTGACAGTTTGAGCTAATAAGCATTTCAGCGAAAGATGAGTAAGGACTAAAGGAATTTAATCCACTTGTTCTTAATAGTGCCATATTGCCATCATCAGAAGGTGAGCTTAATATGCATGGTTAAGTCTGATATTAAATAAAAGAGTGGCATTTGGCAAGATATACATTAAATTTTATTGCGTCGCCAATCACCTATCTTTTATACCTTGTGAGTACTTAGTATACTGCTGAAGATTCATGTTGGGGATCCCAATTTATCATTACCATATTTTATTTCATTATTTTTAAGATATTGCTCCGACAATTACCCACACAATTTAGTTCAATTTTTTTAGCTATTGCATCGACATTAATAGAAAAAAGAGAACCATCCCTATGGGATCTATAACCAATAGACTCACATCTGTCTACTATACTTGCATCGACAGCGTACGCTTGCACATTTTTGCTTTAACATTTACAGCCGACTAGGTACGTATGTGCATTCAAAAATAGTTATCTACAAACATATTAACTAAAAAAGCAATAATATAAGATTACAAGTCGAATGTTATTTACATATGGACTTACCCACGATTTTCTTTCGGTCAATACGCAGGGACTATTCCGCTATTTTCCCTTTTCTTCGATTATGGTCTCTTTGATTCAAATCTTTATCTATATATTAATTAAACACAATACGTTAATCTCATACACATTTCACATTCCATTCAATGCATATGGACCTTAGCTTTTCATTAATTACACATTTTCCCTAAAGTTTTATAGCTTTTGTAATTTAGTCCTCTAACCCGAAAATCATCAAGGTATCCATTTTCTAAGAATTAAATTAAGTCGAATATACTAGGCCCTTAAATAGTCCATATTAGACATCAAATTCAGTATCATACCTTGAAATTTTAACATTTTAACAATTCAATCCTTAAATCAAAATCTAACAAAAATCACTTCACAAAATGACCAAATACCACAATCAAAGCTTCAAACACATAGTTATCATCAAAAACATTAAAGATTCATCAATTGTAACTTCTAAAATTTTTAACAGATTCAAAAAATGAAGGTACGGGCTAGCTGGACCTAGTTGCAACAATCTCAAAGACATAAAAATAATTTAAAACGAGATCAAATCCACATACCATGCAAGAAGAAATCAAAACCAAAGCTTTTCTCCTCTTCAATAGTGAATTTCAGTTCTAAAATGACAAAATCGTGAAGATGATAACTTTGTTTCAATCTTTTCTTACTTAATTTTCTTTTTAATTATTAAATTACCACTTTACCCTTATCATTAATCAATAATTTCAATAAAACCAAGTCCATGCACTTCCACTAAGTCTTTAAATAGTATATTTACCATTCAAGTCCTTTAGTTTAAGATTTCAAAGCTATTGGATCCCTTTAACTAATAGAACTTAAATTTTACCCTTTTTATGATTTAGTCCTTTTCACTTAATAAACCATGTAAACTTCAAAATTTCTTAAGCAAATTTTAATACAACTCTAATGATTCTGTAAATATTTTATAAATAAGATTTATGAGTCAATACAACTGAGATTTGTTGTCTCAAAACCACTATTCAGTCACCACTGATAAACGGGTTGTTACAACTGGCCTACTCAACAATTTCAAACATTGGAGTTCTTTATAGTGCCTTTTTTAATTTAATTTAATTTATTTACTTTCCCTTAGATTTGTCGTGATATTTATTATTGCACAATGCTAATTTACTGATCTTAGTTTCAAGACTTATAAGTATATTCAAAGAACCCTACCATAGACTAATTGCGATTATACTTAGGTCATTCTACTTTTAGGCATCAATATTCACACGACTATCCTAAGCTAAACATACCTGATCAATTATCACAATTTTCACAGTTTGAAGATTTATTATCCTCATCGAACATCATGGATAACAATATACGTCTCATGGTCTAACAGTCATTTAGCATTTGTATGTCATGGAAAATTGACTGAAAAAATGAGTGACAAAATGATCTAATGTTCAAACAAAATATCTCATGCATGTAATATGTGCAACACACCCCCAAACCTAAAAGATGCATTGTCCTCAATGCATGATCAAACACAAAATTTCACTTATGAAAAAACAAATATATATGTAGAAAATGCAATGAAAACAATTATGAATGCATGAAAAACACATGTAAAAATGAAAAAAATATATATGCAAAGCAAAAGTAAAAACAAAAGCTTAGAAAGGATTTGTGTTATTTTTGTTGGATCGAGTGGCTATCCTTGCAACGTGGTTGTAGCGCTGCTTCCATTTGAGCTGATTGATGGACACCTCTTCTTCATCATCATCTAATTTTGTGAGATCATCAATCAATTGATTAACCGCACAATCTTACTCTGCTATAGGTGCAGTGGTTCGTGCTGCAGTGGCAGGTTCCTATGGTGCAGAAGTTTAATTCATGTTATCTCATTCCTTATCTGATTTAACGTTTGCCCATTTTTTTCTCTTTCTTATCTCTGTTTCTTTGTTCTTCTATTCTGTAGTGGATAGATGTGTGGTAGTGCCCGTCACAACAGCTTCAACTTCATCCTCATCGCCATCCTCTGGATCTAATAGCAATTCTTTGGGAAAAGTAGGGAATGCAGGCATGGGCCTGGTGAAATTTTTCTGAAGAGATTTCTTGATGGCATTATCCCTCATTCTAACATAGCCCCAAAATAAAGCCATTTCTTCTTGAGCCCTTCTTAGATCAATAGTTATCATCAATTGTTGCTTCTCCATCAAACAAAACTATTGCTTCAACATCTCAAGAGCATCGAGCATTTGTTGCTTGAAATTATTGTGAGATATGGATGGAGTGTCATGGGTACCAGTAGGTGGAGAAGAGGTTGATGCAAAGCCAAGATGCCTTGGCACTTCTTCCCCTAAAAATCTCATGGAAATCTGTTTAGTAATGGCTCATTTGTTAGGGATTTTGTCCTTATTTGCTTAGATAGGGACATTGACCCATTGACCAAGTGTAATAATGAGAGATGTAAAATTTAGAGTGCCTGCATTCTTTTGTGCACAATGGCTGAACTTTTCTAAAAATAATTTTTCCAACATTTATCTTTCTTCGAGTCATAATATAGTGCAGTAACAACATACGATCCTTTGAAATAGTAGAGTTATGTGTTAAAAGGCTACAGGCGAGATTTAAGAAAATTGTACCATACCATACAATGTGTTTTCAAAGAGACACAGTCGATGGTGTAACAGTCATTCCAAGAAACTGTCTATTTGGTCCCTTTTACACAAAAATCCTCAAGAACTTGATTGAGTCCTTCTACTGTTATTTTCTTGAGCATTAAGGCCTTCAGGTAAACCATATTGTGCGTTGATGGAGTATTCATCGAATAACACCGAAGCACCGTATACATAGATGACAACATTATCTATAGAGGATAAATGGGCATAAAATTCCTCTACAACTTTTTTGACAACATCGTCAAGATGAAGGAAAAAGAGTTTCTATCCATGTTTCTCTACCATGAAAATTTCTTCAGTGTATCCCATAAAGGTTTCCTCTTTAAAAATAAAACCTTTTTCCATGCAAAAGGGTCGTTTTGATATGTTCGTGTTGTACTTTTCTTCAATGGCTTTGCTGAAAAATTTTCTCAGAGGTATAGAGATCAATGAAGATGGCATACGTTGAGCCATTTGAGAAGAAATAGTAACTGTAAAAAGAAAAAGTTAAGACCTTTATAGTTGTGGAGGAAAAACTGAAAATAACTTGGAGAAAGAAAATGAATCGAGTAAGGTCAAAATGAAAGAGAATATAGTAGTGATGTGGGGATGATATTAGCCTAAAATTATGGCCTAACACGGTAAAGTATAAATTAGGTAGGAAAAGAAATAACTAATATAAAAATTAAGCTAAAAATTCGCAAGTATGCTAAGTGGGCTAACTATGACATAGCCTGGACCAAAATTGACCAGTAACAAAAGAAAGAAATAAAAAATAATGAAACTGATAAAGAAAACACTACTCAGTTCCAAGAACAATGGAATGTTTATCACAAACTATAGGAGCTCCCTAATAATGCTTCAAATGTTGGCCATTGACTTTGAAATTAAAACTAGTCTTGCCATCTTTAACTCCTATAGCTACATGAGGGTAAGCATGCACTACCTCGAATGGGCTAGACCAATGAGACTTTAATTTGCCATGAAACAATTTCAGCTTGGAATTGAAGAACAACACTTGTTGTCCAGGTTCAAATTGGCTTGGCAAAATTTTCTTGTCATGCCATTGCTTTGCCTTTTCTTTATACAGTTTGGCATTCTCATAAGCTTGAGCTTTGAATTCCTCCATCTCATTCAGCTCCAGTAGTGGATTATTTCCAGCATTAATCTAATCCATGTTCAATTTCTTAATTGCCCGAAATGTCTTATGCTTAAGTTGAACAGGCAAATAGCAAGGTTTCCCATAGACGAGCTTGAAAGACAACATTCCCAATGGTGTCTTGAAGACAGTACGATATGCCTACAAAGCTTCATCCAATCTGGATGACCAATCTTTGTGAGTGGGATTGACTACTATTTCCAAAATTTGTTTCATCACTCTATTAGAGATCTCAGCATGTTCATTTGTCTATGGATGATATGCCCTGGCAATTTTATGTTTAACCCCATATCTATTCAAGGCAGTAGCAACTAATTTGCAGTCAAAATGAGAACCTTCAACACTAATCAAAGCACGAGGTTCTTCTTCTAGGGGTTTTGTAGGGAGCCGCTCAATCATCGGCGTTTTTGGTTGCAAGTTAACCAAGGGTTCCATAGGGCAAATCTATCCTTTTTATTATTATTAATATTATTTAACTAATTTTATTTATTCTCGTTTTTATTTCTAATTTGTGTTTCTCTTGTGTCTAGATTCGGGTTTCCGCATCAGTTGGTATCAGTTTCAGGCCATTCGGTGTTATTTTTGAAGCTAAAATCATATCTGAAACGAGTCAAAAAAATAGCAAAAAAAACCAAAAAGTAAAAACCGTAAAAAAAAAGTTGCCTACCTTTCATACGTAGGTTTCTTCTTTTCCTATTATTGTTATTATTTTTATTTTTATTTTTCCCAAAATTAAATTTCTTTTCCTTCTTCTTTTCTTGACTCAAGTATAATTAAAGCTTCAATTTTTGAAAATCTTAAGACACCAAACGTTTCCCCTTTTTTTTTATTGGGTAGAGTTTTCTTAAGTTTTCTTCTTATTAAAGCTTTTCTTTGACTCTGGAGTTAGGGATCGTTGCAGGTCTACGTTTTTTTTCTCTTACGTTTTCTAACACTTTGTTTCTTCTTGTGTTAGCAGATACTAAAGGCACGCACAATTCCTTCATCTGTGTAGCCTCCATTAGAAATTGCCTCGTCAAGTTTATTGGCCTCTTAGAGCAATTAGGGTCTTCATTGATTCTTTGAAGTTTGCACCTCCGTTATTTGATCTTGATTAGTAACCCTCTCCAAACATATTTACAAGTTTTGAATCATTTAGAGAGTTATTCTTTTGAGAGCTAACGAGTGAGGTTATTATTATTTTTTCTTTCTTGTTCCTGTTTGTGTGATCTTTCAGAGATACCATGCCGGTCACTAGATCCCAAACTAGTAAAAATGAAGAGGATGAGCAAAAAAGAGAGAATGATCCTTTGGTCGAGTTGTTACAAAAAGAGATGAAAAAGTTGCAAACTCAATTCGAACATCGCATGACCCGGATGTTACAAGAGCAATGGGAGTATCTTGATACAAAACTTACAACTCAAGAGAGATACATTACCGATAATTATAAGAAGTTAAACGAAGCCTTTATAAGCTGATAAAATTCGCGAGATCAAACTTTTAAACGAAGGGAAGACCATGTTTTTGATGATGACTTTGAGTCCGAGTATGTACCTAGAGAAAGGTTGGAACGAAGCAATGACACCCCCAAACCAAAATTTCCTTCTTTCTCAGGGAAGAATGATCCTGATGCTTGCTACAATTACTCTGATGAGAAAAAGGTAACATATGCTGTCGCTGAGTTCATTAATTATGCACTAACATGGTGGAATCAATTATGTAAAAGCAGGATTCTTTATAGAGAGCAACCTGTTACTACTTGGGTTGAAATGAAGCGCATCTTGCGAAAACGGTTTGTTCCACCATACTATTATCCAGAACTCCATCAAAGACTCCAACATCTTGTTCAAGGAGATAGATCTGTGGATGACTACTACAAAGAGATGGAGACTATTCAGATTAGAGCCAATCTTGTTGAAGAGGCTGAGGTGACTATGGCTAGATTCCTTGCCGGCCTAAAGCCTGAGATTGTAAATCGAGTTGAGTTACAACACTACATGGATGTTGAAGAGATGCTTCAAACCGCACTCACCATTGAAAAGCAATTACGAAAGCAAGGGACATCCTGCTTGGAGAGGAAATTGGCAAATACAAGATGATAGATTGTGGGATGGGAGAGATGCACGGTTCAAGCCAAATGAGCCTAGAACTTACTCCAAAGATAGAGGTATGCCTAATTCATTTAAAGGTTCTACTTCTACTAATCGAGCTCCATCTTCTTCTTCTACTTCTCCTAGTGCCATTAAGTAGCCAAAAGATATTACCTGCTTCAAATGCCAAGGAAGGGGTCACTATGCTCGAGAATGCCCTAATAAAAAGTCATTGGTGATTCGAGAAGATGGCAAGGTTGATTTTGAGTCTAATAACGAAGATGAGATGCCTCCTTTGGAAGATACTGATGATGTGCATGCTCATGATGAGTATGAAGAATGCTTGGAGTATGGTGAGAAAGCACTTGTTGCTCGAAGGGCTTTAAATGTCTAGTTTAAAGAGGAAGGGCGCGAACAAAGAGATAACATTTTCCACACGAGATGTTTGATTGGTGGACAACCTAGTTCATTGATCATCAATAATGGAAGTTGCACCAACGTGGTGAGCTCTTCCCTTGTTGAGAAATCTGGCCTACCTTGTGTGAAGCATCCAAGGCCATACCGCTTGCAATGGCTGAATGATAGTGGGGAGGTAAAAGTATCTAAATAATGCTTAGTTTCATTTTCCATTGGTAGATACTCTGATAAAGTTTTGTGTGATGTTGTTCCAATGCAAGCTGGGCACATATTACTTGGACGGTCATGGTAGTTTGATCGACGAGTAAATCATGATGGTTTCCTTAACCAATATACCTTTGTGTTCCTTGGAAAGAAGTTTACTTTGGCTCCACTTCCTCTTCAAGAGTCTACAATGATCAACTCAAACTTGCTAGTGAGATGGGTAAGGGAAGTGAGGTAAAATCATTGAAAAAGGCTTAGAGTAAAGAGGCCCTTAGTGTTAAAAGCCAACTTAAAGGCCCAACATTGGTGAGTGATTGCACACACAAGTCACGAGATGGGAGAGTGAGTTTATTCACTAGGTTTCGAGATATCAAATTTACTCTTTGTACAAAACAAACATTTGTAATTATTAGGTTTAGGGAAAACTTTGTTTTGACTAACCCTTATACACATTTGCCTAGATGTTTTTTTGCTCTTTTGCACGATTTTGAGGATGTATTTCCTTCTGAAATGCCTAAGGGATTACCTCCTTTACGAGGGATTGAACATCAAGTTGACTTTGTACCTGGGTCGAGTATTCCGAATAGACTAGTCTGTAGAAGCAATCCTGAAGAAACTAAAGAGTTACAAAGGCAAGTTGAAGATCTCTTAGAGAAAGGGTTGATTCGTGAGAGTCTAAGCCCTTATGCGGTCCCTGTACTTCTCGTCCCAAAAAAAGATAGTTCTTGGAGAATGTGTGTTGATTGTCGTGCTGTCAACAAGATTATGGTAAAGTATCGACATCCAATTCCTCGATTAGATTATATGTTGGATGAGCTTAGTGGTGCATGCATTTTCTCTAAAATTGACTTAAAAAGTGGTTACCATCAAATAAGAATGAAACAAGGTGATGAATGGAAAACTGCTTTTAAGACTAAGTATGGCCTGTATGAGTGGTTAGTCATGCCATTTGGCTTAACTAATGCTCCTAGCACATTCATGAGATTAATGAACCACATACTTAGACCTTTTTTAGGAAAATTTGTCTTTGTGTATTTTGATGACATACTGATTTATAGTAAAACTTTGAATGATCATGTTGGGCATGTTAAATTAGTATTGGATGTGTTAAGGCATGAACGACTCTTTGCTAATCTTGAAAAATGCACCTTTTGTATGGATAAGCTTGTTTTTTTGGGTTTTGTGATAAGTTCTACAGGAATCCATGTGGATGAGGAGAAGGTAAAGGCAATTAAAGAATGGCCTATCCCTAAAACTGTTTCTGAGGTAAGGTCTTTCCTTGGGTTAGCTGGTTTCTACCGTAGGTTTGCTCGTAACTTTTCCACAATTGCTTCGCCTTTGACTGCACTTATTAAAAAGGATGTATCTTTTCATTGGACAGATAAGCAAGAATTAGCATTTAATGATCTTAAAGATAAATTGTGTAATGTTCCTATTCTTGTTTTACTTAATTTTGAAAAGACCTTTGAGATTGAATGTGATGCTTCTGGTGTAGGTATAGGTGTTGTCCTCATGCAAGATAGTAATCCACTAGCCTACTTTAGTGAGAAACTTGGTGGAGCACATTTGAACTATTCGACCAATGATAAAGAGTTGTATGCCTTGGTAAGGGCATTAGAAGTTTGGCAACATTACCTTTTACCAAAGGAGTTTGTGATTCACACTGACCATGAATCACTTAAGCACTTAAAGGGACAAGGTAAGTTGAACAAGCGACATGCGAGGTGGGTTGAATTCATTGAATCTTTTCCTTATGTTATAAGGTATAAGAAAGGTAAAGATAATATTGTGGCAGATGCTCTATCAAGGAGGTACACTTTACTTAGTACTTTGCATACTAAGTTATTAGGTTTTAAGTATCTCAAAGATTTATATGCCACTGATTCTGATTTTGCAAGCATTTATGATGCATGTGAACATGGTGCATTTCATAAATTTTATAAGCATGATGGCTATCTTTTTCGAAATAATAGACTATGCTTACTAAAGTGTTCAATGCGAGAATTGTTGGTTCGAGAGGCTCATAGTGGTGGTCTTATGGGTCATTTTGGAGTCATTAAGACTTATGATGTTTTACATGAGCATTTTTATTGGCCTAACATGTGAAAACTTGTTGAGAAAATTTGCTCTACTTGCATTACTTGTAAACAAGCTAAATCCACTGTGATGCCTCATGGTCTATATACTCCTCTTTCTGTTCCTAGTTCACCTTGGACTGACATTTCAATGGATTTTGTAATAGGTTTACCAAGGACAAAGCGTGGACGAGATAGCATCTTTGTGGTTGTGGATCGATTTTCTAAAATGGCTCATTTCATTCCATGCCATAAGACTGATGATGCAACCCATGTTACCGATCTATTTTTCCGTGAAGTTGTGAGATTACATGGAATCCCAAGGACTGTTGTTTTCGATAGAGATGCAAAATTTTTTAGTCACTTTTGGAAGGTGTTATGGGGTAAGTTAGGTACTAAACTACTTTACTCTACTACATGCCACCCTCAAACTGATGGTCAAACTGAGGTGGTAAATCGAGTTTTGGGATCTTTGCTTAGAGCCATAATAGGTAAGAATGTTAAATCTTGAGAAGAATGGATACCTTATGTTGAGTTTGCTTATAATCGTTCTGTTCATTCTTCCACAGGTTTTACTCCTTTTGAGATTGTATATGGCTTTAATCCACTTACTGTTTTAGATTTGCTTCCTTTACCTTTGAATGAGATTGCTAATTTAGATGGTGAAAGGAAAGTTGATTTAGTGAAAGAGATCCATGAGAAGGCTCGTAAAGCCATTGAGAAAAAGAATGAGTCCAATTCTCATCGAGCTAATAAAGGTTGAAAGCAAGTCTTGTTTGAACCTGGAGATGGGTTTTGGGTGCATATGAGGAAGGAACGATTTCCTTCTAAGAGAAAGAATAAACTTGATGCACGAGGAGATGGACCATTCCAAGTACTCGAGAAAATAAATGACAATGCTTATCGCATTGATCTTCCTGGTGAGTATAGTGTTAGTGCTACTTTCAATGTTTCTGATCTTTCTCCTTTTGAATTTGATGTAGGTTTAGATTCGAGGACGAATCTTCTTGAAGAGGGGGAGAATGATACGAGCGAAGGAGGTGACACTCAAGGGGTTATTTTTCCTAGTAGTCCAATCACTCGAAGCAAGGCACGACAATTAAAATCAAAGATGAATGCTTTTGTCCAAGACTTTGTTGCTACAAATTTAATTCATCATGTTTGTGACGTTGACAAATACGGGAATGCAATTCACTAGACCAATCTTGGAATAGTGAAAGCCCATAAATTGGTGGATTAATCTTTTATGTATCTTATTATTATTATTATTTACTTAATTCTCATTGGATTGGGACACATCACTTATGAGTTAAGTAATTTTATTGGTTAGGTTATTATTTATTTATTTTCTTAGTTAATTTTAAAGAGTTCTATTAGGGTTCAATTACTCTTGTATTTTGCCTATAAATAGGCTTGCTTTCTATACATTGAAGGAAAAAAAAGGAAAGAAGAGTAATTTGTTTTCTTCCAAAATTGTGTAAGGCAATTTTTTTTGAGAGTAGAGTGATTCTTCTCTTGCTATTTAGTTTGGAGTTTGTTACTGTCGAGGGTATTTCAGAGTTACAAATATTCAAATTTTCTTTCCCGTTCATCGGTATTTCTAGAGGTTCTTCTTCTAGGGGTTTCGTAGGGAGCCGCTCAATCATTGGCCTTTTTGGTTGCAAGTTAATCAAGGGTTCCATAGGGCAAATCTATCCATTTTTTATTATTAATATTATTTAACTAATTTTATTTATTCTCGTTTTTATTTCTAATTTGTGTTTCTCTTGTGTCTAGATCTGGGTTTCTGCATCATTTTGCAGCAGTTCGCACTTACCCAAAGTGTCCTCCATATGGTACTGAATGCCAGTGTACTCTAAATCTCGTCATTCAAAACACACCTTTGAATTATTTGATCTACATAATGTTTGAATAAAAATGACTCATCCCAATAATATTGCTTAGCATCATGGAGAAATTTTCTTCGTCTTTGACTGTTGAGCTCAGGTGGAAGTAATCCACTTACTAAGAAATTGACAATATCAACATACCAAGGTAATGCTGTGGCAACCAGCAGTTGCTCATATGGAAAATCCTTCCTAATGAGTTGAATATTATCGCCTTCATTTCTTGCTTCAAGTCTCAAAAAGTGATCAACCACTTGATTCTTTGTGCCTTTCTTATCTCAAATTTCTAGCTTAAATTCATGTAGCAGCAATATCCATCTAATTAATCTTGGCTTGGTGTCTTTTTTGGTCACCAAATACTTAATCGTAGAATGATCCATATAAACTATAACTTTGGTGCCAACTAAATAAGATCTGAAATTGTCAAATGCAAATACCACAATAAATAGTTCCTTCTCAAAAGAGGTGTAGCTCAACTGCGTATCTGTCAGCGTCTGGATTACATAGTAGATGGGCATGAAACACTTTATCCTTCATTTTCTGAAGCACTGCTCCTACAGTGAAATCATTGGCATTGAACACAAGTTCAAAAGGTAATGTCTAGTCTGGTACTATGATAATTCGTGTTGTTACTAGTTGTTTTTTCAATTCCTCAAATGCTTACACACAAGGCTCATCAAACTTGAAAGTTGTATTATGCTCTAACAATGCACACAAGGGTTTGGATATTTTTGAGAAATCCTTAATAAAGCGTCAATAAAATCCTATATGGCCAAGGAAACATTGAATACCTTTAACTATAGTAGATGGTGGCAATTTTTAAATAACCTCAATCTTTGCTTTTTCTACGGCAATCCCTTGCTATGAAATTTTATGTCCCAGAACAATGCCTTCACAGACCATCAAATTACATTTTTTCCAATTCAGAACAAGGTTGGTCTCTTCACACTAACAAAGAATAGCTCTAGGCTTTTTAAACAACCTTCAAAAGTTTTGCCAAACATCGAGAAGTCATCCATAAAAACTTCCAAAAATTTCTTCAACATGTCCAAAACTATTGTCACCATGCAATATTGAAATGTTGCAGGGGCATTGCACAATTCAAACGGCATTCATCTGGAAGCAAAGGTTCCATAAGGACATGTGAATGTAGTCTTTTCATGGTCAGTAGGAGCTATGGCAACTTGGTTATACCATGAATAACCATCCAAAAAGTAATAAAAGGCTTTTCCCGCTAATCTATCTAACATTTGATCAATGTAAAGGAAAATGGTCCTTCCTGGTTGCTTTGTTGAGCTTTCGATAGTCCATGCAAACTTTCCATTCGATGAAAGTACGAGTTGGAATGAGTTCATTGTTGCCATTGTATCTCTGCTCTCCTCATAAGCTGCTACCCTCTCATTCTCTTTATAAATTCTCATGAGTTTTTTGGAGAGAAAACTACTCTCCAAATTCCCTTCTAAGATCCTCGTGTAAAATCCCCTCCAAAAAATCTCTTTTTTTAGCTAATCTCTTTCCTCTTTTATAGGGTAGGTCCACTTCTCACAACACACACTTTTCTCCCTCTTTTTTAGGTGAATTTATCTAGTACACGTCCAGCTGGTTGAGAGTGACGAGGACTGAGTGTTGCGTCAACATTTACTTAGAATTTCCATGGCATTTGTATTGGCAATCCATCAAACCTTTTTCCATGGCAATATTTCACTTCCTTCATTCTTTTTCTCCTCCTTTTCTTAATCCTTCCTGTACATGCTGCATACAATAACCAATTCCCTTCTTTGTAACAGAAAAATAAACATGAAATGACATTTAAGGCACAATCCAAGCATTATTATGCAATGTTCTAAAAATAACCTAAAAATGCAAAAATATCTACTTAAGTACAGGAACATAATCAAGCTTAGAGTTTTGAAATATAACTCTTTCCAAGAATTATCATCCACCACCCTCATTTGCACCTTAATCTTTTCTTCATCTTTTTTTTTCTCAAATCAAAATAAAACCACCACCACCACAACCTCATTTTAACTTTTGTTCTCCAACCACCAGAATTGAGCCTTCTACCACCATCAAAAACCTCTTAACCACCATAGATGCCACCGCTTTTCACGACTGCTACCTTCAATCACTTTGAGCCGCCTGAACCACCGCAGGTCTCCTCCTCCTCTACCTATCTTCTCTTTTCTCCTTTCTTCCAATTATAGTGATCGAAACCTACTCCTTTTAATATTTTCTCACCACATTCGGACCATCGCTCTTGCATAGCGAAACCACCATCGCCACTACCGGTGACCAAATTTTTCATTTTTGGTTCCTCTTTCTTTTACCAATTCGTTAGTGGCTAAAACTCATATTTTTTTCACTTATTCACTTATTTATTTTTAGATCACTCAAACATTGATCACATTCCATTCTCGATCCTTCGATCATCTCGTATTAATCAAGTGTAAGTAAGGTTGTTTGATTAGTAACACTCTTCATTTTAGAAATACCATGGTTTGTTTGAATGGTATAGGGTGATAATATGGTTAAGTTATTTCATTATTCGTTTAACATAAGTATTAATGTGATTTCGTATAAACTTGAATGACCAAATGACACCGAGCAAAAAGATCCTTAGTGTGATAACAAAGATAACTAATCCAAGATGCAATTTTAGGGTAAGTGATGGTGAGAACTATTTCGAACGATCAAAACTTTATGTCTTAAAAAACAAATTTCATAGGTCTAACTAAAATACGTGTTTGATGCGATAAATTCATCTACCAGCTTAGATCCAGTGAAATCTCCTCTAATAGGATTGTGGCAATTAGATCTATGTTTTAAGATGTGGGATTTAACTCTCATTTTAAGTGGAATATAATGTTATTTACTTTAATAAAATGTTATTTAATAAATTTGTGAGTACATTAAGCACTCAATTTGAGTTGAAAAACTCAATCAAAGAAAAACCCAAGTAACTGTATTAAGCTATTAAATGTTGTGAAAATTCATGATTTGTGATATGTGATGTATGTAATGTTGATCTCAACTTTATGTTCTGTGATTTATGGCTAGATTGATAATTATGTGATGATCTAAACATGTGATATATGTATGTGTATGTTAATATCCATGTTTTAATATAAATATGTATATTAAAGCATGCTACAGTGAAAACTATGTGATATGTGAAAATGTGAGTATGACACGTGCATATGTGTAAGAACTGAGAAATATGAGTTATGAGCATGAATATGTTAAAATGTAAAAATTTTAACATATGTGTTAAAATTGCCTTATCACATGCATGGGGTGGGATTATGAAAGGATGAAGCTATGTCGCAGTTTAACTGTGATTATGTTGTCGTTATCGGCAATTATGTGGTGGCTTATCCGCGATGTGTTATGTGACCGTTTAATTGATATCTATATGGTGGCTTGTCCACAATTGATGTGTTATTGAATGTACGAGTTCTGGGAACTCAATATTGTTGTGTAGCAAAGATGGGTAGGATTTTTGTTTTTTACAAAATGTATATCATTTTTAGAGTATGCACCGGCATGTTCATGCATAAGTATTAGTATTAGAACTTGTGATTATTATGATGATTGATATGATGAGATGGATATGTTTATATGTATGTGATTCTATTTGTGTTGATCTCACACTAGGCTTTTAAAGCTCACCTATTGTTAGTTCTTACTTTTCAGATAATAATCGAGGTTAATACGGGATCGGCTTACGGAGGTGCTCCTGTTTATTTTCAAAAAAATATATTATTTTGGTACTCGATATATATTTTGGGGATGTGTTTTTATTCCTGTGGACTTTTGCTTGGGATTTTCTTTTGGACTTTGAATTATTTTGATGTTGGATTTTTCTATATGATTTAGGTTTTAAAATTATTAGTTCAAAGATTTTGAAATTAACAATTTATGATGGATTTTTCATAACTAAGTCAAACAATGCCCAACAAGGGTGTTTTCAAAATTCAATACTTTGTTTTTGAAACTCAACACTATCTACTCACAAAATTGATATATTATGAGATATATATTAAATCTACTTTTTGAAAATGACAAGCGAGTTTTAGATATCCAAATTATCGGCTGCGATGTTTTAATTGAAGTACGACACTTTCTAAAAAAAATCAAAACTTGAGTTTTCTAAAGATAAACAATTTTAAACAAAATTTGGTTTTCTTAACAATGACATTTTTAGTACGACGATCTTTAAGAGAAAATAGCTAAAAAATTTCTACGCCTTCAATATGGCCAATGTGATCTTCGAGATTTGGTCATAATTTCTAGGTCAGGTTTAGGGGGTTATATTTAGTGGTATCAGAGTTTGATTCAAAAACTCAGACTATGGTTACTTTTTTTTGAAAATGCATACATATTTGTGAAAAAGGGTATTTTGGAAAAAAATCCAAGCCATGGTCAAAACTCATTTTAAATAAATTTCTTATTCTATTTTGAAAATCCGATATTCTAAAGCTTGCCCAGGTAAGTACTCCTAACTTACTAAATTTTTAGTGTTAAATTGTACATTTCTATATATTGAGAAACTCTAGATTCTAAAAACTATAGATACTAATACTATATTGACAAAACTTGTAGAACTAAAAAAATTGAATTCATAATGAAATCTCATTTCTAATTGTTAGATAAAACCTTCATAAAACTTAAGAATCTAATAAAAAGATAAGTACACAAGGCATTCATACTAGGGGTATGAGAGCTTATGGAGAGTATGGTATGGGAACCCAACTAGATTTGTTTGCATCATAAGTGCGCACACCTGAGCCCATGACTGAACCTAAGCTAGTGGTTAACCAAGTTGAAAATAATTATACCATTGAGGAGGATCATTAGGAGCCTGCTGATGATGCTGTGTTGCAGGCCATGCTTAGGGCACTTCAGCGTGTTGTTGAGGCCCAAGGTAGATAAGGAAATAGTTAGAAATTTTATTTTTGAACCATAGATTAACTTAATGCTTTAGACTCAAGAAAGTGATATGAAAAACTGAGGTATGCAAACTCATGGTATGTGATTTTCGAAGACTACAATGTCGAGTAGCTCCAGATTATTCGTTAACTCTTTCAAGAATTTGTACCTGACCCTAAGACAAAAGATTTTGTTAATGTGTCTACCACTAAAGGAAAAATTCAAGAGACTAGGGATGATGCAATATTCCAAGAAATGTTGGGAGTTGAATAAAAGGTTTTTCGATACTACGATTGAGAAGAACAAGGTTTTAAAAATGAGTAAGTGGTTGAAGCGTGAGAGAAAGAAACGGAATAAAGTACGGAATAAGAGGAAGTATAGTTCTACTGGTTCAAATTCAAGACCTTTGAAGTGGGCCAGACATGATAAACCATAAGAAAATGTTGTTAAAGCTAGACTAGAAGTTCTATTGGTTCAAACAAGAATTTTTTTTATTTGTAAATACTGTAGTAAGAGTCATTAGGGCAAATGTTGGAAAAAGAAAGGTGCATGCTTCAAATGAGGGTCTGTTGAGCATCGTGTTAAAGATCGTTCACGTCATTGTTTTAATTAAATACAAGCTTCGACTTAAAAATTGAATTAGAGATTGGGTTATGTGACTAAGCGTCGAGAGGATCGAGACGCATCTGGCATCTATGAAGGTAATTTTACCATCCATTCTAATTATGCCTTGCACTGATTGAGGATTGGTTTTACCTAAAATTTTGTTGTTAATAATGGATTTGTGAAATTGAGAAATTGGGAATGAGAAAATCGTTAGTGATATTTCTATAGATAGTCCCTTGACACAATCCGTGTAAGTAAATAGGAAATCCATTAGAGATTTATGGTGAAGTATTGGAACTACATAGGAATCAGAGTTACGCGGTGAAAGCGTGGTAGATGGTTTAGAAAGAAAGTTTTGAAAGTTTGTGGATATGTGAATTGGCTTGGCAATAGGAATTTTGATGACAGAATTCTTTTTAAGGAAGGGAGAGTTGCCACATCCCAAAAACTGGGTTAGTAGAAATTAGGTTAATGAACCGAGAGTGGTCATGACCGAATTTTTATTTAGATAATTTTTTGCTCGTTTTATAATAACTAAATATCAATTATAGTGATTGAGTAGTGGTGGAGTTGCCCTTGATGATCTGAGTTCGAAGCCCTTCGCTCTCGTTAATTTCTATTTGTTGCAAATTTGTTCCAATCCCTTAGCAAATGGCATCCCATATTTTTATTTACACAAGTTTGAGAGCAAGAAAGTGTTGTAGCTTAGTGGTAGAAAGCTCCTTAACTATCTTAAAGATCCCTAGTACGAATCCCCTTGCTCCCTTGTTTTATTTTTTTTATTTCTGGCACAATTACCATGTGCACAATAGATGCCAACCATCCATCCCCTTGTTGTCTTATGTGGAGGATTCTTTTCCTCCTTTAGCAAGTCAAACTTGCCTTATGTTGTGAGACACATACCCCTTTTCACTCCTTGTTTCACTCCCTTTCCAAAACCTCCTTTCTTGCCATAAAATTATGATACAATAAACATGGTCATGGTTGACCAAGCTACACTATTCCCTTGTTCCGTCCACCACCCTCATTTGCACCCTAATCTCAATTTTTCTTTCAATTTCTTCATCTTCTTTTTCTCTCAAAACAAAATAACACCACCACCACCTCATTTTAACTTTTGTTCTCCAACCACCAGAATTGAGCCTTACCTCTTAACCATCGTAGACGTAGCCCCTTTTCACTCCTCTTCCCTTCCACCATTGTGAGCCGTAGTGAACTCTCGCAAACCACCACAAGTCTCCTCCTTCTCCACTTATTTTCTCTTCATTTTTCTATTTTCTATTTTGTTCAAATTATAGTGATCGAAACCTCTTCCTTTTAATATGTTCTCACCACCATTGGACCATCGCTCCTCCATATCCTGACCACCGCAAAGCCGTCGCCGTCGAACCACCGTCGTCGCCGTTGCTGGTGACCAAAATTTTCCTTTTTGCTTCCTCTTTCTTTTGCTAATTCCTTATTGACTAAAACTTAAATTTTTCTTTCATTTATTCGATTATTTATTTCTAGATCACTGAAATATCAATCTCATTCCATTCTTGATCATTCGATCATCTCATACTAATCAAGTGTAAGTAAGGTTGTTCAATTCGTACAAATCTTCATTTTAGAAATACCATGGTTTGTCTGAATGGTATAGGGTGATAATATCATCTAGTTATTTCATTATTGGTTTAACATAAGTACTAATGTGATTTCATATCAACTTGAAGGACCAAACGAGGCCGATCAAAGAGATTCTTAGTGTGATAATGAAGACAACTAATCCAACTCCCGATTTTAGTGTAACTGATTGTGAGAACTATTTCAAACTATTAAAACTTTAATTCTTAAAAATAAAATCCAATAGATCAAACTAAAATACATGTTCGATGTAATAGATTCATCTACATGCTTAAAACCAGGTGAAATCTCCTTTAATAGGATTGTGGTAATCGGATCTATGGTTTAAGGTGTGGGATCTAACTCTCGTTTTAAGTGGAATATAAATTTATTTACTTTAATAAAATTTTAATTAATTAATTAATTTGTGGGTACATTAAGTACTTGAGTGGAGTTGAAACACTTAATAGAAAAGGAACCTAAGTAAGTGTCCTAAACTATTAAATGTTGTGAAAATCCATAATTTGTGATATGTGATGTATGTAATGTTGACCTCAACTCTATGTTATGTGATTTATGGCTAGTTGATAATTATGTGATGATCTAAACAAGTGATACATGTATGTGTATGTTAAGATCCAAGTTTTAATATAAATATTTATATTAAAGCATGCTAAAGTGAAAACTATGTGATATTGAAAATGTAAGCATGGTACATGCATCTGTAAAAACTGAGAAATATGAGTTACGAGCATGAAAATGTGAAAATTTTGAAAAGTGAAAAATATGTGTTAAAATGGCCATATCACTTGCATGGGTGGGATTGTGAAAGGAGGAAGCTATGCGGCAGTTTAACTGCGATTATGTGGTTGTTATCAACAATTATGTGGTGGCTTGTACACGTTGTGTTATTTGATCATTTAATAGGTATCTATGTGGTGGGTTGTCAAAAGATGGTGTGTTATCAGATGGACGAGTTTTGGGGAACTGGATATTGGTGTGTAGTGGAGATGGTTAGGGAATTGTTTATAAAATTTGCATCGTTTTTAAAGTATGCATCGACATGTTCATTCATAAGTATCAGTATTAAAATTTGTGACTATTATGATGATTGAAATAATGAGATGGATATTTTGATATGTATGTGATTTTATTTGTGTTAATCTCACACAAGGCTTTCAAAGCTCACCCCTTGTTAATTCTGACCTTTCATATAATAATCGAGGTTAGTACGAGCTTAGCTTACGAAGATGCTCTCGGTCACTTTCAGAAAAATATATTATTTTGGTACTCGATATATATTTTGGGGATGTGTGTTTATTACTATGGACTTTTGCTTGGGATTTTCTTTTGGACTTTGGATTATTTTGATTTTGGATTTTTCTGTATGATTTAAGTTTTAAAATTATCATTTCAAAGATTGTGAAATTGACAATTTATGATTGATTTTTCGTAATTAAGTGAAACAATGCCCAAAAAGGGTGTTTTCAAAATTCAATACTTTGCTTTCAAGACTCAACACTATCTGCTCACAAAATTGATATTTTATGAGATATATATTAAATCTACGTTTTAAAAATGACAAACAAGTTTTAGATATGCAAATTATTCATTGCGATGTTTTAATTGAAGTACGAAACTTTCTAAAAAATATATCAAAACTTGGGTTTTCTAATGATAAACAATATCAAAGAAAATTCAGTTTTCTTAACAAGGACGTTTTTAGAAACAATGATTTTTAAGAGAAAAGAGTTATAAGATTTTATGCACCATCAGTATGGCCCATGTGATCTTCGAGAATCAACAATAACGTCTAGGCTAGGTTTAGGGGGTTACAGTTTTAGCTCTGGGTCTAGAGACCACATGATTAAAGATTGCCCGACCAAGTCTGAATACACCATAGAAAAATTGGTTAGAAGCCCCCTAAAATACCAATATGAAAGCATATCAGAAATGGTAGGTAAGTCCAGCTTAGTCCAACGGTCACTGAGGAAAAATTTTGGTAGAACAAGTTCTGGCGCATCACCACGGACCTACATGATGAAAGCCAAGGAAGACGCGAACCTACCTAAGGTCATTACTAGTAATTTTTCTTTCATTGGTAATGAAATTTATGCATTGATTGACCCTGGGCCTACTATTTCATATATATGTACTAAAGTCATAGAGGGTCTAAGTCTCAAGGTAGAATGTTCTAAGACCAATATATTGGTAACGAATCTCTTGGGGAAAAGCACTGTAGTGAACAAGTTAATAAAGAATTTTCCTTTGGCTGTAGGCGAGTACGTATTTTTGGTAGATTTGTTGTTGTTGAGCTTTCATGAGTTCGATGCTATATTGGGATTGGAGTGGTTGACTAGGCATAATGCTATGGTTGACTATCAGTTAGAGGTGTGCGTCTAGTAAGTTCGGAGGGAAATGAAATATCACTATCTATGAAAAAGTTAGAAGTGGCAGATAGGATTATTTCTGTGGTGACTGACAGGAAATTGATTTTTCAATGAATGGATGTGTATTTTGCATATATCATGGACATGCCCGAGTCTAAGAGCTAAGTCACCCAAGTTCCAGTAGTAAAGGAATTTAAGGATGAGTTCCCTGAAGAACTCCTTGGTATTCCTAAGGATAGGAAAATAGAATTTTAAATAGAATTGGAGCTTGAGAAAACTCCTATATCATGCATGCCCTATAGGATGGCACTGGTAGAACTTCAGGAGTTAAAAGAACAGTTGGAAGATCTATTAAGTAAAGGTCTCATCAGGATGCATCTATGCGCCTATGCATAGGCTATCATTGGTTGAATAAGGTCACCATTAAAAATAATTAACCCCATCCCAGAATCGAAGACTTATGTCACATCCCATTTTCTTAATTAATTTAATTTTGTAAAAAGGATGTATCTGCTAGCTCTTATGTCTTAAAATTATTCGTGCATTATTGAAAATAAGGAAGTGTTGGGGCTTAATGGTAGAAAGCTCTTTAGTTATCTTTGAGGTCTCTAGTTCGAACCCCTTTTACACCTATTTTTATTTAATATTTGTAAAGTTTTAGCATGTGCTAGCTAGCATTGCCATCCACCTATGTTACCATATAGGGAGGATTCCTCTCCTTTATTACCAAGTCAAACGTTCTTTTTTAAATGAAACACATTCCCCTTTGCCCTCCTTGTCTCACTCCTTTGCCAAAAGCTCTTCTCCTGCCATAAGCTTGTGGTGCATTAAACCTGGTCATGGCTGACCAAGCTACACCACCCCTTGTACCATCCATCACCCCTATTTGCACCCTAGTCTCCATTTTTTTTTTCATTTTCTTCCCCACATTTTTTTCTCTTTTTGGCCACCACAACTGTAACAACCCATTTTCAGTGAAATTGGAACAGTGGTTTCGAGAACACATATTTGAAGTCAAAAAATTTATTTTATTATTATTTTATTTCCTATAGCATGATATTAGTACCATATAAAAATTTCGTTAAGAAATTTTGCCGTTTATATGCTCAATTCGATAAAAAGGACTAAATCGCATAATGTGTAAAAGTTGATTTCTAGTAGCTAAAGGTATTAAATAGCTATAGAACCTTAAATTATGAGTCCTTATATGGTAATTAGACCAATAATGATGTTAGTGGATGAACATAGTTTGGCATTATTGAAAATTTTATCAGTTTTTAAGGTTATTTTGGTAATTAGTAAATAATGTTAAAATTAAATAAAACAAAATAATAAAGCTTTCATCTTTTACTTTTATCTTCAACAGATTTTGCTAAGGAAGCCATAGCTAGGGTTCAGCCAAGCACATTTTCCTCATATGTAAGTGATTTTTGTCCCGTTTTTAATGATTTCTATGTTTTCGGGTTCATTATAGCTTAATCTAGCTAGCCTAGGGACTAATTTGTGAAACTGTTAAAATATTAGGATTTTTCCACTAATGAATGTTCATGTGATTTTATGAATTATGGAAGAAAACAGATAGTTGTTGTTAGATAAACAACTTTTGTTATGTGATTTTTTGATGAAATTGTCAAATAGGGATTTAATTGAAAAATAGAAAATGTTACATGGTGAAATTGGGAAATAAATGAAATATGGGGCTTGCTAGGGACCTAGTTTTGCCAAAATATGATTTTGGGTTAAATTGAATAAAATATCCATTGAGTTGAGTAAAATTTATCCGTCTAGATTAAGACAAACATCGTTCGACATTAGATCGAGGCAAAGAGAAAATCTCGGATTAATTGCCTCCGTATCTATATATACTCATCAAAGTAAGTTCATGTAATTAATTTGTGTATATATGCTTTTTGAATGAAATATACTTGTGTTGTGAATTGCTATATGTATATACTGGTTGCATATCCAACGAAGTTCGATAATTACCGAGTCTCGTTTGAACATTAGGAATTTGTAAGTACAAATGACATGTCATTAGAGTTTACATGATTCGGGTGCTGGTCCTGAAAGCCCTACCAATGGATGAGGTCCGGCATATGTTACGGATACTTAACAGCTCACGTGAGCAACATCGTGTAGCTATGTTCTGACCCACAGCTCGTGCGAGCAGGCCCATACCCATAGCTCGTGTGAATTCTAATTCATAGCTCATGTGAGCATACATGTACAGGATTTGACAGATTATAATTATATGATTTAGCACACCATGTGTGAACTATCTCCGGTATCCAATGGTATTCTAAATTGTTCAACGGGCACTACTCTGATACAGAATGGTGAGAGCTCGATACAAACTAATACAGGGACATATGTGAATTACATTGAATTAGTACTACATGGCATATTGAGAATTGAAATGGATGATACATGTATATGAGATATAATTGTATGTTGTGTTCATTCTTGATTACATAGACTATGTTATATGATCAAATGGCTAATATGTTTGGTGTACATGTTTAAGCTTTGTCCAAGTGTAGTTGGATTATGTCATGTTATCTTACCTATTATGTATTGAAATGGTAACTTATGTTATATGTTATATGAACTTACTAAGCTTATATGCTTACTCGGTGTTATTTTTTGTGTCTTATAGTGAATCAGAAGATCGTTCAAATTAGAAGCTTGTTGGAGTTATATCACATTATCCATCGGCTCTATCGGTATTTTTGGATGTTTTGATTTTGGTTATAATGGCATGTATAGGTATTTTGGCTAATTTTGGCCTATATGTTTGGTTGCTGAAATGGCCACTTGGTTTGGCTTGAGTTGTGGTATTTTGGTGTTCAAATGAATTTGGTTTTGGCATGTAAATATTAGCCTTCATATGGATGATGTTTGGCTTGATATGCTTGAACTATAGAAGATGAAATTATAGTTTGAGTAAGCATATTATATATGGCTTGTAACTTTGATTTGAATGACTTATATGACTATTGATGTTTTCATGTTGTCAATTGAGGTGCCTTTGGGCATATTGCTTGTATGTTATTATACCTTATGTTTATAGCTTGATTATGCATGATTTTGGTGTCTTGTTATGGCTTGTATATATGTGCATTTTTTCTTGTAGGTACATACCAAGATGGGTAAGAAAAATGGCTTGTAAAATGACTTATTTTCGTCCACACAGAAAGAGACACGGGTGTGTGTCTCAGCCGTGTGTGACATACGGCCAGCCAATACGGTCGTGTGTCCCTTATAGTTTTGAAAGGGTTACAAGTCAGGCTGTTACACAACCTAGCACACGGCCTGGCACACGGGTGTGTGGGGTTATTTCGAAGGGTACACGGCCTTGCACACGGGCATGTGGCTTGGTTGTGTGACCCAAGTCAGTGAGTTACACGAGCACAGACACGGGCTGGGACACGGCCTAGTGTCCCTAATTTGAATGCGTACATGACCTAAGACATGGTCGTGTCTCTTAGCCGTGTGAGTTACACGACTGTGTCACCCCGGCAGTGTTGAAAATTTTCATTATTTTCTGAATAATTCTTTGAGTTCACGATTTTGTCTCGACATGTTTCTAATTCGTATTTAGGGCCTTGAGGGATTGTATGAGGGATGATATTTATGATTTGGATTAATTTTAATATTGATATGATTTGAAGTGTTTGAAATTTATGTTCGTTTGATTTGAAAACTGCGATAATGCTCCGTAATCCTGTTCCAGCGATGGATACGGGTTAGGTGTGTTACATTTATTGTTATCAGAGCTATGGCTTAGTTAATTCTTGGACTGAACGTAGCTTATCCGAGTCTAGGTATACATGCCATTATATAACTTGTGATAGTGTGATATCTCCTAACCATTTTAAAACATGTTTTCATATACCAATGACATCCAACCGAGATTGCCATGTGTAAGAGGTTCGAGAAAGGATTGAACGATGATATAAAGCTTCTAGACAAAATTCTTAGGCTGAAAGAATTTGTTTTCTTAGTTGATCGAGCGCACAAAGCTGAGGACCTGAGTAAAGAGAAAACACATGCTAATTTTGAAGCTAGAGTCTCTAGAAAGAGATCAACCGGGAAGTCATATTAGTCGGCATCAAAGAGATCAAAAGAATTCATAATCATTCCACAGCTTCAGTGGGGAATTCCAATAGAGACAGAGGTAATCGGCGTTTGAGTCCAAAGCCTCAGGCTACATCTGTAGCAAGTGTGGGTAGTGTCAAAGATGACAGGTTTGAGTACAAACACTGTAAAAGACTGCATCATGACGAGTGTTGGAATGACTGAAATGTGCAAGTGTACACAATTGCAACAAGTAATAAAGTGACAAGTAAATGTCAAGTTATCGTACTCACAGGGACTGTGAAAAGAACTATTTATGAATACTATTTAAAACCCTTTGGTGAAGAAAAATATTTTGTTTGAAGAAGGTGATTAAAATCATACAGTTTCGATAAAATTCTTGTCGAAAAATAATTAATTTTTGACAAAATAATTAAAGTGCACTTAAATTATGAACATGTTGAATTTTAGTTAATTTTATAATTAATTTTGTTGAATTTTGGTTATTTTCGATAGATTTGCACAAAGGGCGAAAAATGGCTCGGTAGACACTGCTAGAAGCACAAAACCTCCCCTTATCCCTCCTTGATTTTCTCCACTAATTCCTCCTCAACTCCCACTCTATGACCAGTTCAAACTCTCCACCACAATGTTTCAGTCCAACACTACCTCCTACACAGCTCAAGCAGCAAAATAATTACTTCTTTGCACACCACAGGACTTGAACCTCAGACCTTAAGGATACAACACACACCACTTACCACTGGACCAATAGGTTCCTTGTGACATAAAACAAGTATTAATATTTATAAAGCCTATAAACCAGCGTCCAGATTCATTTTAAGGAAAACTAAAAATTTTGCCAAGGCCAAGACTTGAACCCAAGCTTCTCAGACACTGCCATACACACCCAAATCACTTAGCCATTAAAGCAACCAAGCAATTTGTGTCAAAACCTATAAAAATTAAATACTAGAATTTTGGGGCGTTACAACTCTACCCCCTTAATGAAATTTTGGCCTCTAAAGTTACCTGATCAAAAAAGATGAGTATTATCATCGCATCGCCTCTTCGGGTTCCCATGTGGCTTCCTCTGAACTGTGATTACACCATAGCACCTTGAGTAAAGGAATAGATTTCTTCCTTAGTACTTTAACCTCACGGTCCAAAATCTACACAGGTTCCTCCTCGAAGGTCAAATCTGGCCTAACCTCGATTTCGTCAACTGGAACAATGTGTGTGGGATCAGAGCGGTAATGTCTCAGCATAAAGACATGGAACACATCATGAATTCAGTCTAATTCTAAAGACAACTCAAGTTCATAAGCAACCGGTCTGACACACTTTAGTATACGGTAAGGCCCAATGAACCTAGTGCTAAGCTTACCCTTCCGTCCAAACCTGAGTATCTTCTTCCAAGGAGAAACCTTGAGAAACACATAATCCCCCACAGAGTACTAAATCTCTCGGCGTTTAAGATCTGCTTAAGACTTTTGCCTATCGGAAGCTTCCTTCAACCAGTCCCGAATCAATTTTACCTTCTCTTCGGTATCAACAACCAACTCTGTCCCTAGAACTCGCTGCTCGCCCAACTCTGTCCAACAGGTAGGAGTACGACACCAACGACCATATAATGCTTCGTATGGTGTCATCTGAATACTGGACTGATAGCTATTATTGTATACAAACTCTGCTAGTGGCAAATAATCTTCCCAGTTGCCTCGGAAATCCACTACACAACATCTTAACATATCCTCTAGTATTTGAATCACCCCCTCAGATTGACCATCTGTCTGGGGATGAAACGCAGTACTAAATTCCAGTCTTGTACCCAAAGCCTCGTGTACCTTCTTCCAAAATTGAGATGTAAACTGAGGATCTCTATCAGATATAATAGAAATCAGTACCCCATGCAGTCTTACAATCTCAGCCACATATAGTTTAACCAACTTCTGCAAGGAATAATCAGTACGAACAGGTATAAAATGGGCAGATTTAGTCAATCGATCCACAATAACCCATACCGAATCCTTCTCAGTCAGCGTCAAGGGTAGCCCACTCACAAAATCCATGGTTACTCTCTCCCACTTCCAAAGTGGAATTTTAACTAGTTGGAGTAACCCTAAAGATAACTGATGCTCAGCCTTCACTTGCTGACAAGTTAGACACTTATCCACAAAATCAGTTACTTCACGTTTCAGTTTAGGCCTCTAGTACAACTCACGAAGATCTCGATACAATTTATTCTCGCCTAGATGCATAGCATAAGGGCTACTATGCGCCTATCTCAGTATAGATTGCTTCAAATCATTATCCCTCGATACACAGACTCTCCCACGAAAACACAGTACTCTTTCATTATTCAATCCAAAATCTGAAGTTTCCCCATTCTCTACCTGACAGAAACGAGGAACCAGTGACTCGTCCAACCACTGTTTACCCTTAATCTGCTTAGTCTACATCAGTCTAACTTGCAACTTAGCCAATAAGCTACCATCATCAAAAAGGCTGAGACGAGCAAACATCGTTATCAATTCAGTTACAGCCTTACGACTCAATGTGTCAACTACACGTTAGCCTTACCAGGCTGGTATTCAATTGAGCAATCATAATCTTTAAGCAGCTCTATCCATCTTCACTGCTTAAGGTTCAACTCCTTCTAAGTGAGGAGGTACTTAAGACTCTTATGATCGGTGTAGATAGTACACTTTTCACCAGAGAGATAGTGCCTCCAAATTTTTAATGTGAATGCCACTACAGCTAACTCCAAATCATGAGTAGGGTAATTCACCTCGTGAGGCTTAAGCTGACGAGACACATAAGCCACCACTTTACCCTTCTGCATTAGCACACAACCCAAACCAACGTGTGATGCATCACTGTAAACAGTGAATTCCTTTCCAAACTCTGGCTGTATTAAAACAGGGATCTTAGTCAAAACTTTCTTTAATTTCTTGAAACTTTCTTACTGCTTATCAGTCTAGTTAAATGGTACCCTTTTATGCAACAACTTAGTCAGAGGTGCAGCAATTAAGGAAAACCCCTCCACAAAACGTCTATAATAACCTGCCAGACCCAAAAAGCTTCGAATCTCAGATACGGTCTTAGGTAGCTTCCAATCAAATACAGTTTTAATTTTCTGAGGATCAACCCTAATCCCCTCAGCAGGTACCACGTGACCTAGAAATGTTACTTCTCACAGCCAAAACTCACACTTGCTGAACTTAGCATATAGTTGTTTCTTCCTTAGAATCTACAGAACAATTTAGATATGTGCATCGATCATCCTTGGTTCTTAAATACATCAAAATATCGTCTATGAAGACTACCACAAATCGATCCAAGTAGGGCTGAAATACTCGATTCATTAGGTCTATGAAAGCAGCTGGTGCATTCGTCAGGCAAACGGCATCACTAGGAACTCGTAAAGACCATAGTGAGTCCTAAACCTAGTCTTATACACATCAGCCTCCTTAACTCTCAACTAATGGTACCCAGATCGAAGATCTATTTTGGAGAAAACTGAAGCTCCTTGCAACTGATCAAATAAATCATCTATCCTCAGTAAAGGATACTTATTCTTAATAGTCAATTATTCAATTGATGATAGTCGATACACACGCGCATGGTCCCATCCTTTTCTTTACAAACAACATTGGTGCTCCCCACGGAGACACACTAGGTCGAATAATTCTCGATCTAATAGCTCTTGGATTTGAGCTTTTAATTCCACCAACTCCTTCGGTGCCATCCTATAAGGGGCGATAGACATTGGAGCTATTCCTGGCAGAAGTTCAATTCCAAATTCAACTTCGTGATTCGGAGGCAACCTAGGGAGCTCATCAGGAAAAACATCAGAAAACTCCTTAACAGTTCTAACATCTCCAACAAAAGGACCCTTAGCTTCAGATAAATTAATAAAAGCTAAAAATGCCTCACAACCCTTGCGAACTAGTTTTTCGACCCTTAAAGCAAAGATCACATTAGATAGAAAGTCCCTTCGCTCCCCAATCACAACCACCTCCTCATCCTCAACAGTCTTTAATACCATATGCTTAGCAGCACAATCCAAATTAGCACGGTGTTTAACCAACCAATCCATCCCCAAGATTAAGTCAAATTCACCAAACGGTAGCTCCATCAAGTCTGCTAGAAATATAACTCCTTGAACCTCTAGGGGCACATCTCTGAACAACTTGTCTACTTTTACCGATTGTCCCAGTGGACTTAAAACAGTCATCTCATTAATAGTACTCTCACACAGAATACCCAAGGTGCCAGACACAGTACATGCAATGTATGAATGTATAGACCTAATATCAATCAAAGCAGTGTAGGGTACATTATGAATTAATAACGTACCGGCTATGACGTCAGGGGTGTCACCATCCTCTCGGCAACGGGTAGCATACACCAGAGCTGGCTGTCTCCCTACAGTGTTACCAGTACCTCTGCCTGGGGCTCCATGACCTCATCCCATACTATTTCCACCTTTGACCGGCCCATGGCCTCTCGGTGGCTGCTGACCACCTCTCACTGGCTGAACATGACCTGGTCCTGCAGCTTGCATCTGAACCGACCTCTGAGGACAATCCTTAACCCAATAATCCATGGACCCACATCTAAAGCACGCCCCAATCCTCTTCTAGCACTCACCCTGGTGAGATCGACCACAATCAGCACACGGCTGCGACCCAGCAATAGTAACAGGGACTCTAGTCCGAATTGGTCCATCAAACCTGGCCTTCTTAATAGGTATCCTAGAAGAACTTGAGGGCCCAAAATCCCTCTTATTCCAACCCTTAATTTTTTTCACGATTCTGGCACTCTGAGAGCTTCACTTCTTTAGTAATCTTTCCTTTTTCTACCAAAACAGCAAAATCTCGCTCCCTCTGCAGAGCTATTAACACCCTTAACTCGTCTTAAAGACCATCCTCAAAATGCACACAGCGTTCATACTTAGTTGTCACTATCCCTCAAGCATACTGACTCAACCACAAGAATTCTGCCTCATATTCTGCCACAGTTTTATCCCCCTGGGTCAGGCTCAAAAATTCCTTTCGGCGGGTGTCCACATAACTTGCGCCCACGTACTTTCCTTGAAATACTGCCTTAAAGAAATCCCACGTCACATGATCAGCTTGAGTACCCTCTCTCACGATAAGCCACCATTGGTAGGCCTCATCTCATAGTAAGGACACTACCCCCTTTCATTTTTGCTCCATGGTACAGTCAAGGTCGTCCATTATTCGTTTAGTCACCTGTAACCAGTACTCTTCCACATTTGGGGCTACACTAGAAATACCTCTGAAAATTTTCGCGCCATTAGACTGGAGTCGTTCTGAAATGGACCCTCAGCCCACTGCCCCAGTACTAGCTCCAGCAACCCTCTATAGAACACGGAGCATTTCTTGGGATAAAGCATCATCCCCAACTGCTCGATAAAAAAACCCCGTCTCAATTACTGGTGAGGTTGGTGCTTTCCCAGCAGGCATACGGCCCGATGCCGACGATCCGGCCTGAGCACTTCCTTGGCCTCTACCGCAGCCCTCTATACCCCTTCCGCGAGTACCTCTTTTGCTCATTTCGCTATATGCTTATCTGATCTAAAAAGTTTTATGTATCAGCTTATAATTTCAATAATTATTAACAAATGTATTATGAAAAATAGTCATGAAAGGTTTGTTTTCGCAGATCGAGGTCTCACCACAGTTTACAGTCTCTTACAGGTTCAGTTTCCTCTATCTAGGTTCAGTTTCCACTAAATATAACACCCCAAACTCGACCTAGACATTACAGCCGAATCTAACATGTCACATGGAAGTGTTTTATGAACTCAAACTTTGATGGGGAAAATCGTTTAGTAAAAATCCAAATTAGTTTTTACTTCTTAGCACCATTAGGTAAGTTATAAAAAAAACACCACACGGTAAAACGGTTTGTTATTTGAGGTTTAAATTTGTGGAAGCTACTCTATTTACAGTTGTCTTGAAGTTAAAAATACGTGTTTGCCTTGAATAACAATTTTTGTGGTGAAAACTTATTTGTATCCGTTAAGCAGGACAAAATAAGAAATTAAAACCCAATTAAAAGAAAATTAAAATACCATAGGCCTTATTACATAAAAGTCACCCCAAAGTAAATTTTAATAACTAGTCTAGAATAGAATATTAGCGAACGTGTGACCACTTCTGAGTCCCTTGCAGCTCCAAATCATCTAAGGATGGAGATTACCAGCACAGTTAGAAGAAAAGGGTGAGTTACGAGAACTCAGTGTGTAATCCCTTATCACGCAGTAACAGTCTGGGCTTGAGCCCTGTTTAGTATCAGTACAGTGTGGGCCTTAGCCGAATATAGAAACAGTGTGGGCCTAAGCCCAATACAGTATCAGTATGGTGCAAGTATGCAAACCCACCCCAATCCAGCCAACACACTACTCATACCAACCCAACACACCATGTGGGGACAAAGTCGACCCACCTAGTCCGCACACCAATATTGCAGCACAACTGCCAGTAATAATAATGTAGCAGAGCTGCCAGTACAGTATATGTGGCAAAGCCACTAATAACGGTAATTGTGGCAGAGCCACCAGAAACAGAACTTCCTCCATACCAGAATCCCAACCCATGCAATATGTCATGTCATAAATTATACATGCATGCAAATGTCATACTTAGTGACAGTCATATAAAAGTCATAAAGCATACGGTCATACATGGCATAAAGCCATAGCAGTCATTCTACCATTCTGGGGTATATCAGTAATTTTACCCTTCGAGGGTATTTTGATAATTTTACCCTTCGAGGGTATTTTGGTAATTTTACCCAAAAGGGTATTTCGGTAATTCTACCTTTCAAGGGTATTTTGGTAATTCTACCCTTATAGGGTATTTCGGTAATTTTACTCTTCGAGGGTATTTCGATAATTTTACCCTTCGAGGGTATTTTGATAATTTTACCCTTCGAGGGTATTTTGGTAATTTTACCCAAAAGGGTATTTCGGTAATTCTACCTTTCAAGGGTATTTTGGTAATTCTACCCTTATAGGGTATTTCGGTAATTTTACTCTTCGAGGGTATTTCGATAATTTTACCCTTCAAGGGTATTTTGATAATTTTACCCTTCGAGGGTATTTCGATAATTTTACCCTTCGAGGGTATTTTAGTAATTTTACCCAAAAGGGTATTTCGATAATTTTACCCAAAAGGGTATTTCGATAATTTTACCCAAAATGGTATTTCGATAATTTACCCACGAATCATACGTTGGGCTTACCATTAGAGCGTTTGCATGCCCGTGTGGTCTCGAATATCGTGCTCACGGCTTTTCAGCTTTTGTCGCATTGCAGTTGAAAGAGGGTGTGATTACACACCTGTTTTCGAAAACACACCAGGATCCACGTCCAACCAGTTTGTACATTCATAGAAGTTTTCATTAATCGCTAACAAAAGGGCTAATCTCCATAATTCAAATCCTTAACCCCAAAATGCTTACCTCGAACGGCAATAGTGACTTAGCCCTTTTATACCACTGTCGAAAAATTAACTATGATCCCTTAGACGAGTTTCTACAATACAATCAGATTTATTAACCAAAGTTGCTTAATCAAAGGTTTGAATCCCCTTCATGACCACTTACAATAAAACACAACAAGCATTTGGCAAACATTTAGATAATAGCCCACATACCTGCCTTAAAACGAGAAAAGAGAGGGAGGTGTTGATACTTAAAACAAATACTTGATGTTCCTTCCACCTTCAGGAGTTCGAACCTACAGAGTCACGAACGTTAAAGGGAGATAAACTTCAATCAAAGAAAAGAAATAAGAGAAGGTGAGAATTAAGGACAGAGAAAGGAGGACTTTCAGCAAAAGAAGAAAAGTAGATAAGAAAGAAAGTTCGGCCAGTAGAGAAAAGAGAAAGAAACAAGAAAAGCAGAGAGAATTCGAAAAAGAGGAAAAGAAATGAGAAAAGAAAATAGCAACTTAGGACAACCCGAAAAGGTACCTCACCAAAATCTGGCAAAGTTGGCACCAACAACGAAATGAAGCACCCGAAACTGACCCAAAACCGAGTATCCTAATAACCCAAAAACCAAATTCGGCACAAAGCTACCCCAAAAGTTCTTCCAAACTATTTCCCCAGCTGAATTCCGATGATTTCAAACACCCTAAATGGCACACACTTCCCTCTCTACTCAAATTCCTTCATTTCCTCCTAAAAATCCTGCCCTTATCCCTCCTTGATTTCCTCTACTAATTCCTCCTCAACTCCCTCTCTATGACCAGTTCAAACTCTCCACCACAGTGTTTCAGTCCAACACTACCTCCTACATAGCTCAAGCAGCGAAATAATTACTTCCTTGCACACCACAGGACTTGAACCTTAGACCTCAAGGATACAACACACGCCACCTACCACTGGACTAATAGGTTCCTTGTGACATAAAACAAGTATTAATATTTATAAAGCCTATAAACCAACGTCCAAATTCAATTTAAGGAAAACTAAAAATTTTGCCAAGGATAAGACTTGAACCCAAGCTTCTCAAACACTCCCATACACACCCAAATCACTTAGCCATTAAAGTAACCAAGCAATTTTTGTCAAAACCTACAAAAATTAAATACTAGAATTTTGGGGCGTTAAATTTTTCGTGGCTTGACTAGTTGCTCCGTTCTTCCTTCTCTATTGTCCTCATCGACCAAGGCTGCTATGAACAACTAATTGCTACTCCAAATAGCTGATGAATGCCCCTTTCCCAAGAGGAGAAATCAGCAAGAGAGCAAGGGAATTTTGGAATGGAAAAGAAGAGAGAAAGTGGAGAGAAGAGAGGAAAAATGTGAATGCTTGAGGTGTGTTTCTAAAATGACCAGCCTAAGGGGGTTTTTATAGCTGAGGAGGGCTGCTAAAAATAGTAAAATTATCAACCATAGAGCCCTCCCTTGGCCAGCCACACATGTGGCAAGGTTGATAGTTTCAACTTTGCTAATTTAGGCTTGGGGCAAATCTATAAAGCCACCAATTGTGGAGGGGTTTGATTGCAACTTGAATAAGTCTTTAACGGCCTCTTTGCAAGCTTAAATAATTAGCTAATAAACTAATTTGGGTCAGCTCTTGGGACGGTTTTTGGACCGTCTTAGGCTGAAATTTAGTTTGCCTCGATACTTCAAATTTTGCTTCTCAGTTTTGTGCTTCTAGCAGTGTCTACCGAGCCATTTTTTGCCCTTTAATTCAACATGTTCATAATTTAAGTGCACTTTAATTATTTTGTAAAAATTAATTATTTTTTCGACAAGAATTTTATCGAAACTGTATGATTTTAATCACCCTCTTCAAACAAAATATATTTCTTCAGCAAAGTGTTTTAAAAAGCATTCATAAATAATTCTTTTCACAGTCTCTGTGGGTACAAAAACTCAACATTTACATGTCACTTTATTCCTTGTTTCGATTGTGTACACTTGCACATTCCCGTCGTTCCAATAACATTCTTCCCAGAATTATGAATTTAATATACTTATGCTTAAAAACAAGAAATTTGATAGTTATGTTACTTAAGTATACATGTCGTTCAAATTAATCTCAACAACTATTATGATAGCACAATTAGACTAAATGCTTCCTTATCAAGACATGTTAACCTTTACCAATTTGATTTTATTTCCTTATTCAAGATTAAGCTGCAATCATTAAGTTTAACTTATGCCTTCATATGTTGAACATAGCAATTTCTCTCCACTAATGTAGGTACCATAGAAATCTTGAATCAATAGGTCTTTAAAAAGGTTATAACGTAGCTAGGCTAGAGGTAGGTAAAAGATAGATAAATTTAGGCTTTTAAACCCTAGACTCAGCTTCAATCGGACCTTTGGAATAATTTCCCTCAATACACCAACTTACTTTGCTTTCACATGCTCCTTTGTACATCTATTTTCTTTCAAGTACATGTGCTCTTTTTTTTTGAGCATTTTACTGTATGTACTACAATTTTTAGAGCATTTGATACTTCTTTCAACTCCCCCAAACTTATTTTCGAAGAATATTCTGAATAGTACTGAGTGTAGTGTTTGGGACAATTTAAAGATAACTAAGAGAGAAGTGATGGCTAAATATTGCAAGGTTTCAAGTAAAATTAGGCCATATAGTCTCAAAGTTGGGTTTCAAAGGATAAAATTTCATCAAGCTTGGCTTGAAAGGCTCAAAAGGTCCAAACAAGGGTTGCCTAAATCATTTTCAACATTCCATGCTTCCTAGGATTTCGCCTCAAGAAACTACTAATTCAATTCCAGAGTCTTAAACTTTCATGCATGCCTACCTTTCTTAAGGAATTAAAACTTTTATGGTACGATTTGCATGTTTTATTAAAAACACATTTATATCATTATTCAACTAACATAACAATTTATTGAAATAATAGAAATTTATTTATACTAAAGTTTAGCATACTTAACAAAATTTCAAATTATTGAACAAGATATATCTTAATCATAATTAAAAGAACTATATATTTGAGTGGAAATAATTTCAAATTTTTGGTCCCCCTACTTAAAATCAACAATGTCCTCATTATTTAAAGTAAATAGATACTATACACCAAGTAGGATTCTAGAAAAGAGGAGGTGAGTCAATTTGACTGCTTAAGTATCAAGCTCTTTCTAAATCCAATCCTAGACATGTATATATCTATTGCCGCACTTTATACTTCGTAACTTCTTCAATTTTATTAATGACTTCCATCTCTTGTTTTATTATGCAAAAATTCCTAATTAACTTTATCCTAAAATAACCTAAGAACATAAATAAAACAAAATCGAGATCCCCACTTTATTTATTTGTAGATCCTTCTGAATTCGACTCATCTTTTGCTCCATCATTATTGTCTTTGCATGAATCGCTTCGGTCTTTTTTCGATAATGAGCTCCATGGTTGAAATATGCAATCTGGAAACTCAGGCACAAAAATAAATGGATCTTTGTAAATTTTCGTAAGAGCACTTCTCATCGAGTCATCCCTTATTTTTGAGTATTTCTAGTAAGCTTGTTGCTACCACTGCATATGTTGCATTATGTCTATTAACTTTGATAGCTCATCTCGAAGATCTAGGCGAGGCGGTTGAGCTCTGAACATTGAACTCTCGATATCAAGTTCAACTTTTGATTCCATTGGTTCCACCTTATCAAGGACTTCAGCCGATTGCACTGGCTCGATCTCTGTGGGATCTTCTTCTTCTTCTTTTTCGGGATCCTCAATTTTTTCAACTCGTTACTGTAGAACATAGTCTCCAGCTATTCGATAGAGGTCCCAATCTGTGATTGTGCCCTGGCTATAGCCTGTCTTCTTTACGTTTGCAAGAATTTTACCTTTCAAGTATAGAATTGTTATCGTAAAGGGAAAGTAAGTTGGGCCAGAACGTGAACGTCTAACGGCACAATTCCGCATTTCCCTCAGGATGATTTTTCCCACATCAATAGTCTTCCAAGTTAAAATCGAGTATAATAAGACCATTCGCTCTAATGAGATTGTAGTCCCATGTGAGCTAGGCATAAGGCTGAACCGGATGAAGTAGAACCATGCCTTTGCGAGTGGTATCGAATATTCTTTTCGACAAGTGTGGATTCCTTCCTTTGACATAGTCCATATAGAACCTGGAACTGTAAGTTCCTCGAGAATTTCTTGCAAATTTTTAGACTCTATATTGCTCATCAAGGAAGAATATTCGACGTTTTCGAAATCAGGCAATTCAAAGAACTCATTAATAGCGTTTGAAGTTATTGGTACCTTGATTTCGCGAACTGGAACATCCGTCAACTCCCTTGAGGTTAAATTCGCATGGAATTTGCGTACTAACTCCTCATCCACACTAGGTCTCTTCTCACAAAACAACTTCCAATTGAGAGTTTCAGCAACCTGATGAATACGCACCATAAAACCAATATAGTTGCTTTCTTTCAATGTCAAAACCTTTCTCTACACACATCTGTTAATTCTTGAAGATACTCTCCTATCTTGCTTTGGCTTCTTCACAGTGGAACTTGTTTTGTGATTCGTTAATTTGGCAGATGCACGAGTTCTTTTGCGAGGCATGATTAACCTGATCATAAGATGGTAACAATCATTTTCTCAAAATTTAATTAATATAAAATATTAATAATTCAATAAATTAAAAAATTAGATAATTAAATTAAAATTTAGGAGAAAAATTGGTCTTACCACCTTTTTAGTAAAAATTAAGAGCTCTAAAGAAAAATAATTTTGAATCAAAAGATGGAAAATTAAAAAAAAAAGTTGAGGGGTTTTTGGCTAAGGATGGGTGAAAAGATGATGTGCTACTCGAGCATGCAAGGCAGCAGAGCGCAGTAGGGGATGGATGTGAGTAGCGTACGAATCGTTGAGCAGTCCTAGCAGGGTGCTGCTGACCGATCAGCTGGGCTTTACTATGTCGAGGGAATTGTTAGGAGGTTTCAGCACTTAAGAGTTTTGGTGTTTTTGGACAGAATGGTGTATGAATGAAAAAAAATAAGAATAGATGGGTGGAATTCTTAAAAATTCTAAGTTCTAATTCTATTCGAAGTAAATAACAATTAATAATTAATATAATGCATATTAAATTATTATTTGATATTAATTTATTAAGATAAAAACTTATCGAATAAAATATGATTAAATTAAAACTAGTCCTAACTCTAAATAAAGTTGATAATAATTAATATATATTATAATGGATATAATTATATATTAATAATTGTCATCTTTTCTTTTTTTCTTTTTTATTAAACTAAAAACATTTATTCTAGATGCTTTTTGAAAATATTTACAAAAAGAGGCAGCTAATTTTTAATATTTACAAAATGAGAAACCAAATTTTTAAAAATAATTCAATTAAGTTCCTAGACTTAATGAAAATTCAAAATTGAGTTGCAACATAAAACTTGGATCAAAATTGACCATTTTATTTGAAAAGATAAAAATTTATTTTGTCATTTAGGGAATAATTTCTTGGGAAATTATGTTAAAATCAATTCCCAGGAAAGATTGGAGAGGTCACAAGCGGTCCCACTTAAGTTCTAATCTCCTAGACAGAATTTATTTAAACATACTAATCCCGAAAACATACCCTAAATCATTTATACAAACAGAAGAACAAGAAAAATTAAATATTTGATAAAATGAAAGAGATTTGATTCTGTTCAATTTTATCTCCCCAGTAATGTTTCAAGCGTTGAACATTAACTCGAAAAATACCTCCCTTACCTTGAAGTTCAACAACTCCGTATGGATAGACTCGATGACTCATAAACAGACCGGACCAACCTGATTTTAACTTACCTAGAAAGAACTTTAATCTTGAATTGAATAACAAGACTTGTTGACCTGCTTCAAATTCTTGAACTCAAATGTGCTTGTCATGCCATTTCTTGAGTCTCTCCTTAAGTAATTTGGCATTATCATACGAAGACATTCGAAATTCTTCTAACTCGTTAAGTTGAAGCATCCGTTTATCTTTGGCACTTTTAATATCCAAGTTGAGTCATTGGAGAGCCCAGTAAGTTTTGTGTTCTAACTCCATGGGTAGATGGCAGGCTTTCCCAAAGACTACCCTATAGGGTGACATCCCTAAAGGTGTCTTGTATGCTCTCCTGTAAGCCCATAAAACATCATCCAGTCTTTTGGACCAATCTTGTCGGTTCGGGTAAACTACCTTCTCAAGTATGCCTTTGATCTCCTTGTTTGCCAGTTTAGCTTGCCCATTCATCTGTGGATGGTAAGCTGTACTGACCTTGTGTTTCACTCTATGTTTATCTAATAACCATTTCAACCACTTGTTCACAAAATAGGAAACTTTATCACTGATGATGGCTCTTGGGGTTCCAAACCTTGTGAACACCTGTTTCTGCAAAAACTTTAGTACAACCTTAGCATCATTTTTCGGATATGCCTCTGCCTCAACCCACTTAGACACATAGTCTACTGCTACTATTATGTACTTGTGACCAAAAGACGGAGGGAAAGGACCGAGAAAGTTAATACCCCGGACATCAAATAATTCTACCTTAATGATGTTTGTTCGAGGCATCTCATTTCTGTTGGTGACATTTCCGACCCTTTGACATCGATCATAACTCTTTATGTAAGCATATGCATCTTTGAATAGTGTTGGCCAAAAAAATCTAACTTGCAATACCTTGGCTGCAGTACGTGTGCCTCCGAAGTGTCTCACTCGGAGCTGAGTGACAATGGTATAAAATCTTATGTACTTCATATTCTTCCACGCATTTCCTAATAATTTGATCTGCACACTTTTTAAACAAATACAGTTCTTCCCAGAAGTAGTACTTCACATCGTGAAAAAACTCTCTCTTTTGGTGATACGTCTTATCAATCAGCATCAAACCATAAACTAAAAAGTTAGCACTATCAGCAAACCTAGGGGTATTATGGACATGATTTACATTCAGTATGTGTTCATCTAGAAACGTCTCTCGAATTTGTATAAGAGGAGAGTTCCCTTCTTGCAGCTCCAATCTGGACAAGTGGTCTGCTACTTGGTTTTCCACTCCCTTTCGATCTTGAATTTCTAGATCGAACTCTTGAAGTAGAAGTACCCATCAGATCAGTCTCGACTTAGCATCTTTCTTGGCAAGTAAATACTTAATTGCCGAGTTACCGAGTGGTTTGTATAAACAGTCACTTTGGTACCTACAAGATAAATCGAAACTTGTCAAAAGCAAACACAATAGCAAGTAACTTTTTTTCTGTTACTGTGTAATTCAGTTGAGCTCTTGTCAGAGTCTGACTCGCATAGTAGATGGGATGAAGAACTTTATTCCTTCGCTGACCCATGACAGCTCCGATCACGAAGTCAATTGCATCACACATCAATTCAAATGGCAAATCCCAGTCTAGTGTGACTATTATGGGTGCTGAGACTACCCGACTCTTCAAATAGTTGAAAGCTCTTAAGCACTCCTCATCAAATTTAAACACCGTGACCTTCTCCAATAATTTGCATAAGGGTTTAGCAACTTTGGGGAAGTCCTTGATGAATCTTTGATAGAAACTGGGGTGGCCCAAAAGGCTCCTACCACCCTTTACAGATATTGGAGTGGGAGTTTCTCAATAACATCTACCTTTGCTTTATCTACCTTGATTCCATTTCTTATTATCCGATGCCCTAGAACAATACCTTCTCGTACCATGAAATGGCACTTTTCCCAGTTAAGTACTAGGTTTGTTTCTTCGCATCGCCTTAGTACCTTGGCTAGACTGGCTAGACAATCATCATGTGTATCTCCGAATACTAAAAAATCATCCATAAAAACTTCCAAATATTTCTCAACCATGTTAGTAAAAATAAACATCATACATCTTTGAAATGTAGCAGGTGCACTACATAAACCAAATCACATGCACCTAAATGCAAATGTACCGTACGGGCAGGTGAATGTTGTCTTGTGTTGATCTTTCGGTGCTACTGTAATCTAATTATATCCCGAGTATCCATCGAGAAAATAGTAATAGTCTCGCCCTACGAGTCTATCCAGCATCTAGTCCAAAAATGTAAAGGAAAGTGATATTTCCTAGTTGCCTTGGTCAACTTTTGGTAATCAATGCAAATTCTCCATCCTGTAACCGTTCTAGTCAGTATCAACTCGTTATTCTCATTTTTAATGACCGTGATACCTCCTTTCTTTAGCACGCACTGGACCGGACTTACCCATGAACTATCTGAGATGGGGTAAATTATACCTGCATCTAACCACTTGATGATTTCTTTCTTGGCTACGTCCTTCATGATAGGGTTCAATCTTCGCTGTCCATCAATCGTCCCTTTTTTGCAATCTTCTAAGATAATCTTGTGCATGCATACAGATGGACTAATTTCATGAATATTAGCTATGGCCCATCCGATAGCCTTCTTGAATTATTTCAACACCAAGATGAGTTTCTCTTCTTACTTAGTAGTTAATTCTGCTAAAACAATCATAGGCAGAGTAGAAGAGTTACATAAATAAACATATTTCAAATGTGAGGGAAGTACCTTCAGTTCTAATTTAGGTGGCTCTTCGATTGACGCTTTTGGTTGGGCATAATCCCTTCTCTCTAACTCCAAAGATTCAAAGCGGGATTGCGGATTAAATCCCCTTTGATTAGTTTCTAACAAAACTAAGTATTCATCCTCCTCTTCATCATTTAGAGGATTTGATGTCAAAATTTGTTCCAATGGGTCCCCAACATTTCCTTCTCCATGATTAAATCCTCTAAATCAGACACTGCAAAACAATCATCAGTTGTGTCAGGAAATCCCATGGACTTAAAAACGTTAAATGTTACCTGATCATCCTGAACACGAATAGTAAGTTTGCCTTTCTGCACATCACTAAGGGTCCTTCTGGTTGCTAAGAATAGTCTTCCTAAGATGATTGGCACCTCTTTATCTACTTGAAAGTCTAGAATCACAAAGTCAGCAGGAAAGATAAATTTGTCTACACGTACCAATACGTCCTCGATTTTTCCTTCTGGATATGCTAAGGATCCATCTGCTAATTGAAATGTAACCGTAGTAGGTCTAACTTCACCTATCCCCAACTTCCTAAATATTGACATGGGCATCAAGTTGATACTTTCACCCAAGTCACATAGTGCCTTACCACAATATGTTGCTCCAATATTGCAAGGTATGGTAAAACTTCTAGGATCCTTCAATTTTAGGGGTAGTTTGTCTTGAAGATATGCACTGCATTCCTTCGTTAGGGCTACCGTCTCAAATTCTCCAATCCTTCATTTTTTAGACAGGATATCCTTCATGAATTTAACTTAGTTCGGCATTTGTTCAAGTGCTTCAACCAATGGGATGTTGATATGAAGTTGCTTGAGTACGTCTAGGAACTTCTTGAATTGAATTTCCTGCTTCTACTTTTGAAGTCTTTGAGGGTAGGGTGGTGGAGGTTTCTTTACTGGAATTGCTTGATTCATTTTCTGTGGCAATTCTGCATCTAACAGAGTTATTAGTTTATCACTAACTGGTTCAAAAGTTACCTTGTCGGGTTTTGTAGATTTAATATCTGGTGAAATTGGAATTTCAACACTCAATTGAGCTTTCGCTGAGTCTTGAGCGTCAGTTGGCTCCTTCTCAACTTCGATGGAATTGGGCTCTACAGTCTTCCTGCTCCTTAATGTTAATGCTTTCCAATGCTTCTTCCTTAGATTCCTCGGATTCTCTGTATCACTAGGTAAAGCACCTTGTGGTTGGTTTCTGAATTCAGTTGCAAGCTGGCCCTCTTGATTCTCCAAATTCCTTAGGGAGGCATCATTTTTCCCCATGTATGCCTTCAATAGATTCTCTAGGTGGCTGGGTCGATTTAGGTTGGACATAATTGTTACCGGTTCTTGCCCCTTGGTTACTCCAGGAAAATTCGGGTGTTGTCGCCATGATGGGTTATAGAAATTGGATTGCAACCCTTTCCTTCCTCGATTTTGGTTCTAGTTACCCATGTAATACACAGATTTTGGGTTCGATGGACATTCTTCTAACAAATGTCGTTCCCCACAATAAACACAGGCTACATTTTCAAATTGATTCAGTGGCTGTGCTGCAAAACTATTACACCCATTAGTAGTAAGGTTTTTGAACATTGAGGATATTGATGATACTTGAGATGCGAGTAAAGTAAGAGCGTCTACTTCATGTATTCCAGCGACTCGTCTTCCTAACACTGCTCGATTGGTTGGCTATTGATAATTGTTGCTGGCAATCCTCTCAATGATTTCATAAGCCTCATTATAAGACTTAGAAAGGAGAGCACCATTAGCAAAAACATCCACTACCATTCTCGTGTGAGCATTGAGACCACTATAAAATGTCTCAAGCTGTATGCAATGTGGGATTCCATGATGAGGGCACTTACATAATAATTCTTTGTACCTTTCCCATGCCTCATACAGTGACTCATCATCCATTTGTTGGAAAGCACTGATCTCGTTCCTCAACTTAGCATTCTTGCTAGGCAGGAAATATTTCTTAAGGAATTTTTCTGCTAACTCTTGCCATGTTGAAATTGATTTTGGTGGTAATGAGTTCAACCAAGCTCGAGCTTTGTCCCTTAGTGAATATGGGAACAGCTTCAATCGTAATGTATCTTTGGGTACTCTGGCTAACTTGAAAGAATCGCTCACTTCCATAAACAGTCTTAAGTGTAGGTGAGGATCTTCGGTAGGCATTCCACTGAATTGGCCCACTATCTGAAGCATCTGGAACATGTCTGGCGTCAACTCAAACTATTGTGACTCAATTTTGGGTCTCCTAATACCCGGATTAAGATCATGAAATACTGGCACGACATACTGTCTCAAAGCTCTATCCCTATCATCAGCAATAAGGATAGGATTTTGAGCAAGGTTTGCTCCGTTTCCTTGAATCAGATTTTTGAAGTTCATCTCTTCAATCTTTCTTTGACTTGCTTCTCTTCTTCACTGTCGACAAGTTTGTTCAATCTCAGGGTCTACAGGGAGTAAATTGATGATTCGATCAATACTCATAAACACTTGAAATAATCACAGAAAAATTAACTAAGTTAAAATTTGAACAGAACAATAAACCAAAATGCAAAACTAGCAACTTCACAAATAATGACTTTTTTTTAGAACACAGTCCCCGGCAATGGCTCCAAAAACTTAGAACGATGAAAATGTGCAAGTGTACACAATCGCAACAAGTAATAAAGTGATAAGTAAATGTCGAGTTCTCGTACCCACAGGGTCTGTGAAAAGAATTATTTATGAATGCTATTTAAAACACTTTGGTGAAGAAAAATATTTTGTTTGAAGAGGGTGATTAAAAACTAAGATTTTAAACTAAGTAAACTAAATAAATAAATCTCAAATGCACGATTTCAAAATACGATTTTAATCGAGATGACATAATTGTGTTATATTAATTACATTTCTTAACTTAGAATTATTAAAATCATGTTTATATTGTTACGAATAAGTTCATGGCAACTCGGTAATTTACTAACTTATGAACATAGTCACCTACCAAATCCATTTATCTCTTGACTATATCCCTATGTCAATTCAACCGATTAAACAAACCTTAATAGGCAAATATGTTATTACACATACATATTTATTAAATTGAAATAACCTCTTGTACATATCCCTATCTCAATTCAAACAATTAACTCGATTTAATAAGCACATAAAAGACTATGTCAGGTAAGAAAGCATCTGTACCTTGAAACAGTTTAATCACAATAATCTTGCAAGTTATACAAGGCAAATGTATCGTCAGATACCGTTGCTAATCTAACCCTCAGCTACCTTAGATGATTAAACATGCACTAATTAAGTACTGTGTCCATTAATTACAATTTCATTCCATTTAAATAATTAATTCATTAGTTACCTAACAATTGTAATGCGAGAATAACTTAGTCATGATTTTACTTAATCAAGTATCTTACCGAGGCCTATAACAACCTAAACACAATTTCAATAATTTTAACAAACGAAATGCAATCAACCTAACATGAATTAAATTCAAGATAAATTGATTAAATTAACCATTCCAACAACATAAATATTCGTAGATATGTTCAGCATAACAACAACAAAATTAAAGAAATACGGAACAAGAATCAAATCTAGTGTTTCTCTGTAGCTTGACTAGTTTCTCTGTTCTTCCTTCTCCATTGTCCTTGTCAACCAAGGATGTTATGAACTATTGATTGCTGCTCCAAATAGCTGATGAATGCCCCTTTCCGAAGAGGAGAAATCGACAAGAGAGCAAGGGAATTTTGGAATGGAAAAGAAGAGAGAAAGTGGAGAGAAGAGAGGAAAGATGTGAATGCTTGAGGTACCGAAGGGGGGTTTTATAGCTAAGGAGGGCTGCTAAATATAGCTAAAATTATCAGCCAAAGAGCCCTCCCTTGGCCAGCCACAGATGTGGCAAAGTTGATAGTTTTAACTTTGCTAATTTAGGCTTCGGGCAAATCTATAAAGCCACCAATTGTGGAGGGGTTTGAATGCAACTTGAACAAGTCTTCAAGGGCCTCTTTGCAAGCTTAAATAATCAGCTAGTAAGTTGATTTGGGTCAACTCTTGGGATGATTTTTGGGCTTTCCATTTCTTGGTCGGTTTGGTTCACTCGGTTCTGTTCAACTAGACCACTTTTTCATAATTAATTAATAATAATTTATTAACCCAAATTTATTTGGATATAAATTAAAATTAATTATATTATGAATTAATACATATAATTTTGGACTGTCTTAGGCTAAAATTTAGTTTGCCTCGATACTTCAAATGGCTTCACAATTTTGTGCTTCTAGTAGTGTCTTCCGAGCCATTTTTCACCCTTTGTGGAAATCTGTCAAAAATAACCAAAATTCATCAAAATTAATTATAAAATTAACTAAAATTCAACATGTTCATATTTTAAGTGCACTTTAATTTTTTGTAAAAATTAATTATTTTTTTGACAAGAATTTTATCGAAACTATATGATTTTAAGTTAAAAAGGGTATGAAAAATGTGTAAATTTTGTGTTTCCAAGTGTCGAATGAAGAACGGAGCATGCTTTAGGTGTGGTTCCTTCGACCACTATCTTAGAGATTGCCCAGAGAAATCTGAGAAAGAGAATGTTCAGACTACGAGGCCGAACAACACTGGTCCGAGAGGTAGACCACCTCGTAATCCCGAAAATGTGAATGGTAGTCGTGGAGTAACAAAAGAGTATGCCGTAAGGTCTGAAGCACGAGCACCAACTAAGGCTTATACTATTCACGTACGAGAGGATACTTCTGCTCCAGATGTTATTATTAGTACTTTCTCTATTTTTAATACTGATATTACTGCTTTGATTGATCCAGGATCAACCCATTCGTATGTTTGCACAAATTTAGTATCTAGTAAAAATTTACCTATTGAGTCCACTAAATTCGTGGTTAAAGTATCAAACCCCCTAGGTCAGTATATACTAGTTGATAAAGTTTGCAAGAGCTGTCCTTTGATGCCTCGGGGTTACAATTTTTCGGCTAATTTGATGCTATTATCGTTTGATGAATTTGACGTGATTTTGGGCATGGATTGACTAACTCTACATGACACTGTTGTAAACTGTAGACGAAAGCTTATTGTATTGAAATGTTAGAACAGTGAGACACTTTGTGCTCAATCAGATAGTGTGAGTGGGTTATCTGTTGTTATATCAGCTATGTCAGTGCAAAAATATGTGAGAAAAGGTTGCAATGCTTACCTTGCTTATGTATTGGGTACTAAAGTTTTTGAATCGAAGATTGAACTAGTGCCAGTAGTTTGTGAGTATCCTGATGTGTTTCCAGATGAGTTACCTGGATTACCGCTGATAAGAGAGGTTGAGTTTACTATTGAACTAGTATCGGGGGCATCACTGATATCGATAGCACCTTAAAGAATGGCTCCTACTGAATTGAAAAGGTTGAAAGCACAGCTGCATGAATTGACAAATAGGGGGTTTGCTCGACCCAGTTTCTCACCTTAGGGTGCACTAGTTCTGTTCGTTAAGAAAAAGGACAGATCGATGAGATTGTGTATTGATTACTGTTAGCTCAACAAAGTTACAATCAAGAAAAAATATCCACTACCTCGAATTCACAGTCTGTTTGATCAGTTGAAAGGTGCAACAGTATCTTCAAAGATTTATATTCGTTCTGGCTACTATCAGCTACGAGTTAAAGATTCGAATGTGCCAAAAATTGCATTCAGAACTAGGTATGGACACTATGAATTTCTTGTGATGACATTTGGTTTAACTAATGCACCTTCAGTATTTATGAGTTTGATGAGTAGAATCTGTAGACCGTATTTAGATAGATTTATCATGGTTTTTATTGATGATATTTTGATATATTCACGAGACGAGTCTAAGCATTATGAGCATTTGAGAATTGTGTTGCAAACCCTACGAGATAAACAAATGTTTGTAAAATTTAAAAAATGTGGGTTTTGGCTCCAAGAAGTCAGTTTTCAAGGACATATAGTATTGGCCGAAGGCATCAGAGTTGATCCAAGTAAACTTTCAGCAGTTGTTGACTGAAAACCACCAAAAAATGTATTTGAGGTTAGAAGTTGTCTGGGATTAGCTGGTTATTACTGAAGATTCATCAAAGGGTTCTCGATGATAGCTACATCAGTGATGCGACTATTACAGAAAGATTGGATATTTGAATGGTTCAAAAAATTTTAGCAAGGTTTTAATCAGTTGAAAGCACTGTTCATTGAGGCACCAGTTTTGGTTCAACCTGAATCGGGTAAAGAATTTGTGATTTATAGTGATGCATCTTTAAATGGTTTAGTGTGTTTTTTAATGCAAGAAGATAGTAATAGCTTATGCTTCTAGACAGTTAAGGTCACACAAAAAGAATTACCCAACACATGATTTAGAGTTGGCAGCTATTGTGTTTATATTGAAAATTTGGCGACACCATTTGTTCGGTGAAAAAAGTCATATATTTACCGATCATAAGAGTTTGAAGTATCTAATGTCGCAAAAATACTTAAATCTGAGATAGTGCAGATGGCTCAAACTGTTAAATGACAATAAGTTGATCATTGATTATCATCAAGGAAAAGTGAATGTAGTTGCTAATGCTCTGAGTAGAAAGTCTTTATTTGCTCTGCGAGCGATGAATATGCAATTGAAAATACCTGATGATGGTTTGATCTTCTTCGAGTTGAAAGTTAGACTGGTGTTTTTACAGCAGATCTGCGAAGCTCAAAGGTGTGATGATAAGTTGCTAGCTAAACGATCACAGAGTGAGTCGACTTCTGATTTAGGATTTCAGATTGGACTCGATGATTGTTTATTATTCAAAGGTAGAATTTGTGTGCCGGAGAATCCAAAACTCATTCGGAGGATCCTACACGAAGCTCATAATAGTAACTTATTTGTCCATCTAGAAAGTAATAAGATGTATAGCGATTTGAAATAGATGTATTGGTGGCCAGGAATGAAACGTGAGATTTCTGACTTTGTATCGAGATGTCTGATATGTCAGCAAGTTAAAGCTGAACATCAGGTACCTTTTGGATTATTGCAGCCAGTGATGATACCGGAGTGGAAATGGGATCGAGTTACTATGGACTTCGTATCGGGTTTACCCCTATCTCCGAGAAAGAAAGATTTCATTTGGGTTATCGTTGATCATTTGACGAAGTCTGCACATTTTATTTTGATACGTACAAATTTCTCCCTTGACAGGTTAGCTGAGTTGTATATTTCTGGGATTGTCAAGTTAGATGGGGTGTCAGTTTCCATTATTTCGGATAGAGATCCGAGGTTTACATCTCAATTTTGGAAAATGTTAAAGGAAGCTCTAGGTACGTGGTTGCATTTTAGCACTGCATTTCATCCTTAGTCTAATGGTCAGTCTGAGTGAATAATTCAGATTCTTGAGGATATGTTTTGTTGTTGTATATTAGAGTTCGAAGGCAACTAGGAGAAATATCTACCATTGGTTGAATTTGCGTATAACAATAGTTTTTAGTTGAGCATAAAGATGACACTGTATGAGGCTTTGTATGGTTGTAAATTTCGAACTCCATTATACTGGACTGAACTTAGTGAGAAAAAGATACACGGGGTTGATTTGATTTGTGAGATTGAAGAAAAACTAAAAGTGATCCGAGATAGTTTGAAAGTAGCTTTAGATCGTTAGCAATCCTATGCAGAAATTAAATGTAAAGACATAGAATTTCAAGTCGGCGACATATTACTTTTGAAAGTATCACCCTAGAAGAAAGTCCTTCAGTTTGGTCGCAAAAGAAAGCTAAGTTCGTGACTTATCAGGCAGTATGAGATTATTGAAAGAATTAGGCCTATTGCGTATCGATTAGCTTTACTTTTAGAATTAGAAAAGATTCATAATTTCGTTCACGTGCCTATGTTATAAAGTTATCGATCTGACCCTTCACATGTTATCTTTCCGACAGATGTCGAGATTCAGCCTGATATGTCGTACAGTGAGGAACCGATCAGGATTCTGGCACGAGAGGTGAAAGAATTAAGAAACAAGAACATAGCTTTAGTAAAAGTTCTTTGGAAAACACACAGAATAGACGAAGCCACTTGCAAACCTGAGGTCTGAACCTCTTTTCTAGTAAGATTTTCAGGGACGAAAATCTTTTTAGGCGGAGTTGTAACAGCCCTTTTTTAGTGAAATCAAAATAGTGGTTTAGGGACCACAAATCTGAAGTCAAAAATTTTATTTTATTATTATTTTATTTCCTACAGCATGATAGTAGTATCGTGTAAAAATTTTGTTAAGAAATTTTACCGTTTATATGCTCAATTCGATAAAAAGAAATAAATTGCGTAATGTGCAACACTTGAGTTCTAGTAGCTAAGGGTATTAAATAGCTATAGAAACTTAAAGTATGAGTCCTTATATGGTAATTAGACCATTAATGGTGTTAGGGGATGAACATGGTTTGGCATTATTGAAATTTTGAGTAGTTTTTAAGGTTATTTTGGTAATCAGTAAATAATGTTAAAATTAAATAAAACAAAATGACAATGCTTTCATCTTTTACTTTCATCTTCAACTGATTTTTCTAAGGATGCCATAGCTAGGGTTTGACCAAAGTCCTTTTGCTCATATGTAAGTGATTGTTGTCCCGTTTTTAATTATTTCTATGTTTTCGGGTTCGTTGTAGCTTAATCTATCTAGCCCGGGGACTAATTTGTGTTAATTCATGTAATTAAATTGTATATATCTTTTTTTTTGAATGAAATATACTTGTGTTGTGAATTGCTATACGTATTTACTGATTGCATATCCAATGAAGTTCGACAATTATCGAGTCCCGTTTGAACCTTAGGAACTTGTAGGATACATATAACATGTCAATAGGGTTTACATGATCTGGGTGCTGGTCCAAAATGTCCTATCATTGGATGAGGTCTGGCATGTTTTGTGGATACTCCACAGCTTGTGTGAGCAACATCGTGTAGCTACGTTTCGACCTATAGCTCGTGTGAGCAGGCCCATATCCACAACTCATGTTAGCATTCTAATTCACAGCTCGTGTGAGCATACATTAATAAGAGTTGACGGATTACAGTTTTATGATTTAGTACACTATGTGTGAGCTATCTTGAGTATCCGATGGTATTCTAAATGGTTCATCGGGCACTGCTTTGATATAGAATAGTGAAAGCTCGATACGAACTAATACAAGGACATATGTGAATTACATTGAATTAGTACTACATGGCATATTAAGAATTGAAATGGATGATACATGTATATGAGATATAATTTTATGCTGTGTTCATTCTTGATTACATAGCGTATGTTAGATGATCAAATAGCTAACATGTTTGGTCTACATGGTTAGGCTTTGGCCAAGTGTAGTTGGATTATGTCATGTTATCTTACCTATTATGTATTGAAATGATAAGTTATGTTTTATGTTATATGAACTTACTAAGCTTATATGCTTGCTCGGTGTTATTTTCCGTGTCTTATAGTGAATCGAAAGCTCGTTCAAGTTAGAAGCTTGTCGGAGTTATATCACAATATCCATCGGCTCTATCGGTATTTTTTAAATGTTTTAATTTTGGTTATAATGGCATGTATAGGTATTTTCGCTAATGTTGGCCAATATGTTTGATTGCTGAAATGGTCACTTGGTTTGGCTTGAGTTATAGTATTTTGGTGTTTAAATGAATTTGGTTTTGGTATGCAAATATTAGCCTTAATATGGATAATGTTTGGCTTGATATGCTTGAATTATAGATGATGAAATTATAGTTTGAATAAGCATATTATATATGGCATGTAACTTGATGGAAATGTTTTGAATTGGTACTTTGATTTGACTGACTTATATGACTATTATGTTAGTGGTTGAATTGTATGTTTGGTACCAAATGGTTTGTGCTTTGGTAAGTAAATTTTATGGTATGTATTGATGCAAATATTGTTGGAAGTTAATTGATTATTTTGGCTAAATTCAATTCATGGCTTTACATGTTTTCATGTTATCAATTGAGGTGCCTTTTGGCATATTGGTTGTATGTTATTATAGCTTATGTTTATAGCTTGATTAAGTGCCATTTTGATGCCTTCTTATGGCTTGTATATATGTGCATTTTTTGTTGTAGGTACATACCAAGATGGGTGAGAAAATGGCTTGTAAAATGGCCTATTTTAGTCCATATAGGCAAAGACACGGGCGTGTGTCTCAGCCGTGTGTGACACACGACCAAGCAACACGGTCGTGTGTCCCCTGTTATTTTCAAAGGGTTACAAGTTAGGCTATTACATGGCCTAGCATACGTCCTGGCACATGGGCATATGGCTTGGCCGTGTGAGCCAAGTTCGTGAGTTAAACGGGCACGAACATGGGTTGGGACACGGTCGTCTGTCCCTACTTCGAATGCCCACACGACTTGAGACACAGGCGTGTCTTCTGGCAGTGTGAGTCACACGGCCTAGCCACACGTCAGTGTGACCCCAGCAGTGTTGAAAATTTTCACTATTTTCTGAATAGTTCTCTGAGTTCCTGATTCAGTCTCGACAAGTTTCTAATGCGTATTTAGGGCCTCGAGGGCTTGTATGAGGGGTAATATGTATGATTTGGATTGATTTTAATATGAATATTGATATGATTTGAAATGTTTGAAATTTATGTTCGTTTGATTTGAAAACTCTAGTAATGCTCTGTAACCCTGTTCTGGTGATGGATACGGGTTAGGAGTGTTACAATAACCACCACCATTTTCTTTCCACCATCGTGAGTTTTTTGCACCACCACCTCACCACCATCCCCACCTAACATTCCTTCTCTTTTCCTTTCGATTTCCCATCCCCTCTTCCATTGTGCTCCACCGTAAACACCGTGGGTCACCTTCTCCTCCATCGATTTTCTTCTCTTCCATTTTTCTCTTCTCTCTTTCAATTAAAAGTGACCGAACCCTCCTCCCTACTTGTATTTTGCACCACCATCGGACAACCGTACCCCCATAGCCAAACCACCGCCCAGTCACCAATGTCATCGTTGCCGTCAGACTACTATCACCACTGCTACCGGTGATCGATTTCTTCCTCTCTTTTTTCTCTTTTTCTTACTGATTATCCTAGTGACTAAAACACATATTTTCTTTTATTTTATTTGATTATTTTAGATTATCCAACCATTGATTTCGTTCCATTTTCGTTTCTTCGATCATCTCGTAACGAAATAAGTGACAGATTAACAATCCTTCAAAAAGCCAATAGTGAAACATCACGAGAGTGACAAATTCGAGCATTTGAATTGAGCATTTGTGATCAATACTAGACCTAAACGAAACTTCTACAAGGGAGTAAGTGGTTTAGATCTACATTAAGGTGTGGGATTTAACTCTCGTTTCAAGTGAAGTTTAATATTACTATTTAATTAAAATGTTATTTAACTAATTAACGTTTAAGTACCTTACATACTCATGTGGAGTTGAAAAACTTAATCGAAGAGGAAACCTAGTAAGTGACCTACACTATTAATTGTTGTGAAAATATATGATTTGTGATATGTCATGTATGTAATGTTGATCTCAACTCTATATTATGTAATTTATGGATAGATTGATATGTGATGATCTAAACATGTGATATATGTGTATGTGTATGTGTATGTTAGGATTCATGTTTTAATATAAATATGTATATTAAAGAATGCTAAAGTGAAAACTATGTGATATGTGAAAATGTAAGCATGATACATGCACGTATAAAAATTGAGAAATATGAGTTATGACCATAAAAATTTGTGAAAAATGTGAAAAGTGAAACATATGTGTTTAAATGGCCATCTCACATGCATGGGGTGGGATTGTGAAAGGAAGAAGCTATGTGGCAGTTTAAAATCAATTATGTGGCTGTTATTGGCAATTATGTGGTGGTCTATCCACGATGTGCTATGTAACCATTCATCAGTATCTATGTGGTGGCTTGTCCACAAACTGGTGTGTTATTGGATGGACGAGTTCTAGGGAACTCTATATTGGTGTGTAGAATAGATTGGTAAGAAATCCTATATTTGTGCATTTTTCATAAGCATGTCATGTTTGATTCAATAAATGAGATAATATGCTAATTTTTTTAAAAATACCTTGTGATATTTTGATGTGTATGTTTTAAAAAAAGTGTTTGTTTTGATCTCATACTGAGCCTTTTAAAGCTCACCCATGGTATTCATGTGTCTCAAGTAATCCTTATACTTAAGTCTCGAATTTGGATCTTTGAAGGGGATCTCGATATAATATGTTTTTGTGATTAAGGATTTTGTATGGTTTGGTGTTTTTATGGACTTTTTGGAACTTCTTTTGGACTTTTACTATGGACTTTAAATTGGGTTTGTTTAAATGGTTTTGAGACTTTAAATTTTATATTATGAACTATTTTGATATAATACGGTATTATGCATGAATTATTTTTATGTGATTTGTAAAACGATCAAAGAAATGTTTTAATGATTATTAGTCGTTGCAAATATGTGTTTTAAAAATAACTTTACATTTCAAATAATTTTTAACTATAAATGAACACATAACTCTATAACGAAAAGTGCAAGATGTTTTACAAAATGAAATGTTTTCCAAAGGTAAGTGAATTTTCTGTTAAGAACCATTTTAGCCATTTTCAAGGCCCATATAATAGCTTAGATTGGATCATAGTGTCTAGGTCCAATTGTAGGGGTTACATTTAGTGGTATCAGAGCCCGATTCAAAACTAAAACTTTGGGTATAAATGTTTTCAAAAAAATTTCATGCATAAAAAAATCAGTATTTTGAAGAAAAAAAGAGCTATATGTGATTTTGTTATAAGGAAATCCGAATGAGACCTACCAAAGACCAATATGGGGTAAGTGTTCTTTAGATATGAAACTATAGACTTTGAAACTATAAAATTGTGAAAATATAGATTGTGAGACTATAAGAAACTGTAGAAAAATTTTGACTGAGACAAACTTTAGATTGTAAGAATGATAAATTGTGAAACTTGTATGAAAGCGATAAAATAAAAATTTCGATTGAAAATAATATTCAAGTGATAACGATAAAAACTTATGTCTTTTGACAGTAAAAATTTTTAAAATGAGTACTCTCGGTGTTAGAACTAGGGGAATGAGAGCACGTGGGGAATTGAGACAAGGAACCTAAATTGACTTATCCACATCTCGGGTGCGAACCCTTGAACCTATTACAGAGAATATGTAACAAGCATCTACTATTGACGAGAGTCAGCAAGAGCATTCGAATGAGGCTGTATCGCAGGCCATGTTATGTCTTTTAGAACGAGTGGCGAGTGCCCAATTTGGTGTTAACAATCATGGCACTATTACTGAGAGGCTCCGATTGAGTAAGGCCGAACTGTTTAAAGGCATTGCTGGGACGACCCCCACTATAGGCGACTATTAATTGGAGGCTACAGAGAGGATTCTTGATGATATGGAGTGCACCCCTAAACAAAAACTTATGGGGACTGCATCATGACAACGTGATGAGTCCTACTGCTAGTGGCAAGCTATTGTGAGAAGCACCCAAGCTAACCGCTTAACGTGGGATTACTTTCTGGAGGCATTCTAGAAGAAATATGTTGGAGTGAGATATGTGAAGGCCAGGAGCCTTGAGTTTATTGAGCTGAGGCAAGGTAATATGTTTGTGGCCAACTACGAGGGTGAGTTCTTAAGGCTCAGTCGCTATGCTCCAGGAATGTTAGCTGATGAGCAAGATAAGTGTGCCCGATTTGAATTTGGGCTTAGATCTAACTTGATGATGCAAGTGGCTCCATTGCAAAAGAGTGTCTTCGAAGCTTTGGTAGAGAAGACCAAGATCTGTGCGGAGGTTAGATGCATTATGCGCGAACAGAAGGAGCAAGCTAGAGCTCCAACTAAGAGAGATTCTGGTCCTAATTGACAGGCTCAACATCCAATTAAGTGAGCCAGAGATGATCGACCTCGCCACAATTTTTTTGTAGTAGTGGATAGGATCTAGAATTATGCCACCTGTGGCAAGAGACATCTAGGTGAGTGTTGAAGAGGCATGGGTGCATGCCTAAAATTTGGGTCACTGGACCATAACATTCAAGAATGTCCTCTGTTGAATGAGCAAGTGCCAGCACAAGGCCAGAATCGTGTACCGAATCAGAGAGCTAGTTAGCAGTCACAGCGAGCTTAAGGACAGAATAGAGGAGGAAATACGGGTCAGAGACAACGAGCACCGGTTCAAGGTGCTAATAGAGTTGATGCGAGGCAGCCATCACTTGTGTATGTGGCCAAGCACTAAAATGATCGTGATGCGACTGATGTGATAGTAGGTACCTTTACTATTAATGACATTCCTTATTTTTCATTGATAGATAATGGTTCTACTCATTCGTATGTATCTTGTATGATGGCTGAGAAACTGGGTATTCGAGTAGAGGAAACAGTTAGTGATGTGACAGTACTTAGTCCCTTAGGTCAATCTGTACAAGTGAATAAAATCTATAAGCAATGCCCAGTTCAAGTACAAGGTGAGGTGTTTCGTGCCGACCTTATGAAACTACCCTTTGGAGAATTCAATCTCATATTGGGATTGGATTGGTTGAGAGAGCATTGAATCATCTTAGACTGTGACACTAAACGAATTACTTTGAGGACTATTCCTAGGAATGAGATTATTATGATTGGAGAGTGTCAGAATTATCTTACAAATGTGATTTCTTTCTTAGTAGTAGAGAAGTTGGTTTGTAGGAGGTTTGTGGAAGGATTTTTGTTGATTGCGGTTCAAATGGCTAAGCTATTGAGAAAGACTACACCGTTTAAGTGGACCGATGAGCAGCAACCTAGTTTTGAGAAACTTAAGGCAGCTTTGACTCAAGCACCAGTGTTGATTCAACTTGAGTCCAGGAAAGATTACGTGGTCAATAGTGATGCATCCCATTCTGGTCTTGGATGCGTACTGATGCAAGATGAGAAAATGGTAGCATATGCTTCGAGGCAACTCAAGCCAGATGAGAGTAACTATCCAGTGCATGATTTGGAATTGGCCATTGTGGTATTCGCACTTAAGATTTGGAGGCACTATCTTTATGAGGAGAGATGTGTCATCAATACAGATCATAAGAGTCTTAAGTATCTCCTCACCCAAAAGAAGTTGAACTTAAGACAGAGGTGTTGGATCGAGCCATTGAAAGATTATTACTATACCATTGGATACCATTCGGGTAAGGCTAATGTTGTGGCAGATGCGTTGAGTAGGAAGTCTATGTCAGAGTTGAGCGCAATGTTAGCTAAGTTTAGTTTATCTAATAATGGTGGTTTGCTTGAAGAGTTTCAAGTACGACCAACTTTGATTGAGGAGATTAAGCTGAAGCATATTTCAGATTCATTATTAGAGCCCCATGTAAAGCTTGTTAAGGAGGGTAAGACTTCAGATTTTGCTTATAATTCTGATGGAATCTTGTGTTATCGTGAAAGATTCTATGTGTCTTCTGATTTGAGGCTGAAGCAATCTATACTTTAGGAAGCGCATAGTAGTTCCTATGCTATGCATCCTAGAGGTAGTAAGATGTATAGAGATCTTTGGGAGTAGTATTGGTAGTTGGGATTAAAATGTGATGTTACAGACTTTGTGGCTAGATGCTTGACGTGCCGACAAGTCAAGGCTAAACACCGATTTCCTTTGGGTTTGCTCCAGCCTATTCAAGTTCCTCAATGGAAGTGGGAGAGTATCACCATGGATTTTGTTAGTGGATTGTCGTTAACATTGTCCAAGAAAGATTCTATTTGGGTGATTGTGGATCGATTGACGAAATCCGTCCATTTCTTACCTGTGTGCACCAATTATTCATTGAAGAAGTAGGTAAGGTTGTACATCGCTGAGATTGTAAGACTTCATGGAGTACCATTGTCTATCATTTCCGATAGAGATCCTCACTGTACATCACGATTTCGGTACAATATTGAATTTCAGTACTGCTTATCATCCACAGTCTGATGGGCAATCTGATAGGGTTATTCAGATTCTCGAATATACGTTATGAGGTTGTGTAATCAAATTTTGAGGTAATTGGGAAGAGCATTTATCGTTTGCAGAATTTGCTTATAATAATAGTTTTCAGTTGAGCATTCAGCTAGCTCCGTATGAGGCACTGTATGGGCGCAAGTGTAGCACACCTTTGTGTTGGACAGATTTGGGAGAAAAAAAAGTTGCATCAGATCGATAGAAGTCCTACTTTGACTTGAAGAGGAGGGACATTGAGTATAATGTGGGTGATGAAGTTCTCCTTAAGGTTTCACCTTCGAGGAAGGTATTGAGATTTGGTCGTAAGAGAAAATTGAGTCCAAGATTCATTGGACCTTACCACATCCTTAAGAGGATTGGACCAGTGGCTTACTAATTGGTGTTACCTCTAGAGTTGGATCGTATTCACAATGTGTTTCATGTGTCCATGTTGCGACGTTATCAATTCGACCCTTCTCATGTGATTCTAGTAGAGGATATTAAGGTCCGTTATGTTTTGACATTTAAGGAGGAATTGGTGCAGATCATTGATTGTGATGTTAAAGTTTTAAGAAGGAAGTAAGTTTCGCTTGTGAAAGTGTTGTGGAGAATTAATGATTCGAGTGAGGCAACTTGGGAAGAGTTGTCACATCCCATTTTCTTAATTAATTTAATTTGGTAAAAAGGGAGAATTTGCTAGCTCTTCTATCTTAAAATTATTCAGACATTATTGAAAACAAGGAAGTGTTGTGGCTTAGTGGTAGGAAACTCCTTAGCTATCTTTGAGGTCTCTAGTTTGAACCCCTTTTTGAACATATTTTTTATTTAATATTTGCACATTTTTAGCATGTGCTAATGTAACAACCAATTTTTTAATGGTGCCAGAAACAGTGGTTTCGGGGCAACAAATCCGACAAGCGAGCCCGTAAATAGTATTATTAAATATTTACAAGTCAATTATAGTATTAAAATAAACTTTGAATTGACAAATTCTATTATTTGAATGAATAATTAGGTTCAAGTGGCATGACTCTAAAGTCAAGTGGTTTTAGAAAATGAGGTATCAAAACCTCGTTTCTATAAACCGAGTAATAAATATTTCATTAAATATTTACGGAATGTTATTAAGGTTGTATTAAAATTTGGTTAATAAATTTTATTGTTTATATAGTTAATTAATTAAAAAGGACGAAATTGTAAAGGATGGAAAAGTCAATTGCTATTAGCTTAATTGTATTAATTGGCTAAAGAACCATAAGTTAAGGGTTTTAAAAGGTAAATATACCTTGTTTATATTAGTGGACAAATACGGATAGATTTTATTGAAATTTAAATGGTTTAAAAAGGTTAATAAGATAAATTGCTAAATAAGTAAAATTAAAATAAAAGATGAAACCTATCATCATCTTTTTCATTTTTTAATTTCTTTCTTTGTCTAACCGAACACTCCATGGAAGTTAAGCTAAGTTTCGGCCAAAGCTATTTCTTCATGTATGGTTGGTAATTTCTACCCGTTTTTTCATGAAATTGATGCTTTTGATATCGTATTAGCTAAATCTAGCTAACCCGGGGCTCAATTTGTTAAATTGTTAAGTGTATATAATTTTACCATGGATGAATTTGTGATGTTCTTAGAATTTTATGATAGATTATTAAGCTTGGTTGTTGAATATAAGTATTTTGTTAAGTAAATTTTGATGATTTTCAAGTTTAGGGGCTGATTTATTAAAATTGTAAAATTTATGGAAAATATTGTAAATTATGGATAAATATGGGCTGTTATAAGATTGGGTAAAAAGTGGCTAGCATGATTTATGATTCAAAATGATGAAATTGCATGTTTCGAGTTTAGGGACTAAATTGTAAAAAGGGTAAACTTTAAGGGTAATTTTGTAAATTTTCATTATTATGGGTTATAAGCTAAATGAATTATTTTAAATGCTAGAATGGGATTAATTGAATAAAAATGGTTAATTTTCACGTGTTGGGCTTAAGGACTAAATTGTATAAAAGTAAAATGTTGGGGGCAATTTTGCAAAATGTCAAAAAAAGACTTAATTGTATAAGATGAATTGATTTTTCTGTTAGAATTAGTGAATTGAATGGAATTATTAATTTAGATTAAGAACTAGTGGAAAACTGAGGAAAAGAGAAAATCACCAAATAGCCCCTATACTTAGTCGTTACTGCGATTTAGTCATGTAAGTTCGTATAAACTGTAATCATTATAATGTTCGTTAAATTAAATGTTTACTGTCTTGTTTTTAATGTAAATGAATTAATATATATGTGAATGTATCCACATTATGACGAATTGACGGATATCGAGTCCGAGTTGAACCTTAAGAATTCTTAGGATACAAATGACATGTCATTAGGGATTTCATGTTTCGGGTGCTGGTCTTGAATGTCCTACCGATGGCTAAGGTCTTGCATTTGTTGCAGATACTACGCGTCTCGTGTGAGCAGCATCATGTAGTTGACATTCCAACCCACAGCTAGTGTGAGTAGGCCCATTTCATAGTTAGTGTGATTAATAATATAAAGGAAAGGTTACGGTTATATATAAAGACACACTATGTGTGAGCTTTCTCGAGTATCCGATGTAATTCTAGAGGGTACAATGGGTAAGAAAAGGAATAGAATGGTAGGTGACTTACTGGAAAGGTTTATAACTATAGGAAAAGATTGATGCTTATGTAATGTATCTTATGAAATCTATTTATATTATAAATGAGTTTATATGATGGTCAATGAATATACTAATATGTGAATTTGATGATGCTTGAATAGGCTTATACTACACTCATGGCAATGGAAACGGTAAGTAAGAAAATGGAATGAAACATGATCGTATGGTAACGATGATGAATTAAATGTTGTGTTTATTTATATGTAACAACTTGTTTTCAGTGAAATTAAAACAGTGGTTTCAAGACCATAAATTTGATGAATAAATATTTATTTTATAATTATTTTAATGTCCATGGTATGTTAGTAGGGTCGTATAAAAATTTCTTTAAGAACCTTTGACGTTTGCATGCTTAATTAAGTAAAAAGGACTAAATCATAAAAGATGCAAAAGTAGAGTTATATAATTTAAAGGTATCAAGTAGCTATGTAGTTTTAATTAAAGGGATTTATATGGTAGTTAAACATTATTATTAGTGGACAAAGATGGGCATGAGATTGATGTTTTAATTAGTTTAGGTTAAAAGTTAATTAAGTAATTTGATAAATAAATAAAGTAAAATAATGTAAAAGATGTTATCATCTTCTTAGTTGACATTTCACATCCAAAATTGAAGAAGAAAGAAACCATACTAGGGCTTGAACATTTGGCTAGGGATATCTCTTTGCATGTGCGTAATTTTTGTCTCGTTTTTAATGATTTTTATGTTTTCGAGATCGTTGTAGCTTAATTTAGCTAGCCTAGGGACAAATTTGCAAAAATTTTCAAGGTTTAGAGTTTTGTCATGAATATTCTTGCATGATTTTTGAAGTTTAATGGAAGAATATGAATCTTTGTTGTTAAATAAACGAGTTTTGTAAAGTGATTTTTGATGAAATTATCATTTAGGGATTTATTTGTAAAAGTAAAAACATAGCATGGTTAAATTGTGAAATGATGATTTGTATAGGTTGATATAAGTCCCTAGGTATTTCAGCTAGCTTGAAATGTGGGTGAAATTGCATAAATTTTAATTTACGAGCTTAAGGACTAAATTGTAAAGAAGTTAAAATATTACGGGCAAAAGTGTAAATTTGTAAGAGTATGAATTTTGGACTAAATTGAATCGTATGAGTATTAAACGGACTGAATTTCCTTATTTAGATCAAGATAAACCTTGTACGAATCTAGATGGAGGAAAAGCTTGTCGAAGACCTATCACACTATCCAACAAACATTTCAGTAGTTTTTGATGTTTTGGCCAAGGTTATAATGGCATGTACAGGTGAACTTATGTTTAAAGTTTGGGTTGAATGCTAAATGTTGATTTTGTTATGTATATATATATATATATGTAGGTTGTTTGGTACCATTTGTAAATGGTTTGTCTGTGTCACTTGGGTGATTTTGATGTATGTGAGTAATGGTCTAAATGGTAAGTTTATATTGACATGGTATAGATTAAGTATGGTATGTTTTGAAATGGTAGTAATGTGTTCAAATATGCATAAGTTTAGGTATGTTAGTTTCATTATGATTGAGGTGCTTATATGGCATATTGGTTGAATGAGATTTGGTCATTTCAATTGGCCATTTTATGCATGTTTTAGTATGTTTTGATGCCTTGGTTAAGGGTGCAAATGGCTTGTAGGTACATGCTTGAAGTGGGTGAAGGAAATGGCTTGATTTTAGCCAATTTCATTTCCACACGGCCTAAGATACGGGCATATGTCTCAACCATGTCTGACACACGACCATGCGACATGGTCGTGTGTCCCCTGTAGTTTTTAAAGGTTACAAGTCAAGTAGTTACACGGCCTAGGACATGGCCTACACACGGGCGTGTGAGGCCATTTCGAGTGTTACACAGCTTGGCATACAAGCGTGTGGCTTGGCATTGTGACCCAACTCAGAGAGTTACACGGGCACGTACACGGGCTAGGACATGACCGCGTGTCCCTATTTCGATTGTTACACAGCTATATGATCCCTGTCGTTTAAAATTTCTAACTTTTTCCTTAATGTTTTAAATGTTTCTGATTTAGTCCTGAATCATTTCTAAAGTGTTTCTAAGGCCTCGAGGGCTCGATTAAGGGATGATATGCATGCATTTGAATGGATTATGCTATGTTTATGTTAATGATTAGAAATGTATGTTTTTATGTCTTGTTTATATTGTAATGCTCCATAACCCTTTTTTGGCGACAGATACGGTTAGGTGTGTTAAATTTTTTGTATCAGAGCTACGGTTTAGTCAATTCTCGGACTGAACGTAGGTGTACGAGTCTAGAAATACAAGGCATTGTATAACCAGTGATAGTGTGATAACTCCTGACTCGATTTGAACTGTGCTTTCATATAGATAAAGTCATCCAAACAAGCTGATTCCAATGAGATTGAAACTAACGCGCAAGCTTCCGTTCACGGAGCAGCACCAAGTGGTAGTAGACCAATATTTGACGGTCGGGGAAGAGAGGCTAAGGAAACCTTCTTTTAGATGATGAATGAGTGGTTTATAGAGTTCCTACAAACAAACCTAATGGCTCAACAACCTCCACCCCCACCTATCCTTCAAATAGTTCCCATAGTTCCTCTAGGTTTGGAACCAGTACAAGTTAGTAAGCCTCCAGTCGATAAATTTTGTAAATACGGAGTTGAAGAGTTTAGAGCTACGTCTGAAGATGATCCGGAGAGAGTCGAGTTCTGGTTGGAAAATACAATCAGAGTGTTCGATGAATTATCTTGTACATCGATAAAATGCGTAAAATGTGATGTTTCCTTATTGAAACACTCAACCTATCAGTGGTGGAATACTCTAGTTTCGATTGAACCGAGAGATCGAATTGATTGGGAGTTTTTCCAGATAGAATTTTGAAAGAAATACATTAGCCAGAGGTTTCTTGACAAGAAATGTAAAGAGTTTCTCAAGATGAAATAGGGTTGGATGACAATATCTGAGTACGAGAGAGAATTCGTTCGATTGAGCAAGTATGCCTAAGAATGTATACCAATAGAGGTTGCTATGTGTGAACGGTTTGAACACAGGTTGAACGAAGATATTAAGCTGTTTGTTGGGATTCTAGAATTAAAAGAATTTGTTGTTCTAGTTGGCAGAGTGCACAAAGCTAAAGAATTGAGTAAAGCTAAAAGAAAAGTTGATTATGAGGCTCGTGATTTGGGTAAGAGATCAGCAAGAAAATCATATCAATCGCCGTAAAAAAATCAAAAAAATATCATATCCGTTCGTCAACTTCTGTGGGTTATTCTGGTAGAGATCGAGGAAAATAGCATGTGAATTCAAAACCTCAGGCTACATCTGTAGCAAGTGTAGGCAGTGTTAAGAGAAATAAGCCAGAATGTCAATAATGTGGACATCGACACTTTGGTGATTGCAAGATGAAAGAAGGGGTATGTTTTAAATGTGGTTCGTATGAACATTTTATCAAACATTGCCCAAAAAGGTCTGAAAAAAGAAAAGACTCAAACAAATCGACCGTGTAACATTGCTATGAGAGATATAGCGCCTTGGAACACTGGAAATGCAAGAAATAGTCATAGTGGGACAAAGGATTCTACTGTGAGATCCGAGGCACGAGCATCGGCTAGTGCTTATGTGATTTGTGCTCGAGAGGAAGCTTCAGTGCCAGATGTTATCACGGGTACATTTTCTATCTTTGATACTGATGTTACTACTTTGATTGACTAGGGGTCAACACATTCATATGTAAGCACGACTTTAGTGTTAGATAAGAAATTGCCTTTTTAGTCTACTGATTTTTTGGTTAAAGTAACGAACCCCCTAGGTTAGTATGTTTTAGTTGATAAAGTTTGTAATTCGAAGTTGCAACTTTCCAGCTAATTTGATGTTACTACCTTTCGATGAGTTTGATGTGATTATGGGTATGGACTAGTTAACTTTACATAATGCTATTGTGAACTATAGACGAAAGCATATTGTGTTGAAATGTCAGAACAGTGAAAAGCTTCGAACTGGATAGTATATCTAATGTTATATCAACTATGTCAGCACAAAAATATGTTAGAAAAGGCTGTGAAGCATATCTTGCTTACATATTAGATTCTAAAGTTACTGAGTTGAAGCTAGAATCGACTTAAGTGGTATGTGAATATTCAGACCTGTTTCCAGAGGAGTTACCTAGGTTACCACCGATCAGAAAGGTTGACTTTGCTATTGAATTAATGTCGGGAACATCTCCGATACTGATAGCTCCTTACAGAATGGCACCTACAGCGTTAAAAGAGTTGAAAGCACAGTTGCAATAGTTGGCACATAGGGGTTTTGCTCGACCTAGTTTTTCTCCTTGGGGTGCTCTGGTGTTATTTGTTAAGCAAAAAGATGAGTCCATGCGATTATGTATTGACTATCGATAGGTCAACAAAGTTAGATCAAGAATAAGTATCATTTGCCACGTATTGAAAATCTGTTTGATCAGTTGAGAGGTGCGACAGTGTTCTCAAAGATCAACCTTCGTTTTGGTTATTATCAGCTGCAATTTAAAGACTCAGATGTGCCAAAAACTGCGTTTAGGATCAGGTACAGACAATATGAATTTCTTGTGATGTCATTTGGTTTGACTAATGCATTTGCTGTATTTATGGACTTCATGAACAGAATCTTCACACCATACTTAGACAGATTCATTGTGGTATTCATTGATGATCTTATGATTTATTCATTAGATGAGACAGAGCATGCCAAGCATTTAAGAATTATTTTGCAAACTTTACGCAAAAAAATTGTTCAATAAGTTTAGCAAATATGGTTTCTGGGTTCGGGAAGTTAGATTTTTGAGGCATGTTGTATCGGTCGATGGCATTAGAGTTGATTCGAGGAAAATTTCTGCTGTCGTAGATTGGAAACCTCCAAGAAATGTATCTGAGGTCAGAAGTTTTCTGCGTTTAGCCAGATATTATAGAAGATTCGTCAAAGGATTCTCGATGATTCGTACACCGTTGATGAGGTTGTTGCAATAAGATGTTAAGTTTGAGTGGTCTGAGAAATGCCAGCAAAGCTTCAATTAGTTGAAAGAATTGTTAACCGAGGGCAAAGAGGGCAAAGCTTCAATTAGTTGAAATGCCAATTGAAAGCTTCAATGTCAGCCAGAGTCGGATAAAAAATTTGTGATTTATAGTGATGTATTGTTGAATGGTTTCGGTTGTGTTCTGATGCAAGAGGACAAAGTGATAGCGTCTCCTTCTAAACTGTTGAAAGCACATGAAAGAATTATTTGACGCATGATTTAGAACTTGCAGTGATTGTATTTGCTTTGAAGATTGGGCGAAACCATTTTTACGGAGAAAAATGTCATATCTTCACGGATCATAAAAGTCTGAAGTACTTGATGTCACAAAAAGATTTGAAATTGAGACAGCGCAGATGGCCCTAGTTGTTGAAAGACTACTACCTGGTAATTGATTATCATCCGGGAAATGTTGTTGCTGATGCTTTCAATAGAAAGTCTCTATTTTCTTTGCGAGCTTTGAACACGCAATTGACGTTGATTGATGATTGTTCGACTTTAGCTAAGCTGAAAGCTAAACTGATGTTTTTGTAACAAATTTGTGAAGCTCAAAAATGTGACGATGTGTTGATAGCTAAACGGAAATAGATTGAGACGACATCTAATTCAGATTTTCATGTCAGTTCTGATGATTGTTTCTATTTTAAAGGCAGAATTTACGTTCTGAGAAATTCTGATCTCGTCCAGAACATTTTACAGGAAGCTCGTAGTAGTAGCTTGTCTATTCATCCTGGTAGCAATAAAATGTACGACAATTTGAAACAAATGCACTGGTGGCCAGGTATGAAACAAGAGGTTTCTGAGTTCGTATCGAAATTTTTAATTTCTCAGCAAGTTAAAGTTCAACATTAGGTACCTTTTGGTTTGTTATAGCCAGTGATGATGATTCCAGAGTGAAAATGGGAATGTGTCGCGATGGATTTTGTATCGGGACTACCTTTATCTCCGAGAAAGAAAGATGTTGTTTGGGTCATTATTGATCATTTGACAAAATCCATGCATTTCATTCCAGTACGTACAGATTTTTTACTTGAGAGATTATTGGAGCTGTATGTAGCTGAGATTGTTAGATTGCATGATGTGCCAGTTTCCATTATTTCTGATAGTGATCTGCGATTTATGTCTCAATTTTAATACAGGTTACATGAGGCTCTAGGGACTCGTTTGTATTTTAGTACTCCTTTTCATCCTTAGACCGATAGTCAATCCGAGAGAGTGATTCAGATACTTGAGGATATGCTTCGATGTCGTGTTCAGGAATTTGAAGGTAACTAGGAGAGATTTCTACCATTAGTTGAATTTGCGTACAACAACAGTTATTAATTGGGCTTTAAAATGGCACCATATGAGGCTTTGTTTGGTTGAAAGTGTCGAAATCCATTATACTGGACTGAACTTAATGAGAAAAAGCTTCTTGGGTAGATTTGATGAGACAAACCGAAAAAAAAGTTAAAGTTATACGAGACAGTTTGAAAGTAGCTTCAGATCGACAGAAATCCTATGCAAATTTGAAAAGAAAAGACATTGAATTTCAAGTTGGCAACAAAGTATTTTTGAAAGTGTCACCCTCGAAGAAAGTTCTTCGATTCGGTCGTAAAGGAAAATGTAGTCCACGGTGGATTGGGTCGTATGAGATTATTAAGATAATCGGGCCAGTAGCTTCCTGATTAGCATTTTCCTCAGAGTTCAAAAAGACTCATAATGTATTTCATATGTCTATGTTACAATGATATCGATCAAATCCATTACATGTGATTTCACTAGTTGACGTTGAGATTTAGCCTGATATAACGTACAGTGAAGAACTTATCAAAATTCTAGCTCGAGAGGTTAAAAATTAAGAAATAAAAGCATAGCTTTAGTAAAAGTTCTCTGGCAGTATCATGTAATAGAAGAAGCTACCTGGAACTGGTAGAAACTATGAAAGATCAATACCCGAACCTCTTTTCTGGTAAGTTTTTCGGGCACAAAAATTCCTTAAAGGGGAGAAAGTTCTAACAGGCCATTTTCAGTGCAATCAGAATAGTGGTTTTGGGACCACAAATCCGATGAATAAATATTTATTTTATTATTATTTTAATTTCCATTGTATGTTAGTAGGGTCGTATAAAAATTCATTAAGAAATTTTGACATTTGCATGCTTAATTAAATAAAAAGGACTAAATCGTAAAAGATGCAAAAGTAGAGTTCCATAATTTAAAGGTATCAATAGCTATGTAATTTTAAAGTAAAGGGATTTATATGGTAATTAAACCATTATTATTAGTGGACAAAGATGGGCGTGAGATTGATTTTTTAACTAGTTTAAGTTAAAGGTTAATTAAGTAATTTGATAAATAAATAAAGTAAAATAATGTAAAAGATGTTATCATCTTCTTAGTTGAGACTTCACCACTGAAATTGAAGAAGAAAGAAACCATATTAGGGCTTGAACATTGGGCTAGGGATATCTCTCTGCATGTGAGTAATTTTTGTCCCGTTTTTAATGATTTTTATGTTTTCATGATTGTTGTAGCTTAATCCAGTTAGCCCAGGGACTAATTTGCAAAACTATTAAAGGTTTGGAGTCTTTCCATGAATTTTCTTACATGATGTTTGAAGTTTAATGGAAGAATATGAATATTTGTTGTTAAATAAACAAGTTTTGTAAAGTGATTTTTTATGAAATTATCATCTAGGCATTTATTTATAAAAGTAGTAAAATACCATGGTTAAATTGTAAAATGATGATTTGCATGGGTTGATATAAGTCCCTAGGTATTTCGGCTAGCTTGAAATGTTCGTGAACTTGGATAAATTTCAATTAACGAGCTTATGGACTAAATTGTAAAGAAGTTAAAATATTAGGGGTAAAAGTGTAAATTTTCAAGAGCATGAATTTTGGACTAAATTGAATCGTATGAGTATTAAATGGACTAAATTTGCTTATTTAGATCAAGATAAACCTTGTACGGATCTAGATGGAGGAAAAGCTAAAGCCTTGAATTAATTGATCTTATTTCGACATCTTTGTTATCGAGATAAGTTCGCATGTTTAAATAACATTTTAATGTTATTTTTATATATGTGTTATTATGTATTTATCATGTAAAGAAATGATGGAAATCCAACGATGTTACGATGATTATCAAGCCCCGTTTGAACCTTAGGAATATGTAAGATACAAATAACATGTCATTAAGGTTACCATTTTTCGGGTGCTGGTCTTGAATGTCCTACCTATGGCTGAGGCTCTACATTTGTTACAGATGCTCATCAACTTGTGTGAGCAACATCATCTAGCTTACATTCTGATCGTCAGCTTCTATGAGTAGACCCATTTTATGGCTCGAGTGAGCAACAATGTAAAGGAATAGAAAACGGAATGGTTTCGACCATATTTTTAGCACACTTTGTGTGAGCTTTGCCGCGTATCCAATATTATTCTAAGTGGCTTAACGGGCATAAAAAGGGAAGGAATGGTAAGTGTTCCAATCGACTATGTTATGAACCTATGGAAGGGTATAAAATGATAATGATAAATGAATACATATCAATGTTTATGAAAAGTATGAATTCAATGGCATTATGTTCATGTAAATCTACCTTACCGTGTGATAATTCAATTGAGTTATGTGTTAAAGCACTAACATATGTTGTTGATGATGTTTAGGCTTGTGCGAAGCTTATGTTGGATTAAATCATGCATAAATTAAAAGGTTATGCATTGAAATGGTAAGTTGTATTCATGATTTACGAACTTACTAAGCTTTATATGCTTACGTAGTTTTCTTTCCTATGTTTTATAGATTATCGAAAGCTAGACTGGCTTGGAAGCTTGTCGGCATCCTATCACACTATCTAGTGAACATTTTGGTAGTTTTTGATGTTTTTGGCTGAGGTTAAAATGGCATGTATAGGTGGATTTATGTTTAAAGTTTGGGTTGAATGCTAAATGTTGATTTTGGTATGTATATATATGTTGGTTGTTTGGTACCATTTGTAAATGGTTGGTTTGCATCACTTAAGTGATTTTGATGTATGTGAGTAATGGTCTAAATGGTAAGTTTATATTGACATGGTATAGGTCAAGTATGGTATGTTTTGAAATGGTAGTAATGTGCTCAACTATGCTAAGTTTAGGTATGTTAGTTTGATTGTGATTGAGGTGCCTATATGGCATATTGGTTTAATGGGATTTGGTCATTTGAATTGGTTATTTTATGTATGTTTTAGTATGTTTTCATGACTTGGTTAAGGATGCAAATGGCTTGTAGGTACATGCTTGAAGTGGGTGAAGGAAATGGCTTGATTTTGTCCAACTTCATGCCTACATAGCCTAAGACATAGGCCTGTGTCTCAACCGTGTGTGACACACGGCCATGCGACATGGTCCTGTGTCCCCTGTAGTTTTTAAAGGGTACAAGTCAGGAAGTTACACGTCCTAGCACACGGCCTAGCACACGAGTGTGTGAGGCCATTTCGAGTCTTACAGCGCTTGGCACACGGACGTGTGGCTTGGTCGTGTGACCCAACTCAAAGGGTTACACGGGCACGAACACGGTCGTGTGTCCCTATTTCAATTGTTACACACCTCGGACACGGGCGTGTGTCTTAGCCGTGTGAGTCACATAGCCTGGCCACACAGCCATGTGACCCTTACATTTTAAATTTATAAGTTTTTCCTCAATATTTTAAATGTTTCCAATTTAGTTCTAAATCATTTCTAAAGTGTTTCTAAGTCCTCGAGGGCTCGATTAAGGGACGATATGCATGTATATGTATGGATTATGCTATGTTTATATTAATGTTTGGAAATTTTTTTTGTCATGTTTATACAGTAATGCTCCGTAACCCTATACCGGTGACGGATACGGTTAGGGGTGTCACATTATATATGGTTGATTTATTATGTAACATTAATAAGTATGATAACTTGTGAGTTGGTGGTATTGTATAGGCTTTTATTAAGCTTCTGACATTGGTAAAGTTTTATACTTAATCTATTAAGTTCATTGTTGAAATGGTATATTATGTTTAAAATTTATACGAGCTTACTAAGCATTCATTGCTTACATAGTTATTTTCCTTTGCTTTGGAAGTTCATCAGAGATCTATCACACTATCTAGTGGATAATTCGGTAATTTTTGAGTAATTTGATTAAAGTTTATAATGGCATGTATAGGGTGCATTGTGATGGTATTATGGTGTATGTGTTAATAGTGTTTTGGCATGTATAAGCTTCGAAAAGCTAGGTTGGTTTGGTGCATTTTGATGCCTTACCATGTTATGTGATATTGGTTACTTTGATGTGCTTGTTTTTAAGGTTATCTTGGCATCTTGATAATGACTTGAAAATGATTACTTGAGACATGGTTAAGTTCATTTATGAGCTAAATTATCATGTATGGAAATGGAAAAATTATCATGTATAGGTCTATTGTATTGATGGGTCATGGTAGTATTAATGGTTGTTTTATTATTCTTGTGTCTTTGAAGTTTATGTTATATGATGGACTTGTAATGCTTGTTAAGTGAAGTCATCTTAACCACTTTTAGTTATTGAAAGGTATGGTCTTTTGGTAGGCTTGTAATGGTTGAGAATGGATAAATTGATATATGTTTTGGTAAGGAATAAAGTTAGATTATGATGCTTCAAATAAGGTAATGTTGACTTACGTTGGCATGTTATGTTTTGATATTTTTGTGGTGCCTTTGAATTGCATATTGGTTAAGTAAATTAGGATGCTTGAAATGGTATGTTTATGCAAGTTTGAATGGTGTTTGAACCTCTTCATTGTGTGTACAAATGGTTTATATAGTTATGCATGAAATGGTCTTAGAAATGGTTTGATTTTAGGTAAATTTGGGTCCACTCGGCCAGAGACATGGGGGTATGACTCAGCTGTGTGAGAAACACGGGCTGGTGACACGGCCGTGTGTCATTTGATTATTTCTTTAGGGTGCAAGTCAGTGAGTTACATGGCCTGACACACAAGCGTGTGATGCGGCCGTGTGACTGTACTGAGAGAGTTACACGAGTGAGGACACGAGCTAGGACACGACCGTGTGTCTTTAGTTTGAAGGTTATACAGCCTAAGACACGGGTGTGTGTTTCAACCATGTGAGGCACACGGCCTAGCCACATTGCCGTGTAACCCCTATTTTCAAATTTTTGTGACTTTTTCTTAGATTTTCTAAATTGATCCCGCTTTGTTTCTAAGATATTTTTAGGGACTCAAGAACTAGATTTAAGGAAAATATGTATGTGATTAAATGGTTAATAATATATTTAAGTTAATGATTGATATAATGTTGCATGGTTTTTGATTGATTGGTAGTACTTAGTCACCCTAATCTGGCGACAGATACCGGTTAGGAGTGTTACAGCTAGCTAGCATTGCCGTTCACCTATGTTACCATATAAAGAGGATTCCTTTCCTCCATTAGCAAGTCAAACTTGCCTTTTTAAAATGAAACACATCCCCCTTTTCCCTCTTTGTCTCACTCCCTTGCCATAAGCTTGTGGTGCATTAAACTTGGTCATGTTAACCAAGCTACACCACCCCTTGTACCATCCATCACCCCTATTTGCACCCTAGTCTCCATTTTTTTCATTTTCTTCCCCTCCTTTTTCTTTCTTTTTGGCCGCCACAACCACCACCATTTTCTTTCCACCACCGTAAGTTTCTTTGCACCACCACCTCACCACTATCCACAACCAACATTCCCTATCTTTTTCTTTTAGTTTCCCCTCCCCTTTTCCACCGTACGCCGTCCACTGCCGTAACCATCACGGATCACCTTCTCCTCCACCAATTTTCTCCTCTTCCCTCTTTTTATCCTCTCTTTCAATAAAAATTTACCAAACCCTCCTCCCCACTTGTAGTTTGCACCACCATTGGGACAATTGTACCCTTGTAGCTGGACCACCGCTGAGTCGTTGTCACCGTCAGACCACCATCACCACCACTGCCGGTGACCAATTTCTTCCTTTTATTTTCTCCTTCTCCTACCGATTACCCTAGTGGCTAGAACACATTTTTTTTTCTTTTATTTAATTATTTTAGATTATCCAACCATCGATTCCACTCTATTTTCATTCCTTCGATCATCTCGTAATGAAAGAAGTGGTCGATTAACAACGCTCTAAAAATTCAATAGTGAAACATCACGAGAATGATGAATTCGAGCATTCGAATTGAGGATTTGCGATCAAGACTAGACCTAAACGAAACTTCTACAAGGGAGCAAACGGTTTAGATCTACATTAAGATATGGGATTTAACTCTCGTTTTAAGTGAAGTTTAATATTATTATTTAATTAAAATGTTATTTAATTAATTAACGTGTGAGTACCTTACCTACTCGTGTGGAGTTGAAAAACTAAATCGAAGAGGAAACCAAGTGACCTAAACTAGTAAGTGTTGTGAAAATCCATGATTTGTGATATGTCATGTATGTAACGTTGATCTCAACTTTATGTAATGTAATGTATGGCTAGATTGAGATGTGATGATCTAAACATGTGATATATGTGTATGTGTATGTTAAGACCCATGTTTTAATATAAATATTTATATTAAAGCATGCTAAAGTGAAAACTATGTGATATGTGAAAATGTGAGCATGATATATACATATGTGTAAAAATCGAGAAATATGAGTTATGAGCATGAATATGTGAAAAATGTGAAAAGTGAAACACATGTGTTTAAATGGCCATCTCACATGAATGGGGTGGGATTGTAAAACGAGGAAGCTATGTGGCAGTTTAACTGTAATTATGTGGTTGTTATTGGTAATTATGTGGTGGTCTATCCACGATGTACTATGTGACCATTCATTGGTATCTATATGGTGGCTTGTCCATAAACTGGTGTGTTATTAGATGGACGAGTTCTGGGTAACTCGATATTGGTGTGTAGTGGAGATGGGTAGGAAATCCTGTATTTATGCATTGTTCATACGCATGCCATGTTTAGTTCAATAAATGAGATAATATGTGAATTTTGTGAAAAATGCCTTGTGATAATTTGATGTGTATGTTTTAAAATAAGTGTTTATTTTTATCTCACACTGAGCCTTTTAAAGCTCACCCATGGTATTCATGTGTCTCAAGTAATCCTTATACTTAAGTCTCGGATTTGGATCTTCGAAGGGGATCTCGGTATAATATGTTTTTGTGATTAAAGAATTTGGAAATGGTTTGGTTTTTATGGACTTTTTGGAACTTTTTTTGGACTTTTACTATGTACTTTAAATTGGGTTTGTTTAAATGTTTTTGAGACTTTAAATTTTATATTACGAATTGTGGTAAGAAACACTATTTTGATATAATAAGGTATTATGCATGAATTGTTCTTATGTGATTTCTAAAACGATCAAAGAAATGTTTTAATGATTATTAGTCGCTACAAATATGTGTTTTAAAAACAAATTTACATTTCAAATAATTTTAATTATAAAGGAACGCATAACTTTATAACGAAAAGTACAAGATGTTTTACAAAATCAATTATTTTCAAAAGGAAAGTGAATTTTCTGTTAAGAACCATTTTGGCCATCTTCAAGGCCAATGTAATCGCTCAAATTCGACCATAGCATCTAAGCCTTGTTTTAGGGGTTACAACTTGTTTGATCAATTAAGTGGAGTTTCAGTGTTCTTCAAGATTCACTTAAGGTTTGAATACTATCAGATAAAGATCAAGAATGATTATGTACATAAAATAGCATTCCGATCAAGGTATGGGCACTTTTAGCTTTTGGTGATGACATTTTGATTGACCAATGCACCCGCAGTGTTCTTGGATTTAATGAACAGAGTATTCCAACCTTACTTGGATCAGTTTGTAGTAGTCTTCATTGATGACATATTGGTCTATTCCAAGAGCGAGCTTGACAATAAAGAACATTTAAGAGTTGTATTAAGGACCTTGCGTGAGCATCAATTATACGCAAACTTTAGCAAGTGCCAGTTCTGGTTAAGAGAGGTACATTTCCTTAGACACATGATTTCAGCAGAAGGTATCATGGTAGACTCTACATAGGTAAAGGAAGTTTAAGAATGGAACTCGCCTCATAATGTCATAGAAGTATGCATCTTCTTGGGATTGGCTGGGTATTATAGGAGATTTGTGAAAGGTTTCTCTATTATAGTCTCACCCCTCACCAAACTATTGAAGAAGCTAGAGAAGTTTGTGTGGAGAAAATAATGTCAGCAAAGCTTCAGAAAGCTAAAGGCAGTTCTGACTAAAAGTCCAGTGTTGGCGCAGCTCGAGCCTAGAGTTGAGTATACAGTATACACAGATGCATTATTGAAAGGACTAGGTTTCGTTCTTCTACAAAAAGGGAACATCATCACGTATGCTTCATGCCAATTGAAACCGCATGAAAGGAACTACCCCACGCACGATCTAGAATTGGCAGTTATGGTTTTACCACTAAAGCTCTAGAGACATTACTTATACAGGGAAAGTTGTCATATCTTTTCTAATCATAAAAGTTTAAAGTACTTGATGACCTAGAAAGAATTGAACCTATGCCAAATGAGATGGTTGGAATTGTTTAAAGATTATGACCTGAACATCGAGTCCAACCCAGGAAAAGCAAATGCAGTGGCAGATGCCTTAAGCAGGAAAACTATGGCGGCCTTGTTGTAACATCCCAAAAATTGGGGGGTTAGTAGAATCGGGTTTGGGAATCGAAAGAGAGTGGTCATGCCCTATTTTTTGAGATTATCTATGTGTTTTTAGGAATAAATGAGGTATTGGCTTGTTGGTTAAGTGTTAGTGAAACATTTCTTGAAACCCAAGTTCAAATCCCTTCTCTTTCGTCATTTTTATTATTTTGCAAATTTTTCCTTAAACACTGGTATGTGACATGCCTTGTTTTTAAAATAAATATTGCAAAATTATTTCAAGAATGAGGAAAAAGCCTAATGGTTAAAATAAATATGAGAAAGCATGGAAATTAAATGAGGTCCCAAATTTGAATCCTTTCCCTTGCAAATAATTAAATTTTGTAAAATCCCTTATTTTTTTAATGTGTGTGTCATTCATACCCTTGAACCCTAAGTATAAATACAAATTTTTATTTTATTTTTCAGCCTTTAATTCAATTTTTCCATGCCCTAGCCGTTCACCCTCTTCCCCTTCTCTTTTCTCTTCAATTTTCTTTCATTCTCTCATTGTTGTCATCACCTACACCTGCCATTTTACCATCTCTTTCTTCTTCTTTTTGCATCAAGATTGTGCACCATCTCCTTTACTCTATTGCTCAAATTTATCCTCATCTAAATCAGCCCTAAATCTAAAATCTTGAACCCGAAGATCGAGCCCGAACATTGTCACGGAAGTGTTATTGTTGTTTCTTTCAACTAGCTTGGTAAGATCTATTTTCTCTTCAATTTCTTGATTAATCTTGTCAATTAAAAACCAAATTTTTAGATCTGGAATTTGGTGTATTTTAAATGATTTTAAAGGTATTTTTTTATATCTTATTGAGATCTTTAACCATTTTAAAATTCAACCCCAATTTAGGCCACCATGGGTGGTGGTGCATGTGCCTATGTGCATGAAAGGGGGCTATTTTTTTTCTTGGGTCTTGCCAATATTTTTCTAGCATTAAATTTTGTTCTTGAACCCTTCTAATCATCTTTTAATCACATGTTTATTAGGAAGAGACAATCTTAATCAATTAGTCAATCGGATCCCACAACGATAGGTTTGAACTCATAAGTGGGTGTTTGGGGGCTGGTTTACTGGTAAATTGATTGAATTTATACTAAATTTTGGTTTAGGCTCATTCAAGGAATTATTAAGGAAAATTGGAAGATTTGCTAGTGTGTTGCGAGAAAGGGAAAAATAAGGTGTGGGTCCTAAACTCATAAAATTGTTTGAAAATGTTAAATATCATGTTATATTTGATAAATTAGCTTGTTGATTGGATTGACTTAATAGCCAAATTATTAATTTTGTGGGTAGTCGAACTAGGTATGTTTCGACCCTTAAAAGATTGACATGTTAGAAAAATTGCTAATTTCATAGTATGAATGTTTGATTGAGTTTGTAATTGTATATTTGTGTTATGAGATATGAGAATATTTGACTGAATGATATAATATGCTGAGATATTAAGCTTATGTATGATTTAAACCCATGAGATATTTGTTATATTGTGTACTGAAAAGGGTGCTATTTATGCATAATGAAAATCCGTAAATTATGTGAAACTGAACGATATTGATTGGTACCAACACAATGGTAATTTGAAAGGTTGGAACACTATTTCCATTTACTGAAAGTATGTGATTATTAAGGACATGCTGAGCATGTCAAATGAATGTGAACAGTATTGAGATATGATTATGTATGAGATTGTGTGACATATTGCATATACATTAGGTACAGATTTTGTGGTTGATGGAGGAGTTTCGTGGACTACCAGTGGCATATTAAGTTCACATTATTCGTAATTAGTGCACTGCACCTAAAGTACCGAGGGGAATGGCGATTTATCACATTTTTACTGACAACTTGTCTACATTTTTACTGACAGAATTTTTTGCATATTGTTATCAGTGGTTTTAACCACAACGGGCTTAAGTACATACTGTTTTAGAATTCGGATGATGGGTTCTGGAGAACTCGTGGTGTGTAGCAGATGGTATGGGTAGGAACCTTTTTGCATTGCATCATGTGCACAACATATTAGAATGTTATTGGTTTATGATATGTGTTGTATTGTGTTGTATTGAATGATATCGAATTTGATGATTGTTACTCGAATGAATCTCATGCTCATACATCGTTTGAAATCAATTTGTTAATGGCTATGTAATGACATGAAATTCCTATGATGGTTCTATTTTCTTTTGTTAATGCTAATATGTTTCATTGTATTTGATGCTTTTGCCCGTTTAAATAATTGTTTGACTCACACTGAGCTTTTCATAAGCTCAACCCCCAATGGTGTTTAACTTTTCAGGTAAACCTCAAAATTAGGACTGGACTCGGCATTCAGAGAATCACCTTGGACCTCAAATTGTTTTTTTATAAAGTATTAATCAAGCTGTATTGGATTTGGTTTGTAATTTTTAATGACTTCTGGTCTGTGGCTTGGTAACTTTTCGTCTGAGATTTTTGCATGCGTGGATTACTCAAGCATAGTAACTAGATAATGCATAATATCGGGCTTAAGTAAAATTTGACATTGTTCCCTGGTTTCCACTGCATTCCAAAGGAATCGTTTTTGAAAAACAAATCGATAAGGCAACTAAGTTTCCAAAATGACTTGAAAAAATGGTTTTTTTCGCTGCATTAGTTTAACATTGAGTATTTTTTTAAAAGAAGAACGACAAGTAAACAGTTTTTCTAAAATAACACTATCAACAATAAATGAATTCTAAGTATACATGACCTAATGAATGAATTCTTTTAAGCTAACTCAAAGTACAACTATGGTTTTCTCTAAAATGAGTTTATTTAAGTTCTTCAAAAGGAACGTAAGTTAGCTTAACCATTTTGGTGGCTAATGTAGCCTTCTCAATCTAACCATAACCTCTAAGCCGGGTTTGGAAGGTTACATTTAGTGGTACCAGAGCCTTGGTTCAAAACCTTAGACTAAGGTTTTAAATTTACTTAAGTCTGCATGCATGCATACATGAAAAGGGGGAATTTAGGAAAACCAAGCCATAAAGAAATTTGAAAATGATATTCTATAATAATAATAAAAAGGTCCGAGACTCCAATGTCGGTTGACATAGAAAAGATATTGATAAGTTATAGGTAAACACTTGAGGTGAATTACTATAGACATGGAACTGAAATAGTTAGTATTTTATTTTTTTTTCTTTGAAATTGTAAGATAGGAAGTTGAAAATTTATTGAAGTTAGCTAGTGATTATTTCTTCTGAAACTGGAGATCAAATTTAAGACCATAGGATACCTAATGAACAATCGTAGAATGAGGAACCATAGGGCTCTGTGTCGAGCTACCAGGTTCAATCATTTGCCTTTCAAGGAATTGTGTCTAACCTTGAGATGAATGACATAGTGATTGTGCCTACTTCTGAAGGAGAAAACTAAGAGGTTGGGGATGATGCAGTGTCTCAAGCGGTTTGGGAGTCTTATAAATGGTTTTCAAGATTATGGTTGAAAGGACCAATATGGAGGGAGAGAGTAAACGCTTCGAGTGTAAAAGAAAGGAAAATATTAAAGTTCGAAAAAAGAGAGAGTCTACTTTCACTGGTCCAAATCCGCGACCTTTAAAGCAAGCTAGAGGATCCAGACCTCAACAAAAAGTTGTAGTAGTTATTATTGGAGAAACTATTAGATCAGCTAAGGTTTCGATATGTTGATATTGTGGTAAGCGTAATCCAGTATAGTTTCTGTTAAAATTAGGAATTGGGGTAGAGGAATCTGTTAGTAATGTTTCTATAATTAGATCTGTAAAATATATGTTTGGAATTTAAGTAGAAGCATTGTCTGGAATTGTGTTCGAATTAAACTTGCGCAGCGAAAGCTTGGTGGCTCGGTTTAAAGGAAAAAGGGTAACAGATTTTGTGACGAATAAAATTTCAATGACGAAATTTCTTTAACGAAGGGAGAATCGTAACATCCCAAAAATTAGGGGTTAGTAGAATTAGGTTTGGGAATCGAGAGAGAGCAGTCATTCCCTAATTTTTGAGATTATCTATGCGTTTTTATGTAACAGCCCGATTTTAGGCCTAGTCAGAACAGTGGTTTCGGGACCACAAATCCGACGAGGAAAAATTTATTTTTATTATATTTTTATGGTCTACAATTTCATGGAATGATTTCATGAAAATTTCGTTCAAAAAAAATTTCGACATTTGGGCACTCAATTTAGCCAAAAGGACTAAATTGTAAAAAGTGCAAAAGTTGAGTTCTACATGGTAGAAGTGTCCAATTGTTATGAAATTTTAAATTGGAGGTCCTTAAATGGTAATTAGACCATTGGTTAAATTGTGGACAAAAATGAACATGAGATAAGTGAAATAGGAAATTTTTAAGTTAGGGGCATTTTGGTAATTTGGTAATTAAAAAGTATAAAAAAGACAAAATAGGCCAAAAATCATCATCTTCAACCTCATGGCCGAAATTAGCAAGGGGAAAGCCATGGTTAGGGTTTTCAAGCTTCCAAACTCGATTGTAAGTCCGTTCTAACCCTGTTTTTAATGTTTTTTTACGTTTTTGGAGTCCTGGTAACTTGATTTAGCTTATTCTAGCAATAATTTCACCTAGGGTTTATATTTGGAAAAATACCCATAGGTGAAATGTGTTTATTTTGATGTTTTATGGTAGAATATGAAGCTAGAAATTATGTTAAACAACTTTTACTAAGCGATTTTAAGTGAAAATGAGTAAAACGACATAATCGGTAAAAATATCTAATGTTCATAAGTAAGTGTTAGAGTGGGAATTTGATGTTGCCATAGAAGGGAAAAATGTTCAGCATGTCATAAAACATAAGAATAAGAGATGAAGTTTAATTTCTGAGCTTTGGGGAAAAAGTGTAAATATGCAAAATTTTAGGGGCAAAATTGTAATTTTTTTAAAGCTCGAGTCAAGGAATGTTTTGATAAATGTGAGTGCTAAATAAGTTAAACGTGTCATTATAAGTCAAGAAAGACAAAGAATTGACTTTGATTAGTGAAAAAGAAAAGTGAGAAAAAGTGAGAAATTCCTAGTTAAACCTTCGGAATAAACAGGGATACAAATGAAATGACAAAAATGATCACATGTGTGGCACGAACTGTGAGTAGGCCACTATGTGAAAGTGAAAGTGATGGCCACGCGTGTAGTACTATGTGAAAGGCTACTACGTGTACCAAAATGATAGGTCGCATGTGTAGTACTCTGTGCCGGCTACTATGCGTACCGAATAGCTTCGATCACGTGTGTAGTACTATGTGCAGGCTACTACGTGTATCGGATAGTGATGGTCACATGTGTAGTACTATGTGTAGGCTACTATGTGAACCAGTATCATTAATTATAAGGTGGTTGCTATGTGTTGATCCCACCGGATATCATTGATTACAAAGGGTGGTTGCTGTGTGCTGAATCCACCGTGTATCTGTTATTATTCCGAACTGTTCATCGGGAAATTGACTAAGTGAAAATACATGAGATCATGTAACGATTAAGTGTAATTGAATAATGATTATATGTATGGAATTGAATTGAATATTGACTTGAAAATGGCAAAGTGAATTTTGAATTGAATAGTGATTGAAAGTGAAAAAGTGAAATTATGAAAAAGTAGAATTAGCAACAAAACAGTTTTGGATAGCAATAATCATGTGATTTTGAAAAATCACCAAAAATGGTGAAAATAGAATTAGAGAGTGAATAAGCGATGAAATAAAAGCTTAGTGAGTCTATTTTTACATAAAAGAGACAGAGAAAGCAAAAGAGTTATCTATTTTGAGATATTTGAATTTTAGTGAGACAAGGACGGATTGATTTTGGAATCCCCTTTTTTTATTTTGTAAAATCATTAAAAATTCTAAAAAAATAATTATGTGTTATAATTTTATGATTAGAATCCTTAATGAGTCTATTTTCAAGAGAAACAAACAAGAACACCATTTGAATTCTGTAAAATTAGATAATTCATTTTTAGTGAACAGTGGTCAGAACTGTCAAACTGCATAATAGGGTAAACTTTAAACAATAAACTAAACTATTTGGCTAAACAAAAAATTCTGAATATTTTATGGTAAGAAGATATGTGAGTATAGTTTTATATAAATTTAACGGTTCTTAATTTGGAGTTCTGTAGCTCTAGATAAAAATAATTTAGTGATACTAACTCAGATAGAAAGCTTTGAATATACATAAGGGTGAATAAAGAAACTATAGAAAATGTTATTTCTAAGAATGTTAAGTACACTAAGGATGTGGAATGGAGAGGAGGAGGAGGAAAATTAAATATATATATATATATATGAATGATTTATGTATAATTGGTTATATGATCGATTATAATCGATAAACATGGAAATAGAAATGATGTTTACATTTGTATATTATTGATCATGGTTTAAGCTCATATTGGAAAATAAAGTTTCACAGTATGTATGTATGGTATATTTGGTATATGATTTGGTATAAAGTAAGGCCATGAATGGTATATGGATTAAATGCACTAGCTTGCGACTATGGTTGAATGATATGTTATTGTTTTGTGTGATATTCGTAGGAAATGGGTGTGGAAAGGAAATGAAATACTAAGTTCATACTTGAAGAATAAAATGACGAAAAAGAGGATGATGAGTTGATTCGATGTTGTTATTTAAGCTTAAGTGACGTTTGCATTGCAATACTAAGAATTTTATAAATTTGTTAAAGAAGGGTAAAATCGATAAACGTTGAGTTAAATGGTGAATACGTATTAGTATTGAACTTAATGATATTGAATTGTACGTGAATTAAATGGAAGTTTCTAGTGATATGTTTTGAATTAAAAGAATTATGGTGGTACTGAAATGTATATTGGATTGAGAAATTGATTTGAATTGTGAACATGAGAAATTGTGAATTGAATGAAATAAAAATGAAGCATGGAATTACATGAGTAAGTATCAGGTCTCGTAGGCCCTATTTGTTATAATTATAGTATTTTGAAGTTATAATGTAAAGATTTATAAAAGCATGTTAATAATTTGGAAAATCTTACTTTGAATGAAATTTTGTAACTCGATTTAATACGTATGCAAATGTATGTGTTCTAGTAATGCCTCGTACCCTATTTCGGCATCGAATACGGGTAATGGGTGTTACATTTTAGGAATAAATGAGGTATTGGTTTGTTGGTTAAGTGCTAGTGAAACGTTTCTTGAAACCCAAGTTTAAATCCCTTCTCTCTCATCATTTTTGCCTTAAACCCTAGTATGTGACATGCCTTGTTTTTAAAATACATATTGCAAAATTATTTTAAGAATGAGAAAAAATCCTAATGGTTAAAAGAAATATGAGAAAGCATGTAAATTAAATGAGGTCCCAAGTTCGAATCCTTTCCCTTGCAAAAAAATTAATTTTACAAAATCTTTTTTTTAATGTGTGTGTCATCCATACCCTTGAACCTGAAGTATAAATAAAACATTTTATTGTATTTTTTAGCCTTTAATTCAATTTTTCCCTACCCTAGCCGTTCAACCTCTTCCTTTCCTCTTTCTCTTCAATTTTCTTTCTTTCTCCAATTGTTGTCGTCACCTACACCTGTCATTTTACCATCTCTTTCTTCTTCTTTTTGCATCAAGATTGTGCACCATCTCCTTTACTCTATTGCTAAAATTTATCCTCATCTAAATCAGCCCCAAATCTACAATCTTGAACCCCAAGACCAATCCCGAACATTGCCACGGAAGTGTCATTGCCATTTCACTCAACTAGCTTGGGTAAGATCTATTTTCTCTTTAATTTCTTGATTAATCTTATCAATTAAAAACAAAAATTTCCAAATCTAGAATTTGGTGTATTTTAAATGATTTCAAAGGTATTTTTTTTCATATTTTAATGAGATCTCAAACCATTTTAAAATTTAGTCACAATTTTGGCCACCCTGGTGATGATGCGTGTGCCTATGTGTAAGAAAGAGGGCTTTTTTTTCTTAGGCCTTTCCAATATTTTTCTAGCATTAAATTGTGTTCTTGGACCCTCCTAATCATCCTTTAATCACATGTTTATTAGAGAGAAGCGTTCTTGATCAATTAGCGTATCAAATCCCACAAATCATGAAGCGTAAGTACAATTAAGGACAACTAGTTTGTTATTTCAACATAGTTGTTGGGTAAAAGTTATGAATTGATTAAATGAAGAAATATAATCATTAATTAGCTATTGATTTTCCAGTATATTATTGAATTAGTTGCTGACCCAAATGCGCAAAATCATTCTTAAAGGCAAAGAACGATTGTACGCACGGTTCGCATCGATATAGTGTAAAGAATCCAATTAGTTTGGATTCATAAAATAGTTATAATTTCAAAGATTGGTTTGAACTCATAAGTGGGTGTTTGGGGTCTAGTTTAATGGTAAATAGATTGAATTTCTACTGAATTTTGGTTTAGGCTCGTTTAAGGAATTATTAAGGAAAATTGGAAGATTCGCTAGTGTGTTGCGAAAGCAAAAAATAAGGTGTGGATCCTAAACTCATAAAATTGTCTGAAAATATTAAATATCATGTTATATTTGATAAATTAGCTTGTTGATTGGATTGACTTAATTTTCAAATTCTTGATTTTGTGGGTGGTCGAACTAGGTATGTTACGAGCCTTAAAAGATTGATGTGTTGGCAAAATTGATAGTTTGATAGTATGAATGTTTGATTGAGTTTGTAATCGCATATTTAAGTTATAAGATATGAGAATATTTGACTGAATATAATGTGTTGAGATATTAAGCTTATGTATGATTTAAACACATGAGATATGTGTTATATTGTGAACTGAAAAGGGTGTTATTTATGCACAATGAAAATCCGTAAAGTTTGTGAAATTGAACGATATTGATTGATACCAATACAATGGTAATTCGAAAGATTGGAACACTATTTCCATTTACTGAAAGTATGTGATTATTGAGGACATGCTGAGCATGTCAAATGAATGTGAAAAGTATTGAGACATGATTATGTATGAGATTGTGTTGCATATTGTATATGCATTACGTTGGGATTTTGTGGTTGATGGAGGAGTTTCGTGGACTACCGGTGGCATATTAAGTTCGCGTTATTCGTAGTCATGTACTTCACCTGGAATACTGAGGGGAATGGCGATTTATCGTATTTTTACTGGTAGCTTGTTTGCATCTTTACTGCAAAAATTTTCTGCATATTGTTATCGGTGGTTTTAACCACAACAGGCTTAAGCCCATCATGTTTTGGAGTTCGGATGACGGGTTCTAGGGAACTCGTTATGTCTATAAGATGGTATGGGCAAGAACCTTTTTGCATTGCATCATGTGCACGACATATTCGAATGTTATCGATTTATGATATGTGTTAAACTGTACTGTATTGAATGGTATGGAATTTAATGATTGTTACTCGAATGAATGATGTCTCATGCTCATACACTGTTTGACATCAATTTGATAATGGCTATGTAACGATATAAAATTCCTATGATGGTTCTATTTTCTTTTGTTAAGGCTAATATGTTTCACTGTATTTTATGTTTTTGCCTGTTTAAATAATTGTTCAACTCACACTAAGCTTTTCATAAGCTCACCCCCCAATAGTGTTTAACTTTTCAGGTAAACCTCGAATTTAGGCCCGGACTCAGCATTCGAAGAATCACCTTGGACCTCAGATTATTTTTTATAAAGTATTAATCTGTTTGTATTGGTTTTGGTTTGTAACTTTTAATGTCTTTTGGTCTGTGGCTTGGTAACTTTTCTTCTGAGATTTTTGTATGCATGGATTACTCAAGCATAATAACTGGATAATGCATGATATCGGGCTTATGTAAAATTTGATATTGTTTCCTAGTTTTCACTGTATTGCAAAAGAACGGTTTTTGAAAAATAATCCGATAAGGCAACAAGTATTCAAATGACTTGAAAAAATGGTTTTTTTCGCTACATTAGTTTAACATTTAGTTTTTTTTGAAGAAGAACGACAAGCAACTGGTTTTTCTAAAACAACATCATCAACAATAAATGAATCCCAAGTATACACGACCTAATGAATGAATGCTTTTAAGCTAACTCAAAGTACAACTTCAGTTTTCTCTAAAATGAGTTTATTTAAGGTATTCTAAAGTAATGTAAGTTAGCTTAACCATTTTAGTGGCTAATGTAGCCTTCTCAATCTATCCATAACATCTAGGCCGGGTTTGGAAGGTTACACTTATTTTCTCTGCGAACTAAAATGACTTTGACCAATAATGGAGCATTGTTGGTGGAGATGGCTGTGAAACCAACTCATCTCTCTCAAATTTTGGGAAAATAGAATAAAAATATCCAATACAAACGATTCAAACAAAAGATGCTCTCAAGCAAAGTAGTGCACTTTAGTATCAGTAAAGAGGGTGAACTCAGATTCAGAAATCGAGTGTTTGTACTAGTAGAGAATGAATTGAGAAAGGAATTATTAAGAGAAGCTCACCAAAGGCCTTTTTCACTTCACCCTGGCGACATTAAGATGTATAGAGACTTAAACGAATCTTACTGGTGGCCTAGAATAAATAAGGAGATCTCATAATACTTTTCTACATGCCTAACCTACCAAAGAGTGAAAGTGAAGCATCAAGTTCCATCAAGAAAACTGTATCTACTGGAAATCCTCAAATGTAAATGGGACAGAATCACCATTGACTTTGTATCTAGATGGCCCCTCAGTCCTTCCAAGAAGAACTTTATTTAGGTGTTGGTAGATAGGCTCATAAAATCAACGCACTTTTTGCCTGTGGATACCACATATTCTTTAGAAAGGCTGGTTGAACTATATATTACTGAAGTGGTGTGTCTCCATGGAGTGCCATCGTCCATTGCATAAGATTGGGATCTCAAATTTACCTCTAGGTTCTAGCAACAATTATAGCAATCACTGGGAACCAAGTTGAAATTTAGCACTATATTTCACCATCAGATTGATGGCCAATCTGATACAGTAATTCAAGTTTTAGAAGATATGATGCATTGTTGTGGGATCAATTTTAGGATAAATTGGGAATGGTATGTCCTTTAATTAAATTCGCCAACAACAACAGCTACCACACCAGTTTAAAGATGTCTCCTTCCGAGGCCATATATGGTAGAAGATTTAGAACACCTACTTGTTGGACAGAGTTAAGCGAAAGAAAATTTATGGGACCAGACTTAATGCGTGAAACTCAAGAAAAGGTTGCTAGTCATTCACAACCACTTGAAGGCAGCTCAGGATCGGTAAAAGTCCTATGCAGATCTAAAGAGGAAAGAGATCTCCTTGTGGTGAGAGACAAAATGTTCTTCAAGGTATCACATTGGAAGAGGATTATACGATTTGGCCAGAAAGGAAAGCTAAGCCTAAGATTTGTGGGACCTTATGAAATTCTAGAAAGATGTAGTTTGGTGGCATATAAATTGGCTTTTCCTCCTAAACTATCAAATATTCATAACGTCTTCCACGTATCAATGTTGTGAAGGTATAGATCCAACCCTGAACATGTGGTACAAACTAAAGAGCTTGAGATTGAACCAAACCTATTTTATGAGGAAGAACCAGTCCAAATTTTGCCCAATGAAGTTAAAGGGCTGAGGAATAAGAGAATTCCATTAGTAAAGGTACTATGAAGAAATCACAACATTGAGGAAGCCACTTGGGAAAGGGAGAGCGTAATGAAATAACAGTATCCACAATTGTTTTTAGGTTGGAATTTCAGAGACAAAATTTTCGAAGTCAGGGAGAATCGTAACATCCCGCCCGACAAAGTGTAGTACTCGAGAATTATTAATTAAACTAAGGCTTATAGTGTGACCCCCGAGTAAGGAAAGGTTAGAAATTTATTAAAGTACTTAAGGTCTGCAAATGCTCCCTTGGGCGATGCCCTGATTAAGGCCAGCTATGAGGTTTGGCGGACTCTTTGATAGAGTATATGTCGCCCCAGCGGATAGATGAAAATAGTGAGTCCTATTATTAAACCCCTAGTTTGATATGAACAATAAATATGTTGTTATCTTATCCTTTGATTAACATATTTAGTTGGCCTAAAGAACACTAGCAAGGATTAGACAAAGTTTCTAAAAATGAAATGGCATGCATTTAAGATAAGAGAGGAAACTATTAATCACGAGTACCGAAGGAAGGGTAATGGAGGGAAATAAGCTTGTCCACTAAGTTTTCCTTTCATGTAAACCCATAAAAAGCCAACCTTAGCTTCCTAAAGAAGTTTTATACTTTCTCTAGTAATTCATACTTCCTTTTGGCAATTGTCTCTATGTTTTTCGGGAAAGCGTTAGAGACAAGGCTTGTTTGAAGGATTAAAGTTCATGTAATCAACTAACTTCACCATTGTGAAACCTAGTATATAAAAATTAAACTCTAGTTGTTTTCTTGATTATTTACATACCCTAGGGTTTCATGCTTCAAGGACAGACTAAAGATTAAGGGAAGGAAACTTCAAGATTCTTTTTTTTCCTGATTAAGTGTTCTTGAACACTTGTTTAGTTCTTCTAAAAAACATGATCTGATGAGTTAACTATTTATGTTATAGCTCAAGAAACTCTCGAAAGCTCTAGAGACAAGGGTAAGGGAGCCGTTGTTTAGTCTCTATTGCATTTTCTGGTGAGTTCCTTCATACCCCATGTGTGTGTTGTACATGTCTGGTTCAAGGTAAGTTACCTGTCTAGTGAAAAGTATGGCTTTTCAAGTTTGTGTATGAAAAGAAAAGGTCTTACTTCGTCCTGAGTCATTACCCACTTTACTCGAAAAAAGGAACTATATGGGCAGAACATAATAAGTGAATTTATAGCGTTGCCTTCATTACAAAGAGCATTGAACTGGCATATCACAATACATGAATGATTTTATATAGCCTCTAGTAAGGCAAGTGTAATGCATACTAGATTTCCAAAATGTAACAGAGAAAAAAAGGAAGGAACGAACAAATGAACGTTACAATCTCTGAACACGGACTAAGGTTTTTGGCTAGCACAAAGAACGTTGTTTGCGTGAATGCATGGGCGTAGTGTACGCGCCAAAATGAGTCATCTTCTGTTAATGTCTGTGTAAGTTTAGTATTCGCCAATAGGAAAGCTACATGAAGTTAGTTTGTGTGGTGTCTTCGCTAATGGGCAAACTGTATGTCCCTCTGAGTTAGGAAAATTCCTTTTATTTATGTGACGTATAGATATTATAATGTTCACTTTGGAACTCACTAAGTTCTATGAACTTACCTTATTTCTCTTCCCTTCTCTGGACCATCGAAGATGTAAAAGAACCCTCAATGACTATGCTAGAGGATACATACTGTGTGAAGCTTATAATGATTTTGTATTATGCATGACAAATGAGGGTGGCATTAAGGCATGAAATTTGACAAACATTATTTTGTAACTAAAAGTTGTATTCGTCAAACTGTGCTCTGTCCTTAAATATTTACAATGAACTTTTATGTTTTAAAGTGTTTGGGCAATTAAGCTTAAATGTTTTATATATTATCGTTATAGCAAATTCCTATTTATTTTTCCAAACCTGAGGTTCTACCAATTACATTCCCGAAAGGAAAAGACTTTAAGGCTATAACTCACCATTCCTAGATCCTCCTCAAGGGTCAGGAATGGGGTGCTATAGATACTACTGATAAACTAGCTTTAATAACATAAGTATACTCAACATTTCAGAGGGGTTCAAACACAATAATCATAATACGCCCAATGGCATTCAAAGAATACAAACAAACCCAATATGCCAACTTATCACGAAACATAGGCGATTGCACTTCACCAACTTAAACATAACTTATATACAAACCATCCTTATGCTAGCCTCGTACCCAGAATTCAGAGTTAGAATCATACCGTTTAGTTGTATTCAAATACACACACCCTTTAACTCCTCATATAATTTTTGTTCAGTCGTGTATGTTTTCTCATGATTTGTCAGTTCGATTTGCAATATAGCTACCCTACCAGAGGCATCACACACAAATTCCCTTTCTTCATCATCTCATCTCACGTATCACATATCACATGTTGGTGGTACTGGCTTGTGTAGTAAGGAGAGTGTTACACATCAAAACATAAACAGGCCATACCCATACTGTTAATACTAATTGAACACCATGAGACCAAACACCACACTTATGTCGTTAAGAAAGAACATTTACTTTACACAACTCATAGAATAATAGAATTTACAACATATGGAGTGAGAAACAACTCACTAGAATGTCTAATACAATAACCTACTGATCACGTCCTTTACACTTGTTGCTTCGACCTTTGTTAGCTTCTAGAGCAGTAATCTGGTGCCAACAATGGAGTTAGTTAAATATTGGAAACACCTCGCTAAAGATGCTAACTTAGGATTTCTAAAGCTTCAGCAGAAATGTAAGGAAGAAGAAACAGAAGAAGAAGAAGAAATAGTAGAAGCAAAACGTGCAAACTAGCTATTCTAATATCGTTATATAGTAGAGACACATAGGAACAAAACTTAGTGAAAGGTCATATATAACAACCCGTTTTTTAGTGGTGTCGAAAATAGTGGTTTTGGGGCCACAAATCCGCTGAGTAAGTTCGTAAATATTATTATTTAATATTTACGAGTCAAATATGGTATTTTAAATAAATTTTGAATTGACAATTTATTCTATTCGAATGAACATTTAAGTTCAAGTGGTAAGACCCTAAAGTCAAGTAGTTTTAGAAAATGAGGTATCGAGACCTTATTTCTATAAACCGAGCCGTAAATTTTTTATAAATATTTACAAAATGTTATTAAGGTTTTATTCAAGTTTCGTTAAGAAATTTTAATGTTTAGATAGTTAATTAAGCAAAAAGGACTAAATCATAATAGTTAAAAAGTCAATTGCTAATAGTTTAAAAGTGTTAATTGATTAAAGAAACATAATTGGATGGTCTTAGTGGATAAATTAACCATTTTTAAGCTGGTGGAAGGTTAAAGCTTTAATTTCCTTTAATTAAATATGTTTTATATATTATATCATCATTAAAAATAAAGAATAAAAGGTTAAAAAAATAAGAAAACATAATGTTCTTTTCTCCAATTGTTTTGTTCATCACCGAACCACCATAGCAGGTTTTGAAGTTTTGGCTAACAAAGTTTCTTTGCATGTAGCCCCTAAGCTATTCGTTTCTCGTAATTTTTATGTTTTTGAGATCGTTGCAACTAGGTCCAGCTAGCTCGTACCTTCGTTTTTGAAACTGTTAAAGATTTTGAATGTTTCCATTGATGAAATTTTGTGATTTTAGATGTTAAATGATCAATTTGACGTACTATTTGTTATTTATAAGTATTTTGTTAAGTAATTTTTAATGATTTAAATGTTTAGGGATTAAATTGCTAAAGTAATAATAATTCAAGGACTTGGTGTGAAATTGTTACAAATGTAGGCTGTAATGGATGCTAGTAACATTTGGCTGGTATGAATTTTCAATAAAATTGGTTTATTTGCATGATTAGCACATAGGGACTAAATTGAATAAAAATGAAAAGTTAAGGGTAATTTTATAAAAACGTCAAAAAAGACTAAATTGCATAAAATGAATTGGTTTTACTGTCTAAATTAATGAATTGAATGAAATTATTAATTTAGATAAAAAAACGAGTGGAAAATCTAAGAGAAGAGAAAATTACCAAATAGCCCCTGTACCTCGTCTTTGCTACATATTAGCCAGGTAAGTTCGTATAAACTATAATTGCTTTAATGTTGCTTGGATTGAATAATTATTATGTTGTTTTGATGTAAAAGAATCAATATGTCAAATAAATCAATGCTATGATGAATTCACGATTATCGAGCCCCGTTTGAGCTTTAGGAATATATAAGATACAAATGACATGTCATTAGGGTTACTATATTTCGGGTGTTAGTCTTGAATGTCCTACAAATGGCTGAGGTCCGGCATTTGTTGCGAATACTCAACAGCTTGTGTGAGCAGCATCGTGTAGCTTATATTTCGACCGTTAGCTTATGTGAGCAGACCTATTTTATGACTCGAGTGAGCAACGATGTAAAGGAAAAGAAAAGTTACGACTATATGTTTAGCACACTTTGTGTAAGCTTTCCTGCATATCCGATGTTATTCTAAATGGTTCAACGGGCATGAAAGGAAAGGAATGGTAAATGTTCAAATGACTTATGTCATGAATCTATGAAAAATATTGAAAAGGAAATGTTCAATGAAAGTATATCTATGCTCATGAAAATGATGATTTCAAGTGATGTTGTTCATGTATAATGACTTACCTTATGTTAATTCAAGTGAATTATGAGTTGATGCACTAACATGTGTTGTTGATGATGCTTAGGCTTGTGTCAAGCTTATGGTTGGATTACATCATGCTTAATCTTAATGATATACATCGAAATGGTAAGTGTCCAAATGGAAATATGCTTATGTGCATGAAAAGGGTTGTATGAATCAAAAGATATATGTTCTTATGAAATGACTTATCATGTGGTTGATCCCAAAAGAGTTATGTATAAATGCACTAACTTCTGTATTGATAATGATATTTAGGCTTGTGTCAAGCTTGTGTAATTGTAATATCCCGAAAATTACTACTGTAATACCCCAAAAATTACTACAGTAAGAAAGTAGCTATCTTTGATAGTAAAATAAGGAAATAAAGTGACAAAAAGGGAAATTTTGAGTTATGGCAACATTGGGAATTATATTATGACATATTAATTCAAGAAAGGATTAAATCGCAAAAGTGAGAAAAGTTTTGTTGCCCAAGAGTAAATACTCGAAATTTGAGGGATTAAAGTGTAAATACAAAAAAGTTGAAGGACCAATAGTGTAAATATTTTAAGGGTGGAATAATTTAGAAACTAAGGAAAATGGATGAATTAGGACCAAATTGAAAAGGTGAAGAATTTTGAGGGACTAAATCAAAATTTTACCAAATTAAGTGATGACTCAAGGATGGAATTTTTAAAGATTATAAAGGGCAAAATGGTCAATTAGAAGAAAGAGAAATCTAGAAGGCAATGATGATGTTGGTGATATTTTAGATTAAATAAATAAATAAATATTAGTTTATTAATATTTTGATTTGATTTTTAAATGATATTTTATTATTTTATTATTATTCTATTTAGTGTATATATGGAAGGAAAGATGAAGAATCTTCATCTTCTTCCCATGCATCCAACGTATGAAGAGAAAAGAAAGAAATAAACTTTCTTTTCTTTACAATTTGGTCCTTTCACCAAAAATTCACCATTTTCACTTAGAAATCAAAAGAATTTCCATATACATCAAGAGAGAAAGAGAACAAGGAGACAATGGGGAGCTTGAATATCAAGTTAGATTCAAGAAATAGAAGCTGGAGGAGAGAGAAAATCAAGTTAAAGATTGAAATCAATAGGACAAGGTAAGAACATCAAGATTTCAATATATTTTTAAGTTTGTTATTATTGAAACAGCATAGAAATGATGTTATAGTAGAACTTTCTTAAATAAAGTCTTATGTTCTTGATATATTAGTGAAGGGAAATAAGAGAAAGTGATGGAAAATATTATAGAGAAAATGAATAAGGAAGTTATAAACTTAGTAATCAACATTTTGCACTAAAACAGTTTTGGACAGCAGCAGTAGGTTAACTTCAAAAAATCACCATAAATTATGGAAATTGAATTAGAGGATGAAAAAAAGGCAGAATTAAATATTATTAAGTCTAGTTTATCATAGAAGAAACGGTGTAAGTAATAGAATTGTAAATCATGAGATATAATAAATTATGTGAGACAAGGTCAGAATGAATTCGGGTTCCCTGTTCTAACTTTGGAAAATTATCAAAAATTGGAAAAAATAATTATGGGCTTAAATTTATATTTTTAAAATATTTAATGAGTCTATTTTCAAGAGAAACAAACGAGAACACCATCCGAATCCTATACGAGGAGATAATTAATTTTTAGTGAAGAAGGATCGGAACTCTCAGACGGCATAATAGGGATGACTTTAAAGAATAAAATGTACTTATTGACTAAACCAAAAATTCTGAAAATTTTATAGTAAGAATATATGTGAGTCTAGTTTTAGATAAAATTAATGGATCTCAATTCGGAGTTACATAGCTCAATATATAAATAATTTTGTGACAATGACTCAAGTGGAAAGCTTTGAATGAACAAATAAAGAAATAGTGAAATTATAGATAATGTTACATATAAGCATGTTATATACATTAAGGATGTGGAATGGAGAGGAGGAGGAGGAAAATATATGATTATTCAACTAGCATGAATTTTCATTAAAAGTGGCTAATTTGCATGTTTTAGGTTCAGGGACTAAATTGAATAAAAGTAATATTTTAAGGGTAAATTTGTAAAAATATCAAAAAGTAACCAAATTGCATGAAATGAATTGTTTTATTATTTAAATTAATAAATTGAATGAAATATTAATTTATATCGAGATTGGGCTGAAATTTGAGGAAAATAGAAAATTACCAAAATGTCCCTAAATTTTGGTATTTCTGTAATTTAGCCTGGTAAGTTCGTGTAACTTGAATTATATTCTTAGATGATTGAAATATATATATTGGATTGAGAAATTGATTTGAATTGTGAAGGTGAGAAATTGTGAATTGAATGAAATGGAAATGAAGCTTTGAATTACATGAGTAAATATCGGGTCTCGTAGGCCCTATTTGTTATGAATATAATATTTCGAGGATATGTTGTAAAGAATTATAAAATCACGTTAATAATTTGAAATTTTTAATTCGGATGAAATTTTGTAACTCGGTTTAATACGTATGCAAATGTATGTCTTCTAGTAATACTTCGTACCCTATTTCAGCGTCAAATACGGGTAAGGGGTGTTACAATGTGACATCGCCAGATTGGGTCATAACATTTAGATCGGGTTTGGAGTGTTACATTTAGTGGTATCAGAGCTATGGTTTAGTCGATTCTCGAACTAACATAGCGTATGTGAGTTTAGCTATACATGCCATATTATTACTCGTGATAATGTAATATCTTCTGACTCCAATGAAATTGTTTTGTAAGACAGAGATGACTTCTAATCGAGTTGTTTCCAATAATGCTAAAAACAATTTATGTTGAGGTGATTGAAATGTGTTTATTATGAAACGAAATTTAGAAAGGTATGAATAGAAAATTCATGATAAGTATGCGTTAACGTATGAAGTAAGACAACCATGAGTTGAGAAATGTAGAAACGTAGAATAAAATGAAAGTTTATATGGTGATATGCTCATCCGCATTTGCTTGGAGCGCATATGTTGTTATGTGCTCAACATATTTGATTAAGTAAATATGGTAAGTAAATATATACAAATAGATGGAATGTATGTTTATGTACACTTGCTTGAATAAGTGTAATCAGTATGTTTATATGATAGAATCTTATGTTTAATTGTTAAATTAGAAATAATATGATGTTTGTTTTATGTCTTTGCTATTGAACCATGAATATTATAATAGTATGAAAATTGAATTGAAAGATCAAATTGAGTAGAACACAAGAATGAGTACTTTCGTTCAGTGATATGTGATGAATTGACGGAAAAGACCATGGTTGGACGATGGCAACATGTGATATGTGATTTCCATAGAAGACCATATCTGAGATATGGCATCGACATCGATATGTTAGCCAGTGTAAGACCATGTCTGGGACATGGCATTGGCATCATTGAGATTATGAGAGGTATCATGTAAGACCATGTCTGGGACATGGCGTTGGCACCGAGATGAGAGGTCCCATGTAAGACCATGTCTGGGACATGGCGTTGGCACCGAGATGAGAGGTCCCATGTAAGACCATGTCTGGGACATGGCGTTGGCACCAGGATGAGAGGTCCCCCATAAGACCATGTCTGGGACATGGCATGGGCACCGATATGAGAACTCCCATGTAAGACCATATCTGGGATATGGCATTGGCAGTACAGGAAACATCTCATGTAAGACCATGTCTGGGACATGGCTTTGGCATGTTATTATCAGACAGGAGACCCGAGGATCCTTAGTATTCCAAGTGATTCAACGGGCTAGTAAAGAAATTACGTTACATGAATGTTCAGGTAAAAGTACAATAAACAGATTTAGGTAAGTATAAGGATTAAGAATATTTTAGTTATCAGTTGAGAAAATAATTTCAGCAAGAAAGGAGTAAGTTATAATCATGAGTTGTTTAAGCAAGCAAGTAAACAAGTAAGAGAGTAAATAAAGAATAAGTTAAATTTGATAAGACAAAATATTCAGGTATGATACCTAAAAGAATGTATGTATTAACTGGAAGGTTTTTTTTTACTAAGTGGATTAAAGTGAGGTTCGTGATAACAGAATTAGTCAGAGAAATGATAATTAAATGGTAAAGGTGTCTGTGTGTGAAGGTTATAGTCGAAATGAACATGATGATCTTTTCTGGATATTATATATATTCTTTTATCCTCAGAGATATGTATGCGTAATTGTTCAGTTCTGATAGAGTTCTTATGTTGTGAGAATGTTAGCTAATTATAATGTTAGATGAAAGCCCTATTAGTCTGGTTGGTTTATGACTAGTTATTGTTCTGTTTTGCATGCATAGTTAGAAAGTGTATTGTTTTGCTAAAATAAATATTGTGCTGATGACTAAATTGCAAAACATGTAAACGTGTTATGTGACGTACATGATATGGATTATTAGTAAATTATGCATGAATAATGAATTTTGAAATATAATACATGTATTAAAGATGGAGAAGATACAAATATACAGATTATTGGTACAAGGATTAAATTGTAAAGGATGTAAAAGCATTATGCGAAAAGTGTAAAAGTGATATGCATGCATGATATAATTTTCCCAAGTAGATGAGATTAGAACTACTAGGATATTAGTGGTATATCATTAAAGGACCCTAGCACACTCTCTGATTAATAGCATACTAGTGCTCTCCGATTATTAGCACATTTATGTTCTCTATATAACACTTTAGTGCTTTCTATTTAATAATGCATAATAATGCACCTCCGTATCAGTTTCGTATATCCTAAGTGTTCTATCTAATCTATTGGGCATCTACTAAAAAAAGATAAATAATTTTCGCTACAAGGTAAAGGTTTGCCTCTGATTCATGTTTGAAATATTGAATTAAAAATAAATTGTGAAATGAAAGGATAGAGAATGAATACAAATACTAAGCTAGGTAAATATGTTCAGAAGGGAACTATAGAATTATAGAGATGATTTTAAGAAAACTAAATGAAGAAAGGACTTCTGGTTAAGTGGAAAGAGAGGAAATAAGAGCTCGATTAAGTAAAAAGAAGAATATTATTGAAAAGGAAGTACAAAATGATATAAAAACTAGAAATGTTAGTGATAAGAATGGATAGAAAATGATAATTGAAATAATATAGAAATGATGAAGTTCATGATCAAAACAAAAAGTTCATGATCAAAACAAAACAAGGAGATTTCGAGGACGAAATTTATTTTAAGGGGGAGAAACATAAAATCTCGAAAATTACTACTGTAATACCCCGAAAATTACTACAGTAAGAAAGTAGCTATCCTTGATAGTAAAATAAGGAAATAAAGTGACAAAAAGGGAAATTTTGAGTTATGGCAACATTGGGAATTATATTATGACATATTAATTCAAGAAAGGATTAAATCGCAAAAGTGAGAAAATTTTTGCTGCCCAAGAGTAAATACTCAAAATTTGAGGGATTAAAGTGTAAACACAAAAAATTTGAAGGACCAATAGTGTAAATATTTTAAGGGTGGAATAATCTAGAAACTAAGGAAAATGGATGAATTAGGACCAAATTGAAAAGGTGAAGAATTTTGAGGGACTAAATCACAATTTTACCAATTTAAGTGATGACTCAAGGATGAAATTTTTAAAGATTATAAAGGGAAAAATGGTCAATTAGAAGAGAGAGAAATCTAGAAGGCAATGATGATGTTGGTGATATTTTAGATTAATTAAATAAATAAATATTAGTTTATTAATATTTTGATTTGATTTTTAAATAATATTTTATTATTTTATTATTATTCTATTTAGTATATATATGGAAGGAAAGATGAAGAATCTTCATCTTCTTCCCATGCATCCAACATATGAAGAGAAAAGAAAGAAATAAACTTTCTTTTCTTTACAATTTGGTCATTTCACCAAAAATTCACCATTTTCACTTAGAAATCAATAGAATTTTCATATCTATCAAGAGAGAAAGATAACAAGGAGAAAATGGGGAGCTTGAATATCAAGTTAGATTCAAGAAATAGAAGCTGGAGGAGAGAGAAAATCAAGCTAAAGATTGAAATCAATAGGACAAGGTAAGAACATCAAGATTTCAATATATTTTTAAGTTTGTTATTATTGAAAAAGCATAGAAATGATGTTATAGTAGAACGTTCTTAAATAAAGTCTTATGTTCTTGATATATTAATGAAGGGAAATAAGAGAAAGTGATAGAAAATATTACAGAGAAAATTAATAAGGAAGATATAAACTTAGTAATCAACATTTTGCACTAAAATAGTTTTGGACAGCAGCAGTAGGCTAACTTTGAAAAATCACCATAAATTATGGAAATCGAATTAGAGGATGAAAAAAGGATGGAATTAAATCTTATTAAGTCTAGTTTCTCATAGAAGAAACGTGTCAGTAATGGAATTGTAAATCATGAGATATAATAAATTATGTGAGACAAGGTCAGAATGAATTCGGGTTCCCCTGTTCTGACTTTGGAAAATTATCAAAAATTGCAAAAAAATAATTATAGGCTTAAATTTATATTTTTAAAATCTTGAATGAGTTTATTTTCATTATAAACAAATGAGAACATCATCCGAATCCTATACAAGGCGATAATTAATTTTTAGTGAAGAAGGGTCGGAACTCTCAGACAGTAGAATAGGGATGATTTTAAAGAATAAAATGTACGTATTGACTAAACCAAAAATTCCGAAAATTTTATAGTAAGAATATATGTGAGTCTAGTTTCAGATAAAATTAAAGGATCTCAATTCGGAGTTACATAGTTCAATATATAAATAATTTGTGACAATGACTCAAGTGGATAGCTTTGAATGAACAAATAAATAATAGTGGAATTATAGATAATGTTACATATAAGCATGTTATATACATTAAGGATGTGGAATGGAGAGGAGGAGGAGGAAAATATATGATTATTCAACTAGCATGAGTTTTCATTAAAAATGGCTAATTTGCATGTTTTAGGTTCAGGGACTAAATTGAATAAAAGTAACATTTTAAGGGTAAATTTGTAAAAATGTCAAAAAGTGACCAAATTGCATGAAATGAATTTTTATTATTATTTAAATTAATAAATTGAATGAAATATTAATTTATATTGAGATTGGGTGGAAATTCGAGGAAAATACAAAATTACCAAAATGTCCCTAAATTTTGGTATTTCTGCAATTTAGCCCGGTAAGTTCGTGTAACTTGAATTATATTCTTAAATGATTGAAATATATATATTGCATTGAGAAATTGATTTGAATTGTGAAGGTGAGAAATTGTGAATTGAATGAAATGGAAATGAAGCTTTGAATTACATGAGTAAATATCGGGTCTCGTAGGCCCTATTTGTTATGAATATAATATTTTGAAGATATGTTGTAAAGAATTATAAAATCACGTTAATAATTTGTAAGTTTTAATTCGGATGAAATTTTGTAACTCGTTTTAATACGTATGCAAATGTACGTCTTCTAGTAATGCCTCGTACCCTATTCTAGCGTCAAATACGGGTAAGGGGTGTTACAATGTGACATGGCCAGATTCAGTCAGAACGTTTACACCAAGTTTGGGGTGTTACAGTAATTGGTTGATGTTTATGCTTATGTCTTGTAATATGCAAATGATAAGGGTAAAAAAGGTAATGAAATGGAAAGTTCACAATTTAGATGTAATATGATGGTATAAAAGGATTAATGAGTTAAAGGACTTACTCATATGTGAGAAATTTACTTATGCTATGGTTGAATTTACCTATGTCATGAATAAACACACCATTTCATGAATTGATAATGTTATTTAAGCTCATGCTAAGTAAATGGCCTTGTGAGTCACATGGCCTGGCCACACAGCCGTGTGACCCCTGCAGTTCAAATTTTATAACATTTTCATAAACTTTTCAAATGTTTCCAATTTAGTCCCGAATTGGTTCTAAAGTGAATTTAAGGCCTCGAAGGCTTGATTAAGGGATGATATGTATGTAAGTGAATGATTTATGCTATGTCTATGTTGATGCATGAGATGTATGTTTTAAAGTTGCATTTTTACGGTAATGCTCTGTAACCCTATTTCGGCAATAGATACTGATTAGGGGTGTTACACAAAAGATCCCACAATCAGTCTAGAAATTCAAGAACTATTAATTAAGTATCAAATCATTTACAGTATTCTAGTTCTGTTCTAACTAGGTCTCAACTAAACTCTAATGTCAGTTACCACGTCACCATAGCATATACTAACCACAATGGCAAACTTATCTAGTTGCGAACTAACTAGTTCACGCAAACATCTGGGGTTGGTGGATACTTAACAAAAGAGTCTGCCAAATGGAAAATCTCACAGAATACGCCAAACACACAGCCAAAAAAATATTCTACTAATTTACTCACTTTCTAATCTTAGCATGAACAACTATACACCGAACAGTAACTTGATACATTACCCGTCGGGCAGGCTATTACATTGTCCACATATTTCTAGCAACTTTACTGCAATACTGGTGGCTTGTCCACATATTTCTAGTAGTATATAAGCAATTACTGGTGGTTGTCCACAAATTGGTGTTATTGGATGGATGAGTTATGGGGAACTCTTACTGTGGTGTATAGCAGAGTTGGGTAGGAACTTCTCTAAAAATACTGCATTGACATGTCCATGCATATTGAAACTGTGAATTTGTATTATTTTAATTCTTTGTTTAGTTACTACTTTGAAATGTTACTTTTACTTTCTTATATTGATTACTTGAGTTATGACTCACACTGAACTTCTTAGTTTACTCTTTAGTATACTGATTTATTTTCAAATAATCCTCGAGGTTAGGACTTGGACAAGACTATTGGAGGAGCAACTCAGATGTTTTTACATTTTAAGTATTTTAAACTTATTTTTAATATTTGTTTTGGGACTGTAATAATTTTTATCTAGACTGTGGCATGGGTTTTATTTCGGGATTATTTTGATTACATGACATTAAATTTTTAAAATGGTTAAAATTGGTATTTGAAATGGTTATGCGTGACACTTAGTTTTTAACAAAAATCCATTAATATCACTCTTTTTTGCTGCAATAATGAAAGTAAGTTTTTAATAAAAATTCAACTTGGTTTTCAAAATAATTGATCTCTCCAAATGCAATACTAAAATCAATCAATTTATGAAATTAACACAGTTTTTCAAAAATTAAGAGAACATTTGTTTTTCACTAGTTTTGAATGGATAAGCAAATGGTTTAAAAATACGTTTAAAATAAGAAAGTTTAATTAGGCTATTTCAGTGGTCAATCTAGATTTCAGAATTCAGTCATAACGTCTAGGTCGAGTTAGGGAGGCTACATTTCAAGAAGATCCTACGGAGTACAAGTCTGCAAGAAATGAGGTGTTTATCAATTAGCCAAATCTCATATTCGAGACTACCAGTGAAGATGTCAGAACTAGGCATTCCTTGAGGAAGGGTCTATGCATGGGCTAAGTCAAAAGAAGATAGTTGACAAGGTAAAATGGTAATCATACATATAGTTAGTATGGAATGAACGAATCAGGGTAGGATCCATCGATAGGGCAAAGATGACTTCAAGTTTGCCAGTAGAAAGAGTAGTAACTGAATTGTATACGCACATATATGATTATTTTAATAAGGCCAAAAGAAACAGGAAAGGCAAAGTGGGAATCTGAGATGAAGTAGGACAGGATCAAGTTCCATAAGGAATTGTTACTTAGAATAGCATAGTTGCAATTGAATCAATGGGTAGGTCAACCAACGGAAAAACTCAAAAAAGGCAAGGCTTTGACCACGCCAGCAAATCCGTGAAGTACCCAACGACGCACAGTGAGTCTAAATTTAGTACCTTTACTCTTTTTTCCCTGAAATTATAAAGTCTTTACCGTGCACAATTGCTCAGAATCTCACTAAGTTCATTCTGGACTTACAAATATGCAGCCTTGTTTTAAGGGTTATCGGGACCTTGAGAAGGAACAAGGCAGACTCTGCCATACTTATGCGTTGGGCATTGTGCTACACTTGGATGTCATTTCTAAGGCTGTCAGGCTACCAAACAAATATCTTGCACATTCAATTAAACCAATTAAAACTACCTAAAGCTCGAATTAGCCTAATAGGTCAACTAACATTAAGTATTGCGTAAAAATGCTTATTTCAAAAATAATTAAACCTAAATTATGAAAGCTGAAAATGTGATAATTAATTATAAAATGACTAGAAAACAAGCCTCCTAATTGTCGAATTGTACTAAAATTGCCACCACGTTAGGTGGTCGGTCAATCGTACCCAAGGGATTGCTATATTGGAGAAAACCATTAGTAAATTAATTACCCAAAAATAATTACTAATCTAATCAATTTACAAATTAGTGGTGCTAGTTAAGAAATAAGATAGCAATAAAACTAATTAAATTAAACTAACCTAAACTAGCCTAATGGAATTTCCTATTCCTAGTGTCAACGATATTTTACTAGGTCGTCAATCATAGTATACTAAGTTTTTTGGAAGACTTGAAAAAAATCCAATTTTTAGATAAATAATTACTTAATTGATTAATTAGTTAAGCAACTAAATCATGCGAAATATAGATAAAACATAAATTTATTGTACTACTCATACAAACAATCAATTAATCAAATTAACGATAGAGAGACGAATAAATAGAATAGGGAAGAGAATCCTCATGAGTTTAATCGATGTAACAGTGTTGTTCTGGAACAATTTCCGCTTGTAATTGTCTCAACTTTAAAAAGAAAAAATCTTTCGATTAAGAAAACATAAAAGAAAAATAAAATCAATGGTATGAAAAATTGTTTGCAACCCCATTTATTGTGGTTAAAAAGTGAGTTATATAGGCAAAATTTACTAAGATGCCCTTCTAATTAGTATAGCAATTAGGGCTTTAAACCCAAAAAAAGACCCTACCTATGTAAAACCCAACTGCCACATTTAGGAAATCGTTGCGATGTCGCAATGTGGAGTTCTTACTCATAGTGACATCACATACTATTTGTAGCATTTCTTTATTTCGAAGTTTGGTGTCACGACTTCCGTAGCTCGATGTCACGACATTCACTCCAATGCCATTCCTAGGACTATTTTCAGCTCGATCTTTGATGTCGTGATTTCCATGCTTTGTTGTCGCGACTTTGCTGCATTTTAAGTTTGATATTGCATCTTTAGCTCTTAAATCACTTTACATAAACACATAACCTTATTTAAGTATCAAATTATTATAAAAAACAACTAAAAAGTATAAAATACTACTTCAACTAAGAAATAATAAATAAACACTAAAATGACTTAATTTATCTATTAAACATGCTCAAATTACATGAAAATGGATATAAATAATAGTTTAAATCATGTCAAATCATCTTATAGCTCTCCAGTTGCTTATAAAGTTTGTTGGTCACGCTTGCCTACATATAGCAATGAGCTATCTCATCATACTCCTCCCAGCATTTTCTAGCCTCAGCTTGAGTAGCAGGAGGACATTTATTATCAAGGACTATCTTAAATTTCTCACAGCTTAGGACAACCATCAAGTTCCTTTTCCATTCATTATAGTTGTTTTCATTTAGTTTGTTCTTAATGAGTATATTTAATAAGGGAGTATATTAAATATTAATTTTATTTAAAAAATTGATATGTGTATCAGTATTTTAATTCTATTCGTATCTTTTAGGATGTATAAAAATATTTTATAAAATAAATATAAATAATTTTAATTTACTAATCGTATGTGTAATTTTTTTTAAACGTATGAATATCTATCCAAGTATTTAAAAAGTTTTAGCTATAAAATAATTGATACACTTTTTTAATTTTATATATTCATACATTAAAAAATTACATCTATGATTAATAAAATTAAAATTATTTATATTTATTTGTTTTATAAAATATATGTTTTTTATACATCTTAAAATATACCAATAGAATTAAAACATTGATACACATATCAATTCCTAAAAGGAACCAATAGAATTTAAACATTGATACAAATATCAAATTTTACAGGAAATTAATTTTTAATATTTTTTAAAGTTTATATAATTTAGAAAAATCTTTTTGAATGAATCTGGACAACCATGTGTCTAGATTCATTATGGACTTGTCTAGATTCATTATGGACTTAACTTTTAAATGGTTTTTATTTTTTTATTTTTTGAACATTATTTAATATTTTTAAAAATTTTAATAATATTTTAAAAATATAACGTTTAAAAAATATTTTTTAAAATTTTTAAAAAATTAAGCTTTGAAACAAATGAACCTGAATAACCATGTGTCCAGGTTCATTTCAGTAAAAAATTAAATATTCTTTCTTTTTTTTTGCTAATGTGGTAGCTGGTGTGGCATGGAGTGCTATGTTAGTGCCATTAACGGTCATGTCAATGTTGTAATGATCAATGTTAGTAAAAGGGCCTATTTATCCAGTTTTGTTAGTTCAGGGGTTCAATTGGCTGCAAAAAGGTCGCAAGGGCTTATTTGATTTTTGCAAAAAAGTTCGAGGGCCTTTTAAACCATTAAGCCTAATAATTATATACTTGATTCCATGAATTATTTGATTAATAATTATGTATGAAATTAAATAAGAATGGTTGTGATTTGTTGTGATTTGGAATATTTGTTTAAATTGTGTTATATTGATTTATGATGAGTTAGTGGGAATAAAAATTTGAATTTTAAAGTTATGAAATAAGTTCGAATGGTGTATATACATATTGATATAAAATACGAAATTGAATTTTAAAGGTTGAAATTGAGTCCAAGAATAATAAATTAAGTGTTTGAATGTTATAATAAAATTTAAAATTTTTTATGTGACATCTTTGCTCAAATCTGTTATCGGATCGAGTAAGGAATATTATAAATTTAATCCTTTTCCTTTTTTTAAATGACCAAATTAACAAAAAGAATTAGAGTAATCAAACTAGAAACAACTTCCTAATTAAGGTGACTAACAAAATAGTTTAGTAATTTTATTATCATTATCATGTTGGTGGAGAAAGGATTTGACAGAATGAATCGATATCATCTAAGCGCGAAAAACCGACAGTTGCTCTAGACAAATCAGAGTGCATTATTTTAACTAGTTGGTTTCTCACCGCATTAGATAAGCCAAAGACAAGAAAAATCAATAAACCACCAAAATTTTCAATTTTAATACTCAAAAGGCATCCATTTTACGGGAGAAGAATTTTATTATCTTGATCCTTACCATGGTTTGATACTTTTATTATATTCAAATTGGAAACATATTCAATTGCTTAAGATTAATTTTTGTTTCATATTCTAATATTTAGGAAGAATAAATTCATAAAGAGAAAGTTAAGTGGTTAGAGTTAAAAAGGAAATTTGAATTAGAATTTCAAAATTTATAAAATTTGAGTAAAAGATAACTAAGAAAGATGAACATAGTTTTAAGGAAAGAAGATATCTAGATATCTTTTCATCTTATTTTATTTATAAAATGTGTTAATATTTGATATATAGGTAATATAAATTTTTTTATTTCGCAAGTAATTTTGAAAAATTGATAAGTATTTTTGCAATTAATTATTTTTAATATTTTATTATACTCTTAAAAGATATTAGTCTACCCCGTAACTCTACTTGTATAGTCTAAAAACTCTACCGACAATATATCAAACAATTTCTCTTATAAAATATTACTTTTATGAAATTAAAATAAACATTTTAATATTTATGATGTTAGTACGAACTTTAATTAATTAATTGAGAAATTTTATTATTATATGTAAATGTTTAACAATAAATATTAAAAAAACTATATTTTGTAATTTTAACTAAACATTAAAATTTTAACTAATATATATAAAACTACATTTACTTTCTATCACGTATAAATTAAATTAAAATTTAAGTAATACATATTAAAATACATTTTTTATTTTAATAAATTAATTAAGTAGTTTTTTAATACGTAACGTTAATTAGAACAAATAATAAATATTAATACTATTTTAACATTGTTGTATTAAAATTTAATATGTACAAAACCTTATTTAAAATTATACATTCATAATCACAGGAAAATAAATTAAACATGATTATATAATGTTTTATAATCAATAAATGAACAACATTAGTAAATCTAAAGCTCATTTTTAAAAAATTACTATAAAATTTTATTAATTTTAAATTAATTTTATAATTTTATAAAATATTTTAACTAATAAACTTTTGTTTTTTCTTTAAAATTGTTTAAAAGTATATGACTGTTTTACTTTGAATATATTGTAAATTCAAGTTTATTTAAAATATTAATTTTTTATTCTTAACTTATATTGAGTATAATATAAACTATATAGTTTCTAAAAGTTAAATATTTATATTATATTATATTATTTTTATTTTCTCAATCACAATCTTCTTTAAAATGTTACAAATTTTGTAATAAATATTTGAAAACTAAATATAATAGATTATACAATAAATTACACTCAATGTCACTAAACTATTAGTAAGTTTATATTTTAATCACTCAACATTAAAAGGTTACAAAATGGTCACTAAACTATTTAGAATTTTTTATTTAAGTCACTGAACGATTTGAAAGTATTTATTTAAGACATTGGGCTGTTAAGTTTTTTTTTTTAAAAGGTTCGGCTAGCGAGCTCCAAGGAACAATTTGATGACCAGTACAGTGGATCAATACCCATTAACTAGTAGAAAAATACATCAGATCTAAGTCAATCTGATAGTAAGTATCGGATATCAACGAAAAAAAATGTTTAAACTTTAGCTCGTAAATTCATGACGTTTAAAGTTATTTTATGAAAAAAAAACCCAAACTGTAGAAGAAAAGGGAAGAAGATCTTTTGATTGCTGAAGGCGGCATGAATAGAGAAAGCCATACAATATTGATTTTAATACCTAATGACTTAAATAAAAACTTTCAAATAATTTAATAACCATTTTATAACTTTTTGGAGTTGATTGAACAAAATATGAACTAATTAATAGTTTAGTGGCATTTAGTATAATTTACGCTGAATGTTAATTGAGATATGCAATTGTGTCCATGCGATAAAAAAACTAGTTCATATATATTTGTTGGCAGATTCAAACAAGGAAATTGTCAAAATTTTGACAGTCCAGTGGGCCACAACCAGCCGACGAAATACATCGTAAGAGACTCCTCTTTTACCAATTTTCTTGTGTGTTCTTATGCAACTCATTCATCTAAGCTAAAGCTTTTTTCATTACAATGGGGTAAATGAAAAATTAAAGGACATTTTAACATTGTAGGTGAGAGCACCAGAAAGTGACCGATTAAACATGTTCAAGATGAGGAAGTTTGGCATTTGTTGGCTTCTCTTGGTGGGGTTTCTCAGCTCCCATCTCAACGGTTCCATTGGCGGTCGGCTTCTTTGCTTCTCCAGAGCGCTTGTTGTTGCGATAGATGCTGTAAAGGATGAGCTGCATGAACCCAAGCCCACACCCAAATCCATTGGGGATCTGCACAAACCATATCAGCTATTTCACAACAGACACTCGCATTGGAGGCATTGCCTTTTTGAATGGTAAAAACAAGAATTTCTACACAAAATAAGATGATGAAAGAACTTACAGCAACAAAAGCATCACGACCAAGAAGGCCATAGACAAACCATGAAGTACCACACAGGAACACAAACAGTGACAAGAAAAATGGCATGAACTCCACACTCTTCGTTTTGATCACCAGCCTCTATATTACATTAAAAGCAACAAATTTAGAACCCAAAAAAAGGGTTGTTTTTTAAAAAAAAAAAAGTGCGGAAAAAGTTGAGCTCACCATGATTGAAAGAGGTGAAGCATACATGATAATGGAGAAAATGGTAGCAGCAAGGCCACAAAAGAGTTTTCTGCCATTACCATGGAGGGCAAAGAGGGAGATGAGGGCAACAGCAGAGAAAACGGTGAGTACACAAGCGAAGAGCCCAAGGATTCTAGCTTTCTCCGTTTGTGGTGCGTAGAAGATGAAGATGAGCACATAAATGGTCTCGATGCCTGCACCAGTGCCATTGATTGTTGAAACCAGAAGGTTGTTTTTTGATACAAAGGGAAGCCCATACCTAAGGAATTGCCAAAAATAAATTACAGAATATGTTAAAAATAAAGATTTTGCTATAAAAGCTACTCTTTTTCTTAAGAAAAAGAAAAAGAAAAGAAAACTTCTCTTGGTAATGAGATAAAAATTAAAAAACAAGTTGAACAAGGTTTGGTTGTCCATGCATTTGTTGTTTTAGACATTGTTTTTGTCTCCTTGAGAATTACAAGTGCGAAACAATTTGACATGATCTAGAAATAGGAGGATTAAAGAAATATATAAAAAGGGAAAACCCAAAGGTTAATATCCGATAAATTCTTGAAAAGTTAAACATTTGATAAAATCAGGGCAGAGTATAATATGAATAAGCTAAAGAAATTTTGGACCATTATGTCTGGAACCGGACCATCCCATTGAGCTCATGTCAAGCCACGAAAAATAGAGACAAACTATTCTACAAGAGATTGAATGGATTTTAAAAACAAACAATTTAATTTGTGCCAACATAAATTTTTTTATATAATTGAACTTAAAATCAGTGTATATCTTGAACAGTTAATTAAAAGGGTAAAAAGGTAATTAGGGTAGTTGAAACTTGAAAATGAAAGAGAAAGGCTCACCAAGCAGAGAGGAGACAGTTGAGCAAGGTCATGACATAGGGTATTCCCGAGAATTGCTCTGTAGACTTACTCCTAATGATCCTCGTAAATGTTATCCTTCAAAATGTTAAAACATAACACAAATTTTCATAATTAATCTTTGAATGGTAGCTCACAATCTTTTTTTTCTTTCTTTCATAGTTGTTCCTAATTACCCTTTTTGGACAAAAATATTAATAAAGAGGTGAAACCAATACATCATTCCCAAAATGTATAGAGAAGGAAAAAAAATTGTAGCCATTTTTGCTGAAAAGGAAAAGAGAAGAAATTTAAGAAAATTACATTAAGAAAAACCAAAGCTTTCTTCTTTCTTTGGGAAAGAAACAAGAAGATTTTTGCTGTTTCCACCGTATTTATGAAAACTAAAAACTGGGAAATTTTTGTCTTTGTTTATTACATAAGATACAGAGAGAGAAAAAAAGAAAGGAAAACTTGTTCTTCCATTGATGAAGAAGAGCCTGTTTGAATGGAGTTTTTATATTTAAAGTTGCAAGAATAAAAAACACAGAAAAGATTAATCTTTTTCCTCATGCTTTGTTCTTTTTCGTTTTTAGAGAAGGTGAGAGCAGTGGCTTTATTTTACATACGTTGGAGCCAAGAAGAGGAACAAAGCAGTGGCATTCCCTATAAAAAAAAAAACATTAACATAAACCAGAGAATACGTTTTCATAAGAAAGTTTGATGGAAGGAAGTTTTTTAAAATGAAAAAAGAAAGATAACCCACCAAAAACACCAAAAATGAAATGCAAAACTTCCATTGTGTTATCAAACTTGATCCTAATCCAAATGAAGTCTGGGGTGGGTTGGGGGGTCGGGGGAACAAATGAAGTAGTAGAGGTGTATTTTACAAATGACAAGGAGAAGAGCGGAGCAAACAAGAAGCAAAGGGTGTTTATATAGAAAAATAAAATAATAGGAAGGGATTAAAAAGAAATGAGTTGAAAAATGAGTGCAAAACAGTGAAATATGTGTTTTGTTCTTATCCACTGGATCTTGAGTAAGGAGAAGCGTCCATTTCTTGCTTCCTTCTTATACTCGTGAATCTGAGGTAAAAACTGATACAAAACATGGGGGGTTGTTTTGAAAGTACTATTGGACGGATTATCTCAAGGCGTAAAACGTTAAATATTTAATCCCCCCCATCCCATTGCCCTTTCTGGATTTTGGTGTTTATTTATATATACATTAATTCATCTCCTAAATATTGGGATTGCTTTATTTTTTAACCAACATTCCTTCATTTTCTTCTTAGGGTTGGTTAAATTGTTTTTTTCCAAAATAAATCACGCATTTCGAACATTTTCTTTGCAGGTAAGAGTAAGCTCAAGTGTTCAATTTATGTGTTACCAGAGGGAAATCATCTCACGAGGATCGGTATAATTTTTATGAAGAAAATGAAATGGTATTTGGAGGTGGTATTTAATAGGCTTCCGCAGTAAAATTCAGGATCCACATTTTAGTTTTTTCATCAACTCCAATCCCTTATATAAAAATATCTTAATTCAATTTTATAAATTCAACTTCACGTTAACAGATGCTTGTTAGTTGTGAAAAATAATTCGATATATTTTAAATCAAGTTTTATAGATAGAGAAAATAATACTATTCAATCTAGTTTAATTCTAGATTTAGTTGGATGTCTAACTAGTAAATATGAAAATGCCTAAAAAATTCGGTTTCACAAAAAAGAAAGAAATTTATTATGCAAGAGAATCATAAGTTCAGTAGTAAAATTGAAATTTAGTTATTATATTTTTATTTTTATGAATTTAATTTTTTATCTTTCAAATTTTAAAATTTAGGTCTTAATTGTTAACATGGTTAAAATTATTTCATTATCTTTAAGTTCATTACAACATATATATTTGTTACATGACTATTGTGCGAGTAATTTTTTTTTTTAAAATACCACATGTAATACCCAATTTTAGCTCGGGCTCACATATGGAAACATAATCTTCGAGGATATGCAATCTTAGATATGATATATGCAATTTTAGATATGATATGTAATCTTAGAAGATATGATTTTGTAATTTTAGAGATTTAATTTGTAGATACCCTTTAATCTTAGCCGTTGATGTAATTGATCTGTACCGTTGGATTTGGGGAGGCTCAACTATAAATAGAGGCCTCTCCCTTCAAAATAAAAAAAAAAGGAAGGAAGAAAAAATCAATAAAAAGGGAGAACGATTGGCAGTTTTTTAAAGGTGGCTTACTTTTTTTTTCGATTATCTTTTTACTTATTTACGATTTTAAAAAAGGGAGAAGGTGATACCACTGCGAGTTTTATTTATTTATTTTTATTATTTAGCCCTAATAAAGTGACGCGTTTCAAAGGATGGAGATATTTTCCCATTCGAGCCCTATGAGTTATTCGCGCCTTTTAATTGGGCCCTTCATTTTTTTTCTTCTTTAATTCTGTTAATTTTCAATTTAATCATTAATCTTTCATTTTAGGTTTTTAGTCTATTTTATTAATTTTTTATTATTATTTTTATTATTATATTATATATTATTATTATACCTACATATATGTGCGCATATGCATGTTAATATATATACATATATTTTAAACGTTTTAATATATATACATATTATATACATACTTTATTATTATTTTATTTTCATAGTTTTTTATACATATATATATATACACACATTTATATTTCATAATATTTATACGTTTGCCCATATTCTATGATTTTTATGTACACATATATTTATACTCCATTCAAAGCTTATTATAAATATTTTCCGCGTTTTTATATTATACTTATATATTTCATTTTTTTTTTTGGGAATGCATGAATATATTTTATATGTATATATTTATATTTTCCTTGTTTTCATAAATGCATTATGTATTTTATATATATATATATATATATATATATATATATATATAAGTTTTATAACCTAAAATTTTATGAGTAAATTATCTTTATGTCTTTTATTCTTCATAATTTCAAATGTATATATATTTTGTCCCCTTTTCTCTTTATATTTTGTTGTTTATTTTCTTCATTTGCTTATTGATTTATGTTTTCATTTATATTCATTTGATACTTTACATGTCGTTGTTTATGTACATTAATTTCGTTTATTTCTATGCCATTGTTGTATTTATTATTGCATTGTATATTTAATGTAGCATCACATCATTTTTTTACTATATTTCAAACTTTTCAAAACTGAGATAATGCTTGCATTTAGGATTTTCAAGGAAATTGAGCCCTAACGTATTGGGTTCCGATTTTCTTCGTTAAATCTATCAATGGGGCATTTCTCTTTAATCAAAAAAATAAGAACTCATTATTGGGAATTCAACACGTTGTGTCCTAACGTATTAGATGTGATGCATTGATTTCTCGAAATGAGAATTTTTTAAAAAAAATAATAATAAAGGAAATATTCCGAGTTTGGGATTTTGGAGGAATTGTGCCCTAACGTATTGGGCCGCGATTTCTTAAATCTTGAATAAATGAATATTCTTTTAAATTTTTATTACACGAGTATTATGGCCTAATTCATTTTTTGAGAAAATTAGGATGTCGTACCCTAACGTATTGGGTGTGGCATTTTCTTTCTCTGAAATGATAAGGGTCTTAATATGTAACGTTTTTAAGTTTTTGCTAAGGATTATATTTTTCAAATTTTCGACATTAAGACATTAATTAATCAACTAGGTACCAATTTTTGGGCGTTATGAGGGTGCTAATCCTTCCTCATACGTAATTGACTCTCGGACCTGTTTTTTTAAATTCGTAGACCAAAGTCGTTTTTAGGTGACCCAATCACACCTTAATAAAAGATTGGTGGCGACTCCCAATTTTCACTTTTAAAATCGACGACCTAAAATTTTTTTTTCAAAAAAAACGGTTTCGACAGCTTGGCGACTCCACTGGGGACATTTTTAAACAAAATAAGAGAGTCAAGCCACAAAGTTGATTAATTTTTTGTCTTATAGTCGAAAAAATAAAATTCGTTTTAAAAATCCTCTTGCATTCATTGATTTAAGTACTTTAAATTATTTTGCATTATACATTACATGTACTGGATAATTTTTACCCTTTTAAGTGGGAGCGAGAAACTAGTCCTTCGTGAGGTTTTTACCTCCGTGCAGGGTAGTGGACCGCTTCCGGGATCCATCCGTACCTATGTCTTCGTGAGATTTTCATCTCCATGCAGCCATAGGGAAATGTATTCCCCTGAACTGAACTCGATCCATATGAGCCTATAATGAGTGAGGATGGAGGAATCTGCTGGTTCGGGTACCTTTACCTTAGAAGCCAAACTTCATATAATGAACCTTAGGAATCCACCCTAGGTAGAACTATACTAAACCCTAGTAAACATCCGATTAGGTGTTTTACTGTTTCTTGATTATATTTTATATTATTATATGACACTGACCTTTTGTGTTTTATTTTGATTGCATGACATGGCATTTCATTTCATTATAAAAAAGGTGTTGATTCACGTTCAGTTGCTAAATAGAGAGCTTGTCATAATAAAATGGGTTTCTTGATAAAGTGGATGACAATATGGTTGTTCGAATATGGTCCAAGAACATATGCTAAGAGAAGGATGATAATTTAATGGAGGACTACACGACTATGACTCCGTTGCTCAAGGATTCAAGATGGCAAAGATTATTCGAGAGCTGCTGAACCTTCTTCAAGAGAAGCCAACGAGCATCACGAGGATAAGTAAGCAATAAGTTACGGCCCGGATCCAGAAAGGAGATAGAAGAGACGTTATTTTTGAAAAGTTCGGGAGATTTATCTTAACGCTTGAATGAAGAAGAGGATCGAATGTCTTCGCCTATGAGGGCAAGGCTGTATAAATATCCATTTTATGTAAAGAGATTTGTTTTCTAGTAAAGTTTTCTAAGTGGAATTGAGTTAGAATCAACATTTCTTTATGCATTCATCGCATGCATTCGCATTGCATGACATCATAAACATTAAAGTCTACTAAAAGAGCCTAATCGATGAAAATCATTCCTCAATTAATCTGGAAGCCAACCAGCCTACTAAACACCGCTACGGTACTCGATCGAAAACTAAGGATATGGGTCAAAGGATGGAAAGACTAGAACAATCCCAAAAGGAAATGCAGAAGCAGCTTCAAAAGCAAATGAATGAGCAACAAAAAATGATAGACAAAATAATGGAATCTCAAGGGAGTATGATGGCTCAGTTAACTCAATGGTTCAACAAAGGAACTGATAAAGGAAAAGGCTCTATGCTCAATATTGAAGAAGGAGACAATGAGGGACTTGTCTATCCTCCAGACTTTACACCCCAACAAGTTGAGATATACCCGCGTAGGTCCTCTGTTACCATTAATCCTCCGGGTGACGCTGCAACGCTAATGAATCTCCAGGCAGGATCAGGCTCTAACCCTGGAGCCAACTTTGTTAATCCTGCTATCTCTGATTTCGATGAGCCGGCTGGAAAAGAGAAAATGAATGATGAATTGCCAAAACAGCTAGAGGAAAAGTACAAATGGCTGGAAGAGAAACTTCGAGCAATGGAATGTGCAGAAGGCTATTATGGGATGGATGCTAAAGAATTGAGTCTGGTTCCAGATTTAGTGCTCCCTTACAAATTCAAAATGCCAGAGTTTGAGAAATATAATGGAACCAGTAGCCCCGAAGCTCATATTACCATGTTCTACAGACGAATGACCGATTATGTAAATAATGACCAACTCTTGATTCATTGCTTCCAGGATAGCCTCACAGGGGCAGCATCCAAGTTGTACAATCGATTGAACCGTACCCAGATTAATTTATGGAGAGATCTGGCACAAGCGTTCATAAGGCAGTACAACCATGTGACTGACATGGTACCTGATAGGATCATTCTCTAGAATATGGAAAAGAAACCAGGCGAAAGCTTTAGGCAATACACGCAGAGATGGAGGGAGATTGCCGTACAAGTTCAGCTGTCTCTTCTAGAAAGAGAGATGACGATGCTTTTTGTCAACACATTGAAGGCATCATTTATTACACATATGTTAGGAAGTTCTACTAAAAGCTTTTCTGACATATTTATGAATGGTGAAATGATTGAAAGCGCCATAAGAAGCGGAAAGATTGATGCTAGAGGAAATAACAGAAGGCAAGCCTCAAAAGAAAATGGTGTGAACAGCGTGAATACGTACGGCAAATCGATTGCTAATCAACAGGATTCATCAAGACAAGAATTAGGTGTGAAGCCAAGTACTGAAAAGCTCCAGTTCACGCCAATTCCAGTGTCGTACAAGGAGCTGTATCAAAGCTTATTCAATGCACATGTTGTTGCTCATTTACATGTGAAACCTCCACAGCCCCCGTATCCCAAATGGTATGATGCAAGTGCACAATGTGATTATCATGCAGGAATTACGGGGCATTCTATAGAAAATTACATTACCTTTAAAAAAGAGGTTGAAAGGCTTGTCAGTATGGGTGTTGTCAAATTTGGCGATTCATCCAGTGCAGAAAATCCACTACCCAATCACATTTGATAATGGGGGTGAATGGGATGTATAAAGAAATGTTGAGAGGCGTTCACATCAATGTCATTTTTGAAGACACAATTTACAAGGGTCCTTGAAGATATTCGCCCTTATCAACTTAGAAGTGTTCTAAGTAATTGAACTGCGGAAGAAATCTCTGTAGTTTTTTTAGAGCTTATTTAGAGTAATGTTCAGAACAATTTTGTTGTTTTTAGCCTAAAAATGATAAAAAATTCCTTTGCAAAATAGGCTCATGTCTGAACGTCATTATTCTAATAAAATACATCTTTGCATTCATATTTTTTTAGCCAATATTCTTTTATTCTTTTCGAATAATTATACTTTCATTCTTTTGGATCTTCTTCCATATTATTCTTTTATTCACAATTGGACAAGTGATTATTCATATATTCTTTTGTATATTCTTTGGTACCTGCTAAGGGTCCCCAGATATCAATGACATGAGTGATGCTGTTACGGACTCAGAAGTTCCTTTTGAGTGGGATCTGTGTTTAGAGGGATCTCATGACTTTAAAGATGACATAGATTGTAGCCTATTTTTAGACTTGTTGAGGATGGTAGAACAGGAATGAAATCTTACCTCATGAGGAGACAATGGAGATTGTGACCTTAAGATAACGTGCATAACCGAAGAAATAAAACAGGACCTTGTTGAGAGAGTTCAAAGATGTCTTCGTATGGTCATGCTTGGGTATGCACTGACATTGTAATCTGAACAACAATGCGATATCAAAAAAATTTACAGTATGTTCAAGATTAACATCATGAACGATGCATTTAGAATTCTTTGCCGGGGCAATGCCTTCTTCTTTGGCTCATCATGGTTTAGCCCGTCGAAGTCAAGTTGCCATTTCTCCATTGTTGGATTTCATATTAATTGAAGAGGAAGATCCAAAGTCTTCATCATAGTTAAATTTTGCCCCAAAGGGCTCTATGAAAGAAATTTTATCACAGAGAAGATCTTACATTGGTTCTGATCGAAAAGGATAACGAGGACTTGTCTAATCCTATGAGTTCAGATAAAAAATAAAAAAAATGAAAGTGAAAGAGAAAGAAAAGAAAAATGGAGAGGCCAAAGTAAAAACCCGCAAAAGGCACTTTGAGACCAAAGAGGATTTGAGTTGAAAACCCGAAAAGGGCGACTCAAATATTGAGCAGAATGAGGCATGAGGTGATTAGAGTTTTACCAGATTGGGGCATGTGGTGATCTTGTTATACCTGACTTATTAGGAAAAGGTAGGCAACATCTTGGGGCATTGGCAGAGTACTGTGGATCTCCTAAACACATGTCAAACTTAGAAGGATCTTCAAGAAAAAAAAAGTTTGTACAGAGAAGTTCAAGCTGCGATATCTGGGGCACCCAATATTCATACTATTTATATTGAATTTGTTATTCTTGGAACACTTCATTCGTTTCCAAGATACGCATTCCCAATTAATCTATTTGTTATTCTTCTTTACTATCTTTGATAATTTATTCATTTTGAGCTATGCTCAGAACTATCTCTATTTCATCCATCGTTTTGTTCTTTCTGCAAGCATGTTGCATTAGAATAATGATCAATGGACTAATAAAACTTTCACGAAGGAAGTTTTGCATATTACTCTAGAAGTTTCTAAATAATACAAGAGCCTGAAACAGGACTATTATTTAGAACGCACCAGGTTTAAAGGTTGGAAATCTGAAAAGGAAGAGTCTAAACTAGGACTTTCTCTTTGGATTTTGTTGTCAAAAACATTGGATGTCGTGTTGATGACAAAGCCTAAATCAACAAGCAAGTAATGATCACCAGGCAATAGAAAGAGGTTACCTCGGGGAAGAGAGCCTTCATTTGCGCATGAGCCTTTGGTACGACACCTTGGGAATGGTGTAAGAGACTAGAAAGATTTATATCCTGTATCCTTGAATTGTGATAGGAGAGGATTGAAGAAAAGCCATATACTCTTGGGTTACAATGGGAGAACGATGGTATGAATTTTTGTGTGCCCCAATAGATTAAACTTAGAAGTTCACACTGGGGGGCAGCCTGGCTAAATGTTTCTTCAGAAAAGCCAGTCAAGCAAGAAGGCGTTGTAGCACGTCAGTCACAAAGCCTTAATAAACTTCGAGTAATGACAACCTAAGAGGGATCATTCTCGGAAAAATAAAATTTTGCATCCATACAAACACCATTCACACATTCTAGTTAGGAGCATTTGATGCATTTTGATCATGCCATCCTAATCATTAGGCATAATTAGGTTCATTATATAGGTCATGTTCCATAGAGAACAGATCAGTGAGATAGCAGATCTTGCCTTCCTGCATTGACAGCGAAGCAGATCGAAGATGGCAGATTTTACCTCCCTGTGGTTACAGTGGAATACATTGAAGCCAGTAATTCTACTTCCTTGGACAACAGTGGAATAGATTGAAGATTTCAGATCTTATCTCCCTAAGCAGTAGTGGAGCAGATCGAAGATGGCGGATTTTACCTCCCTGTGGTTATAGTAGAGTACATTGAAGCCAGTAATTCTACTTCCCTGGACAACAGTGGAATAGATTGAAGATTTCAGATCTTATCTCCCTAAGCAGTAGTGGAGCAGATCGAAGATGGCGGATTTTACCTCCCTGTGGTTATAGTGGAGTACATTGAAGCCAGTAATTCTACTTCCCTGGGCAACAGTGGAATAGATTGAAGATTTCAGATCTTATCTCCCTAAGCAGTAGTGGAGTAGATCGAAGATGGCAGATTTTACCTCCCTGTCGTTACAATGGAGTACATTGAAGCCAGTAATTCTACTTTCCTGGGCAACAGTGGTATAGATTGAAGATTTCAGATCTTATCTCCCTAAGCAGTAGTGGAGCAGATCGAAGATGGCGGATTTTACCTCCATGTGGTTACAGTGGAGTACATTGAAGCCAGTAATCCTATCTCCCTGGTCAGCAGTGTAATAGGTTGAAGATTGTAAGTCTTATCTCCTTGCAGTTGCAGTGGAGTGGATTGAAGCACCAAAGCTCATACCTCTGAAGATACAGTAGGAAGAAATGGGGTTACTTGAAGAAGAAGAGCACCAAGATCCAACGTGACCGGGCAAAAATTGGCCATTTCTAAAGTCTTTGCTCCGTTCCTGTTACACGACAACGAGCAAAGAGGGGCAGCTGTAATACCCAATTTTAGCCCGGGCTCACATATGGAAACATAATCTTCGAGGATATGCAATCTTAGATATGATATATGCAATCTTAGATATGATATGTAATCTTAGAAGATATGATTTTGTAATTTTAGAGATTTAATTTGTAGATGCCCTTTAATCTTAGCCGTTGATGTAATTGATCTGTACCGTTGGATTTGGGGAGGCTCAACTATAAATAGAAGCCCCTCCCTTCAAAATCAAAAAAAGGGGAGGAAGAAAAAATCAATAAAAAGGGAGAACGATTGGAAGTTTTTTAAAGGTGGCTTACTTTTTTTTCGATTATATTTTTACTTATTTACGATTTTAAAAAAGGGAGAAGGTGATACCACTGCGAATTTTATTTATTTATTTTTATTATTTAGCCCTAATAAAGTGACACGTTTCAAAGGATGGAGATATTTTCCCATTCGAGCCCTATGAGTTATTCGCGCCTTTTAATTGGGCCCTTCATTTTTTTCTTCTTTAATTCTGTTAATTTTCAATTTAATCCTTAATCTTTCATTTTAGGTTTTTAGTCTATTTTATTAATTTTGTTATTATTATTTTTATTATTATATTATATATTATTATTATACCTACATATATGTGCGCATATGCATGTTAATATATATACATATATATTTTAATCGTTTTAATATATATACATATTATATACATACTTTATTATTATTTTATTTTCATAGTTTTTTATACATATATATATATATACACACATTTATATTTCATAATATTTATACGTTTGCCCATATTCTATGATTTTTATGTACACATATATTTATACTCCATTCAAAGCTTATTATAAATATTTTCCGCGTTTTTATATTATACTTATATATTTCATTTTTTTTTGTAAATGCATGAATATATTTTATATGTATATATTTATATTTTCCTTGTTTTCATAAATGCATTATGTATTATATATATATATATATATATATATATATATAAGTTTTATAACCTAAAATTTTATGAGTAAATTATCTTTATGTCTTTTATTCTTCATAATTTCAAATGTATATATATTTTGTCCCCTTTTCTCTTTATATTTTGTTGTTTATTTTCTTCATTTGCTTATTGATTTATGTTTTCATTTATATTCATTTGATACTTTACATGTCGTTGTTTATGTACATTAATTTCGTTTATTTCTATGCCATTGTTGTATTTATTATTGCATTGTATATTTAATGTAGCATCACATCATTTTTTTACTCGATTTCAAACTTTTAAAAACTGAGATAATGCTTGTATTTAGGATTTTCAAGGAAATTGAGTCCTAACATATTGGGTTCCAATTTTCTTCGTTAAATCTATCAATGGAGCATTTCTCTTTAATCAAAAAAAATAAGAACTCATTATTGGGAATTCAACACGTTGTGTCCTAACGTATTAGATGTGATGCATTGATTTCTCGAAATAAGAATTTTTTTTAAAAAATAATAATAAAGGAAATATTCCGAGTTTGGGATTTTGGAGGAATTGTGCCCTAACGTATTGGGCCGCGATTTCTTAAATCTTGAATAAATGAATATTCTTTTAAATTTTTATTACACGAGTATTATGGCCTAATTCATTTTTTGAGAAAATTAGGATGTCGTGCCCTAACGTATTGGGTGTGGCATTTTCTTTCTCTGAAATGATAAGGGTCTTAATATGTAACATTTTTAAGTTTTTGCTAAGGATTATATTTTTCAAATTTTCGACATTAAGATATTAATTAATCAACTAGGTACCAATTTTTGGGTGTTATGAGGGTGCTAATCCTTCCTCATAAGTAATTGACTCCCGGACCTGTTTTTTTAAATTCGTAGACCAAAGTCGTTTTTAGGTGACCCAATCACACCTTAATAAAAGATTTGTGGCGACTCCCAATTTTCATTTTTAAAATCGACAACCTAAAATTTTTGTTTTCAAAAAAACGGTTTCGACACCGCACAGACATATTTTAATATATTTAACTTAATAATATGAACGATTAGATTTAAATTTTAAAATATGAAAATAAAGAATTAAATTTTTGAAAATAAAAAAATATAAATTAAATTTCAAAACTAAAAAAAAAACACAAAAATCTATGACATAATTTAATTAAAAGGACGGGACAGAAGTTGCGTGAAAACAACCATAGCTGAAAGCAGGACAGAGGGGATTAATTAGTGGTGTTAAGAAATTAAGTAATCTCCTTAGCATCAAATGCAACAGTGAGTCATTAGTGGATCGGGTGCAAGCAACAGTCAGTCATGACATCTACGTAGGAGTTAAGGACCCACCTTCGCATGCATCATTAATGTTAGATCAAATGTATAACAATATTTTCATCACATCCAATCTAAATTTGGAGCTACATGCATTCCACCCATCAGCCTTTCTCTCTATAGTAAGGAAGAAGCTCTTAGGGTTTACTTCTAAGAGTTGAAAGAAAATTGAAAAGAGTTTATTGCTATAGTCATTTTTAAATTATGCCTTCGTTATGAATTATTTTTCAAACTTTAAATTATTTTAATTAAATATTAAATTATTAAGATTATATGAATCAAATTTTTTTATTATTAAAATAATTAAATGACAAGTAAAATTTTATATAACTAAATTTAAAATGATTTTTTTAAAAATAAGACATTGTAACATAACTTTTTAAAGTAAAAATTAAAAATAAAGTAAAATTGAAAAAGAGAGAGTGAACGATAAAGCATTTGTAAAAGCTTCCAAAATATCAAAACAAGATTTTTACAACATCCATTTTAATAATATTTACTTTTCTTAACATTTTCATTTTTATATCATATAGCTAATGTATCATTTAACAACTAAATTAATGATTTTAGCAACAGAATGACCTAATTGGTATAACATCGATAGTTTGAGAATGCAATTAGAATGATATGAAGTTTAAAAATTAATTTAGAATAAAGATCATAGTTTAAGAATGCCTGATGTAATTAATTCAATAAAAAAATATGGAACATAATGAGAACAATAGATTAATAAATTCATTGGTGTGTTAAAATGTGAAGATGAATTATTTTATTTCCTTTTATTTTTAGGTAGAATTGAAAAATAAAAATGAAATTTAAAAATGAAAATGTTAAAAAATGCATAATCTTATAGATTGCATATTTAACTTCCATCATTTTCTTCCCTTAATTTCATTTCATTTTGCAATGATTTATTTTTGCGTTTTTAGGATGAAAAATGGTTACTCAATTTATGTCAAGACTGGTCAATTCATCTTTTATTTTGATTTTTTGAATCATACCGAATTATTTCGTACTCTCAATTTAAAAGTTCTCTTTTCCAGCATTCATTAATCTTTCAAGATTTTATTATCGGAAGATGTGCGTCTCTAAATTTGAATTCCATAACCTTCTACCATTATAGATAACAACTCTAGTTAAGCAAATAACTTGAAAATAATGGATTAATTTAAAAGTCCACAATTGCGCTCTTGTAAATTAATTAGTTACTGTTGTGCGGCTTGTAGAAAGTAGACAAAAAAAAAATATAATGATTTATTTGACTCTCTAATTTAATTAAATTAGTTATATGTATTGTTTTTTTTAAATTAAATTTTTAGGTTATTTTTTTCTTTAAATTAGAGAAATATGTCATTTTCGGAGAGAGTGTTGAACTCGCTTTTCTCCAACGGTCAACTTTTTAAAAGTTGGCAACAGTAAAGACCAACGTTAACTTTTTTTTTTCTTATAAATACCAAGTCATTTCTTCCCACTCAAATTCAACTATCTCTATTCTCTCTCAACTCTTTAAATTCTCTCAATTTTCTTAAGTTTTCTTCAAGATTTTCCTATACACTTGTTTAAAAATACATTAGTTTAATTTAACTATTTCGTATATTCATTTTGATTAAACTTTCATGAATGACAAGCTCTTTGATTCGTTTTAACGACAAACAGATTTTTGCCGCTCAAGTGATAATGGTAAGGAGAAATTTTTAATTCTGTTATTTTGAATTAAGTTAAATTTAAAGTTTTTTAATTTTTAAAATATTTTAAATTATTCTATTATTTCGATATAAATAGGTAGATGATTGTGTTTTAGAAGATGTGAGATTCTTGCATGTATCTTGTAACACCCCTAACTCGTATCCGTCGCCAGATTAAGGTTACAGAGCATTACTTAACAAACAGAACACTTAAATATACCTTTCATAAAGAATCATAATCATAACATGAATTAACCATTCACGTACATATAGTCCCTAACTCGAGCCCTTGAGGCCCTATAAATGCATTAGAAACAATTCAGAACTAAATTGGAGACATTTGGAAAGTTTAGGAAAAAGTTGCAAAATTTAAACTACAGGGGTCACACGGTCGTGTGTCTCACACGGCTGAGACACACGCTCATATCTCAGGCCGTGTAACAATTGAAATAAGGAGACACGACCGTGTTCCAGCTTGTGTCCTCACCTGTGTAACTTTTTGAGTTGGGTCACATGGCCAAGCCACACGTCCGTGTGCCAGGCTGTGTAGCTCTCAAAATAACCACACATAGCCATGTAGCTTGGCCGTGTGTCACACACAGCTGAGTCACACGCCCGTGTCTTAGGCCGTGTGGACATGAATTTTTCCAAAACAAACCATTTCCAGCACCGAAATCATGTATGTATCTAAAAGCATTTTGTGCATATCATTAAGAGTTCAAAACATGACCAAAATCTGTATAAAATGACCAATTCGTTATTCTAAAATCATTCAACTAATATGGCATATAAGGCACCTCAAATTCATACAACAACACTTATCTAAATATGCATATTTTAGCACATATCAATCATTAAGTACTAGTTCCAAATATTGCCAAACATGCCTCAACTTCATCGTTACTATTCCATCACAAAACATGCCATTAGAGCCATTCAAAACATACAACTTATGATAGTTCAATGACACTAACTATCAAAATATCAAATAGTACCTACCGAGATAACCTGCAGAACTCACACATTCCAAAACAATCATCAAACATACATCATAATACCATTACAAATCACTCTATACATGCCACTATAAACATTAGCCAAAAATGCTCAAAAACTACCGAATTAACTGTCGGATAGTGTGATAGATCTCCGACGAGCTTCCAACCAAATCGAACCTTCCGATGATCTACAGGAAAAGAAAACAACTAACGTAAGCAATAATGCTCAGTAAGTTCGTAAAAAGACAATTTAACTGTTGTCATATTAGAATAAACAACTAAGCATAATTTTTATTATACTTTAAGCTAACTTTTGTTTTCTATTTACTACACCTCTCATGAATAATTGGTGTAGCCTTGCATATACATGTATAAATATTTTTCCTTACAAGCATTTCATATAACCACTTTACTTAAACATTTTTTTTATTACCATAACACTTTCACATTTAACATATAATCATTCTGTAATTCATCATTCGTTTCAAACTTTCCTATAAACATATCATCCCGGAACCACTTACTTCTACTAAACAAGGTGAAAGCTAAATAAATAAATTAATCATACCTGTTATACATTTACGAAACACTTATAGGATTAGTATTGAAAATGGTTCATCGTATACTTCATGTACTATAATAATTCAATCCCATCTCATACGTATATGTATATAAACATATATCTTTCACCGAATGATCATAAATATAATGATATTCACATATGATCAAGTAATTCATTGAATATTTAACATTTAGCATTTACAAATATCTTGACTATACATTAGCCTTTAACATTAAAATAATTTGTAAATTCCATTCACATTTAGCCTGAAGAACTAGTAACTTGACTCGGATACTCGGGTAACTACATCACACAAGAGGCATCATAGATGCATAACAGCGGCACCGAAGTGCAAACAAGGGCACAAATGTGCAAACAGGGGCACTGTAGTGCGAACAGGGACACTGAAGTGTACACAGGGGCACCGAAGTGGAAAATCTCGAACAAGCATGCATTCTAACCCTATTGGCATGCCAATCGTATCCTAATCGCTTACTACGTCCAAACGGGCACTTTAAGAAAATTATAACTTTCATGAATTAGAGGCACTTCCATATTTCTCAATACACATGCTGTAACAATTCATAATCATTCCAAAATCACATATATCATATTTCATAATTATTCAATAGTTTTCAAATAAATCCTTTCTCACCTTACATTCAGATATAATACTCCGATTTCCAATTCCCATATTAAACATCATATATATAAACATTCATAAATTAGCAGTAATATTATGCACATATATGTACAATTCTATACCTACGAACTTACCTCGACAATTACAGTTGTAAAATGAGGCCGACGACTAATCCGACACATTAGTTTTTCCTCTATTTAGATCTGTTTGATTCGTTTCTGGATCTAAATAATAATGTTTCATTTAATTAAACCATTCAATAACTTAAAATAATTAATTTAACTTATAACTCATATTATTGGGAATTTTACAAAATTACTCCTATTATTTTAACATTTATGCAATTTAGTCCCTAAACCCGAAACTTGCAATTTCACTACTTTTAACCATAAATCATGCTAGCCGATTTTCATCATTTCATAATTTTTACCTTAAATTTTACTATTTTCACAATTTAATCCCTAATCATTAAATTCATTAAAAACCACTTAACAAAATACTTATAAATAACAACTAATACCTCAAATTCATCATTTAACATCTAAAGTCATAAAGATTCATCAATGACAACATTCAAAATCTTTAACAGTTTTGAAAATAGAGATACGAGTTAGCTAAACCTAATTGCAACGATATTAAAAACATAAAAATTACAAGAAACGAGATAAAAATGCACTTACATGCATAGGTAAAAGCTCAACTGAATGTTCTTAAGCTTCAACTATAGAGGTTTCGGTTGAAAAGCATGAAAAATGAAAAAGATGACATTGGCTTTCTTTTGTTTTTATTTTATTATTACTTTAACATATAAAATCTTTTAATTAAAACATTTTAAATACATATTTCTTATTTTTCCACCCAGTAACAGTACATCATAATAATTAAGGTATATTTTCACTTCAAAACCTTCACTTCATACTTTTATAACTATTTAATACAAATAAACTTATAGCAATTAACTTTTGCATCCTTTAGAATTTAGTCCTTTTTAATTAATTAACCATTTAAACGCCAAAATTTCTTAACAAAAACTTTAATACGACTTTAATAACACTCTATAAATATTTAATAAAATACTTACGGCTCAGTTTATAGAAATGAGGTCTTGATACCTCATTTTCTAAAACCACTTAACTTTAAGGTCATACCACTTGAACCTAATTGTTCTCTTAAATAGCATAAATTACTAATTCAACATTTATTTTAATACCATATTTGACTCGTAAATATTAAATAATAATATTTATGATCTCGCTCGTCAAATTTGTGGTCTCTGAACCACTATTTCCAATACCATTGAAAAATGGGCTGTTACATATCTCGTATAGTTGGGGGCTTCAAACTTGGTCCTACACTCATTAGCGCGTTGGTAGAAAGATGGAGACCCAAGACACACACTTTCTATCTTCAATGCGATGAGTGTACAATCACACTCCAAGACATAGCTTTACAACACGATTTACCGGTGGATAGGCCAATCGTTACAATGTCAGTAGTCGTTCTCGGTAAAGAGGACCTTTGCGAGGCATTTTTAGGGAAGGTACCGAACAAGTTTCAAAGTGGTCAAACAGGTATGAAATGGTTGGAGAATAATTTCAAAGAACTTCTTAAGGACGCACCCAACGTCATCAAAGAACAATATGCTCGAACATTCATCCCAAGGTAAATCAAGGGCATTTTAATGCCTGATAAATCTCGAAATTCGGTACACATAAGGTGGCTACTACACCTAGTCGAATTCAAATAATATGGATGACTGAGTTGGGGATCAGTCGTGTTGGCCACATTGTACCAAGAGTTGTGTCGGGTGACGGAACCAGATAAGATGTCAAACGGTGGTTGTTTGCTCCTGTTGCAGTCACGGGTGTGGTGGCGGCTACCATTTCTACATTCTCGAGTGAACGACTCTTATATGTTCCCATTGGTGACAAGGTAAAAACCATTTGCTAATAATATGTAGTTAATATAGTAAATATTATTTATTTATTATACGTTTGAATTAACATATTGCTAGAATAGGTGGAAACATAGGCCGAGTTATGTGGGACTACTGGAGTAGCTCAAAGATATCTGGCTTCTATTAGATCAATGCTTGGAAGCTGATGTTAGTTTTTGATTTTTTCTAGCATAAAATAATTATGCAATAATTTGAAAATTAAAATTCTGCACACAACTAAATTTATAATTGTGCATTACAGTTTGAATGGCCTGGTTTAAAGTCGTCAGCAATTCGTATCTACTATAGGTGCAGGTGAGGAGTAGGCAACTTCGTCAAAAGAGGCCACGACGACCACCCCAGCAGCATAGGTCTGGAGAAGGTGCCGTGTAACCTCCGAAATTCAGTACAAACATTATGATTGAATTCGAAAAGCTACATTGGCCACCGAAATAACCGAAGTAAACTTTCAAATTTTCAAATGTACCTTTTAAAACCACTTACTAATTCATTCAAAATTTGTGAAAATTTAACATCTATCTTTATTTTCATTCATATTTCCAAAACCATTTTGTCCATGAAAAATTGTTTACAACTAACTTTCGTGTTTTGAACATATTTTAGAATCATTGACTTATCAATTCAAAACAAGTGAAATCAAATGTTTATCTTAGTTTTGTAAAATCCTGGTAATTAAAAACTGTTTCGGATTTTATTAAAAACTCATTTTTTGATATTTGCAGCAGAAAATATATTATTAAAGATTATATTTAAAAACCAAGTTTCACACAAAATCGTTTAAAATACACATCCGAACAGTTTTTTAAACTTTAGTGTCATGCAATCAAGTCATTTAAATCAGAATAAAAATCCCCAAAGTAATGTCCCCGGCCACAGTCCATAATCAAACTTATTATAGTCCTGAAAAACCAAAATAGACTTTAAGTACTTTAATTTAAAAATAACTCCAAGAAACTCCTCCGAATTCCGTCATCGAATCCTAGCCTTGCAAAAATCTAAAAGGATAGAAAACTTAAGGGGTGAGCTATAAAGCCCAGTGTGAGAATTAACTCAAGTATTAAACATGAATTTAATATACAAATCAAAATATTAAAAAGAATTTATACAATTTAATTCCATAGAGTCTTAACTTAGGTAACAGACAGTAATTAATAAATACATTTTATAATATAACAGAAAATATGTAAGCATTCCAATTTGACAAATATCAACATGCATGGTGATGTTGATGCAGAGTTTTTCAGAAATCAATGCAGAATTTTCAGAAAAGTTCCTACCCAACTCCGTTACTACCCATAAAAGAGTTCCCCAAAAGTCGTCCGTCCAATAACACACCAAAATATGGACAAGCCACCAGATAACATAAACAAGCTGCTAGATACATATATTTGTGGATAAGCCACCAGAATTGTAGATAAACTGCCAAAAAATATGGTTAAACCACCAGAATGTGCAGATAATTAAACTGTTAGAATCTTTCTCCGTTCAATATCGTCCCAACCCCATGCATGTGATATGGCTTACAAAAATAGAAATTATCTATGGGCATGCTTAACATGAGAATCATATTTTAATTAACAGAAACAACAACATGATCTATTTTTCATGCTTGTCAGATAATATCATTAAATCACATAACATTAGTGTTGGAATATAAACATAATATCTCATTTATCAATAAATCTCAAAAACACATTCATATTATCATGGATTAAATAGTTCAGAATCACTGACCTGGAAACCATCCATTTTAACGGATTTATCATCCCCTTTGAATACATAGTGTATTTGCAAATATTCACATTTCAAAGTACTTATAGGAGTATCAATAATTAATATATATTACTTAACAATTATTTATACAATTTTTGTATTAAGTTAGACCCACACCTGACGTAGTAAATCCAATGTAACACTAGACTCCTTTGAACACCCACACTTGGATCTAATTAAATTAACGATAGATCTGAGTATAAAATGACGATCCATCATTAGAACATTATTTTAATTATTCCTTTAATAAGAAAAAAATAATCTAGATTTCTAAACCCACACTTATATGCTATTACTATTAGATTTAGAGTCGTTATTTCACTTCCAACGTTAGGGGTGATTTGAGTTGATAGCAATCAGTCCGTTAATACACGAATAATATACGAGATGTTAATATGGAAGAAAAATGATGCCTAACACTACTACTACATTCACCCATTAATAAAAATATGAGAAAAAGGTGATGATTTATACACTATATCATATCATACTTACGTTATTCTTTAACCGAATCTTTGTTGAATCAACCGATCAAGAGAAGGGCAAAGATAGATTAAACAAATAGTTGATAGAAACGGATCTATTTGGGATAAAAAATAAAATTCCAGTAAGGTTTTATCAAAATAAAAATATAGAGATTAAGGTCGAAATGGCGAGTTCTTAAGAAGAGAAAAGAAAAATAGGAAAAATAGTGGTCACGATAGTGGTGAATTGGTGGTTCGGTGGTGGAGAATGATATCAAGTGTTGGTGAAAAGAATGGAAATCAGTGGTGTAAAGGAGGAGGCTTAGAGACTAAAAATAAAAGAAAAAGGGAGAAAGGGAGGAGCAAGGAGAAGGAACGACCAAAGGGGGAGGAGGAGAAAACCAAATGAAAGAAAAATGTGAATGATGGCTACCTTAGGTGGGATGGAAGGTTCAAGCTAAGCAAATGAGAGAAAGTGGAAGTTTTGAGGGACAAAGGCATGTAAAGTGGATCAAGGGGGAACATATGGAGTAAAAAGGGGGCTAAGGGAGGAAGGTTGACTAGTGGAAACACAAAAATATACGCACTTTTTCGTGCCCTTTTTAACTCAAATTCATGCAGTTTCGATAAAATTCTTGTCTAAAAATAACTACAAAATAAGTAAGTTGTACTTAAATTATTAACATGTTGAATTTTAATTAATTTTATAATAAATTTTGATTAATTTTGATCATTTTTGACAGATTTACGCAAATGGCGAAAATTGGCTCGACAGACACTACTAGAAGCACAAAATCGAGAAGCGACTTTTGAAGCAACTAGGCGAATTAATTTTTCAGTCGAAGACGGACCAAATTATGAATATAAATTCATAATTTAATTAATTTTAATTTTAATCCAATTTATTTTGGGTTAAATAATTATTATTAATTAATTATGAAAAGAGGCCCAATTGAGCTGAACCAAGAAAACTGATCTGACCGAGCATTGGGCAACCCAAAACCGTCCCACATGCTGGCTCAATTAGCTTGTTTGGTTGATTATTTGGTTTGCAAAATAGCCCTTGAAGGTTCCTTGAATTTTCATTCAAACCCCTCAACTATTCATGCTTTTCTAGATTTGCCCTTACCTTAAAATAACAAGTTTGAAACCTTCAAACTTGCCACATGTGTGGCCGGCCATAGGGGACTCTATGGCTGCTGATTTTTGCTATTTCTAGAATCCTACTCAACCTATAAAATCCCCCATTGGCTGCTTATTTGAAACACATCTCAAAACCGTCCATTCTTCACTTCTCTCTCACTTTTCTCTCTTCATTGTTCTTCATTTCCTTCTCCATTCCCTTGCCGATTTCACCTTTTGAAAAAGATTCCTTCAACCACCATTTGGAGTAGCATTCAAGTGTTCATGGAAGCCTCGATTCAATAAGAACAAGCGGAGAAGGAGGAGTGAAGCAAACCAGTCAAGCCTCGGAGAAACACCGGATTTGATTTTTGTTCCTTACCCTTTTAATTTTATTGTTGTTGTTATGAACATGTTTATGAATATTTGTGAAGTTGATATGTTTAATTTAATTAATATGGCTTAAATTTAATTTGTCTTAGGTTGATTGCATTTCGTCTACTTGAGTTATTAAAATTGTGTTTGTGTTGTTATAGGCCTCGTTAAGATGTTTGATTAAGTAAAACCATGACTAAGTTATTCTTGCATTACAATTGTAAGGTAACTAATGAATTAATTATTTAAAGGGATTGAAATTATAATTAATTGACACAATACTTAATCATTGCACGTGTAATCATCTAAGGTAGCTGAGGGTTAAATTAGAAACGGTATCTAACAATACATTAGCCTTGCATAACTTGCAAGATTATTGTGATGAAACTGTTTCAAGGTAGAAATACATTGTTACCTCACGTAATCTTTTATGTGCTTATGAGATTGAATTAATTGTTTGAATTGGCATAGAGATATGTACAAGAGAATATTTTAATTTCATAAGTATGTATGTGCATTAACACATTTTCTTATTAAAATTTGTTTAATCGGTTGAATTGACGTAGAGATATAGTCAAGAGATAAATGGATTTTGGTAGGTAAGTATGTTCATAAGTTAGCAAATTACCGAGTTGCCGTGAATTTATTCGTAACAACGTAAATATGAGTTTAATAATTCTAAGTTAAGAAATGTAATTAATCTAGCACAATTATGTCATCTTGATTAAAATCATTTTTTGAAATCGTGCATTGGAACTTTTATTTTTATTTATTTATTTTGCTTATTCAAAATCCTAGTTTTTAATCACTTGCTCAAATCAAAATATTTTTCTTCACCAAAGTGTTTTTAAAATTGCATTCATAAATAATTCTTTTCACAGTCCCTATGGGTACGATAACTCGACATTTACTTGTCACTTTATTACTTTTTGCTATTGTGTAGACTTGCACATTTCTGTCGTTCCAACTAGCTAAAGGAGTAAAGAATCTTTTCACTAGGGCAATTATGGGGGATGGCATAGGGTGTGTTGAGTAATGATTTGTGAGCCAAAATCTAAATAAAAATAATGAGGGTGTGGAGAATTGAACATAAGACCTTAAGAAAACTAATTAAACTCTTAACCAATAGGTAATTCATTTACTTATTAGCACTCCTACATCATTTATTAAAAAAAAACATGGTGTGACATTTACTAAGGTTTGAAGCAAAATTGCACCAAATAGAAAATAATGTGGGGAAGGGATTCAAACTCAGATCATCAAGGACAGCTCCACCACTGCTTAATCACTAGATTTGATACTTATTTATTATCAAATACGTAAAGGTTATCTTAAAAAGAATTCGGGTGTGGCCACTCTCGGTTCACTAACTCAGTTTCTACTAAGGCTTACTGTGCAACTAAGGCTCATGGTGGAGGAATGGAAGCAAAGATGAAGAGAAATGGTGATGGTTGCCAAAAAGAGAGAAAATGGTGGAGGAAAAAAGAAGAAAAAATAAAATGGGAGGAAATGAGGGTGGTGGATGGTTTGAAAGGCTTTTGGGGTGGTCAACACCTTTGTTTTAGCAAGAAAATAGTGTAAGGAAGGAGAGGGAACAAAGGAGCAAAAAGGGGGATGTGTCTTACAACTTATTTCAAGTTTTACTTGTTAAAGGAGGAAAGGAATCCTCCACATAAAGCAACAAGGGGGTGGACGGTTGACATCTAGTGTGCACATGAGAATTGTACCAAAAATAGAAAAATAAAATAAGGGAGCAAGAGGATTCAAACTAGGGACTTCTAGGATTGTTAATGAGCTTCCTACCACTATGCCATAACACTTCCTTGTTTTCACTATAGCGTAATTAATTTAAAACATAGGAGATGACAATATCACTCTTGTATAATTAATTGAAAAGTGGGATGTGACAACTCTACTTTCTTTAAAAGAAAATTTCATCCTCGAAATTACCTAATGGGAAAACATGAGGATATTATTGTTGTATCGCATCTTTCGGCTCCCAGGTAGCGTCACTAGGATTGTGATTCTCCCACAACACTTTCACAAGCGGAACTTATTTCCTTCATAACACTGTCACGTCTCGTTCGATAATTTGCATTGGCTCCTCCTCAAAAGCCAAGTCATGACAGACCTCCATCTCTTCAACTAGATTCACATGAGAAGGGTCGGATTAATAACGTTGCAACATAGACACATGGAAGACATCATGAATGTGATCCAACTTTAGAGGTAACTCCAATTGATATGCCACTGGTCCCACTCTTTTAATGATGTGATAGGGTCTAATGGACCTCGGACTTAACTTTACACCTTCTTCCAAGGCGAAACCTTAAGGAAGACTTGGTCGCCCACACTAAACTCAATATCCCTCCTCTTCAGTTCGGAATAAGACTTCTATCTATCTAATGCAGCGTTCAATCGATCCCGAATAATCTTCACGTTGTTCTCAGTCTCTTGCACTAACTCTGGTTCTAACACTTTCTTTTTCCTCGAATCTGTCCAACACAAAGATGTCCTACATTTGCGTCCATAAAGTGCCTCATACGGAGCCATCTAATTGCTCGACTGAAAATAATTATTATATGCAAACTCCACAAGTGGTAGATGTTCCTCTCAATTACCTTGGAATTCGATTACACAACCTCGCAACATGTCCTCAAGAATTTGAATAAGCCTCTTAGACTGCCCATTAGACTGTGGGTGATAGGCTATACTAAAATTCAATGTCGTACCTAATGCCTCATGTAGACTCTTCTAAAAGCATGATTTAAATTGAGGATCTTGATTAGAAATGATATACACTGATACCCCATGAAGGCTCACAATTTTGTTGATATACAATCTAGCCAATCTCTGCAAGGAATAATTGGTGTGTTGTAACGTGTAGGTTTGTGCAAGTGTACACAGTCATTATCAAGTAATAAGTAAGTATCGAGTTATCGTCTCCACAAGGATTACATTTGTGCTAAGTCACTTAATTTGTAAAATTATATTAACAATTCTGTAAATAAAAACATAGTATAGTTGAAAAGTGGTGATTAAAATATATTAAACTAAATGTAATGATCCCTAATGCAAATTATCCTAAGTATGCAAACTATATGAATGAAATAAATTTTAGTAAAATTAAACACAATTTGCAACAATTATAACAAAAATAAACTAAGAAAAGTACTTTAATTAAACTCAATTTATTATCAACATGCTTAATAACATTCGGAAAAACATTCCATAGTAACTTGATCATTCATGAGTTTGGAAACCACATTAGGTCCTTTCGGAATCATTTACTTAGTAAATATGCACTTTACTGATCCTTATTTACTGAGGGTTTCTTAGCATTCGTGTGAGGTAACAGGGACGTGTCAGGTTTGAAACAATTTAATCACACAAATCTAAAAACTATGCAGATAACAGAGCTTGGTCAGAGTTGTTATGCAACCTCCAATTTAATTGGGTCAGGATCTAAATTGAGCATGCACATTTCAATTATGTGTCCATTAGCTGTCGTCTGGTCAGGATCGCTCAGCTAATTCAGGTGCATTTCAATCACATATGAACGCAATATAGACTTTATTTTAATTGAAAACATGATCGATTGAGGCACAAACATTATCAGCATGAATCAAATAAATATTATTTAATCAAAGCAATCATCCTAGCTTAAATAAGCTAACATTGTTGTAAATAAGAACAAAAAACACATAGCAAACATCTTTATATTAAATTAAAGAAAAGGAAGATTAAACCCAATTCAGAGTGGCCGTCACCCTAGACTCTGACTGGCGAGGCTCATTCGTTCCTTTGCTTTGCTCCTTTGCTGATGGCTCTCCAAGGTGGCCGAACAAGGGTTCTTTAAGAGGCTTAATTGGTAAAATATCTATGCAGAGATGATGCTAGGTGTGGGAATGGAAAAGGCTAAGAGAATTTGGAGAAAAGAGAGAATGATGCTTGAGGGATGATGAATGAACGAATGAGAGGGTCTTATTTATAGGTGAAGAGAGGGGGATAATTTGCTAAAAATAAGAGTTTTCATCTTTTGATGCATCTTCCATGGGTGGCCGGCCATAAATTGAGCAAGTTGAGCTGATTTTTTCTTGATTTTTGGTCAATTTGAGTGCCACAATAACTCAGGACTAAGACTCGGTCAAATGCAAATCTTCAGGTAAATCTCTAATTTCTTCAACTCTTCAAGGACCTTGTGCAATTAAACCAAAGAGTGGTTTATGGATAGCCATGTGCAGCTGAATTTTGGGGTTGACTTGGTCCCCAAGTTGGACGGTTTTATAATCCAACAAAGCTATCAGACCTGTCCAGAATAAATCAACAAGTTAGAGGACCAAAGAATAAAATTTATCCAATTTAATTAATTAATTAAAAACCCAAATTATTAATGAAATATTTTAAAATGAATTATTAAATATAATTTTATATTTTATTATTTAATTTAATCATGCATGAGCCACTCTATGTCTTAGAAAATAGAAAATATTCAAATTAATATAAAATAAACCATTTATTGCATGAAAACTATATAATAAAGCATAAAATCACATTTTAATAATTTTTATGCCCTAATTTCATATTTTCACATATTTCATTAATTTATTTAACAATTACTTAGTTTTAACAACGAATTTAAGTAAAAGGTGATAAATTACATAGGAAAAATCCTATATATTTTTTCGTTTACATGTGTACTGGCAAAAAGTGAGCAGACTTTGTCAACCTATCAACTATCACCTATATGGAGTATTTCTTAGATAACATCAACGATAGCCCACTAACAAAATCCATGGTGATACGCTCCCATTTCCACTAAGGAACTTGAATAGGCTGAAGCAAACCTGAAGGAAATTGATGTTCAGTTTTGACTTGTTGGCACTTCAGGCATCTTGTCACAATGTCTGTCACATAACCTTGTAGTCCCAGCCACCAATACTGCTCACGAAGATACCGATACATCCTACTACCTCTAGGATGCATAGCATAGGGGTTGCTATGTGCTTCCCAAAGTATGGACTGCCTCAACTTAGAATCAGACGGTGCGCAGAATCTTCCACGATAACCCAAAACTCCCTCAAAATTATAAGAAAAATCTAAAGTCTTACCATCCTTAATGAGTTTCACATGAGCTCTAAGGATGAATTTGAAATTTTTTTAGTTTAATATCATCAATCCAAGTTAGTCACACTTGTAATTCCGCAAGCAAACCACTATCATTAGACAAACTTAGTTTAGCAAACATTGCCCCTCAATTCCGACATGGGATTCATACTCAATGCATTCGCCACAACATTAGCCTTACTTGGATGGTACTCGATGATACAATCATAGTCTTTCAGAAGTTCAATCCAATGCCTCTATCTTAAGTTCAACTCATTCTAGGAGAAGAGATACTTAAGACTCTTATGATCTGTATAAATGACACATTTCTCCCTATAAAGATAGTGCCTCCACATCTTAAGAGCGAAAACCATAGCAGCCAACTCTAAATCATGTGTCAAATAATTGCACTCATGTGGCTTGAGTTGTCTTGAAGCATAGGACACAACTTTCCTATCTTGCATTAATACACAACTAAGACTGGAATGAGAGGCATCACTATACACCACATAGTCCTTCCTAGATTCGGGTTGGATCAACACAGGTGCTTGAGTCAGAACTGCCTTGAGCTTCTCGAAACTAACTTGCTACTTATTAGTCCACTTAAACGGTGCAACCTTTCTCAATAGGTTAGTCATCGTAGCTGCAATCAACGAGAATCTCTCCAGAAACCTCTTATAATACCTAACAAGTCTGAGAAAACTCCGAATCGCACTAATATTCTTGGGCTACTTCCAATCTAGGATAACCTTGATTTTCCTTGGATCCACGAGAATACCCTCAGTAGATACCACATGTCTCAAAACATCACCTTTCGGAGCCAAAACTCAGACTTACTAACCTTCGCATTAAAATTTTTTTGACACGTAAGGTTTGAAGGACTAACCTTAAGTGTTCATCATGCTCCAACTCTTTCTTGGAGTAAATCATGATGTCATCAATGAATACCACTACAAAATGATTGAGATAGGGTTGAAAGACTTTATTTATTAGGTCCATGAAAGCGGCGGGAGCATTTGTAAGACTAAAGGGAATTAAAAGAATTTGTAGTGCCCATACCAAGTCATGAAAGTAGTATTCGACACATCAACCGCCTTCACTTCCAAGTGGTTGTATCTTGACCTCAGTTCGATATTAGAGAAAATCGTAGCACCTTAGAATTGATCAAATATGTCATCGATCCTCAGCAACAGATACTTATTTTTCACAGTCAACTTATTCAGCTGACAATAAACAATGTATAGCCTCAGAGACCCATCATTCTTTTTTCATAGAGAGGATTGGAGCTCCCCACGGTGACACAGTTGTCCTTATAATGCCACGATCAAGTAACCCTTGCAACTGAGCCTTAGGCTCATTGAGTTCCTTAGGTGCCATGCAGTAGGGTGCAATGGACACTGATACTGTCCCAGGCAGCAGCTCAATTCCACACTCAACCTCACGCTTAGGAGGTAAACTGAACCATTCCTCAGGAAAGACGTCAGGAAACTCTTTTACTACACGAATGTTCTATAATGCCGCACTATCCACATTTGTGTCCATGATGTACGCGAGATAGGCGTCACACCCCTTACAAACCAATTTCTCCGTTACCAAGGCGAAAATCACATTAGTAAGATAATTCTGATGCTCCCCAACTATGATTATTTCATTCCCAGAAGAAGTCCTCAAGGTAACCCGTTTAGTGTCATGGTCTAGGATGACTCGATGCTCACTCAACCAATCCATTCCCAATTTGAGATTGAATTCTCTAAAAGGTAATTCTATAAGGTCGGCAGGAAAGACCTCACCTTGCACTTGCAGCAAAAATTGCCTATAGATCTTATTTATTTACACAGATTGTCCTAAGGGACTAAGAACGATCACATCACTAACAGTTTCCTCTACCCTGATACCCAGTTTTTCAGCCATCACACAAGATACATATGAATGGGTAGAACCATTATCTATCAATGCAAAGTAATAACCAACATTAATAATAAAGGTACTTGCTATCACGATCCTTTCGATGCCAAGCCACAGACACAAGCACTGGCTGCCTCGTATCAACTCAGTTAGCACCCTGACCCGGTGCTTCCTGTCTTTGACCCACATTGCTTCCTTTATTCTTTCTCTGAACTCGCTGTGGCTGCTGACCAGCTCTCTGATTTGGTGTATGATTCTGACCCTGTGCTTACGTTTGCTCATTTAGTTGAAGACAATCTCGAACCCTATGGTTTAGTGATCTACACTTTAGGCATGCATCCATGCCCTGCCAACACTCACCCGGATGTCTCTTGCCATAGGTGGCACAATTCTAGATTCTATCTCTCGTTGTGACAAAGTGTTTGTAGGGTCGATCATCTCTAGCCCATTTAGCTACGCGTTGACTCAGCCCACTAGGGTCAAAATCTTTCTTAATAGAAGCTCTTACTTGTTCCCTTCGTTTGAGCTCAATATGTTCGACCTCCTCACAAATCTTAGTCTTCTCTACCTAAGCTTCAAAGACCCTCTCTTTTAGAGGAGCTACTTGCATCATCAATTTAATTCTAAGCCCAAAAACAAATCAGGCAAATTTATCTTGTTCATCTGCCACCATTCCCAGGGCATAAGGGCTGAGCCTCAAGAACTTCGCCTCGTAATCAACCACTGACATGTTCCCCTGCCTTAGCTTGATGAACTCAAGCCTTTTGGCCCCAACGTACCTGGCGCCTACATATTTCTTCTGGAAAGCATCTAGAAAATAGTCCCACGTCAGATGATCGACTTGAGCACCCCTTACAATAGCTTGCCACCAATGGTAGGCCTCATCACACAGCAATGACATAGTCCGCTTAAGTTTTTGCTCCAAGGTGCACTCTATATCATCAAGAATCCTCTTTGTAGCCTCCAGCCAATAACCATCTACACTGGCAGTTGTCCTAGAAACGGCCCTAAATAGCTCGGCCCTATTCGTTCAGAGCCTCTCTATAACACCCCAAATTCGGTCTAAACGTTATGACCGAATCTGGCGGTGTCACATTGTAACACCCCTTACCCGCATTCGACGCAGGAATAGGGTACGAGGCATTACCAGAACACATACACTTATAAACATGTTAAACTGAGTTATAAAATTTCATTCAAATTTAAACTCTTCAAATTTTTAACTTGCTTTTATAAATGTTCACGTTATAACTTCAAAATACTATATTTTTAACAAATAGGGCTTCTGAGACCCAATACATACTCATTTAACTCAATACTTCATTTTCATTCCATCTAATTCATGATTCTCATATTCACGATTCATTTCAATTTCTCAATCCAATATACATTTCAATACCATAATAATTCATTTAATTCAAATCATATCATTTGCAATTTCCATTTAATTCACGTACAATTCAATTTCATTAAGTTCAATACTAATACATATTTATCGTTTAACTTAACGTCCCCTTTTTGCATCATTTTACACTTCAAGCATGAACCTAGTATTTCATTTCCTTTCTACTCCTATTTCCTATGCATATCACACAAGATATAAATATTACACTCAACCATAGTCGCAAGCTAGTCTTTTTAAAGACTAACCACATGATAAGCCATTTTAATAAAGATTACAAACTTTAAACCTTACCACCATTTTATGATGACAAGCATATTTCCATCTAGACATTTACCATCTCAATGCATAATTTTATAAATTTAATGTGGCGTAATTCAGCCACAACTTGGCCAAAGCCTAAGCATACACACCAAACATGCTAGCCAAATAAACATATAGTATAAGCATTATAAGCATGGATAAGCACCACATTTATTTATGTATCAAACTTATCAACATGAGTTAATTCATAAACCATTTCTGACATTGCTACATATTAAATTATATACCAAGTATACCACGTACACATACTATGAAACTTTATTTTCTCATATGAACTTTAACTATAACTAATAATGCACAATTATAAACATCATTTCTTTTCAATCGTTTATCGATTATAATCGAGTATATGGCCAATTATACACAAATCATTCACATGTTCTTCCAATTTTCCTCCTCCTCCTCTCCATTCCACATCCTTAATGTGTATAACACACTTAAACAACATTAACTACAATTTCACTATTCACTCACATGTATATTCAAAGCTATCTATTCGAGTCAGAGTCACTGAATTATTTTTACCTGGAGCTACAGAACTCCAAATTAAGATCCGTAAATTTTCCCCAAAACTAGATTCACATATCTTCTTACCATAAAATTGTCAGAATTTTTGATTTAGCCAAATAGTACAGTTTATTCTTTAAAGTTTCCCATATTTCATTGCTCGGCAGCTCTGACCTCTCTTCACTAAAAATTAATTATCTCATTGTATAGAATTTCGATATTGTTTTGTTTGTTTCACTGAGGATTCTAAGCATATAAACTTTATCCCATAATTATATTTGTACAATTTTTGACAATTTTCCAAAGTCAGAACAGGGGATTCTAAACTCATTCTGACTCTGTCTAACTAAACTTCATATATATCAAAATATATAATTTTTTTGCTTGATCTGTTTCTTTTATGTGAAAATAAACTCATTCAGCTTTAATTTCATATATTATTTAGCTGCTAATTCAATCTCCACCATTTTTGGTGATTTTTCAAAGTCACTGTTGCTATCTAAACTGTTTTATTGCTAAATGCACTCTTTCGTAATTTCACTTTTTCACTTTGAATCACAATTCAATTCAAAATTCACTTTTCCATTTCTAAATGGGTATTCAGTTCAATTCCACACCTATATTCATTATTCAATTACACTTAGTCAATTTCCCGATGAACACTTCGGAATAATAACATATACTCGGTGGATTCAGCACATAGCAACCACCTTACTAATCGATGATGTTCGGTTCACATAGTAGCCTACACATAGTACTACACATGTGACCATTACCATCCGATACACGTAGTAGCCTGCACATAGTACTACTCACATGATCGAAACTATCCGGTACGCATAGTAGCCTGCACATAGTACTACACATGCGACCTATCCTTCCGGTACACGTAGTAGCCTGCACATAGTACTACACACGTGACCATCACTTTCACTTTTACATAGTGTCTTACACACAATCCGTGCCACACATGTGATCATTTCTGTCACTTCTTTCGTATCCCTTTTTTATTCCAAAGCTTCATTCGAGAATTTTTCACTTTTTCTCACTTTTCTTTTTATCGATCAATTTCAGTTTCTCGTCTTTCTTGATTTATAACAATACATTTAACTTATATAACCTTCACACTATTCATTCCAGTCCAAAAATCATACTTTGGCAAAATTATGTTTTAGCCCCTAAAGTTTCACAAAATTATGATTTTGCCCCTAAGCTCGTAAAATAATTTTTATTCAATTTCCTTGCATTTTAGGCCTAGATGAACCATTTTCATAACTATAGCAGACCACAATACTCACTTATTCACACATTTGTGACATATTTTATAACCTTTACAAATTAATCTTTTTAGGCATTTTTATCGAAAATTACTTAGTACAAATCGTTTATCACACTCCAAACATTCATATTCTTCCATAAGACATCAAAATACATGCATATCATTCATGGGTAAATTTTAAAACACAAACCCTAGTTCAAAACAATGGTAAAAATAGGTAAATCTTGTTACGAGGATTTCAAAAACGTTAAAATATGAAAAAGGGGGATAGAACGGACTTACAATCGAGCTTGGAAGCTTGAAAAACCCTAGCCATGGTTTCTCCATGCAATTTTTGGCCTAGGGGTTGAAGATGGACAAAATTTGGCTTTTAATTTTGTTTTTAATTCATTTTAATAAGTAAATGACCAAAATGCCCTTAATGAAAAACTTTGGAAACATGCCTAACCATACCCATTTTTGTCCACCAATGTAACCAATGGTCTAATTACCATATAAAGACCTCCAATTTAAAATTTCATAACAATTAGACACCCCTAACATGGACAACTCAACTTTTGTACTTTTTACAATTTAGTCCTTTTGACTAAATTGGGTGCCCAAACGTCAAAATTTTCGAACGAAATTTTTATGAAATCATTTCGTGAAACCGTAGACCATAAAAATATAATGAAAATAAAATTTTTTCTTGTCAAATTTGTGGTCCCGAAACTACTATTCAGACTAGCCCCATATTCGGGCTGTTACAACTCTCCTCCCTTTAGGAATTTTCGTCCTCGAAAATCTTACCAGATAGTAGATTAATGATTTGCTTTCACATAGTACATTTCAAATTCGCACATGATTTTGGACTTTTATATCTTTTATAGATAATCACATGGATTCATAAGAAAATCAGGATAACGATATTTCAGGTTCTGAAGCTACACAAAGTATCGAAAAATTACAATCCATATAGAATGATATCCATTCCGATGAAAAAAAAATGTCTAGAAAGATCAATGTCACTCATAATTAATGGAATCCAAAGTAACAGAAGCAATATAATCTTCACATATATTCAATAGAACAATAACCAGTATAAACAAAATATTAGCCTCACTCAGACTTTATCGTCAATTTTCATATTCACACAAGGGAATAAATACCGGAAAAAGACATGGCAATTTCGAACATAACCCAAACAAACCAATAATTCTTTCATCTATTAATATGTTTAGCTAATGTTCTCATACGATAAGAATTCTTTTTGAAACTAAACAGTCACATATACCTCTGAGGATAATTGTACACACAAAATGTCTAAAAGGAATCATAGTAATTACCCCATTATAGCTACCGTACTCAGCTATTAATGCAATACAAACATTACTCAATTGTCTAATTCCGTCATCAGAATTTTCACATTATCTCTTTAGTAACAGAAATCGATCCAGAAAAACTTCCGGTTAATTCTTTCTTTAAATAACATACCTGAATAAATCATTTAATCGGATTTAACTTCTTTTGTGACAGTAACTTTGCATAATCTGAGTAGTTTTCAAAACGATCCAATATCTCTCTTTTTATATTGTCTTCATTTGCTAATTCGTTCACTTTTCCGACCACATTATTAAGCTTCCGTACACAAACTTTTGTAACACTACACTCGTAAGCTTATTCAACCAAAATCTTACAAATTTCATTGTAACATTTTACTGATATGGGGGGTGAGTGTAGTAAAGCCTCAAATTTATCTTACACATTAATGCGCATAACACATACTATCACAAATAGCCAATTCATTACTAATTTCACATTCTCAAAGCATTTAATAAACATTTTCTTTTAATCACTTTTGTTCTCAACACATAATTCATATGCCAACTCAAATCACTAATTCACAATCGAAATTTCTATATAGCATCATAATCCAAATATCATAACTCATGTGCTCATGTATTTATAACATTTATCAATAACAAAATGTTATACTCTTTGGTCCATACCTTTATGAGTTTCAACTCATAATCAATACATTTTCACTCAAACATTTAAGTGTTTACTTCTATACTATTAGAATTGACTCAGTTGAAAAACATATCTGTCTCATCAAGATAATTTTCGTCATAAAACAATACTGATAAGGGGCTGATGGTGAGGTCATAAAGCTTCTAACATGCTCTCATAGATACATATATATATGACTTTGCATTCATCATCAATGTAATACCATCATAACCACGTAGTTCATTCCAAGCAAATTAACACATCTATTTATTATGAATTTTTTATCACCCACAATTTCACACAATGAATTTACTTACTCGAGCTCAATATTAATATTTAATTAAATTCCAATACTTAGCTCCCATTTTACTTACCAACATTTATTCAATTAGAGAATGTCTTACACAGTAGCACATATCACACCGATGCCATATCTCGGATATGGTCTTATATGGAAATCACATATCACATGTTGCCATGGTCCAACCATGGTCTTTTTCGTCAATTCATCACATATCACTGAACAAAAGTACTCATTCCTGTGTTCTACTCAATTTAATCTTCTAATTCAGTTTTCATACTATTATAATATTCATGGTTCAATAATAAAGACATAAAACAAAACATCATATTACCTCTAATTTAACAATTAAATATAAGATTCTATCATATGAACGTACTGATTTCACTTATTCAAGTAGATGTACATAAACACACATTTCATCTATTTAAGTAAATTCGCTTACCATATTCACTTAATCAAATATGTTGAGCACATAGCATCATATAATCACCAACATACTTGGATAACCTTATCACAACATAAACTTTCATTTCATTTTTTTCATTTTTTTTTTCAACTTATGATCATCTCTTTTCATACATGAACACATACATATCACAAATTTTTATTCTTACCTTTCCAAATTCCAACATAACGTGAACATATTTCATTTATGTCAATATCATTTTCAGCATTACCAAAAATAGCTCGGTTGAAAATCATCTTTGTCTTAACAAAATAATTTCATTAGAGCCCGGAGATATCACACCATCACGAGTCATAACATGGCAAGTATAGTTGGACTCACATATGCTATGTTCGGTTCGAGAACCGACTAAATTGTAGCTCTGATACCACTAAATGTAACACCCTAAATCCGGTCTAAATGTTATGACCGAATCTAGCGATATCACATTGTAACACCCCTTACCCGCATTCGACACCGGAATAGGGTACGAGGCATTTCCAGAACACATACACTTATAAACATGTTAAACTGAGTTATAAAATTTCATTCAAATTTAAACTCTTCAAATTTTTAACATGCTTTTATAAATATTCACGTTATAACTTCAAAAATACTATATTTGTAACAAATAGGGCTTTTGAGACCCAATACATACTCATGTAATTTAATGCTTCATTTCCATTTCATTTAATTCATGATTCTCATGTTCACGATTCATTTCAATTTCTCAATCCAATATACATTTCAATACCATAATAATTCATTTAATTCAAATTATATCATTTGCAATTTCTATTTAATTCAAGTACAATTCAATTTCATTAAGTTCAATACTAATACATATTTATCGTTTAACTTAACGTCCCCTTTTTACATCATTTTACACTTCAAGCATGAACCTAGTATTTCATTTCCTTTCTACTTCCGTTTCCTATGCATATCACACAAGATATAAATATTACACTCAACCAAATAGTACAGTTTATTCTTTAAAGTTTCCCCTATTTCATTGCTCGGCAGCTCTGACCTCTCTTCACTAAAAATTAATTATCTCATTGTATAGAATTTGGATATTGTTTTGTTTGTTTCACTGAGGATTCTAAGCATATAAACTTTATCCCATATTTATATTTGTACAATTTTTGACAATTTTCCAAAGTTAGAAGAGGGGATTCCGAACTCATTCTAACTCTGCCTAACTAAACGGCAAATATCTCAAAATATATAACTTTTTTGCTTGATCTGTTTCTTTTATTTCAAAAAATAAACTCATTCAGCTTCAATTTCATATATTATTTAGCCTCTAATTCAATCTCCACCATTTGTGGTGATTTTTCAAAGTCACACAACTGTTGCTGTCTAAACTGTTTTATTGCTAAATGTACTCTTTCATAATTTCACTTTTTCACTTTCAATCTTTTCCATTTCTAAGTGGATATTCAATTCAATTCCATACCTATATTCATTATTCAATTACACTTAGTCAATTTCTCGATGAACACTTCGAAATAATAACAGATTCTCGGTGGATTCAGCACATAGCAACCACCTTATTAATCAATGATGTTTGGTGGAATCAGCACATAGCAACCACCTTACTAATCAATGATGTTTAGTTCACATAGTAGCCTACACATAGTATTACACATGTGACCATTACCATTCGATACACGTAGTGGCCTGCACATAGTAATACACACGTGATCAAAACTATCCGGTATGCATAGTAGCCTGCACATAGTACTCCACATGCGACCTATCATTTCGGTACACGTAGTAGCCTGCACATAGTACTACACACGTGACCATCACTTTCACTTTTACATAGTGTCCTACACACAATCCGTGCCACACATGTGATCATTTCTGTCACTTCTTTCGTATCCCTTTTTTATTCCAAAGCTTCATTCGAGAATTTTTCACTTTTTCTCACTTTTCTTTTTATCGATCAATTTCAATTTCTCGTCTTTCTTGATTTATAACAATACATTTAACTTATATAACCTTCACACTATTCATTCCAGTCCAAAAATCATACTTTGGCAAAATTATAATTTTGCCCCTAGGCTCGTAAAGTAATTTTTATTCAATTTCCTTGCATTTTAGGCCTAGATGAACCATTTTCATAACTATAGCAGACCACAATACTCACTTATTCACACAATTGTGACATATTTTATAACTTTTACAAATTAATCCTTTTAGGCATTTTCATCGAAAATTACTTAGTACAAATCATTTATCACACTCCAAACATTCATATTCTTCCATAAAACATCAAAATCCATGCATATCATTCATGGTTAAATTTTTAAACACAAACTCTAGTTCAAACAAATGGTAAAAATAGGTAAATCTTGTTACGAGGATTTCAAAAACGTAAAAATCATTAAAAATTGGGATAGAATGGACTTATAATCGAGCTTGGAAGCTTGAAAAACCCTAGCCATGGTTTCTCCATGCAATTTTTGGCCTAGGGGTTGAAGATGGACAAAAATTGGCTTTTAATTTTGTTTTAAATTCATTTTAATAAGTAAATGACCAAAATGCCCTTAATGAAAAACTTTGGAAACATGCCTAACCATACCCATTTTTGTCCACCAACTTAACCAATGGTCTAATTACCATATAAAGACCTCCAATTTAAAATTTCATAACAATTGGACACCCCTAACATGGACAACTCAACTTTTGTACTTTTTACAATTTAGTCCTTTTGACTAAATTGGGTGCCCAAACGTCAAAATTTTCGAACAAAATTTTTATGAAATCATTTTGTGAAACTGTAGACCATAAAAATATAATGAAAATAAATTTTTTTCTCGTCAAATTTGTGGTCCCAAACGACTATTCTATCTAGCCCCAAATTCGGGCTGTTACACTCTCAGTAATGGTGCCACGACTATTAGTAGCTGATTGGGTACTCGCCACTTGTTCCAATACTTGCAGCATGGCCTGTGATACAGCCTCATTTATAGGCTCTTGCTGACTCTCATCAACAGTGGGTGTGCGCTCAGTTTGCACTTGAGACGTAGATGAGTCAATTTGGTTTCCTTGACCCGGCTCTCTACGAGCTCTCATTCCTCTAGTCCTAACTCCACAAGTACTCATTTTAAGTTTTATGTATGCTGTCAATAGAGATAATTTTTATCGTTGTCACTTGAATATTTTTTAATTAAAATATCATTTTATTGATTTAAATGAGTCTCACTATTTATTCGTTTCAAAGTCCAGCCTTTGTGTCAATCTAAATTTTCTATTATTTCCACAATATATAGTGTCTTATAGTTTCACAATCTATACTTTCAACAGTTCTATAGTTTTCAAAGTCTATAATTTCACATCTAAACATCGCTTAACTCGAATCGGCTTTTGGAATTCTCGAATTTCTTTTATAATAAATCACATGTGGTATGTTTTTCCAAAAATACCCTTTTGATGTATGAAGCTTTTCGAAAACATTTTTGCCCATAGTATAAGTTTTGAATTGGGCTCTGATACCACTAAATGTAACCCCTCAAACCAGACTTAGATGTTACAACCCAATCCAAGCGATTACTTGGGCCATAAAAATGGCAAAAACCTTGAGTTGAAAAAAATAGATCTAATATTTGAAAATGTGCTTTAATATTCCATTTTTATACGTTGTAGTAAAAACATTACCTTGAAGGAAGACTTACTTATCATTGTAAAACATTGTGTTGATCATAAAAAATTATTCGATTAATTGAGTTTGTGGAAAGAAGATTTTATTAAGAAAACCATTTAAATGTTTAATCCATATAAAACAATCCATGCAAAAACATTCAATGTCCATAGTTTTAAAAACAAAATATCTCATTCCATAATTTAATAATTTTCCACAAAATCAAATCCAAAATATAATCATTAAGTCCATAAAAGTATCGTCTTAAAAATCCATAACCAAGAAACCATTATTCCGAGAGCCTCTTCTATGACTAATTCCGAGTCCTAGTTACGAGGATTACCTAAGACACATGAGTAATATGGGTGAGCTTTAAAAGGCTCGGAGTGAGATCGATACAAAATATATACACATACAACATTTCGACACATTGAATAACACATCGAAAACAATATATATAATTTTTATAGAAATCAATATTACATATAAAAGAACATATTGAGTCATGCTTTTATAACAATGCACATTTTAAAGAATTTCCTACCCATCTTCGATACACATCAATATCGAGTTCCCTAGAACTCGCCTATCTAATAACATACTATTTGTGAACACACCACTACATAAATGCTGAAAATGACCATATAGCACATTGTTGACAAGCCACCACATAATTGCCGATAAACGACCACATAATTACAGATAAACTACCATATATCTTCCTCATTTCACAAATCCCACCCCATGCATATGATATGACCGTTTTCTCATTTTAATAAATTATCGTTAACATGTTGTGAACATGTTTTACACATAGGATTGCATATCACATGGCCATATTCATATTTTCATATTCCTATAATGGAATCATAACGATAACACAGAAGCCATACATCATATGTCATGAGAATGAGATTTACACATATATCAATATCACATAGATGCAACTTGCAAAAATATTACAATCACATAATATCATCACATCACACAGAACAACTAATAAGGTCACTTACTTGGTTTCTCATCAATAGGGGTTTCAACCCTCTATATGAGTACTTACCTGCCCGCGCATAAACAGTTATTAACATACTAATATAATAAAAATAAACACTCATCACACGACATAAGTTAAAGATCCCACAACTTATTGTAGATCTAAACCGTACCCTTCCTTTGTAGAGGTCTCACTTGGATCTAGTCCAAATCACAAATCTAATCACACAAATACTTCTTTTAGGTCAAGATCTAATGAAAAACATGTAAACCCTAAAACTTGGCCTAGACGCTATAGCCCAATCCGAGCGATTACATGGGCTTTGAAGATGGCCAAAATGATTATTAACAGAAAATTCACTTACCTTTTGAAAACATTTGATTTTGGAAAACATCTTGTACTTTTCGTTATAGATCTATGTGTTCTTTTATAATTAAAAATTATTTGAAATGTAAATTAGTTTCTAAAACACATATTTGCAACGGCTAATAATCACTAAAACATTTTTTTGGTCATTTCAGAAATCTCATAAAAATAATTCATGCATAATACCTTATTATATGAAAATAATGTCCCTTACCACAGTTCATAATATAAAATTTAAAGTCCCAAGACCAATTAAACAAACCCAATTTAAAGTCCATAGTAAAAGTCCAAAAGAAGTTCCAAAAAGTCCATAAAAAGACCAAACCATTTCCAAAATCCTTAACCACGAAAACATAATATATCGAGAGTCCCTTCAAAGATCCAAATCTAAGCCTTATGTACGAGGATTACCTGAGACACATGAATACCATGGGTGAGCTTTAAAAGGCTTAGTGTGAGATCAAAACAAATACTTATTTTAAAACATAACACATCAAAATATCACAAGGCATTATTCACAAAATTCAAATATTATCTCATCTATTGAATCAGACATGGCATGCTTATGACAATGCAAAAATATAGGATTTCCTACCCATCTCCGCTACACACTAATATCAAATTCCCCAGAACTCGTCCATCCAATAACACACCAATTTGTGGATAAGCCACCACATAGATACCGATGAACAGTCACATAGCACATCAGGGATAAACTACCACATAATTACCAATAAAAACCACATAATTGAAGTTAAATTGCCACATAGCTTCTTCCTTTCACAATCCCACCCCATGCATGTGATATGGCCATTTTGTAACAACCTATTTTTAGTGAAATCAAAACAGTGGTTTCGGGACCACAAATCTGACAAGGAAATTATTATTTTAATATCTATTGGATGTTAGTATGATTGTCTAAAAATTTCGTTAAGAAATTTTGAGGTTTGCATGATTAATTAAGTAAAAAGGACTAAATCGTAAAAAGTGTAAAAGTAGAATTCCATTAGTTCAAAGGATCAAATGACTATAGAACCTTAAAGTGAGAGGACTTAGATGGTAATTAGACCATTTCTATAGTTAGTGGATGTTTATGGCAAGGTTTTATTGAAATTATTATTATTTTTAAAGGGTAAATTCATAAAATGGTAAATAAAACAAAAAAAAGTAAAGAAAAGATGGTATCATCTTCTTCATTTGATAACTCAGCTGAAAATACATCACTAGAGCTAGCTAGGGTATTCGACCAAACCTTCTTGCTTGCATGGTATGTTTTACAACCCCGTTTTTAATGATTTTTATGTTTTTGAGGTCATTTTAGCTTAATCTATCTAGCCCGAGTATCAATTTGCAAAAGTTTCAAAGATTGAGGGTTATAACATGAATTTTTTGTATGATTCTTGATGCTCAATGATAGATTATGAGCCCTTGATGGTAAATAAACAAGTTGTGTAAAGTGATTTTTGATGGAAATGGTATTTAGAGACTTGTTTGTAAAAATGGTAAAAGTTATGTTAAATTTGTGAAATGATGGTTTGTATGGATCAGTTCAAGTCCTTAGAGAATTTGACTTGATTGAAAAAAGGATTAAAATGCTTAGATTTCAATTTATGATCTTAAGTGCTAAAATGTGAAAAGTTGAAATATTAGGGGTAAAATAGTAATTTTGCAAAAATATGAAATGTGGACTAAATTGAATGCTGGGGATATCCAATGGATTAAATTTGTCTATATAGATCAAGATAGACCACGTAAGGATTTAGATCGGGGAAAAGCTAAAGCTTCGGATTAGTCAATCTCGTTTCTACGTCCTAATCATCAAGGTATGTTTGTAGTGTTTTGATATGTAAACGAATTTCTATTTGTTTACTTATATTATAATGCTTTAATTATTATTTTTTTAGAAAATTATTCCTGAATTACACATACGTGCCCCTATTTGTACTTCGATACCCTTGAATTGCACATATGTTCCCTAGCTTGTACTTCGATACCCCTAAATTGCACATAAGTGCCCCTGCTTGCACTTGGGTACCCCTAAATTGCACATAACTACCCCTGTTTGTACTTCGGTACCCCTGAATGTATTTTTGTGCTCTGGTTAAACTTGGGTAACTCTGAATCAAATAATATATGAATCATAGTCAATTATTGTGAGAGTAAATGTTATACTATGTTCTTACTAAGCTGTATAAACTTATTTGTTCTTGTGGATTGTTTTGTAGATCATCTATAACATCCCGATTTCGGGCCTAGTCAGAACAGTGGTTTTGGGACCACAAATTCGATGAGGAAAAAATTTATTTTATTATATTTTTATGGTCTACAATTTCACGGAATGATTTTGTGAAAATTTTGTTTGGAAATTTCGACGTTTGGGCACTCAATTTAGTCAAAAGGACTAAATTGTAAAAAGTGCAAAAGTTGAGTTCAACATGTTAGAGATGTCCAATTGTTATGAAATTTTAAATTGGAGGTCCTCAAACGGCAATTAGACCATTGGTAAATGGTGGACAAAAATGGACATGAGATAAGTGAAATAGGATATTTTTAAGTGAAGGGTATTTTAGTCATTTAGTAATAAAAAAAGAATTAAAAAGGGGAAAAGATGGCAAAATATGCTCATCTTCTTCGTTTGGCAAAATTTAGCAAGAGGGAAGCCATAGTTAGGGTTTTCAAGCTTCCACGCTCCATAGTAAGTGATCCCAAGCCTCGTTTTTAATGTTCTTTACGTTTTTGCAGTCCCGGTAACTTGATTTAGCTTATTCTAACAATAATTTAACCTAGGGTTCATATTTGCAAAAATACCCATAGGTGAAATGTGTTTATTTTGATATTTTATGGTAGAATATGAAGGTTGGAAATATGTTAAACAACTTTTGCTAAGCGATTTTAAGTGAAAACGAGTAAAACGACATAATCGGTAAAAATACCTAATGTTCATAAGTAAGTGTTAGATTGGGAATTTGATGTTTCCATAGTAGGGAAAAATGTTCAGCATGTCATAAAACAAAAGAATAAGGGATGAAGTTTAATTTTCGAGCTTTGGGGAAAAAGTGTAATTATGCAAAAGTTTAGCGGTAAAATCATAATTTTTCTAAAGTTCGAGTCAAGGATTGTTTTGATCAATATGAGTATTGAATAATATAAATTTGCTATTATAGATCAAGAAGAACGAAATCAGGAGTTAGACCGGGGAAAGAAAAAGGTTGAAGACCAAAGTGCTAGATTTGATCATATTTTGTACCGGGGTAAGTTTACGGTAAATAAATGCAATATTTTGATAATTATTATTAATGCTGTAACTTTTCAGCAATTATGTATTTATTTCATGAAAATATATTAAGTATGAGATGACAAAGAATCAGTGATAAAAGCCCTGTTGAAACATTGAGAATGTATCGGATACAAATGTCATGACATTAAGGGAATGAGATCCCATGTAAGACCATGTCTGGGACATGGCATTGGAATGATTGAAATTATGAGAGGTTCCATGTAAGACCATGTCTAGGACATGGCGTTGGCATCGAGATGAGAGGTCCCCCGTAAGACCATGTTTGGGACATGGCATGGGCACTGATATGAGAACTCCCATGTAAGACCATATCTGGGATATGGAATTGACAGTACAGAAAACATCCCATGTAAGACTATGTCTGGGACGTAGCTTTGGCATGTATTATCAGACAGGAGACCCGAGTATCCTTAGTATTTCAAGTGATTCAACGGGATAGTGAATAGACCATGTTACATGAAAGTTCAGATAAAAGCATAATAATAAATTCAGGTGAGTTATAAGGATTGAGAATATCTCAGTTATCAGTTGAGAAAGAAATTTCAGCAAGGGAGGAGTAATTTATAATCACGAGTTATTTATGTAAGCAAGTAAGTAAACAAGTAAGTGAGTAAGTAAAGAAGTGAGTAAAGATTCTAATGTTTGATGAAATTTATGAATATGATTATTTATGATAAATGTTGTTATTTATTTACTTGTAAACTTACTAAGCTTTATGCTTACTTTCTTTATTTTCCTTATTTTTATAGTATCGCCAAGTCACTTCGAGGATTACAAGGACGTCGGAGTTCGTCTTACACTATCTACAGACATCTCGGTATTATGTGATTTCGAAACGTGTAAAGCTATGGCATGTATAGAGACTTAGTCATTTTTAGTGTGTTTATATGATGTGGCTAATGGTTAGCTATTGAAATGGCTAATTAAGAACATGTTTGGTGTTATGGATGCCTAAATGATAGTAAATACAAAGAAATTATAAAAGAGTAAAAATTTGCAGTGGAACAGATTTTGGACAGCAGCAGTGATGTGATTTTGAAAAATCACCAAGGATAGTAGAATTGTAATTAAAGAGTGAATGAGTACAGAATTAAATCTTATCGAGTCTATTTTCACACGAAAGAAACGGTGTAGGCAAAGGAATTTTATATTAGGAGATATTTGAATTTTAGTGAGATAGGGTCAGAGTTGTTTTTGTAGTCCCCTGTTGATAGAGGATTGCGCGCGGACCAAGATCGAGTTGCCAAGTCATGAGAAAACTCCTAAGAAAAATCTAAACGCTTGGATTTAAAATGAAACAGCAAAACTAATTTAGAATCAATTAGATCTGAAATGAAAATAACCAAAACAATAAAAGATCAGCCAATAATTAAAAACACTTATAGATAGCTAATCTTGGAAGCCAAGAACACAGAATTGAATTCAATAGAGGCCCCAAACAGCCGAATCTGAAAAGAAGAACTCAAAAATCAGCAAATTAAACTTAAACTCAGCAGATCACGAAATCAATTAGATCTAGGGTTTGGACGGCAAGAAAGAGGGGTTTTGTGAAATCAAAACATTTCTTGTTGTCCAAGGGTGGTACCGAACAGATTCTTGAAGGCTAAACGGGCCTGGAAATGCAACAAGAGAGTTTAAACAAGTTAGATATTGAAAACGACACAAGCAGAAAATTAAAAGATTGAACAGCAAGAAAAATAAAGATAAAGTCCTAAGAAGCCTTGAAATCGAGAAAGATTTCACAACTCCCTTCAAACGGCTCTAATCTCCCCTCCAATGAAGAACAATGGCAAGAAGAAGACTGAAGATGGCTCCCACAATCAAAAAGATTGTTAAAACTCCTTCTAAAGAAAACTCAAGAGAAAATTCTTGGAGAACTCAAAGAGAATTTTCACTCATCAAACAAATATGATTTCAATGTATTTTTCAAGTGTAATGTGGGTGGCTGGCCAAGCCATATATATAGGCCTTCTAACTATTTTCCTAACCCTAATAGGAAAACTAAAAAAAAAACCTAATTATTGATTTTCAAGGGAATTTCGTCCAAGGCCTTTAATGGGTCTCTTTGGGCTGAATTTTTACATAGAAATTTATTTATAAAGTCTAAAAATTAAAACTAAGTATTTAAAGAATTAAAATTTTACAAATTGGGCCACTTTGGCAATTTGGCCTGATTTTCAACTAAATCTGATTTAAATTTCTGGATTGGGCTTGGAACATCTTATTGGACCTTGTCTTTAAGAACTTGGGCTTGTAATCCGTTCTCTCCCGAAATTGGCTTGTTAATACTCGTAACTGAGATCCAATGCACCTTAGTTGCAAGATTCGGTTTCTTGGACCAAGATTTCCAAGATTTGAAATCTTGATTTTCTTGATTCTTGAAATCGCTCAAAACAGCGAAATTGGACCAAGATTCGATTTCTTGATTTTCTTGAAAACAAGAAAGTGAATCTTTATTTTCTTTTTCCTTCGTATACGCATCTAAGGCCTTTGTGACTCGTATCATTCCCCCCTTCCTCAAAAATATTCGTCCTCGAATCTTTATAAGCAGAAGAATAAGGGTCGATTTTACCTTTTCCATTTAATACAAACCTTCACTCATCGGAGGCATAGTGTAGTCGAAGCTCCGTTGTTGAGTTAACCTTTGTCAAATGGAACTCAAACTTTATGTATAACCACAGAAACTGTTTAAGGCACGAATATAAATTGAAAACAAATTTGGCAAATTTCGTTACCTTATTCAAAAACAAAGTATCAAAACAATAGAAAGTATTTGCACACAATAGATGATGCTTGATTTTCCAACAAAATATACCAAAACAGATTCCGGGTTTAAAAACTTGATTTGATTAGTCATGCCGAAATGTAACAAAGATTTCATTTAATCAATCAAGTTAAACCATGAGGATTTTCGCATAGATACCAACATACATTCAAAACTTTTTTTATTCACCAAAACAAATTTGCACAAATTCGCGGATTTTACACAAGGCAAATCAAGAGAATAACAACTCACGCTTCCTTTCGTAATGACTTTA